>CM060837.1:20806250-22158125 GCA_030762175.1 Metallyticus violacea | reverse complement strand
TTCATTTTAAACCTATGAAATATTACAGAAGGACTATGGAGAGTTTGTTGTTCCCTATATCACGCTTCAAAAATAATTTTAAATATTTAAAGAGGAGAGACAATTAATTTCAAAGGTACGTCGAGTAAGGCTCCAGTTTGTGCTCTAACGGATGAAAATATTAACATTGCTGTTGTCATTGTGATAGAGGACTGTCGAATAACAAACAACAAGAACAATTTCAGAAATTCTAAAAAAAAAATAAATAAATAAAAAAAACGCCCGTTTTTACTAATGAGGCACCACGAAAAAGAAAAAAAAAGTTCAACTGGAGAGACAAGTGCGCGGAGTGAATAAGTTCCGCTCTCTCTGCTCTGTCGATCCTGGTGGTGTAGTGTTAACCATACTTGCTCTCTAAACCCAAGATCGCGGGTTCAAACCCGGCCAGGATCGATGAGTTTTTTCTGGCGCAAAAATCCTAAGTATGGCTTCCTTCGGAAGGGAAGTAAAGCCGTGGGTCCCGTGTCGTACATTTACGGCACGATAAAGAATCTCAAGCCTGAAAAAAAGAGACCTCTAAGCAAAATTTGTCGGCCGTTTCACGCCTTGAATTGAATGGCACGCTGATGACCTGAGATGTTAAAGAGCGTCCGTAAATAAACCAAATCAACAATCATCTCTCTGTTGTCGCTCGGGACTGGCCAGCCGCTCGGGCGTTGCAGCAGCAAAGCAGCAAGTGGAGCGCTAGTGCTTTCAGCCCTGTTTGTAACGTCACTTTATAACCATACGCTCGCCAGTGCTCCCGCCTGAATTCCCGTCCCTGGGGAATCTTGGTTGCGGATCGACTTCTCGATGAGCCGTTACTAAGAGTACTCGGGGTCCAAAAACTCGCACCAGAAGAACTGAAAGGGGTCAGAAACTCTTAAGAAATTGTACATATATGTAAACTTTGGTGTGTGTGTGTGTGTTTTGTTTTATTATACAACAAAACGATGCCGAGAGACAAAATTTTGATTACAGACAATCTATACACAGGTATGGTTACTATTAGACAAATAGCGAATACATGGATAAGTTAAAATACATTTATTTACATCAATCCGCTTCCTTTTTACTAGGAGAAATGCCATTAGCTCCATAAGGCGCTTATTAAACTACCTGTAGTACCTAACAACACCTGTTGCATTTCCTCAAAGGAGCCGTTCTTTGAACAAGAGGCTAAAACAATCAGAATTCGTAACAGTTTCTGGTGTCACGGAGCCATTGCAGGACACAAATCCAATCTGGCACTCACGTCGCTTGATTGGAAAGGCGTCTTGCTTCACTGCGGCTTCACCAAAGCCTGCTCGTTAAAAGTGTAATTCCTGGTGGGTGTAGGAGTTCACAGGACTGTCACGTGCAACAAACGCTCCCCTTGTTATTTTTGAAACCGCTTTCAGAGCGGCATAACGAGTACAGAAAACAAGTGGCATGACGTTACTGTCAGTGGCGTATCAGCAATGTGCCCCAACGTCAGAACTGTTGCATCTTTTGACACGTCTTGCCGTTATAACGGCAGGTTTATGCTCTAAAGCGAAGCTCTGCTATATTAGCCTAAAGGGACATATTATAACATGAGGTATGCAGCCTCTTAAAAGAGTGGACACTAAATGCACATGCTGGTGATTTTTATAGAGTCTATCGGAGAAACAAAATGGAAAATAATAGACCTATTTGAATGGGCATTTGTTAAAAGGGCTGATGTCCATCACACCAAACTTTTCATATTAATAAAAATAAAATAAAATATGCAATATTCCTCTCAGCACCTTGTTGTTTATACGGGGACGTATATTTCCAAAATTAATCGTTTATTAGTGAGTTGATTTCGACTGTACATAATACTTTTCAAGATAATAACTTAAAATATACCGCCACAGGTGGCCGAGAGGGTTAAGGCGCGAACCCATAGCGGAATTTCCAGGGTGACAGTATTTATAAGCTGTCACCTCCATATTTAATTAGAGTAATTATAGCAAGTAATTTTATGTAACTTCGGTATAACCATGAGTGTAATGTCATTTTATTTCCTGTGTAAGTGTTGAGTTATTGTGTGTAAAATGTTATTTTATTGCAAGGGCGCAGAAAGCTGCTCCCAGTCATAAAATCTGACCTGGGAATTTCTGTTGTCTGTTGTAACAATATTTGTAAAGATTCCTTTGAGCAAGATGTTTATTAGTATTCTGTTAGAAAATTGTAAAGTGGGTAGGCACAATAAAACATATGAAGGCAATTGCAGGGATGAAAAGTCAGACTGGTAACCTCTTCAAGTGAAGCAGCCAACCGCTTGAGTTGATTCTACATGTAAAAAGTCACGTAGACCATGTTTATTTAGTCTTGTAATTTTGTGGCCCGCAAGAGTATTCAGCGAGACAATATCAGTGGAAGGGCTTTCTCAGTTCCGTTCAATTAGTGGAAAGCGGTAGATAGTTTGGAAGAGAATTAAGTGGACGTGCTTTATTAGTTAAGTGCAATAGTTTATGTATAATAGTGTATGAACAATAAATTGTGTCATCTTTCATAACGAAAAAAAAATATTATTAATCTCCAAGACTCCTACCCTATGGTCACAGGACCATAAAAATATCCAGTAGAAGAGTCTCAACAGCCGTGGCAAAACTGTATAAAACAGCGGTAACCATCGTCGGAGAGGAAGAAAATATTTACCCCTGAGATTACGTCCAAAACCTATCTAATCAAATTTCCTTTTCCAAAATCTTACCCTCCATCCATTACACATTTAATTAACCAACCTCTTTTTTCTTATTAAATACCGCTGCAAGCGTTCGATTTAAGATGGCCATTCCATTCGCTTTGTCTTCAGGATCTTCATGTCAGTCCTTTTGTTGTCCATAGAGTTTGGAGGCGATGTATAGAGACAGGTGGATACAAGAGGTGGCCAGGACAAGGACGTAAGAAGAAGGCAATAGAGGTTTAGGACAGGTATGTTGTCCTATCAGCTTTGCGCAGACACAATTCTACAGCTAGAGATCTACAAAATGATGTACAAACAACTGGAGCGATGATTTCTAATCAGAAATGCAGGGGTGAGATCTAGAATTCCCTTTCAAGTCCCTCGTTTGACACGTCAGCAAAGGAAGCCCGACTGATATTTGCTGAGAATCGTCTCAACTCACGGCCCCGCCAATGGAAGCCTGTTCTCTTCACAAACGAGTCAAGATTTCATTTGAAGGGTTGTGGTGGTCCAACACGTTTATGGAGACTTTCTGGTGAACGTCTTGCTCCAGTGATCATATTGAACATGGCAGATTTGGAGACGGTTCGATTATGGTTTGGGCTGGCATTACTATTGAGTCTCGGACAGAACTTACTGTCTCACAGCGTATGAATGTTGATGTTTACAATAATGGCATTATCCTTCAACATGTCATACCCTTTGCTTAATTTTCTTCTAATGCATGATAATGCTAAATCTCATACAACAAGGAATACCAAAGATGTTCTGCAAGAATGCCAAATTCGGGCCTGCATGCAGTTCTGACCTCAATCCGATTGAGCATCTGTGGATAAGCTGGTAAAACTTGTTCGCGATCGTCCTGCAGTGTCACAGAACTAGCACCATACTTGTCTCCTAAACCCAAGATCGCGGGTTCGAACCCGGCCAGGACCAATGGATTTTTTCGGGCGTAAAAATCCTAAGTATGGCTTCCTTCGGAAGGGAAGTAAAGCCGTGGGTCCCGTGTCGTACATTTACGGCACGATAAAGAACCTCAAGCCTGAAAGAGAGGCCTCTGAGCAAAATGTGTCGGCCGTTTCACGCCCTGAGTTGAATGGGACGCTGATGACCTGAGATGTTAAAGAGCGTCCATAAATAAATCAATCAAAAAAAAAAAATACAGAACTAGCAAATGTACTCACTGAAGAATGGGAGAGAATCCCACAAATCTTTATTAGCAGGCTGATGCGAAGCATGTCACGTGGATGTTATAAAGTCATCGCAGTTCCCGGAGGACGCAATAACCATGGAAGCATTGATTACTAAATAATGTAATCTTGTATTTCCACTTTGTTTTCTGTATCAACCAATAATTTGTCCGTATTTCTACTCCTGTGAAATAAAAGTTTGTTAGAATGCCTATTCTAATTTAATAGAATTCTTTAATATATAATTACAAACTGGCAAAAATTAAATTGTATCAATATTTTTTTTGGGGGGGGGTCCTTGGATTTATACATGTGTTCCTGTAATTTTTGAGAAGTGTATCTCAGAGTCCTTTCTCTGTTATGAACTACTTAATATAAGCACACCTAAAGCTGGGTTTACGGCTGCCATTTTCAAACTTTTAACATAAGGGAAAAGTGATGTTAACTTAACATGAGGTTTAACTATAGTCGATGACACAGAGTCTTTGTTAATTTGAAAGTTAAGCAGTCTAACAACACGTTAGCTTTTAATATCTCTTGATGAAACTGGCCCCATGAAGCCTAAACCGTAACCAAGAAATGTGAAAACAAGAAGAGGAAAAAGAAAAGGTCACTCGGCCCAGTTAGACAAAACTTTGAGTTAACTCGGGTTTTTAAAACAGCACAACTTTGCCTATAGGAAAACATTTGGAACGCAGTTTCGTTAAACGACGCGGAAACTTTTGGAAGTGGGTTCTAAGAGGTAAAGTTTAGTAAGACTGTTGGAATGATGTTGCCACAGACATGGCAGTAAATTTTCCCTCCGTTCGTTTGTTGTCTGTAGGTGACCGCCTAACCCGTCTCAGTTTGTGCTTTCTGTGAAAAATTACCGGATATCGAGCTCCGACTTTACCACGCAAAGGGCGTTCAAGTAAAGGTAGGACTTGGTGTGCGAGGAACTTGGAAACAACAGATTGAGACGAATGTATCCCACCAGCTGATCCCTTCCTTGAAGTCATTCATGTGTACGTAATATTTGTTAAAACTGCAACTGTACTTCTGAGCCCCCCTGTAGTATCTGATGGTACAAACGGTAAAAAAAAGTCGGCCATTATCTTATTTAGGCCCAAAAAATCTCTGAACACACTTAGCCATCTTACCTGATTGTAAAGAAGTATATATCCATGCTCTGATTCAATTTCTTCTAAAATTTGACGTAATTAGCTATGTAACAGACCACCTTCTTGGTCTAGGTTAGCGTTGCCGACTTTATTGAGGTCTGGAACGGAGTCTACCCAGCCTTATGCGGAAAACTGGGCAGCTGGCTGATGGAGAGGTGGCGATCTTCGATCTAGTAAGCCGTGATATAGCGACCGGCGAGATGCGGTGTGCTGATCACATACTCCCTGCAACACTGCACTCTACCAATGATATCACATGATGCAGCGGTCGTTGCGGTACGCCAAGGTCCTCATGGGGCAGTAAAAGGTTAAGAAGAAGAAGAAGAAGAAGAAGAAGAAGAAGAAGAATAAGAAGAAGCTATGTAAAAGAGCTCTTGCCACCCCTTTTTGATAATTTGATCAGTTTTTAAAACCTTGCAATGTTTCAATGATCTGCCACAAAGTGCTTGTTGGAGAAGAAATGCAAGACAATTTATATCACTTCTCTTAATACTACTATTAATCCAGATATCTCCCCTAACAAGACTGGTGCACCACCTGTGACAACTGCGGAACATTTGTCGAAATCTCAGAATGTTTAACAGCATCATAAACCCCCTTCCCTTTGTAGTTTCATGTAGAGAACACATGCCAAGCATCTCTTCATTAATGGAAAAGTCATAGCTGAACTGCGGCATAAGTCATCTGTGCTTTCATCGAGACACAGCGAGAAGAAACAGCGCTGTTCAACCTCGTCAGATAGTACGCTTTTCCAGCGATATTTGAAATTCTTCTTTGTATAGTTTGGTGGGAAAGAGGTACTGATTAAAAGTGATTTGCCATTTATTGTCGCCGAAAGCCTTTGCCATTTACATTTCTTCAAAACAATAAATCGTTAGTAAAGGGTTTTAGCTTTGGTGATTTCAAGGGAAACTGCGTAAGGAGCATGCAAAGCGGAATTTTGGGATAGTACTTACTGTGATAAATATGCCTGTTTGTTGCTGCAGTTTAAGTCCCAATCAACACAGTTTCAGACTCCACCTGCTATTTCTTCATACATGGTGAACAGCCTCTTTACATGAAATCCTTCGGTACAGACATAACCTGCATGCAGATTAAACACTGGAAGTTACCTCTGTTATTTGTATGAATGAATTTATTGGTCTTAATATCCATACATAATATTATTAAATTTTTACAATTGAAGTTAAACATTTCTAAAAAAGAACATTACAATTATTCAATTTTATATAACTGTTTCATTCAATTGATATAATTCAATTCTGCGTGTAATAACAAAAATGTCACCATAAATGTGTAACATGAAGGTAGCTCTCATAAATATATAAAAAATATATAAACATTTTTCTGCAATTTATAATTTACATGCAAATAAAGTAAAATGTTTTAACATATAAATAAACCGTCGCGGGTGGCCGACTCGTGAGCAGGAGGTCCGGGTTCGAATCCCGCCAGGACATTCCTCCCTGACTGAGGCTTAGGTTTTCCTCTGTCCTCATAAATGGCAAATGTCGGGGAGGTACCCTAAACTTAGGCCTAGAACGTTTCCTTTTTTTTAAAAAAAATCCTTTCCCAATATATCATTTCATCTCATGTATCATCAGTACCCACCCTGTGTGCCTCAGTAATAAAAACGGGCATTAAACATTATTAAAAACATATAAATAAAACCTATTTCATACAATACATAAACAAGTAAGCGTAATAAAATCAAAGTAAATAATTTTCCTTTCCATGTTCTCAGTTCATGTAAACTTACTACTATTAATAACAATTTAAATTTCCCACTGTATCACCCTGACTTTATGGAGTTGTATTCCTTCCATACCCAGGTTGAGTCTGTTATTTGTAATAAATAATCACTTTCCCACCTGTCTTGATATACCCTGTTTTCGTATTCAACCTTACGTTTCTTTGTGCTCAAGTTGTAGATTAAGTAAAATCACACTAAAATGAATTAACAGAACGCTTATACACTTAAAGTTAAGCATTGGACAATGTAGTCATTCGGGTTCACTTATTGTTGTTATTATAAGTAAATAATGTCTTTAAAGACTAATTCTAATGAAGAATGCATAGTAATCTGAACCTTATAGTAACAGTTTTTTATGATCAACCATTGTTGCAGGTTCGTTGAGTGAAACTGCTATACTGCAGAAACGCTTATTAAGTCATTAATATGTTAATCGTAATTTTAGAGGAAGGTAGAGAATTATTTATTAGTCTTCTTTATTTTGGAACAGGCAGTTGCATATGGGCAGGGGTCGCATCATAAGGTAGGGCGGGCCCCCTTTTGGACAGCCCAGGGTTAAAAATTTCGAGGAGAAGATTCAAATTGACAGCCTGTTTCATCAAGTTTCTCCTCTGTTAAACCTCGGCTTTTTGGTCTGAGCTTCCTGTCAACGAAAACGCCTTGAGTTCGAACTTTGATCACCAATCTGAAAACTGCACTTCTGATGCTACTCCTGGAAATTTTGCACGAAATTCTGTGCTTTATACATAACAAATGATTATTTTTGTTGTAATATATATATATCCCTCTCGGCATATTCCACAATACATAAGCAAAGCACAAATGCAATTAAAACAGTAGACGTCATAAATACATCTGAGCAAGCTCAATTGCTTGCGTTAGAGTGACTTTAATTGCAGTGTTACTGATAACTTGGCTGCATATTGTCGGACATGACGGGAGAACGGAACCGCGCGAAACAGATCGTAACAATGTAAGGAAGCTACTACTAGCCCGTAGTTATATCTCCAGTTTTTCCGGATACCGCTATAACTACCTAGTTTTATGTTTAGTCACTTCGATTTAACTTAAAGCTATCACTACACCGTAGAGTTTATTCATTTCACTCCATCTTCGTAACAGATGATTCATAATTACAGACCTCTAAACTGAAGCAATTATTTTCCCTCTCAATATGAAGGCTTATGACCTCCGTTGGCTACTTGCAGAAGAACTTGACCTAGAGCTTGAAAGCTTTGGAACACGACGACCCAACGATTAATATTATCTGGGTCTGGAGCCAGCAGATCTAATGGCGAAGGAAGGCGGAGGGACGGGTGGGGAGAATGCGCACTCCGCTAATTAGAGTCGGTATTATTTGGCAGGGTATCCGAAATTTCGGCTGCCTAGCCGCCTGCGTGGAAAATCTCATTAACTCCCATAGACCTACTGACCTCTCAGAAACATATCGTCTTTCTCCGACCGCTATTGCCAAGAGTAGTAATTCGTGTCCAGATTTTTTGATTTCATAGTTCAAAAATATAGTAAATATTTTTAAAATACAATCCTACTTTTTTGTTTTATGCTAATTTTGTTTCCTTGCTTTTGAGAGTAAATTTTTAAGATATTTGCCACTTCTCTATTCTTATGCTTTGTTTCATGATCGTTAAAGGAAATTTCCAAGGCTCAAAACGATATGAATTTTCTATAATTAATAAATTGTAGTGGTAATGTAATTTTTTGGCAAGCAAATAAACTTAATGTAAATGTTACTGGCTTTGTCATGCTCTTCATAGTTATGATGCACCAAAAGTTACACATAAAGCGATACACCAGGGTAGGTCCATAAGTTTTTACGGCCTCGCCGATAAGGATCATCGCCTTCACAAAATCCTCTTCTGGTGTCATATCTTATCTGCAAAGTAAATAACTGCAGCTGTAACTGTGTTCAGTTGTTCAGATATAGTTGCATAAAAAGGTTATGTGTAGAAGATTGTGACATGTTTAAGATTGAGTATCGAGCTGTTAATAAGTTCCTCGCGAAAGAAGGACTAAGTCCAAATGAAATTAAACAGCGATTGGACAGTGTATATGGGAAAGCACCCCCCTCATATTCTACTGTAAAAGAATGGGCAAAACTTTTTCGAATGGGTCGAGAAAGCATTGAAGACGAAAAGCGTGCAGGTCGGCCTTTGGAGGTGCTCACTCCTGAAAACATCGCTCTTGTGGAAGAAGAAATTATGGAAGACCGGCGAACAGAAATAGAAGCAAAGTTGAGCCTTTCTAAAACAACATCCCTTTCAATTATTCATGAATATTTAAACATGAATAAGGTTAGTTAAGATGGGTGCCTAGACTTCTTTCCTCAGTCCAAAAGCAGCAACCAGTCATCTGTTGTCAGGTATTTTTGGAACTGTGCCGTAGCAACGAGAAAGAAGTTCTGCAAACCATTGTTACAGGAGATGAAACCATGGTTCTCTACTATGATTCCTTGTCCAAAAGAGAATCAATACAGTGGCGTAAACCTGGCGAAACACCGCCTCTAAAGGCCAAGGTTACTCAGTCAACCAAGAAGATCATGGCCACAATCTAATGGTACTGTGAAGGAATACTCTTCATTGACTTCAAGGAGAGGAACACCACAGTAAATGGAGAGTACTGTGCTGACTTACTGCACAGATTACGTGCTTCCATCAAAGAGAAAAGACGAGGAAAGCTGAGTGGAGGCGTGCGCCTTCTTCACGACAACGCGCCTGTACACAGAGCTCTGGTTGCAAAGGAAGATGTGAATAAATGTGGCTTCAAGGAGATCGATCATCCACCCTACAGCCCAGATATAACTTCCAGTGACTATTTCCTCTTCTGAAAACTCAAGAAGGACCTTCGAGGAAGGAAATTTAAGTGTGACGAAGAATTGATGGATGCTGTTTATGCCTATTTTGCAGACAAGCCTTCTGACTATTTGGGAGGGGGTGAAATGTTAATTCGAAGATGTGAGAAGTGTATTGCAATAAATGGTAACTATATTGAAAAGTGAAATATAGTTTTTGCTTTATTATACCTAGAAAATGGTTATGCCGGAAACTTATGGACCTACCCTCGTATGTAGTTAATAGCGTTATTCACATGTTGTATAGAGTAAGTAATGCTTAAGATTTAACTTGTTTTGAGTAAAAACATCCGAAACACGCCACTAAATACAGTGAAATGCAATAAAAACAATAAGCTTATGTTGTTTTGTATACTTTATCCTCTCTAACTGCCGATTCAATCATTCACCGCTGATCCTAATCCTTCAACTGTTTTTCATAGCAACCAACATATGGTTTTGCCATTGCCAACTTTCTCTAAGCCTCGGTGTACATTTCAAAACGGCAGTTATTAAAAAAATGACAGTATCGGCTTTCAAAGAGGGAGCGTCCATCGACACCAGTCATTTAAATCGTCAAGCTACGTGTTAAATATATGAGGAATTTGGAAAATAAAAGCGCAATATAAAGAAATAAGATGTGAACAAAATAAAATACCGGACACGATATGTTTCCTAAAATTTAACTATTGGATTGCTTTAACGCGCTAAACTAATGGGGATTAAAATGAAAGCTTATCACATTTCTAAACACACTAGAAGAAGTACCAGAAAACTGCAACCCAAAGATAGAAAATAATGAAGCAAATGGAGGGACAGATGGAAAGATAATTCGATTCCAGATACAAATCTCATTCCTTGTTTTGGAACAAGAAAATTTAAAAGGATCCGAGAGGACCAGTGCCAATCCATTGTATGGAACTCTTCTTTTGTTGGAGCAGAATAGGGCAGGGAGAAAAAAAAATCCCTCTCTAGAAGGAAGAGAGAGAAATGTCACTGTAATCCAAGAAGAACACACAACTAAGCTTCTCACGTTTTCTGGATATATACCTAACGCAGTACATTTTTGCAATCGTAGAATTTCAAACCTAAGCTTGAATGAGTTAATGTAAACATTAGTGTGAAACACTAACCCCCATAAATGCATAAATACTAGAACTGTAATACGCTGAGATAAGAGGGTAGGTCCATAAGTTTCCAACCTCGCCGATAAGGAGTATCGCCTTCACCAAACCTTTATCTGGTGTCATATCTTATCTGTTGGGTAAATAAATGCAGTTGTAACTGTGTTCAGTTGTTCAGATATAGTTGCATAAAGAAGGATATGTGTAAAAGTTTGTGACACATTCAAAATGGAGTATCGAGCTGTTATTAAGTTCTTCATAAAAGAAGCAATTACTCCAAATGAAATTAAACAGCGATTGGACGGTGTATATGAGGAAGCACCCCCCTCATATTGTCACATACACCGTTGAGAAGCATCATAAATTACTAAATTAATATACTCTTGGGACGTTTCTTTTTTCAGGTGGATAAATGTTCTTTAACTTAAGTTAACGTTGCTGGTTCAATAAGCACAAAGATGTTGCAAGGAACAATTGGTTAACCACTTCCTATGGCACCTCCTAAGGACTTTACCATAACATCTCCGGCCACCTAGCACCATGCAAAGTTATGCTGCATCCGGAGCCTGTCTTGAGTCATCAGGAAGTATTCAGAACACCTACTCAGTTTATTGGTTGGTACATTTTAAATCTAGGGCGGTGGCACACCATGATTGGTAATGCCGACATGACAATGTAGACACCCCCTAGGCAAACATATTTTATATAAGGAGCTGCAGTGCTCACTAACGACGCACGCCCTCTTGGACTCGTCTACCAAGACCTCGCCCGCTGGGCCCCGGCGTAGTTGCCGCTTCTGCTAGCTCTGAAGGATCGACGTCACGGACGGCGATGTAATTCCGTTCATCCTCCGACAAGGCCCCACACATCCCCTAAGGTAAGAACCTCGTCATGTAGGGACCTGTATGGACATTACATAACCTGTAATAACTCAACACCCACGGGTATATCATATAATTATGAAGTAAAATAATTAATAAATAAATCTGTCAAGTGAGTAAAGTATTTTCCATTAGACCTCTCACCACTGCTCACCCCCCCCCCCCGTAACGAAATTGGTCGTGACATTATTCTACCGCAAAAGAATGGGCCAACTTTTTCGAATGGTGGAGAAAGCATTGATGACGAAGAGCGTGCAGGTCGGTCCTTGGAGGTGCTCATTCCTGAAAACTTCGCTCTTGTGGAAGGAGAAATTACTTAAGACCGGCGACTCAAAGTTACAGAAATAGCAGCAAGGTTGCGTCTTTCTAAAACAACAGTCCTTCGAATTATTCACGAACATTTAAACATGAATAAGGTTAGTGCAAGATGGGTGCCTAGACTTCTTTCCTCAGTCCAAAACCAGCAACGAGTCATCTGTTGTCAGGCATTTTTGGAGCTCTACCGTGACAACGAGAGAGAAGTTCTGCAAACCATTGTTACAGCAGATGTAACTGTGATCCTCTACTATGATCCTTTGTTCAAAAGAGAATCCATGGATGCTGTTATGCCCATTTTGTAAATAAGACTTCTGACTATTTGGAGGGGATGAAATGTTAATTCAAAGACGTGAGAAGTATAATGCAATAAAGGGTAACTAGATTGAAAAGTGAAATATAGTTTTTGCCTTTATCATATCTAGAAAATAGTTAGGCCGGAAACTTATGGACCTATCCTCGTAGAATACGTTCGTACTTTTGTTTCGTTTATACGATGGACATTCAAAAATTAATGCATTTAAATTTCATTTGGGGGAAAATCAGACCAGCACCAAATTTCAGAGCCGTTTAAGAAATACATAAGGTAAAAGCATTGTCAGAAGGGTTAAAAAACTGCTATCATCGGAGGAAGGTAGAAGCACAGCCCAGTCTCCCCGTCATTCATTTCCGGGACGATATTCGATTAACAACCCACAACTTGATATCTGTGTCAGCAATGTCAATACCATCTCTCGCCAGCTGGATCATACCAAGAGTTGTTTCAAATGATTCCCTCGACTTTAACAGTACATCACGACATACAACGATAATTACCGAATCTAATGGACCCCTTTTTGTCCAAACGTAGTAGTCACAGTTGTGACGCGCATTAGATTCGATCCGTTTAGTAACTTCATTCAAATTTATAGCTTATTACGTCATCAAACTGTACTGCTTGCAATTTTCGATTTTTTTTAACGCCCGTTTTTACTACTGAGGCACCACGGCAGGTAGATACTGATGATACATGAGATGAAATGATAAATTGGTAAAGGATTTTTTTTTTTAAGGTAGGAAACGTTCCAGGCCTAAGTTTAGGGTACCTCTCCGGCATTTGCCATTTTTTAGGACTGAGAAAAACCTGGAAAAGCCTCAGTCAGGGAGGACGGTCCTGGCGGGATTCGAACCCCAGAACTCCCGCTCACGAGTCCGCGCCTTAACGCCCTCGGCCACCGGTGGCGGTTTCTCGACTTCGTTACATTTATTGTTGGAAGGATCTTACACGTCGTAAGCTGGAAAAAATGGTAACAAAGAGGTAGGAACAGAGTTCAATGCAGCTGAGAGCAACATGCGCTTGTGGCGGCAACAGAAATTGACATTATTAGCAACTAAAGCTGGCAAGAAGAAATTTCCTGGTTCTCGGGAAGGAAGACATCTTGACATTGAAAAAAAAATGTTTTGGAATTCATACAATAAAGGAGAAAGAACGGGCAACCTGTGACTAGTGACACCATAAGAAATAACTCTTCCTTCTTTGATCTACGTCAACTGTCCTGACAACACCACGAGCGACGGATTTTGTCCTACGTGCTCCAAGGTGTAACAATAGACAACTTATAAGCTCTACGTTCTGATCGTTTTATGAAGCGGGCGGGCTTATCTCTAAGACGCCGCCGTACAACAATATGACAAAATATTTCCTGTGATTTTAAGTTTCAAATTTGGGATGCGCCTTACATTCCATGACGCATTAGATTCGCGTAAATAAGGTATATTTACAATAGCGTGCCTTATTCAGTAGCCGAGAAGTAAAACACCGCGTAAGCGGACAAGTTATAAAGCTAAAACCGTATGTTAATAGTCATTGGTAGGCCTTCCTATATTAATGGCAATCAACAAGTGGTGCTGAGATTAACAATTTCAAAATAATAAATAATGCAAAAATAAATGGCTAACAATGTCTACAAGGAAGTTTATGATAGGTTTATTCGCGTTTTTAGACAGTCTATCGAACCTTCAAAGTTTATTAATCAATTAAGTAATGACTGTGTTTATTTTCTAGAAGAAAATGTCCAAAAACTTGACGAACGCAATGTTTTCACCAAAGAAAACGTTTCCTTTATTAGACAACTATAACCCGACTAAAGGAAAATAATTTCAAAAGTCAAGTTCACTATTAAAAGATATGAGTTACACAATACTAAAACAACCACCATGGGTGGCCGAGGTCGTTGAAGCTCGAACTCGTGAGCGGGAGATCTGGGGTTCGAATTCCGCCAGGACCGTTCTCCCTGACTGAGGTATTTTCCAGGTTTTCCTCAGTCCTCATAAATGGCAAATGCCGGGGAGATACCCTAAACTTAGGCCTGGAACGTTTCCTTCCCCCAAAAAATCCTTTCCCAATATATCATTTCATTTCATGCATCATCAGTGTCCACCGCCTGTGGTGCCTCAGTAATAAAAACGGGCGTTAAAAACACTACTCAAAAAAATTAAATAAATACTAAAACAAAGTTTCAAACCGCAAGAATATAAACGCATACTGTTTCTGTACACCAGCACAGATTCCGATTATTATCTGTCATCGAGAATTATATCGCCATCGTCTCGTTTCCAAACATGGTCGAGATGCGCACCACTTGTGTTACACATACATAAAAGCAGCTTGTACTCTACAGCAATCACACTAAGCTAACACTCCCTTTGATGTTAGGGCGGAGTGCCCTTATGCTAGGCGGAGTTGCCTTCTTTTGTGGCGAGATCCCTTCCCAGTTTCCGAGAACACAGGGGCGTTATAGAAAGCGTCAAGAGAGAGGAATGCTTAGCACAAAGCAGATCCTAGCCTTGAGATTTGAGAGCAGTATAATGTAAAACCTCTGTTGCATAAATCTTCTAAGTATAGGTAATTTCAAATTGTGCAAAAGAGTGTAAATAAAATAAAATTCTTACACGAGAGAACTGTCTAATCAAAAATATTTTTGGACAAATACCTTTACTCAACCTCATAATTTTGATAATTTTTCCAAATTAGTCCACATTGAATGCAATGCCTCAGCGTTCCTGTCAGTCTTCATAGACTTGCTGAAATTTATTTTTGACAGGTTGCGCAACCTTCATTGTTGTTTCTGGCGATGGAAAATACTTCCCACGGAGGTACTTCTTCATTTTGTGGAAAAGGAAAAGGTCATACGAGGCTAAAACTTGACTACAGAGAGAATGAGAGACAAAACTTCACATTTATTTTTGTGAGATATTCAGCAACAACATTTGCAATATGCGGCAGTGCATTATCGTGGCGCAGCATTCAGCTTGTTGCATGAAAATACGATGATGGTCTTCAAGTGAAATGTCCTTATACAGTTTTCAGGTCACCTCTGTAATTTCAATTATGTATGCAGATGCATCCCCTTAGAAAATGTCACAACTATTTACCTTTTCTCTCTATTGTGGTAGCGGTAGCCTGCGGGTCTCCGTTAGCAAGGGAAGCTCATGGGCCAGCCCGGCAATTTTTACGCTTTAAACTTATAACTTTATGGACCATCAAAAATTTACAAGGACTTATATTTGTCTTCCTCTAAGATGGGTTAGCCTTTTCCCTGCTTATTTCTGCGTTCTCTTGGGCCAGCAGGAAGACGGCCCATGGCCGGCGCTCGGTATCCTCTCTTTTCTTAGGAACCAGAAGTTGAGGGGTTGCTGATACCACGACTATAGGACTTGTTTTAGCACTTTGTTTGAAATTGGATGTCTTCCTCACTGTTTATCGGTAGAAAGTTGACTGTCACAGTGTTAATTGTTAAGTTACAAAAAGTATATCTGTTTTGTAGCAATGAGAACGCTACAGAAGCATACTGAACAAAATGATACAAAATTAAGGTTTTTTTTTTATGGCTTTAAAAAACATCTTGGCTAACAGCGTGTGAAGCAAGAAACATATGTTGTCTATATGCATGAAATTAGGAAAGAAATAGAAAAGGCACATTTCGTTTCTGTGTAGGCCGACGAAACGACAGATATTACATGCATGTTACAATTGGTTGTGATATTAAGACACATCAGTGGGTTGAAAAATTCATAAAATTCATTGCTCTTTCTGAAGTGGCTACAGAAGGCTTAAGGTGTACTTTAACAGCTGATTTAGAAGAGTTCCATATAAACCAAAAGTTTACAGTGCAAACATACGATGGCGTTGCAGTTATGAGAGAATGTTTGGGAGGAATATATATCTTGATAAAAGAAACCTTCTCTAACGCCATTTAGGTATGTACCTAGCCTACCTACAGGGGCCACGAGTCGCTACTGAGTAAATCATTTCGTGAATATAAAAAAATAATGAGATGACCATAACTTTCCCAGAAACAAACATTGTGTGTGTAATGCACATTTCTACGATGGCTAGCGACATATGCTGCGGGAGGAGGGCTTTACCTGCCAAGTAAAACATTGCGCACTGCATGTGTATTCATGTATTCAAACATTTGAGAGTCGGTCCATCTCTTTGTGTTAACAAAAGAAGAATATTAATAGTGAACAATTGAGCGTATCAACACATTCCTCTAACTAGCCACCTCTCCAGCTCCCAGCATTACCTTTTGAAAGAAATTCCGCATTTTCGTGTAACATCATCTTCAACAACAACATGCATGTGAACGTCTATCATTCGGGAATCAACAGTTTGGAGTTCACCGTGCACAAACGCAAATTTTCAGTTACCAATATGCGAGTGGGAGCCAGTGAAATTTCTACAATTTCTGCGATCCTCTCTCACAATGGCAGCAGCTGTTGTAATGTTTTCTTCCACTATAGCACAAACTAGAGGTCGTCATTCACCTTGATTTGAAATAGAATGCCTGCCTTAGGGAAGAACCAACTTTCCATAGGCCCCTTGTAACATTGCATAGACCGCAGCTGAAGATTTATTGAGACTAAAGCAGAATTTCAGAGCAGAATTTTTTCGTCGGGTATCACCTCCATTATTCTCTAGGTGGAACTGAACATGTTTCAACTTGCACACCTCACAGGCAACAACACGAAGTGACAACAATGAAAATAGTAGCACGTATATATTACGAATCAAGCTAACAAAATATTGTAAAGTTAAATGTAATGCAAGAAATTATGTGTGTGAGAAATTATGATCATTCTTAATTGAACAGCCCTCCTATGCATTTATTTCTACGGGGTGAACAATCCTTTACGCAACCGGTTTCGCGGCGTGCGTCAACTAATACATTTTCACTCAGTACCTGTATTGCTTCGCATAACAAACACGATCTAGAGCTAGATTTCAACTCACTCTCAAACTTCGCGCCGGTCCCGCGGTTGCGTCAAGCATTGCTCACTCTATATATGTATCATATATGCAGTGCTATAGGCCTACGATCTCACCACTAGAGTTATGAAAATCAAACCGCCGATATCTATGTAATGTATATTCATAGGTGCTGCGAAACTCCATACTTTGCAGCGCTGTGAATTAACTTCTGCGAAATGTATTCCACAAAATGTAAATGACAGAACATATGCAAATGTCACGAATTCATAAAACCGGGCTGCAGAAAAGGCAAAAGGTAAAAAACATTTCTTCGTTGTTTGCTTGGCTACTTTCCCCCTTGCTTGCCATTTCTTTGTGTTCCACGTAGTAGAAGTAGAGCTTTGTGTTGGCACCGTATGAATATTTAGATGCTCGTATATTACAGGGACTAAGCCCGGCGTGCCAACTTGTCAAAGCTAATAAAGCTTATTCATATACAGAGAAGCCGCCCTTAATGGGACCTGAAGAGCATGAACAGCTTTAACTCTCGATCTAAAAGGTGTGCAACATTTCCTTCCTATTGAGATTGCGTCTCCCGTTATGCAGACTTTTAATGAGCTCTCGGGGAAATGAAAAAGCTTAACAATAATTAAAATGCCTACTTGTCAGTTCTTTCAGAATGTGTTCATTAATTTTGAATGCTGGCCAAAGATAAAAGTCACAGGAGATTTAGTGGAAATCAAAGAGGCCTAACACTTATTGATAATTATATCCAGTGTACCATTCATCCACGAAATAATATTTGCTGTTGCAGAATCCTGGAAAAAAGTATATCCACATACAAAAGATATTACTTAACAAGAGGGAAATACTGTGGTACTTTTACCTTTGCAAATTGTACTATGTTAGCTTTAGTAGTAGACCGCAGTAGCCATGGAGCCTTGACAAAATGCATGTACGAGGGTAGGTCCATAAGTTTCCGGCCTCAGCGATAAAAATCCAACTTCTTATCTGGTGCCATACCTTATCTGTTAAGCAAATAATTGCAGCTGCAACCGTGTTCAGTTGTTTAGAGATAGTTGCATAAAGAAGGCTATGTGTAGAAGATTGTGACATGTTCAAAATGGAGTTTAGAGCTGTTGTTAAGTTCTTCACAAAAGGACTTACTCCAAATTAAATTAAAAGGCGATTGTACGGTGTACATGGGGAAGCACCCCCCTCTTATTCTACCGTAAGAATGGCCCAAACTTTTTCGAATGGGTTGAGAAAGCATTGAAGACGAA
Source organism: Metallyticus violacea (assembly GCA_030762175.1). Classification (NCBI taxonomy): domain Eukaryota; kingdom Metazoa; phylum Arthropoda; class Insecta; order Mantodea; family Metallyticidae; genus Metallyticus; species Metallyticus violacea. The sequence continues at coordinate 22,139,625 of CM060837.1, read as the reverse complement.
GAGCGTGCAGGTCGGCCCTTGGAGGTGCTCACTCCTGAACACATCGCTCTTGTGGAAGAAGAAATTATGCAAGACCGGCGCCTCGAAGTTACAGAAATAGCAGCAAGGTTGGTATTTTCTAAAACAACAGTACTTCGAATTATTCATCGACTTTTAAACACAAATAAGGTTAGCAGGATGGGTGCCTAGACTTCTTTCCTCAGTCCAAAAGCAGCAACGAGTCATCTGTTGTCAGGCATTTTAGGAACTCTGCCGTGGCGACGAGAGAGAAGTTCTGCAAACCATTGTTACAGCAGATGAAACTATGATCCTCTGCTATGATCCTTTGTCAAAAAGAGAATCAATGGAGTGGGGTGAACCTGGCGAAGCACCGTCTCTAAAGGCCAAGGTCACTCAGAAGATCATAGTCACACTCTTTTGGGACTGTGAAGGAATACTCTTCATTGACTTCAAAGAGAGGAACATCACATTAAACGGGGAGTACCATGCTAGCCTACTGCACAGATTACGTGCTTCGATCAAAGAGAAAAGGCGAGGAAAGCTGAGTGGTAGTGTGCGCCTTCTTCACGACAACAGCTGTTGTCGCAAAGGAAGCTGAGAAAAAATGTGGCTTCAAGGAGATCGACCATCCACTCTTCAGCCCAGATCTAGCTCCCGGCGACTATTTGCTCTTATCAAAACTTAAGAATGCCCTTGAATGAAGGAAAATGAAGGGACGAAGAAGTGGTGGATGCTGTTTATGCCCATTTGCATACAAGACTTTTGACTATTTTGAGGGAGGGGAAATGGTTAGGCCGGAAACTTATGGACCTACACTCGTATATACAAACTGGCTTATTTGTGAGTTGTGCTGATTGACTTTTTTGAATAAAGTATGCAATTTAACTACTGCTTATAATTATAAATAGTCACAATACTATACAACAAGCCGCATTTGACCACAGATTGCAGAGTACACAGTCCACTGCAAATTGCGCATTTTGGCTTTTACCTTCTGCTCAATTTCATTTACCTTTCCTGGGCAATCGAATGTCAAGCATATTCTTGCAAATTCTATTATATGATATTCATACAGCTACAGAACGCGATACTGTTGAATTGATAATTGGAAGCAGACGCACATTGACGCGATGAAAGTCGATAGTGCATGTCGATCAAACAAACGATATTTGGTGCTGGTGGATTTTTCTCATCTTCATGCCCTTCTCTTTGTTATTTGAGAAGGTTAGTTCGTTGTCCCTTGTTAGTTTTGCGCCTCTCCTTTACAGAGTAATCACCTGCACAAAAGGATGAAGAGATTGCAGGTAGCACAGTGAAACGTTGTTGAGCACCGAGGGAAATTGAGTTTTGTGTTATTGAGAGCACTTAATGAGTTCATGTGACGTCCCGTACATGTTTTGTAGAGCCTCATTTCACTTTGACGCTCAGTTGAAAGTAGACCGTTTTCGTATCATGCAAAATGCCTTTGATCTAGCAAATATATTCGACGATATTAACACCTTTATTTTATTGCTCATAATATCAGGAAATAAATCGTATAATATTGCAACAATACACTTTCCTAATTTTTATAAGAGAAAATCAAACAAATATAAATCGGCATGAAAATGTTTTCATGTAAAACATACAATATATTCTCTTTTATCTCTGATATTATGCCCTTCCATATTTTTTGGATAATAAACGTTGGTCTTAGTGGTGTAGTAGTAACCATACTTGCCTCCTAAACCCAAGATCGCGGGTTCAAACCCGGCCAGGACCGACGGATTTTTCGGGTGTAAAAATCCTAAGTATGGCTTCCTTCGGAAGATAAGTAAGCCTTGGGTCCCATGTCATAGATTTACAGCACGATAAAGAACCTCAAGCCTGAAAGAAGAGACCTCTGAGCAAAATTTGTCGGCCGTTTCACGCCATGAGTTGAATGGGGCGCTAATGACCTGAGATTTAAAGAGCGTCCGTAAATAAAACAAATAATAAATATAAATTATAATAATAACAATTGTTGGATACTTTTCCAGATATTGTTTAAGCTTCTTAAATACATCTATCCACTTTGCCCAACTTGGAAGCGTTTTTTAACTTTTACTAAAACCTATATCCAGTTACCTATAAACTAAATTATGCGTTACCTTTAAAAAAGCCTTTATACTTGTTGAAATGTAATATTAAACACATAACACACATGAGCTGTATTTTTGGTAATGTCTAGCATTCTTCATTTCGGAATTATGTCTTTTATCATAAATATACCCTAAACTAATCGTATTAAAAGAATAAGGCTAATGGCTTTAAATAAAACCAGCTTTCGCACTATCACATATTTGTTAACCTTCTCTATATTTATTTTTTATCAAGACAATACTTTTTCTCAGTTTCCTTGGTGTGGGTTTGAGGTCAAAATGAGTAGGCCAGGATTTCGGCCCCCGTCCCACGACCTATTAATTCATGTAGGGATCGCTTACCTAGAATCCTTTAGCAGTTTCTTTCCTTATATTTCTATTTTGTAAAATTCATATTTCAAAAACTGAATGATGTTCATCTGTCAGTGGGTTCTATTTTTATTTGTTTATTTAAGGACGCTCTTTAACTTCTCAGGTCATCAGCGTCCCATTCAAACCAGGGCGTGAAACGACCAACAAATTTTGCTCAGAGGCCTCTTCTTTCAGGCTTGAGGTTCTTCATCGTGCCGTAAATGTACGACACGGGACCCACGGCTTTACTTCCCTTCCGAAAGAAGCCATACTTATGGTTACCGTTAATATTTGTGGTTTAATATCAACTATAATAATAATAATAATAATAATAATAATAATAATAATAATAATAATAATAATAATAATAATACAGGTATTTCTAATAAAGTACGTCATTTTCTTTTTTGCTGGAAACTAGGTGATAATGACGCAATCTACTGAAATGTTTCATGAAATTTTGTATGTATAAGAATGCAGAAATAGACTTTTGGGATATCTTTGTAGGCCAGAGTATTAAGTATGATTCTCATGAAGCCAAAATGGTATTTATGGGAAGTTTAGTGTTTTGCACAGAGTTTTCCCCAATTCCTCGTGTTTATTTCACCGCACTCTTCTTTTCTTTATTCACGTGAACGTCAGGACTGCAAAGGAGATCTCCCGCTCACCTTCTTCGCCTAATCTTGCGCTATGGGTGAAACCTTGCCCGGATGTGGGACACCAGGCCTTTCTCGGGTTTTGCAGTATTTCAGAAGTTGGCAGTGTGGGTTAGTGAGGAGCACTGTACGGTTCTTTTTAGGGGCTGTTTGCACCTTTACGAAAAGGAAATAAAGTGAATACTTTAAATATTCTTGCACACGTAAGCACTTGACACATAGCTTTGGACAAGGCTGTTCTAGAAAATAAATATTACTTTTGTGGATATTATGAATGTACAAAATATCATTGTGATGATGTTCAAATGATTGGGCAACTGAAAATAAATGAGAGCTTAGGAGTAAAGGAAAACATGACAGTAGATGAACGAAGGCCGGAGTGTAAAAAGCCAGCGATCGACTGAATACAATCAGTACATGGCGTACAGGAGAAGTTGGAATTCACAAACTCTACGTTCGCAGACGAGCGAGCTATGTCCACGAAGAAGAGCCTAAGCTTGATGGAGACGAGGATTTTAAGGGCCAAAGGAAACCCCAAAGCATGTAGTCATCAATCTTTGTCAGGTAGATAATGAATCCGGATAGAAAGGAGAGGATTACAGACGAACTCCTAGCCGCGAACGAGGTCGGCGCCACTTGTTCGCCTCAGCTATATGCAAAGGTAGAGCTGTGCAAAGTATGGGGAGAATTAATCGCTTCATTGCAAGGAAAACAAATACCGGAACGCAACTGGAACGCTGATATAGATACCAAGAGTATTTGTATTTTAGTTAGTGTTAGTATTTGTAGTCATCAGTTACAGTACCAATATTAAGTAGTGTAACATTGGTATATTAAATTAAATTATGTAAAAGAACTACTCTGTTTAATTCTGAAAACAACTCCACAAGAAACGATTCACTAAATGCAGTTAAAACCGAGAGGGAAATAAAGGATAGCCCAATTTAGAGAACGTTGTTATTAAATCTTGTCCGATAAGGCAGTGTTTTCGTCTCGGCTACCAGGCGTACCGCCTTCGCTCCTCCGGTTCTTGAATATCGCTTTCTGAACAGTTTCCTGTCAAGCTCAGGGCAATATGCGAGCCAATTAGTTCCACAAGAATGTCTTATATAAGTTGGAAATGTGAGCAATGAGAGTTTTGCTTAATTTCACAAACCGTCTTATACAGTTCTTAGTAATGACAGCTTCTTAAATGAACAGATGGTAACACTGTATCGTTTAAGGAAACGAATATTATGAACATGCGTGTGAATGCGAAAGTGAAACGCCGGTTTGAATTCCTTAAAAGAGGAATATTTGTAGGGACGCAACAGTGTATTAGCATTGTTCGTCCCTGTAAAGGAGCTGAAAGACAATATTGACTTATGAAAAGCGAAGCGCTACTGCGGGGCTACTGCGTGACCGCACGAAACATCATAAAGTCGTTAAAATCCATCGTACCAATGCCGAACAAAAACTGAGACCACTAGAGCGTTAAAACACGCACACACATATATCTAGATTGAGAAAAAACATATACACACTTTCACAATAGATATCTATTTAATATATTTCAAAGTTGTACCGATAAACAACAGTAATGTGTAGTATGATGCTCTGTAAACAGATGTGACTCATATTATGTTATGATAGTGCAGCTACAACAAAATGGAGCCAAGATTATCGTTTGAACAGCGGAAAGTAATTTTGAAGTGTATTGGAAAACCGAGAATGTTGTTGAAGTTCAAAGACAATGGAGACGTGTGTACAGAACAGAACCGCCAATGCGAGTAACAATTGCACGCATTCGAGACAAATTTGAGACTCGTGGTACCGTGTGCGATGTTCACAAGGGCAGATCTGGGAGACCTCGCACAGCAACAAGCCCCGCGCACTGGAAAGGACGGAGAAGTCCGATTGAGTTTCCACCGCGTTCTCCGGGTCTAACTCCGTTGGACTTCTACCTATGGGGAACTCTTAAGGATGTTGTGTACCGTAGAAAACCAGCTACACTGACAGCACTTCGGGAAGAAATTGAAACGGCATGTGCTGCAATCGCTGAGGACACTTTCGCGAAGGTAACTCAGTCAATCAAGACGATATGCACAATCTTTTGAGACTATGAAGGAATACTCTTCATTGTCTCCAAGGAGAGGTACACCACAGTAAATGGGCTGGCCTACTACACAGACTACGTGCTTTCATCAAAGAGAAAAGGCGAGGAAAGCTGAGTGGTGGTGTGCGTCTTCCTCACGACAACGCGCCTGTGCACACAGCTCTTGTTGCAAAGGAAGCTGTGAAGAAATGTGACTTCAAGGAGATCGACCATCCACCCTACATCCCAGAACTAGCTCCCAGTGACTATTTTCTCTTCTCAGAACTCAAGAAGGATCATCGAGGAAGAAAATTTAAATGTGACCAAGAGGTGATGGATGCTGTTTATGTCCATTTTGCAGACAAGACTTCTGACAATTTTAGGGGAGGGGTTGAAATCTTAATTCAAAGATGTGAGAAGTATATTGAAAAGTGAAATATGGTAGCTATCTTATCATACCTAGAAAATGTTTAGGACGGAAACTTATGGACCTATACTCATATATAACAGGTTCCTGCGGTTCTAATGTTAAACCGAAGCTGGTAACACTGCAGTGTTATAAACATCTTACAGCATAGAGTTGCTAGTTGTGTACCTTATGTTAAAATAAGTTTCAGTTATAAACTGTATAAAAACGAGTATTCTGCTTGAACATACACGAAAACGCCTAGTAAATAAAGTTAATTCAATCGAAGACAGCGTTCACGAAATGCCTAAATATTCTCTTGTACCCGCATTGGAGTGCGCGATTCTCATTTAAAACAAGCATTAAAAAAAGTGCGGGTTGGCAAATATTCGCAACGCTGAGGGAAATTTCATCTCGAAAGGAGGAACCAGATGCGATATAAACCCACGTTCTATCAAGCGGCAGGGAAAATAAGTATGGGTTGCTATGGAAACAGAAATTTCAGTCGTAAATGCTTTATAAGCTACGAATATACCTCAGTGTACATACGTAGGTTTGAACGCTATCGCCTACCAGTATAATTTTGTGTTTATTTTTACGCAAGGGAAAAGATTTTTCCTTGCCTTATGGAACCAAATGCTCTTTTGTTATAACACCAGAGAGTTTGTTGTTGGACAAACTTGAGTACGGAGAAAGTTCGATACAAACAGAGAAACATTTACATTCATGTATTTTTGTTTGCATGTATAACATACGGAACATTTAGGAATTGTGCTTTCAGCATCCAATTTTACAAAGTTCGTCGAAGCATTTCCAAATAAAATGAATTTGTAATATTCCTTCCCTCTGAGGAATGTTTTTCGAATATGTCACATCACAAAAAACACAAACATAAACTTGACTAACTTGCAGCACGTTCATAATCACTTAGCTTTACATAAAACGTTCAAAATTGCCTACGTTGACCTTTACACAAAGGACAAAACAGAACATGCTTTCGTATGATGAAAAATACCTCCAGCAATGAAGGTACTTCTTCAACCGGAGTAAAAGGAAAAAGACCGGCACGCAGGAGCTGCGTAAACTAAGCGAATTCATCAACAAGTTGAATAACTTTAAAAATGAATACAAAATCCAAGTTAGGCCCTATTAATTAATGAAATGAAATAAATTATGGCATTACTGTGTGCTATTAGGGGAATAAAATTAGAATTCTTGCAATCTATAATGCAATTATTATTATTATTATTATTATTATTATTATTATTATTATTATTATTATTATTATTATTATTATTATTATTATTATTGTTGTTGTTGTTGTTGTTGTTGAGATTAAACCACCCAAATTAATATAATACTATTAATAAAATGAAATATATTAAATCTTTTCAACTGAGCTCTTGATATCATTTTCCTTTAGTTCCAGCAGAAAAAAAAATCATAAATATAAATTTATAGCGGACTGTGTGCATGGTACTAAGTTAGAGAGTAAATCATTATAATGGTGGCAAATCGCCTTTAACTCAAAAAGGGGGGGGGGTTCAGCACGTAATGATTCTAACTCACTGTCTTTACACATTGAGCAAGCCACTCTAACCATCTGAACTATCAAGCCGCTGAACATCTACCATACTCACCCGATAGGAGCCCGTGTGACTACGAACTATTCGAAACATTAAAGAACCACTTCATAAACGTGGATGCACTGATGGAGTTACTCTTGTTACTTTTTATCAAATCTATTATGCTTTTATGCATTATTTTTTGAAAATTTGCCCAATTTGATTTAAAATTAGTATTTTCTATGTCTAAAATGACGCTCAAGACATCAACCCCATATCTGAACATTACATTACTTATAACCGATTGCGTTTTTTTTGGGGGGGGCCGAATTACGTGTACTGTCCTTATTGTAGGCAGTGGTACTTACTGGGTCTCTACAGACAACTCCATATTTGACTTTTATCAAGAGAGTTGCGGTTTTCATTTAAAAGCAGAACAAAATACTGGTTCAATCGACCGCAGGCGAAGCAACACAAAGAAATAAAGGGCAGCTATTATAAGAACTTTGTGGAACTGCTGCTGTTATCGAGCGAATTCCAGAGGGCTCGAACTGCATTTGCGAGGTCATGTAACTCAGGGTCAGATGCAGACAACACACACACACACACACACACACACATTCATCAGTGGGACGGCTTGACCCTTCTGCCTCTTCTAATCACAGCTGTACAGGGCACGCCCCACTCTCGCCACACATGGGGCTCCAAATGAAATAATCCCCAGGGGATCAGCTCTTAGCTTCCTGTTCTTGGTTATTTTTACGCTCCGGAAGGATTTCTATTTTTAGTCGTCTCTAAATAAGGGCAAAGCTGTGCTGGTTGGATGCCTTCTTTCATTAAAACATATAGTAGAAAACACCGGGCTTAGAAATATTTTAGTACAATGCCCCTGTCTTGCATCTCCATAAATTAAAACTCTCCAGATGATATTTTTAAAGAGAACTGTTGTTTAACAATAAACTTTAAATTACTTTCGACTAAGCGAGTATTCAACCACTGTAACTAATGGAATATTTATCGGTACATATACATATAGGCTTAGTTACACCTTAATAACTTTTGAAACAAGGAATTCAGTGAGGTGAAAGTCGATATGTGGGGATGTCGTATACTGAGAACCCTAAAAACTATATTCCGAATTTGTTCTACTTCCGGTTTAGCCGCAAGTAATTCCAATTCTCTTATTTTAAATGGAATATGCAAAATATTTTTACATTTTCGAATAATTGTCATTCAGAATTTTCAAAAAGTACCCACACTAGATACTTCTGCCCAAATATGTACACACACACACACACACACACACACACACACACACACACACACACACACACACACACACAGGATTACAAAAATGTACAAAACTAAATTCACACAAACAGAAAATGATGAGCACTAATCATCATACACTTTTACAGTTACAACAGTTACTCAAAATGCCCACCATCGGCGTCGATACACTTCTGAGTATTTGAACTACTGATTGAGTAACGTTTGCGAAAGTGTCCTCAGCGATTGCAGCACATGCCGTTTCAATTTCTTCCCGAAGTGCTGCCAGTGGAGCTGGTTTTCTACGGTATACAACATCCTTAAGAGTTCCCCATAGGTAGAAGTTAAACGGAGTTAGATCCGGAGAACGCGGTGGAAACTTAATCGGACCTCTTCGTCCTATCCAGTGCCTTGGAACCAGTGCACGGGGCTTGTTGCTGTGTGAGGTCTCCCACACCTGTCCTTGTGACCTGTACGGTCTCAAATTTGTCTCGAATGCGTGCAATTGTTACTCGCGTTGACGGTTCTGTTCTGTACACACGTCTACATTGCCTTTGAACTTCAACAACATTCTCGGTTTTCCAATACCACTTCAAAATTGCTTTCCGCTATTCAAACGATAATCTTGGCTTCATTTTGTTGTAGCAACGCTAGCATAACGAATGTGAGTCATATCTCTTTACAGAACATCATACGATAATGTTGGCTTCATTTGTCCATTGTTCATTTACCTGTCACGTAGCAACGCTATCATAACGTAATATGAGTCACATCTGTTTACAGAACATCATACTACACAAATATCTTTACATGGTTACAACCTCAATAGATACATCCTTTCTAAATTCGCTAATAGTGTCGAATATAGCAAATTGTAGGAGTCTAAAGAGAGCAATAGGGAGCCGTCGCAGGAAACTTTTGTTAAAGGCGTTCCTTCTCTAGATGATAACACACGCCCTCACAGTCGCTACGCCTATTGACACTTCGGAGATTAAGATTTCAGATCTTAACAGCATCCACCATAAATCCCGAATATTGCTCTCTGATTATTGTATGTTTTCCTCCGAGAAGGACGCTTTGAGAAGCCAAAATATTTTGAGGCGATGATATACAAGAAGCTGTGTCTTCCTACCTTACACAAACACATTCTGTTCTGATGGAAAAGCTAAAACAGTTGGTGCAATGAAGAGAGATGTATATTGAGTAGAAGGTTGATTATGTAATCACATCTGGTAAAAGGGGGGGGGGGTGATCAAAGCATTGTACACTTTGGTTGGAAAGTTCCTTAACATCGGTCAAATATATCTGTTCCTATCTCCATCTCCTAGTAGTAACGATTATTGTCTTGTATGCCCAATATCACGGGTTCAATCCTCGTCAGAGTCGACGGAGTTTTTCGGGCGTCAAAATCGTAAGTGCAACTTCCTTCGGAAGAGAAGTAAAGCCGTGAGTCCCATAAGAACCTCAACCCTCGTAGCAAAATTTATCGGCTCCCTCCCTGAATTGAATAGGACGCTGATGACCTGCGATATTACAGAGTGTCCGTAAATAAACCAGATAAAAATCCCCTTCCGGATTGAGATAGAGAGAAACAGTTTTCAGACAACACCTAAAAGTTCTGCTAACTTGTTACCTATCTACACTTGTGAAACTTCACATTCTGTTCCAGACTGCGCTTAAGAACTGTAAGCGGTAAAAGCATTTGTTTAACAAAAGAAAGTCATTTCAGGAGTTTCCGTTGCAGAGAAAGGGCAGATGCTCGTAAATGAGTACTCATTTAATTAAATCCCGTACTTAATTGCCACATAGGCCACGTACATATTTAAACTAAAATATGTACGAAGCATGTTTAGCTTTATTATTCTGTAGCCAAGTAATTTACTTCGAACCTGCTGGCGAAACAGTGCCTAAAACATTAAAATACATTAATTATGTTTTATTCACTAGTATTCCTGTATTAAAGTAGAAAGGAGGACCTAATTTTAACTCCAACAAAAGAGTAGATTTCCCTTCTGGAAAACTCAACCTGATAACAACAAAAGATTTGAGTCAAAGAGAGTGGCACACTTTATGATATAGGGCATCTTTTAGAACAATATTTGCATTGACTTACTTCTAAATTTGACGAACTTTAAAACCAGATTCAATATTTCTGTGAGGAAGCTACTTCGTTTCTCAGTGCACTAGTGTGTTGTAAACTAAGTGAGATGGTTTACTACAAGAGGTCCGTTTAGCAAATGCATTTCACATATGGTAGAAGGGAATGTAATGTTAATTTTTTTTTTTAAATGGTCTCTGGATATAGAAATCAAAACTTTTTCACTCTGTATTTCTACTGTATTTTCGGAAATCGTTTCTTGATATTTTTTCATTATTTTATTCGCCATACTTTTAAGCAAAGTACCTTAAAATATTTTCAAAACATTTAATTCAATGAATATATATTTGTATATACACATATCTTCTATTACTTGTCGATTTTCATTTTATTTCCAGTGTTTGCCATTTATCTCAGAAAGCTGTTTTTGAAATGTTATCTTTTTTTGACAAGAATTGACTTTTATAAGCATATCACAATAATTAAAAGTCGCAAATATACGAATGAATAAACTGTTTAACCTAACCTAACCTAACCTATCCAAGTGGCATAGGCATCACCGTTGCCTCCTCAGTATTCAAATTACTACACCCTCTCTATTTTTCTGGACTACTAAACTTAAAGTTATAACATTGATTTTATTCGAAGCTGTTTCGTTATTTTCTAGTATACTTAGCATGTTTTAATGTTTTTTTTTTTTTTTTTTTAAACCTTCTCTGCTATTACAGGAACCCAATACAGTGAATAATTCTTCTATACAGATTTATTTCATTTTGCATATTTCTTAACACATTTTAAAGCTTCTAAATTTAGGGAGAAGGTTAAAAAATACCCTTGTCCTACTAGATATCATTTTTATAATGGCAATTAATATACTACGAAGCATCTGACTTTATTATAAAAAATATTAATGATTCTTTCTTTAGGTTTACATGTCCGCTCTGAGGTTTTTTCCAGGATTTCCTCGTCCTAATCAACTTAAATTTTGGCGTAGAACGCCTACTCCCATATAAAAATTAATTTCTTATCCAGATACTCATTTCGTCTTATGTACTGACCAGTGTCCACCGCCTGTGATGCCTCAGCTGTGAAAATGGGCGTTAAACATTACCGAAAACATATTTTTACTGCCAACCTACGAGTATGTAGAGATGGTCACCTTGATTCGCATATCTTCACTCAAAAACATATCCAGGCTTTACTAAGACCGTCACGCAGAACCTGAGTAAAACAGAGAATTTTTAGCAACTTGAATAGTTTTAAAAAGTAATATAAAATCCAAATTACGGTCTTATCAATTAATTAAAAGAAATAACTTATAGCATTACTGTGTGGTATTAGGGCAACAAAATTAGAATTCTTATAACAATCTATAAGTATCACAAAAGAGAAACCACATTTTTAGAATTATTATTATTATTATTATTATTATTATTATTATTATTATTGAGATTAAACCACAAAAATCAATTGTATATTATTAATTAAATGAAATATATGACCACTGATGCACAAAGTTATACTATGTGTGTATTTTTAAACATTTATAAATGTAACCATGTTTATGAACTGAGCCCTTGATATCATATTTACATTCACTAAAATAGAGAGAAATAACAGAAAGTTTCCAGTTACATTGTGTATTTAAGAAGTGTTCACATGTTTCAATAAAACAAAAACATGTTACTATTCAGAAGCCATTCCAATATACCAAACAAATATACACAATCAACAATATACTATCAAAAAGTCCATTGATATTCATTGGCTTGGAAATTTATGGCTTATCACTATACCAGTAAATGTAACATTTAAAAATTGTTGTATCTAAAGGAAGTCTCAAAAAATTACATTTAGCAAGCTGGTAATACTCGCTGGCTCGCGCATCCTTTTGAGTTGTTATGGAAGCTGGGCAGTCATCAATAACATACGTTTCTCCCGGACCCTAGATGATTTCTGATGTTCAATTTTGACTTTGCCTGTTATTTCGAAGCGCAAAGCAAGGTTATACAATGGCAAAGGAGGCAAGTGCGGCCAAATTCGTTCTGACGAGATTGGGCTGTACTAGAGGATGCCAAAATAGCTTTCAGCTAGCAATGAATTATTTTTCATAATTATAAATATTTTAATAATTGAGTAAAATTGAATTTCTTATCTATGATTAATTTCCAGCGAAATATAGCGTGTATTTCTCCATGATATTACTTATTTTCACTTAATTTTAAGTGACATTTTGTTCTTTTCTGGCGATTTATTGGTGTTAAAGTTGGCGATAATGGTCAGCAATCATCTGTCAACACTTTTTTAAAACCATGTTTGGATAGTATGTTCCACAATCCCAGATTTCTCTGGATGCTTGTCATGGTAAAACTTGGAAAAAAAAGCAAGCTGTTGCAAAAACAACTGTAATTGAATGTAGGTTAGAAGAGAGACCTTAGAAATGGAGCATCATTCAGATAATATAAACAAAGACAGAGATTTTCAAATAAGCAACTGCACCACAATATCCTCACTGCTTCTTTTCTTCTCTAACTCTCCATACATTTTCACTAGTCCACTAACGATGCTAACCGCAGTGGTCAGCGAAAAATTTTGGCATTTAAATTTAATTTAAACCAAAAATTTCACTGGCTAAAGTATTCTCTTGTTATTTAACAAAAATTGCGGAAGGTTAGGGATGGAAGAGTGCTGAAAGTATAGTTTACGGATCAGCAGTAATTTGAAAAACATACTTGCCGATAAACTACAGGTATGGTTGGATAATATCTATTAAACAAAATAAACGCATGCCTTATTGTAAATGAGCTTCGGAAGGAAATTACAATCAGATGTGATACACGATAAACCAAGTTTCTTTAATGAAACAGTTTGTTATACTATACAAAAAAAAATTACTCTATCAAGCAATTTATCCTTGCACGCACTAGTATTCAAGGAGAGTAAATGGTGTCATTAAAATCATGAACTAGAGCGTTCTAGTTATACAAACACACAAGCACAATAAAACAAAACATTTCGGGGCGGTGAGATTCTTCATTAATATAATGTATATACACATCTGGTCAATAAAAGTGCAATACGCTGTACATGTTCATAATAGTCAGGTGGAAATGACCTCTCTTTTCTCGTTTGGTTGTTTGAAGGGACTGTTTGGATCCTTCACGTACGTGTAATTTTAATTAAATCAAATATCCAAGAAATAATTAAATTTAACATGAATATATGAAATAACCTCATTCTGATTTATTAAATATATTTTTGTTATTGTATTTATTGATTTAATTTTTTTTATTAAGTGGAGGATAGACTGTTCATCCTGTTCCTGCTCCTCTTTCAATTGTTCTTCTGTTCGTCCTACCTAGATCTACTGACCTCATACTGTTTTGCGTTCAACATGAGCACCAATTTTTAGGAATGACATCCTGCACTCTACGCCCTGAACTGAATGGGACGCTGATGACCTGAGATGTTAAAGAGCGTCAAAATCAACAGCTCTCGGATTCAGACACGCACTGGTATTTCTCGACGAGTAATGGACGTTGTAATTTTAATGGTCATAAGTGCATATTGTATCCGTTTTTCTTGGGGTGACAAATAACCTTCACCCACCCTCCTGAAATCCATTGATGAAAACTAGATTTAACATGGAATTTATATTTCTCCTTAATTATAACACTGACACAAAATTGCGGTCATGTGTACCTGGATTTTGGAGGCTTTGTACTGCACAGTCGAGTGTGTTTTCATGCATTCGTGAAGATGGAGAGAAATAAAGTAGAAATGAAACAAAGTTGAGGTTAATGCAATTAAACCGACCATTAACTTTCCACGCTACATTCCTGCCCTATCCAATTAGCTCGGGAGTGCAAAAAAAGTTATCTCCATTAACACAGGATACCAAAGTAATGAAATACAGTGGAAAACGCAGTAAAAATTACACTGAAAAAATAGCATTTAAAAATAAAATACAGTTGTTAGGAAAACATGTAGAAAGAATGTCTACGTTGTTGTAACAAATTCGGCTTTTATTTTGCCTCAGGACTCTAAAATTAAAATATTCTTCACAATTACTCCACAAAGTATAGCCATTGTTTTATATTTCTTAATTTTGGATGTGCCCAAACACCGCCTGCTAAACGCGTTCTTCCCGATATCACATTGCAGTGATATTAAAAAGGCATCTTTCCCTAATGAAATCAAGTCCATGTACCTGCGGCTGCGCATAAGAGAGAGGCAGTAGAGACAACAATACGCAATATACAATTTTCAATGGCATCTATCCTTCCAGTTTTTGCTTAGTGTTTGTTTGTATTTGAGGAGGTTTTACTGACATGTTAATAACAAAACAAATATACAAGGTACACAGTCTATACGTAAATCAATATCATTTATCATAATTACAGCTACTGTAATACAAAATTACTATTAAAATGTCATGAAAAGTCTAAGAAATAATTGACATTAATAAGTTCTTAAAAAGAAATGAAAGATACAGGGGAAAAGCAATCAAAGTCCACATTTGCTATTTTATTTTAATTCGTGTTTAACAACCGTTTTCACTACTACATCATAGCACGATAAAGAACCTCAAGCCTGAAAGAAGAGACCTATGAGCAAAATTTGTCAGACGTTTGACGCCCTGATTTGAATGAGACGCTGATGACCTGAGATGTTAAAGAGCGTCCGTAAATACATCAAAAAAAAAAAAATCCTGTAGTAATAATGTGTACAGTTGGCGACACTGAAAAATGAGGGATGAACAAAAGAAAGCAATGTACAAAACCGCCCTGGTTGGTGTCACGGAATGGGTATATGCAATGACATATTTTGCAAAAAATGAAAGTGTTACAACAAAAATAAACACTTGCAAGGTAGTAGAAGGTGCAGAAAATTAACTGAGGAGTATAAAAGGTGGGTGCAGTAAACACACAATAAAAAAATGAGCTGTGAACTTGACGGAAATCGTAATTTAAAAAAGGGGGGATTAAGGAAGTAGTAATGATTTCTTTAATTAGGCTGACATGCATGAACTATTGACATGTACGAAAGTAGGTTCATAATGATTATCTCTTCACAAAACCCTTATCTGCTCTGTTAAGTACACAATTGCAGCTGTAACTTCCGTTCCGTTGTGTTCAGATATAGTTGCATAAAGAAGGCTATGTGTATAAGATTGTGACATGTTTAAAATGGAGTTTAGAGCTGTCATTAAGTTCTTCACAAAAGAAGCACTTACTCCAAATAAAATTAAACAGCGATTGTGTGATGTATATTGGGAAGCACCCCCCCCCCCCTCATATTCTACCGTAAGATGATGGGCAAAACTTTTTCCAATGGGTCCAGAAAACACTGAGGACGAAGAGCGTGCAGATCGGCCCTTGGAGGTGCTCAGTCCTGAAAACATCGCTCTTGTGGAAGGAGAAATTATGGAAGACCGGCGGTTCAAAGTTACAGAAATAGCACCAAAGTTGGGCCTTTTTAAAACAACAGTCCTTCGAATTATTCATGATAATTTAAACATGAATAAGGTTAGTGCAAGATGGGTACCTAGACTTCTTTCCTCAGTCCAAAAGTAGCAACGAGTCATCTGTTGTCAGGCATTTTTGGAGCTCTGCCGTGGCAACGAGAGAGAAGTTTTGCAAACCATTGTTACAGGAGATGAAACTATGATCCTCTACTATGATCCCTTGTCCAAAACAGAATTAATGGAGTGGCGTAAACCTGACAAAGCACCGCCTCTAAAGGCCAAGGTCATTCATTCAACATGGCCACAATCTTTTGGCACTATGAAGGAATACTCTTGATTGACTTCAAGGAACGGAACACCACAGTAAATGGGCAGTACTATGCTGGCCTATTGCACAGGCTACGTGCGTGCTTCCATCAAAGAGAAAATACGAGGAAGGCTGAGTGGTGGTGTACGCCTTCTTCACGACAATGCGCCTGTGCACACAGCTCTTGTTGCAAAGGAAGCTGTGAAGAATGTGGCTTCAAGGAGATACACCACCCACCCTATAGCCCAGATCTAGCTCCCAGTGACTATTTCCTCTTCTCAAAACTAAAGAAGTACCTTCGAGGAAGGAAATTTAAGCGTGACAAAAATAAGATGGATGCTGTTTATGCCCATTTTTTAGAGAAGACTTCCGACTATTTGGGAGCGGGTTGAAACGCCAATTCAAAGATGTGCGAAGTGTATTGCAATAAAGGATAACTATATTGAAAAGTGAAATAAAGTTTTTGTCTTTATCATACGTAACAAATGGTTAGGCCGGAAACTTATGAACCTACGCTCGTAATTCGCTGTCCTCACAGCTTCATCCTACTTATATGGAAAAAAAAAAAAATAAAAAAATAAAAACAGGAGTCGCCACAGCTATCACCGAACTTTGACCACGCATGGCTTGCATTCGGCAGCCGACGTAAATCGAAAACAACCTGCATAACGGAACGCCAGCACCTTTCAAACAAAAATGCTAAATTCCTGTAAATGGATTAACAAAAACTTTTTTTTAAGGAACTGCACTATCGAAATTCCATTATTGTACGCTATAATAAATACAAAGAACAACAACAAAGGATATTTTCACATAATTATCGTCGCAAATAAGGGTTAGTTCACACCTTCAAAGACTGGAAAACGAAGCAGCAGTTGAAATTGTTAAAAAGAAAACACAGAGAGGGAAAGTTGAGAGACAAAGAACTGGAGAGAGCACAAAGAAGGAAGACATGTCCAAGCCACTTGTCTGAGAGAAGAAAATGCAAATTGTTCCCAGTTTACTTTGCATTTATACAAGTGGTGTGTTTGTTTGCAGCCCGCATTGCGCTGAAGAGCTTCAAGTTATTTTTGTAGCCTCTATTATGTCTGAAACTTTATAAACAACTGACGAGAGTAAGTTCATCTCAGCGTTCTGCGCTCACTTTCCTCAACTTATTACTTTACTTCAAGTTTGTGGCTTTTACCAAGTTCGTTCAGCACTTTGTCCATCCTAGCTTAAGTATTATAGTCAATATCACGCCAGCTTTCTTCGTGTTTCAACATGTATCTTAATTATTTAGTAATTACAATGCTGCTAGATATATTATCACCACTTCATTTCATTAACTTTGCTTTTTTAAAGCTTTATTCATACATTTAAAGTTTTCATATGTATACCGAGGGTGCCAAAAATATATACACTCTTTCACAGTAGATATCTATTTCATATATTTCAAATTTGGACCGAAAAACAACAGTAACGTGTAGTTCGATGTTTTGTAAACAGATGTGACTCACATACATTATGATAGCGTTGCTACCACAAAATGGAGCCAAGATTATCGTTTGAACAGCGGAAAGCAATTTTGAAGTATCCAAGGTACTGGATAGGACAAACAGGTCCGATTAAGTTTCCACCGCGTTCTCCGGATCCAACTCCGTTACTTCTACATATCGCGAACCCTTAATTGTATAAATGTTTGCACCCTTTGTATATATGTGGGTGTTAACGCTCTAACGGTCGCAATTTGTTTTCTCTCAACGAAACTTGGCAAATAATCATCAATTCGTTAAATTCGTTAATCAAAGTAATTCCACCATTGCGGATGGGGGTTAAACTAAAGCAAAAAAAAAAAAAAAAAAAAAAAAATTCTAGCTGCGCAATTTTTGCCTTTCTGAACGAAACCCTGTACATTTTTTTAAAATATATTAATAAAAAATCAGGGCAATCGGGCCATTAGGAGTGGGAGTTAAAGGGAAATTTATAAATCGTTCTAGTGGCCGAAAGTTTATTTGTTTTTAAAGGAAACTCGGTATATACTATTGAAATAAAATAAGAAAAAAATAGTTTCTGAAAATCATGAAATCAGATTGTTAAAAATGGAGGTTTACCTGAAACCCAAAACTTGAAAATTATTCTTGCAGCAGTATAATTTGCTGATAAAGTGTTGTTTCCAAACTCATAGCCAAAAGCGTTTGGAAATTGAGAACTGAAACAGGCATCTTATCATCGTCTTGGGTCACAAAGTTACGAATAACGCGCGATGGGTTAACAAAAGAATGCAGTGGCGGGCTCCTGGCATGACGTTCACTCAATTGTTTATTACAGGCGTATCCATCCGTTTAGTGGGACAACACAGTCGTTATTTAAATACATAAGTTGGAACTTCGGGAAAAGGTTTCGGAAAGAAGCAAATTGTAAAAAGTGCTAAGTGTTTTTGGGTTTGTTCAGTGAAATCATGCAACGCAAAATTGTTCACTTTAGAAGATTGTCATTGCTCAAAGTGATAGAAATCACAACCATCATTTTTCAGTTGACATTACAAACAAGAAAATTCTTAGCATGAACGCAAAAAGGAAAGCCGAGGAAAATACAGAGGTTGCCAAAAACTGTATACACACTTCAAGCAAAGAAAAGGCTGTGTTAACATAACAAAACTCAATTCACACAAACAGAAAATGATGAACACTAATCATCTTAGACTTTACAGTTACAACAGTTGCTCAAAATGTCCACCAGATACACTTCTGAGTACGTTGAACTACTGATTGAGCAACGTTTGCGAAAGTGTTCTCAACGATTGCAGCACATACGTTTCAATTTCTTCCCGAAGTGCTGTCAGTGTAGCTGGTTTTTCTACGGTATACAACACCCTTAAGAGTTCCCCATAGGTAGAAGTCGAACGGAGTTAGATCTGGAGAACGCGGTGGAAACTCAATCGGACCTCTTCGTCCTATCCAGTGCCTTGAAAGATTGTCGTCAAGTCACGCACGTAATGTGGTGGTGCACCTGCTGTTGGAAGTAAACTTACTCATTTCCATAGAGTGTGTGAATGGCGGGTAAGACGGATGTGTGTATCATGTTCAGGTACACTGGGCCAGTTACTGTTCCTTAAAAAAAGAATGGTCCAATTAGACCCCTAGATGACAACTCACACCAAACATTAATTCCAAATAAATCAACAATCATTTCCAAAATAACCCGTGGATTATTTGCATACCAATAGGCACAATTATGCCGGTTAACAGTTGCGTTCAACTTAAACTGTGCCTCATCGGACCAAACAACTTTACCTACGAGGACCTCATCCTCTTGCACCATGTTCCGAAACCACTCACAGCACTGCATTCTCCGATCACGGTCATCTTCATTTAATGCATGCAAAAGTCTTAGGATGAAAACTTTCAACTTTACTGTTTTAATAATACGACGTACGCTGGTTCTTCTAATCCCAGTCTCACGTACACATTGCTTTGTAGATTCCTGGAGTGAGTGCTCAAAACGTTCCAAAACCACAGCCGAGGACGCGAGGCTTGTTGCTGTGCGAGGTTTCCCAGATCTGCCCTTGTGAACATCGCATACGGTACCCATGAGTCTCAAATTTGTCTCGAATGCGTGCAGTTGTTACTCGCGTTGGCGGTTCTGTTCTGTACACACGTCTCCATTGTCTTTGAACTTCAACAACATTCTCGGTTTTCCAATACCACTTCAAAATCTCTTTCTGCTGTTCAAACGATAATCTTGGTTCCATTTTGTTGTAGCAACGCTAGCATAACATAATGTGAATCACGTCTGTTTACAGAACATCATACGATTATCTTGACTTCATTTGTTCATTGTTGATTTACCTGTCACGTAGCAACGCTATCATAATGTATTGTGAGTCACATCTGTTTACACCACACATAATTGTTGTTTTTCGGTCCAACTTTGAAATATATTAAATAGATATCTACTGTGAAAGTGTGTACACGTTTTTTGGCACCGTCGGTATACCACAGCAAACATTGAAGTAATTCATTCTGCAATCAAAGAAGTTCTATGTGCCCTAGAAACACTCAGCAACAAGACATATCCTGCGTTAGGCGAAATGTGTACAACAGTTAAAGAAGAAATTTTCCTGCACCTTCCACAAATGTCGAGAATATGGATTTCACGTCTGCAAAGTTAAAATTTCTCGCCGTTCTGAGCAACAAACATGTAGATATTGTAATACTGGCGTCCAAATCTCTGTTACAGTTTATGTGTAAGTGCATCAACACATACATTGATGTTACTTTTCAATGTTGTACACACAGTACTAATTTCATCGTTTTCACTTCAGGTTCTTGGCTGTGGGAGGTGTTCAGTTCCGCTTACAGTGACATTCGACGAACAATATGCTACTCTGAAATACTGATTTCGTCTCAGTAAATCTTCAGCTGAGAATAATGCATATTACAGGAGGCCTATGGAAAGTTGGTATCTCTCTATAGCATAGCTGGAAGATGGTTTAAAATGTTTAAAGGCGGGAGGCAATCGATTTCAAAGGAAGGTGCACCCGCGCTTCATTTGTGCTCTAACGGAAGACAGCATAAACACCGCTGCTGTCATTGTGAGATAGAATCGTGAAATAACATTAAGAACACTTTCAGAAGTTCTGAAAATTTCACTAGGTACACCTTACACATGAGACTTGTTTGACCATGTTGGGTTCCAAGACTGCTGATTCGCAAACAAAAGAGCACGTTGAAAATTGTTACAAGAAGATGCGATTTTCTTTCGAAGACAATCGCTGAGGACGAAACTTTACTACACCATTTCCATCCTGATATTCAAGGAATGGAGTACCTGCACACACAGCTGTAATGGGACAGAGATGCACTGAAAACTCTGCAAGACCATGTCCATGTAAAAGACCACATTTTCGTGCAACAAGCTAGGTGCTGGACCACGATAATGCATGGCCGCATAGAGCAAAAGTGTTTCTGAATATCTCACAAAAATCCATATGAATTATGTTCCTACCTTCGTGGAATTCAGACTTTTCCCCGTGAGACATTTTCCTTTTCCCCAAATTGAAGATACACCTTCGTAAGGGGCGTTTCCCATCATCAGAGAGGAGGCGGCTCCGAAGGACCTGTTAAAAGTGGTTTCTTTAAAGAACGGCAGAAATTCTGGGATCTGTGCATTGTCTCCAACGGGGAGTTCTTTGAGAAAAATAATAAAAATTGTGAGAATGGATAAAGATATGCTGTCAAAAACGACCATTCTTTATTGAACAGCTCCCATTTTATAATTTTTTCATTCGTTAATTTAATGCAGATCATTTTGCACAGGTTGAAATCACTTAGATCACTGTAACAGAGCTTTAATATTATCTAGATCTCAATCTCATCCTTGCCCACACTTTGGACCAGCTTTGGGCTAGGCATTCCTCTTATTGTCGCTTTTTATAACGCCCCATACGTTCTCGGAAACTGGGAAACTCTATCTCTCTCACCTTAAAAGTTCGTAGCATCTCATTTTGTCACCGTGACTATGATTAAATTTCTTCTCCCATGGACGAACAGTCGTGCTGTATCCTAACATTTGTTACTTCAACAAAGTCTTGATGCTGAACGAGCTTTCGTCTCCTGTAGCATGAAAATATATATATAAAAACTCTCTCTCTCGATTGTCTAGCGTTTCAGCACTTCCAAAAAGATGTCTTTGTAATCTTCTTTATTCCTGTTTGTCAGCACTTTCGTTAACCACAAAACTTTCTATTATAAACTTCGTAGCCATAGTGGCGCCTGTGGCAATACACAGCCCAGCCAATTGATCCTCTTTGATAAATGCACGAATTTCGAGGAAGAGGCAATGAATAATACAACACTTATGCTCTTTCTGTTTATCTTGGAGAAATGCAATGCCTTTTGTATAGTATTTTTTATCCTTCTCACAATGGGTGGTTTCATCATTATCGCTATATAATAGCGATACAGTTAGTTTATACAGAGTGAACAATCCTACTCGCAACCGGTTTTGCAGAGTGCGGCCGGCCGGCCGGCCGGCGAGGCTGGCTGCTGTGTCCTCGGTGTGCTACTTGCGCAAGATTTCGCACAGTGGAGGGGAAATATACTCCCCGCCACCGCCGACATAGCGCTACCGGCCGGTCCCGCGGTTGCGTCAAGCATTGCTCACCCTTTAGAACGCAGCCTCTGAACATTCTGGGTCATAAAAAGAGGTAATTAAATTTTTCTTGGTTGAAAATACCATCACCAAGATTCAGAGGTGTTTAAAAATGTTTATAGATTGATGACAGTAATTAGACAAAAAAGGCAGTTATCAACCGAAAATCAGAGCATTCTCACTGACCATACGGGGAGCCGCACACTGCAGTCACATCTATGTTGTTCAACTTGATAACCACCAGATAGAATAATGAAATATTCTCTTTCACAAGGAACGCAAAACTATTTGCTTGTTTGTTACGAGCAAAAGGTGGCGATTTCTTGCCCAGCTTGCAACGGGAGACAAAATATGGATTTACTACTTGGAGCCAGTCCATGAAAACTTCTCCTCGAGTGGGGTAAAGACAGTATCTTTAGTCAGTGAAGTCACAGCCACATTCTTTTGACATTCTGATTGATATATTGTCTCGCGGTAAAATAGTTAACTCCAAAGCATATGTCAAAACTCTCGGAAGCCGGTGCACCTGTCGTCGCAAATATGAGAATAAATTTCTTAAATCAGCACGAAACCACTTCAGTAAGAATGGACACGCTTTGCGGCGGAATTTGCCGACAACCGAGCTCCGTGATTGGTTCGCCAGTATCAGCCGCCATTTTGGGCCTGATGTCTGTGCGTTGTGCCATATGCTTATATGGGGAACATTTTTAAATTTTTATTTTAATTTAGTTAATATCCGTGGGTATTATGAATTTGGTTGTACCATTCAAGGAAAGAAAGGCGTTATATCGCATTCAAGGTTTAATTTTACGTGTAAACTCCATTCAAAATAACTTATGTAATGTAATAAAATATTTGTCAACATGGCTACGTTGTATTTAGGAGTGAATGTTACTGAGTGTATTATACATACAATATTATTATTGTATTACAATATTCTCTGGGCTTATTATCGAATACATTTGCCATAGTTTTCAAACATTTGATGAAGGTATGTAATTTGCGAAGGTGTTTTGATTTTTTTTTTTTTTTTTTTTTTTTTTTTTTTTTACATGTGTGACATGCTACGGTAAGATAACTAAATGCACGTTCATAATTGGAAGAAAAGAAATAGAAAATGCAGATTTATGGATTATGATTTCAGGCATATCCTTTAGTTCATTTATCTCTTGTTTTCACACACCAATTAAAATTATAGGTTTCTGGTTGTCATAATCATTCTCATTGGACCAATTTAGAGCAGAGAAATGTTAAACTACATATGGTTTTTTGTTCTAAATTGAATTTGGTAGGACCGCCACGGGTGGCAGAGGTCGTAAAGGTGCGGACTCGTGAGCGGGAGGTCTGGGGTTCGAATTCCACCAGGACCGTCCTCCCTGACTGAACTTTTTTCCAGGTTTTCCTCAGTCCTCATACATGGCAAATGCCGGGGAGGTACCCTAAACTTAGGCCTGGAGCCTAAGTTCCTTTCCCAATTTATCATTTCATTTCATGTATCATCACTGTCCATTGCCTGTAGTGCCTCAGCAGTAAAAACGGGCGTTAAACACCGTTAAAAAAAAAAAAAAGAGGAGGACGGCCCTGGTGGGATTCGAACCCGACATCACGAGTGCCCACCGCCTGCGATACTACCGTAGTAAAAACGGGCGTTAAGCACCGTTAAAAAGACGATAATTCTAATATTGGTAACGCTAGCCCTCAGGTTAGCGCACTTTATCATAATGGAACAGACCCAGTCGCAATTAATGGAATACCTTTCTACAGGAGAATTCCTAGAAACGCCTGCGTTTCTATTTTCGTCCGCAGTTCGCCGAGGCGAGAAAGTGGAGGGGGATGAAACGGAAATGCATAGGCTACATTCCCAAGTCCTGGGTCTGGAGAGGAACTATGCGGAAATAACAGGCGTGCCAACTGTGAAGAAATATACCGCGCGACCTCACCGCTTCTTTATGTCTGGTTGCAAATGGATGCATCTTTCAAAAAGTAATGACTTGGAGCCGAACCAAGCCCTCAAAATATTGTGGAATGCTCAGCTTTTTATAGGCCAGGAGCAATGAAGTTGTTTATAGAGTGTTACGAAAGTCGCTAGACACTTCGTTTGATTTGTTTTTGTTTACGGACGCTTTTTAACATCTCAGGCCATCAGCGTCCCATTCAAATCAGGGCGTGAAATGGTCGACAAATTTTGCTCAGAGGCCTCTTCTTTCAGACTTGAGGCTCTTTTCGTGCCGTAAATGTACGACACGGGACCCACGGCTTTACTTCCCTTCCTTAGGAAGCCATATTTAGGATTTTTACGCCGGAAAAAATCCATCGATCCTGGCCGGTTTGAAGCCGCGATCTTGCGTTTAGGAGACAAGTATGGTTACCACCACCCCACCAGGACCGACACTAGACGCTTCGGTCAAGGCCAGCTGGTACAAGTTTATATTTGTTACGGTACCAACTGTGTTGTTATTGGTTTTCTGTTCGGGTTGTTTGAGTTATTCCTTAAGTTTAATTTTCTAACAGTGCTTATATTTTTAAGGAACTTGTGCCCACCGCCACGGGTGGACGAGGTCGTTAAGGCACGGACTCGTGAGCGGGAGGTCTGCGGTTCAAATCCCGCCAGGACCGTCCTCCCTGACTGGGGGTTTTTCCAGGTTTTCCTCAGTCTTCATAACTGGCAAATGCCGGGGAGGTACCTAAACTTAGGCCTGGAACGCTTCCTTCCTTAAAAAACAAAATCCTTTCCCAATTTATCATTTCATTTCATGTATCATCAGTGTCCACTGCCTGTGGTGCCTCAGTAGTAAAAACGGGCGTTAAACACTACTCAAAAAAAAAAAAAAAAAAAAATGAACTTGTGCCTGACTATTGAATAATGTTAAAATTGCCCCTATTCATGTCCTATTTTCAAAAGACTATAATAGATACCGATATAAAAATTTAAAAAAAAGTGTTAAGTACGTTCTAGAGAGCCTGTTGAGCCGGAAATAATTTATAGCATCATATTTATTGCAAATATTACAAAAAAATTAGAAAATTTTATTTTTTGATCGAGATATAGGATGTGTGTATTCAATTTGCAATTGGACTTACAATAATACGTGTCAACATAAATAAATTTCAACCCATTAAAATATGCAGCCTAATTCAATTTAATTACATACGTATTAACTTAATTCAAAATATAATAGACATGGCAACCTAATTAAATACATGGCAACGTAGTTAAATGCATGTAAGCCTAATTAAAATACAACACTCGCCACATCTTGAGCAGTTTATGGCGGAAAACTTTGAGGCTTTGCACGACACAACGTTTTATATCTCGAAAATGAATTGCTGGAAATCTCCAGAACTAATGAGAGTGTAAAGAATGTTCGAGAGAGCGCAGGGTAAGGGTATATCATTTCTAGAAAAGTTTCTGAAGATTTCGCTAGATGGCATGCTGAATAATGTGGCACCTCTGAAATTACAAAATCATTTTTTTCTCTCTCTCCTTTAGACCTCTACAGATGTTAATGCTGTAGAATATTTCCAAAGTTTTAACCTTTTTAGATAGAATGTAAATGACGGGAGAGGGAAAAAAAACGCAAACATTCAAATTGTGGAATCCCTAATGTTTTTAAAGATTTTCACGATTTCGCGATTCAAGGATTCGAATATTTTATGGTCATGTATATCACACGTATGTTACAAAGTGTTTATACATAACCCATAAATGTTACATTCCAGAGTTTCAGTGCATATCCAATTATATTTTTTGTCTGATTGAAAGAATAGTTGATACATGTGTGGCTCAAAGTAATGTTATTTTTTTTAGAGAAACCTCTGGAAAGGGGGTGTGGACACTGTGTTTTGTGCAACTTGCCTGAATATTTAGGTATACAAGTATACAGAGTGTTTAAAAATAGTGGGTATAACTGTTGTTGAAGATGATGATGATGATGATCTAATGTGCAGGATTTTGATCCATCAATTTTTCCCTGGCCAGCCAATATAATTTGCGTATTTTCCCGTCAGGTGCAGCTGTCCTCAGTTCTGTGCATTCCAATAGATGTTCTCTGTTTAGAATCTTGTCAGTATTGGAGATCTTACATGTGTTATCATTCATAAAACCAAATCTGTGTAGATGTTCCACCAGACATTTATATCCAGTGGCCAGTCTAAAATGAGCAACTGCTTCCTTCCTTGATAGATTTTTTATTTTTTGTACTGTTTTTTTTTATATTAGAATAATTTTTATTATATATTTCCACTTGAATATCATGTTGATATTTTTGTTCTGTGGTCGTTTTGATATTTTTTAATTTTACATTTAATCCACAAGGCTTTATTGGTTTTGAATACAGCACTGCCCCCTTTTTGGCCAGAAAGTCTGCATTCTCATTACCTATCACTCCCACATGTGCTGGTATCCACAGTAGTATTATTTGTTGAAATTTTGTAAGAAGTAATCTTTAATAAGATCTCATGTCCCTTACAGTTTAAGATTCATATGAACTATCATATCATTCTATAGCTTGTATAGCAGAAGCTGAGTCTGTAAGAATCACTACATATTTTCTTTTATATCAGTCCTATAGTATATCTGTTCCAGCGCTTGTTGTATTGCCACATCATAACTTGTGGATTGTCTAATGAAATAATGCGAGAAATATTTACAATATATACCACCTCCAACATTATTTGGGCATAACTTTAGGAATGAATTCGCCTATGTAGACAGTAAAAAAAAGCCCAGTACAACATAGATCCGGAAATCTATGGGCAGAGGAAACCCCACATGCTATTCCTCCATCGCAACACCACCCACAGTATGATAGCCGGTGTTGTTGCTGATCTATTTGTTAGGTATGTACTACTCCGGAATCTGGAATCGTCTTCGCAGTATTCACGCAGGAGGTGGACATTTTGAACATATTCATCTCCTTTAGGGAAATGTCCAAAGGTGCCATTCCTGAAATGATGTCCACTGTTTTTGAAATGTGCAACCGTTACATCGGTTCAACGTAGTAGACGACGATAACCTGTGAGGCTTGATTCTGTTTCGCGCTCACGGAGCCGCGGTACCAGGGGAGAAGGACAAACAACTCTATGCTGCATTCACTGATCGTTGTATTTATTATAACCATTGTTATATGACTACCTCCTGGTGCGCTGGTCTGGGCGCCGATGCAAAGCCACTCGCTTGAGATTCTTAAAGTTCAAGAATGTGCAGACATTTACGTTGAAGTGCACCGGAAGTTAGGAATAAATGGCTTTTTTGTTGGTGTTTAATGCCCGTTTTTACTAATGAGGCACCACAGGCGGAGGACATTACATGAAATTAAATAATATATCGGGAAAGGATTTTTAAGGAAGGAAACGTTCCAGGCCTAATTTTAGGGTCTCTCCAGCATTTGCCATTTATGAGGACTGAGGAAAACATGGAAAAAAACCTCAGTCAGGGAGGACAGTCCCGGTGGGATTCGAATCCAAGATCTCCCGCTTACGAGTCCGCACCTAACGATCTCGACCATCTGTGCTGGTCAAATGGCTATGAGAATTACTCTATACGTATGTTTTTGAGCCTGCTTACGAAAACTGAGAATCACTGCTTTCCAGGCTGCATGAACTGCCTAACTATGCTCAACTTGGAATCTAGAACCGCTTAAACAAACTGCTGGAACTGCCTAACCAATAACTGCTTGTAATTGGAAATACTAGAACGATTCTATTACCTGAACTGAAGTCACCACGTGTTACTTGATGCGCTACGGGGCTTCATAAATTAACTCAAGGACTCCTATCTGAGGTTCTGATTGTGAGTCGAAGCTCTTTCGACGGCGCTTTTTAAAATACAGAATTCTCATACGTGAACTTCTGATCACGCTAAGAAACACCTACGTTAACGTCCCCTTAGGAATGCTCTATTGTCCTTGTCGGTCCTGGTGGTGTAGTGGTAACCATACTTACCTTCTAAACCCAAGATCGCGGGTTCAAATCCAGCCAGGATCGATAGATGTTTTTGGGACGTAAAATCCCAACTATGGCTTCCTTCGGAAGAGAAGTAAAGCCGTTGGTTCCGTGTCGTACATTTACAGCACGAAAAAGAACCTCAAGCCTGAAAGAGAGGCCTCTGAGCAAAATTTGTCGGCCGTTTCACGTCCTGAGTTGAATGGGACGCTGATGACCTGAGATGTTAAAGAGCGTCCGTAAATAAACCAAATCAAATCTATTGTCCTTATAGCATTAGTATCTTCTCTAACATACAAAGAGTTATTATTATAGCCACCCCTTGCCAGGTACACGATTCTATTGTGTTCATCTTATATCTTTCGTCTGAGGCCAACAGTGACCGCCAACACTTGCTTTTTACAGGAAATTTTCTTACATAGCTTAACTTATTGAAAATAATTATACAACAGATATCAGCAAGGTTTCAAAAGTTATATATATCTAAAAAAAAAAAAACATTTTTGTTGTAAATACGGTAATTATAAGGAATTTTGGAATTAAAACTATTACATCTAATAATATCATATTTCGCAAAACGTTTATCTTTATAAATTATAATACTTTAAAGTTTAAAGCATATCAGCTAAGTTTCAAAAGCTATATCTCTCTAAAAAAGATATTTTTTTTTTGTAAAATACGATAACTATAAGGATTTTTAGAATTAAAACTATTACATTTAATATTATATTTCACATACTGTTCATCTTTATAAATTCTAATATTTTAACATTTGAAACATCAAATTTTCAGGGTAATCGCCCTTACTGTTTTTAAGAGTTTCTTACCTGCTAACAGAGGCGAGGTTTTTGACCACGCAATACATACATTCTCTCAGTTCATAAATTAAGAAAACCCATAAGTATATCTTTAAATACGAACCCTGTCTTTTCAGATGAAACTTGTATATGGTTTATTAATGGATATATATATATGTGTGTGTACTGGTTGTAGCCTATGCTTAGAAGAGCTAAGCTTCAGAGCCAATAGCTAAGTCAATAATAATTTAATAGTAATGTTTTCATTACTTTTACAGTAGCAGTCATACTCTGGAATACAATGCAGTCGATTATTTCGATTATCGAATTCGAATTTGGTTATGCACTTGAAACCTTTCGTTCTATATAACACCAACATATCGAGGTTACAAAATTTTTTTACTTAACTTCCTTTCGCACATATTTTACTGAACGTACCTTCCAGCGTAGTTTGAATAGAAGATTGATTCGCTATTTTCAAGGAACAATTGTATCATTTCAATTGAAACTAGGAGGGCATACAAAGTTTGTGAATCCTATGGAGTATCGGTTACTCCCGGCTGAAAATTAATCATTCTGGGCTCAGGTTTGTTAAACAATAGGACACCGAGAGGGCATTAACTTTGAGTCAAACTCTGGTTTCGGTTGCCCAACTTCCTTGCAGGTTTGTATTGCTAGAGAAGCTTTAGAAATTTCAATAGAATTTAATTGCCTTTGCTCAGTTTCTGGTAGCGTTTGAGGGAAGTGTATAAATGTTTTACACGAGTTTCATCTGCAAAGACAGGGTTCGTGTTTAAAGATATACTTATGGGTTTTCTTAATTTAAGAAGCGAGAGAAGAACGTGTGTATTGCGTGGTCAAAAACTTCGCCTCTGTTAGCAGAAACCAGCAAGGGCGATTATCACTGAAAATTACAAGCCTGATATGTTTTAAATGTTAAAATATTATAACTTATAAAGATGAACATTTTGTGAAATATGATATTATTAGATGTAATAGTTTTAATTTTAGAAATCCTTATAGTACAGTATTTTACAAAAAAATGTTTTTTTAGAGAGATATAGCTTTTGAAACCTAACCTGATATGTTTTAAATGTTAAAATACTATAATTTATAAAGATACATATTTTTTTAATAGTTTTAACGCCCGCGTCTTAACGACCTCGGCCACACGTGACAGTGAACATATTGTGAAATATGATATTACATGTAATAGCTTTAATTTTAAAATTCCTTAAAGTTATTGTATTTTACAAAAAAAAATGTGTTTTTAGAAAGATATATTGATTGGTTTGGTTTATTTATAGACGCTCTTTAACATCTCAGGTTATCAGCATCCCATTCAATTCAAGGCGTGAAGCGGCCGACAAATTTTGCTCAGAAGTCTCTTTTTTCAGGCTTGAGGTTCTTTTTCGTGCCGTAAATCTACGACACGGGACCCACGACTTAATTTCCTTCCATACTTATGATTTTTAAGCCCGAAAAAAATCTATCGATCCTGGCCGGGATTGAACCAGCGATCCTGGGTTTAGGAGGCAAGTAAGGCTACTAGAAAGATATAGCTTTTGAAATCCTTAAAACAGAAACCCGAACATTTACTCATATCTTGCCGAACAAATGATCTATAAAACATTATTAGGGTCAGTTGTATAAAGATTTAACTTAATTTAGGGCCTAAAATTAACCATCAGCTATACTTAAGTTGGAAAGTTTGATTGAATAAACACCAATTTAATTTAAGGTTATTTCGTCTTAACTTCAAATTAAATCCAACTCGCGAAATTTCACAAGTTAAAGCCTAACTAGTGTTTAATAATTGTAATATAAAACATTTCTCAGAGCACAGATGCAAAAATATTCAGTTATAAATAAAACGGTTGTGTTTATTTTAATTTCGTGTAGATAAAGTTTCTTCATTGTTTCACTTTTCATTTCCATGTAATAACAACAGAGTTGCGTTCAATTGTAGGTTATGTTAGGCTAACCGTACAAACGGTGTATTGTACATATTTCTGATTTCCGACTTTTCAATTGATGACGAATTTCACGTGTTTCTTCTGTATTTCATCAAAAAAAAAATCTGTTCTTAGAACTGAATGACAAACAATTTAAAATGCGATTTCATATAGCAAAAGATGTCGAAGAACTGGAACAGATGTTACGTCCCCGATTACAATCACAAACTAAGCGAAATCATGCTTTGAATTTGGTGTTCTTGACACCATTAACTTGAAGGTTCTTTGCGACGAGGAGCCTCCAAATATTGTTGCGTATATTCGAAGTGGAAAAAGAAACGATAGGTAGAACATCCATAAAGTTACTGAAGCAATAACAGAGACCTCAGTTCATTAAATTGCCAACCGAAGAGGGTGATGTGGAGAAAATGATGCTAATAACACTGCAGTTTTAGGTGCTATATACTGCATACACTTGCCCATTACATCGCCTGAGGGTTATAGTTCAGAAGTATTTCCCCCCAAGTACGTTCTTTATCCTTATTTAAGATCGAATCTTTTTTCCCTGATATTTTAGCACCACACCAATAATAATAATAATAATAATAATAATAATAATAATAATAATAATAATAATATGCTTCTCACTTTTCCTAATTTTCTGCTCGCATTTGCATTGACATTTCCGTATCCATGTTTGAAGTACATATTTAAGGGGAGAAGAAAAAAGGACAGTCGAGAAAACTGAATAACTATTGCTTTTCTTAGGCTGAACAGTTGAACATCAACTAGCTCTACACAAGAATTTCCCTATTATTTCGCGATGTTGTCATTGGTTTGACGGTTATTGCAAACTCAAGGTTACATGGTCTGAGATTATTTTTATGCAACAGAAATGATGATTAACCTCTAGTTACTTTTTAAATTACAGTTAAGAGCAGTCTCCAGTTAGCAACTTTTATACAAATAGTCCCTAGAAGATAGAAAAAAATCTATACTTATTTTGAACGGGTTTTCATAAGGCAACATAAAATAAAATTATTGAAAAATAAAACAAATACTCGTAAATATAGTTGTCAAATTTTTGCTCCAAGGAAAAGCACACAATCACTGAAAGTGATGCATTGTGGGATTAATAATGCTCTTTTGTGATATATTTGGTGGCCCTAAAAGAGCCGTCATTGCGGTGAAAAGATTCAGGTTGCGTTGTTGAAAATGGTTTCTGGCTGCCAGCCACTCCAACACCCTCATGGCATCCCGTTCCCCAATCAACAGGGCCAGCTGGAACAAGTTAATTAATTGGGTTTCCATTACACTTCTGTCCATAATGTGGGGTGCGATTTTTTTCCTGCCCTGTTTGCCGGCCCCCATGGCGAAAACAGAATTATATTTTGTAATTGACGAAATTACAGAATTATGTGCATTTAAAAACACAAAAGACAATTTGCAAAATGTCCACATATATAACAATGCATATACCTTTCACACAAATAGTTCCTTTCTCGGCTATTTCTCCCTATTTTCAATTTCCTGTTACACGTACATATAGTCTACTTTGATTCCAGAATTTCACTCCCATTAACCAACATACAACCTTCGTGCATCATGGGAAATATAGAAGCATTTTTGAGACTCAAAACAGCCTATGCTGGAAGACTATCTGGAAAAGGGGTATAGGATCAACAGTCAAGGCACAGAGATCTGCTGAACAACAATCTAAAGCCAGTAATTCGCACCAAACGCCGAGGCCTATAGTCGAAGAAATTGTTATTGTTGCATGACAGTGCAACGCCATACACAGCCGGCCAGACCGTTTAAACCATTAACCATTTGGGTTTTGAGGTACTGGAGTACCCCTCTTATAGCCCAGATCTCGCTCCTTACAACTGCATCTCTTTGGAGCACTAAAAGATGTTTTACAAGATCATCGATTTTTACGGGCGAAGTGAGGAAAGCGGTGTTTGTGGTTCCGCGACCACCAGAAAGCCTTCTTCTTGGAGAGAATAAGCAAGCCTATGGACTACTGGAGTAAGTGCGCCGAAAGGAAGACAACTATGTAAAACAATGACGCACTACTTCAAACCCTACTTTTGGTTAAATAAACTGGAAAAACAAAAGTGCGGATGACTTTTTCATTTATCTTGTATTACCACAATTTTATTGTTTTATTGTAAATTCACTCGATTTTATAATAGCAGTTACATTGCTGCCTTTGAGAGAGTATATATATATATTTACATATATACATATATGAAAAATAAAATAACACAATGTAACTAAAATAATAAGCAGAAAAAGGATAAAACACTGAGAAAGTCACAGGTTTAGAATCGCTGTATTTTGAACAGCTCGTGTTCTTCAAAGGCAAGAAGACAAATGAACGTAGTGAAAATAAATATTGAATAGCAAAGGTAACGTAATGCATGGAACATTAAACAAGAAGAGTGTGTGAGAAAGAGAACATAAACATATATTAATACGTAAGATTTAAACCAGGCAAAATATAGCAGCCATCTCTCTATCTCTGAGCTAACTTTCACATCTATGAGTCAGTAATTATCAATAAGTGTTAGATTAAATCATCATAATCCTTACAGTGAGACAAGGCATGTTTGGTAACCGACAAGGAGACTTGGTTTTAACACAATGTCTATGATTGTTCATACGTAGCGAAACAACAGTAGAAGTTAAACCAATATAAAATGCTTTGCAAAGCTTACAAGATAATAAATATACGACATTTCTAGAAGAACAATTAGAAAACGAAGAAATGTTAAATCCTTTGGATAAACTGGGACTGTGGAATGAATAACATTGAATAATTAGCACACAGGTTTTACATTTAGGCCGTTGGCAAGGCTATGAGCCTGCAACGGAACGAGGTAAATGGAGGAAAAGGAGAAATATAATTTTAAGGTTAGGAGGTGTTTTAAAAGCAATACGGGGTACGGATTTATAAAAATCACTTAAAGAAGAATGCATTAATAAAGTATCGTGACATTCTTTCAAAAGAGATCTGATGGTCTCAATTCCAGGCACGTAAGGAGTAACAAGGTTAATGAAGTTTTATTGGAAGTTTTAGGTTTGCATTGAGAAGTTTTGTGCGCTGGAATGATACGGGATTCTAAAAGAGAGGAAGGATATTTTTGGTCTTAGAACTTTGGAGTCAAGTTTTTAATTTATGTGCCAAGAGATGATATATATTTATCTACGTTACACACTTGACTCTTGTGTTAAAAAAAATTATCTCTGTTTTAAAAAGCTATAAAATGACCTAAGAATGCAAAAACAAGCCTAAAACTGTAAACTGAAAAAAATACTGAAAACTGCCTTAAATTTTTCCATTTCTGTTATCAGCTCGTAGCCAGGTAGGCATGGTATATAATGTAAAGAAAAAGATAACAAACTATTAAAACCGAACCATGATAATCCCATTCTCCATTCTATCCTCTATGGTCAGAAATGGGTTTTAAATATTTCGTTTTACTAGCAGTTGTTCCATGTTTTGGTTTTGAGCCTCTTAGGAAAAAACATTTGGAAAATATTCGTAATCCTAAGAGAGTGCTAAAAATGTTATGTTAAATTAGTAGTTTCCAATTTTTTTTTTTTTTTTTTGTATGAGAAAGCATTTATCTTGAAGGGCAATACAGAAATATCTATGCTGCATACGAGCAATATTTCATCTTCATTAGAGTTATATAATCTATTCATAATATCTGGAATACTGCAACCTAATAGCTGAAATGCCAATTTCTGATGATTGCATTAATGCAAATGTTTCTTTTAAGAGAACTGACAAAGCATAGCTTTGACAAAGGTCATTGTTTATTGGTTTTCAATCGCTGTATGCTGATCCGATGTTAATTGAAT
Source organism: Metallyticus violacea (assembly GCA_030762175.1). Lineage (NCBI taxonomy): Eukaryota > Metazoa > Arthropoda > Insecta > Mantodea > Metallyticidae > Metallyticus > Metallyticus violacea. The sequence continues at coordinate 22,104,612 of CM060837.1, read as the reverse complement.
TTTCATCATTTTTACTAACATTATAAGTTGCTGTAATTTGATTTCCAGTTTCAAAAAGCTTTCATCTGTGAAAACTCTCATATTTTTGTTGTACGAGTTGGTTTGCTAATTTTTGTGTTATTTCTAGTTGTTGTTGTTTTTTTTTTTTTCCTTCTACAAGGCACTTTACCTAGTCTGTGCATAAGTTTTTGTCACAAGTACCGCTCCATCTCCCAGGACAATCCACGTAACAATATTCTGTTTAGAAATGGAAAAAAAAATGTTCACACACTTTCAGTGAACATTTGAAAGCCTAGACGGAAAGCTCCTTGGTCAGCCTTGTCAAGTTCCTCAATCAATGTTCCAGTGCAATGTTGGAAAACCAATAAGTACACAAAAGTGATTTCAACACAACGTTCCAAGAACCGCGACTGACTATTCTCAAAAAATTGGAAAGCTAGACCTGGTTTTCAAGACACATTAAATATTAACTATATTAAAAACTTCTTTTAGCGAACTATTTCAATTACGGACTTAAATGTGATACATGCCTGGATAGACGATTGATCATGCCATTTTTTGAGTCCTGTGTTTTACTTAATGTACTAAAAGCACGTATTTCTTTGTGACAAAGCTTAAGCGTCATAATATTCTATAATCTATTAATGGACATTTCTTTATAATTTTCAGAATCTTTAAGTCTTCCTTGCTTGTAAATTGTCCACCAGTATATTAATTTGTAACTCATTTAATAAATTAAAAGATTTAAAATTTGTTAGAGCATTTGAAAAAAACTTCAAAATTTAACTTAAACTTTATCAGCATATATATATATATATATATATAATAAAAGTAGATAAAGATAAAACAATGAGAAAGAGTCACACTTGAAACTGCTATATTTCGAACTACTGCGAGTTCTTCAATGGCAAGAAGCAAGACCAATATATAAAAACAATATATATATATATATATATATATATATATATATATATATATATAAATTAACACTAAAATAAAAGTAGATAAAGATAAAACACAGAGAAAGAGTCACACTAGAAACTGCTATATTTCGAACTACTGCGAGTTCTTCAATGGCAAGGATTGTCTAGCTTCTTGCCATTGAAGAACTCGCAGTAGTTCGAAATATAGCAGTTTCTAGTGTGACTCTTTCTCTGTGTTTTATCTTTATCTACTTTTATTTTAGTGTTAATTTGTTACATTGTTAATAGTGTTTCTTTATTTTTATGTTTCATATATATATATATATATATATATATACATATATATATATATATATTATTTTTACTACTTTTCGGGCTATTCAAATCCATCTTTAAGTCCATACTTTTCGGAGGAAATTAATTTTATAGTTTATTCTTATAAAATATGTGGGGAACTAGATATGTAGATAAAACTCGATGCATTTCTGAAAATGGTTTCCCGAGCTAGCAGGAGCAACGTCACTAATTATGTTATTAACAAGATTTTAATATTTAAGTAAATATTCAGTTGTTTGTTTTACATTCCATCAGAATGCTCCAAGCTATTAATGTCACGCATTTCTAACACAAAACTGAATTGTGCCCCCAAAGAAACAACATAAAAAAGGTGATATAAGATTTCAACATACACGTTTTTCATTTGTTTAAACCTTGATATAAACCTTTTACTCGCCTTTTGAATTAAGTGTTATACAAAATATTTGATAATTATTTACTCTGTAAAAGCGCTAAATAATTTATTAGTTCACCATTTGTGCACTTGTGAAAACTGGACGAAAGCTACATTGCGTGGAGCATTCCAAGGTGCTGAAAAAATGTATTAAAAAATCAAATTGAAAATCCAATTATCAAACAAAGTACCTTACATTCCTGCTGAATTAAAACTGTTCCGCTCCAATTTCGCCCCTCTGCTTCTTTCTTCTTTACTGCTGACACAGTTTTTACTATTTTCAGTTTATAGGTTTGTTCGTAATGCGCCAATTTTCTATCCTGATGCACAAAGTTTTATTATTGCCACGCTTCTTTCTCAACGCTACAACATTCACTTCTAAGTTTATATCACTTTTCCGATTTTCATGTAATAATATATATTCCATTTTTTTTACACTGGGCCCCTTCTTTATTTGTATTTATACTTACATTTGACCAAAATCACTAGAAATACACGTACATTTTGAATTACTGGCCCTTTTCATTGCTTATTTACACCGCACAACATAACCCATTTATATACGTTTTTACACAAACCAACTGGGAATAATAGTTTATCATATTGATATTTGCAGGTGGTAATACTTAAACGTTAGTTGTTTCAGTAAAAAAAAAACATTCGTAACACGCCATTAAAGCAACAAAAACAATCAATTTGTACTGTTTAGCACAATTTTCCCTCTCTCATTCGCAATTAACAACTGATTCCATTGTCGCCAACATGTGATTTTGCCATTGCCAACTCTCTCCAAGCCTTCCGCGAATCTGAATATAAGAAGTTGCAGTTCTTTCAAGAAATGGTAGCACCGTTGTACAAAGGGGAAAAGTCCACACACTTAAAATCCTCACGTTAGCCCATAAATGTGTGAGGAACTTGGAAAACGAAAGCGCAATATGAAACTACAGGACTTGAGCATATTAAAATGATGGGAAAGGAGATTTCCAAATTCGTTTTTCTCGTAAATTAATATTTTTTATGTATAAAGCTTTTTACACGATTAAGTTTTAAAGGAATGCTTTTCAAATTCTTACCATATATAAAATAAAGAAATGTAATAAATAAAGAAATATGTAAAGGAGGATTATGGGATATTATTATAGCTATTGCTATAATTTTCATGATAAAAGTTTAACTTTGCATTAATTTTAATAAATTTGGAACATTTTGAATGTTTCAATGTTTTATTTCTCAAAAACAAAAGCCATTAGAAAAAACTATGAATTATTTTTGTATGTAAAATGGTATACTAGGGGAATTTTTGAAGATTAAAGCACGAGTAATACCTACGATTATACATTACACAGCTAGCTAGATTTTCAGGCTTGGTAAAATAGAATTTAAACAAGATCACTGATTTTAAAAATACTCTTCTTTCTAAACGTGTCTCCCTTTACAATGAGACACTTGTCCCATCATTTTACAAGTCCCTGAAATCCAGCAGCATAGTATTCTTGGGCAGCTGTCGGGACCAGGTTTTGACTTCCCTTTCTACAGCTTTATCGTCGGAATTATGTTCACACGAAAGATGATGTTTAAGAGGACTGAGCAAATGGAAGTTGCTGGAGTAAGTTCAGGGCTATACGGAGGATGCTTGAGGACTTCACACTTGAAATTTCGCAGCGTCTCATTTGTCTTGTTATCAGTATGAGAACGCACGTTGTCATTCAAGAGCAATACGTCTTTACTGAGGAGTATTGGTCTTTTCCACTAAATGGCCTTAAGAACTTTCCTGAGGTTGTTATATTTGGAGTTGGCATTTACGATTTGTCCTTGAGGCTGGAATTTGGTGAACAGCATGTCATCGTGACCACAGAAGACTCTGAGCATCACTTTCTATGCTGATGGTGTCGTGTCATTTTAAACTTTTTTAATGCATCGGTGTACGCTTTGCTTCGGACTGGTGAGCCCGAGGTTCTTACCTGTGACAATTGAGTTAGCGTATTGTGCCCATCGTGGTAGCGATTGAGATGCTGTAATACTAGAGCCCTTCTTTTGAATTTTATGTAGTGGGGTCAAAAAAGGAAGGACCTGTCGTGCACAGACTTTGTGAAAAATTAATTTGTCAAGAATTATGAGATAGCCAAACCGTGTTAACAACCAACAGTATCGGCTATAGTGTCTACATTTCTTTGTGATAATCTCCATTGACTACCCACTCGGTGTTCGTCTTCGCCCTTCAGAGAGCTTCTGCACCCAAATGTAAACGGCTTGATCCAATTGCGATAGGCGCTTCTTACTGTATATGGAAAACATTTCTTTATGAATATTCTTTGATTCCATATTTTTTGTCCATAAAAATTGCATTCACTCAGCTGCGCCACCATCTTGCAATTGCTATTTCGCTATTGTAAACATCGAATGTCTCGTGTCAAATGCCAACTAACTAATGCTGCCATCTAGTGGCATTCGAAAATGTCAAGAGAGTGTTGAATGCTAATAGTTTCATTTCTATAATCAATCTAATGAAACGTTTAATAATTTACAAGGAGCAGTGAAACGGAGTATTATTCATAGATGTTCAAATGTTCGCTAGTGGAGTGGGTATAATTTAATATTCCCCTAATAGTTAGAGAGAGCTCTGCTGTTTGAATAGCAGCATTGCAGTACGTCATCTATTCTTGGATTATCGTTGGTCCCAACAGTTGGCAGTGCAGTATGATGTCCCAGCAGAGCAACCGCAGGAAGATGATTTGTATGCGCAAGGTTTCTTTCCTATCTCAAGCTCCTTGGTGTTCTGAAATGGAACACCTGGCTTTGAGCAATGTATAGAAAACGACAAACTATATCGAATACAAATGTCGCCGCGTTTCAATACAACCACTCAGTTCTTCTTCCTGTGCGGTATGAAAACAGGTTTGAGTTTTTAATTTGTCCGTAAAAATATCTTACAGCTTAGTTAAGAACTGAATACTGACAGATTAGCTATTTTTTTTTTTTTTTTTTTTTTTGCATAATTAATGCTCTAAAGCTGCCAGATAATTTAGGCAAGCGCTTATAGATTTAGTAAGTATTTTAATCAACTGAAAATAATAAACAACATCTCGATGCATTCCACGGGATGTTACCACAGGTACTATGAATGCTCTTTTATCAATTATTGAAGTGCTTTTATCGTTTTAATCGGTATTTTTGCTAATAAGACATTATTAGCTCAAAATGAGAAAATTATTAATGGAGGAATCTTAAGTGTTCGAATATTTAAATTATGACATTTTAAAATTAAATAAAAATGGTTCAAAACATGTTCAAATGAAAGAAAAATATGCTTCAAGTAAATAATCAAGGATATAAATCCAATACTTATATAGCGAAATAATAAATAATGGAATTCTTCAATGCTAAATTCTTACTCCTCTGCTATTCCTACTTTATTTAAATTATCCCTTACCTATATTTAGAAAACATGCGGAGAAACCAGCGTTTTTATATTCAGCAAAAGAATTAAATAAATAAATAAAGAAAACAACTACTATGTTATTTGAACAATGTGTTATACATAATGTAAACTAGGTTTAAAAATGTTAACTAAATTCCCCATACACATTCACTAATAGCATATAAAATGAAATTAGCTCAAATTAGAGAAAGAAAATGTCTTGGCCTGCAAATGAATATATTTTACTAAAAAAACATGTTATGCTGTTTGATAAATAGTAAATACAAGAGCTGAGAGCAAACCGCGTAGGGGCAAGATGGCGCAAAAAGTCCACTCCTCTCGTATCTATCTATTCTCGCGCAGCTTTGATCAATAGTGCATGTACATGTGTTTTATTGATAATGCAAACATATATAATGTTACAATGGTGATTATTTCATTTTCTGGATTTGAAGAAGCAATTAGAGATATAATTTTCCAGTTGGCAGCACTGTGTGAACGTGTTTTGATTCTTGATTCGTGGAAGTTAGCGCACTGCACACATTGTTGCAGCTGCACCAAATGTTAATTGTGGCCATTCGCTCGATGTCTTGTGATTTATTATGTGTTGGCTATTGCTTCTATACTAACGTAAATAGAAACCTGTGGTGCACCTTTTTTCTTATTGGCTCCAGGACGATTTACATCCTTCGTGTTATGCACAGTTTAAACTTTAATTAGGGCTAGTTTTCATTGAGAAAACCATATTAGTGAGTAATGTAATACTCTTAAGAGATGCCTTATTCAGTTATTATGCAGTTTAATATAGTAATTTAGCACATGTTGCTCTCTCTGTACAGTGCAATCAGTTTCAATGCAAAGATGCGTCATGGCGGAAGCATATGTTGGTCCTGATAGTATTGTAAAACAACACCAAGGGAATTCGTCGAAAAGTGGCGACAAGATTTCCGTGCAAAATATTTATTAATGAAATTTGTGAATACTAACCACAACAAACAATTAAATACGTTGCATCAGCTGTTTGTAGGACTATAGGGCCTACTTAACCAATCGGAGCCATGCACCGCGGAGTAATACATTGTATTTGTTTACGTAGGGATAGAAGTTACAGAAAACGGTTTATAAGATGGCGACTCGAGTGTTTCCATGCTATGAACCTTGCCTCCGAACCCTTGCCTTCCTCCCAAATCATCAAAATTTTCTTTTCCTTTCTTACCGCTAGGTAACGCTTTTTTTTTTTTACCGTTCTACTTGGCATATAACAGTCTGCTCTCATTTTCAACGACGGTAATGTTTCAGCAAGGTTTAAGTGTCGGCTCGTGACCCCTGTAGAAGGGTAGACCTGGCACATAACTGTATGACACCCAAATGGCGTCTTTTATTGTGACTCCTCCCCGACATTCTCTCATAACTGCAGCGCCATCGTACGTTTGTGTTATACACTTCCGGTTTATATGGAACTCTTTTAATTCTGCTGTTAAAATACGCCCTAAGTCTTCTACAGTTAATTCAGAATCAGCAAAGAAGTTTATGAATCTTTCAATCGTTTTACCCGCGCTGATATACTGTAAAATAACAGCAAGTTGTGACATGCATGTAATATGTCGTTTTCGTCGGCCTACACAGAAATGAAATTAGTCCTTTCTGTTTCTTTTCTAATCTCATCCTTATAAACAAGACAGGCTTCTCACTTCACATGCCGTCAAACCATAAACAACTTTTTAATTTTGTGCCGTCTTGCTGAGTAAGCTCCTATAGCTATCGGTTAATGAGGTCCAAATTGTTTCCTTACCATCTTAACGGTTAAACTTAGATACGAAAATGCAGTCTTCAATAAAATGTCCACTTTATTCATTACCACAAAACAGATACGCTTTTTTGTCAACACTGTTAAAGTCAACAGGACATCCAATTTCAAACAAAGTGCGAAAACAACCCCTAGTCCCTTATGCATGGTGTCAGTAACCCCTCAACATCTGGTTCCTAAGAAAAGAGAGAATACCGAGCGCTGGCCATTGGCCGTCTTCCTTTTGATCCAAGAGAACGGAGAAATAAGCAGGAGAAAGACTAATCCATCTTGGAAGAAGACAAATATAAGTCCTTGTAAATTTTTGTTGGTCTATGAAGGTATAAGTTTAAAGCGTAAAATTTTCCGAGATGACCCCATGAGCTTCCCTCTCTAACGAGAGATCCGCATGCTACCGCTACTACATAGAAAGGAAATGCGCTTAATGCATACGATACAATTGAGGACTAAATGGCATTTTCTTTAGGGGTCCAGGCCACCCCCGTCCACAATTTTTTTTTTTTCAATTTTGATAAATTGGGAGTTTAATTTCTTTTCTGTCATGTGAGTAATAATCTGATTAAATAATTATTATATTATGTATACCTTCCCTTACGTTTAACATATCATGCCTTGCAGAACAGTTTTCATTGTAATTAAATTGTGTAGTCTTTCAGTCTTTTTTATGTCCTTAAGTTCCTGGCATCTTCTTTTTTTTAATTCTTCCAACGCGATATGTAAAATACTGGTAAATAATGTGATTAAATTAAGAAAAAGTCATTCGTAGTTATTTTGGAATAATGTATATTTAGCTTATTTACAAATCAAGTTGAGGATTAATAATACTCGCATATCATTTTGATTGTTAAGTATTTTGTTAAATCACAGTAATATTTTAAATATTATTTTAGTGTTTGAATCTGTCTGCCATACTTAAAATTAGTGATTTTTCCTTACTTGGACCGCACCACGCGTAACGACCAATCAGTCGGATCAAACTGCAACCGCAGTGAACGGAAATCAGAAAGTGAGCAACTATTTTTTTGGGGGGGGGGTAGTGTTTAACCCCCGTTTTTACTGCTGAGGCACCACAGGCGGTGAACGCTCGTGATATATGAAATGATAAATTGGGAAAGGATTTTTTTTAAGGAAGGAAACGTTCCAGGCCTAAGTTTAGGGTACCTCCCCGTCATTTGCCAGTTATGAGGACTGAGGAAAACCTGGGAAAAAGCCTCAGTCAGGGAGGACGGTGCTGGCGGGATTCGAACCCCAGACCTCCCGCTCACGAATCCGCGCCTTAACAACCTCGGCCACCCCTGGCGGTCCCGCAGTTATGATTGTCACGTAAATTATTACCAACACTTGTCGCGTAAGGTATTACCAAAACTTAAAAAGTACATTTACTTACCATTATCAAGCAAGAAGGTGCTAGAATTGCCTCCCTTAATTTTCCATACATTTCTAGCATCGGTTTATGAAATTAACCGTTACCCTTTGGAATTCCCTCTTACGAAATTGAAGATTACCAAAAGAAGAAGGGGAAAAAAGGTCATATAAATATATGTCCAGAAATCCTTAGTTTTTGAGTTATTAATGAAGGTTTACTTCAATGTTTTTCAAGGTACAATTAAACAACTTTAGTTAATAACCGAAAATGAAATTCATTTTGTTAAGTAATCGAATGATGTTATCGATACAAGTCTGCTGATGCACTTGGCGCATGCGCATTGCATACTTATATGACAAAGTATTATTCGCAAACTGTTGATTTGTTAATAACCCTATTAAAGATGTAATAGAAATAATCATTTTACCCCTGACGTAAACTTTCATCAATAACTCAAAAACCAAACATTTCCGGAAATTTGTTTATATCGACTTTTATTTTCTTGCTTTGTTAAACTTTCATCAATCACTCATAAAATTAATAATTTCTGGACAAACGTTTATATGGATCATTTTTTCTTGTTTTGGTAAACTTCCATTAATAACTCAAAAACTAAGGATTTGCGGACATATGTATATTTGTTTGTTTCTTTTTTTTTTTTGGTAAACTTTCATTAATAATTCACATAATTAATAATTTATGGACATATATTTATATAGATATATTTTCCTTGTTTTGGTAAACTTTCATTAATAACTGAAAAACTACGGATTTCGGACATAGGTTTATTGGGCATTTTTTTTTCTTATTTTGATGAACTTTAATTAATAACTCAAAATTTAAGGATTTTCTGACAAATGTTTATATGCACCTTTTTCTTGTTTTGGCGTTCGGAACTCGCCACCAAAGTTTGTAAAAGTATTTTCGAAAAATTCTATATATTTGAATTTTTTAAAAAATTATGAAATAAAAATCCTTGAATGATAAAAAAATAACAGTGGCTGATAGCATGTTATTGTGTTCGCACTATTTCGTCAACATAACCTAAATCTACTCCCGCTACATTCTGAACCTATCATATCCCTGAAGAACTGTTCAGTATTAATTCTTTCCACCACTTTTCATGCTTTGGGAAAGCTGCCAAATGCAGCACTAATTCAATATTAAGTTGGGATGATGGAAACCAGTGGCACGGTGGCTTTCATTACGAGCCTGGCACCTCCGTTATTGAATTAAAATCACCCACCCGAAACACAACAAAGGGGAAATCCACTAAGTTTGATTTGCGGTGCTGCGATTTGGACAAGGGTGTAAACTGTATTTCATCAGTTATTTATGATACAGTAGCGATACTCTAATGTAAATTTCCCTATCTCCTCTTTCGATGGTAAATTGCAGCTTGTTAGGATATATGCCTATCATTTTGAGACAAGTTCCAATAAAAGTTTCATAACAACTGGCCGTATTTCACGTGGTTAAGATACCGCCACGGGCGGGCGAGGTCGTTAAGGCGCGGACTTGTGAGCGGGAGGTCTGGGATTCGAATCCCGTCAGGACCATCCTCCCTGACAGGTTATACTCAGTGCTCATAAATGGCAAATGCCGGGAAGGTAACTAATACTTAGGCCCGGAACGTTTCCTTCCTTAAAAAAAATCCTTTCCCAATATATCATTTCATCTCATGTATCACCAGTGTCTACCGCCTGTGATGCCTCAGTAGAAAAACGGGCGTTAAACACTGTTAAAAAATGATGAAGAAAATACAATTTAATGTAACATATATCTTCTGCTTAATTATTGCTGTATTTTTATCAGTAAGAAAAGGCTTTAGTTAGATTTGAAATCAAAGTCATATAGAAAAAATTCAAGGTGAGGGTGAAAAATGAAATTATGGATTTCGGCTTATCGTGCCCTGTCCGATCATTACCGCCAATTTCCTCAACTGAATCTATACACGAGGTCATCCAATTATCTGATGACAGACGCGGTGGTCTGGACTTCACCGGCCCACTTATCGTTCACGTCCAAGCAGGCTACATAATGATAAAAACACTACAGTGGCAGTAATACACTCTAGTGCAATAAAAACTTACCTATAACGCACATGACCCAACATGATTTTTTTTAATGCTGTTTAACGCTCGTTTATACTACTCTGGCACCACAGGCGGTGAGTCGGTCCTGGTGGTGTAGTGGTAACCATACATACCTTTTAAATCCAAGATCACGGGTTCAAACCCGGCCAGGATCGATGGATTTTTTGGGGTGTAAAAATCTTAAGTATGGCTTCCTTCGGAAGGGAAGCAAAGTCGTGGGTCCCCTGTCGTACATTTACGGCACGAAAAAGAACCTCACGCCTGAAAAAAGAGGCCTCCGAGCAAAATTTGTCAGCCGTTTCACGCCCTGAATTGAATGGGACGCTGATGGCCTGAGATGTTAAAGAGCGTCCGTAAATAAATCAATTAATAGTAAAAAATAACACGCCGTGAACACTGGTGATACATGAAATGAAATGAAATGATATATTGGGAAAGGATTTTTTTAAGGAAGGAAACGTTCAGGCCTACGTTTAGGATACCTCCCCGGCATTTGCCATGTATGAGGACTGAGGAAAACCTGGAAAAAAACCTCAGGGAGGACGGTCCTGGCGGGATTTGAACCGCAGACCTCCCGCTCACAAGTCAGCGCCTTAACGACCTCGGCCACCCGTGGGGGGTAACACGATGATGATGATAATAATAATAAAAAAATAGAATGATTATGAAAATATATTAATTGATTCATTTATGATGTTAGAATGCCATACTGAAGGTGTAAGGCTAGAAGAGATGTCAAGACGTAGATAGGCATTTATTTTTAACATTGAAGTATACGAGTTTATTAATTTAATTTAAAGTTTTTGTTAATAAAGAAAAAAATGTTGAAAAAATCTGCCTTCATTTTTCACAGATTTTTTGGATTCACTGAGGAAATTACTCATTACCCTTAGAGACATTAAATTGACTGATGTTATCCTTAAGTTCGCCTAAAGTGTGTAGAACCACATCGTTTTCTTTGTATCGTGTGTAGGCCGCTCTTTAAATATATAAAGCTCCGATGTTTTCGCTCCTTTTAACGAAAGTCGCGTATGTTTTGTTTATTTTTGAGTTGGCTGCATGTTGCTCGAGGCTATCGATTGAAGAACATCGCTCTCGAGTAAGATACACAGTTTAAAGTTATAAGCCAATATTGACTCTGCCATGTAACCCATAAGCAAGTGAATTGAATCACGCAAGGCTTGTTTGTGAATATACAGGGGTGTTGTGGCAGACTAGTGAGATAAAAATAACTTGTAAAGGTAGTCTCTATGCCTTTCTGCAGCACATTCCTGCGTTCTAATGCCTTTTAAAATATGCGCATAAAGGTTAGGCTAGTATTTGTTACAACGAGCACACCGTTAATTTCCAGTTTTGATAATGATTGTATATGAGAAATTGATATCTTAGGTTTATTTTTACATGGGGAAGGGGGACTTTAAAAAACAGGCTGTCAATTACAAACTTCTCCTCGAAACACGAAAGCCTAGCAAGTTAGTATATCTGTCGGCAGTGCGTTTAAAGATACTCGGCTGCTCTAACTTCATCCATATAAGACTACTGCTGTATCTGTAATAAAATCCGTAGAGTTGATGAAAACAAATATTTGGAAAGCAGCTTACAATAGTCCGTAGGGTGAAATATGGTGAGGGTCTCAAATATACATTTTTCAAATATTCAGGCATGTCCCCTAGACCGCCACGGGTGGCCCAGGTCGTTAAGGCACGGACTCGTGAGCGGGAGGTCAACGGTTCGAATCCTGCCAGGACCGTCCTCCCTGACTGGGGTTTTTTCGAGGTTTTCCTCAGTCTTCATAACTGGCAAATGCTCGGGAGGTACCTACACTTAGGCCTGGAACGCTTCCTTCCTTAAAAAAAATATCCTTTCCCAATTTATCATTTCATCTCGTGTATCATCAGTGTCCACCGTATGTGGTGCCTCAGTAGTAAAAACAGGCGTTAAACACTACTAAAAATAAAAAAATGTTCCCTAGCGGAGAATAAACACATCGAGCACTTACTACAAGGACGTTGCAATATTAATTACTATTTACTGCTAATATTGTCACAACTATATTTGGAATAAATGGGAGACGCATGGCGTCTACACCAAAAAGTCACGACTATGGTTGTTACTGGGGAAGTTACTACAAGGACGTTGCAATATTAATTACTATTTACTGCTAATATTGTCACAACTATATTTGGAATAAATGGGAGACGCATGGCGTCTACACCAAAAAGTCAGACTATGGTTGTTACTGGGGAAGTTACTACAAGGACGTTGCAATATTAATTACTATTTACTGCTAATATTGTCACAACTATATTTGGAATAAATGGGAGACGCATGGCGTCTACACCAAAAAGTCAGACTATGGTTGTTACTGGGGAAGTTACTACAAGGACGTTGCAATATTAATTACTATTTACTGCTAATATTGTCACAACTATATTTGAAATAAATGGGAGACGCATGGCGTCTACACCAAAAAGTCACGACTATGGTTGTTACTGGGGAAGCGTGCGGTAGGAGCATTTAGAGGTACAATTAAAGAGAATATTCCTGCCATTGCTACTTTTATCGAATACGGGCCATAAAATGCACACACTTAGAACTCCTTTCATAATGAAGGCTTATGCTAACACATAGTAACTGGATAGCTACAAATCAGGCCATTACCACCGAACGGAACTTTACCTTAAGGATGATGTTTCGCAGAGCCGAGGGTGCAGAGCGGCCAAAGGCAACATAGGACAGCACAGGCGACGAGCGAAGAAATAGACGTGTAACAGACACTTCTTGAGGCTACGCTACCTTCTAATACGAGGTGCAATCAACTTATAACACCTCCGATTTTTTTTTCAGATAGAAACATGCGGTTTGTTTTAAAATATGCGGGCACTCGTGTCGATGCGTGACAGAAATGGCAGCACTGTATGGAACACAAAACTCTAGCGGCAGCGGCGAGAGTGAGGACTGTTTTTGATACTTCAAAATGGCGACATATTCATTACAAGAAGGTTTTTCTCCATTTGCGTGGTTTGACATCGATTGAAATTCATCGCCAGTTAAGTGAAACATGTGTTTTTTTTTAAATAGTATTTAATGCCCGTTTTTACTACTGAGGCACCACTGGCGGTGGACACTGTTGATACATGAAATGAAATTATATATTGGGAAAGGATTTTTTAAGGAAGGAAACGCTCCAGGCCTAAGTTTAGGGTACCTTCTCGGTATTTGCCAATTATGAGGACTGGGAAAAAACTCAGTCAGGGAGGACAGTTCTGGAGGGGTTCGAAGCCCAGACCTCCCGCTCACGAGTCCGTGTCCAAACGACCTAGGCCACCCGTGGCGGTGAGATATGTGGTAATGGTGTCAATCGCTTAGAGGGATCTTTAAATTATGTTGAAATGTTCATTAATTATGGTATACTAACGTCCTAAGTATGCATTATAGTGGCCAATGAGAAAAGGGTAGGAGGTGTAGGAGGAATCTAAGTCCTGCATAATGCTGCTGGTTGCTAAGCGGACGATTGCGTCACGGTAAATTCTTTTAAGTCATCTACGGAAGTGGTAAACCAAATTAATGTAACCAAGTTATCACTTTCTGGTTCAACTAACAGAGAGAAATAAGAGAAACATTTTGACTTGTCTTGTGTATTTAAGAAAATGATGTTCATATGTTTCAATAAAACAAAAACATGTTAGTATTTAAAAACAATGTCGATGTACTAAGCAAATATGCACACTCTACAATAAACAAAAGACATTTTATCGATTTTCAATAACTTTGGAATTTCACTTAAATGTGATTTTAGTAAAAACATTTAACAAACGGTTTCTGAAGGTTATTACAGGGCTCTCTTACATACAAATATAATTCTCAAACACATATTAGATTAATATTTCACATTTGCTATCTTCATGACAGTACTTTTGTTAAATATAAAATACATGCATCGTTATAAATACAGTTTATATGCTGAGTTAATTTGCTCTTTTTTTTTTAAAACAACAAAGAAACAATTAAACGCAAGAGCACTTTTTAAATTTCACTTTTCAGGTATACACTTACTCATAAAGATCCGATTGCCATATTTTTTAGAAATTATTTTTCTTATTTTATTTAAATGGCATATACCGAGTTATGAAAAAAAAATTGCTGCCGCTAGAGCGATTTTTAAATTTTGGGTTTTAAATAAATTCCTCCCTCCTAATAATCTGATTTCACTAATTTTCAGATTTTTTTTTTTTTTTGTTTTGTTTATTTCAGTACCAACTCTCCTTAAAACAGATTTAAAATTGTGCCTGTAGAGCGATATTTAAATTTAACTTGAACCTCCACTCTTTAAATTTTGGTTTTCAGATATACCCACTCCTAATGGCTCCATTTCCATGATTTTCAGAAACTATTTTATTAATTTATTTTAATAGCACTTCGTTTAGAAAAACAAAAATTGCGACTGCTAGAGCGTTAACAAACACACATATAAGGTGTATACGTCTATAAATATGACATTTTTTTCATTGTATTTTTCGTTACTTAGCAGGTAGGATCGATGGAGATTCGAAGCAATTTTTCAAAATTCTTTTCATGGGTACAACCGCAATAGCTATATTTCTTCGAAATTCGCTAATAAATAGTTAAGGAAAAAGAGATAATCCCTGCCTTTGTTAATCAGATTTCAGATGTCGTCTTATTAAGCTTTAAGATTTAATTTTAATAATTCGTATGAAAAATAGAGAATTTTGTAGATATCCCTTTAAAGACCAACCCTTTTCCGTTCGTGTTCACATTACTCCGGATAAGCTTGGAAAACAAAACAGAGGAAAGGAGCTGAAAGGGAGATGAGGGATTTTGATCTGGAGAAGCAGAACCCCATTAGTAAACCCGCAGAGGCGCCCAATGCAATTTCCTGCGGTCTAGCACAGTGCTGCGGTTGTAATGTATGGAGGCGACGTGAAGTCCTTTCACTTTCATTCTTAAAATCGATTAAGTAATGCTTATGTGTTGCAAAATTCTACTCTCTTCACAGTGTTTTTGTCACTAACTACCAGGGTCTACTATGACATGTTATTTTATATTATTTACCACGAGAGGGTCTGGGATTACCTATAAATTCATGAATATAGTAAGCGGACATTTCAAACCCTGCAGTGATATTTATTTGGGCTATTTCACGGATAAAATAAGAATTTTAATATAACTCCTCTAAACTTGACTTATAAAATTGTATTAATTGTATATTTGCGTCAGTAATAGAGGAGAACGAAATACGGGTTTAGGACTATTTCATGAATAGAATAAGAATAAAAGTCATGTACCAAGGTGTCAAAAAATGTATACACACTTTCACAGTAGATATCTATTAATATATTTCAAAGTTGGACAGAAAAACAACAATAATGTGTAGTATGAAGTTCTGTAAACAGACGTGACATATACACTATGATAGCGTTGCTACAACAAAATGAAACCAAGATTATCGTTTGAACAGCGATAAGCAATTTTGAAGTGGTATTGGAAAACCGAGAATGTTGTTGAAGTTCAAAGACAATGAAGACGTGTGTACAGAACAGAACCGCCTTTGGACTTCTACCTATGGGGAACTCTTAAGGATGTTGTATATCGTAGAAAACCAGCTACACTGACAGCACTTCGGGAAAAAATTGAAACGGCATGTGCTGCAATCGCTGAGGACACTTTCACAAACGTTACTCAATCAGTAGTTCAACATACTCAGAAGTGTATCGATGCCGATGGTGGACATTTCAAGCAACTGTTGTAACTGTAAAAGTGTAAGATGATTAGTGCTCATCATTTTCTGTTTGTGTGAATTCAGTTTTGTTATGTTAACACAGTTTTTTCTTTGCTTGAAGTGTGTATGCATTTTTTGACGAATTCCGTAACTGTTTAGACAAATTTCCAAGTTAGGGAGGTTTGGAAGAGGGATAATTGGGGAACTGCCAGACGGAGAGGTGGTTCCTTCGATCTCGAAAGCTCCGTAAGAGGTGACGATGGGAAAACCGGCATGCTGATCTCATGACCCCCTGCAATACTTCCTTCTATCAAAGAAGTCTTAAGAAGGAGGTAGAGAGTGCTGCGACAGGCCAGGGTCATTTTCGGGCTGACGCGCATTTGAGTAGAAGATGTGATTTGGAAATTTAAACTCAATGTCGGTCACGAGACGAGAGGGGTTCTAAAAATTAGTCTGATCAAGAAAACACAAGATTTAGGAGGAGAAAAAATCAACGTAGTGTCGATTTGTAAATAAATACATTTAATCCAAAAAGTTTCCAACTTTTAATATCCTCAGTACAATAAAATTTGTCCAAATGTGGGGGAAAAAAAAAAAAGTGTGCCGCTTCAACTTCTTCAATTGATGTGAATCTTCGTCCATTTATTCAGTCAAATGAGAGAAAGCGCACACAAGCTTCTATAAATGAAATTTTTACTGTTTACTTTCTCACTTGTTTCTTTTACTTAATTCCATTAAACGTCGATCCTCCTTAACTGCTAATTAATAGCGTAGGTCATCATAGCTGCCAACGCAGTAACAAAAGGAATAAAGATTAAAAAAAGAAATTTGAGATTTTATTTGGCACTTGAGGCAAATAGGAAATTTTAGATATTTTATTAGCTTTTATTTATTTCTACAAAAAAAAAAAAAAAAAAACAGACATACGCCCCAAAACATGAGATCTACTATTAATCTATTTACCTACATGCACACCCGAATAGTTCGCTGATAGGTCTTCTGATAGATGACCAGTGAGAACAGAAGAGGTGGTTGAAAGGGACAGGAAAATAAGACAATTCCTTGGAGAACAGCAGAAATGTAGCTGAAGTAAAGGGGCATATTGGATTTTCCGGATCAAGATGGGATTAAGGAACTGAAGAAGGTATAAAAACACATTGGACAGAACGAAAACTGCCTGACTGCAGTACCAAGAAGAATGAAGCTACTTGTAGGAATCAAAGTCTTCAAAATGAAATGATGTCGTAAAAACTGAACGGAAGCGAAGTAAGTGCAACAAAGAAATGGAGATAGTTTTTCTATAACATAAGGTTGCAAATTAAATTTCTTTCCATTCGGCAGTTCCCGCTTCACTTCTTCATGGTTCTAATTTCCGTTTTTACGGATATCTTAGGGCGTTCCTTCCTTAATTTTAAATCGAGTGCGCATTTCTTTATTTAGTTTGCTTTTCTCCTCTCTATCCCTACAAATAATTAAATAAACATAACGTATTCGATAGTGCAACGTCACAGCTGTTTTTTTTAATAGTGCTTAACGCCCGTTTTTACTACTAAGGCACCAAAGGCAGTGGACACTGATACACGAGATTAAATGATATATTGGGAAAGGATTTTTTTAAGGAAGGAAGCGTTCCAGGCCTAAGTTTAGGGTACCTCCCCGGCATTTGCCATTTATGAGAACTGAGGATAACCCAGTCGGGCAGAACGGTCCTGGTGGGAATCGAACCCCAAAACTCCCATTCACGAATCCGCGTCTTAACGACCCGCCCCACCCGGGGCGGAAACGTCAGCTATGCTAACAACTGTTATCCAATAAAACATTTGGTCTACAAATCTTGCAATATTTTCTTTATATATTTTTAAACCGTTTACACTATGGGTCGTTTTAGGTATTCAAACTAGATATTGCGTTTTGTAACAGCTGTTTAACACGGAATTACATATTTTATAAGCTACTGGTATTACATGAGGATAGGTCCATAAATTTCCGGCCTAACCGTTTTCTAGGTATGACAAAGACAAAAACTATATTTCACTTTTCAATACAGTTACCCTATTGCAATGCACTTCTCACATCTCTGAATTAACATTTCAATCCTACCCCAAATAGTCAGCAGTCTTGTATGCAAAATGGACATAAACAGCATCCATCACTTCTTCGTCACACTTAAATTTCCTTCCTAGAAGATCCTTCTTAAGTTTTGAGAAGAGAAAATAGTCACTGGGAGCTAGATCTGGGCTGTAGGGTGGATGGTCATACTCCTTGAAGCCACATTTCTTCACAGTTTCCTTTGCAACAAGAACTGTGCGCACAGGCGCGTTGTCGAGAAGAAGGCGCACACCACCACTCAGCTTTCCTTACCTTTTCTCTTTGATGGAAGCACGTAGTCTGTGCAGTAGGCCAGCATAGTACTCCCCATTTACTGTGGTGTTCCTCTCCTTGAAGTCAATGTAGAGTATTCCTTCACAGCCCCAAAAGTTTGTGGCCATGATCTTCTTGGTTGATTGAGTGACCTTAGCCTTTAGAGGCGGTGTTTTGCCAGGTGTACGCCACTCCATTGATTCCATTTTGGACAAGGAATCATAGTAGAGGATCATAGTTTCATTTCCTGTAACAACGGTTTGCACAACTTCTCTCTCGTTGTCACGGCAGAGCTCGAAAAATGCCTGACAACAGATAACTCGTTGCTGCTTTTGGACTGAGGAAAGAAGTCTAGGTATCCATCTTGCACTAACTTTAAAATGTTTAAATGTTCATAAATAACTCGAAGGACTGTTGTTTTATAAAGGCCTAAATTTGCACCTATTTCTGTAACTTTGAGCTGCCAATCTTCCGTAATTTCTCCTTCCACAAGAGCGAGGTTTTCAGGAATGAGCACCTCCAAGGCCGACCTGCACGCTCTTCGTCTTCAATGCTTTCTCGATCGATTCGAAAATGGTTGGCCCTTTCTTTTACGGTAGAATATGAGGGAGATGCTTCCCCATATACACCGTCCAGTCGCTGTTTAATTTCACTTGGAGTAAGTCCTTTTATGAACAACTTAATAACAGCTCGATACTCCATTTGAACTTGTCACAATTACATAGTGTTCTTTATGCAACTATATCTGAATAACTGAAAAGTAGAGCTGCAATTATTTACTTAAAATATAAGGTATGACACCAGTTAATGCGTTTGTGAAGGCCATAATCCTTATCGGCGAGGCCGGAAACTTATGAACCTACCTCGTAAGCAATGGCTAAGTCACGGCTGACTGATAATACTGCTTTGTAATTTGTTTAGAAGATGTAACGGGTAGTATTCCTCAATATGTTAATGTGTATTATTGCTAACTGAACAGGTAGTTGTGTAGTGCAAAGTTTCAGCGGCCCGCGTATAGTAGTGTATTCGAGCCCTTCCCTTCCAGCAGTTGCCTGGATGGGTTGGACACGATACGGCAGAGTGAATCCGACAATCAGGAGTATTGTACAACGCAATGTGATGGTGACCTACATTAAACACTCGGGTAACCCGCCTGCAAGGCTATGGAGGCAGGTGTTAAATTATACCAACCAGTCAGTGGTACTGAATGCTTTGCCGAATGACATTGGTGCGTTAAAGTAGCACATTCACGAGTACTTCGAAACTATGGGGTGAACATTGCTTCACGCAACCGGTTTTGCGGCATGCAGCCGGTCGGTGAGGCTGGCTGCTGTGTCGGCTGTGCGGGTGACAAGATGTTCGCAGTAAATATAGTACGTTTTGTCGCTTAAGTTATTTCTACCATACATAACATAAACACTTTAAAAATTACTCAAATATATTAAGCAAAGAGCTGCTGAAACTGCCTTCCATCGTTGTTCAAGCATTTCTGGCATCGGAAATTGCTCATTATACTCTGCAGTTCCCTGTGAGTAATGGCAGTAATTTCTTCTATGAGTACTGTACGTTGTTGTCTATGTTTCCTGTCAAGACCACTTCCCGTTTCACGAAATTTATTTACTAATCGATGATCGAACTACGATTAGGAGCAAGAACATCAGGAAATTCTTGTTGAAATAATCTTCTACAGCGCGAGCTGATTCTGTATGCACGTATGAGCCATACATGAAATCTCTTTGGGGAATAGTATACTTGTATTGCCCCATTTCACTTGACACACTTTCACTCAATACAGTGTATTGCCTCGCCTATTGCAAGATTTCAGCTCACACTGCAGTGGAGGGGAAATACATAGCACTGCCGGTCAGTCCCGCAGTTGCGTCAAGCATTGCTCACACAGTATAATGGAAGGTTTAGAAAACCAGGTTGCGGTTCTACTGGAAACACCCTACCAGTCGTCTACCTCACTGTGCAAAGCAGGAATCTTAACTGTTACTACGATTTTTAACTCTAGGCGTAGATAATATTCTAAAAAGTGCTCTCTTTTTAACTGAACCTTTACTTGTACTTGTGTGCTCAACCATTAGATAGGCTGTTTCAGTCAAAGGTCTGCCGCAACAATTGTCTTTGGACTGACATCTTGTAATGGCAGATATTTTTTCTTCAGGTTACGGCAACACAACGCCTCAGACCACAGTGGGGAAGGCTGTTGTCATCCTGTACGGGTTCCTGGGATGCTCCGGAGGTATCTTGTTCTTCAACCTCTTCCTGGAGCGAATCATCACGTTCCTAGCATATGTGCTGCGTACGATACATCTGCGCAGGCTCAAGAAGAGGGCAGAAGCCGGGGCCCTATCGGCGAGAAGGGCTTCTCGCATTTCGCGTGCTTCTCTGCCAGACATGGATGACGAGGAAGATGCCAGTCTCGACAACTGGAAACCTTCAGTGTACTGGGTCATGCTCTGCCTAACTCTCGCGTCGGCCGTTATAGCGACCTGTGCCGCCGCGGTCTACTCGCCGTTTGAAGACTGGAGCTTCTTTGAGTCTATCTACTTCTGCTTTGTGTCTTTCGCAACCATCGGTTTCGGAGATTATGTCTCCACGCAGGTAAGTGTTCACCTTGGTAGTCAGGAGTAAAGGATTTCAACACGCCAGTTCATAAAACTATGAGGGTGTTACTGAAAGTAGTGAGCAACAATTTTTAAACCTCTTAATATTTATTTTTTTAGATATACCAAGTACATCATCGTAATCTACATACTTTTCTCTCTATCCTCCACCGTCTGGTAGTGCTGGCCTCGCATCTGTTCCTTAACAGAACCAAAAAGACGGTAGTCGGAGGGTGCCAAGTCGGGACTGTAGGGAGGATGTGGAAGAGTTTCCCACCCTGATGTTCTAAACTTCTCCATTGTGTCACGAGCATTGTGAGGACGCGCATTATCCTGTTGCAGAATGATCTTTCCAGGGCGCTTAGCGCGCAATGCACGACGGAGCTTCCAAAGTGTGTGGATATTGCGGGCAGCAAGAAAATCAACCAGAATGCCCCCCTGTGCATCCCACAAGACTCTACCCATAACCCTCCTAGCAGATCGCACTGTCTTCGCTTTCTTCTTCGATGGCGAATTCAAATGGTGTCATTCCATACTCTGGCGTTTTGTTTCAAGCTCGTAATGATGCAATTAGATTTCACCGCCTGTCACAATACTCGCCAAAAAGCATCACCTTCATTTTGAAATCTCTGAAGATGGTTTTGGCTTATGGTTATTCCTTGAAGTTTGTGATCTTCGGTCAATAAACGTGGGCACAAAACTTTTCGATAACCTAACCTTTTCATCATTTCTTGCACTGCAGTATGTCCTACGCAGCGATTTCATCCACAGTGACCGCTTTTGAATACTCGTTTCCCCTGTTTCACCCATCTTCTAACACCGCTGGCACCCATGCAGACATCTCCTTAGACACGTTGAAGTCTGAAGTGAATTTCAGCAGCAGGTTTTCCCTCTTTAACAAGGAATTCAATGGCAATACGCTATCGAAACTAACATTAAAGTCCGTACATTTTGGAAATACTGCCTCTATTTACGTGATAGAACTAATGACGTCACAATATGGCAACATGTGGTGTAAAGTCTGTAGATTACGATCCTGCAGTCCAGTCCTTTTTGTTACATTGTTGGAATTTGAATTTTAACAATGGGCTGCTCACGACTTTCAGTATGACCCTCGTATTTTGGGGGAGGGGATTAAAATGTTAATTCAAAGACGTGAGAAGTGTATTGCAATAAAGGGTAACTATATTGAAAAGTGAAATATAGTTTTTGTCTTTATCATACCTAGAAAATGGTTAGGCCAGAAACTTATGGATCTATCCTTATGCATTACAGGAGATAAAAAAAGTGTACTCTCAGTAAGAACTCCCCTTAAAAAACTTTTGTTAGTAACCATTTTTAATTTGACGCATCAGGAAAAAAAAAAGTTATTTTGGGTGAGCAAGATAAATGAGACCTTCACGGCTGGGCGAGGTCGTTAAGACTGCGGTTTCTTCCAGGTTTTACTTAGTCCTCATAAATGGCAAATGCCTGCAACGTTTCTTTCCTTAAAAAAACCCTTCCCAATTTATCATTTCATCTCATGTATCACCAGTGTCCACCACCTGTGGTGCCTCAGTAGTAAAAAGTGGCGTTAAACACTACTAAAAAAGGACAAATGAGACAACGCATGGAACTCATAACAGAGTTAGCGCTTCCAAATGCCAAATCTGTGCTAATGCTCTCTTCTTGTTTGTCCCAACAGGAGCCATCATACCCCCATGTGCACTGGTATCGGTTCGGCAACTTCGTCTTCATCGTCCTGGGCTGCTGCTGCATCTACTCTTTGTTCAACGTCACTTCCATTGTCATCAAACAGGCACTCAACTGGCTCATCGTCAGATTGGACTGCCGTTGCTTCGAAGACGCGACGGGGGCAGCCGGCAGGATGTGGCGGCGACAGTCGATGCGGATACAGCAATCCCGACGTAGGCGAAGACGTCGCTCCAGCGCAGCGATCCCCACCAATCTGCGTCGACATCGGAAACCTCACCTACCAGCAGCGCTGGGCACTAGGACGCCCGTGTGCGGTGGCGTAGTCTCGGACGGAAATGTCAGCACTCCTAACAAGGACGTTGATTCAGACTCCATGGGGTACGACTCTGAAGGCGAGGGACCCGGTGGACAGAGACGCCTCTCGGGAGAGATGATATCCATGAAGGACTTCCTTCAGGCTAACAAAGTGTCTCTTGCGGTGATGCAAAAACAGCTGTACGAGACGGCGCAGATGCAGCGGGGCGGACATTACTACGACAGGAGTCACCACGGTCCGAGTAGCAGAAGGCCTCAAGGTAGTTTCACACCTGGAAACGTCGGCCCACTCGCCATCGTGAGTCAGAAACTGGGAGATAGTGGTAGCGGCAGATAACCGCATTAAATAACTGTTACGATCCTACAAGGTACTAGCTTTAACATTAGACAAGCTCAAGATATACAAAAGTATCATCCCCAACAGGCAAAGAGAGCAATTCTCTACCGGAGCTTATTAGAGTTAACCCTCCTCCTTTTTAACCTGCATAGATTTGACCATCCAAAAGAAGAACGATGCCGTTGCGCTTTAACCAGAGGTATACTCCCACTGGTATATGTAATGCAATGAAGTATTATGAGGTGTGATCCAAAAGTTTCAGTCCTGTGAAATAAAAATAAAGACATCACTTTCCAACATAATTTCCCTTTACTTCAATATATTTCTGACATTCTGGATTAACATTAAAAAATTAGGCCAAAGCTTTGTCTGCAAAATGCTGGAAACAAGTGTTGTCAACTCTTTGTGTTAAAGTCTACACCTTCCAAATTCAGATATCAAGTTTGGAAATAGATAAAAGTCCCTGGGGGTAAGATCTGAGCGTTACGGTGTATGTTCGAGCTCCTAGCAACCGTGTTCACAAAAGCCTTGGCAGAACTCCCCAACTCAACATTCCTAGCCTCTTTTTCTTGATGACACTTTGTAATTGATTCAACAGCTCAGTGTTCCTTTCTTTGAAGTCTATCATCAGAACTCCTCTGCAGTTCCAAGAAACTATCGCCACGATCTCAGTAGACTGTGTAGCCTTGGCCTTAACCTTCTTCATTCACTTCATTTATTATCTTTTTGAAAGAGGGACATAGTAGAGTACAGGGATGGCCCGTCAATAAGGGCCAGATGTGTTCGCTCCTTGCAAAGATAATGTCATAATTATTTACCATTTTCTCTTGTACTGGTTTAATTAAAAAAATACATAAAAACAACAATGTTTAACCGATCAGTTCTTAATTGTATGTTACATAAAAAGCGCTTTTCTTCTACTGTAGTAGCGGTAGCATGCGGCTCCTCCGACAGCGATGGAGGCTCATGGGCCAGCCAGGAAAAATTTAAGCTTTGATCTTCATAGGCCAACAAAAATTTAGAAGTACTTATATTTGTATTCCTCCTGCTTATTTCTGCGTTCTCTTGATCCAGCAGGAAGGCGACCCAATGCCGGTTTTCGGTATTCTCTCTTTTCTAAGGAACCAGATGTTGAGTGGTACGCATAACTAACCAGAGGTTGATTTCACTTTGTTTGAAATGGGTGATTTCCTCACTTTTTGACAGTGAAAAGGTGACTTTCACATTGTTAACTGTTAAGTTACAAAAAAGCGTATCTGTTTTGTGGTAATGAATAAAGCGGGAGTTTTTATTGAACACTCCATTTTGGTGTTTACATTTACAGTCAAGTTGGAAGTGGAACGATTTGGACCTCATCAACCGAAAGCTATAGGAATCTACTCTGCAAGGCGAAACAAAATTAAGAAGTTTTTTATGGTCTGAAATAACATCTTAACTGACAGCGTGTTAAGTGAGAAACGTATCTGTAGAAATGAGATTAGAAAAGAAATAGAAAGGGGAAATTTCGTTTCTGTACAGGCCGACGAAAACACAAATTGTTACATGTATGTCACAATTTGTTGTGATAATACAATACATCGATGGGGCTAAATCGGTTGAAAGATTCATATACTTCATTGCTCTTTCTGAATTGACTGGAGAAGGCTTAAGGCGTATTTTAACAGCTGAATTAGAATAGTTCCTTATAAACTAGATGTTTATAGTACAAACATATGAAGCGATGCAGTTATGAGAGATTGTCGGGGAAGAATATACCTATGTCTTGATAAAAGTACCTTCAGGTGTCATGTAGTTATGTACCCTGGTCCACTCTTCTACAGAGACCTACAGCCGCCACTGATTACACTTTTAAACTGAACTAAAATGCTTCTTTCCTTGTACCGGCACTACTCTGGCTGGAGAAACAAGGTCAGCATAAGTGAGAAACAACACGCGTCTCCATGGTTCAGCGCCATCAGCGGACAAGCTCATAAGCAAATGCTCTGTGCATTTATTCTATTCTTCAATCTTATGTCCTCATAATTCAATAATTAACAAACCTTCTTTCAGTTAAACAAAGTATATTTATTTATTTCATTTTAAGTCCTGTAGTTATCGCTAATACAGAGAGTTCGCGTAACGCTTGATCCGAGGAAGGCGGTAGAGCGCGAAGTAAATAGCGACATTCCAGATCCGTAATTTTCCGAGCATTCTACTCATAAATTTTCATTAATACATGGCATGTATAGACACTCATCATTTTATTTCACTACCCTGTTACAGTAGTTTGTGTTCCTTCGGCATTCATACATTCCCAATATCTTATGATGAAATTTGCATTTGCAAAAGTTACTCTTAATTCGTCTAATTTCTGCTCTTATATTATCTTTCAATACATCTACAGCGTGTGGGTTATTTCTATAAACTCTATTTTTTTAGGGTTCCAACACAAGTAATAATCGCACGTGGTAAGATCAGGGAGATCTTCCAGCCATAACCCTTCAGAAATAATTGTGTCTTCCCTTATAGCCTAAGAAAGAATTATGAAGAGAATGAGCTGAGGCAGAATCTTGTTGAAAATACGAGGTGGTATCCAGAATATTCGGGACTGGTGTTGCTATCTGGTCAAAAACTTACTTCGAGACTAATGACCTCCATTACCCTGGGGTTGGAACCCCGTGAGGACCGTTCTGCTTGACTTTTTTTTTTTTATAGTTTTCCTCAGTCATAAATGGCAAATGCCGGGGAGGTACCCTAAACTTAGGCCTGGAAAGTTTTTTTCCTCTTAAAAATCCTTCCTAACATATTTCATCTAATGTATCATGAGTGTTCATCGGCTGTGGTGCCTCAGCAGTGAAAACGGGCGTTAAACACTGTTCAATTATATATGTAGGAACAACATAAAATGGACAAAGAACGTATGTGCTTTTCTCCACAACAGCTTAAGTCAATTGTGATGGTGTAGTGGCTTCCATACCAAGGTCCCGAGTAAGGAATTCTTAGGGCGTAAAAATCCTAAGTAAAGTAGCTTCCTGTGGAATGGAAGCAAAGCTATTGGTCCCATGTCGTAGATTTACAGCAAGTAAAAGAGCCTCAAGGCTGAAAGAAGAGGCCCCAGAACAAAATTAACCTGCTGTTTGAATCTCTTAATTCAATGGGACTCTAATACCAAAGCTGTTTAAGAGCGTCCTTAAATAAAATAAACCTAAACCTAAAACACAAAAGCATTAATACAATTTTAGTTATAACTAGGTACCGGAAATTAAACATTTACTGGCTGACATAACTGGAAATTTGTGCATTGTGAAAAAAATGACATAACTTTTTTGATCAACTGTGTATTTGCTGTGAAAAGGAAAATGAAGATTATTATTATTATTATTATTATTATTATTATTATTATTATTATTAGATTAGTAGTTCAATAATATAAATTTATTTCAGCAGAAAAAAATGACTTAACGGCTTATGACGGGAGGTTATTTTAGTATGGCACCGATTATGTATAAAATGTATTGGCGGGTTTTCCCACCGTCTTCTGCCGCAGGACCTTCTCTCCAAGCAACGGGTCTCAACTGCACGGCTGTTGGTTTGTTAAGGCCTTTTTTTTTTAATAGAGTTAAGGCCTGTGTTTACTACTGAGGCACCACAGAGGAGGACACTGATGAGATGAAATTATATAATAGGAAAGGATTTTTTAGGAACGAAACGTTCCAGGCCTAAGTTTAGGGTGCCTCCCCCGCATTTCCATTTATGAGGACTGAGGAAAACCTAGAAAAAACCTCAGTCAAAGAGGACGGTGCTGGTGGGAATCGAACCCCAGACCTCGCGCTAACGAGTCCGCGCCTTAACGACCTAGACCATCCGTGGCGGTATAATTAGGTGTGAAATATGTTCTTAGAGAAGCGCCAATTGTCATACACTGTGACAGTAAGACGTGGTTAAAAAAAGAGTTATTATTTGCAGTACTTTAGTAATCTACGTGAGGAAATTTATTAAAAAAATGATTGACTATAAACTTTCCAGAGATAGAAGCTAGAGCAAATGATCGAAGCGCTTAGCACTACAGGTGGGAATGTCGAAATATTGTGCTCGTTAAACTGAAATCCCATTAAAATGCATGCACTGTTCAAACTTAACACCACCAGACGTGTAATTAAGAATTAATGTTTGTACGTAGTTTCAAGAGTACCTTCAACGGAATAATCGATCCCTTGTTAATTTTCTATAACAACGGTGCTTGGCTTGACTTCAGTGGTGCGTCGTTACTGAAGTGTCGAAAATCCGATCAAATATCTGCATTCAGCCCCTTTCCAAGGCAAAAATAAGAGTGTGGGGCGCAACAAATTTACACACAATTGTACTATTCCCCCCCCCCACGATACAATAATGTCGTTCCTGGTGGTGTAGTGGTTACCATACTTGCCTCCTAAACCCAAGATCGCGGGTTCGAACCCGGCCAGGACCGATGAATTTTTTCGGGCGTAAAAATCCTAAGTATGGGTTCCGTGTCGTACATTTACGGCACGTAAAAGATCCTCAAGCCTGAAAGAAGAGGCCTCTGAGCAAAATTTGTCGACTGTTTCACGCCCTGAGTTAAATGGGACGCTGATGACCTGAGATATTAAAAAGCGTCCATAAATAAAACAAATCAAAAAAAAAAAAAAAAGATACAATAATCTCAGAAAGGCTAAATGTGTTTAATATTTATCGTTTTTTTTTTTTTCAAACTGACTAAAGTAAACACTAATAACTAGTCAACAAATTCAACTCTTTTCCTGTATCTGGTTTGAAATACAATGATTCTACCTAAATTTGGTGTGCAGAATTCAATGGAACCCCGTCACATTTCCCAGATACATAAACACACATAAGTGTAATACAATGTGGGTGCACTTTAATTGTTTTAAATGCACCAAAACAATTACACTTAGAACTAATAAATATGTATATTTACCTAATTTTGAGTGGCAGAATTGAACGAAAAAATCATTTTCCCCTATAGCCTTGGTCTACCACGGCGGCCTCCGTCTTACGACTTCATCGATAGAGGACAGATAGAAGAATGCCATCTCTTCATCAGGCATCTTCCCAATTGTCCTCACGAGGTTGGATGGACCCCTTTCCAGACATTCCTAAAGTAGAGGAAAGTGTAAGTAGGTAGGAATAGAATTGGGGTCTCCCGGCCAGCAGTCAGCCTCGCTAACCACTAGACCAAGGAGGTGGTCATAGTATTTAGATATACAGTATAATTTTAAAAAACACTACTGGTGAACTTTGACATAATTAAATACAAATGCAGACTTAGAACTCTTAGTGTTTTTCTGGTTCAATATACAGAGGCGATAATATAAGAAGTATCGCCTTGACAAAATACCTATCTGGTGCCATACCTTGTATATTAAGTAAATAATTGCAGCTGTAACTTCCGCTCCGCTATGTTCAGTTGTTCAGATACAGTTGCATAAAGAAGGCTATGTGTAGAAGATTGTGACATGTCCAAAATGGAGTTTCGAGCTGTTATTAAGTTCTTCACAAAAGAAGGAATTGCTCCAAATGAAATTAAATAGCGATTGGACGGTGTATACGTGGAAGCATCCCCCTCATATTCTACCGTAAAAGAATGGGACAAACTTTTTCGAATGGGTTGAGAAAGCATTGAAGACGAAGAGCTTGCAGGTCGGCCCTTGGAGGTGCTCATCCCTGAAAACATCGCTCTTGTGGAAGGAGAAATTATGCAAGACCGGCGGCTCAAAGTTACAGAAATAGCAGCAAGGTTGGACCTTTCTAAAACAACAGTCCTTCGAATTATTCATCAACATTTAAACATGAATAAGGTTAGTGCAAGATGGGTGCCTAGACTTCTTTCCTCAGTTCAAAAGCAGCAACAAGTCATCTATTGTCAGGTATTTTGGAGCTCTGTCGTGGCGGCGAGAGAGAAGTTCTGCAAACCATTGTTACAGAAGATGAAACTATGGTCATCTATTATGAACCCTTGTCCAAAAGAGAATCAACGGAGTGGCGTAAACCTGACAAAGCACCGACTCTAAAGGCCAAGGTCACTCAGTCAAACATGAAGATAATGGCCATAATCTTTTCCGACTATGAAGGAATATTTTTCATTGACTTCAAGAGGAGGAGCCCCAGTGCAAATGGGGAGTGCTATGCTGGCCTACTGCACAGACTACGTGCTTCCAGTAAAGCGAAAAGGCGATTTGCAATAAAGGGTAACTATATTGAAAAGTGAAATATAGTTTTTGTCTTTATCATACCAAAAAAAAAAAAAACGGTTAGGCCGGAAACTTATGGACCTACTCTCGTATATACTTATCAATAGGCTATCTAAAAAGCTGTATAAGTTCTGTTTCATAAGTGACACGTCTTGATCACTGCGCTTATTATTATAATTCAAACCGTATTCACACTTTGCTAAAGTTTTCTGAGAGACAATATTTTACAAATAAAAATTAGTGTGACCAAATTGATAATTTTCTGTTTTGCTTTAAAGCCTTAAAAAGGTAATAACATTGTCTCTGTGGAGTTAAGTTTTTCCAACAGAGAGTTGCTATTATGTGAGAAACAAGTAGGGAAATTTATTAAATTGTATTTTAACTGCTAAAAAAACTAATTAATGTCTTTTTTATAAAAGTGTCAAATATGTAATATTAAATTAAGAGGATACGGCGGTAAAATTATATATATATTTAAAGACAGGTGAGCGTAAAAATAATTTTTGGAGCTGGTGTTTGATTACTAAAATCTACATTAGGAATGTCATACAATATTAATTTTATTTTATTACATTAAAGATTATTTTCAAAGTCTTCAAAGATAGTCAATGGCCTTATCTCGAACTTAATAAATAAATAAATGCAAAAGTGCATTCACAGGAAGTATTATGGAAGTCACTCCCCCCTTCTGATTTACAGAAACACCAACCTGTTCTTCGTTTCTCCGAAAACGATCGTTTCTCAGCTTTCTCTTTACTTAGGAAAAAGGTGAAAGTATCAGGGACTGGACTGTATACAGAGGTTCACTCAACGGTTGTACTTCATATTCTTACAGGAGTACCGTTATTTTAACGGATTGTTTAGACTTAGAGGAGAAATAAACATTCTAAATATTTAATTTCCTTTTTTTTATTTAAGTTTTCCGAGCGCTCTAGAGCTGGTCATGATGTTCCAATTGGCAGTGAGGTTTCTGTTCGAGTAAAACGGTCACAACACAATCACTCCCTGCATCATTCTCTTTTGTTCTGTGAAATGGTAGAAGATCTAAATGTAGCAAAGGGTCTTCACATGTCAGACCTACCTGGTTTCCATGACACCCTGTATGCTCTTTCTCTTTCAGGGTTGTTTTTCCTCATTGAAACTCAGCATGTTTACATATCTCCTCTTTAAGCTTTCCAGATACTCTTGTTGGTTGAAACCATTTAAAATCGTAAAAGCTCATAGTACTAAACCGTACTTTATATTGAGAGCAGTAGACAGTGATTGCCCAATAATTAACATCTTGCTGCAGGTGCGAGAAAGGAAATCGTGCGCTATCTACTGCTAAATTTAGTAATGTACACAAGCTCTGCTCTTTCCAGTGAACAAGCACAAAACATGAACCTTCCACACTTTTTTTTTTAATTCCTAAAATGAAATGGTCTTTCTCCTATATGATTTTCCTTTAAATGTTGTTCTTATATCGCATAACGCAAGGAAAATAAATTTAGATTTAATTCTGGAAAATGTTACAGCTTTCATTTTTAAATTACGGATTTCTTTGCTTTTGGATTTGTCAGCAGTTACCTATATTGTCAACGCCTTCTGCGGATTATGTTGTTTCATCATTTCCATGATTCTCTCGGTCGTCCGCACTTTCTCCTTCCAGAAGCGATCATTTAATAAAACTCTGAGGCCATTTCTTCCCTGTCATTAATGAACCAATACACTGCAGAGTTCTAATTTCAGTCCTCTTGGCAACTCCTTTCCATTTCCACTGACTGTCTCGCCTCTTCATTCCCTTCTTTTTCCAAATCTAGATATCCTGACCCCTGTTCAAATTCCAAGATCACACAAGAACCCCGAAAAAGTGGCAGAAGAAGTAAAGGTCCGGCTGGGGGTTAGGCAGAGGACAAGCTACTGCTGGGAGCTGGAGAGATGGCTAGTTAGAGGAATGTGTTGTTACGTTCAACTGTTCACTATTAACATCCTTCTTTTGTTAGCACAAACAGATGAACCGCACATGTTGTGTGTAATGTTTTACTTGGCAGATAAAGCCCCCTCCCCGCTAGCTATCTCTTCAGCTTCCCAGCAGTATGGTGGTGTAGTGGTAACCATATTTGCCTTCAATCCCGGCCAGGACTGATGAATTTTTTCGGGCATAAAAATCCTAAGTATGGCTTCCTTCGGAAGGGAAGTAAAGCCGTGGGTCCCGTGTCGTACATTTGCGGCACGAAAAAGAACCTCAAGCCTGAAAGAGAGGCCTCTGAGCAAAATTTGTCGGCCGTTTCACGCCCTGAGTTGAATGAGACGCTGATGACCTGAGATGTTAAAGAGCGTCCGTAAATAAAACAAATCAATCAAGTACACCCTCCTAAACCATGTTACTATGTTTCTCATGAATTATCATTACGAATTTAGATATTTAAAATATCTCTACAGTGGATAAATTATTATTTATTTAAACACGAAATGCACTACCAACTATTTGTTTATATGAAATGTACAGTATATTTGGGAAATTTGTAACCTCTACAGTACATTTTGAAAATGACTCCCTCCTTTGAAGGCTCTGCTAACACGTCATTCCATGATTCTTGGCTGTTTGTTAAAGGATTCTGTTGCCAATACCATTGATAACCACGGGGTAGTTATATCGTGTATTACACCAAATTTTGGCCAGAGCGATCTCGTTGTCAGCATTGTTGCAGGAGGAGAGAAACAAGCTACTCATGGCCTCTGAATACAAAGCAGATTCAATACAAACAGTTTCTCAGGTCTAGCTACAGAGGTTCAACAAACTGAAATGTGACCACAAGTAAAGGGTGGTTAAAAAATAACGCACGATTTAAATTTAAAGAATGAAATTTTATTTGCTACACGAATTGGCAAATTTGTGATATACTTTGAAAGACTAAAACACTTCAATTAAATGAGGAAAATGATATCAGGCCAATGTCCTCCACGCCGCAATGACACTTGTGCAGACTTGTAGGTCAATTGTTGCGATAATACGTTGGGTTTCTTCTTTAAGGTAACCAGGAAGTGTAAATCTACCCAAAAATGCAGCAGTATACTTTCCACTGTACCTCAGAAAGTTTTAAAGTTATCAATAGGAAATTTTATGAGATATTAAGAAAATTTAACTAAAGACGCTCTGTAAATTTGTAATTTTCTAATGAATATAAAACATTTTTAAATAAAAATAAATCTTATTTCCCCATAACTTAAAATTTTTACGTAAATGTGCATTTTTCTCCGGATTTTCTGGACCAATTCTGTTGCATATTTGTACACACATAATGTATGCAAATGTAAAATTTGGTAACTAGAAGTATTTAAATATCACTATTAGTTGATAAAAATCAATACCAATAAAAAATTAAAAACATTTTTATTTGTTTTTTCTCCAAAATTTGGAAATTAATTTCTTTTCAAGCAACTAGCATAGATATATTATTCTAGTTCCCAGGATAGCATATTGTCTGCAGATTAAATAAAAAAAAATTACAACTCCACCAATATTTATAAGAAAAATGCATGATCATGTGCAGTGTTTTCAGTTTTTTAACAAACCGCCACGGGTGGCCGAGGTCTTTAAGGCGCGGACCCGTAAGCGTGAGGTCTGGGGTTCGAATTTTGCTCCGTCCTCCCTGACTGAGGTTTTCCTATTTTTTCTAGCCCTCATAAATGGCAAATGCCGGAGAGGTACCTAAATTTAGGCCTGGAACGTTTCATTCCTTAAAAAAATCCTTTCTCAATGTATCATTTCATATATCATCGGTGTCCACCGCCTGTGGTGCCTCAGTAGTAAAACGAGCGTTAAACACTATTAAAAAACAGTAGTTTAGCAAGATTTTTTTAGTTTATTTTTTTAAAGTTGTATAAGCATTAAAGAATTAAAATTTACAGAGCATCTTTAATTAAGTTTTCTTAATATTTCTCAAAATTTTCATATTGATAGCTTTAAAACTTTCTGAGATACAGTGTAAAATGTATATGTTGCATTATTTCCTAGATTTACACTTCCTGGTTACCATAAGTTCAGCATTGGCTGGAAGACCTTGGACTTTACAAATCCTTGGTGGCCATGCGAAATCAGCCGCCCATGAAACCTCTGCTATAACAACTGACTGGTTTGGGCGGCGCCGCATGCTGTCCATTCCATACGTAAATCTACTTAATGTTTAAGAAGAATCGGTGACTTAATATATTTTATTTTAATCTTTACATATACGCATTTTGTACATATTATGATATTGGTAAAAGTATAAAATACAAGAATAATTAAAAACCGGGTATTCGGAACATATTTACCCCAATAATGAGTTAACCATTAAAAAAATATATCTGATTGAGAAGGTGTTTATGTTATTAAGCTGTCTACATATTTTTGTAAATGGGGAAATAAGTGAAGTAATTTACAAGGAATACAGACAGGATCCATGACAAATTCGACTAACTGAATTGTTTGTACGCAAAGGTCAGTTGTAACAAGAGGTCTGTACCTAAGAAATGGCATGTATTAATACAGCTGTACTCATATTTTAGTATACTACATATGAGAAATGCTTTGCATCAAATATAGGAAGAGTTATTTCACTAGTGGCCAATTGTGGTCCTTATATATTAACTATGAAAAGTACTTCTTATTACAAAAAGCTGAAAT
The DNA here is from genome assembly GCA_030762175.1 of Metallyticus violacea. NCBI lineage: Eukaryota > Metazoa > Arthropoda > Insecta > Mantodea > Metallyticidae > Metallyticus > Metallyticus violacea. The sequence goes on along the minus strand of CM060837.1, from coordinate 22,070,358 downwards.
GTTTTGTTAAGAAAATACAGAGTTTTGCAAATGTTGAAGTTTGACATTGTCAGCCCCGGAAATATATATTATAATTACATTTGTAGTTTATGTAAAATGAAAATATTAAAATCAATAAATAATATATGGGTCTGTTACAGTAATTTTGTTTTCACATCAACCGTTCCTTTGTAGGCATCCTTCTAAATAATCCAACCCATTCTTTATGCACTCTTCAGTAGCGTGCAGAGAAACAGACCGTTAGCAGTACTTGACGTTACCCACAGTACAAATTCTCGAGCGGTAGAGCTGCAGTCCCGAGTGGTAGCGGACAGAGCCGAACGGGAGGTTGCACTGTTCCCTGTTATTTTTACTTGCTTACAATGTGAATAAGGACTTTACTTTGTCATATGCTGTTGGGAAATACTTTGACAACTTTGATAGCTAGAGCTAGCTGCTATTTCTTTAGCCTTAGACAAAGTAGAGCAGTTTGTTGAGAAAAATATTATACTTTTTTTGTTGATTCTAGGGCGGCAATTATAACACCCAATAATCACAATGAATGTGATATCTCCAAGAACTGCATGGGAAAAATTAATAAGTTCTGAACGTCAAGAACCGAATTGCACTGCAGTGGATTTCTAGCCACTGAGGAATTTATGGAAACGAGCGCGCAGATGAGTAGGCGAAAATGGGATTCCAAATAAATAACTAGATCCACCTTTGCCACTGTGGCATATAAAGCGTCATATATTAAATCTAACCACTTCAGTCGGTCCTGGTGGTGCAGTGATAACCATACTTGCATTCTAAACCTAAGATCGCGGGTTCAAACCCGGCCAGGATCGATGGCTTTTTTCGGGGCGTAAAACCCTAAGTATGGCTTCCTTCAGAAGGGAAGTAAAGCTGTGGGTCCCGTGTCGTACATTTACGGCATGTAAAAGAACCTCAAGCCTGAAAGAAGAGACCTCTGAGCAAAATTTGTCGGCCGTTTCACGCCCTGAATTGAATGGAACGCTGATGACCTGAGATGTTAAAGCGCGTCCATAAATAAATCAACAACAACCGCTTCAGCCTGTATAGAGAGAAAGCTTCTGGGAAAAAGTGGAGCTCCCTTTGGAATAAGTCACAAAGAATTCCCAGTTCTCCACCTAGATCAGTTGGCGTGGCCTGCTACGGGTCATGACTACTTACAAAGTCACCTGAAAGAGATGCATGCCCTCTTTGCGACCATGGCGTATCCTTTACTGAAGAGCTCCTCAGCATTTGCCCTGCTGTTCTCAACTGTTTGTCTTTGCATGTTATTGACAATGCCTTTGGTGTTTATTTTTATCGTTCTTTTTCTTATTGGACTGCTCGTCGACTTATGACCGAGAGGTCGGGGACGGGCATAGGATAAAAATACAAAATACTTCTTTTATTTTTATTAAAAATTGAAGATTTCGTTTGCTGTTTGAAAGCTTTATAATTCGGCTAGAGTTATCATAACTACCAAAGTGATTTTATTCTATTTATTGAAACGCTTGTTCGTTTTGCTTTTCTTGAAAACTATGAACAGCTGCCTCAAAGTTGCTGTGATTTCGCTGCTTGTCCTGTAATTTTAGTGTGGTAGAAATGAAAGAGAGACCATTGAACTACCCAACTATCGCAAATACAAAGGCTGAACTTGTGAAACAGATATCATGTGATGATGCAAGCTTCTACAACTTGTGGGTAGTTTGCTTTAATTAAAAGCAAAATACATACAGTTCTTCAGAAAATGTATTGGCACCAACGTAAAATCACCAGCACTTTGTAGTTTTGTTCAGATTGTAGATTCCATTCCAGTTTATACTTCAGAATGTAAAGATCATTTAGTTTAATGAAAGATGTCTGCAATAAGAAAAGAAATAGAAGGGATTACTGGACTCTTAATCCCAAAAATTTGAGATCAACAGTGTTCGACATTTAACCCTTGCCCTACGAGCAACACTGACTGCGATCTGGATGGAGGTCTGCATGCCGGACAACAAAAGCAGTTCAGTTCATCTGGAGCCCGGTAAGTAACGTTTTCCAACTACTGGTAAATATGCATGATACGAGGGTAGGTCAATAAGTTTCCGGCCTAACCATTTTCTAGATATGATAAAGGCAAAAACTGTATTTAACTTTTCAATATGGTTACCCTTTATTGTAATACATTTCTCATATCAAATCAAAAACCTTGAAACCAAAATTTAATAATCGTTCTACAGACAGAAATATTAATTTTTTACAATAAAACTCGGTATATACTATTTAAATAAAATAAGAAAAATAGTTTCTGAAAATTAGGGAAATCCACCGTACACATGAAAACCGAAATTTAAAAAGTGCTGCAGCGTTTAATTTTCTCTCTATTTTATCAAAATAAAAGTAAAAATTAATTGAGCATATAAACTGTATTTATAACCATGCATATGTTTTGTATTTGACAAAAAAAACATGGTCTTGAAGACAGCGTGAAATATTAATGTGTTTGAGAATTATATTTGTATGTAACAGCGCTCTGTAATAACCTTCAGAAAACGTTTACGTTACAAGTTTTTAATACAATAACCTTTAAATTAAATTTCAAAGCTAATGAAAATTGACGGAACTTTCGATTGCTTATTGTTGATTGTGTATATTTGCTTAATACATTGCAATTGCCTCATATAGTAACTTGTTTTTGTTTTATTGAAACATGTGAACATCATCTTCTTATATACATAATGTATCTCGAAACTTTCTGTTATTTCTCTCTGTTTTAGTAAGTAAAGATGATATCAAGGGCTCAGTTCAGAAACACGGTTACATTTAAAAACGTTTAAAAATACCCATACAGCACAACTTTGTCTATTAGTGATCATATATTTCATTTAATTAATAGGATATTAATTTTTTGTTTAATCGCAATAATAATAATAATTCTAAAAACGTGATTCTTCATTTGTAATACTTATAGATTGTTGCAAGAATTATAATTTTGTCCCCATTACCAGCCATAACTTATTTCATTTCATTAATTAATAAGTTTATATTTATTTCTCAAGTTATTCAACTTGATGGGGAATTCGTTTAGTTTACGCAGCCCCTACGTGACGGATTTTTTAAAAATTGTAATAGTAATTAAACCTCTTAAAGACATTTCCTTTAAAATATTCCATCAAATCTGGAAATAAGTTTTCTCGCCCTCTTTGCGACCATTCTGGGTTATTCACTTGTAATACCAAGTTTTAGTAAAAAAATTTCCCTCTATAAAATATATTTACTAGATTATGTACTTGTTTTTTTTTTTTTTCCATTGCAGATTATTTTACCTCACATTTTTTTCCCCCTTTACGCTGTTGAAAGTGGTACGCTATTGAAACATGCGCTGATAGCATCACAATACACACTGCTTCGATTTTCTGTCACAGTCATAAATCTTCAACTTCGTGTTTCTGGTCAACGAATGGAATCGCTTCCTTGTTTAAACTTCCGCCCAATGCAATATCTGCAGCGCTATAATCTTCCTGCCCTGTACTCTGGCGTTACCATGGTAACTAATCAAGGTACCAACTCTGCTAACGCTTTGACCTAACTTTTATTTCTGTCCTTTCTCTTGTATGTCTATGCTCATGTGACAGTTGAAAGAGCGATTCCTAAACTTTCTTCGACTGTTGACGTTCTTTATAAAAATCTCTCGTTTTTGCGAACGAATAATATTTGATTTAGATTTTAAAATCGTAAATTTGCATTCTATATATTTTTAAAATAATTGTTCATCTCTGTTTTACCAAATTGAAACACACAAACAAAAAAATAAATGCATATTTTCTATTATGTACCTTTTAGCAAATTTCTAAGGCTTGTTTCCGTGACGACAGCTGGAAATGATGGAACCACCACGGGTGGCCGAGGTCGTTAAGGCGCGGACTCGTGAGCGGGAGGTCTGGGGTTCGAAACCCGCCAGGACCATCCTCCCTGCCTGTTTTTTTTTTTTTTCCAGGTTTTCCTCAGTCCTCATAACTGGCAAATGCCGTGGAGGTACCCTAAACTTAGGCCTGGAACGCTTCTTTCCTTAAAAAAAATATATTCTTTCCCAATATATCATTTCATTTTTCATGTATCACCAGTGTTCACCGCCTGTGGTTGCCTCGGTAGTAAAAACGGGCGTTAAACACTACTCAAAAAACAAAGCCTTAAATGATGAACAAATGAGTATTTCCTATCAGTGGCTTTGTGACACATAGTATTATAGTATATTTGAAGATAGATTTCTGAATTTATGATTCTTGTTCACAAAAAAATGTTAAGGTTAAAATCTGGCTTCAAACTGTCTAGCATTCCAAAGAGAGTGAAACAGTTTTTGGCATTTGATATTGATTGGTTTATCACTTTGCCCCAGAAACAAAAGAGTGATGCAGCGAGTGTATTACTATTCGCCCAACAAAAGAAGTTAAAGAGCCAGAAAGTTTTGAATTATATTTAGAAGTTTGAAAATCTCTTCATTGTTCAGTTTAACAGTGGGCTTGTGTCAGTTCTTGGCATTTGTCAGGAAAAGTTTTGACACTCGTTTTTTTCTTCTCTGTTTCTTTTTGCTATCTCCCTCTGTGGCTCGAAGCCCACGAAATCCCAAACATTTAAGAGAGAAGTCCGTATTGTCCTTTATTTAACGCTCCCACTTCTAACTTGCTTTAGTCTTCATACCTACCAAATATTTCTGCGAGTTTTGTTGAATTAAAAATAGTTTTCCTTGGTCCCATGCGGCAATTCTCATAAGTAAATATATATAATGATTATCCGTTTTCTGCTAAAGGAAAATAACCAAGGACGGGCCACCATGATTGGGCCCATTGCAATTACGCCAAAAACATTTTCTTCAGGTCCATAATGTGTTTATACTAATAACCGAAGCAGGAATTATTGTTTTACGAATTCCTATTGCTGTAAAAATTGCATTTGATCATAATCATGATATTAAGTGCATTTAATTTCAGGTGTTATTAACAAGGTCAAAAATGACATAATAGTCATTTGTATGAATACTACCATTATGATCAACATGTTAATATTGTAATTGCTAGTATATATAAAATAACAGTAACTAAAAAAGCAGAAAAGGATAAAATACTAAGAAAAGATATCACAGATTTGTAACCGCCACATTTCGAACTGCTAGAGTAGTTCTATGGCAAGAAGACAAATGTAAGTGTGTGTGTGTGTGTGTGTGTGTGTGTGTGTGTGTGCGTGTGTCTTTTTGACTTATAAGCAATATTCAAGTTATCTTTCCAAAATACTACGATTAGCAGTGTATATATATCTTTGTTATATTTCTGTAAAAGAGGAGGACATGCTGGTCTTCTGATGCCTATAACAAATCTTAGGACAATACGATTTCTTCTAAAAGTTATCTTTTTTGTTAAAGAGGGATTCCTTTCTCCCCTTGTCAGCCATCCATAAAGGGCTGGCAACATCGGGCCGCAAATGTTTTTATTGCCTGGACATGGAAAACCAAGAAATATGATTTCAATCGATAACAGTACGCGAAAACAGATGTCTTAAAAGAAACCAAACATTTTAGCTGTTTCCGACAGTTTCAAGACAAATCAATAGCAAATTGAGGACTTCGGCATTGAAGTTTTTTATGTGTGCCGTCAATCTACGACACGTGACCAACGGCTTTACTTCCCTTCCTACCGCCACGGGTGGACGAGGACGTTAAGGCGCGGGAGTCTAGGGTTCCGCCAGGACCGTCCTCCCTGACTGAGGTTTTTTTCCAAGTTTTCCTCAGTCCTCATAATGGTAAATGCCGGGGAGGTACCCTAACTTAGGCCTGGAACGTTTCCTTCCTTAAAAAATCCTTTCCCAACATATCATTTCATCTCATGTATCATCAGTGTCCACCGCCTGTGGTGCCTCAGTAGTAAAAACGGGTGTTAAGCACCATTTAAAAAAATGGAGTCCCCCTTCAAATTGTACTCTTTGTGATTCTGGGCAACCTATGACGGTCAACATTTGGACGTGCGGTGGTTTTAATTGTATTGTTGAAAAATACTGGAGAGTTCTTGTACTAATGGCATAAGTGCTAAATTGTATGTGGCATTTGTTAAATAAATAAACAATAAATTAAAATTTCAAAATAACTGCAGGGTAGCAAAATGCATAGGTGTAGTCGTTAAAATTATTTTGTACAAATAAACTATTCTTTAAGTGTTGCCGTATTTAGAACTCTACACGTTAATCATAACTTCACAAAGGAGTATTCCCAAGCTTTATAAAATACAAAGTAAATGCATATTCACCTTGTTTGATTTAACGAGCGAATGTTACTGTAACGTAATGCATTCTGTAGCGTTTTGAAGGATATTACACAACAACGTGCTGAATAGGGAGGGGGAAAAAGTTTGTGTCTAGACGACGTTGGCGTCGGGCAGTTTCTGAAATGATGGACGACGCTGTATATTGCGCAACGCTTGGAGAAAGAGGAGGGTCGGTATGACCTGACTTTAGGAGTATTAACAACGAAATTCCTTATACAAAAGAGATTTATAGACTGTTACGGCAATTTTTATTGTTTACGATAGCATTCAAGTTAAATAAAATGTTGTACTGAGTAAAGACATAATTTTTAGGGCAGAGGTTATGAACCAGGTGGGGAAGGGAGCCACGAGACAGTCCTGAAATGTTCCAAATGTTTTGATTACCCATGTGTTGTTGTGTTTTTATTACCTTGATTAAGTATTTTTTAACTTTTAGGCAATTCTTATGGTTAGCGTTATATCGTGTGTTTTGCACATGTTTTTTCAAGCGATCATTCCGGACCGGCCTTTGCAAGGCACACCAAAAAGAGTCATCTGTTAACGGCGTGACAAAGCTTCGTGGTGTAAGAGTGTGGACACTATATCACTAGAATGATATCAATAATTACCATAAAGCTACCATTAGTTGTGTTAAACATTTAAATGCATAGAATAGGATAGTAACTAACCTAACCTAACCTAACCTATTCTTTAGTTCCCGAGTTACGAGGATAGTTGATAAATATTTTGTTTCAATATTAAAGAGAACACGCTCAGTCTTGCAAAGTAATTTATTTTTCGACATAATTCCCCCAAAGTTCAAAGCATTGCTCCTATCAGTGGTGGCTCGTAGCTCCTATAGAAGGGTGAGGCAGGGCCATGGCGTGGAGGAAGATCTCTTTCATCAACTATTAATCTCCTCCCGGACTTTCTCTAATAACTGCTGCACCATCGTACATTCGTGCTATAAACTTCTGGTTTATACAGAATTCTTCTAATTCAGCTGTTAAAGTACGCCTTGAGTCTTCTGTAGTAAATTCAGGAACAGCAATGAATGTTAGGAATCTTTCAACCGGTTTACCCCCACTGATGTATTGTAATATCACAACAAATTGTGACATGCATATAATATCTGTCGTTTCGTGTGCTTCCACAAACGAAATTTGCCTTTTCTATTCCTTTTCTAATCTCATTCTTACAGACAAGATGCGTTTCTCGCTCCACACGCTGTCAGCCAACATGTTTTTTCATCCATAAAAGAAACTTCTTAATTTTGTGTCTTCTTGCTGAGGAAGATCCTATAGCTTTCGGTTGATGAGGTCCAAATCGTTTCACTTTCAATTTTAGAATTAAAACTTTGCCTTCAATAAAACGCCTACTACAAAACAAATGCTTTTTTTTTGTAACCTAACAGTTAACACTGTGAAAGTAAACTTTTTACTATCAAACAGTGAGAAAGTCACTCATTTCAAACAAAGTGCGAAAACAACCCCTAGTCAGTTATGCACAGTGCCAATAACCCCTCAACATCTGGTTCCTAAGAAAAGAGAGAAATCCGAGCGCTGGCCATTGGCCGTCTTCCTGCTGGAGAAAGGCAAACCTATTTTGGGAGAGGACAAATATAAGACTTTGTAAATCTTTGATGGTCCATGAAGGTTTAAGTTTAAAGGTAAACTTTTCCGAGCTGGACATGAGCTTCCCTCGCTAACGGAGGAACCCCCATGCTACCGCTACTACAGTAGAGAGGAAATGCATAAGATACAATTAAGAACATGAATGCACCACTGTATTCATGTATTGTGTTTTGAAAAGTTGAATAGTATAACAGGAAATGGATGTAATTATGACATTTTCTTTGCGGGGGCCGAGCCCATTTGGCCCTTATTGACGGGCCGCCCCTGGCTCCAATGTCTCTTCACGTTCGTTATTACCTAACGGAAATTGTTTTTTTTTTTCGAGGCCCTTAAAATACTGTTTAATATCCTGTATGACCTCTTCATGCGACCTAGTCGAAAAGGGTAGATACGGAAACATTTTAAAACGTAGTTCGGTCAAATTCTCCTAAATGATCCGGCGCATGATCATGGTGAAACATAACCTACTTTTTAGTAATTCCCGAAGTTTTTTTTCGCAATTTCTGTCTTTATTTTCTCCAAAATATGAGGTGTAATATTCATCAGTCATGGTTCTTCCCTTCCCCAAGTTGCCAGTCAAGAAAATTCCTTTTGCGTTCTACAAAACTGAAGTTGTCATTTTCAGCGTATGAAACGTTGAATTCTTCTTAATCATTTCCAAACTGTCGGTCATCGTTCGCATGTGATTTCGCTTTTGCTCCGGAATGAGCACGTTTCGTGCATTTTATCGTCTGCATTTATTAAACAAAATATAATTAACCCACTCAGTTAAGATTCCCGTTGCCTCTGCTAAATCGCATACTTTCACGTGTCAGCCAAAACAATATCATGAACTTTATCAATGATTTCTGGCTTCATAGCTGATTTTGGAGCTCCAGGAAGTGGTGCGTCTACGATGCTGGTTCTGCTACGCTTGAACTCATTTACTTACAGTCAAACGGTTACATAGGAAAGGTGTCATCCAATGTAGGAAAATCAACTCATGAATTTCCTTTTCTGTTTCCCCTTACAGCAGGGGAGGAAAAAAAATACAGCACTACAAATTCCAATCTTATCCGTTTTACACTGTCACTAGAAACGCTTGCGTTCAAACTGCCAAACATTGAATTAACATCCAAATTACTTATAACTATAGAATATTAATACTTAGCAATTGTTATTGTAGTTAAAACATGTAACGAAAACGTTTTCTGAAGGTTATTACAGAGCGCTCTTACATACAAATATAATTCTCACACATATTACATTAATATTTCACATTAACTATCTTCACGACGATGCTTTTGTTAAATATAAATTATATGCAACGTTATAAATATAGTTTATATGATGAATTATTTTTCCTTTTATTTTAAAACTATAGAGATATATTAAACGTAAGAGAAAATTTCAAATTTCGGTTTTTAAGTATAGCGCTACTCCTAATAGTCCAATTTCTCTCATTTTCATAAATTATTTTTCTTATTCTACTTAAATGTCATATACCGAATTTTGTTGTGCAGAAACAAATATTGGTGCCGCTAGAGTGATTTTTATATTTTGGGTATCAAGTAACCCTCGTTATAAACTGCCCGATTTCCCTAATTTTGAGAAGTTATTTTCTTATTTTACTTAACGAGTTTTGTTGCAAAAAAAAAAAAAAAAAAAAAAAAAGGAAATAATGGTGCCGATAGAGAATATGTAAATTTTGGGTTTTAGATAAACCCCCACTCCTAATAATATGATTTCGCTGATTTTCAGAAAATAAATTTCCCTTTTTTATTTCAATGGCATAATATATATGTATATACATTTTTCCATTGTCTTTTTCGGTGCCATCATTCGTAATAACGGAAATGAACGCAACCATCATCTGATCCACACTGACAGCCAGAAGCTAACATGACTTTTTCAGTTAACGACAGGAAACACTTGTGCATGCATTCAGTGAAAATATATCGAATTGAATGGTATCAAGCCATATTATTGAATGGTGTTTAACGCCGGTTTTAACTACTGAGGCACCACAGGCGGTGGACACTGATGATACATAAGATAGAATGATAAATTGAGAAAGAATATTTTTTATAAAAAGGAAGTATTCCAGGCCTAAGTTTAGGGTACCTTCCCGGCATTTGCCAGTTATGAGGACTGAGGAAAACCTGGAAAAACCCCCAGTCAGGGAGGACGATCCCGGCAGGATTCGAACCCCAGACCTTCCGCTCACGAGTCTGCGCCTTATCGACTTCGGCCACCCGTGGCGGTAATTTGATCTTAAAACATTACTAATTATTTATTAACTTTTTGATCCGGAACTTTGCATCAAAATCAGTTTTTCTTTCTTCTTTGCATGTTTACGTAAAGCATGTTTACCTAGCGCTTTTTAGTTATTCCGTTTTATCTTTCGCTATTTTGCGAGTTTGTGCACCGCAAGTGGTTTTACCCTACCCGCCGTTTTTAAGGAGGCTTTTAAAGGGGGTGAAGTTTTATTTCAACTATTACACAACAGTTTCGCGCAACCGAAGGGGCCTTTGGAAGAGAAATCCCAACGAGGTTTTATTCACTGACCTCAGTGAATACATATGAATATTTCAAGGACCAATTAAAAAGTTGAATTGCGTCTTTTCATAAATAAATGGTGCCCTCAAAAAACCTCTTTAAGCTCGTGACGCAAATGGGGGTTTTTTCCCCACGGCTCCCGTTTTATCTGAAAAGCCGTTTAAAAAGTGCCAATGTTTTTTAAAAATAGTAGGTCGTTTTGTTTGTAAACGAAATGTCTTATAAACACATAAGAGAAAGTGAAAAAGTGAACATAAATTTCAACTGCAATTTCAAGGTAATACTTTTAACAGCGTGAATTTACATTTTAATGATAGAAAGCCAAATTTTAAATCTATGAGAAGGTTTAATTTTATTCTCAAAAAAAATTTTTATTCATTTTCCAATTAAGAATATGTACAGAAAATAAAAGCTTCAAAGTAAATAAATTTAAAGTTAGGATAAAATAACGGAATTCATATTGAACACTTAATAAAAAAATAACTTTTCCAGTTTTCTTTCTAAGAAATATGTGAACATATTTTGTACTTTTAAATTTAAAAAAAAATTCTTCGACAACTTCAATGAAAATTTAACGTAAGAACAAACTGGAAAATCTAAAATAACAACAGCAACACAATTGGACACTAACGCCACGATAGTGTCCAATTGTGTTCTGCCATAGAAGAACTCAACGAGTTCGAAATAAAGCGATTTCAAGTGTGACTTTCTATTTGTGTTTTATCCTTTATACTGTTAATATTACTGTTAATTTGTTACATTGTTAATAGTGTTACTTTAATATATATATATATATATATATATATAAATTCGTGCACAAAATATTATTAATACTTGCTATACTTATGAATATTTATTCTATTCTGAAACCGTGAGACTGAAATGGACAAAAGTCAATTATTACAATCGCTACCGTTCGATTTTCTAATACCAACTGAGGAAAAAAAAAGAGATAACAACCAATGTCCCTATTTTTCTATGTATTCTGTGGTTTGGAATTCCTAATGATAAGATCAATTTGCACATTTGACGTACCGCCAAAACGCTTTGAAGAACTCCCCATTTTGCGTTACGATTGTCGATTGTTTATGCTTTTGTTGCTATTAATAGTTCCGCACCGCCTCTAGCAAAAGTGGTTAGTGATGCGTGTTCGGGAATTATATTGTGAAGGTATACAGTTGGCTAAACTGGCCACAAAACAAATACACGTCGAGTGGTAAAAGGATATTTTTTTTTTTCGATAATTTCATTTCGTAATCCGGCTGTGATTGGTCAAAATTAAAAAAAAAAAAAAAAAAAAAAATCGTATCATTGGTCGATTTTAAGATGATGTCACATGACAGAAAGTCTTAGAAAGAAAATAATAGAAAGGGAACAGAAAGTATAGAAAAAGAAATAAGTATTTTTTCTTCATTCCTTCTTTTCTCTAACAATGGCAGGGCTTCTATAAACACATTTTACGTATTTTAAAGACATTATATAAAAAGTGTATACAATACAAGATATTTTACGAATATATACAACTCCCTACCTATATACAATCAACATGGCGCAAACGATATTCCAGTTACGATTTAACGCCTATTATTGTTGGTTTAACTGTTTCAGCATGAACAGAGTGGATGGAGCAACAACATTAATACCAACAGCAAGTAATAAATTTAATCTCCTCTCCATTTATCTCTCGACATAACGGCAACACTAACAGCGAGAGGGGTAATTGTAAAATGCGTACATTTGTTTCTCTTTGTTAACCCTACATCAACAAACGAAGCAATTAATTGCTTCGCGTTACTAACAATCGAAAGATGTGATTTGTTATGTCCTTTACTCCGATTGCTTTTTCTTTTATTGTTGTATGAATTTAAATTTGCATTATTTTCGTTAAATATATTACTACGGTCTATCCATCATGAGTTTATAGTGGATGTTAATAAAAGGGTGTGACGGAAATAATTTTGATTGGCCAGCCAGCCTCTTTACTCTCAAATTAGCTCGGGAAGTAATATGGCTTATTAAGTGAATATGCTTAGTTATTATTATTATTATTATTATTATTTATAACGCCAAGAAAAACAATTTTATTACATATAAAATTTAATTTTTTTTTTCCAAAAACAAAATATTTATATATATATTTCTGTGTGGCGGTAAAAGCGAATCATAGAGATCAATTAGATATTTAGAGTCGAGCCTGGTGGTGAAGTGTAAACCATGCTTGCCTCCTAAACACAAGATCGCGGGTTCGAACCCGGCCAGGACCGATGGACTTTGTCGTGCGTACAAATCTTAAGTATGGCTTCTTTCGGAAGGGAAGTAAAGCCATGGGTCCCATGTCGTACATTTACAGCATGAAAAAAACCTCTAGACTGAAAAAAAAGAGAGGCCTTTGAGCAAAATTTGTCGGCCGTTTCACGTCCTGCATTGAATGGGACGCTGATCAATAACAGGGTAACTCGAAAGTTTCTGCTATTTCTCTATTTTAGTGAATATAAAGGGCTCAGTTCATAAACATGGCTACATATAAAAATATCCACACAGTGTATCTCTATCTATCATGGTCATATAATTCATTTAATTAATAGTATACCACTATATTTTGTGTGTTAATATAATAATAATAATAATAATAATAATAATAATAATAATAATAATAATAATAATAATAATAATAATTAAAATGGTGTTTCTCTTATAGATTACAAGAATTGTAATTTTCTTCCCCTAATACCTCCCTATGAGCAGTGTTCAACACCCATTTTAACTACTGAGGTACCACAGGCGGTGAACACTGATGATATATGAAATGAAATGTTATATTGGGAAAGGATTTTTATTAAAGGAAGGAAACGTTCCAGGCCTAGGTTTAAGGTACCTCCCCGGCATTTGCCATTTATGAGAACTGAGGAAAACCTAGAAAAAAACTCAATCAGGGAGGACGGTCCTGGCGGGATTCGAACCCCAGATCTCCCTCTCAAGATTTCGCGCCTTAACGATCTCGGCCACCCGTGGCGGTAAATATAAACATATCAAGGATACACTTCGCAGAACGTGACAGAATATGATTCGATGCTACAATTATGTTTGGATGCAGGTGGAAAATATTTCCAACATTTACTGTAACAAAACGATTTTCCCACTGTCACTATATAATTCAGCACTGATTGCACCTGTTTTCTGTTATTAGTAAAACGGTCAAGTTTTATATGAATTAGCCTATGCTTTTTACAAATTAAATTGTGTCCTTAAAAAGGTACCAAATTACGATTATTAGTTTGGAAAAACTGTGTTCATAGTGTAAGTGCTTTTGTTTAGATTGGCTAAGTTGCTAAGTGTTCGGACATAAATTTAATTTAAACAATTTAATACATATATGTGTTTTTGGTACAGGACTGCCGTTGTTAAATCGTGTTTACGCCCATTTTAACTACTGAGGCAGTGGACACTGGCGATATACGAGATGAAAGGTTAAAATTAGGAAAGGGATCTTTTTTAAGAAAGGGATTTTGCAGGCGTAAGTTTAGGATACCTCCCCAAATGTGGAAAATCTGAAAAAACCTCAAGTCAGAGAGAACGGTCCTGGACCCTGTTCCTCAAAAGTATGGTCTAATACATTACATTATATCATAATACATTTTTGTTGTTCTGTTCCACAGAAGTATTAGTGTTAGTCGGGCACTGGTCATTTGTGTAAATTTCTCTACAAGTGTAGGAACATTGGTAACTTCAAATACTAGCACAACTTGTATTTTTTTTTTTTTTTTTTTTTTAAATTATTTCGGGAGCCAGTTGACCCAAATGTGCGAAGTATTAGCGAAATAAGCAGGAATATGTACAAAGAACAAATAAATATTTGTGTATAATGAAAAAGTTGGGTTAATTACAAATAAAGTACGGCTTATGACTGATATTGACGTTTCCTGTTCCAAATGCATATTTCAGACTAGCATCTTAGTTAATGTATTTTTATGGTTTTTGCTACATGCCAAGAAAATAATTTCTTTTGGCACAATTTCCCAATTTTCTGCTTATGAGTACGTGATTGTCAAGCAATATAAACAAATAAATAATATAAAGGATCAAAGTGACCCGAAAGCGATCGGGAAGCTCGATTCTTCTGCCATCTCTCGACGGCTGAAACTGATGCTCCTAGGTCCTTCGTATCAAAGTGGATTATAACGCTTAAATACATAATAAAGTATTTAAATTATCATTATGTCTGAGAAAAAAACAAGATCCATTTTGCAGAAATGACAATGATGCCCTCTGTGCATTAAAAATCCCTAAAGAGCGGACATAACCTAATTCATGGTATGGCAAACAGCTGCTCCTCCATCTTGCTCTTATATGACGTCACTTGTAACTTTTTACTAATACTTTAACATGTTACACTTCTTTCGCAGAACAGAAAGTTAACAAGAATCTGTACTAATACACTTGTATTAGCCAATACTTTTGTGAAACAGAGCCCTGGCGGGAATCGAACTGCAGACCTGACACTTATGATATTAACGATCTCGGTCACCCGTGGCGGTACCGGACTGCTTCATTGTTATATTTCCAATACATACTTGTTAACACACTAAAGGCTACAACTATTCTAAATTTCTTCCTTAATTAAATAGAAGATTACGTCAGAGAAGAAGTGAAAGTGGTGTTCTTTCATGCCTCAGAGTTATGTATCTTAACTCAAGCTGTACTGTTATCAGAATGGCAAACAAAAGATGGGTTAGAAGTTGGGGAGATTATGGCTGAAATTTATCTTTATTGCACTGTTTACGTTAGATAAGGAACCTTAACTATGGGTTTCAGCTGCAAGATAAAATATGACAACTTCCTCTCGATGCATAGGTGAAAACAACACAAACAGAAAGGTTCCCTCGCGTATTTAGAGCAAATCGAAGCCTCAAACATACCTTAATAAATGCAATACAATTAAATTATAAAATTAATAACTAAGTTATTATTTAACAACTCGAAAATGAGTACTAACACATATTATACCTTGTTCAAGTGTATCCGCTTTCCAGTCACTGCAACTTATTGTAACAGAATGGTTAAGTGAACAGCAATTGTTTTGTCAATAACATCTGCGCGTCGAGTTGACGTACTGAAAAAAACAATCGTACAACGAGGTGATAACACTGTAATACGAGTAAGAGAATTTCGTTGCCTGGAAACCAGCTCACCAGCGCACCGATTCAGACATGCCTTTACTTCTAGCCAGCAGTCAACAATACTAATGACTAGAACAAAGTCTAATCAAGTATAACTTTTGTTTTCTATTTCATTTAATGTTATTCTTCATAATATATATAACTCATAAAAATGTCGTCAATGATGACATTTTCATCTTTTGGACTAATGGCATTACTGCATTTGATGGTTTCTTTAAGAGGCTGAACACCAACTATCCAGTTAAGTTCATACCCACGGTTTCCCGAACTCAAGCTATCCTGGACGTAGAAATTCAGTTAGTCCATAAGCAATTTCTGATATCAATTCATGTTAAACCTACTAACTTACAGCAGTACTTACATTTCGAAAGTTGCCATCCATCACGTATTAAAACGGCCATTTCCTTTTCTTTGTCACTTCGGGGACACCGAATCTGCAATAACGACTTAGCTCTGGATAAATACGTTACCCAATTAACTGACAAATTAGTTCCTTCCCTGGTAAAATCCAAAGTCCAGGCCTCTCATCAAAAACACACTCCCAAGAATCGTAAACCAGCAGATAATGACCCATTGAATTTCATAGTGACATATTTTCCGGGCATTGAAAGACTTAAAGCTGTCCTAAAAGATAGCTTCAATATTCTCACTCAAAATCAGCCAACTGCGTCATTTTTTCAGACATCACCAAGGCTGTGTTTCCGGTCGGCTCGCAATCTCAGGAGCATTTTTCATAGAAATATTGATTATCCCCAGGCCTCCTTTTCTGCACTTGGCTCATATCCCTGCAACCGCCCCAAACGTAAGACGTGTGCCTTGATATCCCCATGCTCATATGTTGTTAGTCCGAACCTGAAACCAGAGTTTAAAATTCACTTATTTTTCAAACGCACCTCTACTAATGTTCCGTATTTACTTAAATGCAAAGTTGTTCAGCTTTTTATTTTAAACTAACGTCCACTATGGTTTCCATCAGAATGAACAATCACAGGCGTTCGGTTACAACCTGTTCCCCATTGCCGGTAGCACAGCGCGCCTATTTTCACCAGGCCACGTTCAGTGACTGTTTTTCCCTTATTCTCATAGATACCGCCCCTCCATCCAAACATACCTTACTTAGAGACCTAGAGATGGCAGCTATAGTTTTACATAAAGCCCGTATTCCTCCAGGCCTCAATGTTTCTTTGTAATACTGCCATGTTTGCCAAGCTACTTTGTTCAGCTATAGTTGGCAGTTTTGCCGCCACGTCATATCCCTTATGCCTCACCTAAGAGAGACACCGCCAGCCAAAGCTCAGTTTATTCTCAGCACGTGTCCAAGAGCCAAGCTCGAAATATCGTGGTTTTTAGTGCGAGCTTTTAATGTGAACTTTTTATATTGCATTCCGAGTGCATTATATGATTTTCATGCTTTTTAGAAGTTTTTATTGTTCCGTGAATAATATATATATATATATATATAAATTTGTCGCTTGTTAAGTATATATTTTAATGTTTCTTTCATCTCATAAATTATTTTCGTTATGCAACATTATTTCAAACAAATGTTTTCAGTTAACTAATTAAAGCGATAACATTTTAAATATAGTTGTAGTATTTTGTACAGAAAACATACTAGCAGTTGCAAGAGGAAAAACAAAAATCTGAATTGCACATTTCTGGAGCTAAATTTCTAAAGGTTTTTCGTTGTTCTGAGTGTTGCAGAGTATTTACCTCAAATTAGGTGTGCAAAATGGGTAAATAGCTGCAAGATAAACATACTAAATAGTTTACGCGTAACAAATTAACCCCGCGGTGAGAAACGGTGTACAGTTAACTGCTGCATACAAAAACGCCGGAGTACGGGCTTACCTATGTAAACACAGCAGAGTGTGCTGTTAATTAAAACAGAGTAATACATTCAAACAATGATAACACGGCTGAAGACCTTGGTTGGAAATTGTAAAATATTTCTGCAGTTGAAGTTCCTTTCGTCTTGATCTTCTTTTGTTTCCTGTATCTATAGATCAACGCCGTTCTTTTATGTCTGTCTCTCTTGCAGATATTTAATAGTTCTACCCAGGGCTGTAATAACTTATTATTACGCTCTTTCGCATTTTACAATCTTATACCCTCTCCTAAGCCTCTTCAAAAATTATTCTTCGTGCTTATTCATTTCCAATTGTATTTTAAGGCACAAGAACTACAAGGATCATTATGAAAGTTTTGAGACACGTCAAATTTGGAGTGGGTAGACTGTATCAAAGCACCCCTGCCATTCATTTTCATATACAGCCACGTCCTCTTCGGGGCTGGAAGCTCCCTTTCTTCGC
The DNA here is from genome assembly GCA_030762175.1 of Metallyticus violacea. NCBI lineage: Eukaryota > Metazoa > Arthropoda > Insecta > Mantodea > Metallyticidae > Metallyticus > Metallyticus violacea. Next base: position 22,052,434 of record CM060837.1, on the reverse strand, counting down.
AAGAAATTTTTACCACTGGAAAGAGAAAATAATCGCATAGAGCCAGGTCAGGACTGTAGGGAGCATGAATGTGACCTCCGTGGACTCCAGGAACTCCTTGGACGGCGTTCTCGGAGCTTGTCGAAAACTTTCGGCTGTTAAACTATGATGTAGCCTTGGCTCCATGTTGTTGTAGCAACGCTAGCATAAGGTTAATGTCAGTTACATCTGTTTACAGAACATCATACGATAATCTTAGCTTCATTTGTTCATTGTTGATTTACCTGTTACATAGCAACGCTATCATAATGTAACGTGAGTCACATCTGTTTACAGAACATCATACTACACATTACTGTTGTTTTTCGGTCCTACTTTGAAATATATTACATAGATATCTACTTTGAAAGTGTGATATATTTTTTGGAACCTTCGGTATTTAATCACTGAAATAAAAGCGCTAAAATTGTCTGAATTTACAATTCGAAAAGTCTCCCATTTATAACCTGACAATGGTTAAGTTTAGCACAAACTCCTTTAACATATTTTCAGTTACTGTTTGGTGATATTTGCTTACGCTTCTGTTGTGTACCTTTTCTTGTCACCACACTCTATTATCATTGGCATATCATTTCTCTCGTATCCTTTAAAATGGCATTTATTTATTTTTTTTTTTTCTATTTTCAAAATATAGAAAACAGCCCCTAAAAATGAGGCATTGACTTGTAATGTCAGCATGAAGCAAGGTGAAGAACGTTAACATGGTAACTTGAACACAGGAATTTTAGCTCGTTTCATTTGTTTCCAGGCTGAAAACTTTTTGTGTCAGCTCTTCGACAAGCCTGTCAAATGACATACGAAACATTTATATGCAACAGTAATAAACTGTTAACATACGATTAACATTAATCATGCAGTTGACGTTATTCTTTTATTTAACAAATGAATTTTACGCATCGTGTTTTTGCTTCCAGCTATTTATGAGACCACTGAATACAATACAACTGTCCATACATGATCGGGGGCATCGAACAGTTTGTAAAACAAAACAATGTAACTATACGTCAGTCGGGCGACCGCGTTCTCTAGCGTTAACAAGGTTCACGCTTTACATGATGTGGCAACTCATGTGGGCTGAAACAAGCTACATACATTCTGATCATGTGATATTTCAATCAAGTTTTTTATTCCCTCATTAAAATACATAAGGCCACTTAGTTTTATTAAAACACAGTGTGTCTATTAAAGTTTAGTAGTGGTAAATGAAATAAAAAATCTCAAACATCTATTCCAGAACGTTTGCTGTAACAATTTGTAGCTACACTAAAAATTACAGCACTTTCAAATGAACGTTCATCCCTTAGAGCGCGGGCAGCTACAGCGGAGAAGCACCTGCTGCTAACTGGTTGCTCTGACCTTCATTCCCCCACCTAAAACAGTTGAAGTGTTGTCTTTGTGTTGTTTCGATTTTGTAAAGGCGACAGGTCATGAAACTAAGTGTGTTTCGCTTTATTTATGTATTAGTGTTGTTATAATGCCAGAAAGTACAGACTTTTCATGTGTAATTGTATATGCGAAAAAAAAAAAAACTCAAGTGATACAGCAATTTGTAAGAAATTCACCGTGCGAAGGCTTGCATAGGAAACGGAAATTTTACAAACCTCTGCTTGAACTGCCATCAAACTTTTAAAATTTACACCGTATTAATAACTGTTGTCCAGTACAAATTTTTTCAACTATAGCTCCATTTAAATGTCCTTGCATTCACTGGAGTGCAGATCTTGTAAATGAAATAACGCTGCATAGTGTATGGCGCGCAATGAATGCTCACAGAATTATAGGCAAATATTTTATAAAAATACTGTAAATGCGCAGATATAACGATAACAATCACACCACTCTTCGGAGAAATATCGAGCACTGCATTATTTCAACAGGATTTACCAGGGTACAAATCTAGGATAAGGAAAACAAAGTAGACATATAAATTTACAGATATGCACAAGTGTGTTAGTACTTTGTTTACTATACAGCGAGCTTTTGCAATGCAATAAGGACATTATGTTTAATAATACGGGGTGAACGATCCTTCATGCAACCGATGAGACTGGCTGCTGTGTCGGGTGACAGTAAGTCCGTAGTAAATATAGTATGGTTTGTCGCGTAAGTTATTTCTAACATACACAACATAAACACTTAAAAAGAAAAGGAAATTACTCGCGTATATTAAACAAGGAGATGCTGGAACTGTCTCCCTTTGTTGTTCAAGCATTTTTGATACCTGCTTAGGAAATTGCTCATTACCTTCTGCAGTTCCCTCTGAGAAAAGGGGCGGTCCTGGTGGTGTAGTGGTTACCATACTTGCCTCCTAAACCCGGGTTCGAACCCGGCCAGGACCAATGGCTTCCTTCGGAAGGGAAGTAAAGCCGTGGGTCCCGTGTCGTACATTACAGCACGAAAAAGAACCTCAAGCCTGAAAGAGAGGCCTCTGAGCAAAATTTGTCGGCCGTTTCACGCCAAGAGTTGAATGGGACGCTGATGACCTGAGCTGTTAAAGAGCGTCCATAAATAGAAAAATAAATCATAATAAATCAATCTGAGAAATGAACCGCCACGGGTGGCCGAGGTCGTTAAATCGCGGACTTGTGAGCGGGAGGTCTGGGGTTCGAATCCCGCCAGGGCCGTCCTCCCTGACTGAGGTTTTTTCCAGGTTTTCCTCAGTCCTCATAAATGGCAAATGCCGGGGATGTACCCTAAACTTAGGCCTGGAACGTTTGCTTCCTTAAAAATAGATTCTTTCCCAATATATCATTTCATTTCATGTATCATCAGTGTCCATCACCTGTGGTGCCTCTGTAGCAAAAAACGGGCGTTAAACACCATTCATTCATTCATTCATTCATTCATTCATTCATTCTGAGAAATGACAGCAATTTCTTGACGAATGTTAGTTTTAGGTACATCTAAAGTGTGTGCATTTGTTTTATACACTTTCTCCTTTACTGCCCACAGAGATAAATATGAAAGGGTTTAAATTGGGGTAATCAGGAAATTTCTTACAGCACGCGTTGATTCTGTACGCATGTATGAATCATACATTAATACTCTTTGGGGAATAGAATACTGTATTGCCCCATTTCACCTGATATACTTACACTCAATGCACTGTATTGCGTCGCCTAACAAAGGCGTACCACTTGTGTTTATTATTCATATACGTACATATATCCATAACTTGATTTAAATATGTATTGTTCCTTAGAAACTTTTGTTGTCTCTATATTACAAAGTATAAAATACAATTTTTACTCGTCGTTACTTTGGAAGCTTCTATTCAACAAATATATGATTGGTAATTCAGAAAAATTACATAAACTTTCATTTTTACCTAATATTTAAAAGTTTAAAGACTACTACAGGCGCTACTAAAATATGCTGTCAAACTATTACATTCTGGAAACTTGCATAAACAATTCAGTGGGAAGTTGTGGACGATGGCCAACATTCTGGTAAAACAGTCTCCAAAAGAGGACAGGAGGGTGATGACTCTGTGAAACAGGATGCTGGAATTCTGCCAAAATTGGACTGTACGGGGTCTCTAGCTTTTTATTTCCATTCCTGTGGGCGTTGCTTTCAAACAGACTATCTATGATATTCGGGGAAAATGTACAAATTTGTGCGTTATTTTAATTCAGTCATGTATTTCTATGATTCACTCCAACACTACCTACTTCGTAGCATATCTATATCTGATCTATCTAGAATTTTCCTTCCGTAATGTTTCCTGTATGGGATTTGCTATTAACATTTATTTGTTAACTATGATATTATTATTATTATTATTATTATTATTATTATTATTATTATTATTATTATTATTATTATTATTATTATTATTATTTTTCATAAAACATATGCCAAAAGCTGCATTAAGTGTTCTATCGTTTAGTATTTATAAATTCATTAGTTACTGAATGCATTTGTTTAATTTTGTGCTATCGGTAACTAAATAAAGTCAACTTCGTTTGTCAGCTGTTTGAACAATTGAAAGTCAGCCTATTATACGCCGATGACACACTACTATGTTAAACGGCCTACAGCGTGAACTAAAAGACTACAGACCTACTGTAATACTTGGTTAAGTAAGGTGAATACAAGTAAAACAAAGATTATGACCTCAAAAATGGAACTATTTATAGCAAACCAGAGACATCTTCAGGTCAGACACTAGATAATGTGCAGACTTTCGTGTAATTTGCACTAACTTTCTCGATGGGGCGAAACTTAAAGCGAATATGAAAGCCGCTGAAACTCTCCGTATATTCCAGATGTGCTAGGAAGGCAATATTACGATCTACAATGACTTATGGGGTTGGAAATGAAAAGAGGAATTGGATCGGGTCAGGACGGGTTTTCTGATAACACTTTTAAAAACTTGAGGAGAGTTACAGCAAATTGTGGAATCCTTAGCCTGTAGCGAGATTATACAATACAGGATTCGAGCACTTGATTTGCTTTATTTACGGACGCTCTTTAACATCTCAAGTCATCAGCGTTCCATTCAATTCAGGGCGTGAAACGGTTGACAAATTTTGCTCAGAAGTCTCTTCTTTCAGGCTTGAGATTCTTTATCGTGCCGTAAATGTACGACACGGGACCCACGGCTTTACTTCCCTTCCGAAGGATTAAGACCGAAAAAAATCCAACCATCCTGGCCGGGTTTGAAGCCGCGATATTGGCAAGTATGGTTTCCACTACACCACCAGGACCGACAGATCCGAGCCATGAAGTGCTGGCTACGAATTGTTCACGGAAATGAGATACTAATTAGGCCATGCTACCGGAAGCAGCTGAGAACGGGGGAGGGAGATAAGATCTGGATAATTAAGAAGTAATCTGGAAAATATAGGAATATTGCTAAAATGGAGAAAAGTTACCTGTTTGAATCGCAGAGCGGGGAAAGAGGAAGGGTTTGGAGGAAATTATGGACTCCGATATATGATTACATGGTTACTTCTAGGAGCTTTCACTTGGTGGACAGTTGGGAGACCTGAAGCTGGTCATCAGCTGCCTTCATGATGCAAGATGGTCGCTGATACATAAAAATCGTATCCAACATTGTGCACCCTGGATTTATAAATTGTAAACATATTCCTCAAAAAAAACTTCGTCAGACAAAATAAATATTATTGCTATTGCTATTATTACCTTATGACATTTAAATATAAAGCTTTTCAATTATTATGACCTCTTTTGTGTTTTTATCGTTACCTGGTAGCCTGCATTATTGTTTGAAAATTGACTGAATAAAAGAAAGTTAGAAAAAATAACAGTGGAAGACCGAGCACTGGAACAACTGAAGAGTTAGAGGGGGTTCGTCCAACCGCGGTTGATGAGTTGGGTTGATATGTTCTCAGAATAATGTGCAGCTCAAAATATACAGCGAAGCGCCTGTTTGGCTCATATTTCTTTGATGTCACTGTTAATTAGCGCAGGTATATGAAAATGATAGACTAGTGGTTGCTTCTGCAACTTGAAGGCAAAATGTAATCACACTGTTTGGTTTCAACTCATTTCGCGTTGAATGTACGCAGACGCCTGGACGAACTTTTCCCAAATCGCTGGAATGGACCTGAATAAGAACAACCTCCGGCTCCATTGCCTTGTTCTGCAAGAAGTCTTGATCTCACTACTCTCTGGGGTATTGTGAAAGAAGAGGTGCCGAAATACCGATACACCAACAACATGGAGGAAACCACAAACTTTTTGGATCCATAGGAGGTACTCTGTGCATAAACATTTAATGTCAAATTCGAAGTAAAGGGACTTTCCAGCCATACTGTACGTTAGAATCACGTAAAGCTTTAAGCGATTTTGGCGTAAATAAGTGGGCAGTCAAATGAAAGCCGAACATCCGTTGCCAGGTGACAATGGAATTTCTTTTATTCAAAAGAAACTGCCATAAGTGCTAATACATTTATCTCACCGGGGGACGAGACGATCATTTCCATTCTTGTAGAAAGAGACAGATCGCTGATGGATTCACAACCTCACCCACTCTTGAACTTCGTCTTTCTTCAGGTCGCCAAAAATGTGGAAGTTAAAAGGGGAAAGATCTGGGCTGTAAGTCGATAAGCAGAGGGCCCCCGTGACAGAACTCGTGTAACCGCTGAAAATGACTCAGACATGCAGCCATTCTGTCAATTTTTTGTCCCTCCGCCAGTTGTTGCGGAACCCACTGCAGGTGATCTTTGATAATGGCTAATGCCGGCCTGAACACATATTTCTTCCTCTGTGATTCGTCGGTTTTCCCGGATCAGACCATCAATTCGCTCATTCACATCAGGCGTAATGACGTCCCGGGCGCTGATGTGCGTCCTTCGCTGAATTTCTGCTGCCACTCATGCATACTTGTCAGGGACATGTTCCAGCACCCTCAGCCACCAAGAAACAAACCACACATACCTCTCTGCTGTTTTTTGCTTGCCTCCATTTCCTCCAGTCTGGATGTGATACTTGTCACTACGCTCACCTCCAGAGCAACAATTGTGTGGACCTGTGCATTTTGCACTATGCATTTCTCCTACCCTACAGATGGCAGTAACGACATGTAACAATAGTGTTTCCATCTGCTGCGAGGAATGTGTTTTGTAGCGGGCGTTAGGTTTTTATTTAAATGCCCCTCGTGTATATAAATACTTTTATTGACATATACTTTAAATTCATCTTTTCAATTAAAATATGGAAACAAAAGATTGCACTTAAAAACGTTTTCATGCATGTTTAAAAACTTAATATATAGAACAGCAATTGTATTCCTACCTAAAAGTATACATTATCATTTTTTATAAAATACATACAACAAATGTCATGTATTTCCAAAATTTCCAAAATTGGAATGAAATAATTTTACAAATGTCAGAGAAAAACCACAGGTTCCCTAAAAACTCATAAATGTGTCAAATTCATGCTTTAAAAATGAAATTTTAAACTATTTTCAATTCTTAATGTGGAATGAGCAAGACATTTCATAAAACATTGAAATTATTCGCTCACTCATATAAAACTCAAATACAGTAAAACTTTTGTATTTGGACAGCTCTCTATATTAGACAACTCATTATGCGGACATCTTTTCTTGGAACAGGACAAATTTCTATGCTTTAACATGACCAATATCCTCTGTGTTTCACCCCCTTGAAAACTGGAAACTTCTAGTCATAACTAGAACAATTTCTCTTTCCAATATATTCCTACTAACTATTTAAATCTTCATTGGCATTTATCTCTAGAGTTCTAAATGCGTCATTAGCAAGTACACAATGCTATAACATCCACGAGAAGCTATTTCCCTAACTGGCTTTCTGCTATCTGTTTGAGCTTAATGCTTTATAATGCAACTATGCTTTAAGCATAGTTGTATGAAAAGGGTGGAATTTTTCTTAGCTTTTATTCTTTGTTTTATTTCCTCAATTTTTTACAAAATGTAAAATTGTTACATATTTCCCAGAAAGTACACTAACTGTAAGCGTATTGAAGCAAACAATTATATGTCTAAAATATGAGGAACCTAAGTTAGTAATTTTTATTTTACTTTTATTGAGCATTAGTGTGTAATACATACTCCATTTCCATTTATTTATGTACACATGTATTTACATACTATGAAAACTCATTTCCCTCTCTAATGGACACCTCGTACTGGACAACTTTTAATTTAATCATACCTTACCGCCTTAGAAAGATATGTATTGTTTTATTGTGTTTGTGGTGCCTGTTTTATCCACAACTAGAACATCCTAGTTCACGATTTGAGGTAATTCATTTACTTATAATTATATAATACACGAAAAATAAAACATATCACTAAAATTGCACAAATAGTACAATATTTCAGCTTCTCTAGCTCTTGTTATTTTAGCTATGTTTGTTGTTCCTTACGAGTTAGTTTTTAATTTTTCATTTTATTGTGTATATAATATATATCGTCATAGTATAAGCTTTTGTTGTTGCTGCGGCGTTTTTATATGCCTTAACGTTCTGCTGTTTTTCCAGCCCAGCTGCGGGATGCCAGAATATTTCAAATTTAGTTCAACTAGATCCTCCCCAACAGTGCTGGAGTGTATGAAATTAAAATAAAGAGAAATGTTCTCGAACAGTAGCAAAGACTGACTAGATGCAGAATGCGAACTATGCTTTACATTTTAATGAAAGGAAAAACAGAAGACGATCACAGAAGGATGAAACAAACGAAGCCAGAACAAGTTGAAGATCGAAACGATAAAGCGACAACTCTAAGAAGGGTTTACATGCAGAATTCTATTCCTGCAGTTGGCGTATCCAAGGTGTCTTGCTGGTGTGAAGAGAGATTTACGAGCCGAGAAAGGGAAACTGGTAATGATCCCTAACAGGAAGTCGTCCCGGGGTAGAGTCAGCACATAGATACTCGCTAATCGAAACAGACCGCACCAAGCAACGACATTTTCTTCTTCTTGTTTTTCTGCCTCTTGCAAAGCCAAGGGAAAAGCTCCCGCCGAGGTGAAAAATCCCGTTCTTAAGACGTCGCTGGATAGAAAAAAAAAGTTTACAGATCTCATAAATCAAGTTCAAGGATTTATCGTCATGAGCTGACAGTGCTGACTGTATTCTTGCAAACATAGAGGCTTGTCACATGTTTTGTTCAAGTACAAAAACAGTTGTAGTGTTGACACTTTCATTGAGAGCGGGCCTCTGATCTTTGCGTGATTTGTAGAGCACTTTAGAGCTGGTGTTAGAAAACGAAAATGGAAAAACAAAAGAGTAGGGACAGAGAAAACAAAAATTGAGTGAAATAGGATAAGGACAGAAAACGAAGGAAGAAAGGAAAGGAAGCGATAGAACAGAAAGGAGAAAAGAAATAAAGGTGAAAAGAGATCAGAAAAGAGCCGGAGAGAAAAGAGAATAAACAACAGGAAGAAAAAAAAAAAAGAAAGAAAAGAACGGAAAAAAGAAAGAAAATGAAATATTGGGAAAGGGATGAAGAGAAATGAAGAAAGATGAATGGAAGTGATACGTACAAAAGAAAATAAAACAAATAGAGGACGGTAAAGAGCGAAGAAAGACCAGAAGAAAAGAATTTTTTTTTATTTTGTTTATTTACGGACGCTCTTTAACATCTCAGGTCATCAGCGTCACATTCAATTCAGGGAGTGAAACGGCCGACAAATTTTGCTCAGAGGTCTCAGCCTTGAGGTTCTTTTTCGTGCCGTAAATGTACAATGTACAATATTTACGCTCGATCCTGGCCGGGTTCGAACCCGCGATCTTGGGTATAGAAGGCAAGTATGGTTACCACTACACCATCAAAACTGAATCGTCGTTCTTTTGTGAAGAACTTAATAACAGCTCGATACCCCATTTTGGACATGTCACAATCTTCTACATACAGTAACTATATCTGAACAACTGAACACAGTTACAGCTGCAATTATTTACTTAACAGATAAGGTGTGACACCGGATAAGGATTTTGTGAAGGCGATAATGCTTATCGGCTAGGCCTGAAACTTATGGACCTACCGTAGTCGAGTTAAATTAGGAAGTGATTTGTCTGTTTAGCCTAGAGAGTGCGATAATTTCAATATCTTCTAAAGAGAAAGATTTATAGGAAGCGGAATTGAAGTATGGGTGCCGCGCGTTAGTAGCCGAAACATAAAGCACGCATGAGCGGTCAAGATTTATAACTATAGTCTGATAAAAAAATATCGAACAGAGATTCTGTAGCACTGAACATGTAATTTGATGCCGTATCTCATAGCTGTTAACTGAATTAGATATTGAAATTACTGAACACGTTTTCTTGGCCTTCTTAATTCGTAAGCTCTCTACTATTTTACAGGTAATTAAAGGAATATTTCTCTACCGAATTCCTCCAGAGGGCGTTCGTTCTACGATATCAGCTTGACAGCTTCCTCGCCGTCAGCTGCAGTCAGCAGATTGCAAGCTCTCGTCAACTGAACGGATACCCAATTTGAGAGACGGGTAAACGTTACTAAGAAATCGATTTACAACCACATGTTTCCAATTCCCGACAATAGTCAACAGGTAGCCTTATCTATTCCTCGTGTCTATCGGAAATTTCTTGCGACGTCTGTCTTATTTTCAAAATCTCTAAGAATTCTGTGTCGCTTTAATGATTGTCAGACACTGTAACTAAACGAAATTAATTGCGAAACCATCCATCTGTAAGATCGCATGATAAGTGACTATTTTCACAACAATCTTATTATCAAATTTCAAAGTAAGCTTGAAATACTGGGTACCGTAAAAAAAGTCTGCCATGATTATCTTAAGAATGGTCCGCTTGTGCAAGGATTGTTAGGGTAGGAGGAGAATGTCTCCGTTTGCACCTACGCCCCAAGTGGACGTACCTCCGGGTGGTAGGAATGAAGAGAAGGGAGTCACCGGGTGACCACGACACGACAAAGACAATGGAGACGCATGTACAGAACAGAACCGCCAACGCGAGTAACAGTTGCACACATTCGAGACAAGTTTGAGACTCGTGGTACCGTATGCGATGTTCACAAGGGCAGATCTGGGAGACCTCGCACAGCAACAAGCCCCCGCACTGGACAGGACGAAGAGGTCCGATTGAGTTTCCACAGCGTTCTCCGTTGAACTTTTACCTATGGGGAACTCTTAAGGATGTTGTATACGGTAGAAAACCAGCTACACTGACAGCACTTCGGGAAGAAATTGAAACGGCGTGTGCTGCAATCGCTGAGGACACTTTCGCAAACGTTGCTCAATCAGTAGTACAACGTACTCAGAAGTGTATCTGGTGGACATTTTGAGCAACTGTTGTAACTGTAAAGTCTGATGATTACTGCTGATCATTTTCTGTTTGTATGAATTCAGTTTTGTTTTGTTAACACAGTTTTGTTTTGTTGTTGTTGTTTTTTTTTTTTTTGCTTGAAGTTTGTGTACATTTTTGGCACCCTCTGTAGTTTGGAGACTTAACGTCGAAAACTGTTCTTCAAACTATCTAGAAAGATATCGGTTATCACTCTACATTTTGTTTTAACTTTGACGCCGAACTTCAATAAGAAGACATGACATAATTATTTCTTACATTTGCCCGAAGATTAATCAATGTGTTCTGTTCGTTCCCTAGACTTACCAGTTTGTGATATCTGTATCTGACGAACATTGAAAAATAGGAAACTTGAAGAAAACGTTCTAACATAAATTTGAAAATGTGTATCTGTACAACAAATGACAACTTTTGTGAAACTGGGCTCTTAAATTGAACCAGCTAGCTATGTAACAAACTAATACACAAGAAAAACTTTAAACCCCAATAATGACCAATTGGATCAACCCTGAGCATGTTCTCTCACTATCCAATTTATTCTCGATTTTTGTTGTTGCTTCATTGTGAATTTATAAATTCAAAACTTTAGAGCACAATTTATTTTAAAAATATTAAAAAGTACGTTCTTTTTGTATTATTTATTTATTGTCGAAAGGTAGAGCCTTTACAAAATGATTTAAGAGGCTAAATGGGCGTAAACATCCAGAGAATGCATTTTTGTAATTATATTGTCAAGTTCATGAATATATATGGTGCGACTTTTAGCATTCTATACGCGTTTCATTCACTCTGGTTGCCGGAAAGTAAGTTAGGCCTAGACGAGGCGCATTAGCCGCACAGGCAGAACACACGCTGCAACTTCTGCAGTTGGAAGTAGCTTAGAGTAGCAGGAAATGTCTGACAGAAGCGACCACAATTAGGAAAGCAACAGACAACACTTGCAGTCCTGTTGCAGAGCACGCAGTGATACCTGGACCAATACAAGCTGCGAAGCCAATGACGTGAGCTATGTAATTCTGCTCGAAGACCCCACTCACCAGATCGGAGTTGGGACCTGTGGCATAGACGGTAACATCTTCGCCAGCGTGGGTCGATTTGTCCCTCCACCACCCCGCAAAGTGAGGAACTTCAGGGTTCCTTAGATCATCTTCCAGAAGCTCTCGCCAAGGCCACTCCAGAGCTAAGGTCCCCTTCTTGAGGTGGAAATCGAAGGCAGGTCCGTTTGCATAAGTGAGCGTCTCTTGATGGTGTGCTATTGGGTCTCTTTCTAATATAGCTCTCCCTGTTAAAAGACATTCAATTCTAAATATACCATATTCCTTAGCCAGGCCTATAGACCACTTAAGTATTAATTACACTAAAGTGACTATTTGTTAAAAGGGTGGAAGTCACATTTTTTTCGAAATCCATTTCATATATACAGAGGGTGCCAAAGACTGTATACACACTTCAAGCAAAGAAAAAACTGTGTTACATAACAAAATTGAATTCAAACAAACAGAAAATTATGAGCACTAATCATCTTAGTCTTTTACAGTTACAACAGTTGCTCAAAATGCCCACCATCGGCGTCGATACACTTCTGAGTACGTTGAACTACTGATTGAGCAACGTTTGCGAAAGTGTCCTCAGCGATTGCAGCACATGACGTTTCAATTTCTTCCCGAAGTGCTGTCAGTGTAGCTGGTTTTCTACGGTATACAACATCCTTAAGAGCTCCCCATAGGTAGAAGTCCAACCGAGTTAGATCCGGAGAACGCGGTGGAAAGTCAATCGGACCTCTTCGTCCTAGCCAGTGCCTTGGATCCAGTGAGGGGGACTTGTTGCTGTGGGAGGTCTCCCAGATCTGCCCTTGTAAACATCGCATACGGTACCACGAGTCTCAAATTTGTCTCGAATGTGTGCAATTGTTACTCGCGTTGACGGTTCTGTTCTGTACACACTTCTCCATTGCCTTTGAACTTCAACAACATTCTCCGTTTTCCAATACACTTGAAAATTGCTTTCTGTTACTTAAAACGATAATCTTAGCTCAATTTTGTTGTAGCAATGCTAACAAAACGTAATGTGAGTCACGTCTGTTTACAGAACATCATACGATAATCTTGGCTTCATTTGTCCATTGTTGATTTACCCGTCACGTAGCAACGCTATCATAAAGTATGTGAGTCATATCTGTTTACAGAACATCATATTACACATTTCTGTTGTTTTTCGGTCCAACTTTGAAATATATTAAATAGATATCTACTGTGAAAGTGTATACAATTTTGGCACCCTCGGTATATATGTTCTCCTACCATAGATATTTTTTTTTATATAAAACAGAATTCCAGTACAAATTTAATAATTTAGGTTAGAACGGAAGTTCTGGACTTCTGGCCTTTTAATTTCTGATTATATTCAAAGTTGGTTAACTTGCTAAAAAGTAAATAAATGGTGCACAGTAATGAATTACTGTTCATTGTTAACTTTTTCACACCAGAGTCAACTGATTTTGTTCAAGATGAGTGCTCCAAATACCCCTCCTGTTTCCCCGCTCTGCTATCCAAATTCCTACATTTTCCAGACCCATTCTAAAGTTTGAAAACCAAGTCTTTTATTTCCCCCACTCTCAGCTGGTCACAGTAATAGATACCCTAATTAGTGTTTGATCTCAGTGAACAATTAGTAACCTGCACTTCACTGCTCGGATCCTGCATTCTATTACCTCGCTATAGGCACCAAATTCCCTGTGGATTCCGCAATTTTCTGTACCCCTCCCCCTTCCTAAAATATCTTTGAAAATCTTTCATGCACGTTTCATCTACGTACACAAAAGGAAAACCAGTAAACCCTAAGTACCTTCATTTTTCTCAAAAACCTGAATTCTTATTGAAAAAATTCCATCTTTTCATTAAATATATCCTGTCTTGATAGTTTTCTACGTAACTAAATTAATTTTTTTTTTTTTTTAGAATTGCCTTAAGGACCTTTCAATAATTCCTTAGTGCACTATACATCCTGCAAAGTAGGTAGAAATCTGTTTGATAAAGAAAATAAATACTTCGGATTATAGTGGCGGCAGTAAATGAATCTATTTCAGTTGTTCTGGGTTTCCTGTTCAGATGTTTCTTAGCTGCCGTTCGCAAAACACTTGCACTTGTTTCTCTCTTTTAATACTCTTAAAACAGTATGACAACACCTGCCAGTAGCTTTTACTGCTTTTGCGCACTTTCCAATTTGAAGAACTCGAACACGAGCGTAATATAAACGAGATAAATAAAAATCACTGGTAGAGAATGTCATTGTATCTTGGAGAACATTTTCAGTGCACGATATCAAACTCGAGCTCCAGAAATTAACTTTAATTCGACCACCACTAATAAAACACAGTCAGGTATAAAAGATAGAAGTAAGGAAAGTGCTTGAAGGGCTGCCAGTTTCCATGAATCGTGAGATTGGACAAGAAAGTAGAAAAAGTGACAACTTAAACCTCACAGACTTCAGTGCAGAGTACCCAATAAGTACATCCAACTCGAGTTTGATCTCTGCAACGTTTTACTTCTTAAAATGTCTTAACTATGCATTGCATCTGTTTAAACTTTGTCATTACAAAAAATGCTGCTTGCAGCTTAATGAATTTTCAAATAATTTCATGGAAATTAGTGAGTTTTCCAATCAAATCTATTACTCTAACGTGGAAACTTACCCAATATGTCAGATCCTCGGTCAGGGTACCCCGCGATGGTGAGTGTGTGTGAATGATCCGCCGTGACTATGACGAGGGTATCATGAGGGTTGGTGACTTCTAAAGCTACCGCCACAGCATCGTCCATTTCAGCTGTCTCTGCCAAAGCATGGTGCACAAGGTTATCGTGATGAGCGTTATCAATGTTGCCACCCTCGACAAGAAGAAAGTAACCTTTCGGGTTACGCGACAGCAATTTGATGGCCTGTCGCGTCATATTGGACAGCGTCGGCAGCTCGCCTCTCTGCAGAAAGTATGGCAAGTGATCTGGACTAAAGACTCCCAGGAGATAGTCCACCTGTAGGGATATTATTACAAGTTATTGCCTTGTGTGTGGTATATAACTTAAAAACCCTTTCTATGTATAATTGGAAAGATCGAGGTTCATGTGGAACGGGAATTTATGGTGGGTGAATATTTACAGCGATTATTTTATAGACTAATTTTTAAATGTGCTGAATAATTAATTATATGAATTTATGCCGATCTCCTTGACTTGCCTCGGCTCTTGAAGTCTGGATTTCGCTGTTTCCTATATTCAGGTTCCAAAGCAGAGAAGAGGATTCTCTTAATTTATTGAACACTTATAGACTTTAAGTCACACTGGGTGGTGAACATGTCTGGTTTTATATTCACTTAATATTTGCTCTCAGGCTAAAGTTAACTGCATTTACTCAAATATCTAATTACACTGTTTAAGTAACTTTAACTTTAACTGGACTATTCCATAATAAGAAGGCCGAACGTGGTCGAAAATCCGACTGTCGCCTATAACTTTACTATAATACTTTGACTTGATGTACGGACTCTACAATAATAATTAACCAGCTGCTACCGTGTGGTTTCTTTCAACTATTCACTGCCTTACTCTTATCACCACCACTATCTTGAGTACTGTCTTGTTACTCTTCGAATATTATGGAACTTGGCCCAATTCTGGTTTCCTATTGGCTCTCACCAGATATCTTTTATAGTATATATTCCTTCTTATTCGTCAGATTTTCAGAAATGTTTATTGGCTGAAATTGTCCAATCCCTTTCTAAATTAGTGTTCCCACATTAGAGTTTTACAAGAAAGGATACTTCTGCTATTCACACGTGGCGACCTTTAGATATGACAGATCCCGTTACCTTTTTCCAGGCTTAGATCGTATGCTAAGGTTTTACGACAAAGCACGCCTCGGCCATATATAAGCGGTATCTATTTGAATTTGTCGGACACAGTTATCTTATTGGTTTCATAATATTCGCGGGTTCCGTCTGGTAGCGTATACTGGCGAGGCACACCTGAATTCCATCATTACAGATTATGAGTCTTGGCTTCAGCATTATGATCCCGAAAACAAACAGGTGAGCTCAGTCTGGAAATCACGTGGTTCTCCAACACCAAAGAAGGCTAAGGGTTTTCAGTTGGCAGAAAAGATATGGTGATTTCGTTTTGTTAGACTGTCTTGGAATGGATTAAGAGGGTCTGAGATTGCCGATAAATTAACAAGTGGTTATTTGAAAGCTCAATCCCTTGAGTGGTATTTATTACGTTTATTTCACGAATAAAATAAGAATTTAAATATAATTCCCTTAAACTTGACTTACAAAAGTGTAATAATTGCATATTTTTATTCTGAATAATTAACCTTTTCAAGCCATCTTGCAACAGACGAATGCCGATTGTCAGTAATGCTAACAGAAAGAGCCAAACACGGGTTTAGACTATTTTATGAATATTAAATACATTTAAAATTCGAGCTCTGTACGTATATTTAAATATTCACACATATGAGACTAAAATATACGAAAGTTGATTATTACCACTGCTACCGTTCATTTTATTAATATGAACTAAGGAAAACAAAACAGAGATGACAGTTCACCAATCTGGACAACGTGTTTATTAAAATTTATGCTCATCACCCTAACGTTTCCAGGAACCTTCCATTTTGTTTTGTTTATCGATAATTTTGTCGCTGTCAATATATTCCAACTGCCAGCTACCTAAGTCCTCAGTAATGCGTGCTCAAGAATTACAGTGAACGGTTTAGAGTTGGCTATACTGATCAGAAGACAAATGCCTTATGGCAAAAGGATTTGGAAAAAATAATTTCATTGCGGTATGGAACTGAGGTTGATTAAAATTAAAAAAGTTTTGTGTCATTTCATTGGTCAATTTTATGATGTGTTACGTAAATGAAATAATTCACTAAAGTCCCCCACCGCAACCGCAAACAATGGATAATGGGGAGTATTATAAGACTATTTTGAAGTCTGGCAGAACACATCCGACGAAAACATCCTGAGTTGCAATCATTCGGTTGACGCTTTCGCCATGTATGCATTCACATATTGCTCAACATTTGGCCAGAAAAATCATCGAATGTGTGCCACACTCTCCATATAGCCTGGCCGAACTCTATGTGACTTTCTTTTGTTCCATGTCTCAAAAACTACAGGGCAGCGTTTTGGTTCATCAATGGCTGTCGTGAGGGCGAAGGGGGTTCTTCAGACTATGTCAAAAAACCCTTTCCAGCGCGACTTCCAGGATGACAGACACTTTAGACCCAGTACATACAATTCAATTGGGATAACTTCGAAGAAGAAGAAGAAGAAGAAGAAGAAGAAGAAGAAGAAGATACCAACCTTCGCCTTGCCTAGTTGTCAATAGTTATTCACCAGCCCTTGTAAGAAGCACTCCAAATATGATACCTATCACCAGTAAATTCATTCATTTTTATAGAAAGACGCCCAAAAGAAATCTAGTGAACTTTCAAGACTGACACTCTCATCAAGACCAAAAATGACCATTTGAATTCTTCAATAATTAGTGAACATGTTGAATAAATCTGCAATGTTGTGTTCCTCACCTTGCTGAAATCTGCCTTCATCAAGTCTTGGCTGTTATTGATGAAAAGCCGACGACCTGGTCCTTGATTCCATTTCTTCACGAGGTTCATCCCGTCCTGACGCTGGCAGTGTGGTGTTCTACTTCCAGAGGGCACTGGTAACCCTAGGGGCGCCAGACCGCCTCCCAGCAACACTCTCACGCTCCTGTTTACATTCATTAATTTATTATAAGAAGATATTTTACCATTATTTAAGTTAAAGTCTTTTATAGTGAAATTGGTTCCAAGCTGGCATATATGCCATGCGTTTTCGTCAGCCATTTGCCACTCACAACTGAAATAAGGTTATTGAAGTTAATCAAAGAGCCCAATTTATAAATTATCTTATACAATTTAAATACAAATAAAAGTTTGAATAATTTAAGATATAAAAATGAATTTAATTACATATGGAAAGAAAGAAAGAAAGAAAGAAAGGGACAGAATTCAAAATAAAGTCCTACATTATTCATTGAGGGAAAGAAGAAGCTTGAGAAATCTCTAAAACAATAAACGTTATATGCTACTGTGTTAATACAATTTAAATACATAATCTAGATTTTCTTTGTCATAAATAAACAGGACTGTTCACACTTTTTTTACAGTCATCATTTCTTACGCTAAAATTTATCTTTACAATGTTTAGTAACCACAATGCATAATTTACACATGTCCAGTTTCTTTCTTGTCACAATGGTTCTCGCCTATGCGAGGTGTGAAAGTTGAGACATGTTTAGTTCCGTCTACAACAAAATGGAGGTAACACGCGACGAACAATATGCTGCTCCGAAATTCTGCACTCATTCCTCCTCAGCTCAGGACTATGCAATGCTACACGTAGCACACAGATCGAAGATGGTTTAAAGCGTTCAGAGTTTGTGCTCTAACGGAAGAAAGCATTTGCACTTCTGCTGTCATTGTGAGATAGAATAATATTAAAAAAAAAGTTTAAAAAATTATTAAAATTTCATACATTGATAACTAAAAAGTTGCATATGAGATGTGTTTGCGCACGGTGGGTTGTCCTGCCGTATTGGTAATTACCGAACGAGAGGACTTTCGCGTGCTGACTTGCATGCAGTAGAAGATGCGGAGAGTTTCTTTCAAAGGTAATCTCTGCTGATGAACCCTAGCTACATCCTGAGAGCAAACAGCAAAACTCTGTGTAGAAAGTTCCATCATAACCAACATACAAAATAAATAAATAAAAAGTGTTGGGACAAGACACCAATGTGACAACAGTTGAATTGTCTTTAAAATAGCAATTTCAAGTGCGAGGGATGAGGAGGTGAAATCTAAAATGTATTCAACATTGTTTAAATTCCCTCTCAATATATTTTTATTTTTATTATTATTGTTGTTGTTGTTGTTAGATTCTAGATAATGTGCATTGCATAATGATACGACCAACAGATAAAACTCGTAATGTATAGAGAAAACAGTGAAATGAAATATATGTGACATTAAGTACATTCAATTGTATTACTTTTATCGTAGGACTAGTTACAAACACTGCACACAGATGGAACAGAAAATAGTCCTATTGCAATATGATAGCTCCAGGGTGAACACTTCGCGACCTTTGTAAGCATTTGCTTTTCTGCAGCTACGGAGCGAACAGCCTTGTGTCTGTTTGGTTTGGGAAGAGTGCACGATTAAGAATGGCAGGGGCTCCAACTTCGAAATTGGTCAGGTTAAAGCTTCTAAAGAAGAAGGATTTTCGTCTCAGGGAAATGGCAAGAAGGTTTGTCAAGTCACCAAGCGTGGTAATGGAATGACACAGTCTCCTGGAAGACCTCAATAACTTACGCCTCGACAAAAGAGGTCAGTGAATAGAGAGCTTAGTGCTGGGGCAACTTGCTCGTGATCTCACTGTCAGTGTTCACAAATTGAGAATGAAGAAACAAGATAAAGAAGAAGCAAGCCCATATGAGGTCCACCATAAACAGAGACGGGTGACTGGGTTAGGGAGCAGATCAACTGGAAGGAAGAATGAAAGCGTATGATATTAAGCAAGTGAAAAGGAATTCAACCTGGACGGCCCTGATGGTTGGGCACAGTACTGGCATACCCCAGAAAAGAAGAGAAAGTGTTTTACAAAGAGGCAGCAAGGATGCTGATGGTCTAGAGTGGATTTGGGTATGGAAGAAAAGTAAATCTAGCGTTCTCTGCAAATCGAATGAAAACCATACACTCTCAAACACATTTTATCTGTTGCAGAGAGAATTGGATATTACAGCAGGACAATGCAACAATTCACATTGCCAGAACCACAAGGGAGTGATTTCGCCGCAAAAAATGTTAAGTGTCATGAAATGTCCCACCTATTCCCCAGGCCCAAACCTTATGGGGAATCTTATGCAGGTCAGTTTATCGCAATGGAAAGCTATGCCAGTGTCGATTTTGTTGAACTGATTTATTTACGGACGCTCTTTAACTTCTCAGGTCATCAACGTCCCATTCTATTCAGAGCGTGAAACGGCTGGCAATTTTTGCTCAGAGGTCTCTTCTTTCAGGTTTGAGACTCTTTATCGTGCCGTAAATGTACAACACGGGACCGACGGCTTTACTTCCCTTCCGAAGGATTTTTACGCCCGAAGAAATCCATCGGTCCTGGCCGAGTTTGAACCCGCAAGTATGGTTAGCACTACACCACCAGGACCGACCTTTACATCTGCATGGAATGAACTAGAGCTGTGTGTGTTACAGAAGCTTGGAGAGAGAATTGAGGTTGCTCTTAAGAGGGTTCATTTATAGGATGTTAATGACAAGGGTCTTATAATAGCTCACCACGTTAGGAAAAAGCGAGCTTTCCCTACTTGTTAGGAAGCCTTTGCCCTTAAGGGACACAATAGGCTATTTTTATCTTTACCTTATGTAGTTAAGCTAAAATATCTTTGATGTCAGTTTTTATCTTTACATGAAGAGTTTCATCAGTTGGTCTTATAATTTTGCAACGTTATTCAGACTGGCAAATTATGAAATGAAAGCCCTGAATGAGAATATAATGCAAATTACTATACTTGTGTAACAAAGTGGGGAACGTGAATGTAAGTTAATTGGCTAAGTTGCATTCTATTTAAGTTCCACAGAGAGAGCAATGGTTAGTTTAACTACAGTTTAAAATGGCTCCAGTCTCTTTCCTAAGTGAACTGGAGTGTACTGTTGCTATATTCCAAGCTGGACACCACAGACTAATAACTTTCTGTCGTGAAACCCCCCCGCCCCTCGTGGAACGGGCAGCGCTCCAACAGGCCAACAAACTACTGACTTGTTTACAATCAGAGTATTACGCTCCAAATCGATGTTCTCATGTTCCCTCTTTGCTCCATAAATTTCTATATCAGACAAAACACTTTGTATATCCTATAGGTCTGATATTTATAGTTCCTAAACAGAATATGTGCAGAAAATTCCATTGTACCACCAACCAAACGGGGGTGGGGAATAACACATTGTACTTTTTGCATTTTCAAAGTATCTGCAAATAGAAGTAAAAAAAAAAAAAAAACCTATACGAATTTGCTAGTAGTAATATGATTTAATTAATTTTATTTATAAACAGCTATAGGATTAATACTAGAATTGATACCAAGTTGTCTATGCATTGTTCTTATCATGGGATGTAACCAAAAGGGTTTCGAGACAAAAGGACAGTGAAACGTAAAACTTGAACTGAAACCTATAGTCAGATTAAATACGAGGTGGTATCCAAAATATTCGGACTAGTGCTGCCATGTCGACAGTAGTTGAAGTGGAGTTTTGTACCGCTAGGTGGCAACACTAGCACATCTAATGAGTTAGTTTCATGCAGCTGGGTATTTTATAACACTTTTCACAATACTCTGTGTGTAGTGTGTGTGGTGATTTTACGATGGATCTAAGATTAGAACAGGGAGTGTGCATCAAATTCTGTGCAAATTTCGGGGAAAATGTTACGGAGACCCTCGCAATGATTCAACAAGTATTTGGGGGACAAAGCACGTGTTTGAGAGACATGCTCGGTTCAGGGCATGCCGTACAGCTATTGAAGACGAAGATCACACCGGTAGGCCCGTCAGCTGCACAACGCCTGACATTGTTGCCAAAGTTCAACACCTCGTTCGTGAGGATCGACGTCGAACCATTGAAGACCTTGCTCATAAAGTGGAAATTGGTTATGGGACATGCCAACGAATTTAACTGATGAATTGGACGTGCATCGTGTCGCCGCAAAATTTGTGCCAAGGATCCTGACTGTCCCCGTCACAATTCCTTGTTCACCAGGAGCTTTTTGACAAAAAACAACAT
Source organism: Metallyticus violacea (assembly GCA_030762175.1). Classification (NCBI taxonomy): domain Eukaryota; kingdom Metazoa; phylum Arthropoda; class Insecta; order Mantodea; family Metallyticidae; genus Metallyticus; species Metallyticus violacea. The sequence continues at coordinate 22,030,705 of CM060837.1, read as the reverse complement.
GACGGTTGTCCCCCACCCACTGTATTAGCCTGATTTGGAACCTTGCGACTTTGCTCTATTCCCCAAATTGAAAATCAAGTTGAAAGGACGTCGGTTCGACAATCGAGAGGATTCAAGAAAAGAACATCACTTCCAAGTTACACTTGGAAAACGGCAGAATCGCTGGGACCGGCGTATACGTGTGGAAAGGAACTAGTTCGAGGGTGACGGCGGTCATTAGACTAAAAATTAAGTTTTTGACCAGATGGTAACACCAGTCCCGAATATTCTGGATACCATCTCGTATAGATGAGTTCAAACTGTGACATTTGTATATGAAAAGGGCAATTAAACCAAATACTACAAAAATTAGTATGACACTACAGTTATCGAGCTTGTACGTCATTAGTCATAACAAATGCTATTTTTTTTTTTTTATGAGGACCGAGGAAAACCTGGAAAAAAATCTGTCAAGGAGGACGGTCCTGGTGGGAATAGAACCCCAGACCTCCAGCTCACGAGTCCGCGCCTTAACGACCTCGGCCACCCGTGTATTGTGGGTAGCATTCGGTTCTAAATAATAATTCCTTCCTTAGCCGTCGGCAAACGTAAATATACAGGTGTGTTCCATGTTTCAGAAAACTGGATACCTCCATATCAAGTTTTCATCGATTTCTTTTTTTCCTTACTAGTTTCTCTATTTCTTTTTCTCCTCTTTCACCTTGCGTGTGAAAATGGAGCTTCTGTTACTTTTTCCGTGGTTTTCCCCCAGTTATTGACGCACGACTGAAGAACTCAAGATGCTGGTGCATACTTAATATTGCTAAAGCTTGTGTTATTTACATTTCATATTCATTATTGTCTAATTGGGTTGCAAAAAACGTCCATTACCATTACAAAGCCTGCTGTACGCTATTTGGGTCACTCACCTACCCGGCTCGTCCTCGACAAGTTGTCTTGCCACATCCTTGGTGCAGCTTTTGAATTCCTGCGGGATCTTCGCGTCACATTCCCAATAACGGTCAGAGATGTGAGCATAGGCAGTCGCCGGGGTGGCGTGCGTGATTCGGGTCGTAGTTACGATGCCTGTATGCTTGCCGGCAGCATGCGACCAATCAACGACATTGTCAAGCCTTGCTGCTGCATACTTGACCGGGTCACATTCGCCTTTGGTTACGCGGGCGTCCAAACCCACCACGTCCAAATTCGTCTTGGCGCCAGAGAGCAGTGCTGTGGCAGTACCCGCAGAATCCGGGACCTAGGAGAAATCAAGAGCTCAGAAAGTGACTTGTTAAATATTAACTTTATGTTTTCTATAAATTTACCAGAATTTACAATTATTTCATTGAAACTTTCGTATTGGTATGCAACAGAAGCACAAGTATTACTTTCTAAACTACCGAAAATAACAGAAGAGTGGGAGAAGACATTATTACAGACGATATGAACATTTGAAGTCCGTGGTTCCACGAATACGCCCTTAAAATGATACATTATTATTATAACAAATTTCCATATTACCATGTTCGCGTGTATGTCTTCAATGTTTTCCACCAGGGCGGCTCTGTGCATCAATTTCAGCGGCTCTTCTCGTTTATTTTTCAGAGTTGCCAATAACACTATGTTTGATCAATCTACAATTAGGAATAGAAGGCGAGAGAAAGCCTTTGGGCGCAACGAGCTATAGTCAACAACTGGCTCCTTCGGTTTCTAGTGTTCACCCAAGATTAGGTTAGGTTAGGTTAGGTTAGGTTGGGTTAAGTTAGGTTACTGTGTGTGCGAATTGATCAGGAATTACATTTTTACTAATTGTAGCCCTGTTGTATTTATTTTTATTCGTATTTCTGTATAAATACTCAAATGTGTCTGCCATTTTCAACTATTTATTTATGTTCGCGCGAACTATTCCCTCCTTGACACTCTTCCACTATTTTCCTATATCGTTTAAGAAATGTGGCTTCATCCAGTTTTACCCCTCGTCCTTCATGCTGTGCGCTGCTGTCTGGTGCATTACCTGCTGTTGCAGCAACCATGCAACCAAGAGCTATTCAAAAATATCTCACACTAACTTTTTCGTCAAGAAGTCGGTAAATATGAAAGCGGTAATGTGTGCACAGTTATTGAAGAAACCGAAATGTTTAATGCCTTGGTTGTGCAAATTACTTAACCCACTGTAGTACTGTAACAGAGTTCTGGGTTTTGTTTATGATTTCCGATTTATGTAAACAAGATGCCTTGAGAGGTAGGTGGGGATAGATAACCCCTCAAATAGACTTTGCTCATTTACCAACACACTGTAAGCATTCATCGAAGTATTTTTTTTTTTTTTGAATGGTGTTTAACGCCTGGTTTTACTACTGAGACACCACAGGCGGTGGACACTGATGATACATGAGATGAAATGATTGGGAAAGGATTTTTTAAGGAAGGAAAAGTTCTTAGTTCAAGTTTAGGGTACCTTCCCGGCATTTTGCATTAATGCGGACTGAGGAAAACTTGAAAAACCTTAGTCTAGGAGAAAGGTCCTGGCGGGACGAACCCCAGACCTCCCGCTAACGAGTCTCGGTCACAATATCAGAACAGACAGAAACATAGAAGTTCAATTATCAGATTATTACTGATATAAATTAATTAATTTTTTTCAACAATTCCTATCATCAACATACCTGAGCATCAATTTCGTAAGTTTTGGCAATCCCAACATGTGGAAACGCCTCGAAGGTGAGCTCGTATTCCTCGCCGGTTTTGCCCAGAAGTTGGCCCTTGTAGATGCGAGTTGCCGTGACTGTAGACACTCCCATGCCATCTCCGATGAACAGGATCACATTCTTGGCGACCTCTTTGGACAATTTGGACCTCCTCGACAACGTCCTTCTTAATCTCTCTTGCCCCTCCCTCCTCCATGTGTCAGCGAGTTCATTTTCCTTCACAAAGTATCTTGCAGCCTTTCCAACGTGCACCACTATGGCAATCAGTACCAAAGTCCTGAAAAGCATTTTGGGATTTCTCTTAAAACATTGTGAGATTGTCAGATATCGACTGGCGCACTAAATCAAATGCATCGTGACACAGATACGCTTTCACACCTATAGCAACTATCATATGTTTTCTTTGTGTTACAACTGTACTTGTCCCAAATTTTTGGGTACACAAGATTCTATTGCTATTATAGAAACATCAAGATAAATATATGACTTTATAGCCCCCGAATGATCCAGCAATTCAACTAATTAAACAAAGCACTATCAAAGGTCGTGGATTATTCTCAGCTAGACTAAGAACAGCAAAGTCTTAGCACACATGTAATATATATTTTTCTTATTTTACTCTGGAGGCATCTAAAGGTGTACAGATGTCCAACATAGTTCCATCTGATTCGAATATTATAACAGAATTTGAGTCCTATCAGTAATTTTTATATGGCTTGTTGAAAACTTCTTCCAATTTCCATCGATCCTAACTACTAGGAACCAAAAATGACAATAAATGTGCAATTTTTGTTTTTTCATTGGACCGTTAGCAGTGGGGGTTAACCAAAAGCGAAAATTATATAAAAAATAATAAATAAAAATAGCTCTAGCGGCCACATTTAAAAAAGTACGGAAAACTGTATAACCCTTTAAATAAAATAATAAAATACGTTCTAAATATCACTGAAATTTAGGAATCGCGGTTTACTTGAAACGCAACATTTAAAACCCCCTTTTGTGGTACCAATATTTACAAAAGACAAACATTTTCTGAAAATTTTGGAAATCAGGCCATTAGGAATAGGGATATACTTGAAAACTGAAATGTAAAAAGCGCCCAAGTTTATTTTTCTTTTGTTTTAAAATAAAAGGACAAATAAATTCATTATATCCAAAGAGTGCCAAAAAATGTATACACAATTTCACGTAGATATCTGTTTACTATATTTCAAAGTTACTATAGACGTGAATTGAAATTGAAGTGCGTTTTGACATGTTCCGTGCTATTAATAGTGTACATATTTAAAACCCCCACCATTCATTCTTGGAAACCCCTGTATTCGCCAATGAATTATTCTGAAGGAAACACTTATGCAAAACAATTCTAGAAAATTATATAAGGAAATTCATGATACACCATACACGGCCGACAATCTTCATCACAACAACGAAGGCGTAAACACATCATACGTCATATAAATGACATGATGTTCTATTGTTTACGACCGGCGCTGTGATTATCTGTGTAAATAACATCATTTGTCACCAGTGTGTTACTAACATTAGATTAGCGGGCAGTCTAAATCGAATAACATACACAACTTGTGAACTGGTGCATCTGTACCATTGTAAAAGAGCACATAACCCAAATTATCCTACATATTGTGGACACAGATTGCCATTTGAAAAGAGTATTTCAAGAATTATCTTTGTATTCAGAGCGAAATAGTTACGTCATCCTATTTCCTGTTTTAAAGACGAAAGTATTTTACTTACTTTACTTTACTGAAAATAACAAAGTTTTGAGTTACATTATGCATTTAAGAAGACGATGTTCATATGTTTCAATAAAACAATCTTTAAAAACAGTTACAATATACTAAGCAAATATATACGGAGGGTGCCAAAAATGCATACACACTTCAAGCAAAGAAAAAAACTGTGTTAACATAACAAAACTGAATTCACACAAACAGAAAATGATGAACATAATCATCTTAAACTTTTACAGTTACAACAGTCGCTCAAAATGCCCATCATCGGTGTCGATACACTTCTGAGTATGTTGAACTACTGATTGAGCAACGTTTGCGAAAATGTTCTCAACGATTGCAGCACATGCCGTTTCAATTTCTTCCCGAAGTGCTGTCAGTGTAGCTGGTTTTCTACGGTATACAACATCCTTAATAGTTCCCCATAGGTAGAAGTACAACGGAGTTAGATCCGGAGAACGCGGTGAAAACTCAATCGGACCTCTTCGTCCTATCCAGTGTCTTGGATCCAGTGCGTGGGGCTTGTTGCTGTACGAGTTCTCCCAGACCAGCCCTTGTGAACATCGCATACGATACCATGAGTCTCAAATTTGTCTCGAATGTGTGCAATTGTTACTCGCGTTGGCGGTTCTGTTCTGTACACACGTCTCCATTGCCTTTGAACTTCAACAACATTCTCGGTTTTCCAATACCACTTCAAAATCATTCGTCGCTGTTCAAACGATAATCTTGGCTTCATTTTGTTGTAGCAACGCTAGCATAACGTAATGTGAGTCACATGTGTTTACAGAACATCATACTACACATTACTGTTGTTTTTCGGTCCAACTTTGAAATATATTAAATAGATATCTACTGTGAAAGTGTGTATACATTTTTGGCACCCTCTGTATATTCACCCTCCTGTTCTTTTAGGCAAGTTTAACATTTTCGCTTGCGCTTACATACCCCTTTCGAAGTTTCACCAAATTAAAGTTATATTAAACAAGTCCCGTACAAATGGAACCAGTGTTGAAAAAACATTAGGCCCCATCAATTACTATTTTTTTTTTTAACAAAAATCATATTGTACATTGCAGATATATATTTAATTATATTTATCGAGTTGACATTTTATTTTCATAATAAATATGAATGTTTGTTTCTTTATGACTATGGATTGAATTAACATAGATCTGGTCGTATTTTTAAATAAATATTTAAAACGTTTATTAAAGAAAACAGTAGCTCATCCATTATATGAAATTTATTATCTTTGTTCATATTATGCATTATGCTATTATAGATCACGTGAGCTATAAACACTCTATCGAAAATAATTTGCGTCATCTACAAATAAAATAATAAAAGGGATGCCACTATGGAACGAAAGTTTGCCTTAAAACATTTTCAGAAATAAACAACATTTGAAACACTGCAGCACTTTTGCCAACATTTAATGCGAGAAGCAAAAAGTGTAACTAGAGATTGTTTCGAAGTGCAGTTAAAGCGTCCCAAAGGTAGTTTGATGCGGAAACTATGGGACCCTCAAGAGCAATGTTGTTCATTTCCTTCCCTCCTGTGAATATGAAATATAAACTGCAAAACTGAGCTTCATGGGCCATCTGGTATACAATGAGGTCATAGAAAAAATTCATTAACCTTGCTGCTCCTTCCAACTAAAAATAGTATGGAATATACAAGGCCTGTTCCATATGTCCCTCCAATATAAAGAAGATATAACTTTTTGGAAAAAGTAGCAATTGTGAGTAAATGATTACGCCAATTTTTCCACAAAGAGTAAGTAATTTTCTGTCAATCGTACTGTAGAGTGGTATGTAGCAGTATTTCCTGTTAAAAAAACAATGTTCATTTAATTTGTTATTTTATTATTTTGAGAAATATTTAAAATTTGAAAACTTTGTATTTTATTTTTAAATTAAACGCGGGGAAAAATATCGATTACAGCAACACAAGAAGTGCATATAAAGAACACTATAAGAAAATAACCAAGTATATAAATTCAGACTTTTTTTCAACGCGGTATCGCTACTTTTGGACAAGATGCAACAGGTAATTTATGATTTGTGGCAGGTAACGATTGCTTCTAACATACCAATGAGCCACGGGATGTTTGACGGACTCTACGAAAATGTAGGTGTATAGTACAAGCTTGATTTTTTATATTCTACCATATCTAAATTAGCAATATTCTATTGTTTTAACCCAATGTCTTAAATAACAGGTGTAAAACCTAAATTAAAGAACAAGTTAACGCCAGGGTTACTCCACTGGATATGCCAAATTTTAAATAATGGAATTTCTGCATGTAACGGGAGACACTGCCGAACCACCCACCATACAGTCTAGAACGGGTCCTTTGTGACGTTTTCTTGTTACAAACTATGAAGGAAAAACTGAAAGCTCATCATTTTGAATATCCTGAACACTGGCGGCTCGTGGCCTCTGTAGACTGGCGTGGGGGAAGGTCCCTTTTATCAAGACCTACACTCCCCGACAAACTGCAGTCACACTTATGTCTGGTTCATACGGAAATCTTCTAATTCTAGTACGCCTTAAGTCTTCTGCAGTCAAATCAGGATGTACCTCCACTTATGTATTGTAATATCACAGCAAATTGTGACATGCACGTAATATCTGTCGTTTCGTCGATCTGTACAAAAATTAATTTCCCCTTTCAGTTTCTTTTCTAATCTCATTCCTATAGACAGGTGCTGTCTTGCTGAATAAACTCCTATAGTTTTCGGTTGATGAGGTCCAAATCCTTTCATTTCCAACTTAACAGTTAAACTTAGATGCGAAAATGCCACAAAACAAATATGCTGTTTGTAACTTAACAGTTAACACTGTGAAAGTAAACTTTTTACTATCAAACAGTGAGAAAGTCACTCATTTCAAAGTGCGAAATCCCAAGTTAGTTAGCGTGGTGTCAAAAACCCTCAACACCTGGTTCCTAAGAAAAAGAGAGAATATCGAGCGCCGGCCACGGACCGTCTTCCTGCTGGCCCAAGAGAACGCAGAAATAAGCAGCAGAGAGGCTAACCAATCTTGGAGGAATATAGATACAAGTCCTTGTAGGTATAAGATTAAAGGTAAACTTTTCCGGACTGGCGTATGAGCATCCCTCGCTAACGGAGGTCCCGCATGCTGCCGCTACTACAGTAGAGAGGAAATGCGCTTATTGCGTAAGATACAATTAAGAACTAATGTGTTATAGATCGTTGTGTTCATGCATTTCTTGTTTCAATAGTTGACCAGTGGAAGAGAAAATGACAATTAATTATAGCATTTGTTTGGGGGGGGGTCTCTGCTCAGCCATAAACTGGCATTAGTAGCATAAAAGGAGAAATTATCCAGTAGATTTTAATATTTTAACCAAGATTTTGTTACTATAATGCAAAGTGTAAATACTTTAATTTGTGTGTATTAAGAAAAGATATCTTAGATATTAGAAAACAAAAGTGAAACATTTTCAATATTTAAAAGTCAAAATTATTTCAAGTTCACATGTGATATAATTTTATCTGCTTCATAATTTCTGCACAAAAAATCACAAAAAGCACAAAAATCTTCTAATAAGAAGACAAAAATTTTTATACCAACTGCATGGCTACTTAGCGGCCTGGCTAGCAGTTGAATTTGGATGCAATCATACATATTTACAGGTTCTATAAAAGTTTCTAGTATTAGTATAGAAAACTTTGTCTTTAAATTTATGCAGGAAGCTGTATTTTAGAAAACTCCATTTACTATAGGCATATTTTTTAAACATTTCTGAAAATATCATTTCAAAAGAAAATTCTCAAGATACAACGATACCTCTGTGCACGGTAAAACTGCCGCGAGCTCGGTCAATCTGTATAGAGCGCGTACAATCAAGCAAAAGTGGACTATGGACTCCATAAAATCTATTTACGGAATCAAGCGGGACAGCGAGACACAGATTGTAAAATTAGAGTATTGAAGTTACTGGCTGCGAATTATTCATGGAAACCAAACTTTAATTAGGGCATTATGCTATCATGAACAGTCGGAGGGAACTTGAAATTGACATCCAAATTAAATAAAAAAAAAAAAAAAAAAGCTATTGGAAACAATAGGCTAGGCTCCATTTGAATGGAGGATCAGAGGAAAAGGAAGGCATAGAGGAGGGTTAGGAATCGTTCAAGAGATATGGATAGAGAGTGATGATTTAGCTGGAAGTAAAATCGGAATGGGAATTGAGTGCATACATCAAAACAAGGGCTAAACTTATAGACAGAAGCTCGCGTCGCTCAAATTAAGATCATTGACGAATATAAGTGCAGAATTTGCTCATATGTGAAGAGTGGACACCATGAACATACATTCTGGCTCAATGTAAAGGTACGGAAGATGCAGGGAAAAGTATATATCTCACTCCTTTACAGGATCGAGATGACCATGCTGGGCTTTGTTAGCATAGATAAATTGCTGATGAAAGTGAGACAATTCTGGTCTGAAAAAGCTGATAATCGAGGAGGAGGAGGTTGGAGGAAAACAAATTAAATCCTACTGTGTTATTAATATTTTATTGTTGAATATGTATGTTTTATATCGTCTTGTGAAATATTTTAGGTAATATCTTGTACTTAATCAGTCCTGGTGTATTATATAAACACGTACCGTGCCTGTTTGTATTGTATTGGCGTCACTGTAATAAATACACTATTACTGCTATTTCTAATCACAGCCGTTATTGTTTTCTATTCTACTTTAATCACAAACAATAAAAGGCCAAAGTTACAACCACAACACACAAAACATCCAACACGGTGGAGAGCGGCATTGCCATATCATTGGTCACATTGCACGAGCTGGCGCCCGGTCCTATGCATGCAGCAAAACAGATCACATGTGAAATGTAGTTCTGCTCGAAGACCCCAGCCACTAAGTCCGAATGGGGTCCAACTGCGTAGACCGGCACATCTTCTCCAGTGTGCGTTTCCTTTTTGAGCCACCACGGCGAGAAATGTTGGTAACCACTTTGTTTCCGTATCTCCTTGGGTATGACTCTCCAAGGCCTCCCGCCACCTGGTTGGCAGTCCCTCCAATGAGTACCAAAGCCAGGTCCGTTGGCATAGGTGAGCGTTTCCTGATACTCGTCCTGTGGCCAGGTGCTGTACTCAGCGAGACCTGGTGGCGAAAGAGTGAAACAGGTTTAATGGTATTTAACATACGCAACATGATTAATCTTCATTCTTCGCAAACATGGGTGTATTTAAACCAGTGGCCGATAAGTGACGTCAGAATTCAGGGCGAAATGTTCAGGACCCTGCTGACACATTGTCATTTGGGGTTGCGTAACGATCATAGAGATATTGGCATACATGCGGGAGCGTATTATTTTAATTTAGCAAGGATTCCTGATAAGTCTTTTCAGAGAAATTGGAAATGCTTTGAATTTACTACCAAGCAAATATGAACTAATAATACATCTATGTTACAAAATTATTTCGCTATGGGGTAGAATAATGGCGTTGTTAGAAAACTCTGGCGCTATTGTGACTGACAAACAAAAAGGACCTGTAATACAGTGGACCCATCACACACTGGATGACATACAAGCACACATTGTATGTCATACGCCAGAATGACCAGGACTTTTGCTGACGAAGGATTTTGGCGAAACTTGTGTTTGCGTGGTGACCCAGGATGACGCCATTCACTGGACTGCCACCTCAGTTCGGATCATACGCCCTTTTCATTGACTATGGTGTAGTGGTAGCCATCTAAACCCAAAATCGTGGGTTCAAACGCGGCCAGAATAGATGAATTATTTCGGGGGTAAAGATCCAAAGTATGACTTCCTTCAGAAAAGAACTAAGCCCTGGGTAGATTTACGGCATATAAAGAACCTCAAGCCTAAAAGAAGAGGCCTCTGCGTAAAATTTATTGGCCGTTTCACGCCCTGAATTGATTGGGACGCTGATGACCTGAGATGTTGAAGAGAGTCTGTAAATAAACCCCAAAAAATTCATCAATTGCAATGATGTCATTCAACATGACCTCCCACCGCCACGGGTGGCCGAGGTCGTTAAGACACGGACTCGTGAGCGGGAGGCCTTGGATTCGTCCTTCCTGACTGAGGTTTTCCCAGATTTTCCTCAGTCCTCATAAATGGCAAATGCCGGGGTGCCTCAGCAGTAAAAACGGGCGTTTTTACACTATTAAAAAAAATGGCCTCCCCTTCTTCCTGAAATTGCGCCATGTTTCGTAGCGAGTCCACTTCTGTGCCTCATTTAGTAGATGTGGTACCCACTTTGCACACATTTCCCACATGTTCAGGTCCTACCGTAAAATGTGTTGCACTGTTTTTGCTGGAATTCCTGTTTGCTCTTCTAATTCCATAAGTGTTCAGAGCCTATCATCGCGTAAGCACCACTATCATCTGTACATGCTTGTCCGCTACATACGACGCGCACTGCGATACATCTGCAGTCGACATTCTGCCCCGTTTGAAGGCCTCTGTCCACCTCGTACCGTGTGCTTTCCGTAGCTCTATGTGGCATTCTCGTACATTCCTGTTGCGAAGAAATGTTATTTTTACATATGCTCTTCCTGACCTCCTTCCTAACCACTGTGGCTCACCAACTGAACTTCGGGGCGTGCTGAGACACAAGCTCTGCTTTGATCGCTTCATCCAAAAGTACATTCCATACACTTTCAACCCGGCCAGGACCGATGGATTTTTTCGGGCGTAAAAATCCTAAGTATGGCTTCCTTCGGAAGGGAAGTAAAGCCGTGGGTCCCGTGTCGTACATTTACGGCACGAAAAAGAACCTCAAGCCTGAGAGGCCTCTGAGCAAAATTCGTCGGCCGTTTCACGCCCTGAGTTGAATGGGACGCTGATGACCTGAGATGTTAAAGAGTGTCCATAAATAAACCAATCAAAAAAAAATACACTTTCAATCATATATCTTACATTTTTCCATTATATGTTGGTCGCGAGAGAAAAAAAAATATTTTCATGATTTATATCTCGTATTACAACTTTTAAGCATAAAACTCGTAAAGATGTGCTACTCATATTTTATAAAATGATGGTGGTCCTTGCCATTGTCTTTGGGACTGTGGTAAAAGAGACAGTATGAGATTTTTATGAGCTTTGGCAGGTTATGAACACATACAACTCAGGGAACACAGATACTTTAGACCGAAGAATATTGTAGCGAAACAGACAATAATTAAATATAAACCTACACCATGTTGCACAAGAGTTTTCAAATCACTCTCGTAAAGACACTTATATTAAGATATAAGCAACAGAAAATGCATCACTTACCCAAGATATCGTTGCCACGGTCAGCGTATCCGTTGATAGTGAGCGAGTGGGAATGATCAGCGGTCACAATGATCAACGTGTCACGATGATCAGTCATGTTGAGTGCCAATACCACGGCATCGTCCATTTCGGCCGTATCTGCAAGAGCATGGCGCGCCAGGTTGTAATGGTGGGCATTGTCAACGTTACCTCCCTCGACAAGGAGGAAATATCCATTTGGATTACGTGACAACAGGTTGATAGCCTGTCGGGTCATATCTGATAGAGTCGGTCCTTCTTCCCTTTCCAGAACGTATGGCATGTGGTGTGGACTAAATACTCCCAAGATATATTCCACCTGTGAAGGAGAAACGTCGTTAATGATGCCAACAGTTGCACGTGATTGTTGAGCATAGCAAAAAGCCGCACTACCGCTCCCAAAATGTCTGCTCAGTTCAGTCCCTTATTTCGGTTATTAATAAACAAAATTATCACAAGAAATATCACGAGAGGGTCTGAGATTACAGAACTGCGTTAGTGAATTTATTTGGAAAGCTCAGATCCTAGAGTGAAATTTATTAGGGCTATTTCAAGATTAAAATTAGAATTTAAATACAGAGGGTGCCAAAATATGTATACACACTTCCAGCACGGAACCACGAACCATTCTCATCTGATTCTATATACACCGGAAATCTCCCTATAGTTTCCCTTCTATGAGAGATTAAGTTCTTAAGAAGCTGTTAATTTTTATATGTAGGAATGAACTATACATAAATATTATTGGTGGTTAAAACAGAAGCCTCGGTCATGTACTCGTAGCGTTACCAGTGACTTTAAGGAATATATTTCTCATAGTATAGAAAACTGAGCGAGGTCTCCGGGGTATGTACAATCAGATGAGAGAGGTTCGTGGTTCCATGCTTGGAGAAAAACACGGTGGCTCAGTTCGTAGAGCCTAGGTCTGGAAGGCTGAAGATCCGTGTTTCGAATCCCGGCTGTGACTCGAATTTTTCATGTCTGATTTTTTAAATTTTTGTTTTAAGTTAATCCCCATCATGGTCCAATTTTGCTGGTTAACACACTCGATAAATCGTTTGTTAATTGATGGTTATATACGGAGTTTCGTTTAGGAAAAACGAAAATTGCGACAGCTAGAGATATGTACATTTTTTTCATTGTCCTTTTCCTTGCCTAGTAAGCAGGGTCGATAGAGACTTGAAGAAAATTTTCAAAAATCGTTTCATGGGCACAAACGTAATAGCTACCTTCCTTTGGAATTAGCTTGAAGAAAATTTATAATAGAAATCCTGCTCAGATATAGAAATAAATAACACTAGAAAAGTAACAATAAAAAATTTAAACATATAGCAACAACAGAAAGAAATTGTAATATCAAAAAGTAAGAAAAAAATAATTCCATTTAGCTCTTCTCTTTCTTATTAAAAACAATAAACAAAAGTTTCATTCTGTTTTTTAAAACATATTCTTACAAGCCAACACACCTCGCTTAAGTTGGCGTCTAAAAGACCTTTGGTGTTGTTGACAAAGAGTCGATGGCCAGGGTTCTGTTTCCACAGTTCCACGAGATTAAGGCCGTCTTGACGCACACAGTAGGCGGCCTCTTTGGGTGCCACAGCAGCATCGAGACCAGCCAACCCGCCGCCCATTATCACCCGGATGCTTCTGTAACAAAGGACACGTTCCAGTAAACGTGAGTTATCCCTTGTTCCGCAAGAGACCCAACCACGTGAAAACGAATGAACTGCAGTGGGCTTTCAGGAAGTTCTTTTCAGTTTCTACCCTTCCCATGAACTGGTTACTAGAGAGGAAATGAATGAGTGGTGTTTAACGCCCGTTTTTACTACAGAGGTACCACAGGCCGTGAACATTGATCATACATGAGATGGTATATTGGGAAAGGGGTTTTTTTAAAGAAGGAAACGTTCCAGGCCTAAGTTTAGGATACCTCCCCGGCATTTGCCATTTATGAGCACTGAGGAAAACCTGGAAAAACCTCAGCTCTACGACCACGGCCACCCGTGGCGATAATAGAGAGGGAAATATGTGACATTGCACATATGTATAATTGGAAAATTTCACGAAATGACTAGTACAAAAATGTTAAAAAAAAAAAAAAAAAAAAACTGCGGCTTAACACTCATTTCTCATGCATTAAGTCCATTTTTCTTCCACAATATTGTGTATAAAATTATTTTTTTAATTGTAATACCCAGGCTACTGACCATAACCATGTTTTAAAATATAAATTTAAATATAAACCCCATTTCTTTACAAACCTATATTCTAGAACCGATTGCAAAGGGTATAGATTATTTCTAACGCTGGAATATTTCCTTACATGTTACTGTAGCGTAAGGATGTGCCTTGCATGAAAGATGACCTCGAAATTTCCTTTTCCTTGCCCGAATTTGTCTCTGCCTTGTGTTACACGAGTTGCCTAATTATGCAAATGAGCTGTTATCTCGGAGAAACTTAGAGAGCCGTTTCTTGCAGCCCATGTTTCCACGAAGGATGGCAAAACTTCATAAATTAATGTAAAATTTTTCTTCTAAAAACACATATTTCATGCAGAAGCGACAAAATAAATCACTTCCTCAGCAAAAGGGTGCTTTCATCCATATCGTCTTAATTTGTTGCAAAATTAAGACATAAGATGCGGTGTTTTTATTTTATACGCTTGTTCCTTAGGAGGTGAAAAGCAATATGTATTATAATTATAATAAAGAGCTATGGCGCTTATACCCATTTGAAAAATATGTTCAAAGTTACATTTATCCTACTTACTACGCACCGAAAATAACAATACTATATATAATATACAAAAATAATGTAACAATATGAACAATGTAATTAAAATAATATCATTTTTCTGTTTCTCTAATTATATACGTATATACACAGGGTGGCAAAAATGCGTACACACTTCAAGCAAAGAAAAACTGTGTTAACATAACAAAACTGAATTCACACAAACAGAAAATGATGAGCACTAATCATCTTAGACTTTTACAGTTACAACAGTTGCTCAAAATACCCACCATCGGCTTCGATACACTTCTGAATACATTGGACTAACTGATTGAGCAACGTTTGCGAAAGTGTCCTCAGCGATTGCAGCACATGCCGTTTAAATTTCTTCCCGAAGTGCTGTCAGTGTAGCTGGTTTTCTACGGTATACAACATCCTTAAGAGTTCCCCATAGGTAGAAGTACAACGGAGTTAGATCCGGAGAACGCGGTGGAAACTCAATCGGACCTCTTCGTCCTATCCAGTGCGCGGGGCTGGTTGCTGTGCGAGGTCTCCTAGATCCGCCCTTGTAAACATCGCATACGGTACCATGAGTCTCAAATTTGTCTTGAACACGTGCAATTGTTACTCGCGTTGACAGTTCTGTTCTGTACACACGTCCCCATTGCCTTTGAACTTCAACAACTTTCTCGGTTTTCCAATACCATTTCAAAATTGTTTTCCGCTGTTCAAACGATAATCTTGGCTCCATTTTATTGTAGAAACACTATCATAACGTAATGTGAGTCACGTCTGTTTACAGAACATCATACGATAACCTTGGCTTCATTTGTTCATTGTTGATTTACCTATCACGTAGCAACGCTAGCATAACGTAATGTGAGTCACTTCTGTTTACAGAACATCATACTACACATTACTGTTGTTTTTCGGTCCAACTTTGAAGTATATTAAATAGATATCTACTGTGAATGTGTATATGCATTTTTAGGCACCCTCGGTATATATTATTCTATATATGTGTGTGCGATTGTGTGTATATTAACGCTATAAAAGTCGCAATTTTTTTTCACCTCTAACGAAACTCGGCATATATCTTTTAACAAACGATTCGAAGAGTTCGTTTACCACCAAAATTGAACTATTGGGAGTGGGGATTAACCTAAAGGGAAAAATAAAATAAAAAAAAAGTTCTGTATCTAACGAAGGCTAACATATCTTGTTTTAAAGAGTTTTAACTGTGGAGAACGTGAAATACTCGTTCCATTTACCTACGTTTCTACAGTTTAATTATCACTGACTCTCCTGAAACGTGGAAACTTGCGGCTCAAGAAAGCCCCAAATGGTGATGCAATATATCTGGTAATTTCCTCTTGGGGGCTGTGTGCAAGCGCTTCATCTCGAAAGGCTAAATCCCAAAATTCCTCCCACGTCGTAATTTTAATCGGGACGTCATGACGCCAGCAGAAGTTCTGGTAAGCCACACCTCCTTCATTTGCAGTGGTTTCTCATTTGGCTAACGGCTATAGAAAATTAGTCGATCACATCCGTCTTTAAACGGCCAAGTATGGAAAACATTTCCTTTTACAAGGTATTTTTAATATTTTATTACCTCCTTAATTATTAAATTTAATTTATTTAGTCTGTATGAAAGCATAGGGCTATATATACTTTTCAAATGTACAAATATACAAACAAAAGTATTTCTGTTAAAAAAACCCGTAGCGATAAAATTGTAAAGGTTTCAATTAGAACAATAAAAGCAAATTAATACAAATTTAAAGAAATTATTTTACTTTTTGATGGTCTTATAATTAATTTGAGTATTGTTGCTATTATTTGTAATATATTAATTTGTGTTGAAGAGAACTGGAGCGAAACCTTTCTCAATTAATATATATATATATATATATATATATATATATATATATATATATATATTAAAATAACTGTGAAGAAAGCTCAATAAAATAAACATACGACGGTAGGTCCATAAGTTTCAGGCCTGGCCGATAAGGATTATCGCCTTCACAAAACCCTTATCTGGTGTCATAATTTATCTGTTAAGTAAATAATTGCAGCTGTAACTTCCGTTCCGCTGTGTACAGTTGTTCAGATATAGTTACATAGAGAAGGTTATGTGTAGAAGATTGTGACATGTTCAAAATTGAGTATGGAGCTGTAATTAATTTCTTCACAAAAGAAGGACTTACTCCAAATGAAATTAAACAGCGATTGAACGGTGTGTATGGGAGAGCATCCCCCCATCCCCCATATTCTACCCTAAAAGAACGAGCCAAACATTTTTGAATGGGTCGAGAAAACATTGAAGACGAAGAGCTTGCAGGTCGGCCCTTGGAGGTGCTTATTCCTGAAAACATCGCTCTTGTGGATCGAGAAATTATGGAAGACCGGCGACTCAAAGTTACAGAAATAGCAGCAAGGTTGGACCTTTCTAAAACAACAGTCCTTTGAATTATTCATGAACATTTAAACATAAATAAGGTTAGTGCAAGATGGTGCCTAGACTTCTTTCCTCAGTCCAAAAGCTGCAATGGGTCATCTGTTGTCAGGCCTTTTTTGGAGCTCAGCCGTGGTAACGAGAGAGAAGTTCTGCTAACCATTGTTACAGGAGATGAAACTATGATCCTCTACTATGATCCCTTGACCAAAAGAGAATCAATGGAGTGACGTAAACCTGGCGAAGCACCGCCTCTAAAGACCAAGATCACTCAGTCAACCAAGAAGATCATGGCCACAATCTTTTGATACTGTGAAGGAATACTCTTCATTGACTTCAAGGAGAGGAACACCGCAGTAAATGGGGAGTACTATGCTGGCCTACTGCACAGACTACGTGCTACCATCAAGGAGAAAATGCGAGGAAAGTTGAGTGGTGTTGTGTGTCTTCTTCACGACAACGCGCCTGAGCATACAGCTCTTGTTGCAAAGGCAGCAGTGAAGAAATGTGGCTTCAAGGATATCGACCTACAGCCCAGATCTAGCTCCCAGTGAGTATTTCCTCTTCTCAAAACTCAAGGTGGACCTTCGAGGAAGGAAATTTAAGTGTGACGAAGTGATGGATGCTGTTTAACCCATTTTGCAGACATGACGTTTGACTGTTTGGGGGGGGGGGTTGAAATGTTAATTCATAGATGTGAGAAGTGTATTGCAATAAAGGGTAGCTGTATTGAAAAGTGAAATATAGTTTTTGTCCTTATCATACCGAGAAAATGGTTAGGCTGGAAACTTATGAACTTTCCCGCGTATATTTCTACTTTAACCATTTCCCATTTTACATATTGCAAAAATATTGAAAATATAACAATTTAGTGCAATTTCCATTTATACTGGAGATTTTTACGTGTATAATTAATGTTGTAAATACTGTCATGTTGAGCTCGTATTTATTTCTTGTTTTATTCAGTTGTCAGGCTATTTTTGTGCTTTATTGTCGTGATTAGTGCATGCATAAATTTTTTCGGTATCATATTAAAAACAGCTTTTCTATGAAGCAGTTTTATATTAAATAAAATGAAATGTAATTTTGAAGCAAAGGATCAAAATTGATTAATATAATTTTGAAAGAAAAATCAGATAAAGCCAGTAAGGCTATGTTGAAAATTCAAGTTACATCTTATTGGGGGTTTGATTCCCACCAGGAACGTCCTTCCTGACTGAGGTTTTTTTTTTCCCCAGGTTTTCCTCAGTTCTCATAAATGGCAAATGCTGGGAAAGTGCCCTAAACTTAGGCCTGGAAGTTTCCGTTATTAAAAAAATATCTTTCCCAATATATAATTTCATCTCGTGTATCGTCATGGTCCACCGCGAGGTTTCTGAGCAAAATTTATCCGCCGTTTCATGCTCTGAATTGAATGGGACGCTGACGACCTGAGATGTTAAAGAGCGTCTCCTTAAACAATCAAAATCAAAGTGTCCACCGCCTGTGGTACCTCAGTAGTAAATACGGGCGCTAAACACCATTCAAAAAAATCTGAATACAGTTACCAAATTGTCAAAGTGGAGAAGGAATACAGCAATGGATAAGATCACCAAAGAAAATGTTCCACATTTCATTACTTCATAAAAAAGGATTAAATGAATAAAAGAAAGAAAGTTTGTTTTAGCCTGTACCGTTCTCGATGTTCTTGGTTAACAAGGAGGTTTGGTTAGCGAAATAACTGGGCAAAAAGCGGCCCAAACAAATGGATGTCTTGATATAATACTTGAAAGCTGCAAACCTAATTGAAAGCAAAAGAAGTTTTCAATCAAGATATTTACCTGCCTGGCTCATCCTCTACAAGTTGCCGGGCAATGTCCTTGGTGCAGTTCTTGTACTTGGAGGGCACTTTGGCATCGCAGCTCCAGTAGCGGTCCCCAATGTGCGCATATACCGCTGCAGGTGTGGCGTCCGTTATGCTGGTGGTGGTGACGAGGCCCGTATGCTTGCCAGCCGAGTGCGACCACGTGATCAGGTTCTCCAGCTTAGCCGCCTTGTACTTCTCTGGATCACATTCGCCCTTCTTTACGCGAGCATCCATCCCAGCTACGTCAAAGTTAACCTTCACTCCGCTAAGGATTGCCGTGGCCGTTCCGGCTGAATCTGGAGTCTGAAAAATACATCTTAATGTGCAAGATTGGTTCTAAATGTTTCGTTTTACACGTGTTAGCGTTTAAACAGCAGTTTTCTGAAAAAGAACGTCTTTGGTCCTATCTCTGAGCAACATGTAGGTATTTACTATGACAGTAAAATAATTTGTTTATGAGTTAACATTTTGTTTTTCTGTTCAGAAAATTTAACGTAAAACTCAATATAAATTTATTATTTTAAGAGAAAACGAGAGAAATGAACCCTCTTACGGCATTGAGCTCCTTTTCTTTCAACGAATTCCGAAAGAATTGCGTTTGTACCCAAGGTAATACCGAGAGTGCCAAAAAAATGCATACACACTTTCACAGTAGATGTGTATTTAATATATTTCAAAGTTGGACCGAAAAACAACAGTAATGTGTAGTATGATGTTCTGTAAACAGATGTGACATTATGTTATGCTAGCGTTGCTACAACAATATTGAACCAAGATTATCGTTTGAACAGCGGAAAGCAATTTTGAAGTGGTATTGGAAAACTGAGAATGTTGTTGAAGTTCAAAGGCAGTGAAGACGTGTGTACAATGAATGAATGAATGAATGAATGAATGAATGAATGAATGAATGAATGGTGTTTAACGCCCGTTTTTGCTACAGAGGCACCACAGGCGATGGACACTGATGATACATGAGATGAAATGATATATTGGGAAAGGATTTTATGGAAGGAATCGTTCCAGGCCTAAGTTTAGGGTACCTCCCCGGCAAATTTGCCATTTATGAGGACTGAGGAAAACCTGGAAAAAACCTCAGTTAGGAAGGACAGTCCTGGCTGTATTCGAACCCAGACCTCCCGCTCACGAGTCCGAGACTTAACGACCTCGGCCATCCGTGGCGGTGACGTATGTACAGAACAGAACCGCCATCGCGAGTAACAATTGCACGCATTCGAGACAAATTTGAGACTCATGGAACCGTATGCGATGTGCACAAGGGCAGATCTGGGAGACCTCGCACAGCAACAAGCCCCGCGCACTGGATAGGACGAAGAGGTCCGATTGAGTTTCCACCGCGTTCTCCTGATCTAACTCGTTGAACTTCTACCTATGGGGAACTCTTAAGGATGTTGTATACCTTAGAAAACCAGCTACACTGAGAGCACTTCGGGAAGAAATTGAAACGGCATGTGCTGCAATCGCTGAGGACACTATCGCAAACGTTACTCAATCAGTAGTTCAACGTACTCAGAAGTGTACCAACGTCAATGATGGACATTTTGAGTAACTGTTGTAACTGTAAAAGTCTAAGGGATTAATGCTCATCATTTTCTGTTTGTGTGAGTTCAGTTTTGTTATCTTAAAACAGTTTTTTCTTTACCTGAAGTGTGTATGCATTTTTAGCACCCTTTGTATTTATGCACTTTTTCTTCAAATCTTGGATATAATTCTTATAATTATAATCCTACCTACTAGACACCAAAAATGTCAAATACATATACAGCATGTTAATGAACTAAACCGAAATATTTTCAGAGAGTGTACAGATGTCGCATATAAGCAATTTCAGATAGGCAATGTATGGTTCACAACTAAACAGAACGCAGTTCTATGGTGTTCACCTTTTTGGCATCAGATGCTGAAAGTCAGAGTTTAAGCGATGCCGGGTGAAAAATTGGTTTACAATTTCTTTAAAATTGCTTTGCGAGCACAGAAATATCGATTTTCCGCAGCTGGTTATCAGCGTTTTCAAAAATTAATGTCATAAAAATTCCTCAAATCTCGAACTAATCATGTGACAGTGCGACACTGAACATCTATTAACTGCCGTCTTACATTATGTAGCCCACTAGAAGGAGCTCTTTGCTTGAGTAGCGTAATGCATAATGCATGTTCCGCATGTCACGGGTTCAATTCTTGGATGAACGTAATTTTATTTTTTTATTAAATATAAAATGTTGGTATATGCATACTAAAGAATTATGAATGAAATTACTTAATGCTTTCAAGTACTATTCTCTTTTTCAACAATGAATGTATTAACTACATATAATGACTAATAAACTTACTACCAACATGACGCCTAAAACTTAATTTACCTAACACATGCTCAGGACACGACTCAAATTGGTAAGCATAATAGCTACAAAGGTATTTAATCTTAACATATCAATTATATGAATTGATATGTTAAGATTTAAGTGTATAAATTGAAACATCAACTTAAAACGTAAGCTAAAAGCTGCATTATTAAGCCAGTCAATAAATAAACAAAATAAAAAAAAAGTGATGAACGAGAGTCGAACTCGAAAACAAATGATCATCTCTTACTCGAACGCTAATGTCATAACCATGGCGACAGAGTGATACGTTCAGAAACCTGTTTTCGTTATCCTGTGCTATGCTTTCGAGGGGCAGCATCATTAGTCAGTGGCGTACTGGCACTTTAGGAACTTATAGCCACAGTTTCGAAATTTTAACAGAGAGGCAATATGTTTACTATTCCAAATTTATATATGACATCTCTACATTCTCTGAAATTATTTCGGTGTAGTTCATTAACACCAGGTATGTTACTGCTCTAATGGTCGCAATTTTTTTTTCATCAAAACTTAGATATAACTATCAATTGACAAACTATTCGTCGAGTTCGTTAACCAGCAAAGTTGGAGCATTTGGAGGTGGGGGTTAATCTAAAGGAAAAAAGTTTTAAATAAAGTAAAAATCGCACAAAGGGGTGCATTTTTTGTTTTTGTTTGTTTGTTTTTTCCTCGAAGAAACTTAATATTTCATTTAAAAAATTAATAAAAATAGCCTCTGAAAATTAGAACAATCGAGTCATTAAGAGTGGAGGAATGCCTGAAAACTGAGTGGGGTTAAAGCGAAATTTTAAAATCGCTCTAGCGGTGGAAATTTATTTTTTTTTTAAGGAAAACTCCGAATATATCATTGAATTCAAATAAGAAAATAGTTTCTGTTAATCAGTTATATCGGATCATTTAGAATTGGGATTCATCTAAGTCAAAATTAAAAATCGCTCTAGCGGCATTAATATTTGTTTCTTCACAACAAAATGCTATATATACCGTTAGATAAATAAGAAAAATAGTTTCTGAAAATTAGGGAAATTAGACATTAGGAGTAGGGGTATACTTGAAAACCAAAAATTAAAAAGTTCGCTTGGGTTTAATGTTCTGTATATTATTTTAAAATACATGAACAAATTAATTCAACATATAAACTGTATTTATAACGATGCACATATTTTATATTTAACAAAAGCATCGCGTGAAGATAGCAAATGAAATATTAATCTA
The DNA here is from genome assembly GCA_030762175.1 of Metallyticus violacea. NCBI lineage: Eukaryota > Metazoa > Arthropoda > Insecta > Mantodea > Metallyticidae > Metallyticus > Metallyticus violacea. Next base: position 22,008,307 of record CM060837.1, on the reverse strand, counting down.
ATATGTGTTTGAGAATTATATTTGTATGCAAGAACGCTCTGTAATAACCCTCAGAAAACATTTACTTGACAAGTTTTTACCCAATAACATTTAAATTTCAAAGCCACTGAAGGTCGATGGAATATTCGATTGTTTATTATATATTTTCTTAGTACATTGCAATTGTTTTTAAATATTAACATGTTTTTGTTTTATTGAAACATATGAACAACTTAAATACACAAGGTAACTTAAAACTTGCTGTTATTTGTCTCTATTTCAGTGAAGTAAAATATGTTAAATAAATGAATTAGTTATACCAATGCACTGTAGTGCTATTAAATAAAAGAAGTCATGCATTATTTATCATTTCCATGTCTATGTTTTCTTGACTAAAATAGTGCGATAACATTTAAATAGCTCTTGGAGAGGGTAAGTGTATTCTTGAATAAAATGTACATGATGCCATTTTATAAAACGAGGTTCTAGCCCGTATCTACTACATTAAAGTGTACTCTTGCAAGAATTCCCCCCTGATGTTAAAAAACTTTTGTTTGAAACAATTTTTCATTTCACGCATCAGAAAAAAAGTTATCTTGGATGAGCAAAATAAATGGGACAGCCGATATAAATATTTCAGTACTTATAAAGTGCTATTTTTTTTTCCAAAAAGATTTAGTAAGTATGGTTAACTGTAACGTCTAAAAGCTAGGGGAAAATATATTTTTTTCGTCTCTGTGAGTTAGTGAATTCATGAAGTCACTGACGAATTAACGATGAATTGGATGATTTATTTTCAGTATTGTGCAAGACTTTTTACATATGAACACTTTGAATCCTTAAGACCAGCTGGTTTGTAGAGCAAACCCAATTTGCTATTCTGGTGAAAGATAGAATTGTGGGATCAATATAAAAGGACAATATACTGTACGTTCGCATTGCAATTGCTAATTTTTCGATTTTCCAAAACGGTAAAGGAGGGGAGGGGGTCTGCCCTTATTACGCTGCAGGCCGTGAAAAAGCATAGTAAATATTTGTAGAAAGTATTCCGCAGTTTTTGCGCGCAATTCCTTTGTTACGAATGCTTTTTCCACTCCCCCTTCCACATACTTTCCATTTGCCCACGTCAGGAATCTCTCCGATTAATATTTGTTTGCCACTGGCTCTTTAGTATATCGAAATTTCTAGTAAACTGTGACGTAACCTTCCTGAATAGCATGTTCTCCCTTCTTTTTTTTTTATCAAAATAGTTGTTTTTTGGAAATTTTCTTTTTAAATTGTTAGGCCCGGAGCCTTCTCCGGAGGGATTTTTTTCATTCGTTTTATTTACAGATGCTCTTTAACATCTCAGGTCATCAGCGTCCCATTCAATTCCGAACGTGTAACGGCCGCAAATTTTGCTCAGAGGCCTCTTCTTTCAGACTTGAGGTTCTTTTTCGTGCCGTAAATGTACGACACGGGACCACGGATTTACTTCCCTTCCGAAGGAAGCCATACTTACGATTTTTACGCCCGAAAAAATCCATCGATCCTGGCCGGGATCTCCGAAAGGTAACCTATAGCACAAGTATAAGTTAATTTAAATTATTTTATAGTACTTTTTTAAATTACACTTTAACATAGTGAAAATGTCATTCTTTGTAATTTTTAAAATAAGCTGTGGACTTGAATTTTGAAATCCAATGAATTAAAAGTAATTCTAATTTTTGGGCTGCATTAAATGTATTTGATATACCCAAGCGGGACAATTTATAACATGCTTGTGCATTAGTAATTATTTGTTAATCGTTTGATTGATTTGCTGTGTGGTAGTATTTTGAGGGTTTACATTCTCTTCAGTGATATATTACTGAGTTACATTTTACACAACTTTCAAATCTTAATGAATATATTTAATACTGTATATTTACATTTATTATTGCTTAATAAATAATATTACAATTGTAAATTATTCTTCCCCCGTATTGTAGAATTATCTTACGACTGTCACTCTGGAGGTATTCATAACTATATACTTCCAAGGTTAAACTTGTTCAGTCAACAACAAAGAGAGTGATTATTGAGTTACAAAGCCGTTACACCTAGCAATATGAAGTATTAAACATAAAATAAGGGGGGAAAATGTATAAAGCAAAAAATAGACTAAACGGGAAAATTTATTCCAACGTCGAAATAGGCATTTTAGGCACTATAAAACCACTTATGATATTTGCGTTAAAAAAAAAAAATACAAAAGTTTATGGATGTATATGTTAAAGAAAAAACAGGCTTATGCCTAAAATTTGCTGTCAAATAAGGAGTACTTTTTGGAGGGGGGGGGGGCTGTACAATTTCTGTTTGAAGAAAAAATGTTAAAGACGATCCTAATTTTCAGGCTTTAATGATTACCAGCGCCTATTTCTCGGCAGTCAAAAAAATAAAACTGCTAAAGAATATCTAAAACAATTGAAATTTTTTCAGCTACCGCGGCAACTCTGTGCATGTTATTTGACATCTTTATTTATGACGTGCTCTTGCCGTATTCATTTTTATTTCTCTCTCTCTCTCTCTCTCTCTCTCTCTCTCTGTCTCTCTCTCGTCCATTTTGAAGTATTTACATTTAAATTTACAACCTCTGTTCTGCAACAACAGCTTGTGCATATGTTACATCCATATTTACAGATTTGGCTCATTTGTCTCTGTGGAGGGTAAATGGTGCTTCAAAACTCAACGGCCCGAACTTTCTCTCCCTTTGTTATATCTCCTACCACTGCCTCTAGGCAGTAGAAGTGATAGCCATCAAACATGTACAAATGTTTTCTTGAGTTTTCGCAACTTAGAACCTCTTATACCCAAGACATTATTGTGCCATGCACGGATAAGTAAGTGATATACTGCGATTTTTTTATGCTACTAGCTTTCATTTTACAACCTCCGTTGTTTTGTTTCAAACAGTTGAGCGTTTATGGGATCTGTTAACAAAGTAACAAAAGAACAGCAATTAAGTTTTCGTCTTATGATCTACACAAACTTAAATGGTACCTTACGTCACTTCTCGACGACGTAATTATGTTTGCCGAACCTAACCGGAAACAGATATAGCTAATCCTTTCTGCGTGCGTTTTCTTTTGTTTCAAAGAATTAAGCAAGAGTTTTATGCTTTTATTGTTGTCATGACCTACTGAAAATAGTGCATTTAAACCATATAATTCAGTTTAAAGAGGAGACAATTTTATTTTATTTTTGAATTGAAGTCAACGTATCTGAAAAACGTTTTTTAAGGGTTTCGAAAAATTTAAAGGCAAAAAATAATTCTTCCTTGATCCATTGAGGGCTAAAAATGTTGTTGAAAATCACAAAGTAGTTTATCTACATAAATGGCCGCATTATTTCGATGCCGGAGAACCTACGCATTTTCTCTGGTCAATGTTTATGCATTTAGTATATCGCCACCAAAATACAAAGGTAACATTAGAATACATTTGAATTGAATACAACCAGGGCGGCCCGTCCATATGAGTCAGATGGGCTCCACCCCCAAAGAAAATACTGTAATTATTTCTTATATTTGTCAACTTTTAAAACAAAAATGCACGAAAACAGCGATTTATAACTGTTAGTTCTTAACTGTATCTTACGCAATAAGCGTATTTCGTTTCTACTGTAGTAGCGGTAGCATGCGGGTCCTCCGTTAGCGAGGGAGGTTCATAGATCAGCCCGGAAAATTTTACTCTTTAAACTTAAACCTTCATGAAACAACAAAGATGTACAAGGACTTACATCCCTTTCTCTAAGATGTGATAGCCTTTCTCCTGCTTATTTCTGCGTTCTCTTGGGCCAGTTTATTGACACTACGCACAACTGACTAAGGGTTGTTTTCGCACTTTGTTTGAAGTAGGGTGGCTTCCTCATATGTCAGTGGAAAGTTGATTTTCACAATGTTAACTGTTAAGTTACAAAAAATCTTGTCTGTTTTGGGAAATGAATAAAGTGAATGTTTTATTGAAGACACCATTTTCGCGTCTAAGTTTAACTGTTAAGTTGGAAGTGAAACGATTTGGACCTCATCAACTGAAAGCTATAGTAGCTTACTGAGCAAGATGGTGAAAAAATTAGGAACGGATTTTTATAGTTTGAAAAAAGCTTACAGCATGTGAAGTCAGAAACATATCCTGTCTATAGATGAGATTAGAAAAGGAATAGAAAGACAGATTTCGTTTCTGTATAGGCCAAGGAAATGACAGATATTACATGCATGTCACAATTTGTTGTAATATTACGATACATCGATGGGGGTAAACCAGTTGAAACATTCATAAAATTCATTGCTGTTTCTGAATTGACTGCAGAAGGCTTAAGGCGTACTTTAACAGCTGAATTAGAAGAGTTCCATATAAACCCGAGCAAAAACTTACGATGGCGCTGCAATTATGAGAGACTGTTGGTGAGGAATATGTCTTGATAAAAGAGACCTTCCCTCATGCATTTGGGTGTCATGTAGTTATGCCCCTGGCCCACCCTTTTACTGGAGCTGAGAGCCGCCACTGAATTAAAATATGTAAGCAGTGGCGTCTGGTGACCTAAAATGTTAATGCAGTCCTCTTTATACATAAGAATCTTAATTTGAGAATAACGTTGAGTATCTACCACACAGTATGAGTATAAATATACTGAGTTATATCTCCTAATTTATTAACAACAAAAGACTGATAAAGTATAAACTATTTGCTATATTTCAACATAACAAGCAAGAACAAAATGTAATATCAATTAAAGTAATTAGTTCACAATCCAAATAGTTGTACTTATGAAGCGACAGACTATAAAACAAGTAGCTAATTATACAAGCAATTGCAAAATTTAAGAATTGCTGTTGCTAAACGGAGTCTCAAAAGAGTGTATTTAGCAAGCTGGCAATACTCGCCGGCTCGCGCAATCTTTTATTGTTATGGAAGTGGGGCTGACATTTCTCCTCGCTTTACTGGGCGATTCTCAGTTTTGGCTGTACGAGCTATCTCGAAGCATAAAGCAAGCGTATACCGCTGTCATGGCAACGGCTATGATTGAGCCATTTTTTTTTTTTCTGACGGGATTGGGTTGTATCAGAAGATACAGGATTAAATGTTGGATTTCAAACCCCCACTCCTGATATTTTGAATTCACTGATTTTCATAATATATTTTACTTTATTTCTACGGCATATACAGTTTTGTTGAGAAAACAAAAATTACGGCCGCTAGAGCGATTTTTAAATTTTGTTTCAACACTCATTAAATTTCTGTTTTCAGGTATACGTCCACTCTTAATGACCCTGATATTCCTTATTTTCAGAAACTATTTTTCTTTTTTCATTTAAATCCTATATATCAAATTTTGTTATGTAAAAACAAATATTGGTGCCGCTAGACCTATTTTTAAATGTCCCATTCCTAATTATTTGATTTCACTGATTTTCAGAAACTATGTTTGTATTTTATTTCAATGGCATAAACCGTGTTTACTTTACCATTTTTAAAATTTCGGCTGCTATAGCGATTTTTAAATTTGGTTTAGTCCTCACTCGGTTTTTTGGTATATCACCTTCGTAATATCCCGATTGTCCCGACTTTCTGGAACAATTTTTATTAATTTATTTTAATGAAATATGCCGAGTTTCTTGAGGGAATTTTTTTTAAAAAAATTGCTACCGCTAGAGCAATTTTGTTTATTTATTTAATTTTCGCCTAAAATGAACCCTCACCCCGAATGGCTCATTTTGGCTGGTTATCGAACTCGACGAATTTTTGTTAATTGATACTTACATGCCAAGTTTCGTTGAGAAAAAACAAAAATTGCAACCGCTAGAGCGCTAACACACGCACACACATGGCTATATATACCAATATACATTTTTTCATTATTATTTTCGGCGTTTTATGGATAGGATCGATGCAAATTTAAAGAAATATTTTTAAAAAAAATTCTTTCAGAGTACGCCTAAAGGAATACGATGAGTGGTATTGACGAAACTCCAGGGAATTTTGGAAGTTATGATGAAACAGCAATAGCATGCACCTATTACTAAAGTGGCGTTGTATAACTTATTTTATAATTTACACCAAGGTAAAAATTCGCAAGGGCCAGGAGCTACAAGTTCATGCAGATAGCTCTGACTTGCTTAGTTTTTACTTTCATGGTTAAGTCGCTTGTATGTAGTCCTGATGGAAATGAGTGGACTTTTAGAAGTGGCTAAATATGTGGCATGCCCTCTATTTTAACTCTGGTTGTCAGAATTATTTTTTTGGTTTTAAAATTAAAATTTACCCCTTATATCAAAAATGGCCCGATTCTTAAAGCCTGAAGCAGAACACTTTGTTTCCAAACGAAAAAATATCAATCGTTTTATACCGTATAAGTTAGAGCTGTGTTAGACCTGTAATGGACTTGAATGTCTAAAACGCAAATAAAGTATTCCCAATAGGTATGGCAGTTCATTTATGACTATTTCAAACAAAATAAATATATAAAAACTTCATCAGTACACCAACCTTATATCTCCTCTATAACCGCTTGGCTAAACCATTTTAACGCCTTAACCCATCCGAGAATAGCCTCCTGGTTGCCACACGTCCCCTGCAACTCATAAGGACAGTGATGTACATTTTGCTATGGGCCACTTGAATGTTTATCCGAGAACTCTCTTCAGCTCCCTAAAATGCTTTAGAGCTACTCACAGAACAATGGCTAATTCAATCGGGTAAAACACCAAAAATATTCGCTTTACCGACTGCTTTCGGCACTGCACAATTCGACACTAGTTGGAACTACTACTTTATTTACAGCCCATGTACAAATATTAGTATAAAAAAAACCCCTAGAGATTTCGAGCTGATAGAAATGAGGCGGATCAAAAACGTTCAGCTTTCGTTATACGTTGATAAAGATACGAGGGTAGGTCGACAAGTTTCCGTCCTCGCCTTCACAAAAATCTTATCTCGTATCATGCCTTACCTGTTGAGTAAATAATTTCAGCTGTAACTTCCACTCCGCTGTGTTCAGTTGTTCAGATATAGTTGCATAAAGAAGCCTATGTGCAGAATATTGTGATATGTTCAAAATGGAGTATCGAGCTGTTATTAATTTCTTAACAAAAGAAAGACTTAATCCAAATGAAGTTAAATAGCGATTGAACGGTGTACATGGGGAAGCATTCCCCCTCATATTCTACCGGAAAAGAATGGGCCAAACTTTTTCGGATGGGTTCAGAAAGCATTGAAGACGAAGAGCTTGCAGGTCGGCCCTTGGAGGTGCTTATTCCTGAAAACATCGCTCTTGTGGATCGAGAAATTATGGAAGATCGGCGGCTCAAAGTTACAGAAATAGCAGCAAGGTTGGACCTTTCTAAAACAACAGTCCTTTGAATTATTCATGAACTTTTAAACATAAATAAGGTTAGTGCAAGATGGGTGCCTAGACTTCTTTCCTCAGTCCAAAAGCTGCAATGGGTCATCTGTTGTCAGGCCTTTTTGGAGCTCAGCCATGGTAACGAGAGAGAAGTTTTGCAAACCATTGTTACAGGAGATGAAACTATGATCCTCTGCTATAATCCCTTGTCCGAAAGTGAATCAATGGAGTGGCGTAAACCTGACGAAGCATCGCCTATAATGGCCAAGGTCACTCAGTCAACCAAGAAGATTATGGCCACAATCTTTTGGGACTGTGAAGGAATACTCTTCATTGACTTCAAGGAGAGGAACACCACAGTAAGTGGGGAATACTATGCTGGCCTACTGCACAGACTACGTGCATCCATCAAAGAGAAAAGGCGAGGAAAGCTGAGTGGTGGTGTGCGCCTTCTTCACGACAACGCGCCTGTGCAGACAGATCTTGTTGCAAAGGAAGGTGTGCAGAAATGTGGCTTCAAGGAGCTCGATCATCCACACTACAGCCTAGATATAGCTCCCAGTGACTATTTCCTCATCTCAAAACTCAAGAAGGGCTTCCAGGAAGGAAATTTAAGTGTGACGAAGAAGTGAGGGATGCTATTTAACCCATTTTGCAGACATGACGTTTGAATGTTTTGGGGGGGGGGGGGATTGAAATGTTAATTCAAAGATGTGAGAAGTATATTGCAATAATGGGTCACTATTTTGAAAAGTGAAATATAGTTTTTGTCTTTATCATACCCTAGCAAATGGACCTACCTTTGTTCCTCGCTTCCTATGATTTATTTAGTTTTCTGATGAGATACCTTTACCAGGGACGGCAAGTTCAATTCAGAAACAGCCATGTTTGGATGGAAGAAAATGCTCGTGGACTGCATGTCGCTTCGCTGTAAATGTGTGGACCGGTATCACTGATGACCATCCGATAGGTTCATACCTGTGCGTCTTAATGGTCCTGGTCCCTAATAAGTCTTACCCGATTTACTGGAAGAGTTGCCTTTGGAAATCAGTCTTGCTATGTGGTTCCAACTTGATGGCGCTCCAGCACACTTCGACCATGAGGTACGTGGTCACATGAATGACATCTATGGCAACAGTTGTATTGGACATGGAGGCCCAATAGCCTGGCGCCCTCGCTGACCTGACCTGAAACTAATGAATTTCTTTTTCTGGGGGTACATGCAAACCCTGGTGTAAGAGACTCCCGTGTAGACACTACAATATCTTGGAGGATGACTTCATTCAGGAATCTTTCCAAGAGTTCGTCATGACACAACCAGGCGATGATCGAAGTTGGTGGCAGCCATATTGAGTATCTTCTGTAGTCCATTAAAATGCTGTTTAGCTTTTGTGATACGTGCAGAGATACTAGCACGTAAACAAAACGTTTCTGGAAATCGGTTTATTAACAACATATGATCACAATGTACCTATCTACCCACCACCGAGGCATGTAAGATATATTTTACACCCTGTATAATGCTATCCATTTCTTAAGGTATTCCCTCACCTGAGAGTCGACTTCATAGGTCTTCGCAAGGCCAACGTGCGGAAACTTCTCGAAACTCAATTCATATTCTTCTCCGGGTTTGCCCAAGAGTTGCCCCTTGTAAATGCGAGCTGCTGTTATCGTGGACATTCCCATGCCATCTCCGATGAAGAGGATAACGTTTTTTGCCATCTGGTGCACCTTATCCTGTCTCCAATTGAGTGCCTTCTGGAGCTGGGCCTGTCCTGCACGTCGCCAACCATCAGCATATTCTTCTTCTTTCACGCGGTACTGCACGGCGGTATCCGCGACTGCCAATAGCAGAGTAAACAACAGCGCCTGTAGTTGCATCACTTCTGACCCTGCACTGTTAGACTGCCTTCTTTTAATTCACGCACTGTTGAAATGTATTTTTTCCAAACTGAAAACAATGCGAAAAACAATCAAGCTTCAGCACCTCTTTTACACACTACACATTTACTGACATATACAATGAGAAATCCATTACTTAATATTTCAGAATTACTATATTCATAAACACCCAATTCCGTATTTTTAACATAATTTCCTGGCGTCGACGGTACTGTTATTTTTTTAACTACACTCACGCTACGAGTACTTATGCTTCATGACTCGAACCGATTTTTCGAGAAAGAATCTTCCTTTCCAACTCCTGTCCAATGTCCTACACAAAGCTAGTGTGAAAGAACTAAACCTAACCAGTTATAATTAAATATTGATAAAAGTCCGTCAAGCAGAAGATCAGTAAAATAAGTGAATTCCTCACCGACATGAATACATTTTAATTAAAATTAATATAAAATCTAAATTAGATCTCATTAATTAATAAAATAAGTTATGGCCTTACAGTGTGCTATTAGTGGAAAAAAACTTAGAATTCTTACAATATATAACTATCACAAAAGAGAGACATTTTCAGAATTGTTATTATAATTAAGATTAAACCACAAGAATTAATGATATAATGAAATATGTGACCATTGATAGACAAAGCTATACTCTAAGGGTGTTTTTATATATAACGATGTTCATGAACTTACCCCTTGATATCTTTACATTCACTAAAATATAGAAAAATAACAGAAAGCTTCCAATTACATTGTGTATTTAAGATGATGCTCATATGTTTCAATAAAACGAAAACATGTTACTGTTTAAAAACAACTGCAATCTACTAATCAAATGTACAGAATCAACAAAGAATAATCGAAAGTTTCGTCGATTTTCATTGGCTTTGAAATTTAATTTAAATGTTGTTATAATAAAAACATGAAACGCAAACGTTTTCTGAAGGTTATTACAGAGCGCTCTTACAAACAAATATAATTTTCAAACACATATTAGATTAATATTTCATATTTTCTATCTTTATAACGATGGTTTTGTTGAATATAAAACATACGCTAAGTTATAAATACAGTTTATATGAAGATTTAATTTGTTCCTTTTATTTTAAAAAATAGAGAGAAAATTAAACGTAAGACCTGTTTTTAAACTTCAGTTTTCTACCCTACACCAAAAGGTTCGATTTCCATAATTTTCATAAACTATTTGTCTCATGGTATAGACCGAATTTTGTTGTGAAGAAGCAAATATTGGTGCTGCTAAAGCGATTTTTAAATTTTGAGTTTCCGTAAACCGCTCCCCCCTCCAAATGACTCGATTTCCCTGATTTTCAGAATTTTTTTTATTATATTTAAATGGTATATATAATTTCGTTGCAAAAAACATAATAATGCCATCTAGTGATTTTTAAATGTTGGGTTGCAGGCAACCTCCCTCCTAACCCGATTTTACTGATTTTCGGAAACTATTTTTCGTCTTTTATTTCAATAACACATACCAAATTTTCTTTTAAAAAATAACATTGCAGTCCCTAGAACGATTTTTAAATTTCCATTTAATCCCAAAGTTTTTCAAGTATACCCACACTTCTAGTGACCAGGTTGCCATGATTAAAAAAAACTGCTTTTATTGATTTATTTAAAAGCAATTTGGTGAGTTTTGTTGAGATAAAGCAAACATTTCGGCCGTTAAGAGCGATTTTTGAATTTTTTTAAAAAAAATTCGCTGTAGGTTAACCCCTCCCCAATGATCCAACAAGTTTGGTGGACCACGACGAATCTTTTGTTAATTGATGGCTATGAGCCGAGTTTCATTGAGAAAACGAAAAATTGCGATCGCTAAGCGTAAACACACACACACATTTACGATCCACTATAAACAAGCACCGCTCCTTCGATTTCGCTGGTTCTTTCAACGTGTGGTTTAAACGAAGGTGAAATAGTGCCAATTTAGGTTCGTTTTTTCCAATTTGTTTCAAAGTAATATACATTGTATCAATTTTTGATAAACTAGTAGTAATGTTATATTTATAAATGTTTCGTTTATACTCGGAAAAATAACATTTGTACCCTATATGTTTTCATGGCTACTTTCTCACAAAGAGTTAAAAAAAAAAAAAAAAAAAAAAAAGGATAATTATGGCAATTTTTCTAAAGGTGAAGAAATACCATAACTTATGGAAAAATTACTTTTACATAATTCCTTTATATATGTATGTATATCTTAAGTTTTTTTATGCGAAACACAAGGCTGCTGGACAAAATAGCTTAAGGACAGAAAGCATTTAGTTGATATATGCAGGTATCCTTAAACTTCTGGTAGGGACTGTAAGGCCATGACGCATACAGCAGCGTTCTACCGGCCCATAACTAAATATAATTTTAAACAATTTCCACTAGCTATGTAATGCAAAACTTGACATGTTCTATGTTCAAAGAATTTGTGTTCATGAATTCTTGGATATCAATTAAATATTATGTTACATATAATTTTTGAAGGAAAAATACTTAGGCTCCATTCACAATGAAAATGAAACATAAACATAATAAAATAAGATATAACACGTTAACTTAGTACTATGTAGGCATTCACAATGAAAGACGCGAACGTACGCATTAGTCAATCAAAAATAAGAACAAGCGAAGATCACCTAACAGCTGATTGAAAACGGCTGCTTCTGAGCAGACAGTGGTAGCGTTTATGCATATGCAAAGTGTAGTGACTAATTAGCTTGGAGTAATATGAGCAAGGATAGCTTTCTTATAATAAAAATGTAATCTTTTGTCCATTGACGCCATTCTGTCTACAGAGTCACTGACTGATCTTCAGCTCTCTTGCCTTTACAGGGAGTACGGAAATCAATTACAGCTCTTGCTGCTAACTGCTGCAAGTCCCGAACGACATCGGAGAGAGCTGAACTACTGTGCGTGGCCGCAGTGTAAATGTTGCATGTATTATTATTTGTTAAACATGTCACCTATGCGTTGTCCTCCGTTAATTTTTCAATATAAAGAGGATTGTTAGGCAGGTAAAATATTTTAATGGTGGCAAATCTGATCTTATTGGAATTCGCAATTAATTCATATATAACATAACGTAATGGTAACCTCGGGTAAATCCTAGAAACCGTAGGGCCCAGTAGTTTTTCATAAATATAAATTGATAGGGGACGGGTAAATCACTATAATCGTGGCAAGTCTACTTTGATTGCAGCAGAAAATTTTTCTTAAACATCAACTTATAGCGCATTATTTGCTTGAAAGCCTTTCTAGCTATGTCTGTCGAAGTCACTACCTGACTCGGGACTTGCAGCAGGAAGCGGCAAGAGTTGCATTTGATTTCCGTGCTTCGTGTATGGAAAATTGTACCTAAAAACTCTACAAACAGATTTTTGTTGTTCATTTGGTTTATTTACGGACGCTCTCTAATATCTCAGATCATCAGCGTCCCATTCAATTCAGGGCGTGAAACGGCCTACAAATTTTCTTTCAAGCTTGAGGTTCTTTATTGTGCCGTAAATGTACGACACGGGACCCACAGCTTTACTTACCTTCCGAAGGTACCTATACTTAGGATTTTTACGCCCCAAAAAATCCATCCATCCTGGCCGGGTTTGAACCCGCAATCTTGGGTTTAGAAGGGAAGTATGGTAACCACTACACCACCAGGACCGACTCTACAAACAGAGCCGCTGTATTCTGATTGGCTGATTTGTTAAGTTTAAGCTAGGCGTAGACGCAAAACTTTGAACCTTGCAAGGCTTCTAATGTCACGTCTAATTGTACGTTTATTTTTGCTTACGTGATTTATTGTGAATAGTTCCATTACAATACATAGCATTTAGTTTTTACGTTTAAGTTTACGTTACGTTTATTTTCATTGTGAATGGGGCCTTAGAGAGACAAAACTAAATGGGGGAAATTAATTTCCCCGATGGAAGTATACAATGGGTAAATTGAACTCCCTGATAGATGTATATAATAATTTAAAGTTGTGTTAATTTTAAATATAAACTTCACAACTGCATTAATGAGATTAATGATAATTTTGAGCAACGCTGTTAAGAATAACCTAAGGCAAATACTCAAAACAAAAACCGTACTATTTGTTAGCTAGGACAAGACTCCATAAACTGTAACAGTTTCATCATTAAATCCGCAATGTTCTTGTATCACATGCCTTGAGCATATCAGTGGAACAGTCCCTTGGCTAAAATCCATGTCTGGAAAACTAACTACAGCATGTACATACCCGGCACCGCCAGCGCCTGAAGAGAAACAAGATATGTCACGGACATGCATTATGTAACGTACAACGTGTATAAACAGCTGGAGCAGTAGTGACAATGACACCATCTGTGAGAGTGCACGGAACTAACACAGGAGCGGTTAGGTATGCACTACGTTGGCAAGTTTATTTGAAAGGGGTTTGATAAGTAACTTCGTTTGATATTCACTGTAGTCAATTTAACCCTTGTCGGGCTAAATCTAGTCTTTTTTCACTTATCTTTGGCCCCCATCTTTTGAAAAATCTCCTTCAGGCATTCTAGGCTCTTTGGGATCAAATCTGGCATACAATCTAGGGGTTGTGTATCATCTGGGGTAAAATCTAGGGTTTTATGTAATTCACCAACTCCTTAACGTTCTTGGCGTACTCTGTTTTACAGCTTCGTAAATGACGTAACGAATGACGATATTTATTAATAGTAATTAGCACATTACTCTTTATATATGTGTACGGTTATAGTAAAAAAAAGGAGGCGAGGGATATTTTCAAATCCACTAAATAGCCAATAGCAGGCACCATGCACCAGTCTGCAACATATAAAGTAATCTGCTTTAATCCCAAAAATTCTCGTGTTTAATTTAATTCTACTGATTAAGTAAATTAAAAGCAAATCGTAATCGTGTAATTACTCGAGTCAAACGAAACGCAGAGAGTAAATAAAGCTTTTGAATGTTCCAACCAAGGCCCAAGCTGCTTTCTAATTTGACCTCTAGGTTACAAAATCACAATACTTACAACAAATAGACCTCTCTGGTAACTTCACTTAACGATTTTATTGGTTCTAGAGCATATCTAGGCTATGAATTCGAAAGCTAGATAACTAGAACCAATATTCCGTACAATCAAGCTAATGGAATTCATTTGACTTAAATTTGTGCCCAGCCTGAAAAGTTTTCAAATTTGGGAACATTCGAGGGCCTGAGATCATGTGAATAGGGTGGATGCGGAAGCATTTAAAATTATAGTTCGGTCAATTTGCCCTGAATGCACTAACCTCGGTGCACTGGAGCACTGTCGTGGTGAAACAACACCTTTTTGGCCATTTCCGTACATTTTTCCGCGATCGCTGTCTTCAATCTATCCAAAAATGATGTACTCTCAATATCAAGAAATTTTCTTTGCTCCCCTCTCCCCCCCAAAAAAAAAAAACAGGAAGGAAAAAACATCACTTTCTAGCGAATGGAGAACGTATTTCGCCTTTTCCGGATTCAATTCCCTTGTTTAGACTGCTGTTTCGTCCATAGTTACAAATCGCATAAATATTGATTGGATTTTTCTTAAACATTTGCAATCAGGAATGTTCCTGTTCAATTTTGTTCCGGAGTAAACAGAGACGGCATCCATCTTGTGCGTTTTTCTTTTGTTTGTTTGATATTTTTAATGTATAATTCATGATAGAAATAAAATAAACTGTTGAGATGCCCGTTCGCGGACATTCACTCGTCTGTCAGTCAGAATAATATTATGCACTTTGTCAATGATTTCTGACCAGCTAATTTTGGAGCTCCAGGACGTGGTACGTCTTTGTCATTATCCAAAGTCGAACGGTTTTATAGGAAAGGCATGCATCATACTATATTGGAAAAATCCTCTTGATTTCGTTTGCTGTTTTTCTTTCCAGAAAAAAGGATTTAACTACACCACAAATTCCAATCGTATACATTTTTCACTGTCACTAGAAACTTTTGTGTTTGAACAACTACCACACAATAAACAAGGTCACAATGGTTTATGACCAAAGAATATTGATGCATGGAAAGTTAATTTTATGATCACATATACAAATGTTATCATTACCCTTTATTAATAAACGAACCGAGTTACTTATCAAACTGCCCTTGTAGTATGGAAACCAGCAAAGTTGGACCATCGGGGGTGGGGAGTTGAAACGAAAATATTCGACTTGAGGCTCTAAACACTCATTAATAGCTGTTGTTTAACAATATTATTTAAATAAGTTCATTTTCACATGTTTGTATATTACGTAAAAGCTATAATGATCAATATAAAGTCACAAACATTTAATAGCATTAGCTACTTAGCTATATTAATTTGAGAAATTCATTTACGTATGTTATTACGTGAGACAAATGCTATAATATTTGATTTGAAACTCAAAAAATCATTGATAATATGTTTTAATCCTATAAATTTAATAGGTTCATTTGCACATATTTTAATGCTAGGTAATGGCTTTAATTTTCAATTCAAATAAATATTCGTTGGCAATTCTTTTTAAATCGTATAAATCTTTAAGCTCATTTGCATAGATTTCATGTATCAGATAAGGACTATTATAATGTATGTCTTAATGTTTGCTTGTTGGCCTTTATGACAATATTTATCATATAAAAATGTAACTATTCAAAGGAACACATACATAGCCAAGAATATGAAAAGATTAAAACTTCAGATAAGACAATTGTAATATTAAGTGAATCAACCAATGACAAGCATAACAACATTAATAATGTGTACCAAGAATGAAACACGAGACAGACAGCTTTGTTGCAACTAAATAGAAATGAATGAATTTCATTCCCTTAGTATCCGTATATTGAAAACACAATGCAATGTAGTGAATAGTATTATTACAATCCTATTGTAATAAGTGACGGCTTTTATCTCAAAATTTGTTAGTTATGCGTTGGATTCAGTCGAGAGGAGTTGTGTTTTAAACTCCATTAGACCGCCATGGGTGGCCCAGGTCGTTAAGGCGCGAACTCGTGAGCGGGAGGTCTGGGGTTCGAATCCCGCCAGAACCGTCCTCCCTGACTGAGGTATTTTCCAGGTTTTCCTCGGTCTCATAAATGGCAAATGCCGGGGAGGTACCCTAAACTTAGGCCTGGAACGTTTCTTTCCTTAAAAAATCCTTTCCTAATTTATCATTTCGTCTCATATATTATCAGTGTCCACCGCCTGTGGTGCCTAAAAACGGGCGTTAAACACTACTCAAAAAAAAAAAAAAAAAAAAAAAAAAAAAAAAAAAAACCTCCATTAGCAGAAATCGTGGTTTTTACTCCAGTATTTTAACATTACGTAAATAGAAGTAGCAATTAACATTTCGTGGAAAAGAAATTACGAAAGTATTTATGGTAAAATTATAGAAATTATCAGTATGAATTTAATCCATATACAGTTTTCGGGAGAGAAATATAAATTATAACACGTCTGTCTCGTATTCAGTCTGCATATAATAATATTCTTAGAGCATATCGTATTTAGAAAAAGTGTAGTGTTGTAATATAAAACATTAATAAACTCCGTAGATTTTGTTATACTACTTTCGCCCAGAAGCGTAAATTTAAAAAACGAGCTATAGTACCGAACCTTGAACTAGCTGAGCCTATTATAGCGGTGTTAGTCACGTCTATGTCAATGATGGCAGCATCGTCCCCATTAACCATCACACATTTTGGCCCCCATCGTTTCTGTAGCTACATCGACGGCGATGTTGATTAATTCCGCTACAGGGTTAACCTTAAGCAAAAATTTAAAAATCGCTCTAGTGGCCGCAAAGTTTGCTTTTTCTGAACAAAACTGGGCATCAATTAACAAACGATTTCTCCGACCAGGCAAAAATCTAAACTAAATGCCCTGTCTATCCTGGCATATCGCAACAGGCTTGAACTGCGGTGGGGCCAGGGGCACCAGAGTATTTATGAAAATAAAAAAGCAAATTAGTTGGCCAAAAAGGGTGTTTATACACTCTTCTTTGGCCCTGAACCTGCGGTTAGAATCAGTACATGAATGCTAAGACCGCGATTAAAACATACATTGCGAACAAACACGAACTAAGGAGGCAAGTCTATCTGGACAAAGGCAAGCTAGGAAACTGGCCCTAGGTCCTAGCAATACTCTTTTCACATCTCTTCTAAAATTGAACAGAATAGGAATGAGTAAAGTAGTAGCATTAATTACTGAACATGGTTACTTCAGGAAACATCTACGAAAAGTGCGGACTCTGTAAAGACGAACCTTTTGTAGAATGTGTAAACAGGATGAGGAACCTGCCTAGCATATCCTGTTTGGTTCTTTGTATAATCAGGGAAGATCTGGGAAAGGACAACATTAGAACCAAAACACTGCAACTTGTTCAAGGAACATATATGGGGAAACAATGAGGGTGTATCTTCCAATGGGGTAGCACAATAAAGCCTTATAGGCTGACATGCCGGAGGTCGTTTTAAACCCCCGTTATATAATCTTAAGAATAGAAAACAAATGATAAACGTTGACGTAATGGTAACTTGTAAGTACGTAAAGAAACAAAGTACATATATTTATTCACTGTTTATAATTTGTTAATTATAGCTACTTAAAAGTTTATTTCAAAAGTGTTTTAAGTTATTTTTATATGTGTATTATAAATCTTTTATTCTTACAAGTAATAGGTTTCAATTTTTGTAGCTTCAGGATTGAAGCTGAAGGTGAACTTGTACATAGCTATTGTCCAGGCGATGAAACCGAGATATTCCCTTAGGAATGCGATGCCGCGTGGAATCCCTTCTGATGACCGAAATTAGGGTAACTTACTCCTCCTTACTCACGTACCCGAAATGCGGCACGAAACTGGAGCTCAGGGGGAAATAGCAGTGATAAATGACGAGAATGAGTGGAAGGGAAGCGGAGGTGAGCAGAATTCGATAAAGAAGAAAAACGCCTTCCACAGCTAGACGAGTTATTCGCGGATGCCTGTCTCTAGTGTCTGGAAAATATTACGAGGGCGAGGCCCAAGGGTCCTAAATTAATAGAGTGTGAGCATTGAGTCATGCTGAAATATCAATAATATATATCCTGCATCAGAAGGCTAAACACTAAACATGTAAACTACACGCATTAGCAAGCTACTTTTGCAGGTTTGAATTGTATCTTATTATTGCATCATTATTTATTTCTCCTTTCAGAGGTTCTAACTTTAATTTGAATACCGGGTGTAAAAATGCATGTTACAAGACTTGGTAGTAGATATATGGGCATCAATGTACGTACGAGGGTAAGTCCATAAGTTCCCCCTCTCCTCAATGAGGCAATTTTACTGCTTAACGAACTCAAAAGACAGTTTGTTAATATGCCCTGTTTCGTTGAATGCAGCTATTGCGTGGTACCAGTGAAACGGTTTTTAAAAATTTCTTCAAATCTCCATCGATCCTACGTATAGGCACCGAAAATAACAATGAAAAAATATATACACACAAATAAACGTGTGTGTGTGTTAACGCTTTAGTGGTCGCAATTTTTGTTTCGAAACTCCGTATATAACCATCAACTAACAAACGATTCATCTAGTTTGTTAATGGTGTTTAAAGCCCTGCGGTACTACAGGCAGAAGAGGAGGAAGTAATCTAAAGCGAAAATTGAAAAGAAAATTTAAAAATTGCTCTAGCGGTCGCAAATTTTGAATTTTTCTCAATGAAATTTTTCTCGGTATATTATAAAACATTGTTCCTGAAAATCAGAGAAATTGGGCCATTAGAAATGGGAATATACCTGAAAACCGAGTAGGTGTTAAAGCAAAATTTATAAATCGCTCCATCGGCCGCAATTATAATCTTTTTTAAAAGCAAACTCGTTATTTGACATTGAAATAAAATGGGAAAAATAGTTTCTGAAAATCAAGAAATCATTTTACCTGGGGATTTACCTGTAACCTGTAATCCAACATTTAAAAATTGCTCTAGCGGCATTAATCATTTGTTTTTTTCACAACGCAACTCCGTATATAAAATTTAAATAAAACAAGAAAAATAGTTCCTGAAAATCAGTGAAATAGGGCCATTAGAGGTGGTTTACCTGAAACTCAAAATTTAAAAATTGTACTAGCGACAGCAACATTAGTTTTTTCACAACAAAATTCGGTAAATACCATTTAAATAAAATAATAAAAAAAAAGTTTCTGAAAAATAAGGAAATCGGACCATTAAGAGTAGGGGTATATCCGAAAACGGAAATTTCAAAATTGCTCTAGCGTTTTATTTTCTCTTTATTGTTTTAAAATAAAATGACAAATTAATCCAGCATATAAACTACATTTACAACGATGGATGGATTTTAAGTGTGAGAATTATATTTGTACGTAAGAGTGTTCTGCAATAACCTTCAGAAAACGTTTGCTTTACATGTTTTTACTATAATAACATTTAAATTAAATTTTAAAGTCACCAAAATTCGATGGAATTTACGATTTATACTGTTGATAGTGTATATTAGCTTAGCACATTGTAATTATTTTTAAATAGTATCATGTTTTTGTTTTATTAAAACATACAAATCTTCTTATTAAATACACAAGATAAGCCGAAAACTTTCTGTTATTTCTCTCTATTTTAGTGAATGTAAAGACGATATCAAGGGCTCAGTTCATAAACATGGTTACATGTTTCATTTAATTAATACGAGTATTTAAAGAATTCTAATTTTGATAATTCCACACAGTAATGCCATAACTTATTTTATTTCATTAATTAATAAGCCCATGATTTGGGTTTTATATCCATTTTTAAAGTTGTTAACTTGGTGAGGAATTCGCTTAGTTTTCCCAGGTCCTACTTGAAGGAATGTATTATTATTATTATTATTATTATTATTATTATTATTATTATTATTATTATTATTATTATTATTATTATTATTGTTGTTGTTGTTGTTGTTATTGTACCAGAAATCCTCCAGCCTAATTATTAATGTATTGTAGTAGTTCGTATAAACGTATAACATGCATTGTTGGTGTGTAACTAGTTTAGCATGAACGTTTTTCAAATAAATTATATATTTTTCGATCCTTTGGAATTGTATATTTATATGCATGCTCACTGTTATCTTCAACGATTTAAGTAATAGCAGTATCCGATTTGTTTAAAGCTGTAAACAGCGCTATATCCTATGGTGCGTTTCACTACGGCACTGTGATGAAACAGAACAGCATCTGCAGTAAAGTCATTCTTGTTGCTTGATGGAAGATAAATGGAGTCTCTGGCGAAGGATCCATCATTATCATGACATGCTCGTAGAGGGGGCTCTGATCACGCCAAACAGACTGGACAAGCAGTAATCACGGGGAGATGAAAGCTGCCGAAATTAATGGATGTTTCTCACACGATGTCTTCATCACAGCTAACATAATGACCGCTTCCAAATTCCCTTTCTCATTCCCAGTCTCTTTGCCTGCTATCACACGCACTTTCCATGCCCATTTACTTCACAATTTTCATTCCTTCCCGCTCTCTGAATACTCTTTCAGAATCAATTAGCAAGGTAGCGTGAAAGCGTGTCAGAGTAATTTAATAATATATTGTTCACGTATTGTAGCAACTTACAATTAATCCATAGGACAAAAACGTTGCTTATAACTTCCAGTTTATTAAATATTTCATTAATGTGTTTGAAAAAAACATAAACTAAAGCTGAAATTAATCTCTCACCTTGAAACTAGAAACATATACGACGTAAGTTCCGAAATGTTTCGCCTTACTAACTTTCTGAGGTGACAGAAATAAAACAACAAAGTACTTTTTCAGATGTAATCACCATTTACTTCAATACACATTTCACATCTGTCAATTAAAACTTAATAACTTTTATACAGATCGTACTAAAAAGCATTTCTTTTAACACAAGGCTCTAAACTAGAAACTACATTTTGCAACACTCCATTGTTACCAACTTCAGAATGTGATGATTTATATCGAGGGTGCCAAAAAATGTATACACACTTTCACAAGAGATAACTATTTAATATATTTCAAAGTTGGACCGATAAACAACAGTAATGTGTAGTATGATGTTCTGTAAACAGATGTGACTCACACTACGTTATGATAGCGTTGCTACGTGACAGATAAATCAACACTGAACAAATGATGCCAAGATTATCGTATGGTGTTCTGTAAACAGATGTGACTCACATTACGTTATGCTAGCGTTGCTACAACAAAATGGAGTCAAGATTATCGTTTGAACAGCGGAAAGCAATTTTGAAGTGGTATTGGAAAACCGAGAATATTGTTGAAGTTCAAAGGCAATGGAGACGTGTGTACAGAACAGAACCGCCAACGCGAGTAACAATTGCACGCATTCGAGACAAATTTGAGACTCATGGTATCGTATGCGATGTTTACAAGGACAAATCTGGGAGACCTCGCACAGCAAAAAGCCCCGTGCACTGGATCCAAGGCACCTGGATAGGACGAAGAGGTCCGATTGAGTTTCCACCGCGACGGCTCCGTGAAAACGTGCGGAGACGACGGCCCGAACTTTGGCGACAAGGGAACTGACTGTTGCATCACGATAATGCGCCCTGTTACAATTCCTTGATCGCCAGGAGCTTTTTGGCGAAAAGCAACATAGTCCCCACCCATCGTACTCGCCTGATTTGGCACCCTGCGACTTCGCTCTGTTCTCCAAACTGAAAATGAAATTGAAAGGACGTCGGTTCGACACAATTGAGAGGACTCAAGAAGTAGCGCTGTGTGTGCTCAAATAACAGACTCCCAAGATGCACTGGGAAAATGGCAGAATCGCTAGGACCGGTGTATACGTGTGGAAGGGAACTACTTCGAGATGACGGCGGTCATTTGTCTCAGAGTAAGTTTTTGACCAGATGGTAGCATCTGTCCCGAATATTCTGGATAACACCTCGTAGTGTCATAATAGTTGACTGGAGAGAGAGGGGAGGCCCTGTTAATGCATGTCTAATACAATACTAGTCCCTGTTGATTCGAATGGTTGAAAAGGCAAAACCTTTATTTATTTATTTATTTATTTATTTACGGACGCTCTTTAACATCTCAGGTCATCAGCGTCCCATTCAATTCAGAGCGTGAAACGGCCGATAAATTTTGGTCAGAGGCCTCTCTTTCAGGCTTGAGGTTCTTTATCGTGCCGTAAATGTACGAAACGGGATCCACGGCTTTACTTCCCTTCCGAAGGAAGCAATACTTAGGATTTTAACGTCTGAAAAAAAAAACCATCGACCCTGGCCGGGTTTGAACCCCGATCTTGGGTTTAGGAGGCACCACTAGGACCGACGAAAAGGCGGTATAGTTACTCTTGCCTCAAGAGTCCCTGTGTCTGCCGCACTTTGATCCCATATTTTGTTTAAAACTACCTTTTAACAACACTTAACGCTGCTCCCAGCAACATGCCCTAGTTTTGGTTTCTATAACGTTAGATAAACTTCACTAGTACGTGCTTTCAGGAGGTTTAAGCTTTAAGCGTGGGTCCAATAGGGGAAGGGAAGAGTTAAAGCTGAGCTAAAAATAATTTAACATGTTTGCCGTAGGCTGGGTGGCTACAGCTGCTATGTGCAAACCCTGCCACTCGTGTGAGGAGCACTTAAGAGACAATGACGTCACTAAAATGGATGTGACATTCCCGCAGACACAGGAGGTAATAATCGCTCTGTAGTGTACTTGACGTTTAGTCTTTACAGTGGCATCAAACAATGATACCGCGCTAGCTTAGCCATTAAATAAATCTGTCACCGGAGAGGGTCCACCTCAATTTTTTGTAGCGGAGAAACATGAAGATATATAAAATTAAAAATGAAATGAACGTCATCACAGAACGTGCTATGATTATTTTAATTTTAACATCTCGACATGCGATACTTCTAGAATTTACCTATTGCAATCTCCATCGATCTTACCTGCTAGCTAACGAAAATAGCAATAAAAAGTATATATACTGAGGGTGTCAAAAATGTATATACACTTTCACAGTAGATATCTATTTAATATATTTTAAAATTGAACCGTAAAACAAACAGTAGTGTGTAGTATGATGTTCTGTAAACAGATGTGACTCACATTGCGTTATGATAGCGTTGCTACAACAAAATGGAGTCAAGATTATCGTTTGAACAGCGGAAAGCAATTTTGAAGTGGTATTGGAAAACCGAGAATGTTGTTGAAGTTCAAAGGCAATGGAGACGTGTGTACAGAACAGAACCGTCAACGCGAGTAACAATTGCACGCATTCGAGACAGATTTGAGACTCGTGGTACCGTATGCGATGTTCACAAGGGCAGATCTGGGAGACCTCGCACAGCAACAAGCCCCCGTACTGGATCCAAGGCACTGGATAGGACGAAGAGGCCCGATTGAGTTTCCACAGCGTTCTCCGGATCTAACTCCGTTGTACTTCTACCTATGGGGAACTCTTAAGGATGTTGTATATCGTAGAAAACCAGCTACACTGACAGCACTTCGGGAAGAAATTAAAACGGCGTATGCTGCAATCGCTGAGGACACTTTCGCAAACGTTGCTAAATCAGTAGTACAACGTACTCAGAAGTGTATCGACGTCAATGGTGGGGATTTGAGCAACTGTTGTAACTGTAAAAGTCTAAGATGATTAGTGCTCATCATTTTCTGTTTGTGTGAATTCATTTTTGTTATGTTAACGCAGTTTTTTCTTTGCTTGAAGTGTGTATACATTTCTGGCACCCTCTCTATGTGTGTATATGTATATATGTTAACGCTCTATCGGTCGAAATTTTTGTTTTTACTCAATGAAACTCGACATATAACCATCAATTAAGAAACGATTTGTCGAGTTCGTTAACCAGCAAAATTGAATCATTGGGAGTGGGGATTGACCTAAAGTGAAAAATTTATAAATAAATAAAAATCACTCTAGCAGCAGGAATTTTTGTATTTTCTGGACGAAACACGCCATTTGCCATTAAAATAAATTAATAAAAAATACTTTCTGAAAATCACGACAATTGTCCATTAGGAGTGGGGATATACCTGAAAATCAAGTGGAGGTTAAAGTGAAATTAAAAAATCGTTCTAGCGGCCGCAATTTTACTTTTTTTAAAGGAAATTCAATATATGCCAATGAAATAAAATAACAAAACACGTTCTGAACATTAGTAAAATCAGATAATTAGCAATATTGGGTTTACCTTAAACCGAAAATTTAAAAATCGCCTTAGTGGCACGAATATTTGCTTTTTAACCATAAAACTCCATATACCTTTTAAATAAAATAAGAATAATTAGGGAAGTATCACTATTAGAAGTACCGTATACTTGAAAGCCGAAATTTCAAAAGCGCTCTTGCGTTTAATTTTCTCTATATTGTTTTAAAATAAAAGGACAAATTAATTCAGCATATAAACTGTATTTACAACGGTGATTGTGTTTTATATTTCACAAATGCATCGTCGTGAAGACAGCAGCTGTGATATTAATCTAATATGTGTTTGAGAATTATATTTGTATGTAAGAGCGCTCTGTAATAACCTTAAGAAAACGTTTGCATTACATGTTTTTAGTGCAATAACATTTAAATTTTAATTTCAAAGCCATGAAAATATATTAACCTTTTGATTGTTTATTTTTGGAAGGACGATCCTAGCGGGAATCGAACCCTAGACCTCCCGCTCACGAATCCGCGCCTTAACGACCTCGGCCACCCGTGGCGGTATTGTACATACTCGTATTTGATCAGTACATTGCAATCGATTCTGAATAGGAACATATTTTTTTTATTGAAACATATGAACATCATCTTCTTAAATACACAATTAACCCGAAAGTTTCTGTTATTTTTCTCTATTTTAGTGAATGTAAATATGATATCAAGGACTCAGTTTATAAACATGGTTACATTTAAAAATACTCACACAGTGTAATTTAATTTATCAGTGGTCCTATATTTCATTCAATTAATAGTATACCATTAATTTTTGTGATTTAATAATAATAATAATAATAATAATAATAATAATAATAAAAATGCACTTTTTCTTTTGTGATACTTATAGATAGCAAGAACTTTGTTAATGCCATACAGTAATGTTATAACTTATTTTATTTCATTATATAATAAAGCCATAATTTGGATTTTACATTCATTTTTAAAAATATTCAACTTGGCGAGGAATTCGCTTAGTTTACGCAGCTCCTGCGTGACGGACTTTTTACTTTAATATTTTACAATTAATCTTATATCGTTTTGTGTTAATATATCTGGATATGATGAAGCATAGACAAAGAGTAGCATAAAATGTTGCAAAATATCGGAACATTTTAAAGTAAAATCGCCTTAAACTCGTATGTGAATTAATCAGTGCTCGTAAAATTAGAGTTACGTGGTTGAGTTAATGAAAGAGCAGAGGGTTAGCAGTGAGAGAGTCACCCGTTCTTATGAAAGATGCAATTAAGCAACGTTTCCTAATCTTTCGTAGTGTCTTTGTCTCTTAAGTTTCAAGAAACAGAGAAACTACTAAGAGATTTTACTTGCTCTTTACACATTCTATAAACTAGGCATTCATTGCAAGGCACTCCATCCTTTAGAGATTTTTGGGGGTAAAATGTTGTTTGCCAATCAAATCTATTACTAAATTATGTACATTTAGAGCTATTATTACTTAAAAAGATAATGTTTCCCTCAATTATTCTATCTTTATTTTAAAGAAACATTTAACTGTTTATATCCTTTGTTTAGTATGCTTCTATTTAGTCAGACCATAATTGGAGAAGTAGTTTAGCTGAAACCGTACATACCTCCATCCTAAATTTCCTGGTTATTCCCGATGGAGGATGTGGTCACACCTAATGCTGTAACTTCCCTTCATCGAATCGAGAAACTACGCCAAAACAAGAAGGTAATCAATTTATATGTTGCACTGATGAACCCCGCAAAGGGCTATGTCGAGTGCAGGAATATGTGGCCGATTTCCAAGGACTAAAATTAGTACAAGCCTAGATAAACACTGTGCAGTATTTCAGGCAGAGGTTTACGCCATTCTGAACTATAACTATAGAGGACTGGAGAAGGATTATCAGAAGAAACGAATTCTCATCCTTTCAGATAGTCAAAAGTCCACTGAAAGCACTTTTCTCTGACCAGGTGCGATCCAGAGTGGTATGGGAATGTCAAAATGCCTCGTTTTCCTTGGCACCCTGCAACAGGCTCGAACTGCGGTGGGTTTCGGGGCTTTAGAGCATTTATGGGAATGAAATGGCAGATCAGCTGTCAAAAAGGGGAACTGACACGCTTTTTTTTGGCCCTGAGCCCGTGATCGGAAGACTGCAGTTAATACATGGATTGGGGACAAGCATCAACTAAGGCGACAAACCTATCCTGGTCAGATTCAAACTAGGAGATTCATCTTGGGCCCTAGCAAGAATCTCTCATCTCTTCTCCAAATGGATAGACGAGGAATAAGGAAAGTAATTGCACTTAACACTGAACATGGTCACTTCAGAAAACATCTACGAAAAGTGGGGACTCTATAAAGATGAGCCCACTTGCAGAATGTGCAAACAGGACAAGGAATCTGCCTCCAACATCCTGTTTGGGTGTGTAATCCTGGAAAGTAATAGACTTGCTCTCTCTGGCCAGGAAAAAGATGCCAACATTAGAACCAAAAATACAGCAACTTGTAGAAGGAACGGATTTCGGTAAACAATGAAGACACCCTTCCCATTGGGGCAGCACAATAAGCCTTAAGGCTGACGTAATGGAGGATTCTAAAACTCCATCATATCCCCTTCCCCCGATATCTAGCTTTCTATCTATAGTCGGACCGCAAGTATTTAATTAATATTTTGTTATCAAGTAATAGTTTTTATTTTCCTATACGCACAAAATCAAACAGTTTTAAATATAAAATTACTTCTGTTAAACCTCCTGCAGTAAACAGGAAGATGAAACCTATTGTTCTATAAATGATTTTAGATGGATAAGAATACTTAATGGCGTACTTAATATTCTTGTCTTCTGTTAGCAACAAGCTTTAAATCGCTGTGGTCGATTGCAGCGCGCAAGGTGTGTGAGGAAATTCTGCCACTGCTGCTCTCAAGAAGTTTTTCAGACTCTCGACTTCAGGGTGCTTATGGCAGTCTGTGCTCTCAAGAACAGACCGCAACAAGCAGTGGCTGTCCGTATCTGGAGGGCCTACTTTGGAGGGCAATGAAGTTGAGAGCATTTCTCCTAAGCCATTCTTGTGTTGAGATTGTTTTATTGTCGTGTCCCCAATGCCGGCGAAGACACTCGCAGAGGTTTGAGCTTGCAAAGGCGCAGCTTTGGCTAAGAGCGGTAAGCCGAAGGCTGCGAGCATAAGTTGGTCACTTAAGTATTAAAATACACGTCGAGTTCTTTCAAGTAAAGAAATGTATTTACAGAATTGTGAATGATGAATACAGAATAGTTAGAGAGGCAAAAGAAACATTCTCTAAGAACTTCTAAAGTCCCCAGGAGAGAGTTAGGATAAGATACTGAAAGCATCAAACAATAATGAATAAGAAAACCTGCGTATCAAGAGATACACGTGATAGCCTGTCGCTACACGAAGTGGTTGTGCCCGCCCAGATAGTGAATCTGGGAGCTTATATATTCTGCATAAAGCTAAGAGGGGTCGAGGCAGACACGTCATAATTAAGAGCGTCTGGTTCTTGATACCAGACGGTCGTAAATAAGATATTGTCGGATGTTAGTTGCTTAATAATGATCCAGTTATTCTTGTGAGAAAAACATAAAAATAAACATGTCATTTCCTTTCCTTGCAGAGTTGCTACGGAGGTCATTTAAGTTATCATCTCCTTAGAACACTTGTGTCTTAAGTAGGAGTAGATGTGTGGAAATGAGGGAATTGTATTATGATGTTATTTAAAGTAGAAGACGATTATCTTAATATTCTGGTGCCTTCTATGTGAGGGAAGGGAAGAAGAATGAACTATAATAAGAATGAAATAGGAGGTTCTATAAATACACAAGTTTTGTAAGTTATTGAGCACATTCAATGAAATGTCCCTTCAATCGTAACAAATGCTTGAGTACAAATTCCTTCCTTCTTATGCATTCTTAAAACTATCAGACCATTCAAATCCATTTACCAGCAAAGAGAAGCAAAGTTCAAATATGTGTACAAAACAACGTGCAAGAAAAGGAAAAAACAGCTTTCCTTCTAACCTCACCAGAAAATCAAGAGCTAAGGAACTTAAAGGACATTAATATCTATACCCTTATTTAGAAACCTCTTTTATTATAAGTAATTCAGCAATGTAAATTAACTAAAATAATAAATTTATTTTTTAGCTTACACAAAACCATTATCTAATGATTAAGTTGAAATTATGGAAATAGCACCATCTTATCCTATTTGTAAATTTCTACTATAAACCACAATGAAACATTTTACATAGCTCTCAATAGACTTATCTACAATAGAACAATTAAGATTATTATATTGAAAGTAGAATTGGGAAATGCAGCTATGTATGTAATTTTATAAAGATAGCATAAAAATCACGTTAATGAAGCTAATTTAAAGAAATGCTGCTATTTTTACGGCGGTGTAAGGTTAATGCTCCCTAAAACAAAACACACGTCAGAAATGTTCCCAAGTATTACATGAGAACTGTGTCTAGATCGCAGACTCTATACGCGTGTGCAGTATTTCATTTTTTTTCTCCAGAAAACCATAGTGGGCTTCGCCAATTGAAGTTATTGGAACAAGGAAGTGACGTAACTGCAGTCTGTGCAACAAAGAGGGCACGTGGAAGTATTTGCTGTGATAAATATACGGGTGATGCTAGAAAATCCTGTTTCATGCCAGTCACGCCATTTCGAATTGGGGAGATACACACGTACAGAGAAAAATCCTTAGCAGCCGTGGTGTGCTGGCCTAGCGAATATAAATGATCGCATTTTTAGACTCCACGGACGAATGCATCGTAATTTGTAATAGCTACAACAAAACCTCCACATTCTAAATATAGCCTGCAAAGTAAAAAATACTTTTTTTTTCTCAAGTCATTAAGTAAAAAAAGGCAGAACAAATGAACTGAACAAAAACATTATTATAAATATATCTAGTAGTTATTCAAGAACGAGAACATTTATTTATTTATTTATACAACTGGTGCGATGAACTTCATTACAACTTGAGTGTGTATGCAGGCGGTAGTCAAGTTTTGTAATTACACGAAAGATGTAATTATGAAGTTCATCCAATCAGTTATAAAGAATATTTTATCCGCGTTCGTTTAATAATAACCACTCATATCGTATTATCGTAACATAATTCTGTTTTATTATAATGCACTATTGATTTCATTTTGTTTATTTACGGATGCTCTTTAACATCTCAGATCATCAGCGTTCCATTCAAATCAGGGCATGAAACAGCCGATAAATTTTGCTCAGAGGCCTCTTCTTTCAGGCTTGAGGTTGTTTTAGTGCCGTAAATCTATGACATGGGACCCATGGCTTTACTTTCCTTCCGAAGGAAGACATACTTAGGATTTTTACGTCCGATAAAATCCATCGGTCCTAGCCGGGATAGAACCCACGATCTTGGGTCTACGAGGCAAATATGGTTACCATTAATGTACATTGATTTAAGGTACAGTCTGCTTAGTGTTTCATAAATTATACAGAACTAAAACTTTAATTTATTTATGTCTTTATTGGACTGGAAATTCACCAAATGCCCGAGTTACTCAAATTAAGCGGGACAATTGGCAGTTTTGATTCCCTGTTACGAGATCTTCAGATGTTTGTTCCTTATTGTTGCCTTTACGTTTGGCAGCTGTTTTCAATATTTTGTTCTAGTCGCTGTGAAAATGCAGTACACATACAATCAACGGCTCTTCCTTGTGAAGCAATATTTGATTACAAATTCAATTTCGGCTACTTGAAGGGCATACCAGAGAGAGTTTGGTGTAGGCAATACTCCCGAAAGAAACACAATATTGGTAATGGTAAACAGAATGGAAACAACTGGATCTCTAGTGAGTGAGAAAGGCAAACATCGTTCATCTATACTGCGGTTGTTGTGGACATCCTGGCACAACTGGAGCGGTCGCCCTTTAGGCCCCATTCACAATGAAAATTAAACGTAAACATAATAAAATAAGAAATAACACGTTAACTTAGTAGTATGCAGGCATTCACAATGAAAGACGCGAACGTAAGTATTAGCCAATCGAAAACAAGAACAAGCGAAGATCAACTAACAGCTGAATGAAAATGGCTGCTTGTGAGCAGACGGCGGTAGCATTTATGCATATGCAAAGTGCATGAACTAATTTGCTTGGAGTAATATGAGCAAGGATAGCTTTCTTATAATGCGATTAATCTTTTGTCCATTGACGCCATTCTGTCTATAGAGTCACTGATATTCTACCTTAACTTTCCCTTACACGGAGCACGGAAATCAATTGCAACTCCTGCTGTTAGCAGCTGCAAGTCCCGAGCGACATCGGAGAGAGCCGAGCTACTGTAACAGTGTAAATGTTGCATGTATTATGTTTTTGTTAAACATAATGTAATCTATGCGTTGTCCTCCGTTACTTTTAAATATAAATTGATAGGGGATTGTTACGCGGGTAAAATATTGTAAGTGGCAAATCTGCTTTTATTGGAATTCCCAATTAACTCATATATATATATATATATATATATATACTAAGGCCAACCTGGGTAAATCCTAGAAACCGGTGGACCCAGTAGTTTTTAGTAAATATAAATAGATAGGGGTGGTTAAATCACTGTAATGGTGGCAAATCTTCTTTGAATGCAACAGAAAAAATTCATAAACATTAATTTATAGCACATTCTCTGCGTGGCACCATTCTCTTGAAAGTCTTATTATCTAGCCATATCTGTGGGTCACTACCTTCGGCTCTCTCCGCCTTTGCTCGGGACTTGCAGCAGCACGCAGCAAGAGTTGCATTTGATTTCCTTCTCCGTGTATGGATAAATTCTACCATAGAGCTCTGCAAAAAGAGCAGCTGTGTTCTAATTGGCTGATTTCTTAAGTGTAAAAGAGACATAGACGCAAAACCTTGAACCTTGCAAGCTTCTAAGTTTACGTACTAATTTTTATGTTGTGAGGGGTTTCATTACAATACATAATATCTAGCTTTTACGTTTAAGTTTACGTTACGTTTAATTTTCATTGTGTATAAGGCCATATTGCTGGTACAGTCTGGTGCAATAGTTAATAATGGTTTCAGAAATTGTGGGTGTGTGGCAGGAATACATTGCTGGACTTTCCGACAAGTGTTACAGTCTTTCAATTATTGTAAAAGATGTGCCATAGGTAAGTCGTGTTAGGCGGTTAACACAGCTATACAAACACATTCTTGGCTTGTCATTTGTTCCTTGTTGATTTACCTGTCACGTAGCAACGCTATCATAACGTATGTGAGTCACATCTGTTTACAAAACATCATACAATAATTTTGACTTCATTTGTTCATTGTTGATTTACCTGTCACGTAGCAACGCTATCATAACATATGTGAGTCACATCTGTTTACAGAACATCATACTACACATTACTGTTCAACTTTGAAATATAAATAGATATCTACTGTGAAAGTGTGTATACAGTTTTTGGCACCCTCGGTATTATCACTCTGTACATTTGCATCCTGTACGTCGGTCCTGGTGGTGTAGTGCTTACCATACTTGCCTCCTAACCCAAGATCGCGGGTTCGAACCCGGCCAGGACCGATGGATTTTTTCGGGGCGTAAAAATTCTAAGTATGGCTTCCTTTGGAAGGGAAGTAAAGCCGTGGGTCCCGTGTCGTACATTTACGGCACGAAAAAGAACCTCAAGCCTGAAAGAGAGGCCTATGAGCAAAATTTGTCGGCCGTTTCACGCCCTGCGTTGAATGGGACGCTGATGACCTGAGCTGTTAAAGAGTGTCCATAAATAAATCATTCAAAAAAAAAAAAAAAATTCATCCTGTATGAAAGGTTTATTTCGTTATTTCACATCGCTTTAATATTTGACCCCCTTTACTCCTTAAGTACTTTCTGCACTGTTATCCAACAAGCATCTTTGACATTAGAAGAGCAACGTCCAATTTTTTCCCCATTTTTAATTTGCTTGATGAAGTTATATGACTTCGTTTTCCTCTCTTATGGACGTACAGCCTACACTGCTAAGGGAGAGAGCAAAGTGGATAAAAATGTCAAAGTGTGCACACTATTCAGTCATCACTGGTAGAGCAAGCGCGCACAACTGCTAGAGCAACAACATGGTTAGCAAGGTGTTCCCTGTCACTCTCAAAGAGCTGAAACAGCCTGGCTTTGTACTCAAATTCCTGGAAATTGTAAGTATTTATTTGCTATGAGCAAAGCAATGAAAGAAACAATTTTTTTTATATTCTATAATGAACATTTAACTTACTAAACCGACTGAGTAGAAAATGCTATATTTGTTACAGGAAAAAAATTCGTTAGTAATTTTTGGGTTAAATATTTAAAAATTAACTAATTATACTTATTCTAATCAGACATAAAATTATGACTTTTTAACAGAGTTTGTCTTTTTTTACTACAGAGGCACTACAGGCGTGGACACTGATGATACATGAGATGAAATGATAATTGAGAAAGAATATTTTTTAAGCAATGAAGCGTTCCAGGCCTAAGTTTAGGGTACCTCCCCGGCATTTGCCATTTATGAGGACTAGGAAAATTTGGAAAAAACCTCAGACAGGGAGGACGGTCCTGGTGGGAATCGAACCCCAGACTTCCCGTTCACGAGTCCGCGCCTTAACGACCTCAGCTACCCCTGGCGATAAGTTTAGAACTGAAATTAATAATAAACTATATAGTTTTTATTACTAGTTATTAATTACAGATATGTGTCAATGATACAGGTCAGGTAAGTTAATTTCTTACTCTTCAATGTGGGCCACTGAACTTAATTCGCTCCAAGCAATTGACAATACTTAATTTAATATGCTGTAAGAGTTGTCAACAAACATTATGAGGCAATAAATGATTTATCTCAAATACTTCAGTTAATGTATACTGGGGTGAATTTTCAAAGTCCCACATTTTTACTGTGATTCCATTGCTGTTAAGTTTACATGTAAACCAAATTTTATTCAATTGGATAAATAATTTGCAAACTTTAAATTATTTTATAAATATGTGCATAATCAAAATGTCCCACGCGGCTCATGAGTTGAGAAAACTGTTTGGCATTTTTGCAAATGGAGCTTTAAACTACACACAAAATGGAATAGAAATATATATTAAATAAATTTGATGAGTGAATAGTGATAATTTTAAAATTTATTACAAAATTCTAATTGTATTCCTCATTTTAGTATAAGAAAAGACATACTACAACACATTAGATCATAGTGGATATGCAGATGATAAGTTAGAGTATTGTCTATTGTAACATCTGAACAATCAATATTATATTAATAAATTGAATCTTTAAATTCTTTCCATTTGAAATTTTATATATTATTTTAATAGATGCCGTAAAATAGAATTCTGTACATAATGCGCATATTTAATTTCTTCCAGTTCAAACGATTGTAAGGTCTATTTATTATCTATAGGCACTTTATGCCAAAATAACAGTTTCTCCACACTGCTGCAATGAGACAGAATACATAATTATGTTCTCTTATTTATAAATTTTATACAATTAAATTTATGAATCCAAAAGTGATTCTTATTTGTTATTTTAACTTTTTAACATTTATTATCTCTCTTATTAAAATATTTTTATATTCATTTCTAGCTTTTTTTAAGCATAAAACTTGTATTTTTCACAAGGTATATTATTAATCTCATTCTGATGCAATTTAATGTTCTATTATTGTTAGATAAAGGTTCGTAATAAACCCAGTACTTCTGATTTCATAGGCTCTGCTCTTCATGACCGCTCTGGTGGCAAGACTTGGACGAGGAGGGCATCCCATTAGTTTTCATAAGCTATCAGTGGACGCCGATAAGCTGGGACATGGTGTATGTTTGGCATATTTAATTATTAGTCCCGTTCTTCTTCTGGGATACCTTCTTGGAGAAATCGGCAATCAGAGAAGAAAAATGGTAAGGATTGTTATGTATAATTTCCAAATTCGTATGGTGATTTGCAAATTAATAATATTCAGTAAACATTTTAAAACATTCTTTCCTAAATTTATTATCACTTTTTTCTTCTTTCTACTAGAATGATGATAAAATAATTGCTACAGATGCTATCAAAATAATTCTTCATTTTTTCATGCACCTGTTTTGACTGGTGGTTCTACACAAAAAGAAATATATATTGATTCTTTCGCTAGAGGCCCTGAGCTATTATGTATAACAAATTTATATTATTCAGATAAGGGCTTGCCAATTTATATGCACACTCCCTCAATTATGCAACAACATAACCCCTCCGCGATATACTGCACTCGTTGTTCCGCGTCATTGCATCTCGGCAGTTTTGAATCATATGTCGCGTGATTAACAATGTACACAATTGCACCGCGCATGTTTCTTTTCATAAATATTAAATCATACAATCAATCTCAGCATTTCGGACTTGATTTGGTGAAAGAGGTCTTCATCCAGTTACTGGTTGAAAAGATAAAAAAGTTCCCACTTACAACATGAAGGTCGCAAATTGCCTGAAGAAACAATAGACGATGTAAAGAGAAATTATTGGCGTCACAATCAAAAGCATTAAAAATGGACTAATTTCTTATAATTCAAGTGCCACAAAAGAAATAAAGTGAAATTGTGCCCTCAATGTGTTTAAGAACTTAATATAGTGAACCACGAAAAATGTATTCAGCCTCTCGATTTAATGCCTTCAAGCCTGTTTCTTTGAGACATATTGAAGGTAAAGGTGTATAAAAATAAATCCCACAAAACCGAACAACTCAAAAGGAGCTATACGCCAAAAGGATGAAGCCGATGACATCGCCACTTTGGGAGAAGTACTTCAGAATGTGAAAAAGCGCATACATGTGTGCTTGGATGGGATGGAAGATTTTCATCAGGTCCTGCATTGCATCGTTGGAAGTGTGTATATATTTCTCACCTCTGCTTCCTCTACCTCCGTCTTACGACTTCCTTGATAGAGGGCAGTATTGCAGGGGGCATGTAATCAGCAATGAGGCATCCCGGCGGTCGCCTACCACGCGGATTTCTAGATCGACGAAGCTGCCCGGTTCGTCGATCGTCCGCACGAGGCTGTGTGGACCCCGTTCTAGACCTCCATAATTTAGAAAATTCCTAAGTAGGTGCCAGCAATCGAAACCGAGCCTCCTGACCAACAGTGAGCAACGCTAACCACTAGACCAAGGAGGTGGTCATATATTTGTGAGCCCTTATCTAAATAACATATTTTGAAAGCGAGGTGTGGTCTCCTACGAAAGTGGTCCAGTTCTGGATGTCAGTAATTGTTGCGTGGACTAGCCGATAGATTGGACCTCAGGGAATTTTCGCGGTCTTCGTTGTCATCACACAACGGGAGGGGACAGGAATTACGTTCAAAACATAAACATACGAACGTATGCGATGAGATAAATGTATTTATTTACCTGATTTCTTGTTACAAAGCCCGTAACGCTTGGACTAATGGTTAATCGACTCCGCGCGCTGGCAAGCTAAGTACTTCTGATGGCCGCGAGCTTCCGGGGTTTGAAAACAATTTTTTCATTAGCTGATTCACGCGTCCGGGCAAGGCTTTGGTAAGTACTGATTTACCGTCCGATTTTCTCGTAGGAATTAATGCTTACACTCGACTATCGCTAGTTTGTTACTCGAGAATTTAACCTCAGTATCACGCGGCTATGTATTCCACTTGCATATAGGTTATGCGCTTATCACTAATCTCAGTCACTATTTACATAATTAAATAAAGCCTTTTAAGTCACCTCTGAAAACAATGTGGTATTTACAAACATATCAATGTTAAATTACTCCCGTCGATTTTAAATACTGTTACAATTTTTCGATGCGACAGTTTTGTGGCCTTCAGCGAAAAAATCATTCTGCATATTCTTGTTGATCTGAGGGGTTATTCTTTCCAGATAACGTGTACTCTTACAAAAAAAAAGTTGAAATGAGTCCATGGAAAAACCAACTTACAGCCTTGTAAAAACTTCGATAACTGTACATTTGTGAACAATCATAGAAAAATAAAGATTGGCCGTTCAAGACACAAACTAGAGGATAAATACAATAGTAAAAGCACACAATCTTCAGTTAGGTCATGCAATGATTTTTAAACTCATTTGTCAAAAAGTTTTATTTTTTACACTTCGGGTATATTACTCTTCAACTGTAACCCTTATAAACCCAAAACTTCGTGCATGTGTTTATATATGCGTCTTTTGATTGAAGTTAGTTACAACTTGAGTTTAAAATTTAATTATTTGAACTATATGATAATGAATTGAGAAATATTGCTTTTCAAACATATTTCACTCAATTAGAACATATCTTAAATGCACAAATACGAGTATACAATAATCAGGGGATTAAAATTTATATTATATTATGATGGATAAAATCTGAAAAAAATATATTATTTCTCAATGTTTATATTGTAAGGAATGCAGCATAAAGCCACAGTACACAACTTTGCTACTGCTATTGGTGAATATAGATCTAGATTCTTAACAATTAGAATGAACACTTATGTAGGTGGCTGAGCGCGCGCGCAGGGGGAGAGAATTTAATAAAAATATTGGAGTAATACACCAATGTAAACACAAAAAAAATCCCCTAGTTTTCCTTACCTTTGATTAAATCATGCATGGTGGATTCTGTCTTCAGCATTGTACACTTTCTATGTTTTGAAAGCACAGTTTGACTCAAATTATTACTACGGGTTGGCCTACCCAGTTTTTATAATTTAAATTTTCTTTTCCAATGATACAAAGAAAATCTTAGAATATACGTCTTTTATAATGTTAATTCACTTAAAGTCAATGAAAACAAAAGGAAATAAAGAAACAACTTCACGAATTCACTTGAAATTTAATTAGCCTGCCTCCTAACGAAAAATACCGATTATCGCCTCTGGAGTTTGTCCGCAGGAGAGCATTTTTACTTCAAGTGTAAATATTGTTTCACTATAAATACAAAGGAAAGTCATTAAGTTATAAATTTTAGAGTAGTACCACATTTTTGAATGAGACACATGAGACTATTGTCACTAGATGGCAATTGGCGACATTGGACACCAGACAATCCATGTTTACAGAGCAGCATTCGGCAGTGTGATTTCTGTTTGGAAACAAAGAAATGCTTGTCACTTTAAGCTGTTTATAATTGGTACAGAAGTCTGTGAAGAGTAGATGAATTCGCTTCGGCCGGCCAAGGCGAATTTGCAACAGGTTGAAGACTTAATCCGAGCAGGCAGAAGGGTAACTATAGACACTGTAGCTGTTGTTATTGGTTGTTCATATCCCATGCCCTATCTTATTAGGCATGACTGATTAGGTTTTCACAAGGTCCGTCCATGATGAGTGCCGCGCATGCTGACCCCACAACACATAATGCAAATTACAGCATCTCAAACCGCCACAGGTGGCCGAGGTCGTTATGGCGCGGACTTGTGAGCGGGAGGTCTGGAGTTCGAATCCCACCAGGACCGTCCTCCCTGATTGGGTTTTTTTCCGGTTTTCCTCAGTCCTCATAACTGGCAAATGCCGGGGAGGTACCCTAAATTTAGGCCTGGTACGTCTCCTTCCTTAAAAAAATATATCTTTTCCTAATTTATCATTTCATCTCATGTATCATCAGTGTCCACCACCTGTGGTGCATCAGTAGTAAAAACGGGTGTTAAACACTACCCCCCCCAAAAAAAAACAGCATCTCAATAACCGAATTGAAACAGGTATTGAGTGTTGCATTTATAAGCGGACGTTAATGCAGTGGAAATATCCTGTGTAGCCTGAAAAATAGACAGTCATTATCCGCCAGAAAAATTATGCTTAGGGATCACAAAAGACATACTGCTAACCGTATTCCAGCCTCAAGGATAAACCGCAAATGCCGACTTCTATTGTAACATCCTCAGGAAACTTCAAGTGAAGCGACTAAGGCTCCTCGCCAAAGGCGTGTTGCTCTCGCATGATAACGGGCAACAAAACAAATAAAATCTTATGAAATTTCAAGCGGAAAGTCCTGGAACATTCTCGTTCCTAAAAGGAAGTCACCATCTGGTTCTGACAGCAGCCCAAAGAATTTAACGCTGTTGGGTTTAAGGAGTTTTTGTGAAACGATGTAATATAATGTATAATTTACCCATAAGGAATTATGTTGAGTATTTTTAAAACCTTTAAGTTCTATATCCATTTGTAACTTACTAATGACTTAACTTCGTATTATCTAATAGTTTTTAAAAATATTTTACTCAACTTTGTAACACAACTCGAGGCAGACAGTGGTGCATATGCATGACTTATTCTGTTGCCTAGCCGCATCAAGCCAAATTCTGTACTGACAACAGCAAATAAAAACATCATATGCATGATAGTAAAATAGTTTTAATTGTACCAGTTTAAAGTAATGCTGGAATCAATTTGAATGTTTAAATCCCATATTTCTGCGCCTAACGCCTTCATAACTAAAAGCGCAGCTTATCCAACTATTTCAGTTTTCTTTCCTCTTTCAGGAATTTATCTTTAACTGCATTGGAGCAATTCTTCTACTGATCAGCGGCGCTATAGCAATTGACTTTTGGCGTAGTGTGGGACTGGTGCCTATCACAGCTGAGCCGCGACATTGGGACCGACTTAGAGCAGAACTCGGAAGTCTCGTCAACAATGAAAAAAATGCTGGACTTTCATTAGGCTGTCTCACGCTTTTCACAGCTCTTCTGTATTTAATGGATTCCTTCTTTGGATACAGAATGGGAATAAGCGGACAATGATGTACATGTTGAAATTTTTTACATATTAATTAAAATGTTTTTTAAAATCTCTGTTCTAACTATATTAACTGTGCAATTCTGCTCTATTTTCTGCATATTTTAAAAAATTGTGTATGAATGTGTCCTCGCAATAAACATGTTTTAAAAACTAACAGAAAAAATGAAAGTACAATGTAATGTAACAATTTAAGCAGAGAAAATAAAAAGTTTACAAAAATATCTAGTTTTGCCATAAATACTACGTTGTTCTCTCATGTATTACAAACATTTAGCACCAATCAATTCATTTGTCCCCTTTTGCCCTCATATATGACCAGTCTCTTTGGCCATTTATATATAGCACCAGAGAGAGAGAGAGAGAGAGAGAGAGGGGGGGGGGCACGACTCACCTTTCTTGCTCTGCAGTAGCCAATTACGTGCTAGTTTTAGCTACCGACAGATTTCAATCAAGCTCCCGTACAGTGAAAAGTAGGCTCACGTTGTCAAATGTATATATATATATTTCCTTACGCAGTTGTGTTATTACTGTTCAGGAATAAGGTTTATCGGAGCAGTGTCCATTAAGTTAAACAGGGCCAGTGAATGATAATATGCAAGTGCACATTATCAAGCTGCAAGTGAACGAAATGCATGATATTGAAGCTGAGCATATTTTTTTAAATTGTGTTTAACGCCCGTTTTTACTACCGAGGCACCACTGGCGGTTGACACTGGGAGGAAATGGGCTTATTGTATAATATACAATTAAAAACTAATCGGTTATACATCTCTGTTTTCATGTGTTTTTGTTTTAAAAGTTGACCTGTAGAAGAGAAAATAGTAAATAATTTTGGCATTTTCTTTGTGGGGGCTTAGCCAATCTGGCCGTTATTGATGGGCCGTCCATGGTCACGAACAACTCATCTAAAGACCGACTTCAGTCCCGGTGGTCTAGTGGTAGCCGTACTTGCATCATAGATCCAAGATCACGGGTTCAATCCCGGTCAGGGTCCATGAATTTTTTCGGGCGTAAATACTAAATATGGTTTCCTTTGGAAGGGAAGCACAGCCGTGGGTCCCGTATTGATTTACGGCAGGTAAAGGGAGCTGAAATAAGAGGCTCTAAGCAAACTTTGTCGGCCATTTTACATCCTGAATTGAATGGGACGCTGATCCTTGAGATATTAAAGAGAGTCCTTAAATAACAATAAAAAATGCACAAAGGCGAATGTCAGTAAGGTAAAATTTGACAATTCATAACGGGACTTATCATTGGGTAAAAAAAAA
Organism: Metallyticus violacea; assembly: GCA_030762175.1. Lineage (NCBI taxonomy): Eukaryota > Metazoa > Arthropoda > Insecta > Mantodea > Metallyticidae > Metallyticus > Metallyticus violacea. The sequence goes on along the minus strand of CM060837.1, from coordinate 21,967,860 downwards.
ATTATCACCTTATTTTCCATGAAAGCAAAACTTTAATTATTCTGGAGAAAATATACATTTGTTTTCCTAACCTTAAATTACTACAGTGTTTTTAATTCTTTTAATAGTGAAACTTAAATAACAGATCATAATTTAAAATGTACATTATGCACATTCCTGTTTTAGATTGTTAGAAACAAGTGCAAGGTTTGGGTAAACATTATTTGGCTCCATTGAGGTACAAATATAATAACAGCGAAAGGATTAAAGCAATAAAACTGTTCATTGGAAATAAAAATCACAATTAAGAATATTTCATTTCTTCAAGCAAATATTTTTAAACACACATCACTAAGGGATAATTCCTTTCTGTGATAGCTGCAAGTAAAACCAGGCATGTGTTTGTGTCCAATACTGTACATTTATAATTTGCTATTAAAAATTCATATAATTAAGCTTACTTATGCAAAATGTAATTACAGCCAATATTAGATCCTAAATTAATCTACATACAATAAATTAATGTGCTTCATAAACCACTAAATACAGCATAGATACAAATTTCTGTTAACTTTTATACATAATGATAATTTACCAAATAACATTAACCTAAAGTTTATCTCAAACAATATATCATTTTTACATAACAAAGACTTTATGGTAAACTTACTAGAAATGTTAAGCAGCTATTGTACAGTATCCTAACATAATTATTCAGGATATCATTTCCAGAAGTGGAGGGGAAAGCTTGTGAATTCATTTCATGATGCTTTCGACATTCACTGGTTTTTCGATATAAGGATTCCCATGACAATTTTTTAAATCCAATCAGAGAGCACCAATAAGGTAGCAGTCATACAATGGCACAGCACCTGGGTGATGGGTAGAAAATGAGTTACTTCAGAGGCAGTGCCCAGTCACAGCTCATTTCTGGAAGATAATAAATCAAAGGAAAAGGGCAAAGTGGGAGGAAAAGTTCAACTTTTCTCAATTAAATAACTCAACTTTTACCATTATTGTACATAAACGGTTATGTTGTCTCTAAAGTACAAAAATCAGATTTATGCCATAATTGGAAACAATAGCAGGTATAATTTGGGTTCAGGATTACATTTAAAGATATTGGTAAGTATAAACAATGTCATTCTGTGGATATGCAACGCTTACTATATAAATACAGTCATGCCTGTTCTTTTTATAATTCAAAATATGTATTTTCTAAAGCGATTCACACACTCTTCAGGGTCTTTTGCACTTTACTTCCCTTTCTTACCTTCTGATTCATGCTTTCAATACATGTACAGTGTGTTCACAAAGTCTAGTAACACTTTAACTAATTACAAAAAGATTACAATTTATTCAAAAGGCATGCCATGTCAAGAAAAACTCAAATTGTTTCCTTTGAATTTCAGCACGAAAGTATTACCCCATTATCCACAGTTGGCGTTTCTGTAAAATAGCGACATCTGTTGCAGGACGTGCTTATTGTGTATTGGAATTCGATAAAAATAAGTGCTACAGGTGACTATTTAACTTGACCTTACAAACTGAGCCGTCCTGAACGGTAAGTGGCGAAATGTAGCGAAGAAAACAGACTGGTTACGATTTCAGTAAGGGATTCACATGTTCCTCTGTGAGCGCCCAATTGTTAAATGTGTTGTGAATAGAAAGTGTTAATTGTGCAGTGTGGTTAAAAAAAGTTGTTCATAATAAGTAGATCGAACAGTTCGTATGCCTGGAATGTGGGAAGAAGTATTGCTGCAATAAAAATTTAAGACAGCATGTTTCTTCAGTACACCCGGAAGAGTTTGTTATCGCGCCTATTCAAAAAAAACACGACAATCGTGCGCGTATCACTGTGAAATACGCAACAAGAAATCAATGATGCATACAACTTCAAACGCTATCAGCGAGATTAGCATGGCGAGGGTTCAGCTAGAAAGCAAACAATGACATGCAGCTTATCTAGTCATGAAGCAACAATGGAATTTCTTTTATTTCAGCACTTAGAATCAGTACATTAAATAAAAGTAAAATCAGAAGAACTATATCTCTTGTCCTTTGATGATTTTACAAACTGGAAGCAGAAAATTGAGACAAGGGGTAGATCTCTGTAAAATTTCGTAGTTCTCTCACCGTTTCTCACAATATTGTAAAGCACTGTTAAGCGTGTCATCGCTCAGGCAATTTTTTTCTAAGGTGTTAGCTTCTTAAAATTGCAAGGAAGCAATAGCATGTGTGGTGTTACGATTGCTCGCCGAATGCCTGCATTTGTTGTACAGTACAATTAACGATCTGCACCTCTGTCAAACCAGCTATTGTACATAATGAGCATGTCTGTAAGGGTAAATCTTACAATTTATATTTTTTATACATCTCTCTGCATGGCTCCAGCATTTCCTGGAATTCGGTCTCTTCCACAGCCGTTCGGGACTAAGTAATTCGATTTTCTCAGCTGTCTTTTGACACTTAAGCCACAGGAAGGTTCCAAGCGACAATTTATGCCTGGTATGAGAAATTTGTAAGCAATGGCTGCTTGCGCCTGCAGGAAAGAAAAGGCCATTCTAGCGTCGGTGAAGGGAAGGTTGTCCAAGTAGAGAGGGGCTCGGAAAAATGAATTCGTAAAACATTCCGCAAGAATCCAAATGCCAGTGTGAATGGTACTGCGAAAGACTGTAAATTGCTCCTATGGCATCAGTTAAAATCAGTCAACAAAGAAAAGCGTTTCAAGTTTTGTTCCTAACTGCAAATATAATAGAAGATATCAGTGTAATAGTTTAATTTTCAATGACGAAGCAACATTTAACACAAATGCAAAAGCCAAATTTAGTCCCCCCGTCTGATTCCGTTCCCCAAGATATGTAATGTTGGTATTTATGTTTTAAAGCTGTACTTGCAGATTTGCCCCTTTGATTGCTTATTAAAGTTCGTGTTTTGTTTGACCTTTCGGCAATGGTAAATAGTGGTCCAGTATTTAACCTATTTTTTCAATGCACTCTACAAAACCGTAAAGGTTCATGCGCACTGGATAGCTGCACTTCTTACACTTATGATTGTTAGTGGTACCAATCCTGCACAAAAGTTACTAATGTGGTGAAAAACTAAATTATTCCAAATGAGGAAAATACAGAAATGTAATGCGCTAAAACGGAGATTGCATAGTTCCGCCAATGTCATCCCTAAGAAACTCGGTGGTAATAATGAAGTACTCTCCGCATTGTATTGGTACACGTAATCTATATGTGAACATAATCACTTATTTGTCTCTTAAGCTTGTTCTGGTATCTTTTAAGAAAAAAGTAATATAAAAAAAGCGATTACAAAGAACAGCAACTGTATACCATCTCTTTCGTACTAATTCTTGCTGCCTTACGCTGCATGCAACAAGACATAAGATCTGGACCATGACCCTTTACCATTGCCAAGTAAGCATGTGTGCTATTGAATATTGTTCTGTACTTCAATCAAGTGTTAATTTCTGCTTTTAATTGTTGTTAACATTGTTCATTGTAGCAACAATGGTGATTTAACCAGGAATTTATGTAATTTCATTCCCTTTAGCGTTCCTATTTTCGTCCCGAGAAAATTGGTACTTACAATATTCATTATGCCACAAGATGTAGCAGAACTCGGCAGAGGATTCAAGGAGCTGCCGCCACGGTAACAAAGGATTGCTGAAATGGGCACGGCATTAATCCGATTACCGCATACAAACCTTAATAACTTCGGCCCATTCCACCGAGTTCCGAGTGTCTGGTGTTATTCCTTTCGTCTAAAGTAAACAGTAACACCCTATCACGAAATACCTGATAATTCTTAGCGTTTCCGCTGTTACTTTAAACATAAAAATAAACAGTAACTATTAACATTTCCTGTTTCTCATATTACATATTCTTAATTATTAAATAAAGAGTAAATTAATACATTATTTATTCTAATTTTCAAGCCCGATTTTTATTAGTACTGAAAGAGATTGCAGAGACGAAACAACGTGTTTTTCCTGAACGAGCTCTGATGCACTTCATTCCCCACGCATATCATATCAACTTAACATAAATAAACAGCTGCATAGCTGTAATCATAGTTTCAGGGAAATAGATCATCAAGGCCTGTTTATTATACAAATGGTTACCACATCGAATCTTTAGAAAATTTCTCCTCAAAAAGATATCTATATGTGTCAGGTATGTATTTTGTAATTCTTAGAGCAATAAATTATGAAATGTGTTACCAAACTTTGTGAACATGCTGTATATGATTAGATATATGTTCCATGTTTGGGTTAAAAACATAATTACCTCTCTGTTGTTATTGTGTATGAAGCATGTCATGATAAAAACTTCAGTCCTGAAGACACAAGAATGTCAACCTGTGACTAAACACCTGTTTTTGAGGAATATACAAAGAGAAAATTCAGAAGATATGGGGGTTCACTGTCATCACACGCAATGATAAAACATTCCGTTGCATGATTATGAGGAACATTGTGTTGGAAGATAGGCTTCTCTGAGTATTACAAAAATATTGAATATGTTCATTACATAATTATGGCACGATCCTTAATGAATTGAGCTTAAATATGTCTCATAAACATTTCTTTCACATTGGATAAGAGAAATGGATCTGTAAATGCCATAAATGTCAAAGAATGGCTTTCAAGTTCCACTGCACACTCTGGATAAAGTCTGTCAAACTTTTTGGTTCATATTATCACACTAGTCAGTGCTCTTCATGTAAGCTGTATTGTGAAAAATATCAAGTCTGATTGCATTACATGCCAATGTTATACAGATCTAGAAAGGTGGAAGGGCTGTTTCCTCCGAGCTCTCAGATAATGGAAACAGGATGCAATGGAGTGATGAATAATATTACATAAAACATATGATTAGTTATAATTAAAAAGTCACAAGAGACATTGCTTCACATATTAACTCAGATTGAAAAAAATTACAATTTCAAAGTTTCAAAGCTACCGTAACAGTCTTCTGGGTAAAAAGTCCAGTGGGATAAAACATTACGTACAGAGCTCGTTAAAGTGTGTGCTGGACCTAGGTCATGCCAGTCATTGATGATTGCATTCAGTTGCAGTTGCAGTTTGCTGTTATGAGAGCGAGCATTATTGTGCTACTATGAGCCATTGGTTCATCAACCAATTATAGTGTGTTAGAGAAGTAAATTTCATAAAAATGAATTGTTAGCATTAGAACAGAGAAAAAATAATAACCCTCATACTGTAGAACAGCTTAAAACATCAAAAAAGTGCACACAAGCACCACTTTGAACAACTATTAATACATTATGAAATACACTACTATCATATGCATGATTTATTGATCAAAGTTGTGTGAGTGAAAACATGGGGTAATCAGCAACGTGTGGAAACTTAACCTCAAGGCTTGCATTCAGTTGCAGATACAGGCAAAAAAATAACTAGCATACTTGATTATCAGCCCTTAGAACAAGTATAAAATTTAATTATTTACAATGCACAATGAGTATTTATTCGGAATATTTAAAGAATATGTATATAAAACTATCTAAATATTATATGTAGCGTTTCCTAAAACACCAAGATGAGATTCAAGAATTAAGTTTGAATTACTGTTTGGAAGTAGGCGACAATACCTGAAGTAAAGTCAGAGCGCAGAAATGAAACAATTATAGCGAACCAATTAGAATAAAGTAAATTTATGATAGGAGTATATTAAAAATTTGCAGAAAAAGCACAAAACGTTTCCAAAGCAGGTCCTTCTTGCAAAACAGTCTCCAATGATGTTGCAGAAAACTCGTAAACCAAACCAAATATCATTGAATGAAGCAGCAATAAAAATTGCAGGACAGTTTGCAATTATTGCTTTAATTGTTTAGAATTATTTTATGAGCATTGTGCTAAGCATATATAAGTGCGTACAAAAAATCAAAAGTAAAATTTTCCTGTTAGGGATACAATTTACCAACACTACTTCATACATCACAAACAATACCCCACAAATTCCTGTAAATGCATTAATTTGTAGAGAAATTCTAACAATACAGTATAATCTCTACAATGAGAATGCACACATATATTTTAGAGTAAACTATGCAAATGTTACAGTTTGTATAATTTATTTATTTAATACTAGCATTTAATTCAGATATCCTAGATCTTGGCACAATGTTTTTGGTGCCTTGAATGAGCCGAAGGATTTACATTCATTCTTTCAATTGAGGGTGCCCAAATTCTACCCTTTGCATATGCTTGTGGTTATGGATATGAACCCATAAGAATTTTAATTTAAAAATATAAATACAAGAACCTTTAGAAAAAAAAATTGGTTGTATTTATAATCAGTTCTAATCCTAAGAAAGAAACAGGCTTTGATGCAGCTGCAATAACCACAGGATGGCTCTAGAAATAAATGCCTAGTTTATTTCTCCCACTCTCCTGGGGTGGGGAGGTTGGGGATTTTAGTGCATTAAAATCACTTATTTACACATAGATTAACTGCATGGCATCAAAAATGTATAACAACAGAAAATATAGCAACATCCTTCCCAAAACATTAAATGCATTTTAAAGACGCATGTAATTTACCCTGTAATTATCTCATTTTTATTATACCAAATGATGTCACATTTTAACAACAATAGAATTACAGCTAAAATCAATAAAAGATCAATTGCTCACCATCCCAAAGAAGTGGAAGAAATTCTCACTTACTAGGCTTTATATTTAAAAAACTTTTAATTATATCTAAATTGCAAGTATATACTATACCATAATGACAATTACAAAAAGAACTTAAATACTATGGCATACAGAACACTAAGCAATTTTAAATCACCAATTGTCTTTACATCAGTCTGTTAATTCTTTACAATTTAAATGCTTATATGTAATTTTCAAATTTGGTAGAAATTTATTGATATGTGCAAATTAAATTAGAAATAAGATGTTTATCACAGTTAGTTTTATCTGCAAAACAAAAAAAGGAAACAAATAAATAAAAGTAAGGAACAGACAAGCACAAGCCAAACAAAACCAAAGAAGCATACCAAAACAAACAAGTACCAGCATATGAATGCAAAACATTTATTCAAGCAGTTAATGCCAAAGCGAAGACTTTTTTGACATTTATCAAAGTAGCTAAACCAGGCCCAGCACCTGAAGGTCAACTTGCCCTATTCATTCTGTGCTATACCTTCACCTGACACAGCAATACTCTCGCATCAGTAGGTGGAAGTTAAATCAGTCAAGTGGCATTTAAAATATGGACCAGGCAATTTTATTTAAGAATTTATTTATTTATTTATTCTGGCAGAACTATTGCTGCTCAAGAAATTTCCCTAAAATTAGCGAACTGTTTTACCACAATTATTTTATCATGCAATATAAAAACCAATCAGATTATAGTTTTACTGAGGATAAACTGAATTTGAAAATTCACAAAATGTAAATGTATTTGATTACCCTTGGGGAGCCTACATATTAATAAAGATATTGCACAATAATCAATATTTTTAAGGATAATGGATCAGGAGCAGATAGATCTGAAGTTGTAAACTTGATAGAAGTTAGAAATAGTGAAGTTGACCGATTAAACACAAAGAGGTTGGTATTAGATGATACTATATTTCACTAATTGTTAATTTATCAGAACAGTTTCAAGAACATTTGCTCTCGTCTTCATCTGGGGACAGACTAATGCTGGCAGGTGACAATAATATGTTATTTACAATACTACTGCCCGATTTGTGACTCTTTGGAAGAGCCCATATATTCTTGACGAAATTGAACTGCTTATTTTGATTTTTTTTTAAAGAATGATTTTATTCTGACTTGTATTATCAAATGATATGTTGCTACACTGTCAACAACTTTTGTTCAATTTATCATCACTCACTTCCTGTTTGCTAACAGCATAAGTTTAAAATGTGCTGTTCGGTGGAACTAACAATTATATTGAAAGATGACATTGTAATGACAATTATTTTACATCACTGGATATTAGCTGATAAGTAACCATCATATGAGTAGTTCAAAAAGTAGGTTACACTTTTTGCCCTATTATAGCAGTACTGTTCAAAAAAAGCACAGAACACAGCTCATGTTCAGATCTTCCTATAGAATCACTTTCTTTTTTTCTTTTTTGAATAGAGTTTAAAACCTGTTTTTACTACTGTGGCACCACAGGCGGTGGACACTGATTATACATGAAATGAAATGATATATTGGGAAAGGATTTTTTAAGGAAGGTAATGTCCCAGGCCTAAGTTTAGGGTACCTCCCTGGCATTTACAATTTGTGAGGACTGAGGAAAAGCTGGAAATAAAAAATTTCAGTCAGAGAGGATGGTCCTGGTGGGATTCTAACCCCTGACTTATAGCTCATGAGTTCGCGCCTTAACGACCTTGGCCACCAATGAAAGTGGAACCATTTTCATTGTAGCAGTGATAAGAGTTGCATCATAGCACACATACAAAATAGAATGGAAATATATACCATGATTGAAGTACATGGAAGAGATATTGTACTTACAAAGCTGTTGACAATGGAGTGGTAATATATCATAAACTTAGGTATTAATTTTTTACATTAACTCCATTTACTTACTTAAAAGTAAGACACGTTTTGGGAGAGATTCTTCCGAAACGCATCTTACTTTTAAGTAAGTAAATTGAGTTTAGTGTAAAAAAATGAATACCTAAGTTTAGGGCACATGGAAGAGTTGTTTTTATGGACAACACGTCTCAATTGCATTGAGATTCATCATTAAATTTCAATTGTGTATGGGTCAAATATAATGTTACATCCATCATATTGAAATAGTGACAGCAATATGGACAAGGCTATACAGATGTGATTGATGCAATTTGCAAGGTACAGACCAACAATGACAAACACAGAAGACATTGTGCTGCAGGTTGATCCAATGGATCTTGACAATTGCAAAGTTACCGTCATGCAAATTGCACAGCTGTTTGGCCTCTCAATAGACAGTACTCATTTCATCATTAAAGATCATTTGGAGCATATTTCTGTCATTAGTAATCGAAAAATTAGTGAAGAAATTCAGACAACTTTTATAGAGACTGAATAATTATGTTGAAAAATAGTATGGTAAAATGTATCATATTGTATTCTAATACTTTGATAAATAAAGTTTCTTATCCTGAAATAATAAAGGTGTAACTTACTTTCTGTATCACCTTCATACCCAATTTATTTAGTTTTCTGAATAATGTTTAGCAACTATCTTTACTGCTGAACCATCACAGGCAAGGACACTATTGATTCATGCAATGAAATGATAAATTGGGAAAGGATTGAAAAGAAACTTTCCAGGCCTAAGATTAGGGTACCACCCCTGCATTTGCCTTTTATTAGGACTGAGGAAAACCTGGTAAAACCTCAGTTAAGGAGGATGTCCTAGTGGGTATCGAATCCCAGGCCTTCCACTCATAAATCCCTGCCTTAATTACTTCGGTCATTCATGGTGGTATCAAATTTAGTTAATAAGGAGGTGACTAGAATAAGCCACTCCCTGTGATGAACTCTTTACTAACTTATAAGTACATTGAAGCCAACTGCCAACTGGGACGGCTCTGAGCTGCAACCAAGAATTTATCTCAGAACCTCTTTCTAAAAGTACATGCAAATACTGTGTTGCCCTATTGACCCACTAATTGTATAATAATATCTTTCATCTCTTATTATTTTGCTGGCTTAAACCAGATTATACAATAGTTATACTTATTTGAAAGTAGTAAACTTTCAAGATGATGCTCTCCTTTGAAATGCAACCCCCCCTGATGTTTACATTTGAAGTTACTTTTAAGTCTGCCACATATTAGATTTAACACACAACATATCATTAAGCTTTAAAGTTTCAGAAATTTTACTGCACATGTGGATTCTGATTATCGTGTTGTTTCATATTACAGTCAGGTAAAATGATGAGTTCAGCATGCATGCTCAAACACTTTTTTGTGTGCATTTCCATAAAACTAGTTTCTTAAAATAACACAAAGCTCTGAATAACGGAATTTGTGGCTTAGCTTTTGTGGGAGCATTTAAATATATCCCTACAGGGAAAGGACAATTTATTCCTTGATATAGCTGATCATTTCAGAGTAAGCTCAGAATTCAGAGATATCAAGCTGAAAAAAACAATCTATCATTGGGCTATGTTAGAGGAAGAGAGTCCGAAAACGCTAGCATATGTAAAGTTTTATGGGAAGTTGAAAGGCAAAAATTTTATTCCCCGCCCTTCATTTTTCAAAAAATGTTACAATAAATGTTGACTTTTCTGAATTATGTGATATTATTTTTGTTATATAAAGCCTAGAAGTAATGTTTTTCAATGTTTGAAATTACATCTGCACAGATTAAAAAACTCCAAATTATGATACCATCTATTTTAAAAGTATATAGCTTTTGAACTAATTGAGCTAGAAGGTTCTGGATTTTACCATCCACTAGGGGAAATTTTGCTTTTGTTGTTGGCATTTCTGACTTAAGAAGTCTCAACTATGGTACATATGCATTACGTTTTGGATTTTAACAATTTTTTTCTTTAATCATAATTTTCTCAATCTACTGCATTGCCTTGAAATTTTTGCTGACATTTTTAGGTGTAATAATTAAGCTACTGAAGCAGAATTATTAAGAAAAGTTTTATAACCTGGGAATTATAATGAAAGTTTTTGTATATAATTTTGGATAAAAATAGACTCCACGTAAAAAAAAAAAAAGTCTACTAATGTGTTACTTCAAGATATACCCACAAATGAAAAGAATGTAAGAACATTTTGGGGTCATAACACTTTTAATACCTAAGCTTAATGCATCACTAATGGCAGGTTTGTTGATTTTATTTACTAGTACTTTAGTGATAAATAGCCACCAGGATCCTTAAGCACTTAACATCAAGTTAGGTGCATTTTAACTAATAAGATGATATAAACAAAGCACAAGCTATATGACACCATCCAGCAGATAAACAAGAAATGATGAACAAAAGGCACAAGAGAGGGTGGTTTATGACCTTTTTTACCCCTCCTACCTGTCTATAATCCAGCTTCATTCCAGTTTAAGTGCTTAGAAATCATGATGCCTAATGATAACGTATTGGGCTGGCTCAGAAGAATGTTAAAGTGTTTTCATTGACCTTTTTATGTATGCTGGGTCTGGGATAAACTGTATCAATTTCAATTTCTTGAAGATTAATATGGTATTGTTCCACATTTAATGTGACTAATGCATTAACAAACTTTCTGTGAACCATGGAAAATGCACAGTAGGAACTATACAACACCGATCATTCATACAACTTTTGCATGCTGTCAAAAACTGCTAGAGAAAGAACACTGTTCAATTTAAAAATAAACTGTTTCTTCAACAATTTATGAAATAACCTTAAAGCTGTTGCAAATTTCTGTTTGCTAAAAAGAAAAGGGCATTGCAAGAGAATTCTCCAAGCACTGACCAACGTCATCTAACATTTCCTTGATAAGAGCTCTGGTTATTCTTTGTTTCTTATACCAAAACACTTTCCATTTTCCAATTAACTAGATAATGTTTAGTTTGACAACCTGGAGATTTTAATTGGCTTTTAACTCTGAACATAATCTTCATTAGATAAATGCTTGTCACACAATAGAAAATACATAATGAACCTCCACATACACCAGTTGCCTGTCTCTGTCAATCATGAAACAAATACTGTGCACATAATCAATATTTGTATATCTCATCTTGTACATAACATTTTGAAACATCAGATTAATAAATATGCAGCATTATTTTGAACAGTATTAGTATAGCATGAGTACCTTCCACAAATAGTTAAAGCCATATTGTGCAAAATGCACCTACTAACACTCCAGTTTTAAAACTTTCTTCCAGATCATTGATTTGTTTCAATTCCAAATTATTTACAACAGCACAACTTATGAAAATTGACCTTATACTTTTACTTTGAATGTTCATCAAACAGTGAGTAAACTCCATTCCTAACACTATGTCTCTTCATGCAATTTACAAAAATAAAAATTAAACTACTTGAGATACTGCAAAATAAAATAATACTGCAGAAAAATAATTTCTGGTTTATCTATCCCCAAACAACATATCTACCAACAAAAAAGTTCAAGATCATACTCTCAATTCAAACTGCATGCAACTGAAGCAAATACAAAATGCAAACTTAAAATAAATATCTTATGCTTTAATTTTCTGCAGATCATCTTAATTACAAAATATTACTTTTGGTAACAAAACACAGTTCCAGCTATGATTTGTGATGTTTCTTGGAACCAGAATTTTTACAGCATTAGCTAAAGAAATTATTGTAAAATTTTATTTTATTTATTTAATCCAGCAACATGCACTATTGCAGATTAATATTACAAGTTAACGTTTTCTTTTTGAATTTATAGTATTAAAATTGCTTACAATATACAGCACTCGCAAAGGAAATCTTTACACGAATAATTCACCTGACTTATTTTTCTCTCACACTATCCAAGATGAGAGCGGAGCTGAAAATCATGTGAATCCCACGTGCATAGTTGCAGCTTGCAGCCATTAACATGCCAGCCCTTAGTCAGTCTCTGGTGTTTGTTCATGGAATTACCTTTACATATCTGTTTCTAATACAATCATAATGACATATGCAAAGCTCAGTGTTAGGAAGAACACTTGTGCTTAGACTATGTTAGAAGTGTACAGGAAACTGGAGAAGCAGTCTCTCAGCAACTGGACATACCTCAATTTTAAATTTCCTGGACATTCCAGTACTAAAGGATGAGGTTTGATCTAATGAACACTCAATACTGCTTATCTTTCCTCCATTTAAGGTAACCCTCGGATCTTGAGAGTACTGGATGAATGAACTATGCACGCCAAAGAAAGTGACCAATTTGTATGGTTTATGGATCACTCATAGGGAAACAATCTAGGGCAGGCATATATAGCCTATCTCCAAAGACCATAAGCCTTGGTAAACAATGCACAGTTTTTCAGGAAGAAGTATAGCTATCCTGAACTGTGCTTTTAGAGGACTTGAGAAGGATTACCATGGTAAACAAATTCTCATCCTCTCAGATAGTCAAAGTGCATTTAAAGCACTCTCTTCCAGCCAGATGAAATCTAAACTGGTATGGGAATGTCTAAATGCCCTGTATGCCCTGGCATCTCACAATAGGCTTGAACTGTGGCTGGTACTAGGGCATCAGGACATCTATAGAAGCAAAAGAGCAGATCATTTGGCAAAAAGGGGTACTGACATACCCTTTTTTGGTTCTGAACCCATGATTGGAATCAGTACATGTATTGGGGAAAAGCAACTAAGGAGGCAAATTTATTCTGGATAAAGACAAGCTAGGAATTTGGTCCTAGGTTCAAGCAATACTGTTTCCTAACATTGGACAGAAGAGGAATAAATAAAATACTTGCATAATTACGGAACATGGTCTCTTCAGGAAACATCTACGAGAAGTGGGATTCTATACAGATGAAACTATTTGGAGAAATTTGCCTCGCATATCCTGTTTCAGTGTCCATTCCTGGTAAGAAACACTTTCTATAACCAGGGAAGACCTAGGAACAAATGCTAACATTGGAACCAAAATACTGCAACTTGTTCAATGAACAAATTTGTGAAATGATAAAGGCATCTCTTTCAATGCCACAATAACACAATAAGCCTTATAGGCTAATGTGCCAGAGGTAGTTTAAACTCTATCAAACCACACATTATTTAACCTATGTTATACATATGTAATTCATGTAAGTGCTGATTTAAAGGTATCAACACAGACTATTTATGACCTAAAAAAAGGCAGCAGCATCATTACTTCATCGCATCACATCAGAACAAAAAGTGGGTTCAGAAGTCACACACGACCACACAAAACATTTAAAATGTGAAATGATAGCTCATCATCAGCAGGACTGAAGAAATATTCAGAGCTGCTCAACAATGTCCAATGTCCAATTTGGACTATTCAGCATTGGCTTCAGAAAGACTTGGGTCTGCCAACTCAGCTGCAAAGAAGCTTCTTCTAACTGAAGCTACGAAGAACAAAATATTAAACTTTTGCAATACATTTCAGCACTGGACTTCAAGAGGACTGGTGTCAGGCAATGGTTTTTGATTAAAGTACTTTCAAGCTCATCAGAATGCATCCCAAAATGATGAGAAGGCCAAAAAATGTATCAAAGTTATATAACCCAAAGTCAAAACCATTAAATACTCTAGAAGTATAATGGTATTGGTTGTATTTAGTGGTAATTATGGCAGAGGAGGTTTATGTTTTCTCCCCAAGAATGTCACAACGAGCGGAAGCAACTATTTATATGTGCTGCAGCAATATTTTGCCAATTCATCAGTGTCAGTACTTCATATATAATGGTGCCCCTGCTCACAGAACAAAGACAGTTCAATAGTTATTGAATGATAATATATCTGTACTTCAATGAGCAAGTAACTCCCTTGATTTAAACCCTGAAAGAGGTGTTGAAAAAGGTATTAAAAATATGCTGAAGTGAAAAAAGCAAAGAGAAACATGATCAAGTACAGTTGTACAGTTGTACTTGATCATCAGTGCAAATAAACCAAGTTTTGTTTTTATTGCCTTCTTCCTACAATGTGAAGATTTCAACTGTGGGCACTGTACCGGCTGACTTTATACTGCATAATACTTTACATTCATTAATATACAGAATGTTCAGAAATTCAATTATCAAACTTCTAGGTGTAATAGCAGAAAGCAAAATAAATGCATTTTGTTAAATGACAATTGGTCGTGAATTATTTAAGCTAAATTAACCTGCACATAATAAACTAATATGATAATATTCATAATTTATTATAAATGCACACATTCAATAACAGAAGTCTAAAATGGACTTTGCCGTAACTATCTGGGAGATACACTGTTTTTACTGCACATAAGCCATACTGCATCTCTACTGAATGTAAGATTGAATTGATCTTGAACCTTAATAATTTGTTGTAATGAACATCATCATCTGATGTACATTGGTGTTTTAATAAGATCAAGATCACAATAAATTACTGGAAAGGTTGCTAATTAGTTTAAATTACATTAATTTATGAATCAAAATCATTTAACAAAATACATTTTGGTTTCTTCTATAACCCCTAGAAGTTTGGAAGTTAAATATCTGAATACCCTGGATAAACATTCCAAAGAAATTTAAATTAATATATTACAGAGTAATTAGTATATGTGTGATTACTGTTTCCCATATTGTTTAACTAGATCTACAAATGTAATTATATCTTTTAAAATTATTCCTGATGTTAATTTGAACTGTTATATTTATAAATAATAATTATGATAAAATGTTTATATTATTCAATTAACCTGATGAAATATCAATATAAAGAATATGTACACAGTGCCATATATTATGTAATTACTAGACAATGGAAGTTTAAGAAAATGGCTATTTTATTTTAATGTACATTTTAAAGTGTTTTAGTATAGGTGCACGAATTATGAAAAATGAAGCATTCGGAAAAAGTTCCATTTTGCTATTTTGTGACATGTTTTTTTTTGTCAAAGTTAATTTTTTAATGGATTTTTTTTGGTAATTTATATATTTAAGATTTTTTAAATGCTTGTTTTTAATCTTTGTTCAAAAATAAAATTTTAAAAAATCATTTCACACAACAATATAATTCTCATTTTCAAAGACTTTACAACAATCAAAAACAAATTTTGCATGGAAATGTACAGAATTAGCACCAACAATGTATAGCAATATATTTTCATCAGCAACTTCTCCATTCTGCACTCGGTTGAGGTTGTTTGTTGGAAGTCATGCAAATGCCTGAGATTTTCTCCAATGAAGTGCATTAGTGCAATGTGTAAAGATGCCAAAATTTAAACTCAGTAAGGTGGCTTTGTATCAGCAATGGGTAGCACAGTTCTCCTGTTTCAGTGCAGATGGAGCTATAATAATGTGCCACATCTGCAATAAAGCAGTATATACAAAATTAAAATATTTGATATATTAAAAGTGTTGGTGTTGATCAAAAAATTTGCCTTTACATTTCTTTTAAATTAGTTTGTTTTCTTAATGCTTACTGTCCTTAATTGTTCTCTTGTTTAACTTTCCCATAAAAAAAAAAAAAAGGAATTTAGAAAAAAAATTGGAATAATAATTACCTGCAAATAATAAATTAAACCTTTTGTTTAGAGAAATCTCCATAAATTTTAGTTTATAAAATGTTTCATAGTTGGGCTGCCCACAATTTTATCATTTGTGTAACATTTTTACTCTAGCATGAGAACTAACACTTTATTTACATATATTTGACATCAAATCTATTATAGTTTTTATACTTCTTGATAGACTGCCACAGAGAAGAAATACCATTTATTTGAGCAAGTAAAAACTATCCGTAATAAAGATAATGTTAAATTCCAGTAAACACACAGACCACCAATATTAAATGAACCTTCTACTTAAGATAAACAAAACAAATTTACTGAACTTGTGACATGCATCTGTTGGCACTGGCATTCCTTAGAATGTTGCACAAAAGCTGACTTGAATTAATATATCAGACAACACTTAAAGAAATTACATTTGAAATTAGAAGCAGTTGTATTTGAATTTTAGCTGATGAAATTTCAGATTCACTTGGGTAACATACAATTAACTTAATTATTGGAAAAATGAGTGAGGAAAGGCTCTCTTTCTTGTCCAAAGAAAGAGAAATTAAGCTCAGAAAGTATAGCAAAATTTGTTAATTCAATGCTGAAAATATTATACCTGAATGGTGTCCAAGACCACCAGGTAGGTACCTTTGATTTAACAGATGCAGCAGGTTACATGGTTTCAGCAGCCCAGCATTTGAGGCCATTTTATCCTAATCTTATACCCCAAATGGTATGCATCAGGTTGCAGAAGAAGTAAAAAAAATATATATTTTTTCAAGAGTAAATAATTTAATTTCCTCAAGATTTTAATCACCCTCTTGAATAACTATATTTAAAGAAAAGGTCATTCCCTTAACCCCAGAACCTGAAGGGACAGTGAAATATTACACCAAGAACTTTGAAAGGATAGCAGAAATACTGAATGAATTTGAAGAGAGTGATGCACAATTTATCAAGGAAGCACACAACTGATGCTAAAATTGATACTGATGCTAATTTCACTTTTTTGGCAGCAGACACTAGTCAGCAATAAGGAACTAGGATCTGTCTTTAGGAAATCAATGTCATTGGTTTTGCTGCAAAAAAGCAAGTACTGGGTTCCTGTCATTTTAGAGATATCCATGTATTGCAGAAGAGATTCAATCTAATGACTTCAAGATCTTTGAAGAAGTTCACTGTCTAGCAACCAATGGAAGATAGAGAAGAATCAATATGATTTGCCACTCCATAAAACAACAATATGGATTATATCTACCATTAGATTTGAAAAACATAAGGATCAAATTGAGGAAGTGCATCAAGAAAAAATTAATTATATAACGTCACAATATCATCTTTAAGAAAAAAATATAAATTTCAAACACAGAAGTCATGGTGGAAGCCAGTCTACATTTTTCTCCATATGGAAAAGATTTAATTTACAGAAAACAAAGATAAAAGAGATCAAGGTAGCTGTGGCTTTTATTTCTACTTTGCTACCCCTGTACTTACAATAAGAATCATTCCTGAACAATTTTTAAATGAGTTCTTCTTTCCATAATTCATTCTCTTTACACATATTTGTTTTCTCTTTTCTTTGTTACACTCATCTTCATTTCTCTCTCATAAACATTGTTTCTAAATGTATTTATATGTATTGCTATCCTCTGTCCATTGTGAAAGCCTGCAAATGCGGGGAGGCATTATTAATTTTGTCAATAAATACTGTAACAACAACGTGCCTTTGACTAGTTATGATAGTATTCCACATTATGTTATGACTTGAGAAAATGGTCACCCTATGCATTTAAGTCCTGCAGGGACACTGCTGTTCCCACTGTCTTACGTACTTCCCTTGACAAAAAGTCATCTGTAACCTTACGATTAGGATCATGAAGTGACATGTGATTCACACCTCATGAGATGGGGATACACGCATCACAGTATACAATAAATGCAGATCAACCTTAGCACCATTTTCTCAGCAATTGACAAAAGAGCAAATACTATATAGCTGGTTCCAACAGGACTCTCCATGGATTTATGGCTCAAGAATTACTAAAAACAATAGGTCAGATGTTCAATAATAAGAGTAACTAGTGTTGATTTGTGATCCTTGCACTCTTCTAATTTAAGCAGTTGTGATTTTTATTTGTGAGGTAGCTTAAAATACAAAATGTTTTGCACCAATTCCCACACATTAGAGGAACTCCACGCTAATACTGATCATGAAATAAGCAGAATTTTAGTTGATGAGCTTAGCTTCTTGCGATAAGGAGATTGTATAGAATACTTTCAACATCTACTATAAGGTTTATAATCCATTTGTGCTTAAGGTGCTGTAAGAGGCATTTTACTGCCTGATGCCCAACCTGTCATCTTGAAATACTATGCTACAGCTGCCATATATATTAATGACCCTGTGTGGAAATGGTGATGAGTTTCTGAAGGAATTTACTGTAAGTAGAATCACATTCTTTTATAATGCCTGAATGACATTATTGATGCTGAAATGCCTTTTTTTGGGCATTCAAACTGATCAAACAAGTATGACAAATGTGTGTCCTAATCAGAATGCTAATAATTTACTGCAATACCAATAATAGAGGTCACTGACATTACGTTTATTAAAAAAAAGAAGAAGAAAAATAATATTTTTTGTTACTATGTCATCATATTAGGTATTTGTTTTAGTTAGTAATTCACCTAATACAGCTAACAATCACATTTAGCTTTCCTTATATTATGTTTTGTGTTTCATGTGAGTTTTGCTAGCCTTAGATGAAAGTATAATGAAGTATATTGCTGCTTTTTTCCTCCAATTTTTTGATTTTTTTTTTTTTGCCTAATTTAAGTGCTTTAACATTCAATATCCAGTAATTACATTTTTTATTTATCTTATACTGATTTTGTGAAAATGTGAAATCTATTGATTTAATAAAATTTGAAAAAAACTTAGGTATATTTTCCTATGAAAGTATTGTCTCTGGTTTAATTCCATCACTTACTCTAATAGGTTGTTTCAATAGTATTCTGTCACTTTCTAAGTTTGTACATATAACGGAAGACCAAAGTAGAATGCCAAAACAATGTAATTTTGTTTTTGCACAAAATTCTGGTTCCTTTAATTATCACAACTCATTAGAACTGGACTTAATATCAGCATAAGTGGAACAATTAAATGTTTTTTAAACCATAGTTGATAACTGGACCTTTATAATGCATAAAAAATTCAATTCTCCTGCTTTACATTTTCATCACTGCAAGCAAGCCTTTCATTTAAGTATGGGAACCCTTTCACCAGGGATTTAAAAAACTGGAGTTGCAAAAGCACTATTCTAAGCAGTACTTTAGTTGGGGCAGTGTCCCTCAAAACATTTGGAGTTTTAAGATCTTTTTCATATTTCCAAATAATATAACGAAAACTATCTTGCTGTTCTAACAGGCCGAGACAGCCTGTTGTAAGTAAGATGCTTCAAATAACACTGCAGCACCCTTCTCTTTATGGAAGCTATTGTCCCCATAAATATTTTTCCCCAACTAAAGCATCTAATATAAATATCATTAACAGAGAAGGAATATTTAAGAATATGATATTTTTCAAGATGTATATGCTTTTATTTATTATTTAATGCATTAGTATCACTGTACGGCTCTCATGTATGATATGCAATGTTAAGAGTTACCAATGCCACACAAGAGGTTATAATGACGATTACACGCACAATTAGAAACTAAAATTTATATTTATATCTATATGCTAGGCAGGTCTATAAGCTCAGTTTATGTCACAGCAGTTATCTTTAATTAAATGTGTTGTGTTTGAAACTTAAAAGTATATATCTGAATGCTAGTAAATTACATTTTAAATAGGCTCTGGTTTATAAATAAATATACAAAATGTTATGTGCAACATTTAATTGCAATATTGAAATACTGTGCTATTTCAATATCACAGGCATAGAACATACAAGAATAGAATCATCATTATCAATGCTATGATCTCTGACTGTCTATATAAGTGGCAATAAACCACATTTCCAGTCCTAAACATCACTATGTCGAAGGGATTTATCAAATTGCACCCTTCTTATCTTACAATAAACCCTCTCTGGATATGTTTAATATTTTCAAAAGCTGTTAAAAATATAAAAAATGTAGCCATTTACCCTCCCCAATCCACAGTTAATATAAATTCAGCAATTCCTTTCCTGCCTTAAATAGAATATGATGCAACAACCTGTTCCAGCCTATCACCCCTTAATCCCTTAACTTTCACTCTGAATCTAGTGGCTTGATAAAATAAAAATACTTGCTAAATTGCTTTCTGTTTATTTAGTTGTACATTTTACTTAGGGGGAAAAAAGAAAACAGAACTGCAATCTTAAAATTGGTTCAGGATAATTAAATTTCAGATTATATTTTAGAAATAATTCCTGAGAGTGCACCAAGAGTCATACCAAAAGTGATGAGCAATGTTAATGTGTAACCAAATATTTTAACAGTAAGGAAATGATATCTGAATTGTTTAGAGAGATACAGCTGTTCATATACCACAAACTTCAGATCCAATATTTTCCTGGGTTAGCCATGTCACAAGATACTTGAACCATTTTTTAAAAGGAGAAAATGAGCAGCCAAGTTCTGCCTTTAGTCACTGTCCTGCAGAAATTAATGGGGACCAAAAATTTAGATGTACTCTGAATTTCTGGAACCTAGACAACTATACACAGCACTCATTTTTGCCCAGATATTTTATAAGCCTCTGGCATATAGTGTGCAAGCAATGAATGAATGGTGTTTAATCCCAACTTTTGCTGCAGAGGCACCACAGGCGATGGACAATGATGATACATCAGATGAAATGATATATTAGGAGAGGATTTATTTTTAATGAAGGAATTGTTCCAGGCCTAAGGTTAGGATACCTCCCCAGCATTTGTCTTTTATGAGGACTGAGGAAAACCTGGAAAAAACCTGTCAGGGAGGACAGTCCTGGTGGGTTTCGAACCCCAGACCTGCTCTTGAATCGGAGCCTTAAACGACCTCGGCCACTCGTGGCAGTGTGTGCAAGAAAGATCAACCTACTTGATAAACAAAGAAAATGGGTTGGGAGTTTCCCCCCCCCCACCCCAGCAATCTAGCTCTCTCTGGTTTTTGCTTTTTGAAAAGACAGATATATGACAGACATTGTATGAGAGAAAATAATCCACAGTTTACCAGTATCTGTAAGCTGGAATGGAATCCTACTACAGGGGAGTGTTAAAAGTTACCAAATATGAGGAAAAAATATAGAACTAAGTATTATCTGAAAACGTAGGTAAGTATCTGTAATTTAAGATTTTATATAGTTTTTAAAAAGTTACTTCAAAATTTGAAGAATTATAAATACAGTAGAATCCCATTTATCTGAACTTCAGTCAACAAAAATATGCATTAACCAAAATGCCTCTCTCTTTACCTCTCATCCAGTACAAGATTAGATTTTAAGGCAAAAATAATTTTCATGCAACTGTTTTGACACCCATCCCTTATCATCAATGTGCAAGTATGCATTGTCATTCCCTATTTAGGGTACCCAAATTCACATTGACCGCCATGGTGGCCGAGGTTGTTAAGGCACAGACTCGTGATTGGGAGATCTGGGGTTCGAATCCTGCCAGGACTGCCCTACCCGACAGAGTTCCCCCCCCAGATTTTCCTCAGTCCTCATAATTGGCAAATGCTGGGGAGGTAACCTAACCTTAGGCCTGGAATGTTTCCTTCCATAAAAAAATCCTTTCCCAATTTATCATTTCATCTCATGGCTTTTCCCCTGCACTCTCCTATGAACTGAAGTTTGATGGGTTCAAGCTCTGGTTGAGAATGATAAATTTTTCTGGCAAACCCTCCAGGACAATCTTTAAGTTATGGGTCCTTGCCATACATTTAATGCAATTAGAGAACTCCATACTTGGAAAAAGAAGTCCCTAGCCCAAATTGCCAGCCATTTCGTGTTCAAAAGATATATTAGCATCTCACATGTGGTACTAGAGGCAATCAGCTGATCACCTTTTCCTCTGACATCTGTAGGTACCAAATGCAACTAAAATTTGAATGGTTCATATAGTCAAACTGGACCTGAAACAGGCCTTATGCCTATCCTCATGAGCAGACAATGGTGATGAACATGCTATTGCTTTTTCAACAATAAACTATTCTAATTTTGCTGATTACTTATGGTATACTCTGAGCATTCAAACTTCAAAGTGCTTTAGGTTCAAAGAGAACAATATATATATATATAAGCCAGTTTTTCAACAGCCATAATCTGAACTACTTAAGCTCATTAGGAATGCTATTATATCTCAAGGATCCAAGGGTTCAATGCCTACTTTGAAAATGACATTTTTAATATCTGCAACATAAACATAACTGCCATGACTTGTTTATACATTTGCTGCCTAGGCTTGCATGCAGTTGCAGTTTCCTGAACTGCCATTTTTTATTTATGTTGTAAATAGATTCATACATAGATAATATTAAATGTAATACAAGCACTACTTAAGAATATTGTAACATCAATGCAAGGATTATAACTCTTATCAAGCAGCAAGACATCCAGTCTAAAATATGGTTAGTTTTGCTAAGAATTTTAGAGATCCTTTATGTAAATATTTTACAATGACAAGGCCCACTTACCAAAAAACCTTAAATTCACAAATAATATTAATTATCAGCAACAAGCTACAGAATTTTCCACCAAAATTCAGAGACAAAGTATCCTGGCTGGATTTAGCTGTACTGTTTGCTGTTTTTAAACCAGTGGTAGAAGAATATCTAAAAGGCAAATAAATAATATCACAAATAATAATCTCAGCTGAAATTGTGTTATGATAATTTACAACCTGGCAAAAGAGCCTTAACTCCATGCATTTTAAAACAGATTGTCATGTAGTGTAAGTTAAAAGAGGCTGCCATTTGTGATACATTATAATCCTATAAGTTTGTAAATTTGCTTACAAGGGTTATTTAGTAGTTTATCCCTCATAGACAAAATTCTCAATTCCAGGATAAGAAAAGTTGCTAACATGAATAATGTGGCTCAACATGCAACTAGTTTAAAATAAAAAAGGGTAGGTCAGTTACAAAACTCCAGAGCAGCAAAAGGCAATAATTTCTACATGGGATGCTTAGACGCAATGGATGTTACAATTGTTGACCTGAATAAAAACTGCATAAAAAAGCAATACTTTAATACAGTGTTTGGCAAAGTTTAATCACAATACTCAGGATATTTGCATTAATTTATCATCATGGACAAAACCTGGCATCTTGAGTTGAGGTGGCAGACAAAACTGTGGAAAATGACAGACAAAAGTGCACCATAGAATGTAAAAATCAGTCTGTTGGATGGGATGGCGACAGTCACTGGGTGTTTTATTTATTTTTTAACTCAAAGAGTAATTAATCAGATAATTTACTTACAGTATCAATTATGCACCATTTTTGGATCATCTGAAAGATAAATTGAAGGTAAAATTACACAAAAAGTATTCTTTTACCATGACAACATCTATGCCATGTCAAAAATCGCAATGGCAAATGTGCCTGAACTGCACTTCAAATTGATTCTTCATTCACCCTATTCCTTGCACGTAACCCATTGTGACTTCTTGTTCCTAAACTTTGGTTTGAGGTACATAATTTTCGTCAAAAATGTCATCAATGCTTATACTTCAGAGCTTGATAAAACACAAATGATCTGAACTGGATGAAAAAATTGGAAATTTGCTGAACCATATATGGACATAGTCCTCAAATGAGACCATGTTTTAAGAAATAAAACTGTTATTTTTCCATACTCTTCAAAAAACACCCCATAGAAAAATTTATTTACATAAAGCTTCTTTTCAAGGCTGGATAACTCATTAACAGCACATGCTTAAGATAGCTGTGATTTAATAAAATACATAGTGGGCAGTAAATTACTTTACCCAATAGTTCCTTACATTTCATTTATATTTGATTGCACATTCCTTTGCAGATATTCTTCAAATCCTAGACACACTTGACATTTAACAACTGTTTTACTGATAGCATAACTAACTCAGCACCTAAGATTTTCACAAATGACTGTTGAGGAAGTTGTTGCAACTGATGCAAATACTGCGGTTTCTGAACAAAAACCATCATTTTTCAGGAAATCCCATACCAAAAAATTGCATGTTATAAGGTTGCATGATCTGAATGGCCATTCTGTTGTGCCACATAGACAATCCATTCAAGAAGTGCCTCACTCTTGCACCAAAATGAGTGAGGCAGTCCCCCATCTTGTTCTTAATTCAACTGCATATTGACAAAATGGGGTTGTTTTTATGTTCTGGAATAATCGCCTCTTTAATATCTGAAGATACCAGTCACTGGTAGCCATTTCTTCAAAAAAGAATGGTCCTAGTACACCTCCAATCCAAATGCCATCCCAACACACCAGAGTGTTTAATTCTTTAAAAACAATTTCATGTGGCCTTTCACAAGCCCAGTAAACACAATAGTGCTGGTTCAATCAGCTGTTTAGCTTAAATTTGGCTTCACTGATCGAAAGAATTGTTTACCAAAAGTCAGGATAGGCTTTATGTAGAATAAGAAACCATCTACAGAACTCTAAATAATGGTTTGCATCATCTTTGTGTAGTACTTGCAAGAGTTTTGGTCGATACGGTCTCAGTTTCAGGCCATGTAATAAATAGAATTCTTAAAGTGGCACTATTAATCCTCTGTTCTAGAAACCTCCTTATGGTGAAGTTAGATGGACTAGCAATACAACTCGTAGCAATTTGCTGAGCATTTTCTTCTGCTTTAACAGTTTGTGGTCGTCCGCTTAGTGGTAAATTCATGAAACTACCCATTTGTTTAACTTTCTAATTGTTTGGCATGATGAAAATTGGACATCAGGAAATCTTCTCTCAAAGTCTGCTATTGATAATGCTATGTTCTTATTGTGCTTCCACCAATGTTATAGCACATAAGTTCTGTGGTTAATTTGTGATTTGTTGCAAGAAACTAGCTGTTATGTAAAGAAGCAACCCAACACAATAAAAACAAAATATGACATCAAAAATCAATTGATGCACAAACATAGTTGCCAATTTACCACTTATATACAAGCTACTGGTTTGTTCCAATTATGACATCTATATATGCGTACAAGTATGAAACCTAAGAACATATAATGGGGAAAATGAGTTTTTGTCCACCTGTAGACCAGGGTCATTCAAATATAAACCAGGTTTTTTAAAAATAGATTTATTCTACACAATTATAAAATAAATTACATAGTTTCTTTTAACAGATTCTCTGCCAGATGGATTGTTTCTTTATTTCCTTATCAAAGAAAGAAGATGCATGTGTTAACAGCCAAATGCTCACAAAGTGTTCAATCTCTGCAACATTGCTGAATCTTTATCCTCCTAATGCCTCCTTGTGGTTTGAACATGGGATAGGGAATAAACCAGGTTGGTACGGAGAGTGTTCAGTAAATATTCCCTAATTGGCTTATGGCTGCTTAATGTGGCTTCATGCAGATGCAGAACATCAAGAATGGATAACCTGCATCTTTTGTTGCAATAGATGGCTCTCACTCATCCAACAGTTTGAAGTAATATGCTGCTTTCACAATTCTTTGTCTGTGATGGAATCAATGAGTAATATGCCAATGGAGTTCTAAAACACAACTGAAAGAACTTTTCCACTGACAGGTGAGTTTTGGCCTAGACCAGAGCACCCTGTCCAATTCTCCTTCACTCGTACTTGTTCTCTTGTTTTCAGGGGTGCACTGGTGTACCCATATCTCATCTAAGGTCACAATTTGAACTGCTCATCTTCTTCCTCGCAAGCTTCTGATTGATTACCTTTTTATTATTATCCTGTTCATTAATGGGACCCTCCTCAAAGACACTTTCCAAAATCCTAGTTCAGAAAAAAAAGGGTGTGTGTACTTCCACAACTTATGCCCCCCTGTGAAGAAATTTTGAGCTCATTTAGATGTTGTTCTTAAGTTTCATACTTTGTACACATATACAGATGACCTGAATGTTGCCCTTAGTGATATTTTTCCGTGGATGATGTATATGGCTTTCATTTTCTATTACATCATGACTGCTGAACTTCTTGTGCCATTCAAACATTTGGATTCCTGAAAGAGTAGTTTCTCCAAACTGTGCTCGAAGCCTGGGCAAAATCTTGGTATAAAGAATAATGATCTGCTGTGCCACCTCTTGCTTAAACATACCACTACTGGCAATGAAATAACCAAAGCAGAAGTATTCATTGGATTCACATATCCCCACCTAACTACCAATATGGCCCTGCCCCTCTCGTCACTCTATCTTAGCCCAGAGAGAGAAAGTCCAGTTTACATTAGATTGACACTTATATTTTTACCATATAACAAATTTCTGCATCCGTGCTGTTTTTTACACAGACTAGCATTTCAACTAAACCTTGGGACTATTTATTCCAATGCATATGCTGTCAGTATATGCTTAAAATGATCATAGCAATGTTAGGAAAATTGTCCATGATTCCAAACACAAATAATGTTTTGAAATAGTTTGTTTTAAAGAAAACAAATGACTTACGGAGCAAGAAGTTGGGTTTTAAGTTTAAAAATGACCATGTTTCATAAATTTTCTTTTGAATGAAAACATGTTTTATTGTGTATCATACAACATTCTCTTTGCTTATCCTGTAGATTTCACATCAAGCCTTTAAATTGCCAGTTAGCAATTTCCAACAAAATGATCATAATGCATATTTTTCATAAGAATATTCTGCACAAATTACATTAAGGAAAAGCATTTCCATGCATGTGTCAGCAATAGGGAAACAACTAACTTTTTATGAGAAACAGTTGCACATGCCTTTTTTAAAATTAGTTGCATAATTTACAATATTTTTGAATAATAATATATTCATTTTAGTTTTTTTCAGAGTATACACTAATGGCCACTATTTGCCTACATCACGCAACCTTTTCTAAATAAAAAAAAAAACGAGTTTCGTAATCATATTTTGAACAGCAGCATCACATTTTCTTATAACAGCTTTTTAGTGCCCTTAGGTGGCTCAATAAATATTATTTTGTACTTTACATAATTTTAGAGTTTTTCCGGAATACTCTTTTTCTCATTCTGATGAGGCGAATGCCAAGTTCTGAATATCAGAGTATTCATATAGATGGCAAACTATCTAGAAAGTAAGTTTTGTTCATTAATAATGTTACTGCAGTTGCAATTATATTTAGTTCTTTTATTTGTTAGCAACCCAGACACCATTTTGAAAGAATTAGTACATGTTGATGAATTGTTTGGTATGTTTAAATGTTCAACACAAACAATTAAACTACTATCTACAAAATGTCCATGAATTCATCTGACATTCATCATCAATTGTACAAGATGTATGAAAAGTATCATGTGGTTCAATAGTAAGAAGATGAAAACATAAATGATGATTAGCAAATTAAACTATCATGTCACCAATGATGTTTGATAATTGTGGTCGAAGAGAACATCCAGTTCACCTTTCCTGCATTTGCCACAAATTTAATGATCACTTTTCTTTGATATTGTCTGAAATGCCTGGAATTTCATGAATTTGTGATGTTTTAAGACAAATGTTTAATAATGGTGGACAATATACGAAAAAAAGATAGGTATAAACAATTCAAAACAAATAAAATATGATTAGCTATTAGAACTTACTTTTATATAAGTTCATTGTTAAGAATACAGTGGAGCAGTCAGCAATGAAGTAATAGTTCTTGAAAAGAAAGGGAAAGGGTATTGTCCAGAGTCAGGTTTTTTTGGTTTTAATTTTTGTAAGTTTTTTGTGAAAAGAATTAAGTTTTTTTATATTCATTAATAAAAATAACCCAACAATTTTATCATAAATTTTAATGTATCAAGGTATCAACTGTAGCCAATGTTTAAGTGCTTAAATAATTAGCTCATCTGTTTTATTAGATTTTTTTTTGCATTAAAAAAAGTACAGGAACTGGTCTGTAAAAAAAGTATGTTAATACAATATTTATAATAGACACTTTTAAAGCAATTAAAATATCTTCTGTGCAATAAATGAGACGGCTTCTGTAGGTACGTTTGATAGGAATGTTAATTCCACTCCACTTGCATTGCAATATTTACAAAAGTTATATTACTTTCACTAACATAAAAATTCATTTTTTATGTTTAATAGTGCAAGATGCTATGTAACCTCACCTCTTCCCCTACTAGTTAAGACCTTAAAACCGTTTTAGAAGAATTAATTGTCCAAATATACCTTTGCCATTCTGCCTCTTAATTCCACTTTTCATAAAATCTTTTATGAGTCTTTTGTCTACCTGCCAGGCCCAGAAGAAATTCAAAAGTGAATTTTAACATAAGTTCACTCACTGAACACATAATGATCAACAACTTCATTAGCACTAATGTCGGTCCTGGTGGTTTTTTTTAGTAGTGTTTAATGCCCATTTTTACTACTGAGGCACCACAAGCAGTGTAGTGGTAACCATACTTGCCTCCTAAACCCAAGATAGCAGGTTCGATTCCAGCCAGGACCAATGGATTTTTTCAGGCATAAAAATCTTAAGTTTGGCTTCCATCGGAAGGAAAGTAAAGCCATATATCCCATGTCATACATTTACGGTACAATAAAGAACCTAAAGCCTGAAAAAAAGAGGCATCTGAGCAAAATTTGTCAGTCATTTCACGCCCTGAATTGAATGGGACGCTGATGGTCTAAGATGTTAAAGAGCATACATAAATAAACAAACAAAAACACTAATGATTAGACCTTGGATTTTTAGGCCCTAAAAACCAGCTTTCAGATGCAAAATAGACTCTGAAATTATCAAAACAGACACTAAAAATATAATTTTAGGCAGCAAAATATATTTATATATTTAAAACTCAAAATACAATAACTATAAAAATGGAATTAACTAGTGAATACTGAACATTGCAGCACAAAAAAGAAAGTCATTTGAAAATTTATTTACACCCATACCATTATTTAAATTTCCCCGACTTCAACATTAACTTCATTCTTTTATACTGATTTGACATTATAGATATCTAAAATGTACCTTCTTTGTCCTCTGATAATATTAATTGCTTTATTTTCTGTAATATGGCCCATAAGCTATTGTTGCCTTGTTCACATGTGTGTATTCCATGTTTTCCTATCAAGGCAGCTCTATGCATCATCTCCACTATTTTTTAGGGTTTCCAATCATGATATAGTTTTACTATACCTGGGCCATTGAAACTATGCACTAGACAGCTACCTTTTCAATTCACAAACATACAGATTAACAAAAGAGGAATTGCTACCCTTGTGCCTTCTGAAAGAATTACAAAGTAGCTTATAGATCAGTTAGTCAGTCATGATGTAGAAGCTACTTTGTTGCTGGTTTTTCTTATTGTGTTTACAGCTGATTTCTATCACTTGTTTGAGTTACTCTGATTAATTGAAATGGTTAATTTTCAGTGGTTAGAAAATGTCCCAAAGAGGTCATTTGCACAGTGATGCTTAATCCTTTGCATTGACGTGTTACATGAACACAAAATATTCTTAGAGAAGACACATACTGCAATGCTTGAAGCTTTTTTCTCCCCACTTAAAAATCATGAGCAAAGATTTGCACAGTAGATCTCTTAATTAAACTACTTTACTCTGCAGCAATTTAATTCCAGCTATAAATAATTCTAGAGCAAGTATTTCTTTTTATATATATACACATATATAATTAATATACCTTTACTAGCCAAAATTGCAAACTCTACATACAAGCCTCGTTTTGGCAGCCTGGGTATATATTACCATATGCATAACGAAGAAAATGTTCAGTTTTTGTCTGATTGTTACACATACAACAAAAAATTATTTTTCCATCATAAATAAGATCTTAAAATCCATCAGTCAGGAATTAATTAAAGCAGCTTTCAAACATGTCTTTTGGCATCATTTCTCTCCACACAGTTATGCAATCAGTTGACTCAATACAAGGTATGAGCACCAAACCAGAGAGAGAAAAAGAACTATAAATGAAATTTAAAATTAGTATTCTGGAGCATTCAAAATGGCTGTGATTAAAACATTAAACAGAGGCATGATATTGTTTCACTGTTAACTCGAATTTACCTGTAGTCTCCATAAATCGATGCACTTCTGTGAGTGAGGCAAATTTAATGCATTGAGTGCCAGAATGCATTTTATTAATTATTTTTCCAGAGACCCATTTGTACTTTCAAACTACTTGAGCAAGAGAAATTCCACTTTACATACATCATGGAAACAGACATTATGACAGCATTAAAGCCTATAAAGAGTGAGGCACAGGTTCCAGATTATATTAATATAACTCTAATAAACAAAATAATTCACGTAATACTGCTATCACTTGCATTTTCAAGGCATCTTTTTTTTTTCTCCAATTATTTTATTTACTGACACTCTTTAACATCCCAGTTCATCAGCATTCCATTCAATTCAGGGCATAAAATAGTACACAAATTTTGTTGGGAGGCCTCTTCAGTTTTTTTTTTACTTGCTGAGTCTATAATACTGACCCCACAGCTTTACTTCCCTTCTAAAGGAAGCCATACTTAAGTTTTTTATGCCGGAAAAAAAGTCATAAACCCTGGTTGGGGTTGAACCTGTGATCCTTTCAACAGCTTATTTATAATACCATTCTACCCCAGGCAATAGAAACAGGCATTCATAAAACCCCTTCCTAAGATCAAAATGCCCCAATCTCTTAAAGACAATCACCATCCTTCCAGTACTATCTGAAGTACTTTATTGACACACAAACAGCTGAGAGACTACCTTAATGAACATAGCCTTCTTGACCATTATCAGTCTGGGTTCAGACTAGGCCACAGCACTGCTAACATATGTGAAGATATAGGTAGTGCACTGCGATGAATGAAGACTGTCTTACTTGACACTTGACACGAATAAAGCTTTTGATTTAAACACAGATTACTTATTAATTTTTTTGGTGTTAGCAATAAATGCAATATCTCTGAGAATTCTAAACCTTCAG
Source organism: Metallyticus violacea (assembly GCA_030762175.1). Taxonomy (NCBI): domain Eukaryota; kingdom Metazoa; phylum Arthropoda; class Insecta; order Mantodea; family Metallyticidae; genus Metallyticus; species Metallyticus violacea. Next base: position 21,936,629 of record CM060837.1, on the reverse strand, counting down.
TTATTATAGACAGTAATCTCTGTTGGTAAAACCATGTAATTGAAACCTGCAAGAAAGTAACTTCTCTAATCCAAACCTTTAAAAGATTGAATGTGTGCCTACCCAAAACCTTATAAAAGATCTTGGTGCAATCCCTGGTTATATCTCACTTCCACTACTGCAATTATCTGCTAACAGACTTAAACTCTAACTAATGCAAAAACTACAGTGTGCTCCTATGTGCATACATTGCATCAATTATTTAACATTCTCCCTTGATATGCTCTCTTGGTTTCACTTAAAAGACAGAAGAAACATTCATTGTCTCACACTACTTTTCAAAATTATCCATACCATCTTCTCCATCTTATCTACCTTTTTGTTTTCAAAATCTATCTTCCTCTAATAGTCTTAATACACATTCCAAAACCCAGCATGTGCCATTATTAGCATTGCACAGAACATCCTTTACTCATCATCATTCGCCTGTCTCTGGAATAAACTGCCATGGGATGTCCGTGACTGCTAAACTTTAGGAGCATTTCATGAGAAATTGTTTAATGTTATTAGAAATAATATATTCTCTAGATTTTAGATTCCTTATACATAGTATTTATTTGTTATATCCTGCTGTAGAATTATTCATTCTATTATAGTGTTACTATCATAAATGTTCCTATCTCCTTCATAGTATTATTAGGGTTTTTTTATTTTTATATTTTACTATTATATTTATTTCCACTTTCACAATATACATAGGTAGATATATGTATGAATTGTCATTGTTAGCACTGCTTGTATTATTATTGTCCTTTTTCTTACATTAATATTTTTCAATATTCATTTTTATTATCCATATTTATGTATTAGCATACATTTATTTACCTTTCATGTATTACATAGGTTTATGTGTATGAGTATGTCATTGTTTTTGTTTATGTTATAAATTTGATAGTCACTAAAACTTAGTGTAATTATTATTATATTGGTAGAGAGGAAGAGAAAGCCTTTGCTGTCAGAATAAATAAATAAATAAATAAATAAATAAATACATTTTTTTTGGATAACTCCATAAAGGGCACATAAAATATTAACTGAATGCAAAAAGTTATCTTGTGGAGATATTTATGGACAGTTTTTATAAAAATAATTTGGTGCTGTTGTCCATAGCAAGAAATTTTACCAAAGGAACCACAGTCCTGAGTAACAGCCTGTGATAATCCACAGAATATACATGAATTAATTGATTTGTTTCACTGACTGTGCTGAGTGCAATAGAAAATGCACTTTTGCTTTAAATGCTTTCACAATTTGTCATATGGCTGCCATATGGACAGCCATGACTTTACAAAAAATTGATAGCAAGCCCCAGGAATTGCTCTGGCACTTAACGTTTTCTTTTTTTTTAATAGTGTTTAATGCCTATTTTTACTACTGAGGCACCACAGGCAGTGGACACTGTTGATACATGAGATGAAAAATTGGGAAAGAAATTTTTTTTTAGGAAGGAAATGTTCCAGGCCTAAGTTTAGGGTACTTTCCCGACATTTGCCATTTATGAGGATCGAGGAAAACCTGGAAAAAATCTCAGTTAGGATGGTGGTCCTAGCTGGAATCGAACCCTGAGACCTCCCGCTCATGAATCTGCACCTTAACCACCTTGCCCAAACGTGGTGGTATTTAAGGTGTTAAAAACAAATAATTTTTTAAAAATGACTCATTCAAGACAGTTCTAAGCTAAAAAAAACATTAAAATAGGCATTAAGCAATCTTTTAGGATATTTTAGGCACTAATAAATGCTATCAGTAATCACTAATAAATGCTATGCTATGCTATCCTATTTTCATGGTTTGTAAACTTCTGCAATTATTTCACACATCCTCCTAAAGAAACTAAACAGACTTGAAGTTCAAGATCTACTAATGCCCAAGCCTAATATTTGGGTACATTAATAAGAGGTAACTATACTATTTGGAAATTTTTAAAGAAATATCAATATTTCATAAAAAGTAATATAAAAATTGCTATTATTCATTTACAAATACACGAAACATGTTATATTTCTTCTTACAATTCTCAGAGATATTGCATTTATTGCTAACACCAAAAAAATCTGATCCTATTTATGTGATAAGTTTTCAAATGGTTGAGGCTGAGAGCAAATAAATTGTTTTCAGTTCATTGATGTAACATGAAATAACATTTACAATGAAGAACAGTAAGGGAAAACAACTCAAGTCACAGAAGAAGTAAAACCACTACCAGTAAGCATTTACTTTTGCAAAATAGAAAAACTCAAAGAGGACATGCCAGCATAATCTCAGAGATCTGCTTTAATAAGCAACTAAGCACTATAGAAAACCTTTGCTACTACAAATTAGCATTTTTATTTTCAAAAAGTCAACAGTTAACACAGACTAAAAGGTGCTCAACTGCATAAGCTAAAAGTCTGAAATATTATCTAAAGAGCAAGCTCAAGAACTGATAACAAGCCTAACCTGGTAAATAAAGTAAAAAACTCCTGATTATATTTGTTAGCATGGAAACTAATTTACTCTGTCTACTGTTAGTGTAAAACAGCAGAAGAAAACAAAATTACTCTTCAGTTTCTAAGTTACAGGGGAGTAGAAAGGCTCTGTCCCTGCCAATGTTAAATTTAGCAAATTTTTATCCGTTATCTCAGAAATGATTAAAGATAGTACCTGATTTGGAATTTTTATTATTTCAAAAATTAACTGTGCATAGTATTTTCAAACTTTTTGATTAAGTTAGTTGTTACTCTGTTAAATCTAGTTCGTAAAACTTTCAAGTTCCTATCCATACAGGTTTCTAACATAATGGAGCACTTATATGGAAAAGTTAATTTATCGCAAATTGCAATTAACATAAAAATTAAAAGAAAAGTCACATTTGTAGAAGAAATAGAATGTAAAACTCTCCAGGGTTAGTTTTTCTCTCTTTCTCTTAACTCTAGTCTTTTTATTAGTTTATTTACCGGATCAATTTTATAAAAATTATCTCTAAAGCAAATACTGTAAAACTCTAATTTTATATGGCCTGGATTTAGCATAAACCTGCTAAATATTATTCCATAAGAGCAATGTAATTTCATATTCAATTTAGCATAATTTGTACTGGTGAAAAATCTGCATTTAGCAGAAGAAAATGTCACAGGATTACACCCAATCTTAGCCAAGTGTTGCTGTCTCAGATACAAATGTTCTCAAATATAGAACCAAAACTGAAGAATGTTTACTGCTCAAACCAATGCTGCTTCACTTCCATGTATGCTAGCTTTGTTTGCACTTTAGCATTGCATCATTAGTGTTGGTGTTGGATTTGGTTTACTATAGTATGAATTATTAGTTTGGTTTCAATTTGCTCACACACATTGCTTCAGTTATATCAGAGCTGGCTTTGAAAAGTTTATAATGACAACAAATAAAACTAACACTCAATGAAGTTGTTGCCATGTAAACATTGTTTGGAGGTAAATATTGTACTTACGAAGCTGTTGACAATGGAGTGGCAATATAACCTAAACTTAGGTATTCATTTTTTACACTAAACTGTTTGGAGGTTTTAATATCTTTTAAAGAGAACAATTCTATTATGGAGTAAATGTGATGGACATTTTAAACTTAAAATGCAACAGTGCTTATAAGGAAAATAACATCTTTGTTATTTTTAAAAATGAGACAATGAAAGTTATGTGAATATGTATATAGGCAAAGTAGTTCCATGTGTTGCTATCAATATGTAAATATTTATTTTGACGCAGTATAAATGCTAGGAAATTGTAATTTTGGACAATGTTAATGGCATAGAAAAAGTTACATAACTGCAATCACTATGCAAAGTATGTGTCTGTGTTAGTGTTATCATGTAAATAAATAATGTGGTACAATTTTTATGTATATTTACTGACATCAATGATGGCTCCCCAAAATTGCTAGCAACCACAATGGTCAGAGCGTAGCAATACATGAGTAATAGATTTGAATAATTGGAATTTTCACAGTGATACACTTTAGTTTTGTTTTGTTGTATATATAATTTTATATAAATTATTTAACAAAATTAATTCTCCACCATAATTTTAATACAAAATAATTAGAGAATAGTTATAATCATTTAAATGCACATATTTCTGTTCCAGACAGCATTATTGAGTTTTGACCAGATAAGAACAAACAGAAACGATGAGCACCATGAAGTCCACGTGAGAATGTGATGTGCGAGTGAAAGAAACAATAATCAGTACCTCATAAGTTTCTCTACTTATTACTGAATCAAGGTCATTATTAAAAAGTATATTAAAATTATAAGGAAATAAAATTCAAAATAAAGTACCAAAACAGAATTAAATTTATAAAACATTTGTATTGCAATTCTGCACCACAGTTAAATTCTTATGTGTACTTTGCTCCATAGAGGGATTTGGTGACCCACTAATGTATCGGGACCCAATGGTTGAGAAAAGCAAGTCTAATGCATAACAGGTATCCATCACTTATAAGCAAATGAGTCATCCAAAGGTGTAAGGAAATGACGGAAAGAGAGTAAGAACTATAGCAGGAGGTGGACAGCCATAACCAGATATTAGGGGGACTAGTTATGAACTACAGGCTCCATGCATCTCTGTTCTATTGCAATGCAGAACTACATTGATATTTACCTTTGCATAAAGTATGACATACGAGGGTTAAAATATACAGCACAGTTTTGTAATACACACAAACCTACTGGGTGTATCTTCCAATGGAATAATACTGAAACATACATGCATATATATAATTTTGCATTAATGAAAATTTGACAAAATACAATATTTTGTCGGTCCTGGTTGTTTAGTGGCAACCATACTTGCCTCGTAAACCCAAGATCTTGGGTTCAATCTCGACCAGAGTTGATGTATTTTTAGGGCATAAAAATCCTAAGGCTTCCTTTGAAAGGGAAGCAAAGCCATGGTCCCATGTAATCGATTTACGGCATGAAAAAGAACCTCAAGCCTGAAAGAGGATGTCTCTGAGCAAAATTTATTGGCTGTTTCATGCCTTGAATGAAATGGGACACTGATGACATGAGATATTAAAGAGATATTAAAGAGTGTCCATAAATAAAACAAATCAACAACATACATTAATACTTTGCATGTTTGGTTTAACTTACTTCTGTAGCTAAAAAATACATTATTGCTCAGATACTGATTACTGGGTCTACCAGAGCTTTCACCTTAGATTTATGTGCAAAAACCATATATTCAACATAAAAAATAGCCTCTGTTTTAGAAAAATATGGAAACTAAAATTCAGAAGAATTGTTAATTTTCATGCCGTATTCTTAACATAAAAACTGGGTGATCAGATTGTGCGAGAGCATGGAGTTGAGGTTTCCATGGTAGCAGCTTGATGCAATATTCATAATTTATCCAAGTTAATTACTTAGCTGAGATAGTGCATTTCCATTCTTTCTTATTCTCTCTCTTCCCCAGACATATTTGTCAAGTTCATAACATTCTATTCTCGTGCTGTCACTTTAAAAGTGCACGTTTCGCAAAATGGGTTGCAAGCATTTAATGTCCCACCAACTAGCAAGGGAAAACTACCTTACCCAGCCCTGACCAGGAATCAAATCTATGCCTGTTAGTTAACAGCAAACATACTAGCATATTAGCAAGGGCAATGAACATCTACCAGATGTTTCAGAGCTGATGGTACAAACCTTCAGGGATGATGGAGAAGGACAAATGTATCAATTTGAGATATGGAAGCCTGGTCCAGAAATGACAGAGTCAAAAGTTATAAATTAAATTTGTTTGTGTAGATGTAATACCTTTATTTATCTATACAACTTTCTTAAGGTGCTACATTCATAACAGATGTTCAAAGTGGCATCCCCCCAGCTTCAATGCAGGCATGACACCGTTGCATGAAGTTTTGTTGTACCCCTGCCGATGTCATTCTGACAATGTCTCAGGCAGCTAGAACTCTTGCCAGGAGATCCTCTTCAGTCTAGGTAGGTATGTCTTACACAATATTTTTCACATAAACTCATAAGAAGAAATTAAATGGGGTCAAATCAGGTGAATAATGGCCCCAAAAAGAACATCTTCCATTCCATCTTTCAGGGAATGTATGTCTGACACACTTCAACTGCTAAACACAGACTGCAGACTCTCACATCTATAATGACTATGTCCAATACACATCATGCCATCTGCATTACAGTAGTGAATTTTTCTGCTCCCACCCCACATGATGCATGCCTACATGTTGATTGGGTTAGCAAGTACATGCATGTAGACACATTACATACAATGATTTATAGGTTCTTGTATTCCACTGTTACATGGTATCTCTAAATAATGTTAGCTTATAACTTTTGACTCCTTTTTTGGACAGGGTTCCCACTCTCTAACTGATACTTTTGTCCTTCTCCATTATTGTATCATCCGCTTGGAAACCCTGTATAAAACAACAGACTTGCAATATAGTTCTACTTTTCTTTTTTTTTCTCTCTATTTTCCTTTTTTAGTGTAGTAAACTCAGTTATCCCCGTCTTTTTTTAAAGGAAGAAATGTGAAAATAGGCTAACCAAAATATCAAGACTTCTTATTTGAATAATATATAGTCAAATTATATTTGGTTGGATTTATGATACTGGAACTTCACAATTTTTTTACCTTCTATGAAGTAGGAGAAAGTAGCTGAAGATGAATGCAAGTGCATTCAAAACATGTCAGGAATATAAAAAGTTTGTGAAGTTCTGGTGTTAAAAAATCCCACTACATATTGTAATTTAAAATAATTTCACTGCTAAAAATCTTCCTAAATAAGAAACTGAATATACAGTAGAACCTTGATTCATAGTTTTTGGAGGGATTAGGGTAAATAAATTGTGGATGCGGGAAAACGATAGACATGCGAATTGCATAAAGCTAGTATATAAACTGTTGATTTGGTTTATTTACAGATGCTCTTTAACATCTCAAGTCATCAGTCTCCCATTTTAACATCTCAAGTCATCAGTCTCCCATTCAATGAGGGCATGAAATGGGCAATAAATTCTGCTCAGAGACCTATTCTTTCAGATTTGGTTCTTTTTCAAGCAGTAAATCTAAAAAACAGGACCCATGGTCTCCCTTCCGAAGGAAGTCATACTACGATTTTTATGCCCAAAATAATCCATCAACCCTGATCAGGATTGAACCCACAATCTTGGGTCTACGAGGCAAGTATGATTATCAGTAGGCCATCTATTTTGCATCTACTTTACATGCTACTGTGTACACATTTTACAGATTTTGTCGGTCCTGGTGGTCTAGTGATAACCATATTTGCCTCATAGACCCAAGAATGCATCATCAATTCAGGCCAGGGTTCATGGATTTTTGTTGGGAGTAAACATCTTAAGTATGGCTTACTTTGGAAGAAAAGTAAAGCTTTGGATCCTAAGTCAAAGATTTACAACAAATAAAAGAACTGCAATCCTGAAAGAAGAGGCCTCTAAGAAAAAATTATCAGTTGTTTCACATCCTGAATTGAATGGGACCCTGATGACCTGAGATGTTAGAGTCCGTAAATAAACAAAATCAACACGTTTGTCACTTCCTTTAAAATAGTCTTTAATTGTTATTTGCTTTTTTGCTGCTTTTCACGCTAAATAATGAATTTTCCACATTCAGCATAATTTGTTGCACACTACCATCAGTCATGTGCACAGTTACACATCAAATCTTTGGAAAACATCAACATGGCTTCGGCTGTTGCATCATCTTCCCCCATTCCTCACTCCCCTCCCCTATACAAAAAAACATTTGCTATCCTCCCACCTCATCATACACTTCATTAACACTTTGAATGCCACATGTGACAACGTCCTCGTCTACTGCCACATAAGTTTCAAATCTGACAACTATGGCAATTCTGGCCCATTCTTCGCATCAGCTATTATCATCCTGCTGCTCCAAAATTATAAGCAACTATGGAGAGTTTGAGTCATTCTTTCTTGATCAAACATGACAAGACCTCTCCTTACATGCGACTGTCACCGCTTCAATTATTCCAGTTTGAAAATAATTGTTCGAGGATAGAATTTTTTTGGGACTACACTTTTTGAATGAATAAAGTGGAAAAATGATATTATGAGGAATGATGAATGTGGGTTTTATTTAATTAAGATATAAGGTAAAATGTTTGAGACCGCATAAACTGAATGACGGATCAAGGTTCCACTGTTTAGTCAAACCAAAAAATTATCAATAATGCTGAAACTATCACCTGTAAGAAACTATGCAAGTAGACTGATCTCTACAATGATGAACAATTAACGCTTCAAATTCAATGAAGTTAGGAGTTCTGTATAATTTTGGTTAAAAAATTTTAACAAACTTCTTTTCCCTCAAGTGGTATTTTCCATCAATTGATAGTTTTTTTCTGTTCATAGAGAGTGTAAAATAGCAATTTCTGCCAATGCTAGTGCTATCTGCCCAGACTATTCGATTCTCCCCAAATATTGTTAAGACTTGGAAAATATTCAAGTTCTAGTATAAGTATCTAAAGATTAGAAGCTCTTGCTTCTTAAAATATTGAAGTTGAAGATACTGTAAAAACATATGGTAATACTTATAAATATATAAATGTTATTTCATATAACTATCTATGGAAGAATTGTAGCCAATGTAATTTAAAATGGCATACTTGGCCTGTAGTTTAATCCAGGGAATATCAAATGGATTGTCAGGAACCTTAGAGCTGCAGATTCACAAAAAAGATAAAAAAAACGTGGTGTAACTAAACAGAATGTTTTGCAGCAACAATGCCTGAGGCCACTAAATTTATCAATTGGATAGCATGCAACAGACCAAGCAAAGATTGCATGCAATATAGCTTACATGTTAGCATGCAGGAAAGGTAGATGAGTAATGTTGATTATAATTTCCACCTGCCAGGCCACTGTGCTTCCTTGTCCGTCAGTGGTACGTAAACAACACCCATCAAAGGAGTCCTAGTGATTGTGCCATCCAGCTTTTTATCAATCTGCTCCAGCTGTTGATTACCGCCTTCAGGTCCAACAGGAACAATAAGTCTTCCACCAGGTTTCAGTTGATCAATAAGCTAAAACAAGAAGTTTTTAAAAGTAAGTTACAACTCATCGGTATTTTATTTAAAAATTTATTCACATTACAGCTTGTTTACAACAGTATATTTCCTAATGGGAAACTTACTGGCTGAGCTTACGCTCGTGGTGGTTACCAGTTCATATACCCAGTCATACCATAAATATTGGTACAACCTTTTGAAAGGTGTTTTGGTGATTAGATGACAATTTTTCTGTCAGAAATTATCACCCTCGTTGTTGAGTTCTGATGCAGCAAAAAGAGCACATTACTTGACATTTAACCATGGATTGTGGATATTATGAAAAGAGTACTAATGTGATAATCCTTCATAGCATTGAAAAATCAAGCCAGATTTCCCGAATCCTTAAAAAGGTTGGAAATCTGTAGGATGTTCGTACTGCACAATCTAATGCTTCACTGAGACTGGTATTGTTGACTGTTCGATATCCAGATGCTCATGCTCTGTGAGACCACAGCTGTTGTCAAAGAAGAGGCAATCTTCTGTCTGTTGCACCTTTCAATATACATTTCCTTTGTAAATCCTACCTTGAAAGACTTATAATTAATTGAAAATCTTCTCTCCTATATTAATATATCTAAAATCTGCTTATCCATATTCTCAAATCTGGACCGTATGTCCCTCCAAAACCTCCTAATGTGTTTTCTCTTGCAAATCATATATCCCTAATCCATTCTTCTCCAAATGGTTGTTGTAGAAAATCACTTTTCATTAAAGTTCTCAAAACTTTTCTTGTGGCATTTTTTTTGAATTGTGTTTAATGCCTGTTTTAACTACTATGGCATCACAGGCAGTGACATTGATGATTACATGAAATGAAATTAATAAATTGGGTAAGGAATTTTTTTAAAGGAAGCGTTCCAAGCCTAAGTTTAGAGTACCTCCATGGCATTTGTCATTTATAAGGACAGAGGAAAACCTGGAAAAAACCTGTCAGAGAGGACAGTTCTGGTGAGAATAGAACCCCAGATCCCGCTCACAAACCTTAATGACCTTGACTATCCATGATGGTTTAGTGGCTTTTGTAAGTTATTAATATGATATTGTTTTTTTTATTTAGTGTGCACATTAGTTAGATAAACTGTATACTAAGGCTTTAGTATTTCACCAAATGACTAAAGCAATACTTTATTTTGCTTTAGTCTAAATGGTTAATTTTTGTCTGTTTACAATCACAACAGCTCTGTTTTTCATGGCCAAGTCACTTGCATCAAATAGTTTGCTAATTTGCCTACATGCATGTTATCATTTAGAATTCACTGCAAAAACAAGAGAAACAGAAAAACTAACACAAAATCATATCTTGCTTAACAGATATACAAAATAAAGAATGCATAATAATATTAAGAATACCTTTATTAAACTTACCTCCTGCGGTAATCTTGGTGCTGCTGCTCCCACATGAATGGCATTATATGGCGCATTAGATGGATAACCCATTCTGCCATCTCCAACTGCAATTGAAAGTTGATATTTGCTCAAATAAGTGTACTTACGAAGCTGTATTTATATTGATATTTGCTGTTTGTAATTTTTACAATTAGAAAAGATTCACAAAATAGATGCTAGGTTAAAATCTTTAACACAACTTTTTAGTATCATGTAATCCACTTTAGGGCCTCGCTTTATACAGCAGTGATTCCTTTGCAGCTAAGTATGTGTCAAAGCAATTCCTTGGCACATAGCACATACACATTCAAATTCTTTTCCCTCGACCCCTTCTCTCTCTTTCTCTCTCTATCTCTCATAAATCAATAACAATCATAGCATTAATGGATAAGTGGACAGTCTTAAATTATTATAATACTTTCCGCAACTTAAAATCATAAATCTTGAATGTGCCTTCCAAAGTAGTTAAAAATATTCACTGTTTGCTGCAAGAGAGAAGTTCTAGTATCTAAGAATTTTTTTTCATACGTAACTCAAATCTGCTAACATAAGATGAAATGCAAAACAACATAAGGAGTGACAGCCCCTGACATGAGTAATGGCAAGGCATCATATTTAGCTTACAGTTTGGTTCATATGGAACATTATTCAAATATTTTTCCTTACAAGCAGGGCTGAAAGCACTAGCGCCATTGTGCTGTACCCGTGCTGCTGGTGCAACTCTTGCTGCTAGCACCTGGCCAGACCCAAGCAACAGCAGAGAGAGCCAAAGGTAGTGACTTGCACAGTTATAGATAATAATGCTTCATGAGCAAGGTGCAATAAATAGCTCAGGTGGTTAGAGCATAATGCTACAGTTGTGAAGATAGTGGGTTGGAATCCTACATGCTTTTTTTTCTGCCAGAGTTAAAGGAAATTTGCCACAATTACAATGATTTACCACTGGGTCCACCGGCTTCTAGGATTTATCGAGGTTAGCTGACAGGTTAGGTTAGTGTGTGTGTAAATGAATTTATTACGAATTCATTGGACAGAAAAGGGAAACTTTCAGTATTTCAATCTGGCTTTATGAAAGGTAAAAGAGCAGTTAATAATATCTTTATAATTACAACATTAGTGTATAAATGTCTTAGCAACAAAAGAGGTAGCCTATATTTGTTGTTTTTGGACTCAGAAAAAGCTTTCAACCCTATTTGGATCAAACCGAGAAAAAAAGGAATGTCAGAACTTTATATAGGTAATTCATAATATTTATGAGGAAAATAAATTTTGTTTTAAATATGAAATGGAAGGGTTACAGATAAAATATCTAACAATGTAGGTCTCAGGCAAGTAAATTAGGCCCACTGTTATTCAATCTACTTACTCATAATGTTTTAGAGCAAATTAGTAAAAGTAATGTACATTCACCAACCATAAATAACACAAGAGATATCAGGTTTGCTCTTTGCAAAGGATCTGTAACAGGTTCTTTAATGAGTAGAATTAAAATGTTCACTAGAAGCTATAGATACATTTTGTGGAGAATGGGTTCTTAAGATAAATAAAACAAAATCCAAGATTATGGTAATGAAAAAAGGTTCCAAACTAAACAAAAGAGATGGTCATCGAAGTTGTCAAGAAAATTTATTATCTGGGAATTAGACTGTCTAGTAATGAAAAATGGACCAATCAAAAAAGAAAAGCATTAGCAGAATAAAAAATGGCTATGAGTGCAATAGATCTTTTGTAAATAAAATAAAAATATGCAAGTAAAATAGGTATAGAGAGTATATGGTTCAACAGTGGAGAGTAGAATTATGTATGGAATAGGAATTTGAGGGCCAGATGGAGGATAGAAAGCAGTAAATATTTAAAAATAAGCCCTGTAGTATTCAGTTTAACTGCTAAAGATAAATTATAAGAAAATTCACAAATGTCACAGATTTTCCTACTTATCCCTTCCCCTTACTTGCTGCATTTAGCATTTAATTAGATAGCTTTATTATACTTACCCACTAATTTCACCCTTTGTGAAGAAAGCAATGATGGTTTGTCTTTCATCACATTATTACGAGAGAACTCTACAAGTTCCGGGATGTGGTCAATACCAACAGCTAACCCTGTTTCTCCAACCATAAGTGCCATACAAACTGTAAGATATCCACTTCCTGAGCCAACATCCAATGCTCGTTCACCCTCAACCAAATGGTCTTTCAGCAGTTCAAGTGCATGTGCATGCTGCAATGGTAAAATAATAGCAAAATCTAAAATTGCTAATCTAACTACAGTTAAAATGTACCTAATCTTGCCATAAATACTGGTACAAGGTTTCAGTTCAGTAACTACAACATATTTTAATATTTTTTCATTAGTTTTTATATATTGTGCATTGCAAATGTTAGTACCAATCAGTTCTCAAAGTCAGCCCCCTACTGCCCTTATTCATAAATGAAGTCTCTCTTGCCATTTTTCTACATAATCTGCCAGTGCTGACTGCTAGGAATGCCTGAGATTCTTAATATTGGGCCTTTTCTTGCAAACTACACCCTCATGTTTATAATCCAGAAAGTTCAATTTGGGACTTATAGAAGCCGATCCTGAGCAATAATATCTGGTATAATTGGATAAATCTTGCCTAGTGGGCTGCAGCTGAATCTTCCTGGAAGCTCCAATCCTTGGATAAAGTCATGTTCAGACTCTTTGCCAAGGTGGTTTCATACACTTTGGCAGTTGTCTTTAATCTCTTTTCACAATAAGAGCTTGGTGACACCATCATAGCTCACTCTCCCTCTAACCATTACTGATTTCATTTCATTTTTATTTACGGATGCTCTTTAACATCTCAGGTCATCAGTATCCCATTCAAATCAGGGTGTGAAACGGCTCACAAATTTTGCTAAGAGGTCTCTTTTTTCAGGCTTGAGGTTCTTTATTGTGCTGCAAATGTACGACACGGGACCAGCGCTTTACTTCCCTTCTGAAGGAAGCCATACTTAGGATTTTTACGCCCAGAAAAAATCCATCAATCCTGGCCAGGTTCGAACCTGCGATCTTGGGTTTAGAAGGCAAGTATGGTTACCACTACACCACCAGAACCGACTAAACCATTACTGAGGCATGCTTCTGGCCATCATATGTTTACAGTGGATGTCAATAAAAGCATGTGACAGAAATAATTTTAATTGGTTAACCAGCCTTTTTATTTCCAAATTAGCTCAAAAAGCAGTGTGGGTTATTAAATGAATGCACTCTGATTTGTATGACTGTCTGTTTCTTATTGTCACTTAAAACATGAAGGAATCATTTTATAAATACAATAAGACATTTTGTTTGCATTTTAGACAAGAATTAATAAACAAACTGATATTGCAAATTGCCTCCTGAATATTTTATTAAACCCTCAACCACCCTAAAGTCCAGATTTAGCCCTTTGTGACATTTTCTTTTTTCCCAAATTGAAGAAACACTTCATGAGAGACTTTTTCCATCATCAGAAACAATGATGAAGGCTTAGGAAGTATTCTGAAGGACCTGTCAAAAATAGTATCCAGCATGAACAGCCCTTTTACATTTTTCTTTCCTCTGGTAATGAAAGAAAAAATTCCATATAATGTAATTTAAAAGAATATACCAGCTGCCTATGCAAAATCTCTGTATTTTCTCTTGTTTGCCAGTATTATAAAGAAGAATCAGCAAAAACATAAATTAATGGAGAACGAATCTAATTACCTGGAGTCATTTCAGAAATTAGTTAATTACCATATGCCTGCAATCTACGCTTAATTCCATTGGGTACAAAACAGAGAACACAAAGCATGTGGCTAGCAACAGATGTTGACCTGTCATTGTGCAGCCTATTGTGTGCATGTTCAAAAATTTTGTGGCAATTACACATATTGCCTCTCTGCAAGTATCATTTCCTGATGCAACAATTTTGACTACATATAATATTCTTTATGGATGAAACACAGTTTCATTTATGTGTTCATATTTTGATGCAAAACAGCAGGCATTGGAATATAGAAAATTCTCTTGCTTAACAAAAAAAATTGGTGCATGGCACATAGTAAATTCCTACATCAAACTCTTTACAACTGAGTGCAGAAGTTATGTGAAGGGCAGACATTTATCGAAGACTAAACCAACATTGGCTGACCAATGGAATTTGCAACTATTTGAAGACCTAATTTGAGCAGACACTAGATTATTGTAGTGACAGCACAGAGTTTTTTCAGTGTCATTACAGACAGAAATGGCCAAATGGCAGAAGTGAGAATTGCTCAATGGAGCAGGAGAAATACAAAGTGAATTTCTTCATAAGCTACATTTCCCCAAAATTGCATTTACATTTAATTGAAAGTCATTTCAGCATGTCTACCCTTAACAATTATTTTTTTTATCGTTAGACAAAGCAACATTCACAATTCAGAAATGTTATAGAATCTTCAATGAAATTTACTGTTCCTACAACTCTCCACCCTACATGTACACCCTTTGATGAAGAAGGAAAAAAAAAAAAAAAAAAAAAAAAAGAGAAAGAAGGGAGAAGAAAGAGCATATTCACCAGATTCTATTCAGGGCTTAAATGGTATCATATTTCCACAGAAGTGTGGGTGAGAGACTACAACATCCCAGGCTTTATGCCCATAAGAGTGCAGCATACTGCATTTAGATAGAATAGATACTGAAGGAAATATTGGTTGGTTTGTTGCTAGTGGCCATTGGGGATGCTGACATTTATCATTTTTTCCCTATCTTCCCAATTATTTTTCATTTAAAATTGAAATGTAAATAGTGAAGCTAATCATATTAATTGATATCATTGTATGATTCAGTTGAACTACACACTCTTAAAGCTTCACTTACTTTTCATAAATATATGAAACTGGTTCCAAGAACATTTAGTTCCCATCTTCAGCCAGGCTCAAGTTCAATTGTCGGATCATTCATTGAGCTGTGGGAATGTGTATTCTACTCTGGTGGGCCGTGTGTTAAACTTATGTTTTCATCTCCGGCAATGTCTAAGTTCATTAAACTGTCTTTGTATTTGTAGATGTAGATTTTTTCCCAGGTTGCTAGTTCCGTAGGTCCTTGTACTGATTTTAATAATTTTGCTTTATTTATTATGTCATGATTTTGAGTTCAAAAATGATATGCTATTGCTGATTTTTCTATTTGTTTGTACTTTATGTTTCTGAAATTCTCCTTTAACCGAGTGCCTGTGTTTCTCTTTGTTTTTCCAATGTAGATTTTTTCACACTCTGCACAATTTATTTTGTAAATACCTGCTTTTTCATCTTGTGGAATACTGTCATTGACATCATCTATCAGTAAGTTTTTAACATTAAATCTATTAATGGGTGCCAACCCGATGTTAAAATCTTTAAGAATATTTTGAAATTTTTTTTTGTAGCCCATGGATGATATGTGAACTTTTTAAAAAGTAGCGTATCTTTTCTTGCTGAAAGTATTGTGGTTTCTTTGATATGTTTTTGAATATGAATTTCTGAATCTTTTTGTGTACTAGTTCTTTTTTAAAACTTTTTTAACCGCTGTTTCTTCTATTTGTTTGTATTCATGAAAATATTCTTCTTTGCTAATTTGTAGGTTAACTAGCTGGTGTGTAAACTGTTCTAAAATAAATGTTCTCGAAACTGGTTCCATATATTTATGAAAAATAAGTGAAGCTTTAAGAGTGTGTAGTTCAACTGAATCATACAATGATATCAAAAATATTAATATTTTTCATTTGTTTATTGTTATCTGATTGGCTACATTTCAGTAGGTGGTGTTTATTTAACATAGCATTCACATCCTTACACATTGGGCAGTGACTGTCCTTGCTTGATTTCATCCTGAAGAAATGTTCTAACAGGTAATCATGCCCAACAATTAAGTGGAATTGGGTAATTTCAATTTTTCTTGGTTTCAATAAAAGATGTTTGAAAGTATTTTGATCTTCATATGGTTTTCCTTTAAGTTTTTGCTTCATATTTTGTTGTTCTTGTTCAGTTGTTAATCTTTGACAAATAAGTTTCATAATATAGTTCCAATATATAGCAAGTTTTGATTTAAAAAAAAAAAAAAAACAAACATGCACGTAGCACACACACATAAAATTTCACCATCTATCACCCCCTAACTGATTGGTGTACTAGAACTTTCTTACTGAAAATTGAATGCTCTTTCCATTCCTGGGAAAAAATACACCATTACATTTGTATAAACGGGTGTACCTTGATATGACCCTGAGAATGGCATTTCAAGGATGAGTTAAGGCCATTATCTCTATGAGCAGTTCAAATTTTGTCTGAAGCATTTTTTGATTTTCTCCTTTGTTTCAGTCGGTCCTGGTGGTGTAGCGGTTACCATACTTGCCTCCTAAACCCAAAACGCCAGGACCGATGGATTTTTTCGGGCGTAAAAATCCTAAGTATGGCTTCCTTCGGAAGGGAAGTAAAGCCGTGGGTCCCGTGTCGTACATTTGCGGCACGAAAAAGAACCTCAAGCCTGAAAGAGAGGCCTCTGAGCAAAATTTGCCGGCCGTTTCACGCCCTGAGTTGAATGGGACGCTGATGACCCGAGATGTTAAAGAGCGTCCATAAATAAATCAATCAATCCTTTGTTTCAGGGTAAAACAGCTGCTACACTATAAATGCCTCACCCTGTATATATAATATGGAAATATTATTATGTATATTATGAATTATTAAAAAATGTTAATGAATATTATAATATAAGCATGAGGTATTTGCATGTCAACAACATTCTATTTAATGAACTCTTTATAATCCAATAACTCAACCAAGCAATATTATCTCTTATGAACAAAAAGACCCCTGGACCAGATCAGTAAAATTTCAGCTTAAGACCAACTTACAGATGTTACTTCTGGATGCTTCCTGCACTGATACAGCTTATAAATTATTAAAGAAAGAAAAACAAACTTTACTCTGGTTTATAAAGTAATATAATAAAACGGCATGCCTAATATCCTCAACTCAATTTATTGCAGTATTTTCCCTGCTGCTACTTTTCTAAACAGTGTTGTTATAAAGTAATTTCATAAATATAACACATTCGGAAAAAAATAAATATTATGCTTACCATGTGTGGTGCACTAATTGTAACTCCATAGCCAATTGCTTGTGGTGCATCCATATAAGCATTAAATTTTGCATATTTTCCACGGTCCACACTTAACATAACTTCTTCCACTCTTTTGCTTCGAATGATGCCATTGGCTGAAAGAGGAGTGATATATTAGCAATTATTCTCCCTCTACAAACATTTTAAAAATATCACATTAGTTTAACCAGATTTTAATACACATTTTAATAATTAAAGAATGACAATGTCCAAGTTTTTTTTTTGGCAAACTTGCATGGGAATTTTAATTAGTTATTTAATAAAGCAAAAGCGAAGTGAAATTCGAGCAAAAAATGACAAAGTAGGTTTTATGCATTTTTTTTATCCTCAGGGCTTATAGTATATCTAAATATTATCATTTCAACCCACCTGGGGTGCCCAATAGTAAAAACGGGCATTAAACGCCATTAAAAAAACAAATCATTTCAACATTTAAAAGCTATCACATGACCATTTTAAATTTGTTTGCAATTAATGGGTTTTCACGGGGAAATTCATTGATTTTGGGACTGGAAATCGTATGTTTGCACGGAATTGGCTCAAATCATTATTAATGCATGCTAGGAAGAGGCTAAAAATGTCCAGGTCTATTATTGAGTAGGCTAAATAGTAACCAGAAGGTTAAATTTGTTCAGCAGAAACTCGCAGACCTTTGCAGGATAATAAAAACATTGCAAAACTTTAACATTAATTTTCTTATGTTTCATTTTTCCAACACTTTTGAATGCTCCCTGCAGGAAACTTCTAATTCAATTCAAGTTTTTAATATATATTCAGAACATATATAAATAAATTGACATATGTTTATGTCCACAAGCCCTAAACTTTTAATATAAACAATGTCAAATATTTAAAACAAAAATATATTTACAAGCTTGTGTCCACATGCATGCATGGACACACACATAAACATGTGAAGCAGATCAACAAAAGGGGGACCATTTACTTTTCCAATTCCTAATACTGAGAAAGAAAGAAAGAAATCCATGAATGCAATAATAAGAATCTATGGAAAATGAACATATTCAAAAAGTAAATTAGTTCAGGAATATACTTAAGAGTTCACTGACTTTGTTAAATCAATAAATTTAGAAAGAGTTCAGCAGGCCTTTAATGTAACAATGATGTATATAAGGACCAGTACAGTGTAGTTATATGATGTGTAAATATAACACAGGTAGAAGTGTAAATACAATAAAAGTGAGAACTGTAAAAACAATAAAAGTGAGAAGTGAAACAACAGTAAAAGTATAGAAGTATAAACAAAAGAGTAGGAGTGTAAATACAACATTGGCTTAGAAGTGTAAATATTATAAAAACAGAAGTGTAAAGACAATTCTAGGAATAGATAATATTGGGATTACAAAACAATAAATAATGTGCCATTTTCTAAATAGAATAATGTAACTAGATTGGATGGAAATTATATCTATGGGTGTAAAGATGTAAAAGCATTTAGTTTTACTCCTAGTGTATTGAAACATGCTGTGAAAGTTAAATAAATACAAAAATTACATACTTTTTTTTTGTTAATTATGAGTATATTTTAAAAAGTATGTGTCACTTTTTTCTTTGAAGCAATCTGCACTTACAGAAAAAGTAAGAATGAAATAACACTTAAAACTTTTCTGCAAGGAGCATTTTTGCCTTGTCAATCCAAAAATATATGTAGAAAAATAAATACTTTTTTTCTATACAATCTACTGACAACTGGCTGAAATTTTGCATATAGAGACTTTTAATAATCTTGCCTAAATGTGGAATATATTTCAAACTAGTATCTTAAAAATTTAACAAACTAGATGTCTCACTTCACTGTTGCCTTGGTAGAAAAAGAGGAAATAAAACAATGCAAGACAACTGTGGAAAATATCTACACATAAACAATTATGCAATTTATCTATTTATTAATTTTAATAACCTGGAAATTTAATGCAGTTGTAATGTTCAACAAAGTAAACAGCTATATTAACAGTTTGTCTTCCAATGAAAATATCAATGAAAAGAAAAGAATATGCATGATTTAAAATGTTAATGATAGCAATTAATGTTATTTCATAGCCCTATAAATGGACAACTCTTTGCTCATATAAATGTAATATAATGTATATGTCAAATATAAAAAAAAAAAAAAAATTGAAGTTAAATGCTCTTTCTAATAGTATATTATACAAAATGCCTTTATCAATATTTTTTTTGACAATTTTGCTTCAAATAAACATAAATTCATTTGTGAATCTTGTTAAATAGTTTAACTTCCTTAATGATTTAGAATAAATGCGCAGTAAATAGTATAACATGAATTTCAAGAACTATTATTTATTTTGCAGATGCCAAACTACAATAAAATCAGAATATTCCACAATTCAAAATTATTTTAATTTTGCTATTTAAAGGTACTGCATTTTTGCAGAAATATGAGCATTTACATAATAACTCTTCAGTAAGTTAATTTCTCAATGAACATCTTTGTGCAAATAAGAATCATGCTTTCCCCTGGCAGATCCAGGTATCTCCAGGTGCAACATTTTTATTTGTCTTAGCCAAACCTTTATCCTAAATAAGAATTTAAAAAATGTGGCTAAATTTAAATTAACACATTGTTAATCCATTGAAAGAGAAATTAAAATGCCTGTCCTTCAGTGACATTGCCTGCAAACTTTTCACCACAAGGCAGTACTTTTGGTTTCTTAACATTTCATTTTGACCTTTAACTAAAATACATAATTTATTGAATATCATTTTTAAGCAATAGTTGGTTTAAAAAGAAAAAAACAAGGCTTGATGGAGTATAGCATATGTTGTTATTAGTGCGAAATATAGTTCGGGTCTCCAGAAATATCAGGCAGAGATTAATAATATTGTTTATACCAGTTATTGATGTGGGTCTCTCTCCTTTATATGCATCATAAAGGTGCTTCTGCCTTGTAAAATTATCCATCAATATTTGAAATGGTTTACTCTAGCCAAAGCTGTTGTTGCAACTGATTATCAAGCCCTTCAATATTTAAGAATATCATTGATACCATCTTTTCTTCATTCATAATATAGAAAGATAATTTTCTTTAGACCAGTAGGTTAATCAGTAAATTCCATGAGGCTTCAATATGTTAAACTGAGACAAAATTAGAAGGAAGAAGAAGGAAAGGGAAGGAAAGGAAAAGAAAAAAAGCATCATAAATGAGAAGATACAGCAATATCTGAATGCACACTATAAAGAAATTAACATAGATCATCTTAGTTATGCAGCTGTTATTAAAGAAACGATACCTTGGTGCATAAATACTGCAATACAAAATCATTAGCAGAAATACCTTGATACAAGTATCCCTCATTCACAAACATTCATCTTATCTTATAATGAACCATGATCATTTTTGTATGAGTTTACCAATTCTATGGAAATTTGATCAGCTGACCTTAATTTCTAGCAGTATACATCTTTCTCATATCTAATAGTGGAGTAAGGAAGATTATTTTCAAACTTAAAGTTCATCTGAAGCATGCATAGATAAAGTGTTTGAAGCCAATCAGAAACTTTCTTCTTGCCTTCAAACATAAGTATTGATTAATTTTATAAGTGATGCATAAAGTATGGCAAGATGTTTGTTTCCTTAAATAAAGAGGGTTTATAAACATTAAACCTAAATATTACTTTGAAAGTTGTTCTTCAGTTACATTGGAATGTAAAATACTAACTTTTTACATTACCTGTACTGTAATGCATACTTACTTTGATAGAACAAGAATGTTATTAGAAAATAAAATATTTTACTTAATAGGTTTAAATTTCCTATGTCATTGATAAATATTACTTATAAAAGTGCACTAAGGACTGAGCCTTATGGAATACCATGTTTTATTTGCAAAATAGGGCAGAAATAACTCTTTACACTAACATACTGTGTTCTTTCAAGATAAGTTTTAAACCATTTCAAAGCTATTTCTCTTATTCCCCACAATGATAATTTATTCAGAAGTAGCTCATAATTTGCAGTATCAGATCTGTACTATGTCTAGATACTATTTGCACATTTGTGCCTTTCTTATTATTTCCAATGCCATGTACAGAACCCACATAAAGAATGCCTGCCTATGTTGATGTTCTACAAATGTTGAACTTCTGATGTAAATTTATGTCAAAACTTTAATTGCCTTAGTGATCACTATCTTCACAGCAAAACAATATTATTCTTTTTCCTTTATATTTCCTACCTTGAACATAATAACACAAGGGCAAAAAAACAATCACTTCTCAAACATCATATTTTTCGTCTTAATATAGGTATAATTTTTAAGAGAAATAAATCTTATTTTTAAATGTTTAATAAAGCAAGGAGATAACTTTGTATACTTGGAACATATACTTTTGGGTGGTATTCCATGAAATTCTTAATAATGAATCAACAATATGAATCCTAAAAGATTAATGTGTGCAGTAGGACAGTTAAGTGTCTTCTGGAATAGGCAAATGAAACACGTGAAGCCATTTTTAACTGAATAAACGGTGAATTATAATGAAAACAGCTAGGTCATATGTAGCCTTCATTATGTGTACATGCAAATCGCTACAGAAATTACGGATGCTGAAAAATAACTACCTTTGACAAAATAACATTTTGAGGAAAACAAACCGTTCATGCATCAAACAGAATCCAGTAATTGTATCTTATAACACCTTAATGTAACTATTTCTAAGTGTCATCACATCACTGTGTTATTCTAGTAGTCGATTAACCCTTTCAACTTTACCCCTACTGTTAGTCTTCAAAATCACTTACCCCTTAAATTGCGGACCATATCTGCATTATCTCGTCCATGTGATCTCCAAGCCATGCTGAAGAACGGATTACAGCTCAGGTACGATAACAAACAACCTATAGCAATAACTTTTTGGTACTGTTTCATAGGTTAAATCATGAAGCAGGATTTCTCTGAAATGAAGGGAATTGAAACCACACGGGATTGAATATATCAGTATAAAGAACTTGAATTAATGAAAAAGGTGTTTCCAAATGTGTTTCTACCGGCATTCAAGAATTTTTATATAATTTACCTTTATTAAAATAAGTGCCAGATTGACGAGCAAGAAAAACCATTCTTCAAAAACCGTTCAACACGTGCTTTCTCGGTTTGTCATGAGCACTGCTTTGCGTATTACAGACCTACAAAATTTAGTACTTATTACAACTTTGGAGTCATTTTTTCTACCCCAAAAATACGAATTTGCGCAGTACAGACACCACCTCAAAACTTTGAATAGTTATTTCGGAATACCAACTACAGCAATTAAAAGTGTACCATAGAGTATAGTTGCCAATAAATTCGTTTCGTTCCCTATTTTTGGAATGAAAATGTGAACACTGTTTAGTAATTTACCACAAATTATAAATTCGGGTGCTGTTTATTTAAATAATTCTAATACTGTTAGTGCTCCTATTTAACTACAAAAGCAGTATAATCATTTTGCAGTATATTTAATGCATGTGGAAGGGGAACTCAAACTTCCGTGATTTACAGCAGTCTTTGATTCCTTCGTTTTGTATTTATGCCAAAACTTCGCGATGCAATCAATTTTTTTCAAAATTAAAGCTCATTACCTTGAAACCGTGCAAAACAGTAATTAATTAAACTAATACAATTAATGCCAACACACCATAGCAATCATGGCGGGTGTTTGAAATGCAAAATAGTCAGTTTTTTTTTTTTATTATTATAGCGCAAAATATATCTTGAATACGAGGATGGCGGTAGCATACATACACCTGATGTGCAAAAGCTTGAGTCAATTGAGTGTCTTACAGAAAGTCAAAGCAACATTCCTTGGAGAATATATATATACACACACACACACACACAAAACTTAAAATCCACAAAGGTGTGCCACATTTAAAGTAAGGTACACATAAGGACACTATAAAACACTGTTCGAGGCACTGTAAGACAATGTGGAATACTGTTGAAGGACCTTGCAGTGCCTCGAACAGTGTTTTATAGTGTCCTTATGTGTTCCCTACTTTAAATGTGGCACACCTTTGTGCATTTTAAGTACTGTCAGGTCTCCTAAGGATAGCTTTTAACATTCCTTTTAAAAGTGTATATATATATAAATAAAATTTTAAAAAATGCACATACTAGCCAGAAAACAATTCCATATTGAACTCTGTACCAAAAGAACAAAGGACATACAGCTCCAAACTTAAGTCATTTGTGTAACAAGTCTTCAACATAAAGAGTATTTCCTGAAAGGCTAAATATTTGGTAGTGAAGCCTCTGTTCAATAAGGGAGAAAAGTTGTAGTTCTAGTTGTAATCCTATAGCCATTTCCCCAACATTTTCTAAGTTATTTGAAAAAGTTATGTACAGTAGGCATTACCATTACCTTGAAATTAATAATATTTCAGTTAATTAGCAGTTTGACTCTAGAAAAGAAAATCAATGGAAAATGCAATCTTTAAACTCTGATGAATTTTTACTGCATTTAATGAAAAAATTACATAGAAGAATTTAGCAAAGGCTTTCCATCGTGTCAATCATGGAATTCTGATAAATTAGCTTTCAATGGAATAAAAAACAAATATTTAAAATACCTTATATCCTACATTGACAAAAGGAAACAAAAAAGTAGTAATAAATTGTCTTTTTAAAAATAAAAACAATGCATCAGGGAGGGAAATGATTAACCATGGGATACCTTAGGGATCTGTTCTGGCCCCTCTTTTATTTCTGATGTATATAAACAATCTCTCCTCATTCTATTCAAGATGGACGTAATACTGTTCTATTTGCAGACGATGCAAGCATATTGATAAACTGAAACAGCCTTAATGATTGTGCCATTAAACTAAATCTAGTTCTGAGTGTGTGTGGTTCAAATCAAATCGTCTCTTAAGTCTAGATAAAACAAATGCTATGAAATTCATCTCACAGATCTCAAAATCCCCTATTACAAATAGAATATTATAACAAGTCTATTTCTACAAACCAAATATATTACATTCCTTGGTTTAATAATTGATAACCCTCTGAATTGGAGATATCACATTGATCTTATCTTAGCAGTACACACTATCCAATATTGCATTAGTAATGCTGGACTTAATTAATATTTTAAAACTATTAATTGATATCATTATATGATTCAGTTGAACTATATACTCTTAAAGCTTCACTTTCATAAATGTATGGAACCGGTTTCGAGAACATTTATTTCTCATCTTCAGCTAGGCTAAAGTTCAACTGACTCAAGATGGGAACTAAATGTTCTGGAAACCAGTTCCATACATTTATGAAAAGTAAGTGAAGCTTTAAGAGTGTGTAGTTCAACTGAATCCTACAATGATATCAATTAATACGATTAGCTTCACTGTGCAAGTTCCAATTTACATTTTAATTTAATTTTAAAACTAGTTTACTATGCTTATTTCAACTCAATAATGAAATATGGTCTTATATTTTGGGAAAACTCTATTAAGTGAGGGTATCTATTATTACAGGAAAAAAAAAAAAAACATAAGACATTCATGCAGAAACCTTTTTAGGCAATTTGAAAGTTCAACTCCTCCATGTAAACATATTTTATCCCTCATGAACTTTTATATTATAAATACAGAAAAATTTGTATAAAATCAAAATATATATGACAGGAATACTAGACAAAAAGGAAATTACATAGACCAGTTTCATCACTATCCTGCCAACAAAAAGGAGTTTATTACAAATGCATTTTAGTACAAAATGCTCTTCCATCTAGCCTTAAAAGTATTGGTAAACAATGGAAAATCCTATAAATCTGCCCTTAGGAAATACCCGTGTAAAAAGGCTTATTACTCTGTAGAGGAATATATGAGTGACAACATATATTAAATTAAAAAACTGCACTAATTTTGTATCAATGCATATGTAAACATGTATATAGTAAAATTTGTGTAATTGAGTGATTTGTGTCTGTTTCTGCTACTCTGGTTTTTGTTGCTTCAACTGAGTAGCTCTAGGTGTTGCTTTTTCATTTTTTATTGTAACTATTTATGCAGATGTACACAATATTTTTGTAAATGTAGAACCTGTGCTATTGAGTAATTGTAAATGACAAATTCTATGTTCATAAGTCTATGTAACTGCTTTGCGAACTCATTAAATGCTCCAGAAACTTAACACTAGCAGAGCTGACATTAGGGGGTACATAATCACTGGAGTCAAAACACGTGTTTTTCTTTTTTATATAGCTGAAGTATGGCCAAGTACAATCACACACAATTATTATTGATGCTGCAAACCCACACAAACAAACATAAGTACTGAAGATGCATATACTCTGGGTCATGGTTCAATGCTCTTTAGTGATATATTTGGTAGCTGCTACAGGAATCGTTTTTGCCACAGGTGGTCTCGTGAAAGATGGTTTGTTGCTGCAAGGGTGCTAACTTGTAGTGATGAAATGGCAGTAATTTTTAAATTTATTTCTAACCAAAAGGGAATTTAGAATATGTTTTATTCAGACAAGAATTTAGCCCACAATGTAGATAAGTGTGTGTCAGATGACAGATTAGCTGGAATTTACATAATGGAGTTAGTTTGAACATTTATTAAATTCTATAATCACAATAGATCTGACTCCAATTTGAAATTTATCATTTGCCGAACTACTACATTTTTATATTTTAAATGACAATTTGTATGTTAACAGTACTGACATCTTCTCAAACATGTCGGTCCTAGTGGTCTAAAGGTAACCATACTTGCCTCCTAAACTCAAGATCGCTGGTTTAATCCCAGCCAGTGTCAATGGATTTTTTCAGGTGTAAAAATCCTAAGTATGGCTTCCTTTGGAAGAGAAGTAAAGCCGTGGGTCCCATGTCATAGATTTACCCTCTGAACAAAATTACCAGTTGTTTTACATCTTGAATTGAATGAGGTGTTGATGAACTAAGATATTAAAGAACACCCGTAAATAAACAAATCAACATCTCCAATATATTCAGGAATCAACACAGTGAAAGGGAGTATAAAATCTCCAGTAGACAATTTTTTTTAAAATGCTTAAAAAACCATCTCCATGGCCTCACTCTTAATGAACAAGGAAACAGACTGAGTTATAAACATTTAAAATATTAATATAATGATAAAATATTCTTAATGTTTCACTCTCTAAATTTAAAAATTCAGGACATTTTCATCAGACCTTTGCTCCCATTGTCAACTGTTAACCAACTGGCAGATCACACTAAGTTGGAAAGGTAGGTGACTGAGAACTCTGGCGGTCTGTTGATCAACTTACACAGAATACTGTCTGCTTCCGAATATCGAAATTCATAAACTTTATGTTCACATTTCTTTAAGAAAATTTTTTTCCATATGTCAAGTTCCTTGTGATGTTGAACAGCTTTTAATAAATTGATACCTTTTTCTAATTCATGTTCATTCCAGAAATGTGCTGCTCTAGCCGATTTTTCTATCTGTAAATAATGGATATTTCTCTAGTGTTCCTTCAATCCGATGCCTATATTTCTCTTGGTCTTGCATATGTATATGTTTTCACAGTCTTTACAATTGATCTGATTTATACCTGATTTTTCCTCTTTGGGTCTGGAATCTGCTTTATTTAACTTCAATAATTTGCCAACACTGTATTTGTTCTGGAATGCTAATGTTATGTTATATTGTTTGAAAATTGTTTGAAATTTATTACCTTGTGGGTGGTAAGTGAACTTTAGTATGTTTTTTCTTTTGATAAGGCAGTCAAAGTGGTAATTTGTTTCATTTTCTTTTGTTTTAGGAATCTTTTAATTTTGTGATCAATCATCTGTTTTTTGAACCCATTAAAAATGGCTATTTCTATTATATGCAGGTATTTATCTTTGTTAAGTGGTACTTTAACTAATCTAAATACCATGCTGTTGAAAGCTGCTTCTTTATAAGGTCTTGGGATAAACCATGGGTTTTAATATAATTGCCAATGTGTGTCATCTTTCTGTAACTACCAAATTCTAGTTTGTTCTTCCTTTTTATTATCTTCAAATCCAGAAATGATAATCTGTTGTTGGTTTCAATTTATATAGTGAATTTAATTGTGAACTCCTGCAGGTTTAATAGTTTCAGTGCATCTTCACACATCTCTTTTGAACAACAGAAAATATATCATCTACATATCTATACTAGATCTTGAAGATGTAGGGGAAGGCTTTATTGATGTGTGTTTCAAATGAACTCATAAATAAGTAATAAGATTTTTTTAAGCATATTAAAATATTTTATCTACTGGAGAAATCAACAATTTCACAAGAACCCTCTTTATGTTTCTGCCCATTCATAGAAATAAACTGTGCATGACATAAAGAAATAATTTATTATAACAAGAGAAAAAAATGGCAAATAAATCAATAAATTTTCTTTCATGATATAACAAATGCTTTCATAAATATCAGCTATGAGCCACTTAATAAGCTCACAAGCTCTATGATCTTTATTATGCCCAATCAATTTTCTTGTCTGCAATATTTATAATGCTCCAGTTCGGTGAAGGTCTGTCACTTGCTAACCAATTAAAATCACTTACAAGGTCCCAGTTATTTCTGTTAACATCTAATCCAGCTAATGTGAAATGTTTGTCTATATTCTCAAACTTCCAATTGTATGGCGCAAAGCCCACTTGAGTTGTGTCCTCAATGATTGCTCTGCTGGTGACATGCAAATAAAAATCACAGCGCTTTGTATTGTGAATACGAAGTTGTTGACAAGCAAGGACAAATATGCAGTCCTCACAGCCATCAATAAAAACTGATGTAGCCACAGGACCAGATAAAATTTTGCAGTTTTGAAGTGAAGACATATGAATTGTACTTGGTGAGCCAGGTAGTTGAACAGTGCATCCTACAAGATTAGAGAACACTACATCCTTTTTATGCATTTGCTCTTGAGAAAGTATCAGCACTTCTCCTTCCCTACCAGAAAACCCACAACTATCCATTTCTTTAGTAAATTGTAACTTAGGAATTGCTGCAGAATCTACAGTGTCTTCGATTTTCTTAAGAAAAGGTTCTTTCTTGGTGTTTCCCACATTTCTTTTTATTTTAAATCCAAATTTCTTTTTTGGTAACAATTTTTCTTCCAGTTCTTGGGCCTTTTGTTGCAAATCTTGCATGGTTTCTTGAGCCTTCCTGATATCATAAACTCGCAAAAATAACTTAGAAGCTGATATAAAATGCTGCACACTCAGAATGTCTTTGCTGATTTTGTCAAAATGACATGGTAACAGATTTTTATCTATCTTTCCTGAATTGGCCAAATTAAGAGCATCTTCAATCTCTTGTGTTTTTGCTGCAAATGTTTCAGTAAAGTAACTTATTTGTTCCGTACTGGAAGAGTTTTGATCTTTTCTCTCTTTCTTCATTTGCAACTCTTGCAGACGCTCCTTTTCTCTTCGATGGAGCCTTTCTAAGAAAATATCATGAGTTTCTTCCATGTTTAAGCTAATGTAATTATAAATTTGTTCTACTAATACACTATAACTATAAATTCTATACACAGAACAATCCGTCAATGTCATTCA
The DNA here is from genome assembly GCA_030762175.1 of Metallyticus violacea. NCBI lineage: Eukaryota > Metazoa > Arthropoda > Insecta > Mantodea > Metallyticidae > Metallyticus > Metallyticus violacea. The sequence continues at coordinate 21,907,438 of CM060837.1, read as the reverse complement.
CATTAAGCTGTACATTTATGGTCCTTTCTTTCCCAAATCCTTATTCCTCTCTGCATCAATTTCTTCTTTAGTTAATCGATACATTGGTGTCTGGCTTTCAGCGGCTGCACGAAGAACTTCAACAATAGCTTGTCGTTTTCTCAGAGTTTCATTTGTATACTCTGACCCAACTTCTTGGTATTTCTGGAAAGAAAAATGTTGCAAATTTAATAGAAGTTTGAAACAGGTGTTGTTGATTAATTATACACATAAAGAGGTTGGTATTAAGTGACACTATATTTCACTAACTGATTAATTTGTGAGAACATTTTCTTTGTATATTTCAAACCAGTTAAAACTTTTTACCCAATTTTAACCATTTTAAAATTTTAATCTTTCCCTTGGGAAAGAAGTTTTATCTGGTTTGAAATAGGTTTATACAAAGAAATTGCATACATTTTGCTATGTTGATTCCTATTGAGTTTCATATTGGTTATGAGATCATGTTTCAAGATCATTTGCTCTTATCTTCAGTTGGGGACCTACTAATGCTGATAGGTAATGATGTGACCTCTGATGATTCCAGTATGCAGCAATGCAGGAAGTCCACTGGTGGGATGTCAAAATTCATAACACGATGTTTATTCTTTACAATGAAAATATTTTCTCATGGATTGTTGGCAGCTTTCAACAGTTTTGTTTCTTTTGTGATCTCCTGATTGTATTTCTAAAAATTATCTACAATTGCTGATTTATCCACCTGTTTATATCTTACATTTATAAAGTGTTATTTCGTCCTTATTTCCAAATTTCTTACTGTTCTGCCTATATATATCTAACAAAACCCAAAAAGATATACTCCTGGCTTTTTGTTGGATGGAATAACATCCTTTATAGTTCTGTTCAAAATGTTCTCAATGTTAAACTTATTTAGTACTGCCAACACAATATCAAATTATTTAAAAATGCTCACGAATACCTGTTTGTCCATGGATGTCATGTGAATGTTTTAAAATTTAAGTCCTTCTTTATCATTGAGAGAGTGGTGGTGTTTTTAATATCTGTAAGTCTTTTGAAATGTCTAACCCTCTTATCTACTAACGAACTATTGAATCCATTGTTGAAGGCAGTATCAATGATGTACTGGTATCCTGTTGTATATTTTTCCTTGTTAAGTCAGATGTTTATTAACCTATGAGCCGGACTATTTATAATGGCATGTTGGTGTGGTTTAGGGTTGAAGCTATCAACTTTATGTGTGGTTTTCCTAAAACTCTGGTTTGGCTATCCATAACCCCCTTTCTCCATTTCTCCAATTAACAATATGGAAAAAGATGTTCATTTGAAAGAATAAGCATCATTTATGAATTTTGACATTCCACCAATGGGCTTCCTCTTTTGCTGCATACTGGAATCACCACAGATCATATCGTTAGTGGTCCCCGGCTGAAGATGAATGCAAATGGCTCTGTAACATGTTCTGGTAAATTAACCAGTTAGTGAAGTATAGTGTCATTTAATATTGACCTCTTTGTATATATAAGAAAAATATTTTTTTAAATTTTTGTATACAGTAAGAAACAAAAATCAGTTTAATTAATCAACTGCTTTGCAATTCATTTGTTTTGGTCTCACCTTATGAGGTAGTTTTGTTTGGCAGCAATAACTGTACACATGATATGACAATTCACTCAAGGTTAGCTGAATTATTGGATGTACATGTTTCTCCTTTGGGTGTATTTTAACACCATAACTCAAAATACACCCAGAGGAGAAATATGTACATCCAATAATTCTGCTAACCTTGAGTGAACTGCCATATCATGTGTACAGTTATTCCTGCCAAACAAAACTACCTCATAAGGTGAGACCAAAACAAATGAATTGTCAAGCAGTTGATTAATTAAACTGATTTTTATTTCTTACTGCATACAAAAATTAAAAAAAATATTTTTCTTATATATACAACGAGGTCAATATTAAATGACACTATACTTCACTAGGATTTTAGAAAAGTATTTCACCCAGTACAGGTATTTCAAGGTCAATTCTTTTATACACAGAAACTGACTAGTAATGGGTATCTTCACCTTGTGAGTGCTCTACGTGATTCTACAAAAAGATAACTGAATGTAATTGGTGCACTGGTTGTTATGAAATATGTATACATTATTAGCACGGTCAATCAACATATGCTCCAGTCTGAACTTCTATATGTCAAAGTGCCATATTGCCAGTTGAATAATCAGAACAGAACACATTGCACATGTGTAACAAAATCAAGTGTAATACCAATTAGTTTTTTTTTTTTTTTATTTGTTTTATTTACAGACGCGCTGTGACATCTCAGGTCATCAGTGTCCCATTCAATTCAGGGCATGAAACGGCTGACAAATTTTACTCAGAGGGCTATTTTTTCGGGCTTGAGGTTCTTTATCATGCCGTAAATGTACGACATGAGACCCACTGCTTTACTTCCCTTCCAAAGGAAGCCATACTTAGGATTTTTACGCCCGAAAAAATCTATCAGTGCTGGCTGAGATCGAACCCGCGATCTTGGGTTTAGGAGGCAAGTGTGATAACCACTACACCACCAGGATCAACATAGCAATTAGTGATGTAGTACAGAAATATATGAAATGAACTTTCCCTTCCTCCACCACTCCAAAGTTAGGTAGGAGGAAAAACATTGGTGAGTAAGCTTGGCCTGTATTTGGCCCATTTGAGACCACTGGTGTAGTAAGATGGTAAAATAATAAACAAATTCAAAGTCAAGAATCACTACTGAATAGGAAAATAAATGTGGAGCAATTTCAATACAATTCTACATATTTTAGATATGATTTTCACATAAGCACATTACCAGTTAGAATTTAAAATCGAAGTCAGATAGGAAAGATTTGAGATTATGACTGGATTCAAACCATTCCAATGCTCTAGCTATTTGAACTATTGTGCTCTGTCTGGCTATAATAGTGAACTTTCCCTTCTTGGTGTGTGTGTGTGTGTGTGTGTGTGTATAGATATATAAATTAACACTAACAATAAAAGTAGATAAAGATAAAACACAGAAAAAGAGTCACACTTGAAATTGCAATTTCAAGTGTGACTCTTTCTCTGTGTTTATCTTTATCTACTATTATTATTAGTGTTAATTTGTTACATTGTTAATAGTGTTTCTTTATTTTTATTTTTCATTAATATATACATATATATATCCTAGAACCTTTATACTCTGAAGATCTCAGATGAAAACAGACTCTGGCTGTGGCAGAACAATGCATAACAGCTTGAATGGTTAGAGAATTAAAACAGTAAAGTCAGAGATTGTGGTTTGAGTCTTGGTCATGATCTCAAACTTTTTGTATCTGAGTCTGAACTGAAAGACAGGTTTATGAATCAAATTTTCAAACTTTAGATGAACTGCAAAATAAGTTATGAAAAGGAATAGCTAACAATTCAGAAGAGGTGCTACAAGAGAATCACAATTTGTTTTTATGTGGCAATGTCCAGCTCATTAAACAGTGAGCATCTTCAGCATCATCTTTGAAGGTTAAGCATTTTTGAACACATTAACAATATTTAAATTGCAAAGTTATTTTGCTAATCTGTTAATGCTACAATTATCTCACATTTTCCCCATTTATGGCAATGTGTATTTATTCTGTTTTGCAAACAGTACTATACATTGTAATATGCAAAGTTGACAATTAAAATTTATGACACACTCATATAATAAAGAATTTCATCAGTACTTGGTTCCAAAACATTTTCCAGTATTCTGTGCTTTTGAATTTAAAAATTATGAGCACAACACTCTACATCACATAACAACACACTTGCTCTTTCATGCATGTTTATTTGCAAAAGAATTTATTTAGTGATTATTGCAGCCTTAGCATTACATGATATATGTGCACAATAACTTACACTCTTTATTAGTCTCTCATCTGGTGTTACTATTTTCATCAACATATATCCAAAACCACCAAAAGCAGCTAAGTAAACAACAGATCGGACAATGGCCATTCCTCAGTGGATTCCTAGATGAATTAATTATATTTTTCCTTCACTCTTCCAAACAGCTAAATCAACATCACGAATAGTTGACCTCCCAGATAAATATTCCCCAGTTGAGTAATAACCTGCAAAACGAAAGTGTGTATTAATTTCATAACATTTTATACTAAGCTAAATTAAAGACCTCACTGGGGACTATCTATTGCAACTTCATTTGTGCTATAGATTTACAGTTTTATATATATGAAGATAGGGTTTGAATTAACAGGGGGGAAAGGAGTTTTCCCCCTGTTAATTCATTCTTCAAATTAATCATCTGCACAATACATTGTAGTAATATAAATCATCTAACAAGCATTAGAAAGCAATAGAAATGCAACAATGGGCATTTTTTTTATTTTCTATAAGGTTTATATTGCTGTTTCCATCTGCTTAGTTTAGTGTTACCCAGGTGCACCATGAGGAGATACGATTATTACGCACCCAATGAGATGTGGGAACCATGTGGCATTAAAGGGGAATGAGATTGCTGATACTTTGGCAAAAAAGGAGCCACCATAAAATTAAAACCATCTTTTGAACCAGATCTTCCTTCTAAATTGAAACTCTCAAACAGATTAATAACTGAACAATAACAAAAAATATAACATAAAGGAAAACCATGTGAAGATCTAAAGACTTTCAAACATATTTTATTGAAACCAAGAAAAATTGGAGTTGCTGCCCATTGTGTAAGAATATGAATACTCTCTTAAACAAAGAACATCTAGTGAGATGCAGCAAACTTAATAGTAACAACAAATAAAAAATAACTTGGAAGCTCTTTATTGGGAAGCTAGGGAAAAAATAACAAATGACAACCAACAGACCAATATTACTGCTTTGTGTCAGTTTCTTTTAAGCTAACAATAAGAGAATTAAAATGTATGCTATGACAATGAGTGCAGTAGTGATTAGTGTTCTGTGGTAGTCAGTTGAGTGTCTTTTTAAGGAGATTGGATATTAATAGTTGATTGAGATGGATAAATTTGTGATAAACAATTGTAAAGTAACAGAATCAAATGATGTATCAGAGTCTCAAGTATCAAGCAATAGATAAAGTCTTCTATTCAACAGGTAAAAATTCCAGCAAAGGCAGTATAGAGAAAGTAAGATTTGAAAATGGAAAATAAATTGCCCTTGGCTTTCAGCAAGCATATTTTATATGCTTGTACTGTTCAGAAATTTGAAACCACAGTGCTATTAAAGACTATAAAGCACATTAATCTAACCAAGTAAAAAACTGGTTTTTAAAAAGGGTAACAAGCTAAGGAAAGATGAGAAATGGTGTTGACAAAGAAGAGAAATTGAAGTAGTAAACCAATTTGATTACTTAGGAGTAACATCAAGTATATGGATGGATGAAGCGATCAAAAGATGATGATACTAGCTAAAGAGAAGCTTTCTCTGAAAGTTATAAGGCCATGTTTGAATAAAATAGGTTGAGGAGAGTTCATGGGGCAGTAATAGCCTCTAAAATGCTCTTTGGAGTAGAGATTTGGGTATTGGAGGAAAGGTGGGAAAGGTGAATATGATACATAGAAACTTCTGCAGACATATACCCAAGAGCCTTGCCAAATGGCATTGTGCAAGTAGAATAAGGAAGAATAGGTAGGAAAGGAAAAATTATTGGCAGAGTATTGAAATACTTGTTTAGAATTAGAAATTTAGATGAACATAGTGTTTTATATCAGTATTTGGTAGGCCAGCAAAGGCTTAAGCAAGATGCTATTTGGCTTAACAAGATAAAGGAAAATCTAGAGAAAATTTGTTCTGGGAACATGTGCAGACATAGGGGATTATAGGAAGGTGCTTTTGGAAATAAATTACGTTAAGAATTGAAAGGCAAGAAATATCTTGAGTATTTCTGATAAACTTAATAATGTACTTCAAAATTATCTTCCTGTTAACAAATTGGCATTAATATGCATCATGCAGTCCATTATGTGTTAATGTGCAAATATTCTCAAGATTGATTTGAGATTAGGTCCTTTACATGAATGACTCACCTTCTAGAGCCCAGCTATAGTTGTTGTGCATGTAAAGACGAAAATCTGCAATATTAAATCGTAAACAAAATTGTAAAATTTATTACATAAAATAAGAATACATAAACATTATGTTAACATTGGATAAAATGTATATAGCTTCGTCGAAAAACAGTTTGGCATTTTTTTATGAAATTGAAACAAATGACATTCAATGCTCACCACGAGAAGTGTTCATGCGGTACCAAACACCGTAAGCTACAGCAAAAAGGGCAGCTTCACATACAAGTAGGATTTTCGCCGCACCTCTCACATTTTTAATTAATGCGGATTTTGGTGTCTTCCGTATCATATTACGCAAATACGGTGTGATGACATGAATATAGTCATAACCATATATAGACAACAAATAACAGCAACCAACCTACTTGGTTATACTACTCTCCCCTAGTTTAGAAGCAAAGTTGCCAACTCTAAAAATGAGAAAGCGCAAAATTCTTGCTAAAAACACCAGAAGTTTCAATTCGCGTTCAGTTCACAACACTTCAGAAATATCCACCGTACGGCACTTCTTCACTTAAGCATAAAAAACATTAAATAAATAAATCTGAAAATAGATTTCACTGATTCTTGCAGACTAAGGAATATTCAACTAAGTATTTAGAGTATAAAGTTTTTCTTCTTTAAATAAATATGGTCTGTATCAATAAATTAAAGCATGGATGTCGTCAAGTAGTCATTGGAATAACTATCAAAAAATTTCCTCAGTCTGTGTTTTCCGTAACTAAATGTGCTTCATTGAGGTAAATACTGTCGAGGCGCCATGTCAGCCTTCCGGGGAATTTTGATGTACACTCCATGCAATCATAAACTAGAATTCTAGTTCATAACAGATCCTGCAGCGAAGGAAATGAAAGATGAAAGCGTATAGAGGCGAACATTACAGCTACTACGGTATTTTTAAAGAGGTGAAATCAAGGGCTTTTCCGTTTGTACGCAGTGGTTATTGTTGTAGCCTTCGATGTAGGCATGCTTTTTCTTTTTTCTACCCGCCCCTCCCGAAAGCTTCAGATTACGCCCTAAATTTACCGCAAAAGCACCAGGGATTAGCTATAGGCAGCGCTATTTATTAATATTTGGCACCAGAAGACTTTCAAAAACACCAGGTCTAGTGCCAAAAGCACAAATTTGGCAACATGTCAGTAAGGCAGTCAGGTAATCTTGAGAGTGCAGTTCAGCGTGAGTTGCTTCTTCAAGCTGCTACAGCACCATGCGCGTAGGGGTAAAAGCAGAAAGAGTAGTAGCAACAAGTTATCTGTGGGCATGTCCCTAATGGACGTAATTCAGCGGAGAAACTAACTTAAAAATGATAAATAACAATTTCAACTTCTGCCCCCTCCCCAATTTTTTTTATTTTGGGTAGAAATACTCATCACATAGAGCCACTTCGGCAATAAATCCGCAATAATGATGGAGATTAATTTTATCGTTAATTACTTCATTACTAATATGTAAATAATTCATAGCGCATAGTGAGACGTGCAACATACATGCTTTTACTCACTGCATTCATGTCGGCCATGCTGCAGAACATCCTTCACCAAAGCTTTAATTTCTTGTTCGCTCTCTTTCATTGTTCTGTTCAAAGTATATTTAAAATGCCTGCATATTATGAACACTAGGGACATAACTGAGGGCCCCTGGAAAGGGGTGGTTCCAGGTCCTAGGGGGCCCACTGCCCTCAAAAACGTAAAGTTTTAAAATAACACCCAGAGTTTAAAAAAGAAAAGAAAAGGAAAAAAAAAAAAAGGGTGAGAATGTAAATAGGTTGTCGTAATGGGGAAAAAAGACTGCAAAGCAGTAAAAGAAAAATAATTCACAACTTTCAGTGAACACACAAGTACATATCACCAATCAGCAAACTGAGTTTTAGAGCATGAACATTCTATTTCAGATATTCCCAAATTTCTTGCATGCATGACCCCTTTTTGAGAATACTGTAAAAAAGAGCAGTTAGATATATAGGTAAACTCAAACAAACCGATTCCTTTAGGGAAGTTTATAGAACATAAAAGTTTAACAATGTGTCCTTTGTATATATTTGAAACTAACACATATTTAAAAAAAATAGAAAACAAAACTGTTAAATGTTCATACTGATAAAGCAAATTTCCTTGACAATTCACATAGTTTACAATTACAAGAGCAAACCAACTGTTGCAGGACAAGAATTCTTCTATAATCTCTTAATTATACAATGAAATAGGATGAAAGATTACTTGTAATAAACATTTAAAAAATTTCATAGAAGAATTCATGCTTAAACAGAATTTCTCTAGTAAATGTATTGGCACCAGTCAATCTACTTCAGCTTCCTCTGACTGCTGGCATTAACATGATTTTTATACGGCTTATTTTATATTATGGATAGCTAATTGTTCTACTAATATGTGTGTGTAAAATTTAATTAGGTTGATTTCTAATTATTTGATTAATATGTATGTATAATATCTAAACAGATTGAACTCTGAGTTTACAAATATTGTTAAATATTCTTGTAATTTATAATTGTATTGCTCTGGACGTGTCCAATATCATAATTATTGCAATCTAAGGACAAAAACAAACTAAACTAATTTTATTAATTAATAAGGCCATAAATTTTATATTTAAATTCTTTTTTTGAAGTTCATGCTAGGAAGATGTATAGATTTCAATGACTTCAGTATTCTATGTCACTGAGATGGACATATAATTAAAAATCAATTTAATAATTTAAGTCTGCAGAGCTTGCAGAATTAAACAAACTATATAGTAGTTCAATGGGTACAACATGTACAGGTGATAATACAAGGGCACTTCAAAAAGTAAGCATTAATAGCATTTCAAGAAACAAATATGCCAGAATTTCGAACTATTGTGCAGGGAAGATAAAATATTCTTACAGATGCTGGTAAATTATTATAGATAATATGGAATGCTTAATAGGAAGTACAATGTTACAAAATGGCAATAATCCAAAACTGTGAAATGTCATTTAATTCTTAGAAGAATACTTAAACAATATGGAAATTCCTAGACCGGTGAGAAAGGAGGAAAGAATGAGTACATGTGTTTAAAAATGGATCAACTTCAACCCACAATGAGCTACATTCTGATAAACCCAGAACACTGTCACTGACAAGGTGGGTCAGACTTTATACCATTATTCATGAAAAATAGCACATTCCTTTAGAAGGTCCACACGTATTACCATTATCATTGAGTTTCTCAATTATCACAAGCATGATGAGTGTCTTGGATGTTGATGCACACAAAATGACCCATGTGCAAACTTTCACAAGCATTTTGGAATGGTATAACAATAAAGGAGAAGCCTTCCTGGCATATATTTATCACAGGAGACAAATCATGAGGCAATCTAAAGAAAGGCAATACATATCTTCTCCAGACGAGATCAAGTCTCAATCTTCCCATCAGAAAGGTTGTGTTGGCTCTCTTCTGGGGTATGAAAGAACCAATTTTGGAGCACATTATGAAAAGTGGTCAACTCCTCATGGAAGTGTATATCGGAGCTAAATGCTTTGGAACTGAATAGAATACAGCTCAGCAACTGTTACATCTAGGGGAATAGGGGTAGGGGGTTCAACTTTGGAATAAGAAAATACTGCAAGATTTTGGTTATAGGTTAGGATCGAAATAGAAGAATTTGATATGGAGGAAACCAAGTCAAATATGCCAGAGACCAAGCTTGTTTACTTGGTTAATTTAATGTAAGAAATGGGAATAATGCAAGCAAGAGATAGTGGTATATTGTGTGATAGTTTGGCTGATAAAGAGCAAGTGCAAAACTGATATGAGGTGCAAGGATGTAACTATGAATGAAGGACTTAAATTTATTCAATTCTGATTAATAACTCGAGGGAAGATGATAATGGTGAAGTTATGTGTGTTAACACAGGGAGACAAAGTGTTGTACATTTCCCATTGTGCAGATGGGAGGTTCTATCTGAAGTGTTAAATTTTAAAGTAATGAGCCTAATGAGCAATAGTGCACATTTTCTTCTTTACACTTGGAGGTGTAAGATCGGTGGTTATAAAATAGCTAATAATATATAAAAGGAAATGAGTTAGTGTCATTGGGTATAAATGGTCAAGGTTTTTCAGAAAATGTTCATGAAATGTTGAATTCCTCAGTGTCAGGCTTGTGTGTTCATGGTATCAATTGGCTGAGTTAAAATGAAGAGATCAAGCTCTGAATTTTTGCTAAGATCGGCAGATAATGGGATGATAAAGAGGGTGGTCACTAATATGTGAGGAATGATATGATGATTGGTTTGAAAGTGTAGGAAATGTGAAAAAGATTAGTACAACAAGCTTTTACTCAATGGATGAAAATGATAGAGAGGAGGATAGTATAAAAATTACAGGGAGGAGAATGGCCTATATGTTGCTTTCTGTTGGAAAGGAAGAAAGAGTGGGGGGAAAGAAAGGCCGCTGAAGGAATTTAGGGAAATATTTGTACAGGGTTAAAAAAATGGGTATGGATGATTCATAAGTAAATGATTTTTGGTTTTAGTGATTCAGATTCATGGCCTGGATTGTCTGAATTGGGTAATAATCAGAAGTATAGCATTGTATTGTAGGTGTTAATTATAGTAATTATGTCACATTTTCATGGCCAGGGCTGAAACCAAGCCATGAAGATTGTAATTAATTAGTACTTGAATAAATACATAATGCACACTGAATAGTGAATAATTTTGGAGCAAAAGCCAGCAATATGGAGGTGTCTCTGAGGACAGCCGCTCTCAACCTTTTAAGTCTGAGACCCATCTTGAAAAATATTTAACTTTACAGAACCTATAATTTAAATTGGCACATTCTAATAAAAAAGTAAATGTGTTATAAATAAAATTAAATTACTCTGAGCACATGCTGAAATTTTATTAAATATTTCATACTCCCCAAACTAATGTGACATTCTATATAAGCTGATGTATGTTAAATGTTGTTAACTTGAGTAATAAATCTGATCATGTATCAAGTCTATTTCTATACTTATGTTTAATGTCCTCTATTTAAGCCACACATCCAACATTATAAACTTAAGAAGGAAATTAACCCATTATCAAATACAGGCTGACTAAAGACCGGGTATGAATAATGCAAAATGTGTATCTTTTGTTTTGTTACATTATAAAATCCAATACAATATTAAATCTCAAATGAGCCATAGTATTTAGTTCTAAATTTGAACTATTTCTAGACTATAAATTCAATTAAAAAATAAGTCATTACAGAGTATTAATTACTTAAATACACACATTTCTGCCAGACAAAGACAATGAGTCCAGCTTCCGCATGGCATAGCATAGTGTGGAAGAAATATATAATTAATGCCTGATAACAAGGAATGGAAGTTCAGATACCAAATGTACTGATAGTTTATTGTACTCGCCATTGAATCAAGCTAAATACTTCAATTATATTAAAATTGTACGGATAAAATTAAAAATATAGTGCCAAAACAGGAGTAAATTATATCACATATCTGTATTGAGTTTTTACACTAGAGTATACATTTTTGTGTTTCCTAGCCCCATTGGAGCACTTTGCAACCCACCCAGGACCCACAGGTTGAGAACCACGGTCTAAAGCATTTTTCTTCTTTATAATAATGATGTAATTCTCGGCATGATAAGAGTTCATATCTTACAAAAATTACCCAATAGTACTCATCTTGCTTCCCTAGATTTATCATGTGTTTGCATCCCTGAAGGATGCTTTGAGAGATGGTCAAAGAAACCGTGCATTTTGGCTGTAGAAGCAGCCAAAAATATTTTTTCTGATGGAGTAAATGGTTGTGCAATGGTGTGATAAGTGAGAAATAAAAGGGGGTGATTATTAATAAAATGACTATCATTTATATCTTGAAACAAAGTTATGTATCTCAAAATATTGATTTGTGTTACTTTTCGAAATGCCCTAATAACAATCATTTACACTGGTAATAAAAGGGACATAAATTCTTTATTTTACTTGAGGTGAACTTGGTTCACTTAATAAAAATAATAAAATTCACAGTACAAAAGTAACTTTCTAAAGTTTAGTTATACATTTTTAATTCAACCATATATTTCTTATTAGAGGAAATAAAAATTATTTATTACTGAGAACATAATTACGTACATGATAATAAAAGGCTATGTCAAAATCAATACAAACTTATCATTTTTGTTATCATTTCATAAGCAATATTACTTTGCTATACATTCTCAGTTATTTGTCCTAAACACACTATCAGCATGTTCTCGGCAAAACAATGAAGAAAAGTTTTAAAGCTATTTCAACACAGTGACACAACTTTTTCTCGCAAATCAACACTACAATAATTCACGACTGAGCGCTATACTCTTTTTGCTTTATTACAGCACTAACCTTCACTCAAATGGTGTATATATAAGAATTACTTCCCTGAAAAAACATACAAGGCTCTGCAAGTCAATATCTCAAACCAAAAGTTGTACTACAAACATATTTATTAATTGTGATTTGATTTTCCATCCTCTAGCCAATAAATTCAAACTTATATCAAAACTAATTTCAGCAATTGGTAAGAGTTTACCTTTAACACATAATTTCAAAACAGAATGCTATTAGTAGCTATACTAACTTAAAATGTACAAACACACAAATGCAAACTACACACAAATATCTTTACTTCTGCCTTCACCTGTGCCCCAACAAATTATTGCATGATGGTATTCATACTGTGAGATCACATATTGGCTTAAAATTGACTTGCTCTCTCAGGTGCCAAATGCTTACACATATTTCTCTGAACAACTGGTAGAACAAAATAAAATACAAAAGTAAATGTTGAAGTAACCTCAAACAAAGTTGGCACAAATGGACAATTTACAGCTTTGTTTTTTATTCATAGATCACATTTCTACATAGGATGAGTTTTATATTCCTTCAATATCACAGCATTAAAAGCTGCAATAGACAGACAATTAGTGACCCATAGTGCAAGGCAAATGTCTAACATAGGATCTCTTATGAATCTTAAATGGATCACTGAATGTCTGGATATGCTAACAGCTATAACAACTGAGTACGAAATCATCTCATGGTTATTTAAGGCAACATTATTTTATTAACAAAACAAAAAAATAATATTTTGGATAGTTTTACTGCTAATGGAATATTTATAGTCATAAGATAGCATTTAGACCAGCATATACATGCAGGATGTTCTGTGAAGGCTTGGGTGAATAATTACGTCCCTAAGACCCTAAATACTGAATACATCACTTTGATTTCTTTAATTCTTTCACATCACAATGAAACATGAAGAAATGCATTAATTACACATAATTCAAAATGTGTATGGAGTGAACTTATTTTGAACTTATTCTCTGAAAAGAGACGTCATCTTTTCACTTAAGATTAGAACAATTGTTTTTAAAATATTGTCTTAATAAGTTTGAAGAATTAACAAATATGTAGAACATATTGAAACCATCATCCAAATTTTAAAACCCTGATAAACATAGTTTTATATTCTATTACCCAAATACAGTGAGTTTTTCTGTATTACATGCATGCACAATTTTTAATTTCAATTCTAAAATTGCTACATATGCTTCTAATGCTTCATTATATTACTTTTGCGTGAGATAGAAACTAGTTATTCACTATATGAAATCTCAATTGGTATCTGGGAAATAGAAGTCTTACATAATATTTTTCATTTGAAAAAAATAACTATTAATTTGCTTTTATGACAATCTCAATTTCATACACTTATTCACAAAAACTGACTCATGCATCTGCTATAATCTTTCATAGTTACAAACTAACACAGCTTCTGCAAGTAAAGAGGAAATACACCTTCAGCACTCAACATGAATATCATATAATGTCATGCCATCAGAAGACTTCAATATGGATTTCAAGTTTCATCAATAATTACAACAGCCTACATATACAGCTTTTAGACAGTTTTTTTTTACCCATGCACATACAAACAGGAAAGTTCAGTCTATAATGAAAGAGTATTGTGTAAAATCAATTTCCTTTTTTAAAAGTATTCACTGCATTTACTCACATATTAGACCTCCCACCTGTCCTCTTTCAATATGAAGAAAATAATTTTAAAATCCCCAAAATAATTTTGAAAAACATTTAAATGACAGTATTTTCCAAAAAAATGTTTCTTTATGACAGTGTGAAACAATTCCACTTTATAGCGACCAACGCTAGATAGCATGTCATTAGTGATGGTACAAGAAATGGGGAAGATGGTGGCTTCAATGATGCTTTATAAGTGACAAGCTTATTGAAAGCAGAAATGAAGTAAATTAATAAAATCAGAAATTGAGTAGGGCTTTATGATCATAAGTTGCGTCATATTTATAAAACTTAAGCTTTTGGATATCCTCAACTCTGTGGCCTTCATCAGAAACTGTTTTGCTATGTGCAGAAAATGGCATCCATGGAAAGGGAAGACAGGGTTAACTGGCCTTCGAAAATGAGAGAATAAGGCATTCCAACTGGCTTGTATGGTTAGACTCGGCTTTCAAGCTTGTCCTCCAGCAAATCGAATCTAAACTAGCTGTGCAAGCCAATTGGAATACTTTTGCCTTTTATTGACAGGGCTAGTTAACCTACCTTCCCATGGTATATATAGATGCTGTTTTATTCCCTAGGTAATACATTGTGTATTTTGTCCCTCTAGATATGATTTGCAGAAAAACTCTCAAAGTTCAGAAAATGAATTTGCCAAAAAGAATGTTTGATTCCTGGTTCCATTATTTCCCAGTTTATTCTTTACATATACATTTTGGTTGCCACTTCAAATCCTTATGTAGAGTATGAACTTTCCACAAGAATGGTTTGTTTATTCTAAGCTTATAGGTTATTCAGTCTTTTACTTCAAATCTTAAAATATTCTGAATGTAATGTCCAAGAGTATAATTTTTTCTGCAATTCTTTCAAAATAAAATGCCAGTAGGCTTATACAACAATGAGACTCTCCATTATTACATTAGGTAATCCAAGAGTGGTTTGAGTAATGTACAGCTCTAAGTGCAGTAAAGTACCTTATTAAAAGGCATATGATATGCAATCCATGGATCATTTGTGTCAATGTGAGAGCTACTTCTAATTATAAACTCTTGGTTTACATAATTATCTAAATTTTGACACCTCATGTTTCATTGTTGCAACATTGAAGCTCTCTGATATATGTTTCAAGAGCTAAACATTGCATTTCCTTCCATTACTCATTTAAGTAATGTTGCATAATACAGCAAAATGTTCAAAATTGAATACAGAGCAGCGATTAAATTTTTAACTAAAGAATAACTTTCACCCAGTAATACTAAACAATGCCTTGATGGTGAGTATTTTTTTTTTTTTGATTGATTTATTTATGGACGCTGTTTAACATCTCAGGCCATTAGTGTCCCATTCAACTCAGGGCGTGAAACGGCCGACAAATTTTGCTCAGAGGCCTCTCTTTCAGGCTTGAGATTCTTTTTCGTGCCGTAAATGTACGACACAGGACTCATGGCTTTACTTCTCTTCCGAAGGAAGCCATACTTTAGATTTTTACGCCTGAAAAAATCCATCGGTCCTGGCTGGGTATGAACCCGCATTCTTGGGTGTAGGAGGCAAGTATGGTAAGTACACCACCAGGACCGACAATGGTGTGTATGGGGGAAGCTTCCTGTTTATATTCCTCCATTGTGATGGAGTAGTCAAAATTATTTCATTTGAGTAGGGAGAGTTTTGAAGATCACCCAAATGACTGTAGGTCAGTGGGTATGATCACATATGAAGACTACCCCCCCCCCCCAAATAGCTGTAAGGACGTCACTTTTAAAATAACTTGCTTCACAACCTCCATCAACATCTGCAAATGCATAAGGTCAGTGCAAGATGCTTGCCTTGAATTCTTTCAGCAGTTCAAATGTAAGTGCGCATGGAATGTTGTCAGAAATTTTTGAAACTTTACTGTTATAATGAGAAGGCACTATAGGAATCCATCTTCATTGGAAACAAAACTATGGTCCTATACTATGACCCTTTTTCAAAAAGGGTATCACTGAAGTTGTGAAAGAAGGTTGAAGCACCTCCTAGAGCCACAGTTATGTAATCCACAAAAATTATGGCAACCTTTTTTTTTGGAACTGCAGAGGAATGATGCATATAGATTTGAAAGAAAGAAATACATTGGTGACTGGAAAGTATAATGCTGAGCTATTGAATCAATTGCACTGTGCCAGTAAAGAGATGTGAAATGTTGATATGAGATTATCTGGTACATGGCTGTTATGAATACATGTAGCTTCCAGGAGTTGGATCATCCACCGTACAGCCCAGACCTTGCTCCCATCAATTATTACCTGTTTTAAAAACTGAAATCTGACCTTTGAGGGTGGAGATTCACAAACGAATGTTGAAGGATGCTGTTTTCCAGCATTTTGCAGGCAAAACTTTGAACTATTTATTTAAGGGGAATGAAAAATTGGGCTATTTACTTGGGGGAAGTGAAAAGTTAATCCAAAGATATGAGATATGCATTGAAGTAAAGGGAGATTATATTAAAAACGATATCTGTATTTTTATTTCATCACCTATCTAACATGGTCAGGCTAGAATCTTATGGACTCATCCCATAACTGTACTGAATGATACACAAATAAGGTGGACATAAAATTTCCATTTTAAAATAAAAATAATCCTAATCTTTCTGCTCATCCTCTTTAGCACTACAGACTGATATTCAGCCTTGGCCTGCCACAGCAATTGCTGCATATTCTATTTCCAACTTCTGAGGTGCAATTTTTTGAAGGGAAAGTAGGATGAAACAATTTATTCAAGATAATGATAGAGGGCAATATTGAAAGTGGGCATGTGATTAGCATGCTCGCACCATGCCAATTACCTATCATGTAATTTTCAAAATCAAAAGATACCATCTCTCTATCAGGCAACTACCAAATTGTCCTCAATCCAGATTTACCTAACTTACAAAATTCCTAAGTAAAAATTTGAACCCTGGACCTCTCGACCAGCAGTCAGCAACACTAACCATTGGACAAAGATGGTCTCAATCAAACAACGGTTTGTTGTTAATGAAATTTATATGACATATAGATATGGTATGCACATAAGTATAGATATAATGTATTTTTTATATTATTATTACATTGGTGCCATCCATTTCTAAACAAACTGTAATAAGGTCTGTAAATAATGATGCTGTTATTTTTACTGTTTATTTCATACTATCAACACAGAATGCTGTTTACAGAGGAAATGGCTGCTGTCAGGTTTGATTACAAGGTTTGACATATATAGAAGAGAAATTGGACTCAGAAATTTTGGATGGCATTGGAACACCATTGTCTTATAAAGATGAAGTGCTCCCTCATTTTGTGTTGGATGTGAGAAAATATCTAAACAGATGGATAGGGTGAGGTTCACCTTTAATTGAGCTATTATATCCAGCAGATTTGACACCTTTAGGCTTTGTAAACTTAATAGAAACAGTGAAGTTGAATGATTATACACATAAAGAAGTTGCTATTAGGTGACAACGTACTTCACTAATTGATTAATTTGTCAAAACATGTTTCAAGAGTTTTTGCTCTCTTCTTCAGCTGGGAAACTCAGCTCTTGAAATATGTTTTGATAAATTAATTAGTTATTTAAGTATAGTGTCACCTAATACAGACTTCTTGACTTGATACTTTATGTCCATTTGGTACTATTTCATCTATTAACAGGCTACGCTCTTACTTTTCCTCCCTCATAATGGTATATACTGCGTTATTTTCCCTTCTAAGTTTTCAAGTGATAAAATGATAAAATGAGCAAAAAAGAGGGTAAAATATGAGTAAATATGGTTTGGCACTCAGATTGATGAATATTCCACTCACAGAAGCAGAGTACAAAATAGAATACAAACAAATAATAAAGACAGCTATAAATCAACGGTTTCAACAAAGACAAAGTGATAAAAATTATCAATATATCTAAAAGACAAAAAGGGATAAGGGAAGTTTCCACACTGAAAAACACAAAAGAAGAATACAAATTCAAAAGTTTCACCTACCACTCAATTTACCACAAGAAGTTCATGAAAATTTTCAAAGAACATGGGATAATGTTAGCCCCAAAGAACAGATACAACATCAAGAATTTATTAGGCGGCACAGTAAAAGACTCCATATCAACAAACAGAAATCAGGAATTTACAAAATAAAATGTGCAGATTGTGAGCAGAGCTACATAGGCAAAACAAAGAGAAGTTTGGAAATTTGGAGGAAAGAACATTTTAGGAATATTCGGTTTAAGCAGGTGGATAAATCAGCAGTAGCTGCTCACTTTTGGACCAAAACCAATGAAATAAAACCAGAAATTAAACTGCTGAAACATCTTCACAACCCATTGGAGTTATCCACTTGGGAAAAAAGTTTTACATTAAAAATTAGAGAAAACCTAATGAATTTCCAGTTTCCCCCCATGGATGAACTCGGCAATTTCCTACTTCAACCAACAGAGGCCACCACAGAAACATCCGGGTGTCCAGCCATCATTTCGAGTAACGGTGGTTCGATGAGCAACTGAAGATGGGATAGATTCTCCCAAAATGCATCTTACTTTTATGTAAGTAAATGGAGTTTAGTGTAAAAAAATTAATACTAAGTTTAGGATATATTACCACTCCATTGTCAACAGCTTTGTAAGTACAATATTTAATACAGATTTCTTTATGTGCACACCTTTAGATCTTTTTGCTTGGGGTTTTATTAAGACATAATTACACAAAGCAAATTTTACAAACATAAATTGAGGAACTACATTCAAGAAGCATGTGTAGTGATTTCAGGTAAAATACTTACAAACATCTTTCAGACTGCATTCTAATATTGGGTACAATGCTTTGAAATAGATGGTGGCAATGATGAATTAAGATAAAAAGTACTGCATACATATATACCATATTTACATGCCATATCAATTTCTTTTACAACAAACCACTATTTCATGAAAAGGGATTGATACTTTATGTCCATTTGGTACTATTTCATCTATTAACAAGCTAAGCTCTTACTTTTCCTCCCTCAGAATGGTATATACTGTGTTATTTTCCCTTCTAAGTTTTCAAGTGATAAAATGAGCAAAAAAGGGGCACAGTATGAGTAAATATGGTTTATTTATGATTGACATAACATCATCTGCAATAGTGAATATTTTCCTAATATTTGTTTGCCAAATGAAATGTGAAGGTTCTTATATATTGGGTCATTCCCTTAGTATTTTATCTATAAAAAAAATGAGAGCTGTTAATATATGAAAGTTACACAGTAAAGACGGATAAAATAAAGAAATATAGTATGGGGAAAAAATAAAAGAAAAAAAAAAAGCACTCGGCAATTTCCATTAACTTCTTTTTCGTTTTTCGTCAGCACTCTCCTTTTGAACCTGTGGGATACTCCTTCAGCCCAGTGAGAGTGTAGTTGACTTCTGAGGTTGCTGCTGGAAGGATTATAGATTATAATTAGGCCAAATGATTCACTAATGTTGTGTAAGTTTCCTAGGCATTCACTTAAAGTCCTGAGGGAAAAACCCCGGAAAAAAAAAAAAAACTATCAGGAATTAAATCCAGGCCTGCCATGTTGGAATCAAAATGCTATCACTAGGCCTCAGCAGTGAATTAACTTTAAAAACACAAACTGAACTAGTTTTGTGTTCATCTTCTATTACTTTTAATTAATTATTGAGTGCCAGAAGAGTGGTTGACATATTAAAAGTGAAGCAAAATTTCTTGTTCTAATTACTCCTGATGATTATACATGTGTCTAGACACACATTTTTCTTCACAGTCACTGCACTTTCTTTAGATAATTAACTACAGATTGGATACTTTTCTATTTTGAGTTATTCATCTGGCAGTTTTAATGTATTTACTGCATTCAAGTTGCTTTTGATTTGTATTCTACATATCCATTGTTTTGCATGACTATGCAAAAAGTCAAAAATCTTTTCCTTAACAGCATTGTTTTTGCACTGCCCAAAAGGCTTTAAGCACCATGATTGACATTTTTATGTGTAGAAGACTGGAGATTATAGCAGATATGAAACAGATGAAAATCAATTTGTCTCAGAAAGTAGTGTTTACACCAAACCTTCTTTAAACCTATATAGATCATTTATGATTAAAAGTACTTGCATACTTCCATGTTCTTGCTCAGAGGATAATATTATTGAAATATTTAAGAAACATTTTTGGAAACAATTATATCAGCTAAAATATTTGCAGCACAAAACTTTAGCATGACATGGTCTGCTAAGTGGGATGTTTCTTTTTCTTTACTTTTAATTCATATTTGTATGGAACACCCTGTTTCATTTGGTTAGATATTAGCAATTAAAAGTATTTCCCTTACAATTCAGCATTTCATTTGCGGAAGATTTTAATCTTTATTCTGCTAGAATGCTTCATTAACTTTGCTGTTTAAATTCAGTAAGAAAACTGATTTTGTGACATAAAAACTGCATTGTCTTTCTGCTTTTATGATAAAGATAAATGTTTACTGCTTTATACTATAAATTTCAACAAAGCATGTACATATTTTTTTAAAATAATATTTTTATATCAGTTAAGCTGGTGTAATAATACATGAAAATAACTTATAAAAAAATAAATAAAAACTAGTAAGACAAAACTCCAGTTATTTTCATTTCTTAAAATGCTTGCTGCAGATAGGGTGACCAACTCTTGAATATTTTACAGAAAACTGCAAATTTTAGCCTTCTTTTTTTTTTAATCCTTCTGGCTTTTCTAACTATCCCCATTATTTTCTTAATTAAGATCACTCATCTTCATTGGTAATTATTCCCTGCCAATTACACTTATATGTACAGTTTTATGGCAGATGCACTGAAAATATTATAAACTGTATGGATATAGTTGCGAAAAAAAAAAATGCTTCAAAGGCTTTTGTATGTCAGTTATTCCATAACAATTACATTTCTAAAAACTTTGATATGTCTGATGCATATAATGTTTTATCCCTGAATTTGAGCAATCAACTTTCTTTTCAGATATTTGTACAACAAAGATGAGAATAAATTTCACTGAAATAGTGTGTAGACAATTACTAAAACTGTATGTTACAAATACCCACAGTGAAAGTCTTCTCAAAGATAAATAATAAATGAACTGATCACAAAAATCAAACAATTTGTAACTAAATAAGTCAGAGTTATGGTATTCATTACATATTGGAAATAGACCTTATAAAATAATTCAATGCAAGCCAGTACCTATTGATAAAAATATACATAGGTGATCAAACTTGGATTTTACCGTAAGTCATCAGAAATGAATGATGACATTGTGGAATGATTTTCTAATCAGCTACCAGTTCATCTAGTTTTGAAAATTTGCTATGGAGGGCATGAGTGTGTCTTGGAGTGGGAAAGAGAAAAATAGAGAGAGGCTATTGTCATGCTGTAGTTAAGTCAGCTCCATCTGCTTGGTTGGAACAGTATTATACTCTTGAAGTCATAATGTTTAACCACTCCCTCTCAAGGCAAGGAGTGCTGACTAGCAATTATATCATCCATTCAATGCGAGTCTTGGTAAAATATGAATAAATCTGATCACCCCAGCATATTAGTACACAGTGGTTGAAGCTTTAACATATAATATTTATAATTACAAAATAAAGTGTTAGTTTTTATTTAAAAAATACCATCAATTTCATGTTTGTCTGAATCACTCCTCTTAAAAAACTGCTAAAGCATCTTGCAACCAAATCTCCCTTATTTTTATGGCTGAAAATTGGTCACCCTAGCTGTAACTGCATGGAATTTCATAGTTCCAGGGCATTCCCAATTACATTATAAAGAGAATGAAAATGTAGATAGATGTTTCAATCTACAAAGAAATGCAAATAAAACACATTAAAAATCAAAATGAGGTAACTCAAATATGCACAACACCTTATGCATTAGAAGAATCAAGTCTAAAGAAATGGTAGCTGCTCAAATGATTCTTAGCCCATTATGGTACTGATGACTTTCCTGTTGCTGTTCATTGGAAAATGAGATCATAGGTCATATTCTATACACAATTCTATTAATATCTGCATAAAGGACAGAGCAATTCAATGAACTATGAACCAACATGAGGGGTTTTCCCACTGAAGCATATGCAGATATGTTTCCAGCCATTGACTGGAACAATGTCACATAGCTTTTGGCTGTGAATGTGGATATGATAGTGGTTGATTTTGATTTGGTTTATTTATAGGCGCTCTTTAACATCTCAGGTCATCAGTGTCCCATTCAATTCAGGACATGAAATGGCCGACAAATTTTGCTCAGAGGCCTCTTCTTTCACGCTTGAGGTTCTTTTTCTTGTCATAAATGTATGACGTGGGACCCACGGCTTTACATCTTTTCTGAAGGAAGCCATACTTAGGATTTTTACGCCCGAAAAAATCCATCAATCATGGCCCGTGATCTTAGGTTTAGAAGGAAAGTATGGTTACTCTACACCACCAGGACCAATCCCAATAATGGTTGAGTTTAGTCAGTTATTACAGGTGGTATGTTATGTTTTGTATTTAATTGTGAAGCGAATTTTGGCTCAGTATGTTTTCTACTGTGCAGTTTGTATTTATTTATCATTTATATGTATTAACTGAGTCACTCTTCAAGTTCAAAGATGATTTGAAGAAAGATTCCCACATGTAAAAATTTCAGGCCATACAACAATTCACAATCTTTATAATAAATTTCATGCCACAGTGTTCAGTCTACAAATTTAACAGACAGTATAGAGTTCTTACCAAAGAAACATTCGGAGAAATTCCCCAAAAAATCACTTAGATATCTTTCATAACAAACTGGCATTACTTAAAGCTCTGTGTAAAGTCTACTAAATTGTTTAAATTAAAACCATAGGGAATAACTGTGATATGTGTAAACAAAATATTTGCCAGCTAATAGCCAGCATTACCCAACGTGAGCTATAGCAAATGATGGATAGTTTTTTTAAAGAGGTGCCAAAAATGCATGAACGATGCCAATGACTAGTTCAGCACCTCTTTCATGAAGTTGGTAAGAAAAACCTTTCAAAATAGTTAAGGAAACTATGGTATGGTAGTGTGAACACCACTCTATGATACCTGCAGACTGCACCGAGCACTACTTTCATCTATAGGCAAAAACTGCAAATTGGTCATAGTTCATTCAGTTGCCCTGTATTTACTCTGCAGTTACTAAATGCCAAACTTATCTAGATGTCATTACATAACTCTTGCCTCTCTACATTAGTTTACCACAAATTTGTTGTAGCACAAGCAATAATTCTCATTTAATAAAATGAAACTAGCTATTTTTCACTTCCACAGCTGTATTTCTCCTTGTCTGTTACCTCAGATTCCATTTACTTTAAAAAAAGATAAACATACTCGCACACACATACACACACAAATATAATGTCCTTGCATGCTATTAACCACAGCTTTGTCTTCTCTTATTTTCACAATAGAATCAGTTTATGAATATAGTTTGTACAGAAAGTTTATAGAGGCTTCTGCACAGAAATAAAAGCATAGAACTCTTCTGTTAATTGCTCTCTATTGCTCAAATAAAAAACAACAAATATTAAATCTTTAAACTTAAAATAAGATAAATTTACACAACAAGGGTATATCTTTATGTTATTTACATTAGTTTTCTTTTCATTCTACATAGTGTCCACTTTTTTCTTTTCTTTTTTTTTTTTTTCTTTTTTTCCTTTTTTTTCCAGCAATCTAATTAGTAAGTTAGTTATTTAGACAGAGATTTCCAAACTTATACCATTTAAATATGAAATATAATCTGAAAAATAAATAAAGCTATAGTGATAAAATAAACATGCATTCTAAGTTAAACTGCAATGTTCTGATTTCATAATTTTATCTTCCATAGCTGTTAGTATTTCACTGTTTGCTTATGGAATAGATTATCATATAAAACATATTATAGTAAAAACAAGCTTTGAGAAGTATGCAGCACTAATACTGCATTATCATTTAAATTGATATTCCTTAATGAAAAATATATAGGTAAGACTCTCTCGCAACCTTTTCAAGAAATCCAGATTTATAGATGTTCATAACATAGTGTTTCTTTTTAATTAAATAGTGATTTGTCTTGGGAAACTCTCTCTACAAGTGCCCTCATTTTTTCACATATGTGCACTTAATATTTAAAGATATATTACAAAATTAATGATGGCATTATGTTCACCACACATATGGATGGTTAATTTTTTAAACTCTTTAGTTCAAAATTTTCTAACCTAAAGTAGGAGATTGTAGCCATTAGTTCTTTAAATAAAAAAAACAAACAAAAAAAACATATATGAACTTTCACTTGATTAGCTCATTGCACAGATAAATCTTACAGCTCCAGATAACAAATTTTGATGTGAAATACAAAATATTAAAAATTGTAAACTACTTTCTTGGTGTTCACTTGAAAATGAAATTTTAAAAAATAACAATAATCAGTTACAGTCGAGTAACTAGAATTGTAAAGAAAAGAATTCTAAAAACTATTCAACAAATACCACTCTGCAATATACTATACATGTTTCATAGTCACCATCACATTAATGTTAGTTTATTGCACAGCTATAAATGCCAGTAATGTAAATAATGGCAAAAAACTGTGAAATATAACTGCACATTTAGCATTTGCAACACACAAAACTTCTTACCACAGCTAAAGCTCTAATACCCTCAATTATAAACAGCTTCTTTTACCACAACTTTTAAGTGAAACAGAATAAAGAACAACTCCAACATTCAATTAATGGCATGCAAACAGGGGTTAGCATATTACAGTGATCTCAAAATTTAGGGAGGTGATATGGTGTATTATTACTGGCAACAAGGCCACATACATACCTCATAGCTTTCAGAGTCAGTACAATTCCTTCCCCACAATTTATAATTTAAAAGTGAAAAAGATACCTTAATACCATAAAATTACAAATAATCAATAATTTCATTAGAGATTTCCTGAAACAAATCAACAAAATCAGCTTCTTATTTTCACGTACATCAATGCTCAGCATTTCATCACATTATGATTTTAATCATCGCTTTTAAGGTGTATAAATTGTAGTATCTCCTTGTTTTAAAGATGCATATACTCCCCAAATTCATGACAGGAGAATCTGTTTACTGGAAGTTTTTTTTTTTTTTAATTTATACAGTCTGAAAGTTTCCAGGACTGTACAGAGTGGGATTTATCCAATGTGATGTGTAAGTCACATGACTCTGACCAGGGAAAAGAGAAAGGAGCAGGGGAAGGAAATATAAGGGCAGGGAAGCCAATCAACTCCAACTACTATGACCCCATATCATGCCAGACACTTCCGTTGGACGACGAAGAAGATGAAGCATCTCCTACATAGCCTGAAAATGAGGCAAATTTTTTTAATACATCTACTGCAAGAAAGGAACAAAAACTGACTAAAACTGAACATCAGGATAATTTGTTTTAATTTTTAAATTTAAAACTAATTTTATATTGGAACTAATACAGTTAAGCAACTATATATTCTTAATAACTGATGAGTTAATTTAAATGCTCCACTTAAATGTTTTACAGGCCATTGTCCGCATCATCACCTGTGAGTTGATTGCTGCATTCGTTGATGGTTGGATGGACTTGGTGTAGCTCTCCTGGACATTTTATGAACTTTTGGATTAATTCGTCTTCTGTTGGGATCTCGGTTCTTAAACTTATCTTCATATTCCCCCCCTGCTGCAAAGGTCTATCTATGAGTTTCAGTAATTTGATTTCCAATTCTATACCATATCTGCTTCTCCAAAAGTGATGCACAACTGCTGATTTATCTATTTCATTGTACCTGATGTTTCATCAGTTCTTTGAGCCTATTTCCAATGCTTCTTTTTGTTTTACCAACACTTTTTGTATTCCGAGCAGTTGATTTTATAGATTCCTGGTTTCTTCTCATCAGGAATTCTATTTTTATCACTGGAGTTGAGTAGATTATTTAGGCTGAATTTGTTCATTGCAGACAAAATAATACCAAACTCTCTGAGTATTTTCTGGAATTTTTTGGTGGTCTCAAGGATCGTAAATAAATAAATTTCCTGTGAATGATAAGTTTCTTTTCTTGCTGTTTTAACTTCTTCTTTGGTTTAAATTTCTTGATTTTCTTGCCTAAAACTTCTTGGTTGTACCCATTGGTTTTTAGCATTTGTTTTATGTATGAGTACTCTTTGCTGTATTCTAGGTCATTCATGGGTATGAGTATGTGTTAATATGTTGAGGATTGCATGTTTGTGTGCTGTGGGATTGAAGCCACTTGCCTTTATATAATTTTCAGTTTGCATATTCCCTCTGTATATTCTAAATTTCAAATTATCGCCAGTTCTTATGATCTTTTAAGTCAAGGGAAGGAATTATGTTGTCTTGTTCTGTCTCATATGTGAATTTAAAATCTATATCTTGTAGGTTTAGCAATTTCAAAGCATCATCTAAGTGTTTCTTATTAACCACTGCAAAGATATCAACCACATATCTGTGCCAGACTTTAAAAATCTATGGGAATGATTTGGTGATAGGCATATATAAACTATTAATGTATAAATAAAAAATATGACGATAAGATTACGAACTTTGAGATCCCAACAGAAGACAAATTAATCCTTAAGTTCATAATATGCTTACAATAGCTAAGTCCATACAACCATCAACAAATATTGTTGGTCCTGGTGGTGAAATGGTTACCATACTAGCCCCCTAAATCCAAGATTGCGGGTTCGAACCCGGCCAGGACTGATGGATTTTTTTGGGCATAAAAATCCTAAGTATAGCTTCCTTCGGAAGGGAAGTAAAGCCATGGGTCCCGTGTTGTACATTTACAGCACGAAAAAGAACCTCAAGCCTGAAAGAGAGGCCTCTGAGCAAAATTTGTCAGCCGTTTCACGCCCTGAGTTGAATGGGATGCTGATGACCTCAGATGTTAAAGAGCATCCCCCAAAAAAAACAAACAAACAAACAAAACAAAACAACAACAAATCCAGCGATGGACTTACAGCTGATGATGCGGACAATGGCCTGTGAAACATAGTAAGTGGAGCATAAGAGTATAACTCACCAGCTAATTATAAATATATCTTTTTTTTTTTTGATTAGTGTTTAACGCCCATTTTTACTACTGAGGCACCACAGGCGGTGACACTGATGATGCATGAGATGAAATGATATATTGGGAAAGGAATTTTTTTTTAGGAAGGAAATGTTCCAGGCCTAAGTTTAAGGTACCTCCCCTGCATTTGCCATTTATGAGGACTGAGGAAAACCTGGAAAAAACTTTAGTCAGGGAGGACGGTCCTGACGGGATTCGAACCCTAGACCTCCCGCTCACAAGTCCGCACCTTAACAACTTGGCCATCCATGGCGATGTAAATATATCTGGATAATATTTACACAACATGTGGGATATGAGCCTAATTACTGCTCAAGTGTGTTTTGCAGAAGATATATAATTACATGAGAGTAGCAATTAAGCTCATTCCATTTGTTGCATACAATATTTTTCCATGTTTATTTAACAATGACTATGACCAGTTAATTCTAAATAACATCATTCAATTACATTCTAATAAACTGTGATTCAATGTAGATCAGTTTTGGTATTCCACAGATCATAGTTTGTCTACCTAGTTGTATAATATGTTCTGGAACCTCTTTAAGGAATAAATACTTGTTAAAATGAAAACATATTATCAAGTTTGATATACCAATTAATAGAGCAGAATAATCCGAACATTTTACACTATAGTAGAACTTTGGTTATCTGCCTCTCAATATACCAATCATCAGATTATATGACAGTCTTCTTGCTTATTAATTTTTTCCTTAATTAATATTGTGAAAACACTACTAAAATTCAATCTGAAAATATTATGGTCTAACAATGAACTTCCAGGCTATTGTATAATGATTAACTCAGAAAGCATGTATAATTACCCCTTCTTTTAACACTTTGGTCATTTACAACAGTTACCTTGAAGCTTGTAAGCCAGTTTCTCACTTTGTTGTAGAATATCATCTCACAATGTATTCACTATCATTTAAGAGAAAATGCAAAGTTTTGGATATAGAAATGAAAATGAAACTTATAGAAATGTTTGATAATGTTGAAATATTTATTTCTATTACTAAATAGTGCTTCATTGAAACTTTCACAAACAATTTTAAACATACCTCCCACACCTGATGTTGCAATACATACATTTTTCAGAATATTTAGCAATAGAGTGTTCAACCATATCTTATGATCTATGCAACTGTGCAGAACTTTCAGTGACTGTCGCATGTACAGAGTTGGAGTTATGCTTGATCTGAGAAAGTATATAGGTCCCTGTTTACTTCGTGCTCTACCAGGTTCCTCTCAATTGCCCTCCTCTGTATTTGCAGATGCTTTTTGAGCAGCAGGATGATGATAGCCAATGCAAAGAATTGGCCAGAGTTGCTGGTGCAGTCAGTTTTGACACTCATGTGGCAATGGACAAGAACATTATCATATGTGGCATTCAAAGTGTTGAAGTGTGCAATGAGGTAGGAGAATTAGCAAGTGCTTGTGACATGAGCAAGGGGAGTGAGGAAGAGAGGGATGATGCAACAGCTGAAGCTGTGGCGACATTTGCAGAAGCTCTGAGAGCATGTGAAACTGTGCAAGCTATATCTTATGCACATGACAATGACTGTAGTAAGCAAAAGAATGTGTTGAATGTGGAAAATTTATTGTTTTGCATGAAAAGAACAGCAGTAAAGAAGCAAATGTCAATTAACAACAGTCTTCAAATAAAGTGACATAGGTTAGAAATGTTTAAATGGTAACATGTAAAATTTATGCAAATATGTTTGCTTATATACTGGTTTTATTTATTTTTGAACATGACTTATGTGGAATATCTATCGTTTCCTGCATTCATCTTATTTCCTCACAGTCTTTGTTTCAAAGCAAAGATCTGTTTTTCCTTAACAATACTTACACTTTACCCAGCAGTAATCAGGGCAAACTCTCAAAATCATAAAATTTAAACTTACTAGATTTAGATTTTTGGTTACGGTGTTTATTAGCAGGTCCCCATATTCTGATTGTGCAGTCATCAGACACAGAGGCCAACATTTGGTGATACACTGGATTCCAGGCAACACAATTTACTGTACGGGTATGTCCTGTTAGCGTTGCTATAGGCAGCTCTCGTTTAATATGCCATACGTAAACTTTGTTGTCTGTAAAAGAAATTCAGTTCATTTAGCTGTATTATTCTCGAAAATACAGATTTATATTATAATGGTTATGCATAAGCAGATGGGTAGGGCGAATGTTTCAGTTCATTTGTAAAAAATATCTAAAATATATTTGATGCAATCATTTGTTTTTTTCATTCTGCATTTAAATGTACTTGTTTCCAAAAATTGCGGAGTATGCCATAATTTGATATTTCCTGAAATGTTCACAAAGAAATCAAAAAGCAATCTCAAGGCCATTCTGCCATGTAAACTCATTCAAAGAAAACAGGATGAAAACAAAGCAGTAGTATTTCATCATTTAGCACATCTGCATATATATAAAGCATCTAATTTTGCAGGCTGCCAAATAACTGATACTCTTAAATATAAAATTTAATTTCGTGTTGGAACCAATACAGTGAAGAAACTAATATATTCTTAATAATCTAGCAAAACTAATTTTGCATAATTCAACAGTAAGTGGAGCATAAGGGTATCACATCGACTCATTAGATAATTAATAACAAACTGACACTCTTATTGGGCGTAGCTATAGATAGCAAAGGCCTCACATATGTAGAATGTTAACATATTCAATAATAAAAAATTCAGTACAATGATGAGTATATTTAACTAAGAAAGTTAATGCTGAAGTTGTGAATTCTCATTTTCTAAAACATTTTTGGCATCAGCTGATGAAGTTGCGCATCTCACATTGCAGTTAAATGTATGCCACTCCATGAAGGATATTTATGTTCAATTCCCCAAAAGTGTAAGAATTTCTGCTTTATATTATATAAGATGTGTGTGCATGTGTATATACACATCTTTTACATGTACTATTCCAGAATACATAATGCTAGAAAAATTCTAAGAAACAAGATAATGTAAAACATAACACTTAACAAAAGTAGATAGAAGTTCAGATGACATTATAGTCTTAATATTGTTCTAATTTTAACTATTTTCATATAAAATGATGCACTAGGAGCTTTATTGAATCCCTTTGCTATTTAACAAATAATTTGTCAAAAAAAGTAATTTTCCATAAAGTGTGAATAGGAGAGGAAGAGAAGATTTGACAGCTACAGATCCCCAAATTACCATATTTTTTCCAGCATTTTAGAGAAAATTATGAACAAATTACTAATTAATTTCTTAAAAAAAATGTAATATTATTTGCAGCTGTCAGTTTGGCCTCCAAAGATTAAAATCAACTATTTTAACAATACTGTGGACAGAATTATGATATATTAAATAGAGTGAATAGGTAAATTCTTGGATTAGCCAAGGTGTTTGACATGGCATATCATTAAAATTAGTTAAATAAGTTATCCAAAATTGGTGTAAGCAGAATTGCTTATTAATGGTTTAAATCATACCTAAAAAAAAAACAGAACATATGGTTGAAATTGATTTTGTAGACATAACAAAACAGGAAATTATTAAGGAATTCACTCAAAGAACAGTAGTACTATCTGGGGGTCCTGCAAGGATTCATATTATGTCTTATATAGTCCTTCTCTTTAGTATTATACCTTAAAAATAAACGAGAAGGAAAAATAAACTCTTTTGGCTAATCACACATCTATATACATGAAATATGTCAGATTATGAGCCAAAGACTTGAATGAGAAGATTTATTAACCTAGAGAGCTGTATAAGTTAGCATGATTAACACCTTTTTAATAGAAAAACTATGAAAATGGACATTCAAACAGTGAAAATAAGGTAAATAATGCCTTTTATGTAATGGAATCATGCCAATGCTAGTGCTAGGTTTATTTAAATGCTTTGGAAGTATTACAATGGCAGACTCAAAGTATTAAGATTAAACATAAAATTATGGTTGTGATTATAGTAACATTAATGAATAAGTTATATTATTTTTTCTCCCCATGAATAAGTTATATTATTTTTTCTCCCCCCTTTTATACAGTTTATTAAACAAACACTTTATTTCCTTTCCTTCCTATTTATAAAATGTTGGCATATTTGTGTGACACTCACCTTCACTTCCACTAGCCACAAAGTCCTGGTTAACACCACCAAAGCAGCTGTGGATTGTGAAATGGCCCTGAGTTACTCCTTGGAACTTCCTTACTAGGCACCGATCCTGTAGGTCCCACAAATGAACCCCCTGTGTGGCAACATTGAGCAAAGCAAGGCGATCTGCTCGGTTAACTGAAAATGCCATAACTGGGTGGTCCTCCTGAAGGCTACAATTGAAATGATTTAAAAAAAAAAATGTTTTTAATGCTATAGTACATAAGTGGCATAACTACTTAGTATGCAATGAACATAAATAATAAATCAGAATTACAGTACATTTTAAACTACTTTATGTTTGTAATGCCCTGGAAGGGAAGTGCATCTTCATCATTATGAAGACATCAGGCAATCAGAGCCAGCTCCTACTTTCTTCTTGCCCTAGTTTAGGAAGTGAAGTCTATTGTTGCCATATGATAATAAATATATGGAAGCCTCTATTATTAAAATGTTGCTCTTATTGCTCTCTTTCCATTGTTTTCTGTATTTAGCTTATTGTGAATTATTGGTTTACCTGAAACAGATTTTTTTTTCTATTTTAGTGCAATATTTGTTTAGTTAAGTGGTATCATATATTAAAGAGTTAACTTTACAATGTTATAAAGTGGTTTCATACAAAAGAATTCATTTTCCAGACTTGTAGGGCATGGTTTAAAGGCAGCTCTTACTCTTCAAAACATTTCAACCACATTTGTGGCAGTCGTCAGTGGTACTGTCAAGGAGGATTCTAACCCGTTATGTGTGGAAGACACAACTACAACTTTTTGATTGATACTGCCCCTTCAGTAAGGATGAAGCTGAAAAGGTCAGGTTGTAACAGGATGGATGCCTTTTAGTAGCAATGGTGCATAGGACTTCTGCACAGTGTGTTATGCTTGAAGCATATTTTAAAAGTAATGAAAGTGTGGCAGCTACAAAGCAGATGTTTCAGCAGCAATTTAACATTGGGAGCCATGGAAGGAAACCAAAATAGCACACAATTCAGAGGTGTTTGATTAATTCCATGCTACTGCTAGTGCAATGAATAAGAAGCCAATGTGAAGGATAGTACGGAGGCCAGAATATTGAGAATATAAGGAAAGCTGTTGACAGGAGTTCCAGGTGTTAAGCAGGCAGACATGCTGCAGCTTTGCAAATGACAGAAGTGTGGGCCGCATTCTCCTTAAAGATTTAACTTTTAATCCTTACAAACTGCAGGTGACCTAAAGTTATCCAAGCGTGATTGTAACTTCTGAAAACAATTCAGTACAGATTTTATCAAGTTACTGATTGAGAATAGGAAAATATTCCTTAGTCTGATTATATCAGAAGGGGCATACTTTGAACTGTCACATCACATCAATAAAGAGAACATGCAATATTGCAGTAAGGTTAATCTAAACAAAACTGCATGAAAAATCATTATACAGTGAAAAAATCCCAGTTCTGTGTGATGTTTTGGCTTCCAGAATTATTGAATTTTGCTTTTTTGAGAATCACTGCATGAATGCAGTCACAGTGAATATGGAATAACACAGGGTCAATATAATACTGATAACCTTCTTTATTCCTGAATACAGAGCAATGGTGTAGATTTGGCATCAGTAATATTTTCAGCAAGATGGGGCAACTGTGCATACTGCTCAAGATATGATAACAATGTTACATTCCGTGTTTGATAGCAGAATCATCTCTCATTTCAGGGACATATGGCCAACTAGATCACTGATATGAATGCTTGTAATTTTTTTCTGTGGGAGAGTTAAGTGTTGCAAACATGTATTCCCAACATAATCACTGAAGAGATGCATCAGTGAAGAGGTCCAGCAATTTCGCCCAACATGCTGGTGTCAGTAATGGATAGTTTGGTTTGTCAATTCTGTGAGTGCATTACACAGGATGGTAGCTATCTAGGAGGTGTAATTTTCAAAACATAAAACAACATACATACTATTGATAATCTCTTCTGATTCAAAATATTAAGAATTTATGGTTTCACTTATTGGATTTACTCAGGACATTTTTCTTGAACTCTTGTCCACATCCTCAGCTGTTAAAAAACTGAGTAAATCTCCAATAAGAAACCATAAAGAGTGTTCTTAATATGTTGAGATGAGATTATTAATGCATGTTTCACTGTGTTAGATTCCAAATTAATTAATATTGAAATGCATAGTATTAACTATAAATGTTAGACGGAACCTTCTGAAAACAATTCAGTACAGATTTTATAAGTTATTCTTTGGTTGACAGGTAGCTAATGATGCAAACAAAGGGTTTGTGAAACTGGTTCTACATATTATAAACAAGTAAGTGGAGCCAAATCTGAGGAGCAGCAAGGATATTTCAATGCAGATCCTTATTTTTGCCATTGCCAGAATGCTTTTGTGAACAGGTATATTGTTCTAGTGAAAAATTATCTTTTTTCTTCTGCAAACCAGGCCTTTTCTCAAGAATATTGACATTTAGTCTAGTTAAAAGATGAGAGTAGTACTACTGGGTTATTGTTTTTGCCCTTTTCAAGATAAATATCAATGAACAAAATGCTTTAGCACCCTAAAATACAGATGCCATGACCTTTCCCACTGATGGAACTGACTTTATCTTCTTTGGCACTGAACAACCATCTTCTTTCCATTGTTTTGATTGATGTTTGGATTCTGGTGTGTGACAATGAACCCAAGTTTCATCCATTGTAACAAATTAGTGCATAAAACCTGTTTTGTTCCTGTTAAATCTCTCCAAGCAGTGCTCAGAGCTCTTCACATGTATTATTTGCTTTTGATTACTATGATCAAACATAGCACCCATCTTTTGTAAAGCTTTTTTATCCCCAGTTCTTAATGCAAGAATATCCCGAGCACTCTGTAGATATGCCTATGCACCTTGACTCCCAATTATCCATCACTGTATTGTGCATTTTTTCAACGATTTTTGATGTTGTTGCAAATTTTGAACGTCTTTTGCATAGATCATCTTCAAGGCTGATGCATGTTTAAACTCTGCAGCTCATTTTTTATTGTAAAAAATTAAGGCAAAGAAATACCTTACACTTTAATGAACTTTGCATGAAATTCATTCAGCTTCAAGCCTTCTTTTACAAAGAATTTTATTATCTCACGATATTTAACATTATCCATATCAATAAATAGAGACATATTTCTTGCTTCAGACAGCTGCATACAATAAACAACAAGATAAAATTACTTTTAATTGTTCAAGAACACATATAACTGACACACCAACTTAGCGAGAAACATTAGTTGCAGTAGCATTGTTATCTATGTTCGAAGCTGATTGCTTTTCAGATGAACCTCATATATCCTTTATATAGTATACTACAATTTTAATAAATTATTACTTCCTCGAAAAAAAAAAGAGAACACAGAACTGTAACATTATCATTGATGTATTGCTGCTTGGATGAAAATGATCAAATTATAAATAAAGATAAAACAGTAGCAATAGATTTTTGCCATATATTAAATAAAAGAATAGTCTTCCAAGCTCTAATCTTAAATAGTAGCAAAATTTCCTATGTAAATAAAACAAAGTTTTGGGGGATTTAGATAGCAAAAAATCCCAAAATGGGGACATTCACATGAACTCATTAAAAGACTTAGCAAACTTTGCTTTGCCATTAACATTTTAAAAATGTCTGTGAATAAAGGTATTTTTGTATTGTGTATTTTACATATTTTCACTGTCTATTAAAATATGGTATAGTATATATGGGAGAAAAAAAACGTTTAAATTGCAAATATGAGTAATAAGAATAATGTTTCAAATACTACCTGCTGTAAGGAATATTTTAAATAGCTAAGTATTCTGACATTATCTTTGTACATATACAGGATTAAAATGTATACAAAATAAGAAGGCACATGAGATGGAGCTAGATGAGCAATGAATCGCATACTCTTAAGAGGCACTGCTGTCCAGTTCAGTTACACACAGCCTAACACAATAGTAGCTTTTCATTTTTCTCCTTCCACTTGTCAAACCCAACAACTGATCATTATTATAAACTAATCCACTGAATAGGGCTGGAAATTTTGAAGTTGATTGTCCAAGAAGCAATATTTTAGGTGGCCTGTAGCCCAACATACGAATAATTGAATACACACTGTGCTCAGCAATAGCAAATGCCACATGTCTTGCATCATGGCTGTTTATTCTATTATTTTCTTCTCAAGGGTGTAGATGACTCCTGAAAAGCTGTTTAGTTTAACCTTGTAAGTGTCCCAAGATTGACATATGCAGACAGTAATATTTGTCTCCAATAGTTACTTTAACTCATTTTGCTGTGTAAGTGAAACATGTCATTATCAAAGCTAGACAGTAATATTTGTCTCCAATAGTTACTTTAAATCGTTTTGCTGTGTTAAGTGAAACATGTCATTATCAAAGCTAGCATGAGTGGCTCACAAACTAGTGGATTTAAAAGGAAAGCATTGCATTCAGATGCATGGGCTATGATTTTCAATGTCTATACTTTTTTAAAAGAATTAGCCTCAGAAGAAGTGCATTCTAATGCTGCATTTAAACAGAGTTGGGCACTAACAGCTAAGGCATCAATATAAGTTTTTATTCCATGTCTCATATAGTGAAACAAAGTAAAATGATGAGTCAAGGAAACCCCTGTTAAAATCCCCAGAAAAACACCATATTACACAAAAACATGTTTCAAATCTGGAAGATTTTCAAAAAGACATTCGTCACACTATTTTTGAAATTTATGATAACACCAAATATCCCACCATTGAAAAAGTTGTTCATTTGATGAGGGACAAAATAGATTATAAACGTCATCTATGAGGCTAATATTAAAAATATATTTTGTTATTGAAGAACTAATGATGGAGGGCAATTTCTGTTGAAAA
The DNA here is from genome assembly GCA_030762175.1 of Metallyticus violacea. Classification (NCBI taxonomy): domain Eukaryota; kingdom Metazoa; phylum Arthropoda; class Insecta; order Mantodea; family Metallyticidae; genus Metallyticus; species Metallyticus violacea. The sequence continues at coordinate 21,871,134 of CM060837.1, read as the reverse complement.
GGAATGACATTGTTCCTGCCAGAATCAAATTTTTAAAAGCAATGAAAGAATTAAGTATTCAGGTGATAATTCAATGTCGATGAGACCATGTGGATGAATCCATCACTCTCAAAGACATCTAGTACAATTCCTCAGGAAATGGTGACCTCAAAAGTTCCTTTTGGAGGCTCTGCAAAACAGGTTTCATTTTGGAGAACAAATGGGTTTTTCGTTCCCATCTGCAAAACACAAATAGACCACCACTTGGAAATGAATGCAGAAAGTTTTACAGACTGGCTTGTGAACAGATTTTTAAATTTACTAGAACAGGGATCAAGTTATTACTCTAAAGTAATTAATAAAGTCCCAACAAAAAAATCTAGAAAACAAGATATTCAGGTATGGCTGCAAACCCATAATTTTGTATATAAACCAGCTGAAACAGTAGCAGAGTTACCTCAAAAAGTTAAACAGTACAAGCCACAAGAAAAACAGAACAAATTAGATGAAATTTCTTTGGAAAGAAGTCAGCGAATTATTTGATTACCCTTTATCACTGCCAGTATAATCCAACATAGTTTGGGCATAAGTAAAAGTGAAGTTTGCCCGAAATGCAACATTTCAGTCGGCAGATTTTGAGAAAATTATGCATTAGGCTCTCGATAGTTACGGTATGGACTGATCAAAGTATGTTGCTCATGCTGAAAATCTTCAAGAGGAAGATTTCCACAAAGTAGCAAGGGACAGCATTGTTCAGAACTTGGTAATAAACTTTAAGAGATATTGATTTGGACTCAAGTGTAGAAGAAGTGATTCTTGAGATGAGGAGGTAGAGCAGAAGGGAAGGGAGGAGGAAGTCTGCAACTCTGTGGTTTCAGATACACATGTTCTTTAAAATATGTAGTTTTATGTGTGGCATTTTAAGATGTAACCTTCATGAAATATTAGATTGCAAATGAAAATTGCTTCCTCAGATGAGGAAATTTATATTTAAAGTAAATCCCAATTATATTATAAGGCCTATCGTCTCATTTTAAAGCAAGGAAAATCGTTATGGCATGATTAACTTGTGCACCTAGTATCATTCACTGGATTACAGATTGGAGGAACTAATGTGCCTTCTTTTTTTGTACATATTTTAGTTAGAAGATCACTGGAAATATTACTTTCCCATCAAGTGCCATGCTACCAACATCAGAAACCTGAAATTGTAATTCTACTGTTGTCTTGCTAATATTCTCACTAATGAATACCAGTATCAGAATTTAGCACTTTTTTATTTAGTTTTTCTTCTAAACATCTACAGAATAATTATTATGTACAGCATGGCATCTCCACTTCTTTCAGTAAAGGAAAACTAGATAAATGCACCACTAACATTAACATTATCCCTCTTAATGAACTGCATAATACTTGGGTCACCAAAAAAGTTTGATCCTCCTGCAAACAATATAATATTTAAATATTGTACTTACAAAGCCATGATAATGGAGTGGTAATATATCCTAACTTATTCATTTTTTACATTAAACTTCACTTACTTACATAAAATTAAGGTGTGTTTTGGGAGAATCTGAAGATGGGGGAGATTCTCCATAAATGTGCCTTATTTTTATGTAAGTAAGTGGAGTTTAGTGTAAAAAATGAATACCTAAGTTTAGAAAAATACCATATTTACTTTAAATAGGACCTCATTAGATCCTCTGAGACTCTTAGACATGGGTTTTTTGGAAACATTTTCATTGATTATTGGACACTCCATGTTTAATTTTGAAAGAAATAATGTCTTATTTTCAAGGACAATTTTCCCTTGGTAAATTCTTGGGAAAATTCTGGTCATAACATATGAACATTTATGTCAGGCAATGCTTTTTCACTCATCTCTGCACCCACTTATCCATGTCAGATTGAAAGTGTAGGTAATGGAAGTAAAGTCATGTTTAAACCAGAGTTCTTGCACAGATGATAACATAATTATCTCCTATTCCCACTCCTTAAGAATTATGTGCTTGTTTAAACCCATCTCACATCTTGGAGAGAAAATTAGGATGAAAAAAGCGGATTCTATTTGCAAAAACCTTGTAAAAAAATGTGATAAAATTTCACTTTCACATCATAGCTACATGAACTAATCTGTGCAATTAAATACAGCTCTTAATCAAAAAGTATAACATAAAAAAATTGTAAAATTCTTATCACTCTAAGGGATACCTACATGTTGAAGTCTGAGAGTTCATCAAAATTATATGCCCGAACTCGATGATGCGTGTCTGCTGCAAGGACAGTTTTGCCATCACTGCGACACCATAAGCAATTTACTCTCACACCTTCCCATGAATCTAGGACATTGCCTTCAAGGTCCTGTAAGCATTTTTAAAATAAAAAATTATGGTCATTGCACATTCTTTTCATGTTTTTTAAATACAAGATTAATTATGTAAATTTGACAGGAAATCACTCAATCAAAACTTGAACACAATTCAAGGGTCGTTGCCTTCATCATCAGCATGGATTTACTGTCAACTTTCCAGTATGGTATGCAGATATCCCTCTGTAATATTTAATGAATTTGGTGATGGAATTATTGCTGTTTGGAAGATCAAAGTTAACTACTTTTCTTTGTTTTTGATCATGAATATATTCTTTCATACTACAGCACAGGAAAATGGTTACACAGATCAGATCATCAAGAAAAAATTCGGCGGCGGCAGTAGTAGTAGTAGTAGTAGTAGTAGTAGTAGTAGTAGTAGTAGTAGTAGTAGTAGTAGTAGTAGTAGTAGTAGTAGTAGTAATAGTAATAGTAGTAATAATAATAATAATAATAATAATAATAATAATAATAGAAATCTCCATGCTTAAAGGTTATGAAAGAGAACATACCTACAAGAAGTTTACATCCCAGCCAATGGAACATGAAAAAATTCAGAAAATATTCAGATAAGAATATTATTTTGGCCCCAGTGAACAATTAACACTTAAACAACACCCTGAAATCCAACAAAGACAGAATTCTGCCAGTTAAAAAATCAGGTATTTATGAAATCAGCTGCAAAGACTGCAACTTAAACAGATATTAAACACCAGAAGAAACATTACCCTGTGTTTCAAAGAAAACACAAGAAATGTAAATTACAGACATACTGAAAAATTGGCAAAAACGTACCATTTCTGGTACAAAAGTCACAATTTCCAAAATAAATCAAAACTTATAAAAGCACTTCAGAAACCCACAGAATCACCTTGAAAGAATATATTCATTAACAAGAACAAAGAAAATTTAGAAACTTTGATCTTTCAAACAGTAAAAACCTCACAAAATTAATAAAATCTACAGAGACATCTGCATACCATGCTGGAAAGCTGACCGTGAATCCGTGCAATGATGAAGGCAACAGCCCTCGAAATTTGTCCAAATAAGTTGGGAAAAAATTGTGAAATTTGAGTCCTTTTCTATCAAATTTACATAATTATTGTTACATTTCATTATGAAAATTCCTGGTATTTAAAATTATAAGGATAGCAATTGAAATTTTGGTATTTTACTAAGTACAGACCATAACTTACCAGCTTTTTACTTCTTTTCAAAGTAATCTGCCCCTTTACTCTTTATACAAAGTTGTTTCTTCCAAAACCAATCGCTGAACCAGCCACAACATGCTTCTTTAGAGTTGGCATCAATCTCCTTATGCTTGGATACAACAGTTTTTTTTGATTTTAAAATATTCAGGAATCAACACAGTAAAAACGAGTATAAACTCTTCAGTAGATAAAACATTAAAACAAAACATAACCTACAGGGAGCCATATCTGAACTGTAGAGTATGTCCTACACTTATGTAATCAATTTGCTTACACTAAAACTCCACTTACTTTTATAAACTACAACTATAAGTACGGCCAAAAACTGAAGATGGAAGAGACATTCTTCCGAAACTAGTCTTAGTTTATAAAAGTAAGTGGAGTTTTAGTGTAAGCAAATTGATTACATAAGTGTAGGATTTATCCACTCCATTGTCAACAGCTTCGTAAGTACAATATAATTTAATGTACAGTATGTGCTTCACCAGTCTCTCTATTCTTGCAGAAATTACATTGTTTTTCAAAGCAGTGTGCGCAGATGCATTGTAATAGTGAAGCAGCAATCATTGCAACTTGTTAAGCATTATGAATATCCTGGGGAGGCAAACTGTGGTGTGCTAGCAGTGACTGTTTTTTGTTCCTGCAGTGGAAGGGTTACAATATGGCCACTTGCTGAGATGAAATTGGGAAGTGTCTACACTTCAACATTGCCAATCTGCACTGAGGGCTCATCATTTAGAAAGTCCTAGATTGCTGACTGCTTCTTTGGTTCTAGATCATATTACTAAATCCAGCTTTTCACACCAGTTAAGATATGGACACATTGGGTGCTGCCAATGATGAAAAGGCCAACTGTTTCCTGGTATCATTCATTCCACTCTTGCTGGCTTTAGTTCTTCTATGTGAGGTTGTGGAGTACCCAATGCAAAAAATGCTTTCTCACAAGAAGATAGTTTAGCAGGATTTTTATACCTGTAACAAATGAATGTTACAGACTACTCTATCTCTCTGTATATCATTTGTGGATCGTTCTTCACTGTGGCTTTGGCATGTGCGATGCTTTCATCTGTGACTACTGTTGCTGGACACCTATATGTTCCACTGCTCCGTCGACTGCTCAGTTGGTTAGCTGATGAAGAGTTCGTGAAACTAATACTACATATTATAAACAAGTAAGTGGAGCAATAAGAGTATGTAGTTCAACTCAATAATCTTAATTATATGATATCAATATTTTATTTCTATGCTTTTTCTATTATGTGTATGAATTTTTAAAAGAATGTTTGTTTTGTTTAAAACAGCTTATAAAATGTGGAAAAAGTTTGTAATTCAACTTTAAGTCATTAGAGATGGATGTAGATTAAATCAATTCAGCCAATAACAGTGCAAACAATATTGTCAAAAGTTTTGACGTATTCATACTGAAATCAAGCTGTTACTGACAGCCACAGGGGCTGAGATTGGTTGAGGCATGGACTTTCTGAACAGGAGCTCCAGGTTTCGATTCCCACCAGGATCATTGTCCTTGAGTGAGATTTTTCCACATTTTTTTCAGTCTTCATAAATGTCTATGCAAAGGAGGTAGCCTATACTTTTAGACTTGGAATTCTTCCTTCTTTTAAAAAAAATCGTTTCCCAATTTATCACATCTCATGTAGCATCAGTGTTCACCTGTGGTGCATCAGCAATAAAAATGGGCATGAAACACTATATTAAAAAAAAACTGTTACTGTTTGGTATAGGATGTAAGTATGCAGTTGTCTGAGGAATTGCAGAAAGATTTATGTACATCTTGATCCATTTATTCTGTACTCACATAACTTTATTTTTATTAATTTTCATATGACACTTACTTGCTAGCTACATTTAATTTATTACAGTACAAGATTCAGCAGCATAAATAGTTATAATCCAACAGTATAATTGCTTTTATCATTGTATATATTTGTTTAAGACAGGATGATTAGAAGATAATAACTTATGGTCTTAATTCTGCCAATATAAATAAAACACTATTCTACTCTTTCTTCAAACAACATAAATCTATGAAGGTTTAAACATTCAAAAGCTAGAAATCATCCTAAACACTGATGCTTCTATTAATGAAATAAGGTTTAGCTTTTTTACTTTATTCCACAATGTTTTCAAAAATGTCCAAAAGTTCCAACAAATTTGTGAATAATCAGGACAAAAGTGCATTATTTTTTTTCAACCAATAAACAGACATAAGGTAAATGAAACAATATCCAAACTCTGTGGTTATAAAGTCTCTGAGAAAAAAAAAGAATTAAGAAAAACATGTAAATTCAATTAGAATTAAAATGAGCTGGACCAACAATGAAAGAACAAGACATAGCATACACTACACAGCTCAATGAAAAAAAAGCCTAGAGACTATCACTGATTAACTTACACATTGGTAAAACTGCCCTCGAATTCCTCCAGTAACAAATTTCTTGCCATCTCTATGCCATGAGCAGGAAGTAAGAGAATCTTCAGGAGAATGCGACACTTTGACACGCAACTCATCAGATTCTATGTTCCATATCCAGAGTTCTGGGCAGTCTTCTGGTCCACAGGCAATGAGATGAGTGCTGTCTGGACTCCAGGCAATGTATGCTACTCCATAAGAGTGGCCTTCCAGTGTCTTACGATGAGTGCAAGTCAATGTTTCCTACAAATCAAAGTATTAACAGATTTACCATTGCACAAACAATACAATTTTAGTTTTAACCCATTACTGGATGGCCATTTAAATCCTGCAATGACTGTTTCCAGATACCCAATAAACAGATCTAGGTATTTAAATTGCCCAAAATTTAAATTTCTGCAGTACACACCTTTATATTTTGCTTATTTTTTTAATCTATTTTAAGAAACAAATATGAATTAAGGACATTAAATGCAGCATGAGCCAACTAGAACAAGTATTTATTTGGAATAAGAAGGGAAACAAAACAAAAAACAACAGCAGCTTAGTGTATCCAAAAAACAACAACAGCTTAGTGTATCTTATGAGTCTTTGATTGCACTTTGTGGAGCTGAAGAAGAAGAAGAAGAAGAAGAAGAAGAATTGTTTAATTTGTGAATTGAGGAGGAGGAGGAGAAGAAGGAGAAGGAGGAGAAGGAGAAGGAGAAGGAGAAGGAGAAGAAGAAGAAGAAGAAGAAGAAGAAGAAGAAGAAGAAGAAGAAGAAGAAGAAGAAGAAGAAGAAGAAGAAGAAGAAGAAGAAGAAGAGAAGAATTGTTTAATTTGTGAATTGTACTGGTAAAATTATTTCATGTACATATTTTTCTTCTTATAATATTTCTTACATATGTATACTAAAATATCATCAAATCATCATGATCAAATGAAGAAATAGTTATAAAGAATTGGAGAACAAAACTTTAGTTGGATAGAATGGAATATCATCATCTAAAACATTAAAGAACTGCAAAGAAGGGCTAACGGGAATATTAGTACATATGATAAATTCCTCTATGAGTGAAGGAATCTACCGAGATAAAATGAAAATTAGTACAATCAGACTAATTTATTAAAAAAAGGTAACAACAATAAGAAATTAAAGGAAAGTCAATTTTCTAGCTGTCGATGCAAATGAAGGTTCATGAAATTGGTTCTACATTATAGACAAGTAAGTGGAACAATAAGAGTATTTAGTTTGACTCAATCATACTATGATTTCAATTACAATTCAAGATTATTTCATGTTGATCTAAAACTAAATATAAACAGCAAATTTTCTACAGTTAACCCGGATGAATCTTGTCAGCCAAGTTACACAATTACTTATATTGATCTTTAAATGCAAGGAAAGTGAAATGTTGAGTCATTATTTTTATATTGTATGCATAGAAGAATATGCCAGAATGTTTTGTGCTTTAACTATTCACTGAGAGCATTGCTGTAAATTTATAAGCTACTCCTAAGGGTGTGTTTGTAGATTATGTTATTTTAAGATGTCAGATTACTCTGATGGTTCATCCAAAAATGAAGAGTTTAAATTTCAATGGGCACCTCGTATATTTCAATACAGAAGGAATCCCATCATTGAACTAGATGAAAAAAGTTAAAAATGAGATTTCAACTATTGAAACATGTAGTTGAGGAATTAGAACAAAGATTATATCTAAAAGTTAAAAAGGTTCAAGGTTTTTATTCACAGAATATGCACATTTTGCTTCATCAATACATAACTACACATGTATATGTATAAGATTTTGTTGGTCTATCTCAGCAAGTTATCAGTAGTCACTTTTGCAAATGTTATTGATATAATTTACGTCTAATATAATTTGATCTTGTTTTATGCTGAGCAGGAGAGGTTTTAGCCATCTTAGATTCTGTTTGCCATGCTTAGCCTATATGTTAATTCTTTAAATCGGCATCTAGTCTGACAAATACATAAACTGAGCAGTGGGGAGTAGCATAGCAGGTAGAGAAGGGAAAATCCACCTGTGATCCACACAATGATAGCCAAATGATGCTGATGCACTACTTGTCATGAAATATATATACATCATGAGCAGAGACTGCCACAGATGGCCGAGGTCATTAAGGCATGGACTCGTGAGCAGGATGTCTGGGGTTCGAATCCTGCCAGGACCGTCCTCCTGAAGTTTTTCCTGGTTTTCCTCAGTCCTCATAAATGGCAAATGTGGGGTGCTACCCTTAACTTAGGCCTGGAACATTTCCTTCCTTAAAAATCCTTTCTCATTAAATCATTTCATTTCATGTATAATCAGTATCCACTGCCTGTGGTGCCTCAGAAGTAAAAATGATGGACATTAAACATTATTTAAAAAGAGAGAGAGACCAGAGTCAGTTGATCTACATTTTGGCCTGGACTTATTATCGATGTGAAAAAAGTCATATTGCAATCGAATAATATGAGTAGAACTCATTAAGTACAAGCACAACAAAATGAAATAATCTAACATAAAAATATATGAAGTGAATTCTCCCTTCTTCTGCGATTCCAATGCTAGGTAGGAGGAGCAAAAAATGGTGAACAAGCTTGGCTCATATCTGGCCAGTTTGAGACCCCAGCTTTAGATAGGTCATTATCATCATTAATAATGTCAGAATAAGTTTATACAGGGCTTCAACATTTCCTGTGAAATGGTTGGAGAGAGAATTGAGGCAGAGATAGAGGCAAGGATGTTGTATGCAGTCGAGGTTGGGGAGTTAAAGAGGGGTAGAGGAAGATGGATGTGGTACACAGAATGTTTTGTAGGGAAGTGTTGGGATTACCAAAGTGTTCTCCAAGAGGGTTAGTTTGCTTGAATTAGGAAGGATGGGGAGGAAAGAATTGATTATACAGAGTGTAATGAAGTATTGGTATCGTATCCTCAAATAAGAAAGCACAAATATATTAAATGAATATTTAAAATATCATAAAGAGGTTTTGGGAAGGAAGAGTTGATATGGGAAAGTGGGGAAGGTACTAGAAGTAATAGGTTTGGGGAATATATGGAGAGCAGGTGAAAGTATGTTAATGGATTTTGGAAGATAGTGAGACAGAGGATAGAAGAAATTGAAAAGCAAGATATTTTGGCTAGTTTAGATGATAAAAGTTCCCTGGTTGTATAAAAAAGAATCAAATAGAATTTGGGACAAGAGAAATATATTAAAATTTGTAATCAAATAGTTAGGATGGGCTGGGTGTGAATACATACAGGAGTAATACTCCTGAAAGGATATAGAGGAGACAATAATGATAGATGTAGTATGTGTGGGGAAGAAGTCAGTCTGTCCCATTATTTATTGGAATACGAGAAAGTAGTGGTCGTGGGAAAAAGTTTCGGACAATTTACAGAAGGTTTAGAGTTAAACAAAATGTAAAGTAACGAGAGTGTAAAAAACATGCAGAAAATGGGAGAATTTTTGGGTAAAGTTAAGGAGAAGTGGAAACGAAATAGGAAGAAAGTAAAAGGAGGTTTCTTACAGTCAAACAAGCATGTGGTTAACGAGGTATGAAACTGTATTTTGGAGGATGCTGCTAGAATCTACAGTAAAAAGAGTAGGTTAATAATGTATGGAAAGATATAGTTGTTAATGTAAATTTAGGACATTTGTTGTAATTGTAAAGTTAATTTTGGAATAAATTCAATTCAATATCATTAATAATAGGAGTAACAAATTGATACTCATTCACCTATTTCAAACAAATAAAATAAAAAGTTGTGGTTTATAATCAAAAGTGGGGAGAAAAAAAAAGTTTTATTAAAAATTCATGACCACGTGTTTAGGGTAGGCTAATATGCAATCATCATAGGAGTTCTGGATAATATCAGAATGGAAATATATCATTACATGCACAGTTCTTCTTTGCAATGAGTATTTAAGAAAATAGCACATACAAGTGAAAATGATTGGGCTACAATACACTGTAATAGCAATTGAAATAGCTGCAATGACAATAAGCCAATTATTTCTCAGAAATATAAAGAAATAATAATATAACTGATCAACTAAAAACTTACTGGATCAACATCCCATATCACAACAGTAGTGTCCTTTGAACCCGTTGCAAGTTTCAGGCCATCAGGTGAAAAGCGACAAAACCATACTTCATCACAGTGATCATTAAGAATTTGTATTGTTTCACATGGGAACTGGTCCCTGTAAAAAAAAAAAAAAAAAAAAATAATAATAATAATAATAAAGAATTAAAATTTAGGATTAGCGTACAGCCTTAGTTCAAACCATATACTTTGATTTGTATTCTATACTATTGACAAAATAATTAGCTTCCAATCATCAATTTTTCAATTTATGCAAAAATTTGTATTGAGTATTTGATAAGCTACCTACCCTCTACTTAGAACTACCAAAACAAAGGGTACAGCTGAAGTACACAAAAACTTTCAATGAAGGAAAACTACAAATTGTTCAAAAATGTTTTAGCATTTATATTATGCTTAAAAGAATGTTGGCTAGTGTCAGTATGAAAGCCCAAAGATTTGTGTTTCGAGTCCCAGTCACGACCCAAATTTTTCAATCTCATCCTTTCTTTCCAAAACATCTATGTTACACAGGATTAAAGAATACTTTTTTCCTGACACAAAACAATATTTGTTAATTTAAAATAACAATAAAAGTTTACTAACTTAATACCCTATACAATAGCTGATAAAATTACTGAATTTCTTGAAAAATAAATTAATATATTTACATATTTTACTTTCCCATTAAAAGTCACTGCCTACACTTCTGCACTACTTTGAAAATAACATTTTTACGTTTGCAAATTTTAATTCTCTATTTCCTCTTCTCTCTGACAGTTAATAAATTCCAAAAGGTCCAGATTACTTACAGGTTACTTAGAACTCTAGGGTCACTAAACCTCTTTGATATTACTTCCATATTTATTTAGATTAATTCATTTCAAAGATGCTTAAAGTCTGATGTGTTTCCTGCATATTTTCAGATCAATAATAAAGCATTGAACATACATTGGATTAGAGACCTGGGCCTATATCTTGGCTATCTTTATTTCCTCATCTCATTCCAGTGCATTTTAGTGAGAGGAGGTGAAACCATTGCTCTGTAAACTACTAAACCAGTTGAAAATAATTTTTTTTTTCCTGAATGGTGTTTAATGCCCATTTTTACTGCTGAGGCACCACAGGTGGTGAACAATGATGATACATGACATGAAATGATATATTCAGAAAGGATTTTTTTTTAAAGAAGGAAAGGTTCTAGGCCTAAGTTTCAGAGAATTTGCCATTTATGAAGAATGAGGAAAACCTGGGGAAAAAACCTCAGTCAAGGAAGACGGTTCTGGCAGGATTCGAACCTCAGACCTTCTGCTCACAAGTCTGCACCTTAACAATCTGAGCCACCTGTGGCATTAGGGGTTGAAAATATGAACTACAAAACTGCTGGCACTTTGAACGTACAAACCACTGGTATAAAGATGTCATTTCCATAATGAGATCAATTGTGAGTAATTCAGCAACTTTAAGAGGATTAATCTTTCAACTTCTGTGGTGTGGAAATAATGCTAGTACAAGGTAAGCATCAGTAGTGTAAAATTATACTACATTCTGCTTTATTGCATTTATTATCCCATAACCCTGTAAACAAATTATTTGAAGCATCCTGGGCCTTATTCCACAAAGTATGGACAGAGTTACTATCAAAATTTCTACATACAAGAAGCTTTCCTACAGCTGTCAGAAGAAACAGAAGGAAAGCTCTTTTCTGATTTGAAATATTTAGTACACTCTTTATGGTTTCACTTACATAAGATTTACACAGGAGATGTTTCATAGAACAATCGTCCACATCCTCAGCTGTAAAATGACTGTTAGATTATTCTGGTGGTCAACCCAGATTACCTATCTACCCAAATTCAACAAATGGTCCAACAGTCGTTTAACAGCTGACGATGTGGACAATTGTTCCATGAAACTTGTCCTGAAGAAATCTCATGTAAGTAAAACCATAAAGAGTATTCTAAATATTTCAACTCAGAAGAGATTATTAATTCGTGTTACACTGTATCCAATTTCAAATTGAATTAATATTGACAAGAAAGCTCATTCATTAATGGACTGCTTAGGAACATGACCAGTCTTGCAAAGACAAACACTATTCCTTCTCTTTCTTGTATAAACCCTATCCAGAAAGAAAACTCCCTATCAATAAGAAGATACAGAACTTTAAAAAACTGAAGTGTACTCTATTGCCTTTGAATGGTTCTACAGCAACACCCTCAGTTGGTCAACTGGCAACAACATGGTTGGAACTATTCCCTCTGATGTTGAAGACTAAGATTACATGCGACTTAAACTGTTGTAATTGTTTCTTCTACCAAACCTTTAAATGCTTACTGTGTGTCTGATATTGCATTACTGCATTAGAAAAAAGAAAAAAATCTGTTTAGTTTATGAAAAGTCATTTTGTGCAGAAGCAACAGATGTGGAAATTTTTCTTTTAAATACTTTGAAGTTCAAAAGTGAGTTATGGATTAAAACAAGTGTCAGAATGAACAGAAAATACTTCAATTAATGGATATCATTGTATGATTAGTTGAACTACACACTCTTAAAGCTTCACTTACTTTTAAAATGATTGGCTTCACTGTGTTTAAGTTCCAATTTTACATTTAAGTAATAAATAGGCCTTCGAGCCGTAGGAACAACGACCCGCATTAATTCGTTTTAAAAAGTAAGTGAAGCTTTAAGAGTGTGTAGTTCAACTAATCATACAATGATATCCATTAATATGATTGGCTTCACTGTGTTTAAGTTCCAATTTTACATTTAAGAAAATACTTCATTTAATGTACGCAGTTTTCCAGGCCTTACAAAACAATAATGGTGTACTACAATGTTTGTTCTAATTTTCTCAAAAACAAAATTGTCACATGTGTTGTTTCTGAAATAACCAATTCAACTGCAGTTCACAAACATTTAAATACAATTATTGTTTCGTTTCTTTATACACATGCTTATTCTCAGTATTATTCTCACTTTTGCTACTACTGGATCACATATTTAGATAAACTGATTCCCCAAATTATTAAGAAAGATATTAAAAAGTATACTGGTATCTGAAGTTGCCAATGTTTCTAAACATGTAGAGAAATCTCCGGTAGGTTTTTATTACTATAATTACAACTTTCCAGGCTTTTATGCCATGGTGAATGTTGCATTTTGAAACCAAAGTTTTCGCTAACTGCTTTGGTTAGTATAAAGTGGAGATGGGGAATTGGCACAGACCCTATGGCAAATGCAAAGTACTGATAAAGTGTTGATGTGTGATGGAGTTTGTGTTGGTGTTGGAGTGGAGGGCATCAAGGACAGCAAAGTTATTTATTGATTAGAAATGGTTTCTATGTCTGTCTGATCTCCAGCCTGTTATCTTTGTTTATTTTAAAAAAATGTTTTATTCCTAAAGCTTCCCTTTCTAGCCAGATCAAAATAACCACCAGTTCTTGTAATAACTCTTGTTCTTCCAAAGAAGATTATATGTCATTCAGTAAGGGAATGCTCAGCTACAGCAGATCGCTCTGATTGGTTCAGCCTAAAATGGCATTTATTCATAGGTGTTTGGTTTCTCCTGAAAGAACAATGTTTTACTAGAAAGTTGATGCATAACAAACTTTTGATCACCCTGTTTTTTCACTAAGTCAAAAAACACTTTAAAACATGCTGATGTGAATAGCTGTTTCTGGTTTTTCAAGATATTTACAGTTTCTAATTGTAGAGATATCACATATAGAACTATGACTACATTAACAAATTTGGAATTTCTTCTTTGTGTTCCTCAAATGCCCCTCTAATTATGGTGATGCAAACTCAGTTTTAAGCTTCTTTTTTAAGACCCTCCAATTTTTATCAGTAATATACCTTCCCACAGGGAATCTGTGAACAAATATCTGGAATAAGACTGCTGCATAAGATGATATAACTCATACTGTGTTTAAGATAACAAATTAATAACATTTTTAAAAAATGTGCAAATTTCAACAGAAGATAATGAAATAAGAATTGCAAGCCAATTAAATAGATATACTAGCAACAATGTATGAGACATTTAAAAGCTAAATACCTAATTTTTTTACTTAATTTTTTAAAGTGTGCTCATTTAAATGTTTTAATATGAAATTGAACATTTTTAAGTCGATATGTTATAGTTCTTTTTCACCCCAGAAAAGGTTTTTCTAACAAAAACTAAGATATGACTGATACCACACAACCTTCCCCTGTAGAATTTCACCTGGTACAATGATGGTCCACAAGAAGAGAAATATTTTCTAATCCCTCTTCAGATTTTGTATTGTGGTAAGGACACTGGTGTTTCTGATGCTCTACAGCTTGGCATAACAATGTATGTAACCTACAACAAAAATGTATTAAATGAGTTGAAATGAACTTTTAAATCATGCACTTAAAGTATTGAACTGCATTTATTAATCACTGTCCTCTCTACATAACAATATTATACACTTAATTTAATCTAATAATCACACAATAACATATATTCCAATCAAGTTGTACATTAATCTAGTCCCTAATCCAGTGATTCCCAACCTTTTTATGATTGCGGCACTCTTGGGAATGGGATTAGAAATTTGGCACCTCTGTTAAATTTTTTAAAATACAAACATGTTAAATTATTCTAAATTTTTAATTTTCACTTTGATTTATATATATAAAAGAAAAATAATGTAACACTATTAACAAATGTAACTAAATTAACAATAATTAGAAAAGCAGAAAAGAATAAAACACTACGAAAAAGTCGTAGCTGTAATCACTATACTTTGAACTACTTTAGTTCTTCTATGGCAGGAAGACAAGTGAACTTGATAAAAGTAAATATTGAAGATAAAGTTATGCATGGAAATAGATGAAACTAGCAACAAGAGTGTGTGGGGGAAAAAATTAATATGTAAGATTTAAACCAGGTGGTAACGTGCTTTATGTAAATATAGCTATCATTTCTCTATCTCTGAGTAAACTTTAAGAGCTATGAGTATGCAACGCATCAATAAGTGAAATAAGTGAATAATACTTATTGATCCATTACAGTGTTTATGTAAGTGGATGGAGTTAGTGTGAACAAATTTTAGTACATTGGTTATATATATACCACTCCATTGTCAACAGCTTCGTAAGTACATTTAATTGACCACAAGAACATCAAGAGACCCAACTGCTACTTGTAACAAGTTGGTCTACAGGCTGAAGATGAGAGGTATCACTACCGAAACATACATCCAGTTTTTATGTAAGTGAATGGAGTTAGTGTGAACAAATTTTAGTACATTGGTTACATATATGGATATCATATTTTTCCTTTCTATAATGACATCATTTTGATATATATTTCATATATTTCCTTTAATGCTAGAAGTTGAAGAATTAGCCCACATAACACACCTGCAATGTCAGAATATAAAAAGGCACACCAGATTGTAATTGTATGTAAGCATGTTAGAAAACATTTTCCTTATTTTGAAAACTTTTACTAATATTCTGTAATAATTCCTGAGAAAAAAGAATATTTTTTTTATTTACGTTATTTACATTATTATCCAAAAGCATAGAAATCTCTTATAACACCTTGAACTAAAACTATATTCTTAATGCACGATACAAATGGAACAAAATACATAATTACTAATATGTTGTGATGGGTGAAACTATATACTCTTACAGCTTCACTAATTTACTTTTCATTAGATGTTTCACGGACCCTTGACCACATCAACTATTTATCAACCGCTGGGTTTGTCTTAATCCTTGGAGGATGTACTGTTTGGCTCTGGTGGACATCTGATGAACCTAAAATTAGTTTTATTCCCTCAGGAAATTGAAGCTTGTTGGCTGATCCACAAATTAAAAAAATGGCCAATTAACTTCAATATCCCAGAGGGAAGAAAACACAATTTCTGGTCCATCAGATATTCTCCAAAGATTACAACCTTTTCAAGTAGCTGTTGGTGCAGATAAGGAATTGCAAAATATGCTCTAATGAAAAGTAAATTAGTGAAGCTGTAAGAGTGATTAATTTAATTCATCAAAATATAATAAAACTATATTTGTCGTTCTATGTTCATGATTAGCATAGTTTAACAAAATTATTTTTTAAACTATCAAAGCATTTTCTATTAAATTATAACCACTAATTATTTAAGGTAATTCTTAATTACAATTCATAATTTCTTATTTGCCCTTAACTATATTTAAATCTTAAATGACTGCACAACACAATTAAGTCATAAATTAAATAGCTTCTGTTATCTAGAGGTATTACATAAATACCTTCTTGGAGGAAGCATGATGGAGGGAGGCAGGAATTCCTGAAGCTTATCCATCAATTGTGTACGAGATTTCAAACCTTTCCCTTCCCATCCAGCACGCAATTGGAGCTCTTCACGACCACTGCACATCATGTAACTAGAAAAGAAATGTGGAGTAAAGTTTGATGTTTATTTACATTATTTTCCCCCTGCTAGGAAGTCATCATAAGGACAAAGTTAATGTAAATAACATTTTTACAAGACAAAATTCTAACATAAAAATATAACATTAATAATCGTAACAAGAATTAAAAATTATATATTATATTATCTTTAAAGGACAGCTCCTTTACCTTTATTAGGAAATTGGCTGCTTAAGATAACTTCTCATTAAACCCGAAATGAAGCACAAATTGATGGCATAATTTTTTAAATTATTCTTATTTCTCAACATAGTCTCCCTTGACAAATCCAACTCATGGCCTGCAAAATATGCCTGAAGTGACGATTTAAGCTCTTCATCAGATTAAAATTTCTTTTCACCAAGTAATTTTCTCGTTTTAGAGAACAAATAGAAACCCAATGGAGCTAAGACAGGGGAATGCGGTAGATGTGGAAGCAAATGATACCCAATTTATTGCTTTTTACCAATGCAAGAACTAGTGTGAGGGCAAGGAATGTCTTGATGCTGGCTTTTTCTTGCGTATTTTTATTTTCAGTAGGTTCAAAAGATTAGAATAATAGCCTCCAGTGTAATACATGGGAAGATAATTAGCAGGATACCCTTTGTATGCCAGATTTTCCCCAATGATTACATAATTGGTCCTCTTTAGCAGTGGAGAATCATGTCGTTTCCATTTTTTAAACTGCTGTTTTGTTTCAGGTGTATGTATGTGCAACCATGTTTAATCATTGGTCACAAATCAACCCTTAAAGTTGGCAGGATCTCTCTGAAAATGGGCCACAGTTTGCGGAAAGATTTTACTGTAATTTTCTTTTAATCCTTAGTAAGCAGTCATGGTACCCATCTTACCAATAGTTTTTTCAAGCACAATTCTTTCTTTAAATTTTGAAATATGAATTCCCCTGAAATTTCCTGAGTTTAAGCAATTTTGGACACTTTCAACTGGCAATCCTCCATAACCATATCATGCACCCTATCGATGATTTCTAATGCCATGACGGATTTTGGTTGTCCACCATGTGGGTCATCTTCCAAGCTTTCACGGCAGCGTTAAACTCCACGGTTCACTTGGAAGTAGTCAAAAATGATGGTGCAGAGTTTCCTGGAGTGTTTGTCATATCTGTATGAATTTCTGTTACATACAAACCATTCTTTACCAAGTACTTAATAACCACATGATGTTAGATATTTGCCATTTTTCCCACATATGCATGTCTGCACTGCAACAAACAGCCATAAGTCTATGATTCTTTACCAATCCATATATAATTGTACAAATGTTTCTAAGGAAAATGGCGGATTGTAATGATAAATATGCTTTGGAACAGCTGCTGCAATCTGTGGGTCATTTCAAGAACCTTTCAAATTATCCTTTTATTTTATTGGTTCTGGTTGAATGTCAAGGTCTCACATGCACTGTAGACTCTCTTCCTGAAAACTCAAATGGTTCACATAGATGCTACCATGTTTTGAGATAACATTGCATATATTAATATGCTTCCCAGGATGCACAAAATAGTCATATACATTGGTGTTTATGGTCAGAGTAGAGCATATGATTGGGAACAACTCTTGGAATTTGTAAGATTTCTTTCAGTTTGCTTTCCAAAATTTTGTCACAACTACTTAGAAACTATTTAGATATTTTATAGCATGGAACTATTTAAAACAGATAAATAGAAGCCTGGGTAAGTGATCTTAATCATAAAAGCACAACTACTTATGCTTTAAATTAAGGCAGGCATTTAGTCCAAGTTTTGCACAATATGAGCCAACAATTTTATTTTAATGGTCCATTTTAAATAAACATAACTTTTTTCATTAATTACCTGCTTAGTTCATGAACTCTCATTGTATTGTGCTGAAGGGGAGTTAGTTCATTACGAAGCACATGCAGTGCATCTAACACTCTTCCATCCTCCAAGTACTCCAAGTACTTTTGTTCCAGGAGCAAAAATTTCATTTCCTATACAAACAAAGCAATTCCATTGGACATTAATCACTGACTGCAGATAATAAAAAGTAATTTTTAGACAAGACAGACAAAGGAAGAATTCTATATTTAAAAGGCTAAAATATTTATGAATAAAGAAGCCTATGGCATATAGTTTTAGAAGGCATATGGGTTGAACCAATCCTAAATAGGTATGATGGTAATACTGCCAAAAAGCTCAAGAAGGAGGAAGATGATGGAGAAATGAGATAGATACAGAACGGTACTTGTCATACACTGCAAGTTGTTAATATAGTAACAAAGTATATTACTGAAATAAGACTTACCAGTACAGACCAACGAAACTTGGGCTGCAGCCACAACTCCTTCCACAAATGGCAATAGAGAGAGCTGAGCACAAGTTGTAGTGTGCAACAAATGCAGATGAATAGATTAGCCATAATGCACAGAGACAAGCAATCATATGCCAAAAACTTTTCAGGATGCATGATAATAGTTATTCTCATTCAGTATGCACCAAAATCAAATGAGGAAACTGTAATGTAGCAATGCAACATGAAAAGTAAATAATAATCAAAGGGGTAAAGGCATACGCTTTTGCTTTAAACATTATACATTTTGCATGTATGCACATATATAAATTGTTTTAAACTTAAGCTAAGCTAACCAAGCATATGCTTTTGCTTTTAACACAAAATTCGCACGCATATTATATATGCATGCTAATATAATATTATGCTCAAGCTAACCTAACCTAACCTAACTCATATGTGCAACCTATGCATTGTTTTAACACTGTAAGTTTTAATATAAAAAGTAGAAAAGTAACATTTGTTATTAATGATGAATGTAGGAATCTGCACAGTGAAATGATCTTAAAATCTTAGGTAGATTAAAAGTAAAACTACTTAAAATCATGTCAACACATTAAAACACTCTTGACATTCCACTTTTTTATAAAAATTTGGAATATTTCGTGAGACCTTGCTCACATTATCAACCATGAACGACTATTGGAACAGGGTAGACAAATTATAACATTAAAAAAAGTGTTCCAATCTTCTACCTTCCCAAATGTACATGATGCTGTTACCAACTGAGCTACCAGGCCGACATGTTGAATATGGTAACTATCTAACTATATATGTTAAAGTCGCTCTACCTGGAATTGGACTCAATTTTCTTTGACGCATTCATGAAAGAAGGCATGTAATGCAGTCCAAGTTTCGTTGATCTGTACGAATAAATATTAAATAATCCCTACACAATGTTGTTGTAGCAGTAATTTTAAAAACCATTGAAACACACTCACACATTTATAACATATTTACTGGCATTGTGCACTGTTGGCAAATCATTACAAGCAGTTCTGCAGCAATCAATAAAATTAATAAAAGCACTGTTGAATGACTCATATGCATAATGTGATGGGTGGCAGTTGAGGTTAAAAGAACAGATAAAAGAAGGACCTCCTGTATCATCTGTTATACATATGCATAACATTTTGACACTGTCACAAGAATATGGTGCTGCAAGTATTATAGAAAGTATTGGTAGACTTATCGGGGCTAATCTTGTGCCAATAACAATACAGTCATGATAATGCAATTATCTACTAGTCTTTCATTTCATTTTGATGACTGTGAGTGCCTAGAGTGCATTGTATTTTAGAAAGTTATTTATTTTGAATTATTATTTAAAAATATTTTACTTATTTATTTTTTCTCTAATGCTTAAGAAACAGCTGCCAGAAATGTAATATTAAGCAGTGAATTGGAGAAGACCCAACTTTAACAACTGATGAGAAATTAATGTAGAATAACTCAAGCTGTATACAACACAGAAACACGGTTTTGGAGCATCCAGCTTAAAAAATTCTTATTGTATATAGTACTGTGAAAATGAAAACAATTGTTCACTAATATTTTGAGGCACAAAAAATAATTGCTTATGAGATACTGCATGTGTTGTTAACTAGGCAGCACAGCACTCCTGTCATAGGCCAGTTACCATCTAGGAACCCTGCCTAGTTCCACTCCATATGCCTTCTAAAAGCATGAACTTTATAATCAATGAACAACAATGATTTTAGTTAATAGAATGCTAAGAAATATATTGATTTCCCCCTATGCCATGGTAAAATATATTGATTTAATCAATATAGTTATTGTTTTAGCTGCGTACTTTCTACCAAATTTTTACTTTTGTTTTTAAGTCTATTTTGACCAATATGATTGAAGGAAACAGAAATATAATTCATAAAGTTTTATCATATGAAATCTGCAGCTAATTTATGTAATGATAGATAACCTCTTGTTGCAATAAGTTTGATTTTACAAAATTTGGAATCGCACATAATGATTCAAGCATTGGTTCTTGAATATTTTTAAAATAATTAATTATAGGGTAAAAACTTGGTTATACATTGTTCTTTTAACCACCAGTTTCTGTTAACCATCGGTCCATTACATCTTAAACCCCGAAGATTGCTGAAAAACACTAAGCTACTGTGTGCCTCTTCCCGTCTACCAACACCTCTTTCCTCACTATTTCACCTAGCGGACATTGTTTGCAGGTGTAACTGTTGGAAATGTAATTATTTTTTGCATTGTGCTGTCCGTTTACTTGTACTGTGAAATGGCTAAGAAACATAATGAGTAGTGTTGGGATTATCCTACAAAATAGGAGCTGTTAAACTTCTCAGGGAAAGGTGAAAGTGTTATAATTATCATACATCAGCAAACAACATCAATGACATAAAACATGATGATTCCAGGATGTTGTACATATAATTTGTGGTAAAATAGAAAACCTGTTTAAAACTATAAATAAATGTTTTAAATCATAAGTTTATCATTTCTGTTTCCTCAATTCACATAGGTAAAAAAACAAAGCTTAAAAAATAGAAGCATAAAACAGAAATACACATGTAAAATATTTCACTTAATTATTGAAAATAGCATATATGTTAGTTACTTTTATCAGATTTGTGCAATTAAACCTGAATTTTACCAGAACTTTTTGAGAAACTTAAAATGTAAACATGTTGAACCATTACAGTCCTATACATTTTTGGTAATTTCTAGGAATAAATGTATTTCAAACTTTTACATTAACAAATGCATCATATAAGGTAAGCTACAAATTTCCAAAATGTACAGATTTCTTTAAAATCCCAATAAAGTGCAAAAGACATTTACTTATCTAATAGGTAAACACAAATCTCAAAATGAAATAATCAAAGCTTGCATTACTACTCTTTAGTGTTACTTATAATTGTTAGTGCACACATCAAGGCTAATAAATTATCAAACAGAAAATTTCCAGATAGTTTCCTATATGTACACTGTTCATACTGATCAGAACTACCACTACAAAGTAACTAATACACTTTTTAAAGAATAAAATACTGCTGTTTAGATATTATACATGTATTTATTAAGAGTATAAAAACAACAAACTGGCAATTTAAGAAAACTAAGTAAAAACTTCATTCGAGATTTTAAGAGTACATAATTTTATTTATAAAATAAATACATTTACTTACTACAAGACTCTGCGAAGAGCTTTCTAAAAGTGACTTCAGCTCAGTCAAGTCATTGTCAGCCTGTTCGAAGAAGAAAAAATTTTAATTAGCTAATCATATGCAGTAAGTCGTGCTTCTAGCCTATTTATTTAACCACCCCAGAGCTTTAAATAGCAATGAATAACAGAGAACATGTATTTCCCCTGTAGCACAGATGAAATAATTCTAAGAAACCCAAGTTCAATTCCAACAGGCCTGGTGCTGAAAATCCTTTATTCAAATAAAATACAGCACCATTAAAGATGGATATTAAGTATTTTTAACCTTAAAGAGAGTGTATTTGAATTCATGGGAAAGGTCTATAACAAGTATTTAAATAATTAATTAATTACAAAATGAATAAGACAACATTAAATAAATGAGTAGTACTTTTTTTTTTTTTTTTTGCTTAAGCTGTGTGAAATTTATGGTAATACACCATCCAACATTTCAAGGACCAAAGGAGGAGAAATGCAAGGTCCTCAAAATGTTGGATGGCATATTATAATTGAGTTTCACACAGTATAAGCCAAAAGCTTTTACCATGATAAACTTTGGCTGCTAAAGCCTATGTCATAAATTAAACAAATACATTTTATTAGAAAAAATATAAATTTCTTCTCAGGTATTTTCTCACTTGTGATGAATATAAAGATAACCATGTAGCATAAAAGGTTCTATATTAAATTATACAAATACTTCTTTTCCTGATTATCTTTTGCCATACAAGAACTTACACTCTCTAGGGGCCCAGCTGCCTGCTGAGCAATAACATTCTGGACCACACACAAAGTACATAAACACACAGAATGAATCATCCCCAAGTTGGTGATAGGTCCAATTAAAAGGTCACCTCCTAAACAGCATATAACACAGAGATGCAGATACATTTAAATATAGCTGAAAGCTGAATAAATGCAAAAGAAATAGGAAACACAGCATGCCCTTCTTGAAAATAAACTGAGAAACATTACAGAAAATGTCAGTCAAGGTGGCCGGCTGCATAATTTGAGCCTGCAACCTCCCAAATGCAAATTCCAAGCATTACCACCTGAGCCACCCTGCTAAGTTATCCAGATACTAAGAAGTTTAAAAAGTTATAGAATATCAGCTGTTATGAGAATATAATGTAAAAAGTGCATCAAGCAGGAGTTGCACAAACTAAGCTAGTTGTTGAATAACTTTAGTTGAATAACTTTAAAAATCAATATAAAATCCAAATTAGGCCTTATTAATTAATGAAATGAAATAAGTCACGGCATTACTGTGTTGTATTAGGGGAACAAAATTAGAATTCTTGCAATCTATAAGTATTATAAAAGAGAAACCACACTTTTAGAGTTATTATTATTGAGATTAAAGCACAAAAATTAATGGTATACTATTAATTAAATAAATTTATGACCACTGATAGACAAAGTTATACTGTGTGGGTATTTTTAAACATTTTTAAATGTAACCATGTTTATGAACTGAGTTTACATTTACTAAAGAGAGAAAAATAACAGCAAGTTTTGAGTTACATCGTGTACTTAAGAAGTTCACATGTTTCAATAAAACAAAAACACGGTACTATTCACAAACAAATACAATGTACTAAGCAAATGTATAAATATATACATTTATATAACAATAAATGTTATATTATATATACATTTATATAACAATAAATGTTATATTATATATAACAACATATAATAAAAGTTCCTTCTTTTCATTTGCTTTGAAATTTAATTTAAATATTAAAAATTATTGTAGTAAAAATATGCAACATAAACATTTATTGAAGGTTATTACAAAGCGCTCTTACATACAAATATAAGTCTTAAACACATATTAAATTAATGTTTCACATTTGCTATCTTTACAATACTTTTATTAAATATAAAACATATGTATCATTTTAAAATTTCAGTTTGTACACCCCTACTCCTATAGATCCAATTTCCTCATGTTCAGAAAATATTTTTTTTATTTTATTTAAATGATATATACCGAGTTTTGTTGTAAAGTAATCTTTATGCTGCTAGAGTGATTTTTAAATATAGTTTCAGGAAACCCCCCTCCTAATAGTCTCATAGTAGAAAGTATGTTTCTTATTTTATTATTTTATTTCAATAGCATATACCAAGTTTCCTTAAAAAAAAAATTGCCATCGCTAGAGCAATTTTTAAATTTTGCATTAACACCCACTCTGCAAATTTCGGTTTTCAGGTATACTCCTACTTCTAATGGCCCGATTTCCCTCATTTTCAGAAACTATTTTTCTTATTTTATTTAAAAGATATATACTGAGTTTCATTATGAAAAACATATTGATGCCACTAGAGCAATTATTAATTTTGATTTTCATAAATCGTTTTTATCAATTTATTTTAATGGAATATACTGAGCCTTAATAGAGAGAGACAGACAGACACCCGTGCGCGCATATTTGTTTACAAATGTTTCCATTGTCATTTTCACATAGGATCAATTTAGATTTAAAAAAAAGTTTCAAAAATCTTTTCATGGATACAAACGCAACTGCTACATTCCTTTGGAATTCGCCAAAACAATTCTCCCAAGAAAAATAATTTCTACATCTGATCAAAATATTGCAACTCTCTTTTAAACTCAAGTGTAAAATAATTAAATGTGACTGTGGCTAAGCATATATCAGTCAGATGGATAATCTGTAATAAGATGATGGAATTGCACACATATATAGCCTGAAACTAAATCAAATACAAAAATTAGCCATTGCAGAACAGGCCATCTCAACAACTCCTCACATAGGTTTTGATAATACAGTATTCCTACAAACCTATAACTAACTTCCCACAGAATGACTAATGAAAGCATAGAAATATTCAAGGAAAATAACATGAACAAAGGTAATAAATAGCTTCACCATGCCTGGAGCACCCTACTAATAGAATGTGCCCCACTGGCAAAATACCAATTAGAAACAAGTGGCTGGTCATTTACAACCCCAAACTGCAAGTCATCAACAACCTTACACATAGACTGGTGAATGTCTCACTTAGTAAAGAACAGTATAAGAAAGAATGCCACAACATCCTTAAAACAGCTCTTTGGAACAGTTGCAGTCAGTTAAAAGGCAAAAAATTGCTAAATTTAAGAGAATTAAAGCCATAAGAAACACATACACACTTATAAAAATGAATGAAAATGATAAGTACAAGAAATTTACAGATCATCCAAAAGCAGATGATTTAAAAAAAAGTTTTAAAGTTTATTCCCAGCATAAATTTAGCATTAAAAATGCATTAAAATCATCTCAAAGAGATGTGGTGCCAATTACAAATTACAGTGAAAATTACACATACACACACACAAAGAGGAATTATTCAATTAATTGCAAGGACTATAATCAAATATATATGGCAAAGGACATCAGCTGATTTATGACTGATGACAGGAGTGAATGCTGCAGTTAAAATCTGCAAGTTAGACAAGTTTAGTACTATTACTATTGCAGACTGTTATTACCAAATGATATTAGCTTCACTGTCAACAACTTTCATAATAACAAATATTCATAATCATTAAATAGGCAGTTATCTCATGCCACTCATAGATATATTACAGAGAGAAATATGGAAATCGCTGGCTAAAGACAGAAAAATTAACAATCTCTTCTGAGTCAGGTGTTTAAAACACTCTTTATGGTTTCACTTAAATGAGATTTACTCAGGACATATGTTTCGTGGAACTATTTCCCATGTTGCTAATTCTGTAGGTAGGCAAGGACCTACAGCATTAGCAACATGGGAAAAAATATACATTTACAAATACAGAGACAGTTTAATGAGCTTTGACACTTCCGGCAATGAAAATATAAACTTTAAGTTCATCACACCTCCGCCAGAGCAGAATACCCACAACACAACGAATTATCCAACAATCGGAGATTTGAACTGATGATGAGAACAACCTGTTCTCGAAACCAGTCTACAATAATGACAAGTAAGTGAAGCATAAGAGTGTGTAGTTCGACTGTGTCATAAAATGTTTTCAATATTTATAACTTGAAATTGACATAAAAGGATAAAAACATAAATATTTGACATATCATTTATTGTGCTTTCATTTAGCCCCATATATTCTAATGATACAGTTTTCAATGTGTATCATATGGAATGAATCATCACCCAATCCTCTGTCAACATTTTGATGTTTACATGACGACAGATTTTGAAACAATAAAAATCAGAATTCATAATCAAAGTCAGATAATCAATACACATTTTTCTATCATGAAAGAGTACCTTCTCTTTGAAAATTATTCTCCAGTGGATATAATCACATCACTTTAAAAAATTATTTATATATAGTTTCTTTGCTAAAGACCTTCATTAAACTAAAAAATGACAGAAACATTTATTTCCATTTAAAAAAATCTCGTAATCTTTATGCTACATATGTGATTTTCAAATCATAAAAATGTGAAGTCATTTAAAACCAACAAAGTAATTATCAACCACAAACATTAATTAAAAGATATGCTATTATATAGGGTCTTTCTAAATGAATGGAATGATTTTGCATATTAAAAAGAAACTATTTATTATAGAAAAAGTAATATAGGAAAACTTTACAAGCTTGCATATAGTATACATATTTATATTATTTATTGTGACAACTACACGCCACATGGCATATATCCATGCAATAGTTAACTTCTTCCCATACAGAATGCTGCACGTCAAAATCTATAGTTTTGATGGCACACCGATCAAGTGTAAAAAGTATGCACAAGTGTGACAAGAAACTTGCAGAGTTTTCCTATTAATTGATACCTCTATATTTTTATAACATTTTCTTAATAATAATAATAATAATAATAATAATAATAATAACTGTTTTATCATTTAGAATAGCCATACATAATAAAATTGCAAATAATAGCAAAATCTTGAAACTTATACTTGTTACAATGTACCTTGTTCCAGTCACCATCCATGACATGTTGTCGGAATTTGGCAGCTGCTGGATGATCTAACCGACATCCAGATTCTTGCATCAGCAGGTCTGCAGTTCGACTATAAGATACAGAAATAATAACTAAGTTTTGGCAAGCTTTTCATTTCATTCAAGTATCTAGAGTTAAACTGACTTAACAATGAAGGTTCTTTTATAATTATTTGACTATTATCAGGCATGTTCTAGGCATAAAGCTTTCAAGATATGTGGCTCGCATGAAACATTTTACACCAGAGGTGACTATGTCAAGTCAAATCCAAGTTATACTATGGCTGCAAAGCAGGACTACAAGATTACAGTGCATTATTTATTAATGCCATTTATTCTGGATTGCCATTTGCCATTTAAAAATAAAGTAATGCAGGTTGCAAATCTACAGTTTGGCTCGGTGTTGATCATCTCTGTTCTACATAATGATTTTGCGGTGAGGCTCCACGACAATGTGATCAGCATTGCATATGACTGCAACATGGGCCAGTACATAAGTACAATAATTTTTTTGAATAAGGATCCAAACCATAGCTGCAAAATAAGCAGGGGCAAAATTTCATCCAGAGAATTTTTTTCACTCTTTGTATATATATAGACTGGTCATATAAAGTGTTACAAGCTAATATCGCTTAAATGGATCAATAAAACCAAATCTGATTTTTTTCTAAATTTATTACAAAAAGGGATCTTCATTGTATCACCATTGGCAAAACTGGTTCTCCTATGGCTTTCCGGGGTGGTAACTTGAGAATTTGAAATGAAACAACAATACAATTTTTAGATAATCCTGAACAAATTAAGCAACTTTTGTTTAAAAAAAAAACATTTTCTTAAAATAAATCTTGAGAAGTATTACTGCTTCCTAACAGCTGTGCAAAAAAAATAAATAAATAAATAAAAAATAAATAAATAAATAAAAAAAATAGAATATTCATGCTGCAAAACAGAATAATTAAATATAATGGTAAATCCAAACCAATTGGTTCTTATATGGAAGTTTACAGAATACAGAAAATTTTAAAAATGTATTCTTTATGTATATCATGTATTTAAAAAATAGACAGCAAAAATATTTGTTAAATAGTGATGTTTGTACTCATAAAACTAAAGTCAACTAGCCTTTAAATACATATTGTTTACAAAAATTCTTCAATAAATTGCCCAATCACATAAAAGAAGTAAAATACAAGACCAAGTTTAATTGATAATTAAAAGAATTTCTCATTGATAAATATTGTTCCATAGAAGAATTCTTGGTTAAATAGATTTGTTTTAATAAATGTATTAATACCTGTCCGTCATATGTCAGCCTTCTCTGACTGATAATTATCATTATCTTTATACTAATTATTTTATATATTGTTAATTTTTATTGTTTTATTATTATGTATAAAATTTTGGTGGGGTCCTCATTGTTTTATTAATATGTATGTGCAATATTTAAACAGGTTGATATGAGTTTACAAATAATTGTTAAATTTATAATTATATTATAAATAATTTATAATTATATTAATTTGGATGTGTCCAATATCATGATTATTGATCTAAGGATGAAAATAAGCCTAATTAAACTAATAATATTCAAAAGAGTATTAAGCAGGTATTATTTTAGTATTACTTTAATATGAGCTTACTGATTAGTTCTAGGTATGTGCAGAACATAGGTATAGACTCCTAAGGGTATGGGTCCCCCAAAGTTTTGCACAGGGGATTGAACCCCCTTCAATATTTCCAAGGGCTGATGCTAATATCAATATATATTTAATTTTTAGTTTAAATGTGTTAAGTTTGATAAAAGATATAAATTAGTTTTTGAGAAATTTGCCTAAAATTTTTCATTCTTCAAGTAGTTAGTTACAAGGTAATGATACAGTTAACATAAGGCTGTTCTGTCCAACAAAATCAGTGCTTCACTTCTCATCATTGCCATAATTTCATTTCAATTATGAGCAATTGATTCAATTTCCTAAAGAATTGTCAGAAGCAGATTCATCAGATGTAGATTTTAAAGCAAATAGTTGTCTTCAAATGGGCCCATTTAATTTTTGTTTCTATTTGTTTATGTATTACTTGTGGTGCAGAAGAAAACACTGGTTTTCAGGAAACATATTTTATGGTTCAGCTTTTGGCAGGTTTCCTTTCACACATGAAACATTTTGGGTAAAAATCACAAAAAGTCTGTAATCTCTTCGCTTACAAGAACCACAGCTACCATGCAAAGATGCACTCCAAAAAGGTTAGATTCTGGATCCCTACTGCTCAAAATACATACTGCCCAATGCTTTTTTAAATAATTTATGTTTAAGTTTATGTCTTCTGTCGAGATTTGAAAATGTTGTTTCTCATCTGTTAGTTAAATTTCCACAATTAATCACAAATAGAACTGAAGATATTATGAACATTGTCAACTTTTTAAAGATCTTGGAATCAAAGGCAAATTAGAACTTCCTAGATAACTTTTCCTCAGTTGTACAATTTCTAAAAAGTAATAGCTGTGTGCCTGAAATCATTTTGGAGTTAGGCAAATTTTGTGACTGGTTTTAACCATTCTGATATCAATTTACAGCTTAAAGATCATGCTTGAGTCTTAGAAAGCTGAAGAACTACCTAACATCAGCAGGACAGTCATCTTAATGCAATCAGTATTTTAAACCGCCACCAAAATATAACCAGTTCTTTGAATCCCATGCTATAGCAAACAATCAGTTCATCAGAAGAAATAAGCTGCAGCAGCAGACGTTATTCATAGATATTTTAATAGTAGAGTGATTCAACAAATAAATAAACAGATTTTATTTCAGTTTAGTACTTATCATAAACTTGTTCTTTTACATTTTGTCTGCTTATTAATGCATATCATTATTAGAGAGATTATTTTTTAGTTACAATGAGGGGAATGACATTTGTTTTTTGAAGTCACTGACGTTTATATTTACAAATCTCACAGAGAGAGGCTACCCCTCCCCAAATATATTATAAAAATGTGACTGAAAACATTTTTTTTTCTTTAGGAGCATTCAAATGTCCAAACAACTTTCAACCAATGCTGAACAAGTCTTACCTGGACTATCAAAACTGAACATTTCCCACAGATAATTTACAATTGCTCAAGGGTATTTTGAGTAAAACAGAAAACAATATTAATTTTAGCTGACCTCTAAATATAATCACAAAATATTAAATTCACATTATTGATATGAGGGTCACATATAATTTTTACCACTTCCTGCAAAATTAAGATTGATGGACTTGTCTGGTTTTATCACAAACTCCATGCACGTTTTTGCCAATTCAAATGTTGGATAATTCTTTTTTTTTTCATATTCCCTTGGAATTCGAGTTAAAAAGATTTTGCTATATTTACAAGTTATTCTTTGTATGCATATAAAGTGAACATTTGCAGAATGCAAAAACCAAAACTTGAGAAATAACAAAATTCACCATCATAATACACGATACAAAGATGACTATTTTATTAGGGATCTATTAAAACTATTTCAGACAAATATGTGAATGTTATGGGTTCGCTTTGGTACAACAAACATCATAGTGGCATTGTTTTCAAAATGATGCTAATTATTTGATGACCAAAACTTTTATAGTATGGATGAATTGTGATAAAAATATTATTAGTAAACAATTCTGTGAATAGATAAATGTAAATAATTTATATTTTTGACAATGACAGAAACTGTAATAGATCTGTTGACAATAAATGCTATTTCTAAAATACTCTTTCTTTAGTATCCCTCATATGCTTCAGGTGTAAATTTGTAATTTCTTTTGCTGATGCATTCAGTTACTTTCACTTATGTGGCATGGCCTTATGTGCAAAGAATGTTCTATTATTGCAGTGATGTAATGTTTAGAAGCAGAGTATAAGAATGTTCAACGGTGCTAGAAGACCTTGAACAGAAAACAAGCTCTAACAAGGCCAATTTGAATTGTTCTTCAAAGTTAGGCACAGAAAATATGAGGTGCTATTTTATTTTACTAGACCTATAAAAAAAGCATAATTCCAACAGTATCAGCTCTGTTTACACACATACTTTGTTTAGACCCCAATTATTTAAAATGTAACTTGTGTTTGGAAAGATAATATTTATGGCTAAATTACGACCAAATGAAACATTAAAATACGTGCTTAATAGATGTGAATGATGCATTACAAAGTAAAATTCTTTCATGAGACTACAAATAAGATTTTTATTTCACATCACTTATCAGCCTTGTGCAAAACCTCCTCTGTGGAGAACTGGGTTAAATTTTGAGCACCTTTTTCTAGCATTCCACTTAAGACTTCAAATGTGCATCTTCCCATTCCTTTCTATTTTTGGTTCACCTCAAGGAACTAAAACTGACTTCATAGGATAGAGCCTTTTTATAACATTAACAAGAAAACTGCAGTGTATCATTGGACCAAGAAAGAAGATCAGTTAAGATGGAAGAACTTCCTAGTCAAAAATTTAGTAAAATTGTTAATAAAGTATTCAATAGCAGCCTGGCTAAATACCTGGTATGGATAGGAAACAAACCAGGAAAGTAATTGAATTGATTACTGCACATTGACCATTCTAGAAACATTCCCAGATGATTGAACTCTATATTGGAAATCCCATATGCCATCTATGTGAACATTCTGATGAGACTGCAAAACAATCTTACTAGAAAATGAAACCCAGGAAGGACAATGAACATCTCCATTAGGACATAATACTTTAGATGTAATTCCTAAGAAAGATACTACAGCTCCCTTGAAACTACAAAATTAGGATTAAAGGAGTGCACAAAAGGCCTTTATGGCTAAATGCCAAGATATATTATTACACATTTTAACAATAACAAACATTCAATTCTACTTCCCTAGTACACACCATATCTGGTAACATTCCTCTATTCTCTAAGTGAGGAGGTGCTCAATGGGGGATCTAACATCATTCTCAGATTAGATGATGGAATAGAACAATGCTGAAATGACTAGATGACATGTGCTGAACAAAATTGACAGAGATGCCTATCAAAAGGCATTTCACACCTTGAATTCAAAAGTTAAAAAGATAAAATAGGATGGTGAGTAATAATCAGAACAAAATGTTGTAAAACATTTCCTGAGGAATTCCATATTGCAATACTTATTTACTACTACCAAGGCAACCCAAAATAAAACCATTTAGAAAATCCTGCAGCCATAAATTAACCAGCAAAGGCCATATAAATCAAATGGCTGCTTAATGAAATTCCCAGAAATGTTTTTAGGTGTGGTTTTACTGGTTTTTATGAAAGAAAAGTATTTTACATTAAGTGTTCATGTCACGATTTCACAATTTTGAAAATCTTGTACAAAAATGTTACTGCATAAATTGCCAAAGAACATCATCAAAAGCTCTAATATTTTTATATTACAACAAAAATAAATTCTTGTGATATTAAATCTAATTTTTTGTTAACAAAATGGTGCCTTTATTTTTGTTTCATTAACATTAATTACAGAAA
This sequence comes from Metallyticus violacea, assembly GCA_030762175.1. NCBI lineage: Eukaryota > Metazoa > Arthropoda > Insecta > Mantodea > Metallyticidae > Metallyticus > Metallyticus violacea. Next base: position 21,838,632 of record CM060837.1, on the reverse strand, counting down.
TTTAAAATAATCCCCTCACCCCCAAAAAAGAAAGTCTTCACAAAAGTTGCCAGCCCTGTACTAAATAAACAGAAACAAAACACTGCAATTTTTTATTGCAAAAATATGTATGATATAATATAGTTTAAATGTCAACTATGTTATGCTTATTTGTTAAGCATAGTAAAATAAACTTACTCTGTGTATTATTTTGTATTTAATTAGCTTTTTTCATGTGAATAAATACTAGCTGGGATAGGATGGAATGAAAAGAAGAGGGGTTTTGTCTAAACTTTGCTATTTTTACATTAAAAAAATTGTCCTAAATTTAGAGAGGTACTGAATAAAATAATATAACTTAAATAATACGGTTAAATCTTTCTTGATACATAAATGCATTCCCATTTTATGGCAGCTATTTTTAAACTAACATGAGATGAACATTGAGAAAATAAGGACCAACATTCTTGAATTTGCTATGTCAATGATGCTTTGGAATTATAGACAGAAATTGTGCTGCTAAAAGATCTAAATCATTGTCCCAAAGAGGTCATGTTTTAATGCAAAATAGCAGGTATGGAATACAGAAAAATCAGTTTCATACAGAAACTCCCTTCCATAACAAGAAAATCTGTAATACTTCATCATTAAAGAATATTAAGCACAGATCAATTATTCTAACATTAATGTTCTGCAACTTCCAATTATCAATATCCAATTATAGAAATTTATTAAAATATTATAATCACCTGCATGTAATTAATGGACAGAAGTGACCTTATAAGCTTTCAAGTTTAAATTAACTCACTTTTGGAAGATAAACCGAGCGCGTGAATGACTGATTTCTTAAAAGGTACAAAAATGGTGGATGCAGTAGGCCATTTCCAATATCTATTGTCATCAATTGATTTGATTTATTTACGTATGCCCTTTAACATCTCACGTCATTAGCGTCCCATTCAATTCAGAGTGTGAAAAGGCCAATAAATTTTGCTCGAAGGCCTCATCTTTCAGGCTTGAGGTTCTTTTTCATGCCATAAATCTGATATGGAACCCATGACTTGACTTCCCTTCCAAAGGAAGCCATACTTAAGATTTTACCTGAAAAATTCCAATGACTCTGGCTGGGATCAGACATAAGATCTTGGGTCTACGAGGCAAGTATAGTTACCACTAGACCACCAAGACTGACATTTTTTTATCATATTTGCACTTACTTTGTTTATAATTATGAGAACTTGAATAAGCTACTTGTATTGCCTGGTGATCAGAAGCATGAGGGGGGGCTTGAACTGTTTTATCTACACATATATAAGTGCATGTGGGATACCCATGCTGCCACATAAATGAGCACCTCTCAGACTCATATCTTGCATCCTCACTGGACTTCTAACCATGGGCAACAATCTGACAACACTGCATTTTATAGATTGCGGGTTAGAACCCGGCCAGGACCGATGGATTTTTCGGGCATAAAAATCCTAAGTATGGCTTCCTTCGGAAAGAAAGTAAAGCCATGGGTCCCGTGTTATACATTTATGGCACGAAAAAGAACGTCAAGTCTGAAAGAGAGGCCTCTGAGCAAAATTTGTCGGCCATTGCATGACCTGAGATGTTAAACAGCGCCCATAAATAAAATCAATCAAAAAAAAAAAAAAAACTATTTTATAGGCACTAGTGTGCATGAACATAACAAGGAGAATAGAAAATGTTTATGTAGCACATTCCTCTCACTCACCTTCTTCTAATTGCCATAGAGTATATTTGATCTTCATAGAGTTGGAAAATCATCAAGCAAGATATGTCAATAATATGTAAGCATAACAAAAAACTGTAAAAGCTTTTGGTACCAACACTCTTCCTTAAAGAACTATATTTGAAAAGGTACTCAAGACATACAATTCAAACAGCATTCTCTGCAATAATGTATATGGATCAGGAGTTGTTCAGTCATACTGAATCCAGCGTCCATGACACATGCCTTCCAATAAGAAACACAAATCTCAGAAAGTGTATGGCTCTCTTCATATGGTTTAAATGACCAGACAAGCACTTTTTGCCCTTCATATGCAACTTATGAACCTCTTAAGAATTGCTGCAGTGTTTATGCCAACTTACACCTACCATGTTTTAATTTCTTAACTCACTTCTTCCCAACATTTGTTTCTTATTTCTCTTTCTAGTAGACCTCTTTATTTTTTGTCCTTTTTCCTGTAGTACTTACATTTTAAACTTTCCAAAATATATCTACACTTTCTATCACAACTTATTCGAGGGGCATGTAAACCATCCACAAGGAATGTTCAATAAAGAATAATTGACAGCATACCTTTACTCATCCGCATAATTTTCATAATCTTTCTCAAAGTAGTCCCCATTGGATGCAATACACCTGCTCCAGCATTTCTACCAGCATTCAAAGACATGCTGGAAATCCTGTTTTGACAGGGCTCTAATGACAGTAAATGCCTCCCAAGAAGGTGTTTCTTCAATTTGGGGAAAAAGTAACATGGGACTAAATCTGGACTTTAGGGAATTTGAGGGATACTTCACATTGTTTTGTAAGATAGTCAGCAACAACATTTGCAATGTGCAACATTATCACGGAGAACATGCAGTTTGTTGCATGGAAATGTGGCATTTTTGCATGTGATATGGCCTTGCAAAGTTTTCAAGACATCTCTGTAGTACTGCCCAGATACAGTTGATTTGCAAATGTGAAATGCTCGTAAAACATTTCTTGAATATTAATAAATGAATGACCATAACTTTCCCAGCAGAAGCAACCACTTTTGCTTTTTTTTTTTGGTGTTGTTGGTGATGAAGATTTCCACATTGAGCTTTGCTGTTTGCTCTCAGGAACGAAATAATATAACCAAGTGTCATCAGCAGTGATTACATTTGAAACAATCTCTGCATCTTCAACTGCATTTAAACACGTATCAATACCCTTTTGTTTGGGAATCAGCAGTATTAGAACCCAATTTGCACAAACACATCTCATGTGCAACTTTTCAGTTACCAAATGTGGATAGCACCCAGTGTAATTTTCAGAATTTATGAAAGTGTCCTTAATGATAGTCAACAATTCTCTCTTGCAATAACAGCAGAGGTGTTAAATTTTTTTTTCTGTTAAAGCACAAAGTGGAGCATTGAGTTCAGCTTCCTTTGAAACTGACTGCCTTCTCTCTCAGCTGTGCTATATGAAAGAACAAACTCAATCAAGCTAAATATGTGAAATAAAAATTTAGCTTGAGATATAATTTAGTCATTTAAGATTCTTGCATCTTATGGAGATACAGGGAATTTACCTCTAGAAATGTTTCTTCTGAGATTCAGTTTCTATGTATAAAACATGTCATACATGGGCAGTTATTTACTTTTTTGGAAACTATACATAAAAGCTATAACTCACCATCTATGCCCATTTCTTTTTGATTAGTTTCTCCCTCTCTTGGTAGAAAGTTGCATTCTCTGAAACCAATCATAGAAGCAACGAAATGTGCTTCTTTAGAAATGGTACTGGCTGCCTCTTCATAGGATATAACTACTTCTTCCAGACTCCCTAACAGAGGGTCCCTCACTTTTTCCTTGGCAGTTGGAAACGAGACAAAGTCAAGGGGAGTCAGATCTGGATTGTATGTTAAGATGATTCATAAGTGTCATTCCCATTTCTTGCATATTCCATTGTTTTCAAAGTGAGTATGCAAACACATTGTTATGGTGAAGCAGCATTTCTTGCAACCCAGAGTTCGCTATTCTTTCTAGTGTTCTGAAGACCCTGGAGAGGCACTGTGGTCTACCAGTTAGCAGTGGAAGGGTTGCAATATGGCCACTTGCTGAGATTAAACTTACAACCATCCTCCATCCTATATTTCAACGGGAATCATTTGAGAAGACACAGATTGCCAACTGCCTCTTTGATTCCAGGTCATTTAAGAAAGAAGGAACATAGTTAATCATAACAATCGATTTGCATTCAAAAAGTATTGATATATCAATTAGCTTTCATCACCTCTGAAGATATAGTGAACATTGTTGAGTTCATCATTTCACTGTTGAAATGATGAACCATTTCCTGTCACCATTGCACACATTTCCTGCCTTTTGTTAGGGTTATGGGGTACACAATGACAACAGCTTTCTCATAAAAAGATATTTGAGCAGAATTTCTGACACTTTGACAAATGAATATTTAAATCCTCTATCTCCCTATAAGTCATTCATAGATTTTTTTCACTATGACTTCTACACATGCAATGTTTTCATTTGTGATTACTTTTGCTTGACATCCTATATGCTCCTCACCTCTCAAGGCTATTTTTGCTTGTCTAAAACCTGCAAATCATTAAATTTTTGTTTGTGAAGAAGCAGAGTCTGAAACAGCTCTCTGTAATTTTTCCAGGCATTCTTGCTGCCTCAGGCTGTTCTTATAATCCTAAAAAAAACAATTCAAGAAAATTCTTTCAAGTCACGATTTTAGAGTACCAGATACCGAGCCCAAGACCACAATTAACATTTTGCTGCAGACTGCTTTCACTGTAATTAATAATAATCAAGAACTGCTCTTTTCAGCACTGCCAATTAAAAACACTTTTTCATATAAGACAAAAAAACTCAAGTGTCTTCATGTCAATAGAGCATCATCATTTGGTCTTTTAATTATTTTTAACTCAACATTTTCCAATATATATCTCTTACAGATGAAAAATTGCTAATTCAGTGGAAGAAAATGAAAGAGAAAACACCTTAAAAGCGAAACTGCTGGTAACATTTTAATGTGGTATTTTTTCAATCACTATTCATATTTTATTTGAAAACATCTAACTGAAACACTAACATTTTAGATAAAGTTTTAATAGTTTAATTATCATTCCTTATAGAATTTCTCCTGAGTATGTCAGAAACAGCATCTCAAAATGAGGAATGAAGGAAATTGTACACATTTAATGAAGCAAAAGTAATATTATTCTCAAATTTTATTATGATCTTGGAACCACCTTCTTCAGCAATCATGATACCCTATTCATATGACCACATATTTTTAACTATTTTGTTTCGAGATAAACTGTATAACAGTAATACTTCTTATTTGTTTTTAATTCCTGATGAATGGTGTCAAAAGTACAACTTTTTAGAACACACATTATTCTCTTTGTCTGATTTCAAATGCCATGTTAATAACCTTAATAGTTCCTTTGTTTTTCTAGTGACTGTTTTAACCCACAAAATACACTGATTCTTATAAAGCAACAGCTTTAAAATGGCTGAAATCATGGTAAAATTAAAACCCAAAACTCAGAAGATGAGAAACCAACCTTTCTTTGCTATGGTTTATGCTTTCCCTTTTAGCCCAAATTCCTACTAGGCCCTGTTCCACAAAAGTATGGTCTAATACATTACAAGGGTATTAACTTGTAACTTATTAGTTGAATTCTGTTCGACAAAGGTTTCTGCTACATTTGTACCTTACAACTTCATATTTACATGCGTACAAGTGATTTTTCCCCATTTTCATTCCACAGAAGTATTAGTAGGGCACTTGCAACTTGTATTGATTTCTCTACAAGTGTAGGAATATTGATAACTACAAACACTAGCACAAGTTTTGATATTTTTTTAATAACTTTTGGAATCAGTTGACTTAAATGTGCAAAGTATTGGCAAAATGATGACAGAAGGAATGTGTATAAAGAAAGAATAATTCATTATTTAAGTGTAATGAAAAAGTTAGGTTAAGTGCAATTAATCAATTAATATGATTAATACTGGCCTATCCTGTTTCCAATGCATATTTCAGGCCAATAGCTTATATTATGTTTTTTTTAAGGTTCTTGCTACGTGTCACAAAAATAATTTTGTCCCATTCCTCATTGTCTTTTAAAATATCTAATCTCTTTTGACACCATTTTCCAAATTTTTTTGCTTATAATGAAAATGTGATTGCCAATCAATATAAAAAATGTATATACATATAAATTATCAAATGGACTAATAAAATAAATGACCAAGCCCAATCAGATTCCTGATTCTTCTGCCATTCCTCTATGAATGAAATTTATATTGCTATGTATCCATATGCAATTGTCATCTCAAAGTAAACTATTACATTATTAATATTGGAGCCAATTAAGACTTTAGAACCAGTTTATTATGCTTATTTCAACTCAATAATGAAGTATGGTCTAATATTTTGGGAAAATTCAGTTAAAAGTGAACATGTCTTCCTGTTACAGAAAAAAGTCATACAAATAATTGCTGGTACACACAGCAGACATTCATGCAGAAACCTCTTTAGGAAATTTGAAATTTTAACTCTTCCTTGTGAATATATTTTATCCCTCATGAACTTATATATAAGAAATAAACAAAAATTTGTTCAAAATCAAAATATACATGACAAGAATACTAGACAAAAAGCAAATCTACATCACCCAATTTCAACACTTTCATGCCATCAAAAATGTATTTATTATGAGTGCATTTTAGTATACACTGCCCTTCCCTCTAGCCTAAAAACCTTAATAAACAATGCCAATTCCTTTAAATCTACTCTTAGAAAACACCTATGGAAAAAGCCTATTATTCTGTAAAGGAATATATGAGTGACAATATTATACTGCACAACATATCAATGTATATGTAAACATGTATATAATAAAATTTGTATGATTAAGAAACTTGTCTGTTTTGTTGTTTGGTTGAGTTGTTCTAAGTGTTCTTTTTTTATTTTTATTGTAATTATTTATGTAGATGCACACACGAATTTTTGTAAATACAGATTGAAAGTTACCGTGGTAATTGTACATGACAAGTTCAATGTTCCTAGGTCTCTGTGACTGCTCCACGAATTCAGTGAATGCTCCGAGAACTAACTAACTACATATTGACAAATTGAATAATGACAAATCATAAAATATTTAAATTATCATTATTTATAGAAAAAATATAAGACTTACTAATTCTTTATAGGTGCTGTTCATTCTTTTGTGAAACAGCAAGTTACAAGTATAGACTTGTACTAATGCATTTAGACCGTACTTTTGTGGAATAGGGCCCTGGTGAAACTTTATGTATAAACTCTAGCAGCTTCCAAATAATTCTAAATGTCTTGTGCACCACATACACATATAAAATTACATTTATAAAGTAAAGGTATTTCCTCACAGAAACAAGCACTTTACTACAAAATAAGCCAGCATTGCAATTTGCTGACTGAAATCAATGACCTGTTTTTATAAAATGTAGCATTAAACATATCTAGCACTTGTTCTTAATAGCCTTCTTTGTGTTTCAAGAGCACAGAGACACAACAGCTATATGCAAGCATCACAAAAGCAATAGAAACAAGAGAGAAAATATTTCTTTCAAAGAAAGCATAACTATTAAAATGTTTATGCTGAAAAATTATTATTTACAACGAACCAAATCAAAATTTGGATAAAAATGTAATTATTTTATGAACAATGACAAAAACACACACAAATGCTTCTTACTATGATAATAGCATACCTTTCCTAATGATCTATGAATTCTGTATCACACAGCTATGTTTTTTTTCTCTCTCTCCCTGAAAACAATACAAAACTTCATAGGGAAGGGGAAAAAATTACTAAGACTGCACCTTTGTTGTGACTATAGTTTTTGCTCCAATCCTTTTTTTCTCTTTCTTTATTATACTAATTTGTATAGTAGCCTTATTCTTCTCCCAGTGATTCAATCAAATGCCTATCTATAGGCTTGTTAACAAAACTTCATAAACCAGTATTTAAAATACAAATTTAAGTTATGAAAGCCGATGAAGAAGCAGCTACTTAATGCCATTTCATTTGGCATTAAGTATTCTAATTAAAGTAAAACTTTCTTACTGGCATGATACCATAGCTCTTACTTGGTAGAATTAATAAATGGCTCAGAGTACACTATGTGGCATTGTGTTTGAAGCCTATAACCTAAAAAGTTTAATTGATTTTAATATCCTTGAAGGACAGAAACCTATGATATATTTAGGCGAAATTCCAATTCAAAATGCATATTATTTTCAATCAGTAGTAATTTCAGAGGATCCATTGTTTATATTTTAAATACTAACATTTATTACAAAGGTAATAAATTTCTAAGATGCATAACAAGTTGTATAATTATATTTTGATGTGTTTAATTTTTCTTCCGATTCCGTTTCTATTTTTAAAGTTGATAAAATATTCTGACGTACCTCTTTTTGATGAAAACGGCTGGATACTTACTCGTCACAATTAACGGTATAATGTGCAAATCCTAAATCCGAAACAAAAATAAAAATTAATTATCTGAGTACGCACAAAAAATAAGGCAAGAGCGAAATTTGACAGCTGCACCAAAACATAAACAAGGCTTACCACCACTTTCGTTTATTTAAGGTCGTTTATAGGTCGGATTAGTAGACACCAAATACTGTTTGGACATTATTTCTGCATTCACTTTAAATAATATGGATATAATGATGAGTGAAACTATAACTGGAAATTGTTAAATCACAAAGCAAGTTAACATACTTAAGCCCAATTGTTTTAAGATGTTGACCAATCAGTCGCACAATGTCTTGGTTGGTCTTGTCTATTATCTTGGGAGAGATGTCTCCATTTGGTCCTCCATTAATTGCATTGCTCTCGGATGTAAGTTCTGTGCCATTTTGTTGACTTGAAGATGCTGAATGTTCTTCGGACACTCCATTGCGTTGCGTACAGCCATTTGCTGCTTGCTGCATTGTAGCGTCCAAAGTACGTGATTTTTTTCGCGGTGGCGGAGCAAGTCCACCGTCGTCCGACTCTCCGCTCGAGGCCAGGCTTGCTAACAGGTCGCCGTGATGAAATTTTGGGGAGCACACAATATTTTCGGAAGAAATTTTGTGTGAATGCAATGTGAACCACTCTCACAACACAGCATACACTTTCGCCACAGCTGAGCAATGTTTAGATTGTGACGTCATAAACAAGGACCTGGGAACATAGATCGCTCACTAGCACCTAGCGCCCAACACAAACAAATCGTACTCATTTACCAACTACTGTGCGAGTTACTATTCAGTCAACTGCAGGTACTCAAATCCTCCGCAAGGTGAAAGTGGAACATCAATGTAACAAATCTAAATGCAAACTTCAACAACAGAGGACAGCACATGTATTTCTAAATACTTGCGCTATTTGTGATTGGGCAATTTCTACATTGTTATAAATGTGAGAAGGGATAAATAAATAAAATAAATAATAACCGCCATAAAATATAACTTTACAAGCATTAAAATATAGTTATTCATCATCTCACATTTTTCAAACTATTAAAAGGTTGTTTTAATCTGTGTTTAGTACATTTTGAAAATAAATTTCCTTTGTATAAGCTAAGTGATAAAAACTTCATGAGTTTAACAGTAATAAATTTCGTAAGACTAATGTAACTATATTACCCATACTATTTCAATATAAACATAAATTCCCATATGCACTATTATCATCATCGTTGCTTTTACGATATCTTGTTATATTAAGAACTTTAATGACGTTCCACATTTAGACCTTACTTTAATTAAATTATTATTATTATTATTATTATTATTATTATTATTTAACTTTGCGTGCTTATAGTTTTGTAAAATAGTTGTGCTCATTTCATGATATTGTGAGCTTATTTGAGTTACTAGCCTGAAGCGGGCGACTGCGTAACGAGAGAAGCGCTCAAGTAACTTGTAATTCAAATATTAATCTCATTATATGTTATAATAGTCAAAGATGTTTTCAGGTATCTCTCTAGTGCTTATTAAATAATGTATAAACCACATACATGCATATAAGGACGTTTCATATTCTTACATCAGACTCTGGAAATGACAAGAAACTTTCTTAATCAAAGAAAAATGTCTTGTGTCCAACCGCGCATCGAACCCTGGACCCTAAGCACAGCAGATAGGTGTTCCGGGTGTTACGAGTCCAATCAACTTTATGCTAGGTATTAGTTTTCGTTATGTTTTGTTTCTCATTCTCAAACCAGAGTTTTATCTATTTCTGTTGTGATCCATTTAGCTTAATATATTTGTCGTTCATATTTGAGTTTCATAGGAGGCAATACACTAATTTTCGCTGCAGTATCAGTGACAATGGAAGTATGAAAGAAATATATACACGTAGCTTTACTAATGAGTCTCCTAATTCCAACGCTTTTGCATCAGACCCATGACGTCACGTGATTCTTGCACGCAACCCCTTGAGGGTCATTCACCTATGGACGAAATGAACGGGCTGAATACGTAAAGCAATAATCGTAACAAAAGTGTAGGGAGTTGACAGATTGAATTGTTGTTTCTTTTTAATATAATTTAACGCCTCTTTTTACTGCTGAGGCATCACAGGCAGTAGGCACCGGTGATACAAGAGATTAAATGATAAATTGGGAAGGTATTTTTTTAAAGAAGGAAGTGTTCCAGCTTAAAATAGATTACCTGCCCCTCATTTGCCATTTATGAAGACAGGAATAACTGGAAAAAAACATCAGGGATATGGTCCTAGTAAAATCGAACCCCAGACATCCTACTCATGAATCCGCGCCTTCACCCTTGTCGGTCGAGTTGCTGTTACTGGCGGCTTGAGGGCCTTGACAAGCCCTGAAGTGAACCGAATGAAGCAGTTATGCGCACCAAATTTGAAAACTAAATTACTATCAATTGATTAATTGAAAACACAATCCAAACACGCCAAAATACTGCATAATATACCACATAAATATTATTTTCTCAATAGGCTATTTCATCTTGAAAAGGGGTTTTGGTTAGAAATATAGACGCTTGTGCGTGCTTTTTAAAAGTGTTGAACAATCTGTTCAATATTAACTATATGTAAACTGTTCATTGTTGATCTCAAAAATTCTGAGCATGTACATTTAGAGATTGGACCGCACAACTTTAAATTGTGGTGTAGTGATTTGAAGGAATGGTTAGGCGCCCAATATCAAGCCCATTTTGAGGATGAAGAGAAGAATGAGTTTTATGGTGGCTGCTTCAGACTAAGCAGGTCATTTTTTCTAGGTTTAATAATATAAGCTTGGATGTTATGCAGGTTCACAACAGTTTGAAACCCAAACATTTAAAATCCTTGCGAAGAGTGCCAGGGGTCGGAAGAAGCTATTGAAAGCTCGATCATTTGTATGATTCCTCTGAGAACAACATTTGGAAACGTTTAAAAAAAATTTCCCCTAAATTTGGTCCAGCAACTACTATCAGTCGTATATTTTGGCCAATCAGTCAAATGCCTTTGTTTCACAGTTCTGGATATATGGAAAAATTTAACAATTCGATTAAAGAATTGTCTTAAATAAAGACAGGTTACTCTAATTTATGCAGTGTCGGTTATATACAATTGCTGAAGGATAGCAGTCTTATGTGGTATTTTGTAGTGCTACCATCAAACAGTGTATATTTGATTGATATATATCTATTTAAAAACAATCTATTGTTAATATATAAAATAAGATGATATCTCAGTATGTACAAAAATTCAGAGCTAATACCTATAGTGTGTTCGCTGCTACTTTCGATATTTTGAGCACTTTAAACCATTTTAAGCACTACCTTCTTGTGAACCAGCATAATCTAATTACTGTGAATTACTATGCAAAGAGGGAAGAAAAGGGAGGAAAAAAAACAACTTATGTATATAGTGCCAGCTAAGTCGAATATACATACGACGGTAGGTCCATAAATTTCGGCCTCGTCCATAATGATTATTGCCTTCACAAAAGTCTTATCTGTTAAGTAAATGATTGCATCTGCAACTTCCGCTCCGTTGTGTTCGGTTGTTCAGATAAGTTGCATAAAGAAGGCTATGTGTAGAAGATTGTGACATTTTCAAAATGGCGTATCGAGATGTTATTAAGTTTTTCATAAAGAAGGGCTTACTCCAAATGAAATTAAACAGCGATTGGACGTGTATATGGGGAGGCATCCCCTTCGTATTCTACCGTAAAAGAATGGACCAAAATTTTTCGAATGGGTCGAGAAAGCATTGAAGACAAAGAGCATGTGGATTGGCCCTTGGAGGTGCTCACTCCTGAAAACATCGCTCTTGTGGAAGGAGAAATTATGGAAGACTGGAGGCTCAAAGCTACAGAAATAGCTGCAAGGTTTCTAAAACAACAGTCCTTCCAATTATTCATGAACATAAACATGAATAGGGTAAATGCAAGATTTTTTTTTTTAAACCCAGAAGTGATTTTGGAGTGATCTGATATTCTATTTCAAAATAAACATATATTACATAACTTTCATCTCTCTGTGATACGAATCCTTAGATTTGCAGGCGAAAAACTGCACAAGCTTTGTAAATCTTCAATGATATGCTTCCATAGACCCGAATAAACAATGGTCAGAAGGCACACCTGGACTGTATGTTGGATGAAGTACCAATTCTTTTCCATATACTTCTTGGTGTCGGTCCTGGTGGTGTAGTGGTTATCATACTTGCCAAGGTATGGTAACCCAAGATCGTGAGTTCGAACCCGGTCAGGACCGATTTTTTCGGGGCGTAAAAACCTAAGTATGGCTTCCTTCGGAAGGGAAGTAAAGCCGTGGGTCCCGTGTCGTACATTTACGGAACGAAAAAGAACCTCAAGCCTGAAAGAGAAGCCTCTGAGCAAAATTTGTCGGCCGTTTCATGCCCTGAGTTGAATGGGACGCTGATGACCTGAGCTGTTAAAGAGCGTCCATAAATAAATCATTAAAAAAAAAATCATTCTTGGGATTTTTAAAAGTCGATTTACTTAATGGGCAGGAACACTGACTTGCTGCTGTGAGGCGTGCTGGTTAGTTTTACTTAAAATTCGTAAACGCTATTTGTTCAGCACAACTCAAAGTCAACTGCATAGTCATTTGGGGCCAGTTCGAAATTGACAACACCTTCGAAACTCTATCAAACACAGAGTGTCGACCAAAACGATCTTGACCTATCGTTGATTGAGATTCTTTCACATGGTAATTACGGTTCTCTCTTCTCAGAATTATGCATAAAAAGGAGGGAGGGAGGGAAAGAGTAATTTTTCATTGCGTTTTCAGAGCCGGTTATCTAAGGAGTGTTCAAGAAGTTGTTTGTAAATAGCAACTCTGAAGTAAGTTCATATAAATCAACTCGTTGACTTTAGTACACTAAGCTGAGTTAGCGGAGGTGTGTTCAAACTGTGAATGCGGAAACATCAAGGCTTGCCGACAATCCACAGCAAGTGGCTGTTTTTCCAGCACTATCCGCGAACTTCTGTTTCTATAGCCGAAGATAGACCTGGGCGAGGTTTGACTTTAAGGCTGGTATCTCCATCATTGAATCAGCTGAAAACAATTTGATGTACTCTAAAATTAATCATATCCTCATCTTTTGTCACATATTCCTATTTCGGCTGCTGACTTCGTGCATAAATATTTCCTTCAAAAGAATGTAAAATGTATGCAAGTAGCAATTTGTTGTCACACATTCTCAGCTAGAATTTTGAGAATATATTGGTTTACACCGTCTTAAAATATGGGACCAAAGAAAACACAAGAGCAGGGTTGAATGCATAAGCAAGGCACTGTCGTGAAAATTGCATCTCTTAAATGCCGAGAGCAAATTGTAGATTTTGCAATGGAAATGTGGAAAACAGTTTGTAATTTTTTTTATAAAGTCACAGGCTACAATTTCTTGGCTAAATCCTACCAATAATGTTATTACGGTTTCATTGTTGTACACATTAGAAAAGAGTATATATACCATAGATATGCAACAAATGTATGATTATAATATAGTGCGGTTACATAATACAATACAGTGCATTATGTACTTCAGAAGCAAACAGCACGGCAATTATGTAGGTAGCATGCAGACTTTCTTCTCTTTTCAATATTGATTCTTCTCCTCAGTCAGTGTGTCCAAATATGGGGAAACAAAAGAAGCAGAATGCGCAATATAATTGAGTATACTTAAGTTTTATGTTTAAATGTCTATTTATGCACAATGATATGTGTCAGCGTATTTTCACTGGTTTATTAAGGGATTAAAATAGGAAATGGCCTAGAATGAGATTAAAAGTAGACATTTCTTCTTTTTCACAGTTTCGGGTTCAATCCGTTCCAACTTCAAATTACCGAAACCATCTTCTTTGAACTTTTTATATTTAATATAAAGCTGCTTTGGGGATTCTATTATCTGGCATTCTGTTCAAGTGCTTTTTCAATTTTCTCTGCAGTTTTTAATTATTATAATTTTAATTAACTTATAATTTTTATTTAACTCTTCTGTTTTAAGTTCTTTTCGAATGTCCGTATTGCTTTACCTATTTTTCATTATATAACCTGCTATCGGTCTAAGGAAATTTCTTTCGGCAGTTTGGATTCTATTGTAGTGCAATATAGTCATTGTTTACGTCTCAGATTCGTAATTGTCGGAATTCCTGCACAATTTGATATTGAGCTCGGTATTGCTTTATTTTTATTGTTCCTGTTAGGTATATGTTTAAATCTGTAACTTTTATTATTTACATAGGTTTCTTCAAATCTGTTATTTTACATTTAAGAAAATTTAATTTTTACATAGGGAACTTTGCACGGAAATGTACTATTATTGTTCTTTTTAGTATTTCGTTGTTGTTCCAAATGATAAGATATTTTCTCTCACATCTCATCTGGAAGAGAGATGCTTCTTTGGAAATACAGATTAACCACAGACATCTTGTGAAACAACTAACCACTGAGGACAATATTACTGCATATTGTATATATTAGCACTTATCTCTTTACAGAATCTCAATTCGCCATTTGTCATAACATTTGGTTCATCATTAATTCATTGCTTATACTAAGAATGTTTCAGATGGTTTTATTTAGGCATATGCAGTTGCTACTCTACTGCAGCAATGAACACAAAAACAGAGATCTAAAATTTAAGAGACTCATTTTGAAAATATAATATTTATTCGATGCAACTATACACATTATTGCCGAACAATGTGGCTCAGATAATAATGCTCGAGACTCTATTAGAGAGGTCCCGGGTTCAAATCCATCGGGGCCGATCATCCTGGCTTTAGTGTTTTGGGGTTTCCTCTGGCCGGTTAGGCTAATGTTGATTTGGATATACGAGTATCCATGAAATTTTTACTCATTTCATTCCGTTTGTTCTCTTGTAGGGTCGGTAATGCCAGGGCAAGTTCAGCTGGTGCGATGTGATGGATTACGCTTTGGGAAGATTTTTTTTTCTCCGGTGCCTGGCGTGAAATTAGCCCTTCTGAGGGGGTCGAATTCTTTGGAGAGGGGGAGATCCTCTCACATTAGGATGCCCTATCCAGGAACAATGTTAGGGACTCCATCTACGTCCGTGCCTCATCTCATCCCTTCCTTCCAGAGGTGTCCCCATTAGGGGTGCACAAACGGCCAGTCATACCGAAAATTCTTCGTCTGTCCCTACCAATCCAGCCCATTATTGGAATGACTTTATAGTTTAAAAATAACATGGATGAAACATTATCGTATAAAAACTGATAGAGTTCCTGTCTTCAGGGGTTTGTCCGGATGGGTTGGATTGGCCTCGATTCGTAGGCAACTGAGTTTGTTGCTATGCAGTGATATTCCTGCGCAGTTCAGGGTGGTGAATCACTATAAGAGCTCGGGTTACCTATCTACTGAGGCTGGATTAGGCCACCCTACCAGTATGCAAGGTGTTGCTGTAGCTTAAATGGAGGACGAAGGAGCGGGAAAGCAGATGTTTCCACCCGAAGGGGGGGGGGGGAGATCGGTAATCTAGGTGTCGTCCTATGGAAAAAACATGAGAAACATGTGCAAAAAATTTATAACATCCTGTACTTCAAATTCAAGAACCTACACATAGCCATTTTAACACTGTCAACAAAATTACGAAATGTAATGATTTACATGAATATTTACATAAAGATGGGGCAGACTTAGCTTTCATGGTAAGAATTAAATAACATTTTGGGAACTTAAATAGAAGCTAGTAAAAGAGAAGTATAACAAATATAACATTAAACAGCGTTGTTATCAAGTAACAAAATATTTCACTTATTTATTTAATTTCTCACATTTCAGGATTGCTAACTCCCATCCTCAGCTGGCAACCGGCTAATGTTGATGTGATATGTGGAGACCTCTGGTAATTCCAATATATTCAGATGCAAATTGTCCAGTGGTGGGATATCAAAATTCATCACCTGATGTTTATTTTTCTATATAAATCCTTCTTCTATATTGCTAGCCTCATGGGAATATGCAAGACATAGTGGAAGATGTCTTGAGTAAATCTCTTGTATGTGAAACTATAAAGAGTGTACTAAATATTTTTACTCAGAAGAGATTATTAATGTGTGTTTCACTGTGTTTGATAACAAACTGAATATTTAAATTAAATTTACTGACCAGAGTTCTAAAGATACTTTTGGTCATTAATTTTTTAAAATTGTATGTTAAACCAAACAAAGAAAGAAGGAGCCTTGCAAATTGACAGAAACTAGAAAATTGTTCATCAGATAAGGACTTATAAAAAAAAGCTCCAATCCAGTTTCACTGGAAATCTGAAGTGGGATGCTGTTATGAAAATATACAAGTTTTAGTAGCTAAGGTTATGCTTATTCATTAGCTTAAAAGTGAAGAATTGCTAAGTGAGAAATCTCTTCGTCCATTACAATTACATCTGAAAACCTGTCTTTAAAGGATTAACAAAACAAGGAGATTATATTTTCATACAGGTTATGCATATTACCTTAAGATATTTTTAAAGATCGCGAAGTTAGAAAATTAAACAATTATCATTTTGGCACTGATATGACCATATGTGAAGTTTAAATATGAATATTTTATTGAGTCAATCAGGTTTCTTTATCCTGCAGCTCAAGAATCAGTGTATCAATTTATGTTATATTTATCTTTAGTTCATTCATTTATGATTATTATCATAGAGATAAACTCTTTTTTGCACTCCCTCTGAAAGTTACACTGCAAAGTCAATGCTATGGTTGTCTTTGGGGAGAAGGCCAGTTGCAAAGCATGATACGGCCTAATGTTTGTGAAGGGAGGTGATTCAGGGAGAGCTGCTAAAAGGGAAAGTGCACTTAAGTGCAGTTAACCCGATGCCTGTTCCAAAATCTTAAAAAAGTGTTAACTTATAATTTTCTGATATTCTCATAATGTATTTATAAAAAAACATATATATATACATTTATAGAACTAAAAAATTCCCTTATCAAAAATATTTATACCAATATTACAATATTAATGTTAATTCTTACAGCATTTTTCAATTTACTGTTAATAGAAACACTTCCATACCAGTCAGTTTAAAACAAATTATTTTGTAATCTATCACCATGCATGAATAATAAATTCTTAACTTAAAAATAATTATAAAATAAAATTATTTTACAATGAAGATAAAGGCATTATAATACTTCCAGAATATATCCTTACTGCTAGCATATGATCTGGCATATTGTCAACTGGAAATGCCACAGTTATATGCATCTTGTGCTAATTGCACACCAAACTCCATTTTCCTATCATAAAGAATGGTTTCTTGTATACAAATTAGATTTGTAGAACACCAACAGTGAGTTTTGTGAGCATTCACACAACCATGCCTTGTTTGAAAAGAACATTAGCTGTAGGTTGATTAATCCTTCAGTCACTGATAAAAGCAACCACTCACAATAACACACACATGCAACAGGATTACCTTGTCATAGACAATGAACATGTGTACACTTGTAATATTTGAGTTATAACAATTCTGTTGCTTTATGTGTAGAAGACACTGAAACCCCAATTTGATAATTTTGATAATGGTTTTGTTGGAAAACGTTCAAGATTTGCACCAATTTTGTCTAATTTGTCTTCTGTTAAAGCTGTGCATCTTTGCATATGTTTCTTGCTTTGTACTAAACCAGTAGTACCAAATTTATTCACAAAAGCATGAATTGTAGTTCTGAAAGAAGGCAATTGTCCAGGGAACTTCAGAATAAACTTCTCAAGAACATGTGAAGCTAATTCATATTTATAACAACATTTACATAAAAAAATACATTGCTCTAAAGTTAACTGCCTTGCTATCTCAGCAAATGAATGTTGACTGATGACTGCTCAGAAGTTCAAGGACAGGCAGATAGATAGGTGGCCATGGGTGGCAAGGGGAATTAACCTTGACTGAGATGCAAAACCTCATGCAAACGGTGAGGACATATTTTGTAAGCTTGGTACTAGTTTTGAACCCTAAAAAGACATACTCAAAAGCAACAGCACAGGTAATCCAATAATCCAACAACTGGAATCTAGAATAAATAGAGGATACTCTATTTTAGTGTCACCTAATACTGACTCATTTGTATAGAGGATACTCTATTTTGGTAAGTCTAACAGTGATATATGTATATTTAACACTACCAATTTGGCACAACTGAACATAAACCAAAATACATTATATATCTTCTGAAAATGTATGTTCATATCACACCTTTAAATTAATTTGCCATTTCTCTGAATTTTTTAAATTCTGAATAAAACACATTATAATTTTGGTGCAAACAAAATTATTTCAACATCTGCTATTTTAAATTTAATATAACTGTTTTTACTACCTTCTACACATATGCAACTAATATTTAAATGAATAAATGAATTTCTCTTGGTATCATTATTAAATTCATAGTTAATTAGTAAGCTTGCTAGATCTCTAGGTGCCTTGTTTATAAAAATATTCTCTGAACTAAAAATTCCAAGTCTGGAGGTATAAACTGCCTCATAAATGAATTTGAAATCAGGGTGATAATGAGGATTGATAGAATATGTTTGATGTTGACACTGTTGCACCAATACAAAATTAAAAATTTATCTTGCTATAATGGTCCTGCTGTAATAATTGGTACAATTACTCTTTTGTTAAAATTGAACTGAGAGGGTGATGCTAATATTGTAATTCTGCCAAGAGATATTTAAAAACTTTTCATTAGGATTGGCTCGAGAAAGAAACATAAAAGTAATGATTGCAAAGGGGCAAGGATGATTTCTTGAACATATGAGGGTAGGTCCATTAGTTTCCAGCCTGACTGATAAGGATTATCACCTTCACAATATCCTTATCTGGTGTCATACCTTATCTGTTAAGTAAACAATTGCAGCTACAACTTCAGCTCTGCTGTGTTCATTGTTCAGATATAGCTGCATAAGAAGGCTATGTTTAGAAGATTGTGACATGTTCAAAATGGAGTATCAACCTGTTATTAAGTTCTTCGCAAAAGAAGGAAGAAGCATCCCCCTCATATTGTAATGTAAAAGAATGGGCCAAACTTTTTCCAATGGGTCGAGAAAGCATTGAAGACGAAGAGCATGCAGTTTGGCCCTTGGAGGTGCTCACTCCTGAAAATATCCCTCTTGTGGAAGTAGAAATTATGGAAGACCGGTGACTCAAAGTTACAGAAATAGCAGCATGGTTAGACCTTTCTAAAACAACAGTCCTTTGAATTATTCATGAACATTTATACATGAATAAGGTTAGTTCAAGAAGGGTGCCTAGACTTCTTTCTTCAGCCCAAAAGTAGCAATGAGTCATCTGTTGTCAGGCATTTTTAGAGCTCTGCCATGGCAACAAGAGAGAAGTTCTACATACCAATGTTACAGGAGATGAAACTATGGTCCTCTACTATGATTCCTTGCTCAAAAGAGAATCAATGTAGTGACATAACCTGGTGAAGCACTGCCTCTAAGGGCCAAGGTCACTCATTCAACCATGAAGATCATGGCCACAATCTTTTGGAACTGTGACGGAATACTCTTCATTGACTTCAAGGAGAGCAACATCACAGTAAATGGGGAGTATGATGCTGGCCTACTGCACAAACTACGTGGTTCCATCAAAGAGAAAAGGCGAGGAAAACTGAGTAGTGGTGTGCACCTTCTTCACAACAATGTGTCTGTGGACACAGTTCTTGTTGGAAGGAAGCTGTAAAGAATTGTGCCTTTAAGGAGATCAACCATGCACCCTACAGCCCAGATCTAGCTCCCAGTGACTATTTCCTCTTCTCAAAACTCAAGAAGGGCCTTCGAGGAAGGAAATTTAAGTGTGACGAGGAAATGATGAATGCTCTTTTTGCCCATTTTGCAGACAAGATTTCTGACTATTTGGGGGGGGGGGGATTAAAATGTTAATTCAAAGATGTGAGAAATGTATTGCAATAAAGGGTAACTATATTGAAAAGTGAAATATAGCTTTTGTCTTTATCATACCTGGAAAATGGCTAGACCAGAAACTTACCCTTGTATGTAAAGCATACATTGTTTCATTTATTGCTGAGTATGATGGCATGAAGGCAGCAATAAATACTTGATATCAGTAAAACAAACAACAAATTATGGAGGTAAAGAAAAATGAATCCATCCTAAAATTGATGTCCAAAATGTTACTGCAGAACACAATAAAATAACATCAGCAGTTAGTTTACAATGGATTGAACTCATTCCTGTAATTTGCAAGACTAAAATAAACTTAACATTCATGTCTTCCAAGATTTGCTGTACTGAGTAAATTAAGGCAGGATTGGATTAAAAGTAAAGCTTTTATAACAGATGTGCTTTTGTCTTTCACAAAACAACATCTGAGTAATTTAGTAAATGTACCATTCTCTATAAACAATGTAATAAAATTTTTGTTCCCACTAACTCCACTCACTTACATAAAAACTGGACATACGTTTCGGGAGTGATCCCTCCCATCTTCAGCCTGTAGAGGGATCACTCCCGAAACGTATGTCCAGTTTTTATGTAAGTGAATGGAGTTAGTGTGAACAAAAATTTTATTACATTGTTTATATATATATATATATATATATATATATATATATACCACTCCATTTTTCCAACAGCTTCATAAGTATATTTAATTGAGTACCATTCTCTGCTGGAAGAGAAAAGCTAGCATAGTTCAGATCCAGAGTATATGCTTAAGTGGGATGAAAAGGGAGTTATGAAAAAACTGCCCAATGTGTAGTGAATTGGGTAATATTTGACATTTTTTGGGGGTAGGGATGTGAACAAACCAAATAATGGGGTAAAGAGTTTCCATTACTACCAAAGTGGGATAAGTTATTGATAAATGTAAGAGATAAGATAGTATCAATATAAAGGCAAGGAGCTATAAACAGTCAAAAGTGGCCAAGAAACATTGGCATAGTGATAATGAAACTTAAAAGTATACAAAAAAAGAAGAATTATAAGCATTAACAAAAACTTTAATATTTGCCAATTATTTGTTTAAATATATCCTCTTTGTACATATAACTATGGATCAAATTAGTTTCTTATATACATATAGTAATATTGCATGAGTTAGTTGATTATTATTATTATTATTATTATTATTATTATTATTATTATTATTATTATTATTATAGAGTGATGAGTAAAATACATAAACCTTTAAAAAAAACTAAGTGTATTACTATTAATGACTATGGTAGACACCAAACTTCTTAATGATTATGGGAGACAGAAACTTGGACAGAAAACTCTTAAAATATCAGATTTTTCTCTGATGCAATGTAATCTTCTCCCTTCCTAACAGAATGCTTTGACATTCAAAATGTATGAATAACAATTTCAAGAACTTTCAAAGTATCCGATAAGCACTTTAAAAGAACAGCATTTAAAATCTTGTTGATGATGGAAGAAATGCACTGATTGTAACAGAAACTATTTTTTTTAATATCACTTTATTTTAATTATGCTTAATGCTTTATTTGTTTATTTATTTTAGCTATTGAGGCATCAAAGACAGTAAACCCTCATGATACATGAAATGAAATAATAAATTGGGAAATAATTTTTATTTGGGAGGAGAATAAGCATCTGAATTGCAACCTTCTGGCAATTATTTTTATTTATTTAGTTTACTTATAGGTGTTAAAGAGCATCTCAGGTCATCAGCATTCCATTCAATTCAGGGCATGAAATGGTCAATAAAAATTTGCTCAGAGGCCTCTTCCTTCAGGCTTGAGGTTTCTTTACATGCCGTAAATCTACAACATGGAACCCATGACTTCACCTCCCTTCTGAAGGAAGTCACACTTAGGAATTTTATGCCCGAAAAAATTCATTGACCTTGGCTAGGAATGAACCGGCAATCTTGAATCTATCAGGCAAGTAGTATGGTTACCACTAGAGTACCAGGATCGATCCCCCTGGCATGATGGGCTTATGAATTTAAAATAGTATAAGTTTTTCCAAACAGAATTTCTAATGCTTTCCTAACAGCATACATTATCACATTTTACGTAAATGATCTAAATACATGATAAGAATCTTAAATCGTTCACAGTCAATGCCCAACAATATATCTGCAAAGAGTGTGAAAAACCAGGTAAGTCCAATTTTGGTTGCAAATAGTTATTGGCATCCAGCGATTCTCTGCAAGGAATTTCGCATTATGAAAAATCAGTAAGTCTAATTTTAATTATTTGCATAGATATTGAACTGTGAAAAAACATACAGAATGCAGTTTGCTCTAACAATGTAGGTAAATCGACTATGCTTATTTTTCACTAACAGAATGCAGGCAGGAAAAAACATGTAAGTTCAGTTACTCGAACATTGCCTCCTTGTTCTTCATTTTGGTTGCATGAAAACCTGGGTAAGTGGATTTATCCAGTTACTGCAAACCTTTCTTCACCTAAGGAAGTGAGGAAAGCAGTTAAGTTATTTAGCTCTCTTTTTTTAAGATGAAAACCATTTTTGGCAGTATTAATCTTAAGAGTAATACCTGTTACCATTCATCGACAGTGATTTTCATGACTATTATAAAAATTTACGAGTAGACAATATTGCCATTACTGGCTCTGACTTGGAGCAACTAAATGAAGATGCATGCAATGCAAACTGAAACATGCAATGAAATTAATATAGCTGATATCTTGAAATTTTGCTATAAGAATTCAAACAAATACATGTTAATGTTTGAGTTAAATAGAGGTAAATCTTAGGAAACATGGAAATTAATATTTGAAAATCTAATTTAGTGCAATTTTTTAGTTTTTTTTTATATGATTTAAAGTATGCTGTTAGATGTGTAATTAAAAAAGAATTGACTTTAACAAAATATGTGCAATTAAGTATACAGTACTACTCCCCTGTTTATAACTTGGAACATTTTCCAACAAGAAGGAAAATAAATTCTTAATGTTTGATTCAAAGTGTGTTGTTTAATGTGAACATAAATAGATAAGTCACCTAAACAGGTGTACAACAGATGGGGAAAACTTATTTAGATCAAAAACTACAGAGCACAGTGAACTGTAAACATTTCTATTTAAAAGATTTTGTTTAAAATGCTACTTCCCTTGAAAACTGTTTTATAAACTTTAATCCTGGTGTCAGTTCCAAACTTTGTTTTCTCTCTCTTGTAAAATTTGCTTTTGGAGATTTACCTAGTTTTTCACGCTTTCTGCAGATATAATATAGTATTATCTTTGTTTTGATACTATTGCAGTCATTGCCTATGGTTAACAGTATCACTGGAGAGTGATTGTGGAAGATCTCAAACAGAAATTGAACTTTACAGCAGCAGGATGCACTGAGAATGAAAATCAGTCCAAGAGCAATGAACAATCTGATCATGCTATTATGACTGATGAAACAACAAAAAAACAAAGTAAGGAAGACAAGAAAGATGATGAAGAAGAGAAGGAAGTGAATTTTATCAGAAGGAGATTTTGTGAAAATTCCTAAGAAGAGTAGAGAAAGAAGATGTTGAGAGTTAGCATAAATTTAATTTCTTTAAGGAAAAAGGTAAAAGAGATTGACAATCTGAACATACATTTTGTATTCCTAGAAGTGGAAAGTAATGCAGCGATGGAGGAAAGTTAAATATTTCACACACTGGAATATGGAACAGAAAGAAGAGGAAAGTATTCATTTCAGAATATAGACTATATTGTCAATGGGACAAATTTTATCCATGAACTTGCTGAATAAGACATTTTTAACTAATTTGTTGAAATTATAAATTTTGTAAATGATTTGTCAAAATTTTTGTTTAAACTTAAAATTGTGATTGAATATGTTTAAAGTGAATTACAATACAAAATAAGTAAATCAGCTGTAGTTCAAACCAATTTCACTGAAACTGAACAATAATGATATTTAATCATATTTATTATGAAATGTTTACAATCATATGTTGCGTAAATTATTAATTAAAGAAACTAGTCATATTGAAATATTAAAATGTATGCAAGTTTTGATCAGCATCACCCACGTTCATGGAACAAGGGGATTCAAAAAGTTCTTAGTCTGATACAGAGAGGTCATGAAGATGGCCAAATTACTATGATAGTTAAGTATTATCCTTTAGATGTCACACTGTAAAGTTTCAGATGCATAAGTGTAATTCTTGTTTGTGATAATTGTATAACATATGTATGTTAACATATCATACATAAATGTATTCAAACTGTTCATACTAACTCCATTTACTTACATAATACTGTAAAGAATTAGTGTAAACAGTTTGAATACATTAATGTAGGATATATTACCACTCCATTGTACACAACTTCATAAGTACAATTTATTCAGCTAGTGTTAACATTTATTACAATATACATAAAACTGAAATTCCAGCTGTGATAAAGTTCTTTGTTTTGAAGGGTTTAACCCCAACAGAAATACAAAAGGAGTTAGATAGCACATTAAAGGACTCTTCCCCTTCATTTTCGATGGTTACAAAATGATTATGGATGTACATCCATTCACGATGATGAGAGATCAGGGCATCCCAAATATGCTATGAACATTGAGATTGTGACAGAAATTCACAATACGGTACTCAATGATACCCAATTGAAGATACACAAGTTGGCTGACATTGCAAAGACCTCGATAGGCCATGCCACTACATTTTAGAAATAAAGAAAGCTTTTTGCTCAATGAGTGCTGCATTTGTTAACAATATACCAAAAACACACTCAAATGAATATTTTGCAAGTGTTTAGACTTGTTTAAAGGCAATATCAGTGAATTTTTTAAACATTTCCTAACAGTACATGAAACATGGATTCATCACTACATGCCAGAGATGAAGAAGCAGTCCAAAGAGTGGGTGGCAACAGGTGATGTGCACCAAAGAAAGTAAAAAAGGTTCCATTTGCAGGAAAAGTTATTGCTATGGTTTTCTGGGATTCTCACGGTATGGTGCTGGTAGACTACCTCCAGAAGGGCAGAACTATCACCAGGTAGTATTTTGCTTCACTACTGGACCAACTGAAGGATACTATTCAGGCTAAATGTCCACACCTTGAGAAAAAAAATGTTCTCTTTCATGATGATAATGTGCATTCACACTTGTCTGGGATTGTTGCTGCAAAACTGCATGAATATCGCTTCCACACCTGCCATATGTGCTGGAATTGGCTCCCATGATTACTTTTTGTTCCCAAATCTGAAGAAATGGCTTGGTGGACGAAGATTATCATCAAATGATGAAGTTGAAGTGAGACAGATGCTAATTTTTCACAGATGGACAAATCTTATTTTATTGAGGAATTAAAAAGTTGGAAAGACATTGGACTAAATGTATTAATTTGTAAAGTGACTATGTTGGAAAAAAAATCTCTTAAATTATGTGTTTTTCTTGTAAGACTGAGAACTTTTATTTTATAATACTCCTCAAAGTTTATTCAAGACATTCAGAAAAATAAAAAATAAAAAGCAGAGCAATAAACTGAATACTTATAAGTGATAAAATACATCAATAAACTGTGTTACATATTCTGCTAAACAGCTATGAATATGAAACTTCTTATTGATTTGTTCTGTTTCTTGGCCTGTTGTTGAAAAAGGAAAATGCACCAATTAGAACTCCAGTTATTACTGCACCTAATGTAATACCAAGTACTACATTTGAGCTTTGTTGCTGCTCTGATTGATGTGGTTCCTCTTGCTCCCGGTCATTCACACTGGTCCCTCCCACAGACTGACGACAGTGCTGCTCATCTCTGCAAAAAGTTATTAAGTTTAATTTACTGTAGCATTATCTTTAAAATAAAAACATAAGTATTGAAATAGCATTAGGCATTCTGTGACACATAATGAAACAATATGTCATTAATTTTTGCAATAATGCAACAGAAAATGTTGCACCTTTTATTATATCATATGGCATTTTATTTTGGGGAAATCAACAGGTAACAATATGTATTCAGAATTCAAAAGAGAGCTATCCATATAATGGCAAGAATAATGTCAGAGTTGCAGAGAATATTTTAAAATATTTAAAAATTTTCCTCTGCCTAGTTTGTATGTATATGAAAAGTATATGTGTTAAAACTAACCTAAACTGTATAACAAATTATTATTGAGGAAATCACTCATGAGTGATTGAGTGATTTCCTCAATAATAATTTGTTATATTACACTATATTTCACTGTGAAAATTCCAGCTATTCAAAACTAACCTAAACTGCTTTGTAACTCTGAGATACAATGCTATGATACAAGATAAAGAAATAATCTAAGGGAAATGACACACAGAACAAAATGTTTTCATGACAGCTTCTCCTACAAAGTCATTCAATTTATAAAAAGTTAAATCTCTAGCAGATAAAACATTTAAAATGTAATAAAAGACTCTTGTGGCTTCACTCCCAAGGAATAAAGGAGAGTGAGTTAAAACATTTAAAATATTAAAACACTCTTGATGCTTCACTATAATTTTTTTTTAAAATTAAGGACTTGTTTCATGAAGCTCTCGTTCACATTGTCATCTGTAAATGACTAATGGGTCATACTATGTTGGAAAAGTAGGTAACTGCGAGGACTCTGGTGGTCTATTGATGAACTTATACAAAATATTGTCTGCTTCCAGAGTATCAAAATTCATGAGTTTATGTTCATATTTCTTTATGAAAATCTTTTTCCATATGCTGAGTTCTTTAGGATGTTGAACTGCTTTTAATAATATAATGCCTGTTTCTATTTCATGATGTTCTTTCCAAAAATGTGCTGAGTTTTCTATCTGTTTATAACAAATATTTCTCCAGTGTTCCTCCTATATTTCTTTTGGTCTTGCCTATGTATATTTTTTCACTATCTTTACAATTAATACGGTATATACCTGATTTTTCTTCTTTAGGTCTGGAATCTGTTTAATTTCGTTTAACTTCAACAGTTGCGAACACTTTAAAAAATTTGAGAGTGAAAGATCAAGAATGTTTTAATATTTTAAATGTTTTAACCCACTGTTCTTTATTCCTTGGGAGTGAAGCCACAATTAAATGTTTTATCTACTAGAGATTTATCTACTTCTACCTTGTTTCACTGTGTTGATTCCTGAATATATTGAAAATTGGAATTATAAAAGTTATAAAGTTATAAAAAGTTACCTATAAGATTTGATTCAATTCAACTAAATTCAATTTTTATAATATCCATGGAAGTTACAGGCACCTGTTAGATATTATGTTCTGGATATCCTAATACTGTTTTTTTTGTAATATAAATACTTTTTCAAAGTACATCTTTGCATAATTGCCCCAAATGTATGACTACATAATTCCATTATAAATCATTTTCAGTAAGTGCTTATCAACTATGGGTTTAAAATATCTTAGTATATAAATTGTCTTAATAATTTTATTACATATATATTCAATGTGATTGACCGACACATTAAGTTAGCTTTGAAACTGATGAAGATATTTTGCAATTTTTTATGAGGAAATCACTCAAATTTCACTAATTTTATTTCACTTTCTTGGACATATTTCAAAATTGTATTAAAAATTGCAATGTTATGCTATGAAAATTGCCTGTATTTAAAATTACACATATGATAAGGAAATGTTTATTTATAGCACTAATGGTGAGTGTTCACTGATGGAGAGAGTTTATGGAGCATTAGTACAGTCATTTGAAGCTGCAGAACAGAAATATGGGGCACAGAGAATGGCTGGGAGAAACTGGATTGAGTGCTTATTATGTTTTATAAGATACTTTTAAATGTCCCACAAAACTCTGCAAACAGGGGGCATTACTTGGAATGGGAAAGGTTAGTGTGAGAGGTATGTTTTAAAGCAATGTTCAAATAGCAGGTAAACAATAGGGTGTATTAACATTTGGATTAATAAGATAAAGGATCAACTCGGAAAGAATGGGATGAGTGATGTATGGCTGGAGAGAGAGAGAATCCTAAGGGAGGGATTTTGGAAGTAAATCAGATTAAGATATGAAGATATGGATAGATAGATTATGGAAGGTGCAATAAAGGAGAAAAGCTCCTTTATATAAGGAAATAAAGATACATTTTGGAAGACAATAGATATACTAAGAAGTACAACAAAGAGGACATTTCTATATTACAAGATACTGTAATAATAAAGGAAATAACATACAGAACAAAGTTATTTCATGAGACCTTCTCCTAAACAGCTATTAAATTATGACTACTTGGCTCAAATTACGATGATGGAAATTGAGAGGATTCAGAAATAATTATGAACAGGGCATATGCACCATTTATAAGGGAACTGAAGAATCAATCCATATATTAATAATCTCTTCTGAGTCGAAAAACTTAGGAGCCAATATTTTCTATAAAAATGGTTGGAATAAGCGTTCATATTCCAGAATTCTATTATGTGATAATTAGTGTTAAATTTGCATAGCAGTGCACTAAATACACTAACCAATAAACCAGAATCTGCCGTATAAAAATAGTGTTATTTACTCCATAACTTTATAACAAAAATGATAAAAGCATCCAAGCTTATACACTTGAAAGATAATGAATAGAAGCAATGCAAATTATGGGCCCTTTTTCTGGAGAATATGTTTAAATAGGAAAATAGTGCATAATGTTTATAAAAATACCATTTATAATTATTATTTTTAGCTTAATATAGTTGTTTATACTAGTAATTAGTTTTTTGAGGAGTTAAAATATTCTTCAAACAATTTAAAAATTATCACTATTAAAAATTATGCCTTTTTCTGAACAAATAACAAAAATGATGAACATTTTTAATAGTTAATAAGTTTTCCCAACAGGTGAAATATAATGAGATCATTGTATAATTAGCTTCACTATGCAATGTTCCAATTAACAATTTTAGTTTAAATATATTTTATCAGCCATTTCAACTTCTATCCAGTCTGTTCTGAATAGACAATGTAAAGTTCCTTCACAGTAAAATCAGGATTAGTAAAAAATCTTTTCATTGGTATAACTGCAATAAGAAAATTTGGACTATTAGAAGGGGAGATTTACCTGCACCCCAAAATTTAAAAAATTGCTCTAGTGGCATTATGTTTTTTGCAACAAAACTCCATATCATTTAAATAGAGTAACAAATATAGTTTCTGAAATTTAGGGAAATAAGACCATTAAGAGGGGAGGGGATTACCTAAAAAACAAAATTTAAAAATAGCTCTAGCAGTACCAATGATTGTTTTTACACAACAAAATTCAACATATACCATTTAAATCAAATAAGAACAATAGTTTTTTGAAAATTATCTGATTATTGGGAGTTGGGGGGGGGGGAGTTACCTAAAAAGGAGTGAGGGTTAAACTGAATTTAAATATTGCTCTAATGATCACAATTTTAATTTTTTTAAAAGGAAACTCAATATATGCCACTGAAATAAAGTAAGAAAAAAATTGTTTCTCTAAATCAATGAAATTGGACTATTAGCAGGGAAGTTTACCCAAAATTTAAAAATTGGTCTTGTGGCATTAATATTTGTTTCACAAGAAAATTCCGTATATCCCATTTAAATAAAATAAGAACAAAAAAAAAAATAGTTTCTGAAAATCAGTGAAATCTGACTATTAGGAGGAGGGGGTGCCTGCACACCAAAGTTTAAAAATCATTCTAGTGGCATTAATTTATGTTTTTTGCAATGAACTCCATATAATTGAAATAGAATAAGAAAAATAATTTCTGAAAATTAGGGAAATCAAGCCATTAGGGCCATTAGAGGGAATACCTGAAACCCAAAATTTAAAAGTTGCTCTAGCAGTACCAATAATTGTTTTTTCACAACAAAACTGGACATATATCATTTGACTAAAATAAGAAAAATAGTTTTTGCAAATTATCCAATTATTGAGAGTTGGGGGGGCTACCTAAAAAGGAGTGGGGGTTAAACTGAAATTTCAAAACCGCTTTAAGGCCACAATTTTAATTTTTTTAAAGGAAACTGGATATACGAGGTCTCTTAAAAAAATATCACGAATTTTGAATTTCCGCGGGCTACGTATATTCCATTTTCGATTGTTTTGTGGCGTTATGTTGGTACTCATATCCCTCACTTATGTTGACAAGCTCTGCCATTTTGAATGTTCAGTTAATTGTTGACAGCTATTTTGCTTGGACGTGTTTTGGCTCGTCTTCGATTTTTGCCTATTCCAAAAAATGGAACAAAGAATCTGTATCAAATTTTGTGTGAAAAACAAAATTAAGTGCGCGGATGCATTCCGAATGTTGATTGTGGCATATGGAAGCTACCTTGGACCAAAGCAACGGTTATCGGTGGTGCAAAATGTTCTCAGAGGGTCGAGAAGATGTGAACGACGAAGAGCGTCCCGGACGCCCGAGCTCGTCACAACAGACAAAAACATTGAAGAAGTGAAGAAAATACTATTGGCCAATCGTCGAATCACCGTTAGAGAAGTTGCTGAGGACCTAAACATATCGATTGGCTCATGCCATTCGATTTTTACCAATGATTTGAGCATGAGACGGGTCGCCGCAAAATTCGTACCAAAGTTGCTCAATTTTGACCAAAAACACCATCGCATTAACGTTGCTAAGGAACTGTTGAACCCTGTCCGCGAACGACCCAAATTTGCCCCAGAGGGTCATAACTGGTGACGAATCATGGGTTTATGGTTATGACGTGGAAACTAAAGCTCAATCATCCCAATGGATGCTGCCACACGAGACAAGACCGAAAAAAGCGCGCCAAGTTCGGTCGAATGTGAAGGGTTTGCTTACAGTTTTCTTCGATTGCAGGGGCATGGTGCATCATGAGTTCTTGCCACAGGGTAGAACGGTCAATAAGGAATATTACCTGCAAGTTATGCGCAATTTGCGCGAAGCAATGCGCCAGAAACGCCCGGATTTGTGGAAGAACAAAAATTGACTTTTGCACCATGATAACGTCCCTGATCACACATCATTGCTTGTGCGCGAATTTTTGGACAAAAACAACACATTTGTGATGCCGCAGCGACCGTACTCCCCAGACCTGGCCCCTTGTGACTTTTTTTTGTTCCCAAAACTGAAGAGGCCCATGAAAGGACGACGCTACGCCACGATTGAGGAGATAAAGACGGTATCGAAGGAGGAGCTGAACAAGATCAAAAAAACGATTTTTAAAGTGCTTCGAGGATTGGAAAAAATGTTGGCACAAGTGTATAATATCTGGTGGGGATTACTTTGAAGGGGACAAAATAGATATTCATGAATAAATAAATACTTTTTGAAAAAACACAAAATTCGCGATACTTTTAGAACAGACCTCGTATGCCATTGAAATAAATTAAGAAAAATAGTTTCTGAAAATGGTGAAAGTGAACTATTAGCAGGGGGGATTTGCCCAAAATTTAAAAATTGCTCTAGAGGCAGTAATATTTGTTTTGCAATGAAACGTTGCATAGCTGTATATACCATTTAAATAAAATTAAAAACCTAAAAATCATGAAATCTTATTATTAGGAGGGCGGACGTCTGCATCCCAAAATTTAAAAATATTTTTTTTTTTTCACAACGAAACTCCATATATGACATTTAAATAGAATAAGAAAAATAGTTTCTGAAATCAGGGAAATCAGATTATTAAGAGTAAGAGTTTAATTGAACTTCAAAATTTAAAATTTCTCTAGTGGCACCATTTGCTTTTTTGCAACAAAACTCCGCATATACTATTTAAATAAAATAAGTTTCTGAAAACTATGGAAATTGGGCCATTAGGAGTAGGGGTACACCCAAAACCCAAAATTTGACAATTGCTCTAGGGGCACCAATATTTGCTCCTTCACAACAAAATTTAGTATATAAATAAGAAAAAAATAGTTTCTGAAAATTAGGAAAATTGAACTATTAGAAGTAAAGGCATACTTGAAAACTGAGATTTAAAAAGCACTCTTGTGTTTAATTTTCTTTATATTGTTTTAAAATAAAATAATAAATTAATTCAAATTATAAACTGCATTTATAACATTGTATATGTTTTATATTTAACTAAGCATCATCATGAAATAACAAATATAAAACATTAATCTAATATGTATTTGAGAATTATATTTGTATGTAAGAGAGTTCTGTATTAACCTTGAGAAAAAGTTTACATTATATATTTTTAATACAATAACATTTAAATTCATGTTATTGTATTAAAATGGATAGGCAATGAAAATCGATGAAACTTTGAATGTTTATTTTGATTCTGTATATTTGCTTAGTACATTAAAATTGTTTTTAAATAGTAATATTTTTTTGAAACATACGAACATCATCTTTTTAAAAGAAGAATCAAACTAAAATCTTTCTGTTATTTTTCTCTATTTTAGTGAATGTAAAGATATCAAGGAATAAGTTCATAAACATGATTACATTTAAAAATACCCATACAGTATAGCTTTGTCTAACTGTGGTTATATATTTATGTAATTGATACTATACCATTTATTCTTGTGGTTTAAACTTGTTATAACAACAACAATAATAATAATAATAATGATGTGGTTTCTTTTTCGCAATACTTATAGATTGCAACAATTCTAATTTTATTCCCCTTATACCACACAGTAATGCCATAACTTATTTTATTTCATTAATTAATAAGGTCTAATTTAGATTTTATATTCATTTTTATTAAAAATTACTGAACTCTGTGAGGAATTTGCTCAGTTTACATAACTCCTCTTGATGGACTTTTCTTGTTGTTGAGATTGTGTGCTTTCCCTCTTATCTTTGAAACTATTCCCTTCAAGATTTTTTTTTGTATTGCTCTAATTTTTTAACAGATATTTGAAGCAAATTGATCTTGAAGGTCAAGGATTTGTACTAAGTCAACAATACATAATATAGGAGTATTTTTGTTCATATATTATTGTAGTCATTGCCCGTGAAGTTACTTTCCTAAGGAAAAGATGAAACAACCTGACATACCTCTATGTTGTTTGCTTTCAAAATGTAGGTACTTCCAATAATAATTTCAACACTATTAAAAAAAATAAAAGTCTGACAACATTCCACATGCACTTGCATTTGAATTGCTGAAAAGATTTTGGGTTAGCCATCTTGCACTGACTTAATGCATATTCAAAATGCAGGTACTTCCACTAATAATTTCAGTAAACTTTAAGAAAACTTTTCTTATGTCTTGCTGCATTTCTATTAACATCCCTCTTATATCTTGAGACTTTTTTATTTTGCCAACTCCAAAAAGAATCAAATTATTGATTAGAGACAGGTTAGAAAAATAATAATACTACAAAATTTTGTTATGCATTGCAAAGTTTCACCTTCAGCTCTTGTTCTTGACATAAAAATACATTAATAGTCTCTGGTGAGTTGAAACTATTTTATAAAAAACTCTTCTTAGCTCCCACTTACTCAGGGTTTAATCAGAACATGTTCCATCCTCATATCCTCTGTTGAGTCGTTTAAAGCTAAGGATATAGGTAGTTCAAAAATCATCTCAAAATGATTCACTCAGAACAGGTATTTCATTAATCTCTTCATAATTAATCCTTTCACATTACTTTTTCCCAATACTAATTATGTTCCTGCTTTAGCTATTTTTTGAGGAACTCCCGACATTAATGTACTTAAATTAGTCTTTCTAGGGAAAGCTTCACTCTTTTTCCATCAATTCACTGATTCTCTTTTTGAAAGTGTCATAATTGAGGACTGTAGTTTTATTCCCTATGACAATGAATTCTAATGCTGTTCTCTCAATTACCATGGCAAACAAACAATTTCTGACTACCTGAGGTGGTCAAGGTGGTCAAGCATGGACTCTTAACCAGGAGTTTTGGGGTTCAATTCGCCCCAGGATTGTTCTCCCTTACTGAGGTTTTTTCCAGACTTTCCTCAGTCCTCATAAATGGCAAATGCCCTAAACTTAGGCCAAGAATGCTTGCTTCATATATATATTTAAGAAAAAAAACTTTCCAAATTTATTATTTTAGCTCATGTATAATTAATGTCCACCACATATGGTCACTCGGCAGTAAAAATGGGCTTTAAACAATATTAAAAAAAATGCTGACAACATTCCACATACACTTGCATTTGAATTGCTGGAAAAATTTGGGTTTGCCATCTTGCCCTGACCTTATGCATATACAAATGTTGAAGAAAGAAGCAAAGCATGGTTGTTTGAGAAAGCCAACAACATTGCAAGCTATTTTTTTTATCTACACCTGTCACCCAGAACAAGGGAGATTATTTCTTATGTTAACACATCCACCAACCTACCCCTCATTTTGGTCATCTTGAAGCACTACAATGTAGGGGAACACACCATCATGGCATTGTTAAATATAATTGAGCGCAAATTCTTCTTTAGTTAAAAATTAATCACTGCTTTGAACATTATTGTATTATGCAACATGCCTGACTTAAATGAGCTTCTCAAGCAAATGAATATGATTGGAAAGTAAATGCAGTGTTTATACTACTGAAAAACATGTATCACATAGCAATGAACATTGCAAAAAGGAACAATAAACTTCTGTACCAGCCTGGAAACTTACACACTATAGCTTATAGACTTGATTTATTTTTAATAAATGAAAACCTTGACCACCTCCACCACCACCACGACCACCTATTATTATTGTACAGAATTACAGTAAAAGTTATAAATTTATTTTTAACAGAATATATTTTGCAAGAAGGTAAAGCAGTTTCTTACCTCATGAAAATATTTATAAGATATGTTTTTAGCTCCTGAGGTTCATTCAGCCTGTTATCAATTCTTTTCCTGATTATTCGAATATAATATGTCCAATTGCCTGTAGTTTCACGGTTAATATGTTGAAGAAGATTACAGCCTTCTTGCCAAAAGAACGGTATGTAATGATTATGAAGGCAATTTTCTAGCACACAAAGCATCTGTAAAGAATTAATGTGATCTTTATGACATAGAGTAAAGTTTTAAACTCTACTTTTACTATAATAAAAAGAAATATATACAAATAATTAATTAATTTGTGTGTTATTGTCACCTACCATTGGTGCACTGGTTCCCTTAGCATAAAATGGAAATTTACAAGGTCTCATTTGCTATCACTATATATAGGATGTTAATGAACTACACTTGAAATAATTTCAGATAGTGTGGCGATGTCTTAGACAGGTAATTTGAGATAGAAAAGGTATGGCTTATCTGCTCAAATTTCAAAGCTATGACTTTAAGATGCTAAAGTGCCAGTAGGCCACTGGCTAATGAAGATGTCTCTTGAAAGCATAACACATGATAATGAATGGAGATCTCAGAATGTATCACTTTGATGCAAATGGTTATGACACTAGCTTTCAAATAAGAGGTGATCATTTGTTTTCGAGTTTGGGCCTTGTTCATCATATATTTTTTTCTGACTACGGTCTAATTAAATAGCTTTTAGCTTGTGTTTTAAGTTGATGTTTCAATTTATACACTTAAATCTTAACATGTCAATTCATATAATTAAAACCCTTATAGTTGTTATTGTAGTTACCAACCAGAATTTTGCCCTGAGCATGTGTTAGGTAAATTAAGTTTTAGGCATCGTGTTAGTAGTAAGTTTATTGGCCATTTTATGTTGGTAATACATTCATTGTTGAAAAATAGATTAAAACTTGAAAGCATTTATGAATTTCATTTCATAGTTCTTTAGTATGTGTATTGCAGCATTTCATATTACCTAAAAAAAATTTAACAGCATGACAAGAATTGAACCCCTGGCTTGCACAACATTTCTACAAGCAGTAGAAATGACCGAATTTCATTTGCTTAGTATAAGTATGCTGAAAATATAATGCATTGTAATGTACACTATTATTACAATCCTATTGTAATAAGTGACGATTATTATTTAAAAATTTGTTAGTTTTGCATTAAATTCCATAGAGAGAAGTTGTGTTTTAAATTCCATTAGCAGAACTGTAAAGCAGCATTTTAACATTAAGTAAAGACAAGTGGCAATTAATATTTCTTGGAAGAAATTACAAAATTATTATTTGTGGTGAATGATAGGAGTTATGAGTTTGAATTAATATCCATAACGGAAAATAGTATACGAGTTACAGCAGGACATAAAGCATACTTTTCGGGAGAGAAATATAAATATAACATGTCTGTTCTTAATTATCTAGTGAGTGGATTTGATAATCTTATGCTCCACTTACTGTTGAATACTGGTGAGTCGACTTGCAACTGAGGATGCAGGCAAAAGCCTGCGAAACTAGTTTTGCATAATTCAACAGTAAGTGGAGAATAAGATTATCAAATCCACTCACTAGATTATTAAGAACATAATAATCGCTTCACTGTATTGGTTTCGACATGAAATTAAATGTTATATTTAATAACATGTATGTCTTGTATTCAGTCTGCATCTAATAATATCCTCAGATCATATTGTAATCAGAAAAGTGTACTGTTGTGTGGTAATAACAAAACATTAATAAACTTCATAGGTTTCTATCCTTTGTGATTTTGTTATACTTAAAATCATGCTCTTTCACCCCAGAAGTATGAATTTGAAAAATCCAGTTATAATACCAAACCCTGAACTAGTCGAGGATAATGTGGTGGTAGTTAAATCAACATCTACAACAACAAACGTCTAAGTTGGTGTCCCTTTATTCAGCTACAATTAATGATACCTTATTTGAAGAAACTATGACAGATACTGATAAATAGGCTTGGATTGGTTTTAAAAATGTCATCAAAAACTTTACGGAAACATGTAGAAAATATTCCTGAGAAATTTTGAAAGCTGGGGTGCAATATGAGTATCAAATTACATTTCCCACACTCTCATTTGGACATTTTACTGGAAAAATCATAGTTGTGCCAGCAAGGAGCAGAGTAAAAGATTTTACCAGGACACAAATGAGGTAGAAAGACATTACCTGGGAAAGTGGGATGTAAACATGATAGCAGACTATTGCTGGTCTCTAAAAAGAGATGAACGAAAGTTTTTTCATAAAAGGAACTCTTAAAAAACATTCATTTCAAGACAGCAGATAAAAAACTGGATTTATGTTCAAACATAAGTGATTAATTAAGCACAGAGGTCAAATATTAATTTATGCTGTAGAGTGTTTTGTTGAGTGTTGTGGATTTATTAACTTACATTTAATAATAGAACATAAATTTAATAGGACCAAGGGTAAGAAAGTATATTTTATTATTTCTTATATTGTGGAAAATTGGTATATGATGGAGAAAAAATGACTTCATATTTAAATTCAGCATGGTTTAGTTAGGTATATTCACATATTAGAATAGAAACCCCAGGGTAAATGTTAAAATTTACATACCAGTGTAATTTGTGAATTATAGAAACATTTTAGATTACTAACATGATAAAAAATGTAACTTAAGCTGTTTCTCCAAAACCGGGCCTCTTTCTGATGTTCTAGCTCCCACAGAAAAATGGTCTTTACGTAATAGCTAGAAAGTGGACTCCAATTTTGTGCATCTCTCAGAAGCTGTAAAGAAAAAAATTGCATTAAACTCAGCAGTGTGTTACACAGAATCATCAATTATAAAAAATATCATGCAATAAAGTAAAAGAGCTATAATATTCTTAACTGCATAATTTCTGAAACATGCTGTATTTTGAGCTTCCTAAGTGAAGTGATTTTTATTAACATAAAAACAGCACATACATTGCACATTAAATACCACCATCAATTCCTATCATTCCCAATGGAACACAGAGTAGTTGAAAATGTCTTCTTGACAAGAGTTTACACTTGATTCCAAATCTTTCCTGCACTCATCACTTCACATTCCAATGTTATTTTCCAGATAATTTCCTTGGCCTACCACATTTCTGCACTCTTGTGGATTGTAATTTAGGATTTTTTTTTCTAACAATCTATCTTCATTGCATAGAGTTTAGCCAATCCAACTCCATTTTCGCTTCAGGTTCAAAGTTACTGTAGGGGTTCATTTGTCTGGTGCCAAAGGTTATGTTGTTATACTGTCTGGTCATCTTACATTTAAAATTCTGCAGAGACATGTGTGCAATTGGTTGGTAATTATTTATGTGACTTTCTAAATGTCATGCAAGATCCTTAGTCCTTTATGATATATAGTGTGGAAGCAAACTTATTATTTTCCTTTACAGGGTGATTCTTTATAATGAAAAATAAAACATCCCTACCATAATATGACAAATTATTATTGTGAAATCACTCAAATTTCACTAATTTTATTCCACTTACTTGGACATGTTTCAAAGGCATTTTAAACCAAGAGGTTGAAGATGGAGGCAAACGCCTTTGAAACATGTCCAAGTAAGTGGAACAAAATTACAGAAATTTGAGTGATTTTGTAACAATAATTTGTCATATTACACTATATTTCACTGTGAAAATCCCGGATACAAAAATCCCCACCATTTTTCCCCTTTTTGAAAATTCCGTTGCTGTTTTACACGCACTTTTTAGGTAGTTTACTGAAATTTTGAGGTTTAAAGGTTATGACAAGATAAACTGTTCCTTATGTTAACACTAATTTTGTATAATATTGCCTATTATTATTAAGCTTTCAAAATTCTCTATTTTTTTTACAAGAATTGCAGCATCAAAACAGGCATCTCCAAGAATCAGGTTAGGTGTGTGTGTGTGTGTGCGTGTGTGTGTGAGAGAGAGAGACTCTTTGAATTTTATTGTAATGAGCATGTTTTAATATCTAATTTCATTTGTTTATCATTGAATGTGAAACAAACATTGGATTATAAGGTAGTACAATTTAGTAATGCAGAATATTTTAAGAAGCTACTAATCTATGGTGAAATGCATCAAAATATGGTTGAAGCAGCACTAATCTACCGAGAGTGATTCCCATATAGTAGATCCCCATATCCTAGGACTTTCATTAACCTTAATCAACTGTGATGAATGCTGGTGAGGGGATCCCCTCCAGAAATTAAAAAGTTTGTCCTATAAATATAAAATGTATTTGAAAATGTATATAATATTTATAATTAAAAATCAAATTAATGAACAAACTTAAATTATTATCCATTTTGATAACTGCCATCTTGTAATGTATAATAAAATTCCATTTGAAACTCAACAATGGGTACATGTAGAGCAGCAGGGCTAGTGTATTGTAATAAGTTCTATTGTTGTTACAAATTTAAACTTCTTACAGTTGTAGCTATTTTAATGATTAGTCAGTCAACGTTTACTGTGTAAGAGTGATGTGCTTGTGGGGTCTTATCAAAAAAGTGTTAACAAAATACATATCTAAACAACAAAAATGGGAGTATAAGTATTACTGCTGTACCATGACTGTAATCTGGGTGTGTTTTTTGCAAATTATGTGAAATGCATTTAAAGATTACATTGAATCTTTACAAAAAACAGGTGAAGTGTTCATTTGTGTACCTTTCACTAAATTTAGAAAAGCTACTGAAAGCATGGGAAAATTAGAAATGCGCACCAAGTCAGAAAAACATGTAAAAGTCCTTGCACTTGAATATTGTAGATTACAGGAATAAAATGTTTCAGTCCTTGTGCAAATAATTTAACAAAATGAAACTGGAAAAGGGTTGAATTGGCAAGATGTGTCTTCTTTAGTTTGAAGCCTGTATTTTCTTAATAAGAAAGAGATGCCCCACACAATGAAATATGAAACTCTAATTCGTAAGATAGCACTAAAAATCAACATTAACCTTGAAAAGATGCTTAAATTTCAGAGTAAAAGGTTCACATATGTTAGCAAATATATAGTTTCAGAATTATTAAATTGTATTGGTGAGGTTCATGAAACAATCCTCCATGATAAATACTTTTCCTGAATGGTAGATGAATCTATAAATTTTTGTAATCAAAGTGAACTTCTTTGCTAATTCATTATGTTTCCCAGTGTCTATTTCTGAAATGGAGAGGCTTTATGTCTGGTTGAACTGAAGAGTCTTACCGATGAATTCATAGCAATTGACAGTTTACTAAAAAATGAAAACTTTCTTATGACAAATTAGTAATATGCTCTTTCAATAGTGTCAGTCCTGGTGATCTATTGGTAACCATACTTGCCTCCTAAACCCAAAATTGCGGGTTCAAACCTCACCGGGATCAATGGATTTTTTCGGGGCGTAAAAATTGTAAGTATGTCTTCCTTTGGAAGGGAAGTAAAGCCGTGGGTCCCGTGTCATACATTTATGGCACGAAAAAGAACCTCAAGCCTGAAAGAGAGGCCTCTGAGCAAAATTTGTTGGCCATTTTACAACCTGAATTGAATGGGATGCCGATGACCTGAGATGTTAAAGAGCATCCGTAAAATAACCAAATCAACGAAAATCTTTCAATAGTGCTGTTAATTTGGGGTCTGCACTCAGATACCAGAAAAAGGGGGACATGAGATAACACACATTCACTGCAAAGCAGTCATCAACCATAGGGATAAACACCCTATAATAAAATGCACATTACATATTGCTATGGGCATATATAAACTTCATGTTTCTCAAAAATGAGAAAATATATTGCATGAAATTCAGTGTCCTTTATAAAACTTGTTTTAAAAATACTCAAAACAGATGGCATCTGTTGATTAGGTACCTATTGGACAGTTCATGCTAATATTCCTGTGCAACAAATCAATAATGGTGATATACGAACACATACACAAGGACGGTGTGGACTTAGAGGGTTTGGCAGGGGGAACTTGTAAAAAATGCTGAGTTTCAATTTCATTGTAGGTTTAATGATTTTAGATGAAACATTATAATGCCTTGTGAAACTTAAGTAAAATTCTGCAAAAAGATTCACTCAAAATTTCATAACTCACTCTATTTGTTTTGAAACTCTGGAACATTTAAGAAACATTGACCATCTTTGCAAAGAATATGGTGCAAAAACGAAACACTAAATAAAATTAAATAATAGAAGTGATGCTCACAGTATCTTGGGATCTCGAAGGCTTCCTGCTCACCAATTCCAGCTTACCACCATGGGTGGCTGAGGTCGTCAGGGCACGGTCTAGGGTTCGAATCCTGCCAGGACTGCCCTCCCTGACTGAGTTTTTTCCAGGTTTTCCTCAGTCCTCATAAATGGCAAATGTCGGGGAGGTACCTTAAACTTAGGCCTGAAACGTTTCCATAAAAATATCCTTTCCCAATTGTTCATTTCATCCCATATGTCATCAATGCCCACTGCCTGTGGTGCCTCAGCAGTAAAAACGGGTGTTAAACACTATTTAAAAAAAAACCAAACACCGATTCCAGCCTCAAAGGAAACCGTAAATGTCAACTCCTACTGTAACATTGTCAGGAAACTTCAAAGATCATTTGATGGAAGAAACCAGGACTTCTCACCAAAGGCCTGTTGCTTTTGCATGACAATCCGCTTCCTCATGCTGCCAACTAGGCAATAACATTGGAAAATTTCAAGTGG
This sequence comes from Metallyticus violacea, assembly GCA_030762175.1. Taxonomy (NCBI): domain Eukaryota; kingdom Metazoa; phylum Arthropoda; class Insecta; order Mantodea; family Metallyticidae; genus Metallyticus; species Metallyticus violacea. Next base: position 21,796,983 of record CM060837.1, on the reverse strand, counting down.
GAAGTCCTTAAATACTCTCCATATAAATCCGACCTTGCTCCTAACGACTTCCATTGTTCTGCCCTCTTAAACATCATCTTTCAGGTGAACATTTTCCAGATGATGAAGGTGTAGAAAGGGAAGTCACCATATGGTTCTGACAGTAGCCCAAAGAATTTTATGCTCCTGGATTTCAGAGACTTGCAAAATGAGGGACAAGTGTGTTAATGTACAGGGATATAATGTAGAGAAATATTTTTTTTTTCAATCAGTAGTTTTGCTTATGTTTTATATCCATTTATAACTTACTTAATAACTTACCCTCATATCCTTCTCATCACTTCCTAACTTATTCTAAACAGGTCTGTACAGAAATCCACTTGTTCTATTTCCTATTTCTCATCTCTTAGAATTTCCTGTATTGCCCTTCAGTTCAAAAACCATTACTTCTTTTTCTAATCTTGACAATTATTTGTCTTCCAAATGAAATGAAAATGTATCATTTGCAAAGTCAAGGTCTTCAAGTCTCTCTTTTAGTCCCAATTTCATGTTTCTCTTAATTTCAATTGCCATTTTTCTCATAATTTCTATCTATCACAATTAAGATTATGGTGATGACAAAATGCAAGATTGACAGAAACCCAATTTTATTTTATAATTTCAGTCAGCATTGATAACATTTTTATTTATTTGGTTTATTTATTGACTCTCTTTGAAATCTATCAGTAGCCCATCCAATTATGAGCATGAAATGGTCAATAAATTTTGTTCAGAGGCTTCTTCTTTTGGGCTTGAAGTTCTTTTATTTACGACGTGTGACATACACCTTTACTTCCATTCTGAAGGATGCCACACTTTGGATTTTTACACCTGATAAAATCCATCAATTCTGGCCGGGCTTGCCCATGATCTGATAGTTTTTAACAACAATCAACAACCAAAGGAATTAAACATATGGGAAAGGATTTACATAAAAAAAAATTCATAAGTAAAACCTAATAAATTTGACATCCCATATATAGGCAGCACTTTATTCATGTTTATCACAAGACCACCAGAGTCAACCAGACACCTACCAACTCAACTTCAACAATGATTCAATAATCATTTATCTGAACAAAGGCCCACAGAACATTTCCTGAATAAATCCCCAATAAGTGAAGCTAGAGAGATTGTCTTTAAATTGTTCAACTCTGAAGATATTATTCTTTTGAAATGTTTGATGTCTGTTATATGTTTTTGCTTTGCCTGTTATGAAACTTTGATCCAACATGGATAATGTTTTTCAGAACAATTTTACCTCTACATGATTGCAGAAAATAATCATTTGGTTTCAGGTTTAACAGTAATGAATATTTTTAAATATAAATTGGAACATGCACAGTGAGCTAATCTTAATAATTGATATCATTGTATGATTCAGTTGAACTACACACTCTTAAAGCTTCACTTACTTTTCATAAATGTATGGAACCGGTTTCCAGAACATTTAGTTCCCATCTTCAGCCAGGCTAAAGTTCAATTGTCGGATCATTTGTTGAGCTGTGGGAATGCACGAGGGGCATCCAGAAAGTAAGTCCCAATCGCGCCTAGAGATGGCACCGCTAGTCGGATAGGAATGCGCATGCGCAGGAATAGAGAGCAAGTATGTGGTAATAATGCAGTAAAATTTCAGCCTTGTGACGGCCGTGGTTACCGCGCTGTGCTAGGAAAAAATGGGTGCTCTGATATTGTCTCCCGCCAACTGCGAAGTTCGTGCAGTCATCCGAGGTTTGCACGCTCAAAAGCAAAGTCCAGCAGAGATCCATCGCCAATTGTGTCAAGCTTCCGGGAGACAATTTCGTGCACAAGGGAGCGAGACATCTGGGGAATTGACAAGAGAGTTCTGAAATTGTGAAGCGCCGGTTCTGCTCAATTGCTTGCCGCACACTTTCCAACACTTCTGCCGTCACAAGGGACGGTCGGCCACTACGGTCGTCGTAGTGAATATTGGTTCGTCCTTCAGTGAACTGCCTGCACCATCGTCTTACCATAATGTCGTGTCCATACACTTGACACAATTGGCGATGGATCTCTGCTGGACTTTCCTTTTGAGCGAGCAAACCTCGGATGACTGCACGAACCTCGCAGTTGGCGGGAGACAATATCAGAGCACCCATTTTTTCCTAGCACAGCGCGGTAACCACGGCCGTCACAAGGCTGAAACTTTACTGCATTATTCCCACATACTTCCTCTCTACTCCTGCGCATGCGCATTCCTATCCGACAAGTGGTTCCATCTCCAGGCGCGATTGGGACTTACTTTCTGGATGGCCCTCGTACATTCTGCTCTGGTGGTGGTGGTGTGATAAACTTGTAGTTTATGTTTTCATCCCCAACAATGTCGAAGTTCATTATGCTGTCTTTGTATTTGTAGATGTAGATTTTCTCCCAGGTTGCTAATTCCATAGGTCCTTGTACTGATTTTAATAATTTTGCTTTATTTATTATGTCATGATTTTGTGTCCAAAAATGATATGCTACTGCTGATTTCTCTATTTGCTTGTAATTTATGTTACTGAAATGTTCCTTTAACCATGTGCCTATGTTTCTCTTCGTTTTTCCAATGTAGATTTTTTCACATTCTGCACAATTTATTTTGTAAATACCTGATTTTCCTTCTTGTGGAATACTATCATTAACATTATCTATCAGTAAGTTTTTAACATTAAATCTATTATTCGGTGCCAACCTGATATGAAAATCTTTAAGAATATTCTGAAATTTTTTTGTGGCCCATGGATGATATGTGAATTTTTTAAAAATTAGTTCATCTTTTCTTGGTAAAAGTGTTGTGGTTACTTTGATATGTTTTTGTCTCTCGAATTTCTGCACCTTTTTATGTACTAGTTCTTTTTTAAAACCATTTTTAACTGCTGTTTCTTCTATTTGTTTGTATTCATTAAAATATTCTTCTTTGCTAATTTGTAGGTCAACTAGCCGGTGTGTTAAACTGTTAATTACTGCATGTTTGTGCACTGTGGGGTTAAAACTGTCAGCTTTGATGTGATTATCTGCATGTGTATTCTTTCTGTATATTTCAAATTTAAGATTTTCTTGGCATTTCATTATTTTAATATCCAAGAATGGCATAATGTTTTCTGTTTCTATTTCGTATGTAAATGATATGTTTATATCTTGTATATTCAGAAGTTTTAAGGCATCGTCAAGGAATTTTTTGTTATATGGCAAATATATCGTCTACATATCTGTACCATACCTTAAATATCTATGGAAAAGCTGTGTTGATGTGTGTTTCAAATCTACTCATGAATAGGTTAGTTAGAAATGGAGATAAGGGGCTGCCCATTGTAAGTCCTGCTTGTTGTTTATAAAATTTTCCTTTAAAAGTAAAAAAGGCTTGGTTTATGTAAATTTCTGCGAGTTTGATGTATTCTTTTATGTGTGTATCATTAATTCCACTTGTTTTTAGCCAATCATATAGATAAATCCGGAGTTTTTCTTTTGGTATGCTCAGAAACAGAGATTCTACGTCGAAAGATATAAGAGTGTTAGGGGGATGCAATTTTATGTCTTTAATTTTTTCTATTAACTGATATGAATTGTTTATGCTCCTGGTTTGAAATTTTGGTAATGTTTGAATCTATTAGCTAACCATTTTGCTAAATAGTAAGAGGGAGTTTTGATGTTGTTTATGATGGGGCGCATACCATTTCCAGTCTTGTGAATTTTAGGTAAACCAGATACCTAAGCTATTTTAGGATTGCTCTGTATTATTTTGCATATTGTTTCTTTTGGAATGACTGTACAAGTTTTCAGAACCTCATTGATGGAATTAATTATTAATTAATTTCAATGGGTCTGACTGGATCTGAACATATTCTTTTTTATTTAATAAATTCTGCATTCTATTATTATAATCTTCTTTATGCAATATTACTACTCTGTTTCCTTTGTTTAAAAAGATGCAGAAATTCAACAGACAAAAACATATCAAAGAAACCACAACACTTTTAGCAAGAAAAGAAGAACTAATTTTTAAAAAATTCACATATCATCCATGGGCCACAAAAAAAATTTCAGAATATTCTTAAAGATTTTCATATCAGGTTGGCACCGATTAATAGATTTAATGTTAAAAACTTACTGATAGATAATGTTAATGACAGTATTCCACAAGAAGGAAAATCAGGTATTTACAAAATAAACTGTGCAGAATGTGAAAAAATCTACATTGGAAAAACAAATAGAAACATAGGCACATGGTTAAAGGAACATTTCAGGAACATAAAGTACAAGCAAATAGAGAATAGGTAGTAGCATATCATTTTTGGACACAAAATCACGACATAATAAGTAAAGCAAAATTATTAAAATTAGTACAAGGACCAGCGGAATTAGCAACCTCTTTTTTGTTATGCAAACATCTGTGATGCAGTACCAAATTACAAGAAAGCCAAAATTAATTAAATTAATTGTGAGTATTGCTATATATATAAAATAGAGTAAGTGAAGAGAAATTTAGAAAGTTGAACTAAAGAACATTTCAAGAATGAGGTGGCATATGTATTGCTTGGATTGCTATGGTGTGTTCATTTATTGTTGGTAGAAGACTGTCTGTTAAGGGAAATGACTGTGTGATGGTTGGTTTTCAGAAATTTTCAGAAGCAAGTCTTGTGTTTTAATCTGATTGGTGTTGAAAGTTCCCCCACCTATGTAGCAATTCTTGGGGAAATGCTAGGAAAGAATAAGTTGAGAACAGTCCACCAAATGTGTAGGACATGTCACATGTCACATCTTTCCCCTAGTCCAGAAGTATGCTAGCTGAACTTGATATTGTAAAATCAAGTATGCAGAAATTGTTAACGCTTACTCTTTGATAACCTGAAAGAATTAAATCAATTTTATAATCTATAAGGTAGTGTAAAAACAAGAGTAATAATTTAACAAATAGGGATTTGTGTTCTACTAGGTGAAACCTCATAGAGCTATGTCTATAAGATATCATAATATAATATTTGTAGATAAAGGAATCAAGATTTATGACATCTTATTGATGAGAGTTGCTTGGTAATTGTAAAATGAGAAAATATTAAATATAAACAGATTGAAAAACTAGCAGTTGTGACACATTTCTGGTATAAAAATGATGCCATTAAAAAGGAACTTAAATTATTAAAGACAGTTAAGATTCCAGGACAGTTATTAACATGGAAAACAATTTTTATTATAAAGTACAAAGAATTAATCATAAACTTTGAGATTATGCCAATGGATTGTTTGGGAAAGCCATCTGTCATCGCCAGATGATGTCGGTAAATCTAATCGGGAGTGAATTGTCTTGAGATATGTTCCACATTTAAAACAAGTAAAGTACAATAGTATTCTACTGCTGACTGCTATTATTCAATTTTATGTTCCTTCATTGTGAATAATTTCTGTTTATTCTTTATAATTACTTGATTTCCTTCATATATGACTTGATATAGGAAACATAATAAAATTCCTTATTTCAGGAACTGTATAAACTCAGAAATTTCCCAATACATATCAGGCCTACCTATTTAGGTATACAAGGGTTGGATTAAATTTTTAAAATTATTTCTTATAAAGCATTAAATTTAATCTAATGTTGAGTTACATTTCTTGGAACCAACCTCATCAGCATTAAGACCTGAGGTGTACTGGGGGAGAGAGACGCACACACACACACACACCTGAGGTATACTGGAATTCCTATCAATACAAAGCTGTGCTATCTTATGCTGATGTATATCCATTTATATATCAAAAAATATAGTTAAAAATTGTCCCTAGCAATGTATATTAAATTATTACCTTTATAAAAGTATATGATAAGCAACTCTTTATCAATTAAAATTAAATTTTATTTGTGAAATCACCTCTGTAACCAGAACTATGCATTATGCTTTAGTAGGTAAAAATTATTCACAAAATGTCACTCACTTTAAGAATCTTGATTATTGGCTTCATATTTTCAAGATTTCTCATATGTGCCTTTTCATAATTGTAGAAACTCATTCTCCATTGTCTCTCTGTATCATCACCAGATCTTGGACCTTTTGGCACGATGCACCATTCCTTTAAAACACAAGATAAAAGATACTTAGAAAAAGGAATTTAATGGCAGCTAAGCTACCACAACTAGCAAATAAGAATGAACCTAATATGAAAACAAATGCTGTGCTGAAGGAGTTGAAATATGACGGTATGCTACACCATTTTAAATTCTGGGAGTTGTTTTTGATCAAGTTTGATGAAACAAGTAAATAATTTAATTAATAAATAAATAAAATTAAGATTATATTTTTTAAAATGAAAAAGAAAAAAGTATGAAAACATTTGCTCTTTAAATCATATGAACATACTCATTGCAATTTGGAAATTGTAAACACACAAGAATAATAAAAATGGTTACCGCATCACCAACTACTTCCAGCTGACGCACAGGTGGACCTGGCCTGCACTCTTTGGTAAAGCTGATCATTGGAACAAGATCCACAGAAAAACATGCATTGTCAATCTTTACAAGTAACATAATGGCAGGCCCACTTCTTCTTCTATATACCTGGAAAATTTGCAAGGATCAATAAGTACCAAATATTTACAAAATTGTATGACTGTCATTCAACAACCTTTCAATAATATTTGCATAGTTAAATATGAAAATGCTGCACAGAAGCTTTTAAACATGTAGAACTAGGACAGTTAAAAGAAATCTGAATATTGTAAATAATGAAACCTTGTAGCATCTTCAAAAAAGGATACATAAATAATAATGTAAAACGGATTTAAATGACATTTGAAACCTTCCTGTTTTGCAAAAATCTTGGTTAAATCTAGTTGCTGTTATTTTGTTATTTATTTCAAACAATAAAGTCCTCAATGTGGAAAAACTATGCACATGTAAGGATGTATATACAAAGTGTTCAGAAGGTAGCTATATACCTGTATCAAATATTTTAAAAAAATAAATTTGTTAAACTATGTTCATTCTTAGAATGGGTTCTAATATAAATAAAACAATGTATCCATACGTCAAAAACAAGTTCTGTACACCAGACCAAAAATAAGTAATGAGCTAATGATATACTATTCAATAGATTATCACATAGTGTATGCTATGCCACATGAGCAACAAGGAGAAAAGAGAGGGAGAAGGATGGATTACAATGGTAATTGAAGAGGTCACCTTCTTTACGTGCAGAATCAATATTATTATGAGAAATTCCAGTCAAGTCAGAAGTGATGTTTACAAAGATTTTTACTGTCAGTAAGGAATACTTTTTGACAACTATAATAAATACATTTATAATTAATGTTTTGACTACTTAAAGCCTTAACTCTTTTGTGTTTATTAATTATTGGAATTGAACTTTTACCAGATATGCCAATTTGTTTATTTAACTAAGCAATTATGTTTTAATCTGATAATAATGAATAATACCTATTAGTGCATTTTATTAATACAAAACATTAAAATATTACACATGCATATGCACACACACACAGAAAGCATAAAAAACCAGGTAAGTCCAATTTTGGTTGATAATGAGTGATTGTCTGTAAGGAGTTTTACATACTGAAAAATCGGGTATGTTAAATTCCAATTAGTTGAGTTGAGGAGATATTGAACTGTGAAAAAACATGTGGAACGCAGTTTGCAATAACACCGTAGGTAAATTGACTATGCTTATATTTCACCAACAGAATGTGGACAAGAAAAATCATACAAGTCCAGTTACTTAAAAATTTCCTCCTTATTCTTCATTAATACCGGTGATTCAATTGTTCCTTTAAGTGTTGAAAAAAAGGACAAATATCTTGGTTCCGTTATCACTGATCGACAGCTTTTTGATGACTGCTATAAAATTTAAGAATAGACAATTCCCAGTACTGACTCTGACTTGGGGGAACTAAATGAAAATACATGCAATGCAAACTGTAACATGTAATGAAATTAATATAGCTAGTGTCTAGTTTTTGAAATTTTGCAATAAGAATTAAAATAAATACATGTATAATGTTTGAAGAGGTGAATCTTAGGAAATATGTGAAATGAAATATTTTTAAATCTATTTTACATAAAATTTTTCAATTTTTTTCAGTACAATTTAAAGTATGTTCTTAGATGTGTAATTCAAAAAGAGGTGCTGCTTACAAATTTGAAGTTTTCAAACAGGAAATAAAACAAATGATTATTTCACTCAAAAGTGTGCTGTTTAATATGAAATTAAGCAGGTAAGTCACCAAAACACTGTACAACAGAAGAAAAAAAAAAAACAATTTAGGCCAAAAACTACAGGACGTAGTGAACTGTAAGCATTTCTATTTGAAAGATCTTGTTACAAATGCTATATCTCACGAAACCTGTTTTTTGAACATTAATACAAGATTTTGGGAGTAGTTTCCAACTTTGTTTCCTCTCTCCTGTAAAATTTGCTTTTGCAGACATATCTGATTTTTCATGCTTTCTGTAGATGTATAATTACAGTTTGTTCGCAGTTTTGCATGTATGTAGACAATGCTCTACTTTTTGTCATAAGAATGTCAAGCGGTCATGTCACATGGTTAATGTTTACATTAACCCCCATTCTAAGAATGTATAGTTTTTTCTTTATAAAAGATAGGGAAGTGGCCTCCATGAGCAAATTTTAACTCATCTATTCTCATTACTGAAAACCTTCTTAAATTCTTCTGACACATCTCTGGAGAAAGTTGTGATAGGCAGCTTGAAGATGTAGAAAGCAAGGTGAGTTTTCTTCATATAATTTGTTTTTATGGCATCCCAGGTAACAGTCAGGTGATGTTGGGTCTAGAGAGAAAGTGATCACTACATCTTTAGAAATTATGTGTTATTGATTCTTCTTAAGTATGGGATATTGTTCCATCTTGCTGTAACAATGTTCTCTTTTATACTACAATAACACATTAAATATGTTCACACTAACTTTATTTATTACACTATATTAGGGCATGTTTTGGGGGCAATCACTCCTATCATGTTCTCCTTATTTCATTTTTTTAATTCACAAATGAAAAATTAGATGCTATGAGAAAAATACCAATTGGAATTTTTTTTAATATTGTTTAATGCCCATTTTTACTTCTGAGACATCACAGGCAATGGACACTGATGATACATGCGGTGAAATGATAAACTTGGAAAAAATTTGTTGATTAAAGAAAAGAAATGGTTTAAGCCTATGCTTGGGATAACCTCATTTGTCATTTATGATGACTGAGGAAAACCTGGAAAAAAAAAATCTGTCTGGAAGAATGAATAAAACCCAGGACTTCCCGAGTTTGTGTCTTAACAACCTCAGCCACCTGTATTATTGAAATTCTTATCTGGAACTTCTATCAATGTTACATAATTTTGTGTACTTTTTAAGAACATTTATTAGAGAATTTAAAATGATTGAGTTGAATATGTAACACTTACATCAATAATATTTAACAGGAAAACTAAGTTTCTGGAGCCAATCGCTCCCATCATCAGTTCCAGATCGATTGCCGGCCTTATTTTTCATGGTGGTTTGGTTTGTCTCTGATGGTGGCTGGATGAACTTCTGTATTAAGATGTCACTTAGCAGGATTAAATATAATAATTATAACCCAGTTCCACATAAACATGCAGTACTAAATAATCTTGCACACAGGTTGGTAAATGTCCCCATGAACAAAGAAGAGTATGATCAAGAACTGAGCAATATAATAAATATAGCTATAGAAAATGGTTTCAAACAAGAAGTGGTATATAAGAAAGTAAACAGAGCAAGAAACAAAAAGAGAATCAAAGACATCAGTACACTTATTCCTAACAAGGCAGAAAATAGAATGTACAAAAAATTCATCATCCATAAGCCTTTTATAAATTTCAAAAGATTTTCAAAAAACATAACATTATTTTAGATCCAAAAATATTACTCCATAAAAATATACAAAATTCTAAACTAAAAGAGGATATTCCACAAAGAACAAATCAGGAATATATCAGATGAATTGTAACAGTTGTGAAAAAAATTTATGTTGGAAAGACTAAAAGAAACATAAAAATATGAGCAAAGGAACACATCAGGAACAAAAATCAAAGACATGAAGAAAAATCAGCGGTAGCTGGGCATTTTTGCAAGGAATAACATAATATTAACAGGAATCCCAAAGTATTTAAAAAAATATTACAGGAAAACAGAACTTACAGTCTGGGAAAACATTTATATCTGGAAGAACAAAAATCACGTTTTCATTTTAAATTCCCACCAAGTGGCATCTTAATACAGAAGTTCATCCAACCATGACCAGTGACAAACCAAACCATGAAGAACAAGGCCGGCAGTCGATCTGGAACTGAAGATGGGGGCGAATAGCTCCAGAACTTAGATTTCTTTTTTTAAATATTAATGATGTAAGTGTTACAAATTTTACTCAATAATTTTAAATTCTTAGTATTAACCATCACTGTTACAAAATTTCACCATATTTAACTAATTTATTAGAAACTTTAAAATAGTAAAGTTCACCTGTTTTCAGAAGTTGAATCATAAATCAATTTTCCTATGAAACCCTTAACTGCACTGAAAATGTCCGCATATTTCTTCCTTGCAAGTTGACATTTAGTCATTTAAATGCTGAGAAATGCTGCAAAGAATGACTAAATCACATGTACAGGCTTCAGTTTATAAATATTCTACTGTGATGCCTTCATTTTTCATGAATGCTCTGTTCACAGTGTGCAAATCAAAGAATCAACATAGCATCTACCCTTAGCTAAGTCACAAAAATATCTGAAATGCTTTAATTTATATCCCAAGATCTAGCAGTAGCTTTCTAAATGTGTGATGTTTTAGTGAACTGTTCTTAATTTTGTTAATTGTACCAATATCACAATATTCCCATTTTTTAGATATAAAGATTTTGCACTCAATTTTTCTTGATGGAAAATATACAAATGATCATTTCTGCCTCTGTTTTTTTTAGAACATCTTGCATGCTACCAGCCAAATCTCATTTATCCCCATGCATACAGGAGACATGTGTAGTTATCAAAACTAGATTTTCCGATTTAAGACCAATGTTCTCCACCATAATACAAAGCACACTGAATATTTCTTCTCCAGATATATTTCCCTTAAAAGTCTGCAAATCTAAGAAATGTTCACTAACATTCAGCTCTGCAGATAAAAATCACTAGTACTGTATCATAATGTCAATGCTAATACCAAGAGCCAGTGAACAACATACAAATTTTCTTACTCCATTTAAAACTTCCTTGTAAATATTATCAGAACTCTTCTTAATTCTTCAAAAAATCCATAATTTTTCCAAAATTTACAGCTTTATTTGGAAAAATTTTCCTGCACTATAATTGTTACCTCTTTCAAAAACTTTCTTCAGCAAAAGGTTTAAGAGTGCATGCCATTTCCCATGCTATTAGATAGCTGGCTTCGTTATATTTATTTATTTCATTTTCCTCTTCCTGACATTGACTTAAGGCAGATTTCCCTTCCTGAAGTTTTATCAGCTTGTTCCATTCTTGAAATAGCACATACACTGAGTTAGTTTTTCTATATCATTATTAAACATTGAACAAATAACTAATGTTAGTTTACCTAATCCAAATATTAATAACCTTAAGAGGGTTGAGATATTAGTAATATTATCCTTCAGAGACATATTAAAAACCCAACACCCATATACTACCAAATATAATAACAATAATAATCATATTAATATCTGTCACTAGTGTATTCAATGTAACAAGTACTGTAATGCCTTTTAATGCTATTTCTAAATATACCTATTAGATTTTGGGAGAATATATTATATTCTCTTCCAAAGAAGAACATAAAAGCTCCTTTTGTTCTGTCCAAAACCACCTCTTTTTTCTTGTTGAGGGTTTGGAGAGGGACATGTTACAACTATTGCTGACATGTGCTAAATAGCATTCGACAGTGACCTCTCTCTCTATCTGCTTACCAAGATTGCATGACATAATTAAAATATATGTTTTGAACCCATTGCTCTATACCATTATGACTTTCTTCAGCATTCCTCCATAAAATAACTCAATTTTTATCTATATTCAATCTAAGAAAACATATCTTTAGGGTGGCTGTTTGCCCCCACTAACTTAAAATGTTTGTGTCCATTTATAAGGGTCTGCCACAATGACATTGGGTGTATTTTATCTATCCTCCACAAATGCTAGCAATGAAATGCCCTCACATTGTGGTGAATGTGTTGCTGTATATTATAGTGAATATGCTCCACTACTATGTTTGCAACTCTAATATCCTATTAAATTTTCATGCATTACTGAAAAATTCTAAAGTACTATGCTTCATCAACAATCTAGTCTTATCTAATATCCAATTATAATTAATTACACTTACGTTACAGGGAAACATGAATCGTGTGCTCCAGTGTATACCTGTTAAGGCTTTATCTACAACACTCTGTAGCCAACGCAACACTCTATCTCTCAGTAAAAACCTTTCACTGTCAAGCCATTTCTTGATTTTTCTAAGAAAAAGAAAGAAAATTAGTAGTATATAAGCATGTTATACAATAAGAATAACTTATGGAACCATAAAGATATTTTTTTAATCTTAATTTTTTTCCTTATTATTCTTCTGTGATAATTATAAAATTACATTTGTATTAGAAGCTGTATAGTTATCATTTCTTTGTATGTTTACAATACGATGATCATCCATTCTGTATTTTATGGGACAGTTTCTTATTCTTTTTTACAGCTTTAAAAAAAAGGGGGGGGGGGAAGAAAATACATGTGTTTCGCATTTTACTACACATTCAACCAACTACCAAATATTTCTTGTCATTCAATATCTTCCTATCTTAGGTTTGCTAAATCTTTGTTTTGGTATTACCTATTTATCCATACTTTTCCTAAAACTATCAGTTGTAAAATTTCCTGCACTTTGAAATACCAGATTCTTTTCACTTACATTTCTCCTGTATATTAAAAAAATCTTTAATAATATCACTCTTCTAATGCAGTATGAATAAATATTTCATAATTCTTGTGATTATTTTTTTCTTGGTTCATTATCTACCTAATTCTAGATGTGCTATACCATTTGAGGATGCTGTTGGTAAACCTAAGATGAGTTTACAAAAACTTTTATTTATTTTATCAATATCTTTCTGTGCATCCTCTATATTCCATATTTCTGTCCCATATAACACTTTTGCTTCCAATGTGTATTAAAGCTTATTAAAGAAAAATGGATTAGAACAAGAAAAATAATAGCATATGGGAACACTTTTGAGCATAATACTAGATTAGGAAATTGTGTAAAGTTTTGTTTGAAGTTAAAATAAATGGATGTGGGCAACAAAAAAATAAAAAGGGGGAAGAGTTGAGACCAATGAAAGCACAGTAAAACTAGCATATTATAATCACAAAATATGTTTATGTTACATTAGTAATAAATTCTTTTGCTTTTTGTGTTAATTGATTTGTCAGAATGTGCTATGGCAAAAATGATTAGGACCAGAATCTGTAAATGTTCATAACTTTATCTGCTTAGTACTAAATAAATAGTTTACTATTTACTATTAAGTCATATTTTACATGGGGGTAAATGCAGAAATTAACAGTATAAATCTATAAGTAGGGACAATGGCCAGTCTGATAACATATACAGTAGTGTACTTATTTACAAAATATATTTATTACAAATCTAACTTATCCATATCAAAGGGTCCTGGGACCATATGTGCTTTTCCAATACACTAGGAAATACATGAAATTGCCAAAAGCATTAGTTAACTTTTTAAATACATATATAAAATAAACAAAAAAGAAAACCGTACAAAAATAACTGATACTCTCTCATATATATGTGCATTTAATTCCAAAAAATATCATGACTCATGTTTGCCTACTTCCCTTTCCAGTTGTTTGCCTCTTCTGATCTGAGTTGTCTCACTTTGTTTAAAATTTACCTAATCCCTCCTCCTCCTTCCTATTTGGCAACACAAAGTTCAGCACTGCCACTGCCCTTTTCCCACTTTAACTAATGTGGCTGGTAGTTATCTCTTTCTCCATTCTCCCATCTCCTTGCAGTATGCCAATATATGTTCCCAAGATATTTCTCTGCACATATAGGGCAGATTATTGTACCCTTTCTGCCTGTTACTTAACTCATTTGCCATGCACAATCTTCTAACTGTAGATTTTGACTCCTGTTTGGATGTAACGCTCCATCCCCCATCCGATTTTCAGCTCTAATTATATCTCCAGTAAAGTCTTCTCCACACATTCTGAAAGGTTCAGTTGCCTGTTAATGTCCCTCAAGGGTTTCTTAATTTTCCTCCAAACCGCTCTCCTGTTTTCCTGCTTTGAAATCCAAATATTACTCTTTCCTATATTTTCGAGTTCCCTTCTTAATTTTGATATTCAGGTCTTATTTCCCCCTTCTCAAATGGTCCTGGTAACGCAGAATGCCCTTTTTAGTGTCTGATCTCCATGATCAATTTGTAACCAGTACTTCATTGCTCGGAGCCTGCATTCTATTCTCTTGCTATAGGCACCAAATTCCCTATGAATTCCACCATTTTCTGTATCTCTGCCCACTCTTAAAATGTCTTTCAAAAAAACCAGTCCTCACCTGAACCAATTTCTCTGTTCATTCCCAACCGTAAATTTTGACCCCATAAGTCATTATGGAGAGTAGATAGTACTTTTGCTACTTATACTGTCTCTTAACAGCTTTACCGGCATATTTGCAATTCTGCTTCATATACAAAGAGTTTACATAGTTTTCATATTTGCTTTAAGTTTCGCCCCATCAATGTATTTTGCCCATCTTCCATTCATTCAGAAAGTTAGCCCAAGGCACACAAAATTCTTCACGTTATCTAGTGTCTGCCCTTCATATGTCCATGTCTCTGCTTTGCTATAAATAATTGCATTCTTGAAAGTCATAATAATTGTTTTACTTGTATTCACTATAAGTAACCAAGTGTCACATACATCTTTTGACTGTGAATGTATACACACTTCAAGCAAAGAAAAAACTGTTAGCATAACAAAACTGAATTCACACAAACAGAAAATTATGAACACTAATCATCTTAGACTTTTACAGTTACAACAGTTGCTCAAAATACCCACCATCGGCGTCGATATACTTCTGAGTACATTGAACTACTGATTGAGCAACGTTTGCGAAAGTGTCCTCAGCGATTGCAGCACATGCCATTTCAATTTATTCCCGAAGTGCTGCCAGTGTAGCTGGTTTTCTACGGTATACAACATCCTTAAGAGTTCCCCATAGGTAGAAGTCCAACAGAGTTAGATCATGAGAACCGGTTGCAAACTCAATCTGATCTCTTCATCCTATCCAGTGCCTTGGAAGATTGTCATTAAGGTAAGTACATATATCTGGGTGGTAATGTGGTGTGCACCATCCTGTTGGAAGTATAATTCTTCATTTCCATAGAGTGTATGAATGGCTGGTAGGACGTATGTGGTATCATGTTCATGGGACAGTTACTGTTCCTTCAGAAAAGAATGGTTCAATTAGACCCCTAGATGACAATTCACAACCGCTGTTCAAATGATAATCTTGGCTCCATTTTGTTGTAGCAACGTTAGCATAACGTAATGTGAGTCACATCTGTTTACAGAACATCATATGATGATCTTGGCTTCATTTGTTCATTGTTGATTTACTTGTCACATAGCAATGCTAGCATAACATAACGTGAGTCACATCTGTTTACAGAACATCATACTACACATTATTGTTTTGTTTTTTGGTCAACTTTGAAATATATCAAATACATATTTACTGTGAAAGTGTGTATACATTTTTTGGTATCACATACAATGTTGAGTTTGTCCTTACTACCCAGAATGTCTCAATTGTAATGATATTTCTGTAAGTAATATAATATTCAGCTTGAAAAATGCACACTTCATGAGCAAAATTAGGTTATCATAGATGTACTTGTAGACAAAGCACACACTTACGGCTGGACTTTATCAAATGCTATGTCAATAGTATTGGAGAGTTGTATTAGTGCAAAGCCTGGCTCCACTGTATCAGTAAGTATCTGAAATAGAAATAAAGCACAACTAACTTTTATAATATAGGATTATTTGACTAATAGATATATTGAAACTTCAATTTCCAAACAAATTCTGATTCTCCATTTTTTTACTGTTGCAAGCTATCTACTGTCAATTATTTTATGTACAAGTTGATCATATTGTAATCATAAGATGTTAAAACAGCTCTAATTAATAAATTACTAATTATGAAATATGGAATATATCTGTCTTGCTGTTGGAGGTAACTAGTCCAAAGCAACTGCGCAAAATTGTACAATTTACGTTTCCTTTTATTGTGTCTTTATGAACAATATTTCAGTATATTTCATCTTAAGTTATTTATTTAAAACATAAATGCACATTGTGTTTATATGAGTCAATGAAAACCAAAAGCACATGGTTGTCCCTTACTGTAAGCACAAATTACTTAAATATAAAAACAATAAATGCTGTAACAAAACTAAAACAAAATAGTTCTACTACACTTAGGTCCCATTTGACTAATATCTATCATGTCTACTGCTGAAAAACAAAATGCACTACAATGAAATTCTTTTAAAGGAGGCAGTTCACTGCTGTGGAATCTTGCTAAAAACAACTATAGCCACTGTTTAGTGTCATTCTAAATAGAACTTGGCAGAAGTCAGTGGCATGCACACCCTTTGGAAATTACACTCTAATGGAAGTTAGAAACTATAAACTTTTCTCTTTATTACTTATCTATTAGAGTAGATTCATAAGTTTCCGGCCTTGCTGAAAGAGTTATTGCCTTCACAAAACCCTTATCTGGTGTTATACCTTATCTGTTAAGTAAATAATTGCAGTTGTAACTTCAACTCTGCTGTTTTCAGTTGTTCAGATATAGTTGCATAAAGTAGGCTATGTGTAGAAGATTGTGACATGTTCAAAATGGAATATCGAGCTGTTATTAAGTTTTTCACAAAAGAAGAACTTACCCCAAATGAAATTAAACAGCGATTGGATGGTATATATGGGGAAGCACCCCACTCATATTCTACAGTAAAAGAATGGGTCAAACTTTTTTGAATGGGTCGAGAAAGCATCGAAGAAGAAGAGCCTGCAGATCGGCTCTTGGAGATGCTCACTCCTGAAAACATCACTCTTGTGGAAGGAGATATTATGGAAGACTGGCAGCTCAAAGTTACAGAAATAGCAGCAAGGTTGGGCCTTTCTAAAACAACAGTCCTTTGAATTATTCATGAACATTTAAACATGAATAGGGTTAGTGCAAGATGTGTGCCTAGGCCTCTTTCCTCAGTCCAAAAGCAGCAACAAGTCATCTGTTATCAGGTATTTTTGGAGCTCTGCCGTGGCAACAAGAGAGAAGTTTTGCAAATTATTGTTCCAGGAGATGAAACTATGGTACTCTACTATGATCCCTTGCCCAAACAAGAATCAATGGAGTGGCATAAACCTGGCGAAGCACTGCCTCTAAAGGCCAAGGTCACTCAGTCAACCAAGAAGATCATGGCCATAATCTTTTGGGACTGTGAAGGAATACTCTTCATTGACCTCAAGGAGAGGAACACCATAGTAAATGGGGAGTACTATGCTAGCTTACTGCACAAACTACGTGCTTCCATCAAAGAGAAAAGGCGAGGAAAGCTGAGTGGTGGTGTGCACCTTCTTCACGACAAAACGCCTGAGCATACAGCTCTTGTTACAAAGAAAGCTGTGAAGAAATGTGGTTTCAATGAGATTGACCATCCACCCTAAAGCCCAGATCTAGCTCCCAGCGACACTTATCTCTTCTCAAAACTCAAGGAGAACCATTGAGAAAGGAAATTTAAGTGTGATGAAGAAATGATGCATGTTGTTTATGCCCATTTTGCAGGCTAGACTTCTGACTATTTTTTAGGGATATCAGCTTATCCTTGGCATAGGAAGGTTTTTCAAAGGAAGAGAGGACAAATATCCTGAGCTGAGATGAAAAAAGCTCTTATGTCAGAAAGTGATGGATGTAGCAGATTTACAAGAATAAGTTACAACCATTTTCTATCATAAGTCAGATTCAAAAGGGGGATAGAAAAATATTTATCTCATTTAGATAACTGCACGTTGCTTACATTGTTGGTTACAAACTCACAGAAACGATAAAGAAAACCTATTTTGATTTCAAATGCAGCAGTTGCTCGAGTTTAAGGAAATACTTGAACACTCTGTTCAAGGTCAACCTTCTACCAGTTCCATGCCTTTGTACCTGCAAGGCAAAAGTGGGGTTCATTTTCTGATGCATATCCCTTTTACTGATAAAAATAAAATTGTAAATGTAACTACAAGGGGAGGGGGTTGATGAAAATGTGTGGCAGTACAAAAAATGTAAAGTTGCTTTCCATGTGCTGGACTGCTTCAGGGTGTACCATAATAAATCATTATAATAGTGTGCAATTGGTGAGTCAATAGTGTACTTGCTTTGGATGTAAAATTTAAGTAAAAAATCTTCATTAGTTTATCTTTCTCTCTCCACAGCCCTGCCAAGTTGTTTAAATATGATATGGGAAGCATATTTAAATATAAAAATATATTTGTTTATAGCCCTTTGGTATGGAAAATAATTAAATTGGCTCAGATATGTTACTGAATAACTCTGATGTAGAAAGATGGAATATTGAGCAACATAGTTTGCAACTCATGTGTCATTGTGAAGCTAATGATTACTTTAAAATTATATTATTATTATTTTTATATATAAAATTGTTCATTTCCCACCTTTGTTTTTCTAATGCATGCATCTGAAAAGGATTAACCCACTTTTGTTTTGTTTATATTTGCAATGATTAAAAAGATAAATAATTTTTTATCATGCTGAATGAAAAGTTATTTACAAAAGAAGTATATATGAATGGTGAATTGTTAAAAGGGCATCAGTCACAGAGAGCATATTTGTGGGAATAAAAAAAAACTCTTTAAACTTGGTTGTGAAGGCAAAACAGTATTTTTGATAATGATAGGCTATTTCCCAACTTACATTTAATATGCTCAGTGAAAATTAAACAAATTTAATTATACAACTATTAAATTTTTTGACTGATACTCTTTTAAAAACAAAATACAGTTTTAAGATATAAGAGGAAACATTGGTTGACATGTTTAAATGAACAATTATTTCATGGATGCAATAAAAATGCAGTTATTAGTTATATGACCTTTACAATAGATGCAAGTAATATTTTTATTTATCATCAAAATTTCAACAAAGCATAAAATTCACTGTACATAAAAACTTTGTCACCTTAAAATACATTACATGTTCTTAAAATCCAATTGAAAATGGTAAAATGTCAATGAATATTATTGTTCTATCCATCACAAAGAATCATCCTGTACAAAGTCATGGGTCTTCTTCTATGGTATATATATATTAAAGTACCTGAAGCAAAGATAGTTTTTACAATGACATTCTTGGGAAATACGATCTGAAAATGAAATCATACCAATGCAACTTATATGAAGATTTCCAAGGAACTCAGTGCCTGAATGAATTTATTGTTATTTCAAAGCACGTGCAATAAGAAAATAAAGAAAAATACGTAAACCAATGAATGTTAAATATACTAAAATGTAATGATGAATCATAGCTATGAATGTATTTATATACGAGCAAAACAGAGTTTCTTTTCTCTAATTTTACCTTGAACGGTCGGCATAATTTTGGAAGCTTAAGTTCCAGATTGAGATCAAATTCATCTGGTGTTTTTACTCGAAGATTTTCATAATAGCTGCCAGAATAGCAGATTTTGTTGTATAATTTTGCAAACACCTCATCTTGCTTCATTTCATTGATTAGTACATCTAACACCTGAAAATAAAACACATTTTACATATACAAGAAGCGTACAACAATTAATTCAGTTTTATTATCTCTTCATATCACACAGTGCATTATAGTGTGCATATATAAGAGATATGTCAATATATAATCAGTAAGGAATGGATTTTAAGGTGCAGTGCCTTTACAAAAATATAGCCTTTTTCATACCACTCATTTAGATTTGTATTTTAGTACATGAAATAATGCATGTTATAGAACTTCAAATCATTTTAATAATCTTAAAAAAATTACAATTAAATTTGCCTTGATTATTCTCATACAACCATAAAGATATTGGAACATTATATTTAAGTAAGCCTTTGAAACATGCCCAAGTAAGTGGAAACAATTCAGTAAAATTTGAGAGATTTCCTCATAAATAACTTGCTATATTAAACAAACTTTGTTGCAGCTTTTTATATGAGATTAGTATATTTATACCATTTTAACCCTTTCTTCGATGTTTCAGTTCCTTTTTTGAAGCTTTTCTTTCACATTTGTAAAAAAATTGGGAAGAAAACATTAATACTTTTCATATACAAATAAGTCGGTATTAGGTGACACTAAACTTCATTAACTGATTAATTCATCAGAACATGTTTCAAGAGCGTTTGCTCACATCATCAGCTGGGGACGACTAATGCTGGCAGGTGACTAAGTGACCTTTGGTGGTTCCAATAAGTAACAGAACAGGAAGTCCATTGGTGGGATGTCAAAGTTCATAACACGACGTTTATTTTTTAAAATATAAATCTTCTCCCATATTGCCAATTCCTTGGTATCTTTTAAGTTTACAATAATAATTTTCGCTCTTCTTGAGCAGAAAAATAAAAGGTTTTCACTCTTTTTGAGAAGCTACATAAAATTGCTTTAGTTCTACTTTATAAAGTAGAATGAGAGCTATAAAATGTTTATTTATAAATTTGCTGCACCAGTAGTTTCCAAGTTATGTGGCAAAACTTGCAAGAGAAAACACAAATTTCAATTTAAGCTATTGTCCAGAATAGCAGCTCTGTGTTGTCCACACACATTTTTTTTTATGAAGAAGGCTCAAATCTCTAGTTGCTCTACTTGGCTGTGTATGCATTGTTGCAGTAAAAGTATTCTATAATGCCAAAAGTTCAAAAGTGCAGAAATGCATTTTAATGTAAACATATATAAATGCATTTAAATATGCTTTCCACTTTCAGAGATTTAATTGAAACTGACATCTAATTCCTCAATGTGTTGTATGTGATGTAAATATTGCAGTTGATGAGAAGCATCAAACAGCCAGAATATCAGCACAAATGACAAACATGCAAAGAATGTAGAACTTTACAAGTCTCAACATAAACAAACTACTTTGATACATGGCTTCACTTCAGAATCTGCAGTCATCAAATGAGTTCTCTGCAGATTTCATCATGACATTAGTTAGTCAGGAAATACAGTCCACAAGGTCAATAATCCTACATTTAAACCATTCCTCCAGACATACATGCAAAGGTCAGTACCAAATTAGTGCATCCCAAGAAAAAATTACACAAAGCCAATTAAAGATAATGTCATCGAGAAAAAAAAAGAGGTAGTTGGTAAAAATGAAGTGGGTTTTATGTTAGGTTAGATGAACAACCTGCAGAGTGCTGCAAAGATATATATTGAATGTGCTGGTGTTTCCTTATCTGGTGAAAGGGTGAAATCCATGATCTTTGAGATGTACCAACTTGAGAAGATGTATGCATGCATAGTGATCCTGTCATTCAATGATTTATGCATCAAACTGTATCTGGCATACAATACAAAAAAAGTCAGGGTTGTGTTAACTGATCAAGCTACATGCTTTTGGCTTTCCAACAACTGAAACCTCAACCATGTAATATATTATTGCATATGACCTACACCATGTTTGTGAAAGAGTCAGGAAGGAATACAATTGGGTAAGAACTTTAATGCTGCTCTGAAGAAGGTTCTTGTAATGGGCCTCAAATTGTCAACTTTTGTATCAAGAAGATAGATGCACAGTTTTCTTGTGCAAAAACTTCTAAAGAATAAAAAACTTTATATGAGTTCTAGATCCAGCGGATGTAACAGAAGAAGGTATGCAGAAGAGGAACAGTGGAAGAAGTTGACAATTGTGAGGGACACATTGACAAATTTGCCAAAGCCAAATTTGAATTAGTTGTAGAATCCGTCCCCAATTCTACTGAACTTCCTTCCTGTGTATTAAAAAATATGCTCATTGGTTTCAGTAGATGTAGATTGGAGTTTTTTTTCATATATACGAGTCTCCCTAGCTCAAAGAACCAATAACTTATATTTGAAAAAATACAAATTTGTCTGCATTCCAACGTAACAAATTGGTTGAAACCCAATAAGTATCACAATTACTTCATAAATATTGGTTACTTTAGATTATTATTTCAGAACTTTTCTTTCTCCTTTCCAATCATAATTTTGAACCTTAAAATCTATTCTCTGATAATCAGTAATAAAGTACGTAATCAGTAACAAGATATTTACAAACAAAATTAAATAACAATAATAAAAAATAAAGCACACAATCAATAATTACATACATATGATCAAAAACATTAATAAGTCTATAATGATTATCTAATTGCACCAAAAATTCTTTAGTTGAATAAAAACAGTGTTCAAGTAAACACGATGCTACTGCAGATTTGAAGGAGGTTAATTTGCTAATATGCTGGTATTTCATTTTAGGTGGAAATTGATTGACATAGTTTTACTCCCATATGCATGACACAATTCCGATTTTCCCTTTCTACATTAATATCACATTTTGTTCTAGTACTAATGATTACATATGTTTTCATTTGTTAACAGAAGAGTAATGATTATTAAATATCTTTTGATAAACAAAAGAGATGCAAGAGATGCAAGAGCATGGAAGAGACAAAGTTTGTAACTTCTTAATAGTTTGGTAGGCATGAGTTTAATTGTCTGGTTCCTATCAGTATTCTCACAAGTTTCTTCTGCATAATGAATAAACTTTTACAGGGAGTGGATTCCCCCAAAGTGAGTGAGCATATGCAAAACAAACATTACAAGCTGTTTCTAAACCTATACGAGATGGTATCCACAATATTCGGGACTGGTGCTGCCATCTCGACAGTAGTTGCAATAGAGTTCTGTATCGCTTGGTGGCAACAATAGCACATCTGATGAGTGAGTGTTTAAAGTTTCATGCAACTGGGTAGATGTGTTGATATTCTATAGTATTTTTCATGATACTCTGTGTGTAGTGTGTGGCGATTTTACGATGGATCCAACATTAGAACAGAGAGTGTGCATCAAATTCTGTGCAAATCTCGGGAATAATGCTACAGAGACCCTTGCAATGATTAAACGAGTATTTGGGGGGGGGGAGGCAAAGCATGAGCGTACATGTGTGTTTGAGTGGCAAGCTCGGTTCAGGGCCGACCGTACGCTATTGAAGACGATGCTCACACCGGTAGGTCCATCAGCTGCACAATGCCTGACATTGTTGCCAACATTCAACACTCGTTCGTGAGAATTGACGTCGAACCATTGAATTGCTCATGAAGTGGGAATTGGTTATGGGACATGCCAACGAATTTTAACTGATGAATTGGGCATGCATCGTATCGCCACAAAATTTGTGCCAAGGATCCTGACTGCTGATCAGAAGGCGCAGGCAGCGTGTTGAAGTTTGCACGGAGCTACGTCAGGCCGTATCCGATGACCCAACCTTCTTGTCCAGGGTCATTACCGGCAACGAGAGCTGCATGTACGCTTATAACCCTGAGACAAAACAAGAATCCTTCCAGTGGAAGAGCCCGAACTCACCAAAACATAAAGGCGAGACAAGTCAAGAGCAAAGTCAAGAGCATGCTCCTCGTTTTCTTTGATACCAAGGGGATTGTGCACAAAGAATTCGTCGCACCAAATCAAACAGTGAATTCCACGCACTACTGAAACGTTTTGCGACAGCTCCGTGAAAATGTGCGGAGACGACGGCCCGAACTTTGGCGACAAGGGAACTGGCTGTTGCATCACGATAATGCGCCTTGTCACAATTTTGTACACCAAGAGCTTCTTGACGAAAAACAACATGGCGGTTGTCCCCAACCCACCGTACTCGCCTGATTTGGCACCCTGCGACTTCGCTCTATTTCCCAAACTGAAAATCAAGTTGAACGGATTCAAGCAGAAACGCTGTCTGTGCCAAACACCCACAATGACTTCCAAGATGCACTTGGAAAATGGCAGAATCTCTGGGACCAGTGTATACGTGTGGAAGGGAACTAGTTCGAGGGTGACGGCGGTCATTAGTCTCAAATTAAGTTTCTGATCAGATGGCAGCATCAGTCCCGAATATTCTGGATACCACCTCGTATTATTCAGCAAGCTATCTATACAAACTGTAAATTCTAACTTCAACTTTATGTGCACTGCAACAGGGAACACCTCTGGTTAGGTGAAATGGACTAGACTACAAGCTGAAAGCTAACAAGATTGCTGATATAATGAAAACTAAGATGATTTATAATTTAATGCAAGTATAATAACTTTCGAAACATGTGTCACAATGTATGGTCCATCTGAGTCCCTAGATTCCGATGAATATGCTTATCCAACTGTTCCTTGCCTTCTGCAAACCATGGACTATAATGTAGTTCCATGATTCACTCGGAGTTGTACTTCTAAAAATTGTAATAATATCCATTAAGTTAGGATGGTGGTTACGTCAAAGTATATATTCTAAAAGTGTAGGCATGTTGTGTTGACAACACTGATATACCTAGGCTTAAGCTGCACATTTCATAACATGATATAGGAACGAATCCCAGTGGAATAACCACAGTACTTTTTTATAAAACGCTTTGATGACTTTTTGATAAAAGGCCATACTCAGTGGTGGAACGGTTTTTAATCAGGGGGTGGAGATGGTGGGTGTTGTATTAATGCCCCAAGATGATTGCGTTGCATGGAGCGGTTCTCTGGTAGGTGTGTATGGGAGGTGCGGTTCTGTCGTTGACTGCTAGTAGTTGTCTGGTTGTTCCAAGGCTCCTAGCTCAGTCGTCTGCTCCAATGCTGTTGCAATGAATCTCAGAGTCCTCTGGAGTGTTTGTTTTGGGAACAGGAAATGTATCACCCAAAAGATACATGAGATTGATGTCTTCCAAACAGTTTATCGAATTTTAAGGCACCAGTTGTTTATACTTGACTGCTCGCCGTTACCTAATACATTCCCATTACTTTGTTGTACTGATACAATGTTTCCTACTTTAATCTCTTACTCCTTTCACCAATGTCCCGTCGGTCCTGGTGGTGTAGTGGTTACCATACTTGCCTTCTAAACTCAAGATGCGGGTTCGATCCCGGCGATGGATCTTTTCGGGCGTAAAAATCCTAAGTATGGCTTCCTTCGGCAGGGAAATAAAAACATGGGTCCCGTGTCGTACATTTACGGCACGAAAAAGAACCTCAAGCCTGAAAGAAGAGGCCTCTGAGTAAAATTTGTCGGCCGTTTCACGCCCTGAATTGAATGGGACGCTGATGACCTGAGATGTAAAAGAGCGTCCGTAAATTTAAAAAAAAAAAAAAAAAAAGTCCGTCTTCCTCTCACTAATGCTTTACTCCTTTCCCTAATCTTCTACTCCTCTCACTAATGCCTTCGGCTCTCTGATATCTCGTTTTTCCATATTATCGCCACGCCCCTCGCTAAATTAAATTCCCCCATTTATTATTTTATTCCCGAGTTATAAGTTCATCATTGGCTATCTTAAAATATTTATTATATAGCTAAGTTCTCCTCATTCGCTTATTTTTATGCGATGGCCATTGGCTAAAATTACTTTCCCCCTTCTAACATTCACTATCTTGCCACAAGCCTGGATTTCCTAGAAGCGGTCTGTCATAAATTTCGGCATTTTCCTATATGCTGGACTTCTAAAATAATGTCTCTTTCCTCCCTTAGTCCTTTTTAGATTTCCAAATGTTCTCATAGATAACGCACGCATATTTCTCATTTGCTTTTGCAGCCATTCTCATGAATAGGCGGCATAACCCTTTGGACTCTCGGCCTGCCTGTAATAAAACATTTCGTCTTTGTTCTGACATTGTTCTGACATTTAAAATCATCTCTATGCCTTATATGTTTGATCTATTTCCCGTTACAGCCATTTCCTTACTTGACCATCTTTTGCCGACAATTTACCACACCCTGCTTGATGCGTGACCATCTATTCTTTTGTGTCTTCTGTAGGCTAATTTCCTTCCGAAATAATCACATTGGCAGAAACCTTATGACATGACAAAGTAATCTCCCCATTTGTATATCTCAGCCTTGGGTAAGAAAGGGTCAGGGGGCGAGCCGTCATTACATTATAATAGTTATCTCTGTCTCTTTCTTATAGGTTTACCTACAGGTGGCTACAGTCAACACAGAATGAATACACTGCCTCTTGCAAATTACATACATACAAGTAGATGTCTCAAATCATATCAATCCCTATTAAAAGTATCTCTAAATCATTTAATTTTATATATATATATATATATCAAATTAATACTTTATAAATATAACTCTGCATCCTCAATTTTTAGATCAATGTAACTATCACTACAATCAATTTATTAATCTAATAAAGGTAGCCTATAATTACAGCTGTAGTAGATAGCCAAATGTTCTCAAGAGGATTCAGTTTCATATTTGAAATAACTAGGATATAAAAAGTGAGAATAGATAAAAAATAAATAAATAATAATAAATCGTTGTTTTATTACTTTTACAACATGAATAGATGAATATTCGAAACACAGAATCCAAGACTAGCTTTTACATTTTAAATAGCATATTGGAATGTTTCAGTAGAACAAGGAGTTGATTTGAAACCTAAAATGGCCGAATGGCTTAACATGTGCTTTGGTAGTTAGCTAAAAAATTCAAGAAAATGATCAAGTTTGGTTACCAAACCCATTGCTAAAATTGTTAACATGATTGGTACTAGAATTAATTTAGTTATCCTTGGTGTTGAAAGGTTTCAGTCAATCAGAATTGCCGCCATTAATCATTGTAGGTATGTAAAACTGGAGTCACCTTGAAAACCACACTCTAGATTAAGAATGAATCAACATTTAACTCAAAAAAATTTCCTTGAATAAACAGATATTATGAACATATTGACTAAAATTAATACTGCAGAAAAAAACTTTTAATAGCAGGAATAATTTTTCACTAAAATTGTATCTAAAACCATAACTGTAGCCAACATAAATGTAATTTAAAAATATCAATTTGTGTAAACAAGTTTCCCCAGTGTATGAGGCAATATCACTGGAGTCAGATAGGGGGTAAGCTATTGTTTGACATGGTGATGTGTAATTCACTGGTTTCAAAATTTTAATTTTCACACTCTTCTGCAGGTTTTCCTATCTTAATGAAATAGGAAGATATTGTCCCCTGCTTTCTTTTTTATTCTGAACTAACATAATGATCATGAATCATGTCAAACTTGTTGACAATGAAACTGCTTCTGAACTACTGATGGTATGAAATTTAACTTTTTATATTCAAATAATTTTCATTATTAATCATGAATAATAATAGAATAGAGACACTGCTCTAGGGATAACTGACAGTGAGTGGATTTCCAGTGTAAACAGGCACTGTTTGTAAGTCTTGCACATTCAACGCCAGCATAATGTTTCTGTTCAGGCCTAGTGTTTAATATTCTAATGTAGGATGATAGGGCTGCTTAAATCAAATCATTCTAGTTGTTGATGAATAAAATATGTTTCTAAGTACATGCCCTTACTGCTCACATAGGGTTTAAGTCCCAGCAGCTGGATATACTATAACCACCTGCGCCTTATGGGTATTGCATTAATTGTCCACCAAACTCTAATTTTCCTAACATTAAGAGGGGTTTCTTGAATACATTTGTACACACTTCAAATTTTCAGGACACCATTAATGGGTGTTGAGACTGCTGACATGAGCATTTTGGTGAAACCATGCCTCATCTGAAAAGAACACAAATTGTGAGTTGATTAACCTTTTAGTCACTGATGAAAGAAACCAGCCACAATAATGCACACCTTCTACAGGATCACCTTTGTAGACAATTGAATGTGTACATGGTAAGATTTAGTTTTAGCAATTTTGTTGCTGTCTATGCAGAATACATTGAAATACCAACTTGTTGTGCTAACTTTGGTAGTGATTT
This sequence comes from Metallyticus violacea, assembly GCA_030762175.1. Classification (NCBI taxonomy): domain Eukaryota; kingdom Metazoa; phylum Arthropoda; class Insecta; order Mantodea; family Metallyticidae; genus Metallyticus; species Metallyticus violacea. Next base: position 21,768,866 of record CM060837.1, on the reverse strand, counting down.
TGGTGGGAAATGTTAAAGTTTTCAGCCTAATTCGTCTAATTTATCTTCTGCTAAACTTTTACATTTTTATGTTTATTGTTTTGCACTGATCTAATAGTATCCAATTTATTCACATGGTTGTGAATTGCAGTTCTGAAAGAAGTAATTTCCCAGGAACTTCTGAATAAGTTCCTCTCAAATGTGATTGACTGATTCATATTTATAATAACATTTACACAGAAAATGTCATTGCTCATAAGTCTTCGCAAATGTAACACCCAACTCTTTACTTTGTTATAACATTTTGCATTCATTTGTATTTCGAAAATCTGTAGATTCCTCTAAATGATAGGAATAAAATAAATGTGTAAATGGTGTTCTGAAGTTCCACCAGGATAGGCAAGCAGTCACAAGTGGGGGGAGGGGGGAGCTGGCTTTGACCAAGATGCAAAATCCTGTGAAAGCAATGAGAGCATATTCTGGAAGCCCAGTAATTCCCAGAATATAGTAAGGAAAAGTTTTGTGTATAAAATATACTATCTCCTTCTGTAAAATGTCATTACTGATTAATCTCCTTTTGTAATAATGGTAGTTGATATACCTTTTAAGATAAGGTGCAGTTTTGCGGCTTGCCCAGTGAAAAATAAGGCAACTATAACATAACCTAAGTTTTGCTGTACAACAAACAACCACATTAGCAAAGAAAGAGAAACACCTTTGGCTATATTTGCAAACCTGAAGTTATACAGCCATTCTGCTTTTAATATTATAGATATAAGAAAATGTAAAGTGCTTGTGTTCCAAGAAACAACCTTAATTTCGCTTTCTTTACATAAAAATATATTCTAAAATTTTAACAAGAATATTACTTACACTTTTCAGATGATTGTTGTACTTCTTAATTTCAGCTTTTTTCAGATGTATATGGGAACTTATTTCTTTTAGAATGTCTTCCATTACTCCCACATTTTTTGGTACTTTTGGTTTGCTAAGAAAAACACCAAAACATGCATATTTATGAAAAATATATGGTTGTTATTCTATTGAAACAGTTATTACATCTATTTGAATAAAAATTAAGAAAAAGAGTCTTATTAAGTTTACAATATATATATTTATTTATTTAGATGATATGTCTGATTGAATGGTGAAAGTGCTGTACAGACCAGTAAAAATAACTTGAATTTGAGATCAGTAAAAATAACTTGAATTTGGACACTTAAAACAAATGTGAAGTTGGTGCAGTAGATTTTCTTAACTGTTATGTAGTGATAATTGATGACAAGTTTAAACATTTAGTTACACTTTCGGTGATTACAACTGTTCACAAAATAATATAACATATCTTGGTGGATGAAAGAATGCCTTCTATTTTTTTCTCCCAAAAACTTTAACTGCTATTATAACACACAGTACTTCTGCATTTTCACACGCATTCTACTATTTTTCTATTTATCTAAGTCATCTTTGACTGCAGTGCTGTATTTCAACTCAGTAAAACCCTATTTTGGTTCCAAGGCATCTTTTGCAAAATGGTAACTCCAGAGTACATCCTCAAGGGGACAATAAGTGCTAGGCTAGATATGGACTATTAGGCAGGTAGGCCAATAGTCTGTACCAGTGTTGCAACTGGATTTCTAGTGTGAGGCTTTATGTTGCTGTGGAGAATGTGGATATTGTTCATGTTTCCATCTGGTCAATCCTTATGCATACAGAGTTGAGTTTGGATTTTTACACCAGCATAGCAACTATAGGGGCGCAGTAACTTTATCTAATTTTAGAAAAGAATTTCACTAGAATTGTGGATGAATTAAAAATCAGATAGAAGGAAATGATTATATACAATCTTTCCAATTTGGATTGAGTGATAAAAGGGAAAGTCATTCAGCAAATTACAAATGCATGTGGAATACTGCATGTTTGCATGAGGCAACCGTGCCTATTGCACTTGATGGCAGCATTAGTCAGGTGGCAATTGCTGACATTCGACACGATACAACAGATGTTTACAATAGCGAAACAAGCAGTTGCAAGATGGTGTCCCCTCTGGGTGAGTGAAGAAACCTGGAGCAGTGCTCCATTGTGCAAGTTTTGTGGGCAAACGTTATGAAATCTAAGAATAATCATAAAAAAAAAGCTTCCCATCTACGGTGAGAAGTGTTTGTTACGTCATGCTGATTACAATTGAGTGTAGAAGTTCTCTGAGGGGCAGACACGTATTGAAGACGAACAGCGCGTCGGCCGAACAATGGAGAGATTGGTTGTCACTCAGTCAAATATGCAAAAAAGTTGAACACTTAATCCGCGCGGACAGAAGGGTAACTATTGCCGCTATTATTGGCTGTTCACACAGCGTGGCGTATCTCACAACGCATGACAGGTTAGGTTTTTACAAAATTTGTACAAGATTGATGCCGCGTATGCTGGCCCCATGACACAAAATGTGAAGAATGGATCTAACATTACAGCATCTCAATAACTACCACGATCAACGACACGATATGGTACAGGTGACAGTCTTGGGCTCACCATTACCAGCTCCGTGACAAAGCGTGCATCAATGCAGTGGAAAACCCTGCTCTCGTTGCCTGCAAAGGAAATAAAGTTTAAAGTGATACCATTCGTCGGAAAGTGACGCTCACAGCCTTCTGGGATTACGAAGACATAATGCTCACCGCATTCCAGTCTCAAGGACAAACATAAATACCGACTTCTACTATGATAACCTCAGGAAACTTCGTAAGGCCATTCAACGGAAGCGACCAGGACTCCTCGCCAAAGGCGTGTTGTTCTTGCATGAAAAGATCGTCCTCATACCTCCAACAAGACAAATGAGACGCTGCAAAAATTCAAGTGGGAAGTCCTCGAGCATCCCTCACAACTCCAACCTGCTTCAGGATACTTCCATTCGTTCAGCCCTCTTCAACATCATCTTTCGGGCACAAACTTTCTCTACGCTGAAGAGAGAAGTCACCGCCTGGTTCCGACAGCAGCCCAAAGTCTTTTATGCTGCTCGATTTCAGGGACCTGTGAAACGATGGGACAAGCGCCTCAATGCAGATTCAGAGGGAGACCAGGGAGCCCAGACCCTTCACCCCATCATATCATATGACAATTATAAAGTTTAATGGTCCCGTGCTTACATACTTGCATCAGTTATTTTCCATTTTCGAGTAGCAATTATGTTGATTTTTATATACACCGAGGGTGCCAAAAATGTATACACACGTTCACAGCAGATATCTATTTAATATATTTCAGTTAGACCGAAAAACATATTGTATAATGAATGAATGAATAGTGTTTAACGCCCGTTTTTGCTACAGAGGAACCACAGGCGGTGGACAGTGTTGATACATGAGATGAAATGAAATATTGGGAAAGGATTTGTTTTTAAGGAAGGAATCGTTCCAGGCCTAAGTTTAGGGTACCTCTCCGGCATTTATCATTTATGAGGACTAAAGAAATCCTGGAAAAATCCTCAATAAGGAAGGACGGTCCTGGCGGTATTCGAACCCAGACTTCCAGCTCACGAGTCCGTGTCTTAACGACCTCGGCCACCCGTGGCGGCGCAATAATGTGTAGTATGATCTATAAACATATGTGATTCACATACATTATGATAGCGTTGCTACATGACGTAAACGGAGAAAATGGAGAAAACGAATGGTTACACAATGGTTTCTTGTCGGTCCTGGTGGTGTAGTGGTTACCATACTTGCCTCCTCAACCCAAGATTGCGGGTTCGAACCCGGCGAGGAGCGATGGATTTTTTCGGGTGTAAAATCACAAGTATGGCTTCCTTCGGAAGGGAAGTAAAGCTGTGGGTCCCATGTCGTACATTTACGGCACGATAAAGAACCTCAAGCCTCAAAGAGAGGTCTCTGAGCAAAATTTGTCGGCCGTTTCACGCTCCGAGTTGAATGGGACGCTGATGACCTGAGATGTCATCTGCTGGACCGACTCAATTATCTGCTGTTTAAAATTTTGACTTATAGTGTAGCCTAGAAATTCTGAATTTTATTCCTGTTGAGAATTATTGTCATCAAGGGGTCTGCAGGCCAGGCTTTGGTCTTGTACGGCAATCGCAATTGCCCAGTGAACACATGAGTACACTTTCTTGATGTGGTAAACTGTTGTATATATTTGTAGCTCGGTGCCTGTTTCATGTTCTCTTGCGCCCTTTGTAATATTAACATGCTGCTATGCCCCAGATTTCGCAGGCATAGGGATGATCAAGGCTTTAAAAAGGTGTAGTTTTAGGTAGACAGACATCTCTCTGGAACTGAATACAGGGACCAGTTGAGCAATTACTCCCTGCGAGCTGTGAGCAGTTTTAGCGACGTATCTTCCAAAAGTAAGTCAGCTGAACTCTCAAATAAGTGAGGGAATTCTCTGCTGTCTATATGCAAGAGCAAGGAAGTTTGCGGGTAAGCCACGTTTTGTGAATATAATGGTGATGCTTTTTGCCTACAACACATACACTACCTTTCGATTAAGGTAACCATAAATCTAGGAATAAATCTAGCAAATAATGCAAGAGTATATATTTTACACTGTATCTTAGAAAGTTTTAATTCTACCAATATGAAATTTTTAAGAGACATTAAGAAAACATAAACAAAAGAAGCTCTGTAACTTTTAATTCTCTATAGCACATAAAAAGTTTTTATATCTTTTTAAACCAAAATAAAATTTTGTTGAAAAACTGAAAAAACACTGTGACATAATCATGCATTTTTCTTGAAAATTATTGATGGAATTAGAATTACTTTTTTTTATTTATTTAAATTGCAGAGAACATGTTATCCTGGGAAACAGAATAATATATATAGACTAGTAGTTTGAAAAAAAAAATAGTTTTAAAATTATGAAAAAATTTTTTTTTTAATTTCTTATTGATATTGATTTTAATCAACTAATAGTGATATTTAAATACTTCTAGTTACCACACTTTACATTTACATACATTATGTGTGTGCAACTTTTCAACAATATAGGTCCAGCCAATCCTGAGAAAAATGCACATTTATGTCAAAATTTGGAAATAAGATTAATTTTTGCATTAGAAAATTAAAATTTACAGAAAATCTTTAGTTAAATATTCTTAATATCTCATAAAATTTCATGTTGAGTGTAGCGTTATTTGTATAGGGTCAATGACTTTGCCCATGTGTCTGTTTGTTTTGAAAACCAGAATGAAAGCCCATAGTATTAACTACTATTATACATTTTTATGTAAGTTTTTTGTGCGTAATCTACGATAAAATGCAGAAGATATTGAATGTTTTGATTTCCATTATCAGATAAGGGGCTTTTCTGTGAAGCCCCGCAGAGAATTGCAAAAAGACAATGCTTACATAAACTCTCATTTCTTTATCTGAATATTCCCGGAAAGAGTAATCTTGTAATTTTAACCATTTTGTGGCTTAACTGAGTAATAAAACAAAGTCGTTCTTCAGCAGTAAGTATCGCCAACCTCAACGCGTGCATATTATCGCCGCTCTCATAAAGTTATACACGGCATATAAAAGTTTTGCTATCTAATCCACTATCTCATTCTCCTGATGAATGTCACGTTGTCACGTTTCAGATGACAGGCAATCGATCATATATACGGATTGAAATGGCTAAATGTTACCTCCACAGTACGCGGCCTAAGTTTATTAATATATTTAGCTATTATTTCTATTTCTATCAACCTAGGATTATCTTGCATATGATATTTAGTCGCTATTTTACCCGTTTCAATGTCATTTCCTAACAAGCATATATTTTTATTCTAAAGATCCTGAACTGCATATTGTCTCTCCCCAACAAATTCGCCTCTATCGCACAATAACGCAGAACCTTGCTCATAGAAAGGGACGGGGTCACCTTCTTTTGTTCATTGATTTTTTTGAGGCTGACCCACCGTAACAAGATACAAAAGTCAACAACCAAATAACACTTTACTTACAGATACCAGGGTTCCTATTATTTCAACAGCTTACTGCTTAAAATTGGCTGAAATGAATCCTCTGCAACAGCCACTGTTGCATCATGCAAGGAGCTTTTATTTGACATACTGGATTATACCGCCAAGGGTGACCGAGGTCGTTAAGGCGCGGACTCGTGAGCGGGAGGTTTGGGATTCGAATCCCGCCAGGACCATCCTTCCTGACTGAGGTTTTTTCCAGGTTTACCTAAGTCCTCATAAATGGTAAATGCCGGATAGGCACCCTAAACTTAGGACTGGAACGCTTCCTTCCTTTAAAAAATAAATCCTTTCCCAATATATCATTTCATCTCATGTATCATCACTCTGTAGTAAAAACGGGCGTTAAACACTGTTCAAAAACTCGTTTAGGCCCACCTACCGTTAGATTGTCTCAATAACTTATAACTAACCATCGATTTTTTAGTAGTGTTTAACGTCCATTTTTGCTTCAGAGGCACCACAGGCTGTGGACACTGATGATACATGAGATGAAATGATAAATTGGGAAAGGATTTTTTTTTTAAAGAAGGAAACATTCCAGGCCTAAGCTTAGGGTACCTCCCCGGCATTTGCCATTTAAGAGGAATGAGGAAAACCTGGAAAAAAAACTGAGTCAGGGAGTACGGTCCTGGCGGGATTCCAACCCCAGACTCACGAGTCCGCGCCTTAACGACCTCGGCCACCCGTGGCGGTTACTAATCATCGTGTAGAAATACTTGATGGGTATCACATCTCAGCAAACAAAAGAATAGCCATTTGCGAAATACAGGGTGGCCCAAAAGTAGCTAAACACTCAGTGAATTTCAGTTAACAAAGGATTGCACTTCTTTTTATGTTCAAAAGTACCTAAACACTCAGTGAATTTCAGTTAGCAAAGGATTTCAATTCATTTTATCTTCAAAATGTTTCCTTTCTGCATTGGAGTCTACCTGGAACACTCTGACACACATGCAAACACATCTGAATGCTGTTGTGCAAATTTTTGGAAGGAGTCCTCAATGTTAACATTCAGCGCTTCAACAGTTTGTGGTTTTCTTCCATACACTTCGTCTTTAACCATGCCCCAAAGGAAGAAATCCATTGGGATAAGATCAGGGGATCATGGTGGGAATTCAATTGCTGCACGACATCCAAGCCCTCTTCTAGAACAACTAAATCATAATGAGCAGAAGCTCCAACATGCTGGAAGTAAAACAGATCAAAGTTGCCCAAATGCACGATGATTCCTCTTGAAGTAGAACAAAGTACTTGTTACCATCAATAAAGTGCGGCTCAATTACATCACGTGGCGATATTGCACCCCACACAGTTTTGAAAGAAATTGGGACCATGTCGATTACTGATCGAGCATAATCTCACAAAATTGCATCCGTGGTCTGGATCCTCTTCCAACAAACCATATGTCAGACGTGGAATGTACATTTTGAATTTCTGCTGATGCAATATCCTTTGAACTGATTGACGTGAAATTGCTCGAAATGCAACCGCCAATCGTCTTGAGAACTTTCTTGGACCGCGCCAGATATTGAGTTAATTTTCGTGCTCTGCTAGATCGCTGACTAAGATTGCATTCAAAACTAAACCTTCAATTTCAAATTTGTGAATTACATTGTAAACAGTCTTACGTGATGGTGAATTTGACTCGAAAAGTTCTCTCTATTCCCACATTACATACTTAAACCTTGTTAGTAATTCCTCTCTAACATTTTCAACTGTTACTGCGCTGACAGTATTACTAATATAAGGAACACACATACAGTGCAGTTAAAAACAAATGAAGAAGTAAAACATTTTGAACATAACATACAAATCATACGTTAAGTGAAATTTACTAAATGTGTCCAAACTTTTGCGCCATTCTGTATATTAAATATGGAAAATGACTTTCAGCTACCTGTCGAATTTTAATTTGGAAATAAGTACACACATTTCACAAAACCTGTGCGTCTTGTCATACAAAGAATCTCGTTTTCTTCAAATGCATGCAAATTGTTCCGCCATTTTGCTTTATCTTATCGAACAAAGCAATGCAGTCCATAGATCTTGGGTAAAAAGTATGATGTAGGTTGTATCTGATCGAAAATGTTTTAATATCGTTCAAAATTAATAAAGAAGAAATAAAGTCATTACAATGTAAAAATATAATACAGTTTTGGTAAAATATCTGTCAAAGAATTTTATTGTAGTGACTACTGATATTGTCTCTTAAAATAATCGGCAGCTTATTCAAAATTAAGCACACCCAATCATTTGAGGGTTTTAGTTATGCACAAAAGATGTATGTAATTAATCCATTTCATTCATGTATTAAACATCGCTCTAATCGTTCACTTACTTTTGCTGTATTTGTTCCCACATCTTGTGTCAGAAGACAATGGACGTCAGGTACTGAAACTCTATCTGTGAACAAAAGAAACAAACCACTATATTCATTGACACCATTAACTACACAATTTAATGAAATTTTTGGCGTGCGTCCGCAGCTGAAAGCAAGCCGCGTGGGTTCAAGATCGCGTCAGTTGCCGCTCCTGTCAATGGACAATTCTCGCATAGCTTTGACCAACAATTGCATACACACAATCGTTCTTTTTATTTCATAATGCAATGAAGAGCACATACATCGCCAAATGAACTGTTTCAGCGCTTCAGTTTGGCTTTTGTTTTAAAAATGTTCAATCTGAATAACTACCAATTAAACATAAATTTAATTTAAACAAAAACATGTTAATTTAGGTTTTTTTTGCGGGGGGTTTAAAGCAAGTGTTGATTCTGTTAGAGGGTTTACCGGCCACCTCCACTTTGAAACTTTCAAATGGTACCCTACCTTTTGATGCTTAATTTTAAAGAGGATAGAATTCATATTATGATATCTGTTGTACAATTATTAGTATTACAGTACTACAGCCTATTTCGGAACCCCTGAATAATCCGCTTACATTCTTTATTATGGTGTATACACAATTTTGAAATATTTCACTATCTAAACACATTTATTTTTAATGCTCAATAGTCTTTACCGAATTCCGGATTGTTTCATAGTTAACACAGGAATTAAATATTAAGTTACAGGCAAACCTCCATCGCTAATAATCTGATTTCACTGATTTTCAGCAACTATGTCATACCAATGGCATATACCGAGTTCCCTTTAAAAAAAATTAAATTGCGGCCGCTAGAGCGATTTTTAAATTTAGCTTTAACCCTCACTCGGTTTTCAGTTATACCTCCCTTCTAATGGCCCGATTGTTCTGATTTTTAGAAACTACTTTCATTAAATTGCAGCCGCTAGAGCAATTTAACCCCCCCCCTTTTTCGCTTCAGGCTAACTCCCAACCCCAATGGTCTAATTTTGCTGGTTAACTGATGATTATATTCCGAGTTTCGTTGATAAAAAACAAAAATTGCGACCGCTAGAGCGTTAACAAATACACATATACATATACCGAGGGTGCCTAAAAATGTATACTCACTATCACAGTAGATATCTATTTAATATATTTCAAAGTTGGACCGAAAAACAACAGTAATGTGTAGTATGATGTTCTGTAAACAGATGTGACTCACATTACATTATGATAGCGTTGCTACGTTACAGGTAAATCAACAATGAACAAATGAAGTCAAGATTATCGTAAACTGTTCTGTAAACAGATGTAACTCACATTACGTTATGCTACCGTTGCTACAACAAAATGGAGCCAAGATTATCGTTTGAACAGTGGAAATCAATTTTGAAGCGGTAATTGGAAAACCTAGAATGTTGTTGAAGTTCAAAGGCAATGGAGACGTGTGTACAGAACAGAACCGCCAACGCGAGTAACAATTGAACGCATTCGAGACAAATTTGAGACTCGTGGTACCATATGCGATGTTCACAAGGACAGATCTGGGAGACCTCGCACAGCAACAAGCCCCGCATCCTGGATCCAAGGCACTATCCTAGGCACGGGATAGGAAGAAGCGGTCCGGTTGAGTTTCTACTGCATTCTCCGGGCCTAACTCCGTTGGACTTTACCTATGGGGAATTCTTAAGGATGAAAACCAGCTACACTGGCAGCACTTCGGGAAGAAATTGAAACCGCATGTCCTGCAATCGCTGAGAACACTTTCGCAAACGTTGCTCAATCAGTAGTTCAACGTACTCAGAAGTGTATCGACGCCGATGGTGGGTATTTTGAGCAACTGTTGTAACTGTAAAATTGTAAGATGATTAGTGCTCATCATTTTCTGTTTGTGTGAATTCAGTTTTGTTATGTTAACACAGTTTTTTCTTTGTTTGAAACGTGTATACATTTTTACAACCTCTGTATAATATATACTTATATCGTTTATTTATTTATGAGATTGTTCTTCTGGAATGCTAAAGGAATTTTGCTATTTGATTGTATTCAGAAGGATAAGCCGATAACCGCAGAGAATATTTCAATCTTTTAAACCAATTAGATCAAAATAATGATGATGATGATGATGACGACGACGACGACGATGATGATGATGATAATAATAATAATAATAATAATAATAATAATAATAATAATAATAATAATAATAATAATGAAAAGATACGTTTGCACAATAAAATTAGTTTTAATCAAGACTCACAAAAGCGTTTTAGAGATAGGAAAATTGAGAGGATTTTGAAGTATGAATTATTGTTGGGCATCCTCTCTATTCCTTAAATATGGCTCCCTCTGACTTTCATTTTTTTTTCCCCCCAAAGATCAAAGTTTTTCTCGTTGGTCAACTTTTTCATTAAATCTAGAAGCGTTTGCAGCTGTTTTTGCAAACCTTTTGGAAAACCACTTTAGAAGTGAGAAAGTGACTTTGAAACACCACTGAAATAGATGCATTCATATCAAGAGAGATTATGTTGAGGATAAAAAATAATATTCATGTTAAAAACTCGTTCATTGTGGGCCGTGTACTTTTCAAACTGCTCTCGTATATTTTTAACTGTTAGTATAAAATCTTATTAACTATTGATTAAATATACATTTCCTATATATTTATGAACATTATTTAATATACATGCAAGCATATCTTGCTCTCCCATTTTAACCGATCCAATTTTCTAAGATTCTGTTAATGTACGTGCATGTAATACAAACTAACGGTAAAGAAACTTTCACACTACTACCAACTATAAATCACAAATACTGTAAAATCTAATTAATGTTCATGAATTCTATCTTTATTTTAAGCATATTACATGCAATTATTATGAATTTCATAGCTAAATCTCGATATAATCAAACTGCAGAAGAATAACCACTTAGCCTCCTCTTCATCATCTTCTTCTTGTTCTTCTTCTTCATCATCATCATCATCATCATCATCATCATCATCATCACCACCACCACCACCACCACCACCACCACCACGCACTGTTGAATTCAGTTCATTTCGCAGTCTAAACACAGAAACTAGCGCAAAACAAAAGACGATTGAAAACATACTAGAAAACCTCTGCAAATCTGTTGCGATGCGTGCATCTTTGCTTAGACTGCAATTATTAAAGGTCAGGAGCCTGGTGTTGCCTGGCATTTTACCAAGCGTATGCGATTAAAACTAATATGAGCAGCAACTAATCAAAACGCAAAGTGACACATTTTCAGTTTCAGGAGGGGGGGACCGTATAACTTCTGAACCACCTGAAATAAAAATCCCAATCCAGTGTCATTTTGTAAATTTAATAGTTGTAATTAATATCTAGTTCATAATTAAAAGGATTGTTAGAAATGTGTTTTGAAGCAATTTTATGGACACATTGTATTTTGATCTGACTATACACACTGGATGTTAAATAATTTCAGATATGCAGTGTATGGTTCACAATTAAACATATCGCAGTTATATGATGTTAAACAATTTGGGCACCAGGTGCTAATAAATCGGTGTTTAAAGTCAAGCCGGGTGAAAAATTAGTTTACAATGTCTTTAAAACGGCCTTGCGAGCTTAGAAATGTTGATTTTCCTCAGTTCACTATCAGTGTTTTCAAGATTTAATGACATAAAACACCCTCAAATCTCGAACTAATCATGTGACAGTGCGACACTGAACATCTATTACCTGCCTCCTTGCATTACGTAGTCTACTCCAGCAGGAGCTGTTTGCTTGTGTGACGTAATGCATAACGTAAAAACTGATGTTCCGCAAGCCGCGGGTTCAGTACTTGGCATGGCGTTAATTTTATTTTTTATTTAATATTAAACTTTGCGATATGCATACTTCAGAATGAAATTTTCTTAAAATGTGATGCTATCAAGAAAAGGGCGTTGTCATATTCGACCAGCGCCACTCCCAAACATAGAGCATTCATTGTAGCAACAAGTAAGCTGTAATGCGGCATATTTGTAATAAAGAGTTATTCCACTTCAGGTACATACACAAAGAAGATGTGTTTATTTGCACACAAAATCTTATCAGCATCCACTTCACAGAAACGAAAACAATCTTGATGCTTCTGATACTTCGATAAGATATGGGCTTATTGAGCTATTGTTCGTTTTAACATTGTGTGCTGCATATAAAAATTTTAAGACCTCTTTCTCGGTGATAATGCAGTAGTTAATACAGATATCTCAAGGCCAGGTCGGCCTGCAAACGGGAAGAAAGTGGAATCCACGCATGATCTACATGATAATTGAATGACGCGGGTGCACTGGTTGTAATACGTCATAAGGAGAGTCAATCGATCTATGTTCCAGTGTGCACTTAATAACTAGAAACTTATTTTTAAGTTGCAAAATTATGCTTGGAAAGGGAAAGAAAGTACTGAAAATTTATAAAAAAAATATTAAAAAATGTTAAAAGTGCTTTTGTTCAGGTCTGAACCAGGTGCATTCAAGTTATAACATTTCCGATTTTTCTCCCTCAGGACTGGAAACAGAAACTTGCGGTTTGTTTTAAAATACGCGGGCATTGATTCTCAATATGTGGCAGAGATGGCAACACCGTATGACACACAGAACTCTAACGGCAGCGGCGAGAGTGAGGACAGTTTTTGATACTACAAATTGGCGACGTTTTCATTACAAGAACAGCGTGTAATCATTCGTTTTCTCCATTTGCGTGGTTTGACACCGACTAAAATTCATCGCCAGTTGAGTGAGACATGTGATGATGGTGTCATGGATGTGTCTACTGTGAGACAGTTCAAGGAAGGCAGATCGTCATGTGACAACAAACCAGGCAATCTCGGCCTCGCACAAGCCGGTCCGACGACATGATCGAGCGAGTACAGAAAGTTGTTTTGGATGATCGCCAAATGAGGAAAACATCGCCTCCAAAGTTGACATTTCCGTGGGATCTGTGCACACAATTCCGCATGAAGACCTGAAAATGAGGAAAGTGTCCTCCAGGTGAGTGTCACGAATGCTGACGGACGACCACAAGGCTATGCGCGTGGCATGTTGATGCGTGATGACGGCATGAATGGTACGTTCTTTTTATCGATTGTGACAATGGATGAGACACGGATGCCGTTTTTCAATCCTGTGTTGGACATTCTTGTTGCTTTTTGAGTCCGAATCTACGTGCATATGAAGTTTTTGAGTTTTTTTTTTTTTAAGTTTTCGCACCAGAAAACTGCCCATCTTATCCAAGGACCCCACAGGTTATGACAACGAAGCCCAGTAACTTCTTGATACAAAAGTTTACGATTTGAGGCTGTTACAAGAATATTCTTCAGAACAGCAATGAAATCATTTACCCTATTATATTACGCCTCGACTCTTTCGCAAACATGGTGTAGTTTTCATGTGCAATGTATGTCATATGGTTGAGATGTGGGTACATGACTTTCAGTTTTTGGAAAGTCTTAAGGATGCAGTATGCTTGATTAGTGACTAGCAGATAATATGACAGATAATCTAACATGAATCTCACTTCATGTTTGCGGATCACCTGTTTTATTTTCTTGATAGCATTCTCATAAATTGACTTTATATAATTTTTTCTCAGAGTGCTCTCATCCGGTACCTTGTGACCTGGAATTTCTGACCGAACTAAAGCTATGGTAAGATCTGCAGAGAACTAACTCGGTGACTACTGCATTTCGGATTCTGAAGTGAAGGCACATATCAAGGTAGATTGCGACTTGTGGAATTCAACATTCTTTGCATGTTATTCAGACTTTTTGATGCTTCTCATCGATCGCAATATTTACATTGCAGAAGGTACATCGTAGAATTCTCTTGAATCCTTCTGAAAGCACATACAAATTTGCAATCTAAATTTTGGCATGGTAGAGTATTCGGACTGCAACAGATACAGGGAAACTAGAGATTTTTGCTGTCTTTATGTAAAATGTGCGCGAATCGCACAGAGAACTGTCGTCTGGAAGAATAGCTTTAATTGAAATGAGAGTTTTCTCTTGCATGTTTCGTTGCGTTGTCTTGGAAACTATTGGAGCTACAAATGTATAAATATACCATTTTATAGCTCTCGTTCTGCTCTACAGAATGAGACTATGCTGCTCACGGACAGTGAAATTCGTTCTCATTTTTCTGCTCAAGAGGAGTGAAAAACTATTTATTTTTCTGCACAATTTTTTAACAAAACATAAAAAGAAAGATTTAAAAATTGAGCAGACGCATCAAAGAAGTGATGAAAAGGGGATAAATACACTAATGTCATGAAAAGGTGCAAAAAAGTGCAACAAACGTTTTGTATTTCATTTCATTCAGTGTCCAAAATACAACACAGCTATATTTTTGTAATGGTACTGCACTTTAAAATGCGTCCCTTGCGTTAATAGTGATGTCAGAGGGTATCGTATTGCAGGTGAATAATAAAAAACAGAACTGCACAATGCACATGTATTATGTAATCAAATGCACATATTACTTGTGGTGCCTCAGTAGTAAAAACGGGCATTAAACACTATTTAAAAAAATGTAATTTTAGCGGTTGCTGACATAACACGGAAATACAAGAATCGAATTCCTCCTTCCTCTGCCACTGCAATGCATTGCAATGCTAAGGAGGAAGGTCGAGTACTGGCGAGCAAGCTTGGCTCGTATTTGGCCCGTTCGAGATCCCGAAACCTTGCAGCAGTTGATAAGAGATTGTTATTCTGCAACAAAAGAGTAACTAACAGCTGGTTGAATTCAGTGGGTAAGAGACATTTCTTCTAATATCTTTTTTGGGCATTTTCAGAAAATGATGCAATGGTTTAGCCAATTGGGTGGTTTCAGTGTTAGAAGCTTTAAGAAATATATGACATCAGTAAACATATTCCAACTTATGAACCTACCCATAAAGATAATATCAAGGGTTCATGGTTACGTTTAAAAATATTTATACAGCATAGCTTTGTTTACCAAAGGCCATACATTGACGCAGTATTTATGAGCTGTCAGCCCCAGAGTCAATTAGATTGATTGTGACAAATAATTTTATGTAACCTCTTTATAGCCATGTTTATTGTTCTTTTCCCTGTACAAGTGTTGAATATTGTATGTAAAATGTAAGGCGCAGAAAGCTACCCTAGTCATAAAACCGGACCTGGAAATTTCTGTAGTCCTTTGTAGCAAGGTACCATAAAACATTTGGCGACTATAGAAATGAAAAGAAAGGGAAGAAGCCATCCGCTGCATGGAAAAGTCACGATCTTTACTTAGTTTTGCAGTTTTGAGGCCCGCAGTCAGTGTGGCAAGAGTATTCAGAGGGGCAAGGTCAGTGGAAAGACTTTCTCAGTTCCGATAAATTAGTGGAAAGCGATAGTTAGTTTTGCAAAGACGACCTTCTTTAGTTAAGTGCCCTGGTGTAATAGTTAATGTACAATAATGTAAGAACAATAAATTGTGTTCCATCTTCCCTAACAAGATATTATTAATCTACGAGTCCTTCCCCTATGGTCACAGGACCGAAAAAATTTCCAGCATCAGAGTCTCAACAGCCGTGGCAAAACTATAAGACAGCGGTAGCCATCGCCGGAGAGGAAGGAATTATTTACCCCTGAGATTACATCCAAAACCTAACAATTCAAATTTCCTTTTTCCAAAATCTTTCCCTCCATCGACACATTTAATTAACCTCCACATATTAAATACCGCTGCAACATTTCATTTAATTAATAGTATACCTTTAATTTTTGTGGTTTAATCTCAATAATAATAATAATAATAATAATAATAATAATAATAATAATATCATCATCATCATCATCATCCTCTATTTGGACAGATATATCTAAGAGTCAGATAAAAATGAACAAGTTTCCTACATTTGGGGTAAGTAGGAGCAGATTTTATTTTGTTTATTTTAAGGTTTAAAATCTTTTTATTCCCACCCCCCCTGTTTTGGATAATTATGGATTTTTTTTGCTATTATTTGCGCATTTTAAAAAGCACATAGAGAATCGCAATATATAGAAGTGAAAAAAATTATAAAAATTAAATGGCACATTATCTCACAAACAAACAAACACACATACATATTTAGAATGTTGTTATACATTTACTTCTTTTCAAGTAGTCAAAAACTTTCCCCTCAATCCCTCACTTAAGCACTTTAAATCGATTTGTTGATTTTTTTTTTTATTTGCGGACGCTCTTTAACATGTCAGGTCATCAGCGTTCCATTCAATTCAGGAGGTGAAATGGTCGACAAATTTTCCTCAGAGGTCTCTTCTTTCAGGCTTGAGGTTCTTTTTCGTGCAGTAAATGTGAGAGAGAACATTTTTCATCATAGAAAAAGAACGTTCTACTTCCACTGCAGTAATTCGAGCATATTTAAAACAAGCTATTTCGGAAGAACTCATGCCAGTTACAACAGAACATTCACCTTTGAGGACATCGTGGAAATGTTGATGAAGACGAAGTAAAGTAGTTTTGAATATTCCTGGCGAATGAGCAAAAGATGTACAGTAGTTTCTGGTCGTATTCATTCTCTGTTTATGCTTTTATAGGTGAATCAGGTTAGTAGCTCTCTTAATTCCGTGCTGAACACATTATAGCGACGGACAACAGAACGACATGGGACCCACGGCTTTACTTCCCTTCAGAAGGCAGCCATATTTAGGATTTTTACGCCGAAAAAAGCCATCGATCCTGGTCGGTTTGAACCCGCGATCTTGGATTTAGAAGACAATTTTAGGAAATTTGTGGTGGGATTAACTTCTAACTACATAAATGTACACGCAATTGCAAACGAGGAAGATAAGAGCGGTACGGCTGTGCAATAAACCGTCCCTACAATGTGTTCAGTACGGAATTAAGAGAGATACTAACCTGATTCCCCTACAAACGCATAAACAGAAAATGCACATGACCATAAACTACTGCGCATCTTTTACACATTTGCCAGCACTATTCAAAACTACTTTACTTCGTCTTGATCAACATTTCAATGATGTCTTGAAAGGTAGATGTTCTGTTGTAACTGGTATGAGTCCTTCCTAAATAGCTTGTTTTAAATATGCTTCAATCCCTAGAAGTAGAACGTTATTTTTCTACGATGAATAATGTTCTCTCTCACAAACGGCTGATCATGACAGCTGATACCTTGGAAAAAAAAAAACATCTCTTTGTTGCTTGTGACCAAGAAAAGTGAGCATAAGTACTTTAATTATGTGATAAAGAAAATATTAAGTACCTAAACAGCATATTTTCATTAACAATGAGTGATATTATTCTCTGTTTTCACTTTTAATAAATGTCTTTTTGAATTATATTACTAACTATTTTCAATAGTTTAAGTGTCTACCTATTTTAATCAAAATAAATGCCTGAACTTCCGGGCTCTGATCATGACGACGACAAAGAACGGGTAATCTATTTGGTATTAAATTTTTAGTATCAGTATTAATTACTATTCGGTTGTACACTGTTCATTGTCTTTAAGATTTTCCAGTAGTGAAAAAACATGAACGAACATAGGATTTCTAGGATCATTTGGTCAGAATTATTAAGAGGAATTCGATTCAGCAACTCTAACTCAGCAATCAGAACATTATCGATGGCTTTAATTCACAGAATACATTTTCTCAGCTCCTATTGTCACATCTGATTTAAATTTACAGATTACATTCGTTGACGTCAGTTATGGCTATTTACTTTTTTATTTTAAAGATGTTAGATCCCTATTGACAAGTAAAAATGTAGAGCATTACAGGGAAAATATCTGTTTCAAGAAAGAAAACACTTAAATCCTAAACCATTTAAATTTTTAAAGAAAATTCCTGTTCAAATAATTACAAATGTATAATACGTACATATGCATTAAGTCACTTATGTCCCATCCCCGGCTAGGGCCTCCGCAAGCGGGAGGCTCATCGATTTCTCATTTCTCCATGTCTATGTTTCTTATTTTACAAGTTTAATTTAACTAGAAAGGTTCAAGCGTTGAGTCTATTAAGTCTTTGTGTCATAAGTTTGGTATCACTTTCACTTTAATAATTATAATTATAAAAATTTCTGCGTACATAAATCAGTATTTCTTTACATAGATAAAAGATAATACTCTGTTTTATCTTCGACATGTTTGATCTTAGTAAATAACTGAAAGTTTTAATATATTACTTACTTCCTGTTAAATATAAAATATTGCACAAAGAGAATGAAAGCTGGTTAGCCAAATGTTTATAAGTAAAGCCAAACTATCCTGGATGTACATACCAGTATATGCGGAAAGGAATGCCTGCAACTTCGTTGCACTTTTGCAATTCCACATCTGAACTGACACAAGCCAATGCAAGAGTGGGAGAGATCCCAGAGAGAAAAGTGGGGAGAACACACGTCACTGGTTAAGAACAATTCTCTTATTGCTAACCTAGCTTAGTGATACACTGTTGAGCTAGCCAAAATGATGAGTTTGTATTTCTTACGTTGGCTGCAAAACAATACGTAAAAAAAATGAAACTCGCGCAGAAACAATTGCTTTAGATACCTACTAACTAACCTCGATTATAGTCTACATTTTATTTTTCAGTGATTTTTACTGTTTTATATATAGCTAAGACGAATATGATTTAAATGCCAAAATAGAAAAAGTTTTATTACACTATTAAGTGAACAGACTATTCCGAACTTTAATTGAAATGATAACACGCGTGTACATGCAGTTAATAGCTTTCGCGCCCTTTCAGTGCTGAAACGGAAGTGAATTTTTACCTTTTCTTCTCCACGTATTAACAGCGACACGAGTAGCCGGGATACTCTCCCTTAGTTACGCGTGAGCCGTTAGACTCGCTCAGTCATTTCGTTTATCAGTAGCATCATGGCCAAGCAAGGGGTGAATTCGTTGATTGTGAAACGCATTATTATAACTTTATCGACATGGGAGGCCATAAAATTAGCCGAAATTTTGCAAAGATTGACACAGTTTCAGTATAAGACTTAAGACACTAGTGTTTGAGTAGCGCAAAAGTTTCACAGAAATAAAATGTGGAAAATAAAGTCACCAGCGTCGATCTTGGATGAACGTAACAGATTAAAGTGTTCAATCCATCATTTCTGATGAACTGGATTACCGAAAAGTCTCGGCAAGGTGGTTCCTCGAATCCTCACTCAGGATCAAAATGCTTCGTGTGTAAGAGTGTGTCAAGAGAATTTTGGCTCAATATCGGAGTCAAGGAGAAATGTTTCTGCGTCGAATCGAATGTCAAGGAAACATGTATGTATCATACTCCTGTCAAAGCATTGATACGTGGCGTGGAGGAATATACGAATCCCCCTTCTATCAAAGCAAAGCCTGGCTTTTTCCTGGCAGTTTTCTGCGACTCCCAAGGAATTTGGTTCATCCATTTTCTTCATATACGTCGAACAGCCAGTATAGTTTATTACTGTCAGCTCCTGGTTAAGGTAAAACGTGCAAAATTTAAAACTGATTCGAGTTCATCTCTTCCAAAACAACGCCGCCCATAAACAACTGCTTTGACAAGAGAAAAACTCAAGGAAATCTAGTAGATAGCATTGGAACATCCTTCCTATAGTCCAGATTTATTGTTTTACGCTTACCATGTGTTTGGACAGTTTTGAAAGGTCGGCGATTCGACAGAAACGGTATAGGAGCATTTATTTTTGCGCAACCAAAAATTTCTTCGATAATTAGATAATTGGATTTCTTTCCGCTGGGGAATATGTTTGTAAACCAAGAACGTATCTATAAAAATAAATTGTATCCCATTTTTATATGATTTAACTCAAAAACTTAGAAAAAAATCAATACTGCGCATAAGTCCAGGTAGTTTTGTTGAAACATCTTTGACATAACAGTACTAGTTTTGTTGGAGATTAACAAAATGTTCTCTTTTCTTTTTTTTAAATTAACAGGATATTTCAATTCATCGAACGGGAATGTATTCCGCGTTGTTGGCAACCTTGCGCATTACTGGCTCATAAAACTTTAATTATGGGAAGAGCTTACCCTCATTCGTAGACAACGGGTGGTATGGTGATATGTTCTGAATCTAACCCCCATTAATTATGCGTCTAAAACAACACTCTTTTCATATTACATTTACTAAACACAGAATAAAGTATAAATTGTGACTTCACATAGATGTAATATATTAATTATTCATTTCGTACCAGACATTAGGTATAATTATTACAAACATACATAGAACTTGTGCTAACTAATCACGTCTCGGAGTTATAGCCATTTACAGTTACGTTACTCACGTGTACAACAGCATTTCCGGCAAATATCACCTTCCTGTCCTTTAAGTTATCGGTTGTGGCTGTATTCACAATCACGCCAAAATATTTTAGCATACTAACATACCATAAAAAGAAACTCAATTCTATATTTGTATTTAACATAAATATTTAGGTGCAAATATGTTCACAAATTTTTTTCGCCACGGAATGCTCTTCTCTTTATTTTTGTTTCACGTTTCTGCCAACATTCAAGCATGAATATTACTATAGCATAGCCAATATTACTATGTATAATGTTACCAGAATATATCATATCTTTTATTATTGACCCCCCCCCCCCAAATTTACCTTGTTTTTTTTTTTTATTCACATTCACGGTTTTGTTATGTTATAATAATTCTTATAGGCGTAAGTAATATCTAAATCTTTTCATATGTCGGTCCTGGTGGTGAAATGGTAACCATACTTGCCTTCTAAACACAAGATCGCGGATTCAAACCCGGCTAGGATCGATGGATTTTTTCGGGCGTAAAAAACCTTAAGTATGGCTTCCTTCGGAAGGGAAATAAAGCCTTGGGTCCCGTGTCGTACATTTACGACACGAAAAAGAACCTCAAGCCTGAATTGAATGGGACGCTGATGACCTGAGATGTTAAAGAGCGTCCGTAAATAAATCAAAATCAATCAATAAACCTTTTCGTGGTGGATTCCCAAATTATTTTCTACATATATCCCTGATTACTAGCAGGCTTGAAAGCATCACTATATAAAACTAATCATACAGGCTAATTAATAATGTATAGTTACATGTTGTTATTTGCAAAGCTTCAGAACAGGAAATCATAAGAACACTATCTACAAAACGAAAATCTTGAGCAGATATTTATCCAGGATATGATTTAAATGGAGCACTTTATTAATAAAAGTCATATAATTATTTTTTAAAAAATATTATATGTCTTTCCTAGAGCTAAACAAAATTTGAAATGCAAGGTAACACAATTTCTAATAAAAGTTCATACAGGACTCTGAATTAGGTAAGTATTTTGTAGTTTCAGTTATACTTTTTTTAACCTACATTATCTGTACTGGTAACTTATTATATAGTTTAGTCCCAATTAATATTACTTGTTTTTTCCAGGAAATTCTTTCTCTATAGAAGAAAAGAAAATGCATACATTTTTAGTCAGAATAGAGCTTAATACTTCCTACAGATTTCCTGCATTTTAAAGAGCTATAAATTTAATACATATAGTGAAAGAATTTTGTGAAAACAAAGTTAAAATGTTACAAAACATTTTCTTTCATTATTTCTTGGCATCCAAACCTGTCATCTTCTAATGACTTGAATACACAATTATGAAACCTCTTTTAAAAAAAGGAAACTGTTTTAAGTTGTGGACCAATATTTCTATAAAAAATATTCTCTAAAATATTTCAAAGTACACTAATGAGAATGGTTGATTAAGATGAAACTGAGCAATAAATGTAATAAATAAAATTTAATTCTCCCTATTGCCAAAATTACACCAAATGATGTACAATGGATCATAAAAGTAAAAGGAGAAAGTACCTCAAAAAGATATGTTATTAATTAACTAAGATACTATTGTATAAGTAGTGAATATTAGATAGGACCTAAAATTACTGAACACGTGTTTGTTAACAGTTGTTTATAACAAATGTAACAAAACAAATACGAATAACCTAAGAGACATTGAACTTATCCTCCATCTATGTTAAACAATCTCTAGCTAACCTAAGAGCATTGTCTTCAAAGGATATATGAATATGAGTGCACAATAATGTATGTACGGAAAGAAGCATCAATATTGTGCATACTGAAATATCAGTTAGTCCACTATAAGTATAATTCATTATACTTATAAGATTTGGAATTGTATGTTAATACTTATAACAACTTCCTCTAGTACTATGTCTATTTCAGCTAATGGTTTACAAAATGCTATTAACGAAATTATAAAATTACATGAGTAGGGATTAAAATGAATATTAATGAAAGAAAATAATGGTTTTTCAAGAAGGGTAGCCAATTAAGAAAAGAGGAAAAATGGGTTATAGCACATAAGAATATTCAGATAGACAATGGCTTGGTATATCTAGGTGTTACAATAAATAGAAGGACATTAAGAAAAGCCCCTACCTATGGAAAAGGTCTCTGTAGCTGTAACCTGCTTAGAGTTACCCAGGCGCACCAGGAGGAGGTGGATTACTGGTAAAGTTGAACATATTCAACAAGATCTGGAACAGTAAAGATAGCATTCCTGCTATATAGAAAAAGGCCATAATTATTTCAATTTATAACAAAGATAAATAAGCAAGCGAGTTGGACAATTATAGGCCTATATCTTAATCTCAGTATTTGCTATAATGGATAAAATGCTCACTACAAGATTAACTTATTATCTAGAATCTCATAATCTCCTTTCACACTGTCAAGCAGGTTTCATAAAGCAATATTCAACAATCAATCAGGTTTTACATTTAACACAGTATATTATAAAGGCCTTCAACAAAGAAACAATGCTTACTCTCTTTGTTGACTTAAAAAATGCCTTCGACAGAGTATGGAGAGAGAAGTTTATTAATAAGATGAGTAATGTTAGGATAAGAAGAAACGTGTTGAGACAGTTCATTGATCTATTATCACAAAGGTACATTGTTGTAAAATGGAATAACCTTTTTTCTAAATGGCATATGACCAAATAGGCCTTCCTCAAAGTGCTGTCTCCAGTTCAATTCTTTTTAATATTTTCGTAGATGGCATCAGTGAAATATTAACTGATTTCCCAAAGGCAAATATGGATTGTTCCAAATGATATCCACCAACAATATGGAAATAAACATAAAAATACAGTTTTACAACTTTTCAGTCTGCAACACACTACAGCTTATTTCCAACTTATAATCAATAATGAACTACTACAAGAGAAGGAGAAAAAAAACCCCCACTAAATATGCTGGAATAACACTTGTCAGAAAACATTCCTTCTCTGAACAGATTGACAATATAACTAATAAAGTGAATAAGAAGAATAAAATATTAAGAAGACTAGCAGGTGTCAAATGGGGAAGGAGATCCAAAGGTCTCCTTAACAGCATGTACAACAGCTAAACAATGCTCAATTTGCTCTATGGAAGTGAGATAGTATCCACTTTAAACAAACAAATTAAACTAAGTTTGATACAATACAATCTAGGTCATTAAGGATAACAACAGGAGCCACAAAATCAACACTTATTGCTGCAATGCAGATGATAATCTGCCAATTAAAACAGAGCTAGATAGTAAAATTGCAATAATGGGACAGAAATTAAAAACAATTTCAAATTTCTGACAGCACACAACAATTAAAACACAACAAACTTTAAAAAAATTACATACAGAAAGAAGATTTAAACAAAATTTTAAAAATAAGCACTAAACCTACCATTATAATGACCCTTTACAATATATAGATATCAACGTGAAACTAGATCTGGATACAATAGTCTCCAAGAAGAATGACCTACCTGAAGTATTAAGAATGACAGCACTTAGTACACTAAACAGCTATTATCTGACTAATATTTGGTGTAGCTGGGTCACTTAAAAATGGAGAAGCAGGCTTTGTAATATACTGTGAAGAATTCTGTCAATATACACCTTTGGGGGAATATACTAACAATTTTTGTGATGAAATAATGTCCATTATAGCAGCTTTAGAAAATCTATTGTATGGACCTAACATAAGTGAAACATTGTCATCTTAAGTGACTCTAAAGCAGAACTACAAAGTACAGTTATACACAAATATGTGCTATAAGTGAAATAAGATAACTATATCACACAATCCAGATCAGAAATACAGAAATAGTTTTACAATGGATCCATATGGGATTAAAAGGAAATGAGATTGCTGATACTTTAGCAACAAAAGGGGCCACCATCAAATTAAAACCATCTTTTTAACTACAACTTCCTTCTAAATTCTTTATTAATATATTTTCTAAGAGTGGATTTAACTGTAACATGGTTGTTACATAAATATTTATTATGGTGGGCAAAGTGATAAATGTTTTCATTGATGTCATTGTAATATTTTAACAGTTAGTTCTTTCTAATAATACCAAACTTCTTAATTTAATCAAAAATAGCTTATTAAATAAAGGTATAATCTGTTACAAATCAATTATGATGCAACATCCTTTGCAGTTATGTTGCAGTAGTGTCTCACTGACTTGTGTTTGAAAATTTGACCATACTGACCACCATTATACTGCATTATTGCAAAAACAACTAATTTCATAATGGCATATTGTAATCCCCACAGTAGTAGCACAAGCTGTAAGACATTACATTATGCAGGCCAGTTTTTTTTTTTTTTAATTACTGGGTAGCTACTGCACAAGCTGTTTCTAAAATATCTTCGATAAACAAAATAATAAAATGAGGTTCAACCTTACACCCTTGTCTAAGAATTATCTGCTACATTAACAGTTATCATTTATGTAAACGATCATTGATGAAAGTGTACATTCATTTGATTGAGCCAAGATGCTGAAACTTTGTAATTTGCTGGCGACACAAATATTGTATTTAATTACACCAATAAAAATGATTTGCAATTAAAAAATCATATAGACTTCAAGTAGATTGGAACAATGGATATTGAATAATAAACTGAAATTAAATGTCAACAATACTGTATTTATGCATTTCAGTAAGCAAAATCTTAGTAATTATGCCCAGATCATTTTAAAGCTCACCACAAATCAAGAAGTAGAACACCAAAATTTCTAAGTGTATGGCCTGACTCCAATATGTCATGAAATCACCACATTGAGCATTTAGCTTCAAAATTGTGTCATTTATGTTCAAATCCTGTCTAAAACATTGCCATTTGAAGCTTTAAAATCAATGCACTATGGACAGGCATATACATTACTGTCATATGGTACATTTGCAGGGAGAGCATCATAAAAATCTAAGCAGATCTTAATATTACAAAAAAAGAATCACAAAAACTATGATCAATTTACCATTCAATCAGAAAGCAAAAGAGTTTTCAAAGCACTTAAAATATAGCCAGTCCTTGTACATATATTTTAGAATAGGTTTGTTTCATTCACCAAAACATTGATCTCTTCCAGAAAAATTCCAATTTTCATGAGTAAAACATGAGAATATTCAACAATATAGACTTTAATTTTCATAGAATTACCAGGAGTCTTCATGAATATTTTATCTTGGTAGTAAGTTTTATAATCATCTTTTGCAAGAACACAAATTGACCACAAACAATTTTAAAAAAATCAGTAAAACGAATTTTGCTAATGTATATGCCATTCTGTAAAAGTAAATATTTGCAACTTAAGTTTTAAATGCTAAGTTAGTTTTAAAGTCATAGTTCTTAGTAAATACTTTATATTTATTGAAGAGCTAATATTCTATGTGTGATTTCCAGTTTAAGCAATTATAAATTTCCAGGCCAAGAAGTTTGATTCCTATGATTTGAAGTAAAATTTTTCCATATTTTATAGGATTCCATGACATATAGGTGATGAGTTTAATTATGCTCTTTTGTATTATGTACTTTTGACTTCAGCTGTGTTTTCACTATGACAGATCCTATTACAATGATATCATCTACAAATTGTATAACAACTATACCATGTTTTGTTTTTAGAAGATCATAAATGTAAATTAGAAATAGTATAGGACTAAAAATTGTCTTGAAGAACTCGATTATTATTGTTCCTAGCCTGAAGCATCTGAATTAATATTACTGGTTACTCAAACCTTTGTTTTCTTTTGCTTAAATATGATCAAACAATTAATGTGCTACTTTATGTTGTTAATTTAATCTGAAATAAAACTAGTTCATAACTAGTTCATAACTAATTTTATTTCAACCTATCAACACCTTTCAACACATCATTAATGAATAAATTAAACAGTATAGAACTCAATTTACTTCCCTGTCTGAATCCTAGATCCTTAGCAATTTCCTTTGACACCTTACCCTCCCCGCTTCTAAAGCAAAATGTGTTGTCCATTGCTTGAAGTAATCTAATCATCTCTTTACTCCTTCCTTTGCTATACAGTTTATACCATAATGCATCCCTATTTACTCTATCATTAGCTTTCTCTAGGTCAATAAACACTGCATACAATTCACCTTGTTTCTTTGACAGACATTTATCAATTAATGTTTAATAATTAATACATTATCTGTTTTCTTTTACCTCTCCTGAAGCCATTCTAAAATGGAAATATTTATTCAGTTCTCTCAGCCCATTTAATAGTACTACTATATTTAAATGTAAATATCTCTGATCATTCAGTAGTGATGAAACTGGTGAACATTCAAATATAAACTTTACAAACTCCTTAAGCAGTTTTATGCAATTTTCATTATGCCAAATGCTTAGTTTGCCGGATATATTAAAATTCATAATTCCACCTTGCAAACGTATTACTAAAAATATAATTTGGCTAGATAAATGAACAGCAAATATAATCTTAGTTTTATTATCAGATATATTTTGGTTTAGGATGCCATTAGAAAACAAAAATATCAAAAGTGTCTGGTTTTATTTTGGACATTCCTTCCTCAAAACACATACTATTTTTAGATTTAGCACAATTAAAATTAATTTAGCCAAATTGAAAGGCTGAAAAAAGTTTATAAAAAATAAATCTACTTGTATTTATGATAACATGTCTGTGTAATGTGGACAAGCATACAGAGATATAAGTTCCTCAATATTAATAAATGTTAAATTGGTCTTAGAATTCAAGTATGACAAACTAAGAAACCAACACATCTATTGCTTAAATTTAATGACTGTTTTGTTTATTGAAATAAAGGTGTCATTCAGAATGTAAAGCTCCTTGATAAAGTCATTTTTTATTTATTTCACCATAGAAATATTGATTCATTAAGGTGCAAAATACATACACATAATGTCATCAATAAATGGAAAGGCATAGTAGTGAGAGTAGTATATATATATTACAACAAATATTTGATTTCTAAATTGCTGACAGATCTACTCTATAGAAAAAGGGCTCTACTTAGTGTCTTTTTACATATTTGCTAAATCTATTGTAAATATTATAAGTACACTTTATTTTAATAAGATTACAAAAAGAGTACATTTTTATACGATCACCTTCTTGGTCTTGTGGTCAGCATTGCTGCCTCCTGTCTTGGGTTCAATCTCTGGTATCTATTTAGCAATCTTATAAGGTAGGAGATCTGCCTTGTGAGGACAATTGGAAAACTGTCTGCTGAAGAGATAGGATTCTTTGATTTAGTAAGCCACACAAACTATTCATTCTATTTTTTTTATTACTATCATAAATGTTCCTATTTTATTCATAGTATAGGTAGGGTTTAATTTTATGTTTTGCTTTTATATTAATATCCACTTTCAGGATTTATGCAGGTTGATATAAGTAAATTGTCATTGCTGATGTTTGTTGTATATTATTGTTCTTTTATTTTCTTCTTCTTAAGTTAATGTTTTGCATTGTCCATATTTATGTATTACTATATATTTATATACATCATGTTTTACACTGGTCTATATATGTGTGAGTATTGTCAACTTTACTGTCAATGTTGTGATTGTAATATTGTTGCTATAACTTCATGTAATTATTATTGGATTGGTAGAGTGGAAGAGAAAGCCTAATGGTCTGCCAGAATAAATAAATGAAGGTAACTGGCAGGTTCCAGTTAACTTCATCACTTACCTCCCCCTTTCTGTATTATTGCATTCTGTCTATGATATCGCAAGAGAGAGACAGAAGACCCAGCCATCACTGCAGCTGATCAACATCCACTGCAAGCTGTCACATTAATGAATTATTCATTCATACATTCATCCATCATCATCCTCACCACCACCAGCAGCACCATTAGTAGCCAAGGTCGTTAAGGCGCGGTCTCGTGAGCGGGAGGTCTGAGGTTCGAATTCAGCCCGAACCGTCCTCTCTCACTGAGGTTTTTTCCAGGTTTTCCTCAGTCCTCATAGCTGGCAAATGCCGGGGAGGTACCCTAAATTTAGGCCTAGAATGCTTCTTTCTTTTAAAAAAAAATATCCTTTCACAATATGTCATTTCATGTATCATCAATGCCCACTGCCTGTGGTGCCTCAGTAGTAAAAATGGGCATTAAACATAACCACCATAATCATTGTTCTAATTATGTTTATATCTTTATATACAATACATAAAGTTTCACAAGTATTATTATTATTATTATTATTATTATTATTATTATTATTGCTTGTTTTGTATTTATGTATTTGATCATTGATATGAAAAAAGCATAGTTTTTTATGTATTAAAAGACAATTTTTACGATATACAGAATATTATTTAATTGATGGAAAATCTTTGAAGGTTGGATTGAGGAGCTAAAATAAGAGGAAATGTCCATATGGTCTATTCATACCAAGTTGATATGTGAAATGCAGGATAGTTGGAATGGAGTACAATATAACAGCTATAACTGTATTAAGAATATCAAGATATCAACCACTGATTAATAATTAATAACCGTGTGCATATAACATTATTAACCAACTCAATATAGCACAACATGAATTCTAAGATCTATCTATAG
Source organism: Metallyticus violacea (assembly GCA_030762175.1). Lineage (NCBI taxonomy): Eukaryota > Metazoa > Arthropoda > Insecta > Mantodea > Metallyticidae > Metallyticus > Metallyticus violacea. The sequence goes on along the minus strand of CM060837.1, from coordinate 21,739,661 downwards.
TGTGCAACACTTTGTAAGAGTGATATACATATTTTTCTCGTTACAGCCTGCATTGACATGATGCTATATTATAAGACACCAGCATAGACATGAAAAAGGGTTTTGCTATATGAAAAAAATTAATTTAATTAATTTAATTTAAAACAGATAAACTGTAAGCAGTGTTTATACACCACATTCTGCAGATCAATTGTGACACATGCATAATTTGGTTTAGTTCAGTAGTGTCTGGTGTTGTGGAATTTAGAAGTATTTACTGCTTAGGCTTGTATACATTTTGAAGAGGAATGCAAAATGAAAGGAAACCTTTGGTAGAATTAGGAAAAAAAAAACGTATACTTCCCATCTGACCAGTTCCATCAAAAACAACAATAAGAGTGCGCAAGTTTAATCAAACAGATTCTGTAACAAATCCTGAGATGTTGGCATAGCAGACAGCAATGTCTAAAGAATTTTCAAGACAAGCAACAACTTTTCTAGTTAAAGCCCTACATCATTACATTCGTTGAAAATTAGGTTTATTAATACAGGAAAGCGTAATTGGTAGTTTCTTAGAAAGATGGAAGATTGTGTGTGTCGTACAAAATGAGCAGCACTTTCAGCATCTTCTGTAAGAAAAGTGAGTAAAGAATTAATTTATTTTATTTTTAGAATCCCCAAGTTTTAAAAAGCTGAATTGGTATGGGATTGACTTCGAATGGAGGGTTTTAAATACATCTTGCGATGTAATTACTACAGGCAGGGACAATTGTTTAATATTTAGAAACCTGAGCAATAGATTCACATAAAGATTAGGTTTATGAATAATTAACAATGGCAGCCAGATTTTTTTTCTTTTGGAAAAACTTGAATAATTAAACCATAATGTACTTGTGTGCACTAATGATTTGGTGGCCTAAAAAGCCTCAAAATCAATAATAAATAAACTCTAAAAAAATTCATAGGCTTGCTTGTTTATAACAAAGGCAATAAAAAGTATCACTTAGTAATAAACTAGATTATGTTTTGTTTAATAATAAATGCAATTAGTCGGTCCTGGTGGTGTAGTATTGACCAAACTTGCCTCGACCCAAGCTCGCGGTTTCAAACCCGGCCAGGATCGATGGATTTTTTTCGGGAGTAAAAATCCTAATTATGGCTTCCCTTCGAAAGGGAAGTAAAGTCGTGGGTGCCATGTCGTAAATTTATGGCAGAAAAAATGAACCTCAAGCCTGAAAGAAGAAGCCTCTGAGCAAAATTTATCGGCCCTTTCACGCCTGTATTGAATGGGATGCTGATAATCTGAGATCTTAAAGAGCGTCCTTAAATAAATAAAATAAATAAATTCAACTGAGTTTCCAAGAAAACTACTATTCATAAATTAAAAAAAAATCGTAGTTTAGCTGCAAGTCAACAGTTTATAAATTTAATGGTTTTTAAGTTGATGATTCTTTCAGGCTATGGTTTAAAATCGCCCCTAACGCCAAAACAATGCATCCAATGATTTCAAAGTGCTTTTATATATATATATATATATATATATATAGATAGATAGATAAAACAGCAAGGGCTGTATGGATTTGATTGCGAAATTCAAATATGGATATGCTTGTATCAGCGAGGATCTCCGCGAGAGTTGAACTACTACACAACCAGAAGCTGAGCGTCAAATGAATAAAGAAGATAATCGAATCGCCACGCCGAGCTTTGGGCATTTCTAGAGATGGGTACGAATGCTATACAAAATATTAGGAGCAGAATGCTCGGTAAATTGCACATAATTTGGAAGCAGTTAAGAAACAAACATGCAAAGGTATGTTTTAAAAACTAATCTAGGCCGGCCAAATTCTACCTTTTATAACAGGTAATGAAATATGGACATACTATTACCAGCCAGTGCAGTGTATCTTCCCAGTCAATAAAAGTCAAAAGAGGTCGAAACAGTAACAAGAAGATGTTTGACTTATATTTTCCTCGGTAAACCATTTGTTTTTTTACCGTTTTGAAAAAAAAAAAAAGTGCCTATAGAACGATCTCAAAGCTATATCAGCTCCAGCATGGCAATTCATATGTCAAACAGTGGACTTATTGGTCGCTTCAAGTGTAAAATAAACAGCTCAGTCACTCTACATCTTAGTTTGACTCCAAAGACTTATTTTTGTACTCAAATTACGAAACAGAAAAAGAGGGAGTGTCCTTTCACATCGCCTACAACTGCTATTGAGGTCTTCAGCGAGTTGGAAGTGAGACTAAAATTATGAAAGTAGGTGGTATAACCAACATATGCTTATCTAAGATTTTGTAATAAGGAAAAAACCAATTTAATTTGGCTTCTTTTTTATGTTCTTCCTTTAGAGCTAAATATTGATCTTGAATTACTTAAAGTTTTAAAGATGATGCTCGTTTTGCGTTGTTTGTTTGTTACAGTTTAACGTTCCTCATAATAACAAAGTTTTAAAGAAACGACGAGTGACAATGCTTTGAGTTACCTGCCATCGTATAGAGAAACTCGGAAAAAACCTTACCCAGTGTTTCTGAATAATACTATAAACTGCTGTAGAAGTTTGTGTGAAAATTCTACAATTTGTTTTATATATTATATAATTTAAAACTGTATAAATATTATCTGCCTTAGTTATTTCATACAGAAACAATTTCATATGATTTGTTTAGATACAAAGATCGATACAAGCACATGAAGGCACTGGCTACTATTGGAGGATCTGGTTTGTACTGCCCTCAAACATTTCAACGTTTAATTTCCTATAACTATTGCTTGTATAAAAGGGTATCTGTAGGGAACTTGGTTTGTAGCCTTTTTCGGTAAGCTTGTGCATCGCCGTCTGCTATGACGTAATTGTTACTCCATAGCAGACGGTGACAGCGTGTAGAGAGGTGAGAGGAAAGGAACAAGCGTCATTGTGTTTATGCACCACCAGATCGTCATCTTTCGCCTCGAATGTTCCCAGGAAAGTTTGTCTCCAGTTTCATATAGACTGACTGTTGTTGCATTACAAAGTTAAATAAAATATTTTAAAAGACAATTAAATAATTGTAGTGACAGAAAATATCAAGACAATTAGTCATATATTAAATATGGAGAAAACTTGCAGACAATATTACATTTGAAGTAACAATGCTCTCATGCAGAACTTTCCAGCAGCGATAATAATCAGTCGTTTGGTCAATAAAACGACTAGTGTCGTTTCCTGTGGGTTCATTAAGTAGTTGCTTTATTTCGTTTTGTGTCAATTAAATGTAAAGAAAACGAGCACTGCACAAAACTTACTTTCTAAACCTTTTTCTTTGTGGTCATTGGATACGAAAATTCAACTAGAAAAAAAAAAAATCCGCCACGCAGGGGAATTCCTCACCAAGATGAATAACTTTAGAAATGAATGAATATAACATGCAAATTATGGTCTTATCAATTAATGAAATGAAATAAGATATGGCATTACTGTGTGGTATTAGCGAAACTAAATTAGAATTCTTGCAATCTATAAGTATCATAAAAGAGAAATCACGTTATTATTATTATTATTATTATTATTATTATTATTATTATTATTATTATTATTATTATTATTTTATTATTATTATTATAGTTGTTGTGGTTGTTGTTGTTTTATTATTGAGATTAAACCACAAAAGTTAATAGCGTAGTATTAATTAAATGAAATATATGACCACTGATAGACAAATACTGTATACTGTATAGGTATTTTTAAATACTTTTAAATGTAATCGTGTTTATGAACTTAGCCCTTGATATCATCTTTACGTTCACTAAATAGAGAGAAATAACAAACATTTCGACTCAACTTTTGTATTAAGTACATATAATTATATTTCTATAAAACAAAAACATGTTACTATTTAAAAACAATTACAATTTACTAAGCAAATATACACAGTTAACAATAAATAATCAAAAGTTACATCAATTTTCTGTGGCTTTGAAATTTAATTAATATTTTATTGTAGTAAATAGAAGCGTTTTCTGAATGTTATCACAGATCGATCTTACATAATTTAACTTTCAAGCTCATACTAGATTAACATTTCCCATTTGCTATCTTCACGGCGCTGCTTTTGTCAAATATAAAACCTATGCATCGTTACAAATACAGTTTAAATGTTCAGTTAATTTGTTGTGCTATTTTGAAACAATGGAGAGAAAATTAAACGTTAGAGTACTTTTCAAATTTAGGTTTTCAGGCATACTTCTCTCCTAATGATATGATTTCCTTGATTTTTAGAAATTATTTTTCTTATTTTATTTAAACGGTATATGCCAAGTTTTGTGTGAAGAAAAACATATCGGTGCCGCTAAGCGATTTTTAAATTTTGGGTTTCAGGTAAACGCCCATTCTAATAATCTGGTTTAATTAATTTTTTTCAGAAACTATTTTTATTGTTTTATTTCAATGGCACATACCGAGTTTCCTTTTTAAAAAATTAAATTGCGGCCTCTAGAGCGATTTATAAATTTCGCCTTAACCTGCACTCGGTTTCCAGGTATACCCCCCGCTCCTAATAGCCCGATTGTTCTCATTTCCAGAAAATGTTTTTATAGTTTAGTTTTAATGAAATATACAGAGTTACGTTCAGAAAGAAGAAGAAATTGTGGTCGCTAGAGAGCTTTTAATTTTTGTTTTACAGAGAAATAAGCTTTAGGTTTACCACCAATGGTTCAATTTTGTTGGTTACGAACTCTACCAGTCGTTTATTAACTTATGGTTATATGCCGAGTTTCGTTGAAAAAAAAGCAAAAATTGCGACGGCTAGAGCGTTAACAGGCTTACTTATATTTGATATGTTTTTTTACGGACGCTCTTTAGCATCTCAGGTCATCAGCGTATCATTCAATTCAGGGCGTGAAACGGCCTACAAATTTTGCTGAGAGGTCTCTTCTTTCAGGCTTGAGGTTCTTTTTCGTGCCGTAAATGTACGACACAGGACCCACGGCTTTACTTCACTTCCGAAGAAAACCATATTAAGGATTTTTACACCAGAAAAAAATCCATCGGTCCTAGCCGGGATCGAACCCGCGATCTTGGGTTTAGGAGCCAAGTATGGTTACCACTACACCAACAGGACCGACGTATATGCATATATATTATTGTCATTTTCGGTGCCTATTGGTAGAATCGATGGAAATCAAAGACATTTTTCAAAAAAATTTTCATGGGTACAAACGTACAAACGCATTTCCTTCGGAATTCACTGAAACTGAGTACACCAACTTCAAGTACTATTTAATTTAATAAGAAGAACATACTGCTTTCTGCCCAGACAGATTTGACTTTAATCAAGAGTGCCATTAACAATTTTGCTGCTATGAAAACCAAAATAATTTATTTTTGCTTGGTTTAAATGCGTTTGTTACCACGATTTTTTAAATTAATTTTTCTCTCTTTCTGTCTCTTTGTTCAGCCACGCACGTATGAGTGTTAATTCTGGTTATTAAGAGTCTAGAAGCTTGCGATTTATATTTATCAGTAACAGTAGTATTGTCAAAATGACAATAAACAAACAATGAAAAAAGATCTATATATACTCATGCTACTCGGTATTTGCATCCAAAACGAAATCTTGGCAGCTCTATAGTGGATTTTATGTTTTCATAGTTGAGTGTTTTGGTCTGTGCAGCAATTATCAGCTGCAAGTTGGCACCCATGTAGCAATTATCAGCTGCAAGTTGGCACCCATGTGGTGAATTTTTAATTGACCACGTCCTGTTGCGTCAGCTGATATAGATACATTACAGTTCTGCTAAGACGGGGAATAACCACAGGTTTACAACATGCGGCCACAAACCGAAGCTGCGACACCAGAGCTCCCAACGGTCATCAAGCTAACCTCTTTATTTCCGTTAATAAAACATGAATTAGGGAAACGATGAGTAGGGTTTCCTGTTCTTTTAAGGGATTTCTTAGTACATTCATGTCTCCATCTATGAAAGGAATAAATATTAGATAGTTGTAGCCTATTATATGTTGTGTAAATCTATTAACAAAGGCTACAATTTTTTTTCAAAAGTAATAATTTAATTTAAAATTTACATTTAATTAGTATATATTTATTAAATATATACTATTGTGTAAACTTTAATATTTTTTTATGAAACGAGAAAAATTTTCATAGTTATTGCGCGCGTCATGAGGCCATTGATATCTAAATAGAGAACTATTTTGTTTGGTTTTGCATGTTATCTGAAAGAAAATATTATCTCTGTATCGCTAGGCGACAATTAGCTGTTTTACAGCGGCATGTGTTTCTACGATAGCAGCTTTATTTGTTCATCAGCTTAGTTACTTTATGTATTTTAATGACAGTTTAATTGTGAACATCTTGTTTTAAAGGGAATACAAGAGAACTGAAATTTAGGTTATGAGAAGATACACAACAAATATCATCCATAGTAGCTGAAAATATACAGAGGTACGTCTTAGTCATTGCCAAATTGTAATATTCGATAAGTGTAAATTACATATTAACTCAGAAAAGTTGTTTTATTCACTGATTAGTGTAAACTTCTCCCGCTGATTACACTAGAAAGTTAAACGGTCGCACAACAATGGATTCCAGTTCATTAAGCCTAACTGACCAAGGAGTGCGCTTCCTTGTATTTCACTGTCACAAAAACCCTTAATTCCGAAGAATTAAAGTAAAGGGCGCCGTGGAGTTTCGTAATTCAGTGTTACTAGACTTGAAATAGCTTATCCTCAGCAGTCAGCTGACATGCGCTCCTGGTGCTGCACCATTTTAACTCTTGGCAGACTGCATTAAACTTATCAAGCACGTCCTCATCAACGCTCTACCGCATATCTCAGACCTTGATCACTAACAATGAATGAGACAGATGATATCCAGGATGTACGTCATCGTGGAATATAGTCGCCAGATCTCAACATACTTTTCATTTTTGTTTTTTGAGCAGCGGGAAATAAATATCTGTCAACTTATAATTAAACTTGAACATCTTGGAATCATAGATGTACATTAATTAGTTCTTATCTTTTCAATCATAGACAATGCGTGAAAATTATGTTTTTTTCTTATCTTGGTATGATTAAGGACGGAATACCCCAAGGATCTATTATTTGGCCCGAGCTTATTTTTAATTATGATTAATGACACATGAAAATGTACCAAAGTATTCAATTGTTTATGCGGATGATACCAATACCTTTTTGGCTAAGAAACATGTTCATTCTGAACGTGAAGCAGAAAATAACCACATTCCATGCATTGCAAAAGCCTTTAATAATAATAATAATTGACCTTTTTAACAAAGAAAAAAAAAAAGATTAGTTTTACGTTGAAAAGTAGACAGAGCTATAACATGCTACGCATTTTTGTAGACAATTTCTTAAATTGGGCAAATCATATCAATTTCTTGATTTATAAACTATCGAGAATAACGTCTTTGTTACGTAATTTGATAAATCTGATGCTAATGGATTACGTTATGATATCACATGTTTATTTCCAAAGTAATATCAAACATGGCCTATTGTTAAGGGGTAACTATGTGCATGTTCATAAAATATTAATTACTCAAAATATGGCTGTAAGAGATATGTGCAAAGTGACTTTTATAGCTCATTATAACCCTCTGGGGCTAAGGATAATATTCATAGCTTGCCTAAGTATAAAAAGGAACATAATTACAATACTAGACACTATTACAATTTTAATTGCTTAAATATAGATTAGATTTGATAATAAATTTCCTTTCAATGTTTTTTAAAATGTCTCATCTCTGGTTGCCTTTTTTTTTTTTTTTTTTTTTTTGGATAGACCGTTTATAATTTAAAAGAATTATTTTAGAGCCTTATTAGTTCTTAGGCATAAGTTGTGAAATGACTCTTACTCTCTTGTATGCTGCATGGAGTATTATTTTATATGACTATTGTCTATAGCAATTTCATATGCTTAATGACATGTGCATATAAAAAGTAAAAATTAAATAATAACGGTTGTAAAACTTTTCTTTTAAATATCTATCTGTCGCCTTCTAAAATGAAACTTAAAAGTTTAAAGTCGGCCCTGATGGGTAGTGGTTACCATACTTGCCTCCTACACCCAAGAACGCGGGTTCGATCCCGACCAGGACCGACGGATTTTTTCGGGCGTAAAAATCCTAAGTTTGGCTTCCTTCGGAAGGGAAGTAAAGCCGTGGGTCCCGTGTCGTACATTTACGGCACGATAAAGAACCTCAAGTCTGAAAGAGAGGCCTCTGAGCAAAAGTTGTCGGCCTTTTCACGCCCTGAGTTGAATGGGACGCTGATGACCTGAGTTGTTAAAGAGCGTCCATAAATAAATCAATAAAAAAAAATTAAAGTTTAAAATTCTAATTTTTCGTTCTACAAACTTATTTATACCATTTTAAAGAAAAACAAACAAATTGACATTCTTTTTTAAATTTTCAATATTTGCCTATTATTTTAGTGTATCCTATACAATTATAATAATTCAAAGAATATATAAACCACATAAAACATGTTTATTGTTAATAATAATCATAATAATGATGTATGATGATATAACATTATTTTCTAATTTTAATTACTGGATGAGAGGGTTGGTGCTGCATTTCATCTACAATCTGATATTTCGGATTTAATAGGAGAAGTTTGTATTTTGAGTTCTGATTCCAAATTTCCAACGGTACCGCCACGGGTGGCCGAGGTCGCTAAGGCGCGGATTCGTGAGCGGGAGGTCTGGGGTTCGAATTCCGCCAGGACCGTGCTCCCTGACGGAGGTTTTTTCCAGGTTTTCCTGTCCTCATAAATGGCAAATGCCGGGGAGGTACCCTAAACTTAGGCCTGGAAAGTTTCCCAATACATACTTTCATCTCATGTATCATCAGTGTCACCGCCTGTGGTGCCTCAGTAGTAAAAAAAGAGGTTAAACACCATTCATTTTTCATTTTCCAAACGTTTTCTGTTATTTCTGGTTTTTCTTTCTTTCTTTCTTTGTTTCTTTCTTCTTCTTCTTTGAATAAAAATGCCAATAGGTGTGGGGTACTACATGAGGCACCTTAAGCTATAGCCACTAGATGACAGCATTAGGCCGATGACAATTGATGACATTCGACACGAGACAATCGATGTTTTCAACAGCGAAACAGCAGTTGCAAGATGGCGGCGCCTCTGAGTGAGTGTACAATCCTCGAGCAGCGCTCCGTTGTGCGAAAAGGCATAGAATCAAAGAATATTTTTAAAGAAATGCTTCCCCTTGAGAAGGGTCTGTCACATCAAGCTGTTTACTATTGGGTGCAGAAGGAAAAGCGGACACGTATGGAAGATTAAAATTAATTACCACGCCAATATATATTTCTACGTGCAAATTTGTAACGAGTTGAACACTTAATTCGAGCAGAGATAGAAGAGTAACTACGGACACTATAGCTGCTGTTATTGGTTGCTCACGCGGCATGGCCTATTTCATAATGCATGAAGGTTAGGTTTTTCACAAATTCTGTGATGGGTTCTGCGCTTCTGACCCCACAACACAAAATTCAAAGAATAGGTCTGCCATTACAACACCCCAATCGCTACCATGATGAAGGAAATGATATGCTAACTCGCATTATCATAGGTAATGGGTATTGAATTCTTTATTACCAGCGATACAAAGTATGCGTCAATGCAATGGAAATAAATTGAATTGCCTGAGAAGTTTAAAGTGACACAGCTCAATCTTCGGGGTCCATGATGTTCTTATTTATTTATTTATTTATTTATTTACGGACGCTCTTTAGCATCTCAGGTCATCAGCGTTCCATTCTATTCAGGGCGTAAAACGGCCGACATATTTTGCTCAGAGGTTTCTTCTTTCAGGCTTAGGATCTTTATCGTGCCGTAAATGTACGACACGGGACCCACGGCTTATTTCCCTTCCGAAGGAAGGCATACTTAGGATTTTTACACCCGAAAAAATCCATCGGCCCTTGCCGGGATCGAACCCGCTATCTTGGGTTTAGGAGGCAAGTATGGTTACCACTATAGCACCTGGACCGACTCGAGGGTCATGAAAGCATACTACTCACCGCATTCCAGCCTTAAGGACAAATAGTAAATGCCAACTTCTACTGTAACATCCTCAAGAAACTTCGTTAAGTTACCTGTGTTATTTCTCCAGAAATGAATGGTAGAGCAATCTCATTCATGTTTTATTCTGGCAGATCAATGTGTACGGTTCAGAATAATACACGAGGACTGTTTGTTCATTACAGAATGATTATAAATATTTCTGACAACATACCTTTACTCAACCACATAATTTTTATGATCTTTTTCAAAATAATCCCCTTTGGAGGCAATGCACCTTCCCATCGTTCTGCTAGGCTTCAAAGACATATTGGAAACCATCTTTTTATAAGTACAGGACCTGGAACAGAAAGTAAACAAAACACTTAAATAATAACAAAATAATAATATTACCACATGAGTATTTTCAAACAGCACAGAACCATAAATTTAGCCAGTATCTCTAAGGTACATTGTGCCCGATGAGGGTGAAATTATTACAAAACAAGAAAATTGAGGATGAAATACCACCAGCCTAATCTGGGCAAAGTTTGCTCTTCAAGAGTATAGAGGGTGGGAAGCATACTGTTATTAAAAGTTTATGTTTGTTATCTTGCGATTAGAATAAATTAGTAAATAAATGCTATCACATTTGTTTGCGTGACGGCACAGGTCTTTTTCATACCTTGTACTATATGTACGCAAAACCTAAGTTACATCATTTCATTTTACGAAAATGTATACGCCACTTTGCCTTGCCCCTACTTTTGGCGAAAAGCATGTTAACAAGAGCAGTACCTCGTCTAATATTTGAACTACTAAGCTCCTTTCTCTCTACGCAAGGTGCCAAAAAATGTATACACACTTTCACAGTAGATATCTATTTAATATATTTCAAAGTTGGACCGAAAAACAACAGTAATGTGTAGTATGATGTTCTGTAAACAGATGTGACTCACATTAAGTTATGCTAGCGTTGCTACAACAAAATGGAGCCAAGATTATCGTTTGAACAGCGGAAAGAAATTTTTAAGTGGTATTGGGAAACCGAGAATATTGTTGAAGTTCAAAGGCAATGGAGACGTGTGTACAGAACAGAACTGCCAACGCGAGTAACAATTGCACGCATTCGAGACAAATTTGAGACTCGTGGTAGCGTATGTGATGTTCACAAGGGCAGATCTGGGAGACCTCGCACGCAACAAGCCCCGCGCACTGGTTCCAATGCACTATCGAAGGCACTGGATAGGAAGAAAAGGTCCGGTTGAGTTCTCCAGATCTAACTCCATTGGTCTTCTACCTACGGGGAGCTCTTAAGGATGTTGTAAACCGTAGAAAATCAGCTACATTGGCAGCACTTCGGGAAGAAATTGAAACGGCATGTGCTGCAATCGCTGAGGACACTTTCGCAAACGTTGCTCAATCAGAAGTTCAACGTACTCAGAAGTGTATCGACGCCGATGGTGGGGCATTTTGAGCAACTGTTGTAACTGTAAAAGTTTAAGATGATGCTCTCATTTTCTGTTTGTGTGAATTCAGGTTTTTTATGTTATCTTTGCTTGAAGTGCGTATACATTTTTTGGCACCTCTGTATTTTACAACCATTAAGAGCGAACATGGATTCCAGTGACGCAATATATGTATTTTTTATAGCTTTTGCTATTTCGACGTCATTGGAAGTGAGGTGAAGCGTTATTTGCTTTTGCGAGATAAAAAAGATTGTGGGTGTTTGGCAAGATAAAACACAAACAGGAAAATGTGAGGAACGAAGGAAGATAAGACTATTTCCTTCGGCGGATGGAGATGCTACACGCAGACACGTCATACCCCGTGTTTCTGCAGTAAATCGCGTCAATGAATTAACGTTGTTCACGCAATATCAAGTCTTAAGGCTTAATTTCTTTATGTTTATATTTTGCACTTAATAGGTAACGGTTCTTACTCAAGATAATAAAATGTAATGTTACAATTGTTTATCTGAACTGCTCCCTTTAATAAAAACCTCCCTTCAAAAGGAAAATGTCGATTTTTAGAGAGAAAGAGTAGCGATTTAATACAGAGGGTGGCAAAAATGTATACACACTTAAAGTAAAGAAAAAACTGTGTTAACATAACAACACTGAATTCACACAAACAGAAAATAATGAGCACCAATCATCTTAGAACTTTACAGTTAACAAATGCTCAAAATGCCCACCATCGACGTCGATACACTTCTGAGTACGTTGAACTACTGATTGAGTAACGTTTGCGAAAGTGTCCTCAGTGATTGCAGCACATGCCGTTTCAATTTCTTCCCGAACTGCTGTCAGTGTAGCTGGTTTTCTACGATATACAACATCCTTAAGAGTTCCCCATAGGTAGAAGTCTTAAGTTAGATCTGTAGAACGCTTTGGAAACTCAATCGGACCTCTTCGTCCTATCCAGTGTCTTGGATCCAGTGCGCGGGGCTTGTTGCTGTGCGAGATCTCCCAGATCTGCCCTTGTGAACATCACATACGGTACCATGATTCTCAAAATTGTCTCGAATGCGTGCAATTTTTACTCGCATTAGCGGTTCTGTTCTCTACACACGTCTCCATTGCCTTTTAACATCAACAACATTCTCGGTTTTCCAATACCACTTCAAAATTGCTTTCCGCTATTCAAACGATAATCTTGGTTCCATTTTGTTGTAGCAACGCTATCATAACGTAATGTGAGTCACATCTGTTTACAGAACATCATACACGTTACTGTTGTTTTTGGTTCAATTTTGAAATATATTAAATAGATATCTACTGTGAAAGTGTGTGTACATTTATGGCAGCCTCGGTATCTGCATACGTAAGTCGCAAAGGAACTGAGCGAAGGAACTAAGAAAGACAAGTTTTGGAAAAAGAACCGGACTCCAGTCTTTGATGCAAACAGAACTTTCGAAGCATGGAAATAAAACTAAACCTTATGCAAGAGGAGATTATTAAAGTTGGGCTGATAGTAAACTACCAGAAAACCAAGGAGATGCGATCACGAAAGGAAACTCCAGGTAAATGCACATTGCGTTGAAACGGTGACAGATTTTCAATACTTGGCAGCCGAATGAACAATAGAAGACGGTGCCAATACCGATGTAAAGAAAACAAATTGCCTTTGTAGAGCTATATCCAATATGGAGGTCCCGTGATACCCCTACGAACCAAACTAAAATGTTCTAGAATAATGAGAAGACATTCCTTTTGTATAGTTGTGAAACATGGAAAATAACGCAGAGATCATAAATAGTCTGCAAGTGTTTATAAACCGCTGCCACAGAGGAGTTTTAAATATATGATGCCCAAACATAAGTTTAAAAAACTAAGAGTTATGGTGTAGGGTATAAGAAAAGAAATTTATTTAAAGATAGAGCTAAGGAAATGGAGATGGATTGTTCTCAATATTTGCAAAGAAAATTTGGTTATTGAGAAAGAACACCTAAAAGGGAATCCCCCAAGGCAGCAGAAAGAGATGAAGACCCTCTATGTTATACGGGAAAGAACCGTGAAAATGAAAAACTGAAGATGACATTGTGGTGTGAAACAGACAATGTACAGATTATGGCGAGCGTTTGTTGCGTTTCGTTGCTCCAGTGGGAGATCAACGATTTAAGTCAGGTTTATGTTGCTTGATATTTTCTTAATCTTATATCACTCTCTTTGTTAAAACAATACGTAAGGTATAAATATATAAAAAAACAGTAACTACTCTACAATTTATTTATTCAAATCTTACTTATTTGCCAATTCCATTTTAAAATTATTACCCCTGTCTCATTAATAGAGACGTCCATATATATTTTGCAATGCATATAGTCCGTTTCTAAGTTCTGGATGACTGCTTGATCTTCCAAAGGTAACATTTTATTCAAATAAGTGCCTAGGTTAATAACAATTCCTGTTCTCAAAACCATTTTTCTATTCTACATCAGGTCGTGTATTATACATATTAAAAAGTCCCTAGCACATGAACTGCATAAACTAAGCGAGTTCCTCAGCAAATTTAGTAACTATAAAGATGAATATATAATCCAAATTATTGCTCAATAATTAATAAAACGAAATAATTACTCTATGGTATTAGAACAAAATTGGAATTCTTGCAATCTATAATTATCACAACAGAGAAACCACATTTTAGAATTATTATTATCATTATTATTATTGTTGTTGAGACAACAACAATGATTTAGCAAAGCGCCGTAGTACTATTTTTTTTACGTCTATACCCCCGGATGCAACACTTTGGTGACACACGCCATTCGCCTAATTCAGTCGGAAAATCTTTAAATAGACCTGTTTGCCATTATTTACGAATGTTGACATGAACTGTGCTATTGCGTAATTGTTAACCACGCGACATTCGAGTCACACTCAACTGCCGAGATGCTGTTACGCGAAACAAATTAGGTCATTGGAAGAATGCATAATATCGCGGGCATTTCAATGTTGTTTTGTATAATTGAAAGTGCGTGCATGTGTGTAAATTTGGAAGCCGTTGCCTAAATAACATGTAACTTTTTTATAGTCAAGAGTTTGTGATCTCTAGCGAGAGACCCTATATAAAGATTTAATTGCATAAAGGAGGCGCTATTAATGTACTTACCAACTAAGTTTTAAAAGAAGAGAAATGCGCTCCTTATAACCACGCAAAGTGATATGCAAACGTCAGAAGAGGTTAATGTCTGCACTTGTACACCTTACGCTGTTTACTTACTCGTCTCGCTGACGTCACAAAATCATTACTTTGAGGCTGGTTGACCGCCAACACGCAAGCGAAACTGAACCTGTTGCATCAGTCTTATTATTATTATTATTATTATTATTATTATTATTATTATTATTATTATTATTATTGCAGGTTATCTGCCTTTCAGGAGGTTTGATATTTAACATTATGGTTCATCTAGGTATATATTATGTAGTGAAAGCAATTGAGCTTAAGGGCATTCGGTTTTTTACATTTCAACTGTATATAGAGGAAAGGCTCGCAGTATGGTAGATTTATTTCGATATAAAAACTTACCTAGAAAGTAAGTACATTTCAGTTCAGTCCTACACCCGTAGAAAACTGAAAACTAAACATGGAAGTTTTGACCAGGTCTGAGAATGCACGTAAAAAAGTAGAAATATTCATTGGCAGTAGCCTGTATGAAACCGTAGTTTTTATTTGAGTCTAAAAGTTGTATTTGCACTACCGAACGCTACTTACGGTGTTTTATAAAGTACTGCATTCCTATATACAATATACGTTTATACTTCACAGACTGTCAAACAAACAAACAAACAAACAAAAAAAAGTTGTGCCGTTTTGCTGAATAAGCTCTTATAGCTTTCGGTTGACATGGTCTAAAACATTTTACTTCCAGTTTAACTATTAAACTTACGCGCTAAAATGGAGTCTTTCAATAAAATGTCCACTTTATTAATTGCCACAAAACAAATACGCTTTTTTGTAATTTAAAAGCTAACACTGTGAAGTCAACTTTCCACTCAATTTCAAACAACCTCTGATCAGTTATGCGTGGTGTCAATAGCCCTTCAACAACCGGTTCCTACGAAAAGAGAGAATACCGAGCGCTCGCTGCTGGTCCAAGGGAATGCTAAAATAAGCAAGAGTAAAACTAAGTCAATGGAGAAGACAAATATGCGTTTATAAATATGTGCTGGCCTATGAAGGTATAAGATTAAAGCGTAAACGTTTCAGGGCTGGCGCATGAGCTTCCCTCGCTAACGGAGGACCCGCATGCTACCGCTACTACAGTAGAATGGAAATACGCTTGTTGTGTACGATACAATTAAGAACTGACTCGTGAGCGGAAGGTTTGAGATTCAAATACCGCCAGGATCGTCCTACCTGACTGAGGTTTTTCCAGGTTTTCCTCAGTTCTCCTAAATGGGGAGGTATCCTAAACTTAGGCCTGGAACACTTCCTTTCTTAAAAAAAAATCCTTTCCCAATATATCATTTTATCTCATGCATCACCATTGCCCACCGCCTGTGGTACCTCAGAAGTAAAAACGGGCGTTAAACACTATTGGGGGGGGGGGAACTTTACTTTGAAGATTAGTTTAATTCCGTATCAGTACTTATTTCAAATAGTTTTCTGCTTAAAACCTACATTATTTACGAGACAGTATCTACAGTTTATAAGTATTTAATTTTTTAAGTTGATGCATGCATTCCAACGTTAAATCAACTATAAATGGGTTGGAGTAGAGCACAGGAATCGTGTACTTGCTTGTTTGGATCCTTCAATAGTACCCAGAGTTCCTTTCTGCGACCAACCATTATCAAGTTTATATATTTGCTAATATGTATAATAAACTTAATATTTATGTATTTGTGTTGGATTTAAAACTAAAGAACTAAATTTGTTACTTATGATGCTACACAGCCATGATCCTCAGGTCTGGTTGTAAACGCTTCATTGTGGCATAAGCAGCATATTTGCATACATTTATTTCATTTTGCCATTTAAAAGTATATGACGTATTAAACTTTGCAAACATAAAAATAGTCTGGCAAGGATGTGAGATATGGAAAACATATAAAAAGGTAAAAGAAAAACAATTTAAAGAATAATAAAAAAATATTTTTTCTTTAGAAGTAAATATTTACGTAATAAATACTTTTTGATGTCATAAATAAGCAATGAGTTGAAAATTCTGCATTAGCGGATTAATTAAAAAAATACCAAAAAACAAAGATTCTACAATTGGCATTGCTTCATAAGAACTGTAATTCACTTAAATACGTGCAAAAACACGGCTGCGAATCTTTACCGTCAAGGAAACGGCTTCCTGTGTGTCTAGCGCTGCGCGTTTGTTTATAAACGTCACCGTCAAGTTGCGCAACTGCAGTCTAGTCGATCTCCGCGAGATCAGGGTATATAACAACGGCGAGACTCGACTGTTACAGCAGTTCCACCGCAAACACCTTTGACAACACAGTCTGCAATCTACCGGTGAGTAATCGCGTACTTGGTAAAGGCTGCAGACTTTGGTTTTGCTTCTTTCATTTATTGTTTTTCGTTTAATTCCTCGAGCTTTTCTGCACTCTTTAAAAGTAATTGGCATTTGAATTTTCATCCAAACTCGTACATCTATTACATAATTTTAAAAATTCAAGAAAATTCGGTTCAGGGCATATGATAGCCTTTGCTTTTTTTTTTTTTTTTTTTTTTTTTTTTTTAAGGGCAATCCTATATTACATTTTTATAACGTTTTAAATTTCATTTGGAACATTCGAAATTTAGAAATTGTGTTAAAAGTAAGGTATATATAGCTACATGGCAATTAGCACGTTTTTCCAGACTCCTTTTTGAAAAACGTTGAAATTACCTCAAGTTATTTGCATTAGTTTTAAAAATATTGTTTTTTTATTATAATTATAAAGTATAAATATTGGAAATGTTTAACCTGCTCTGTGTGTTATCTCTTACGTGTTTGCTTTAAATACCAAATACTAATATAAATCACTTATTTAAACATTTTTGCTTTCCATCATCGTACAATATTTTATAGTAACATTATTTTGGTGCTAAACACAGATATAAATATTTAACAAACATTCCCTCTATACGAAAGAGAAAATTTCAGAGATGTTGGCATACTTTATATACATGTATAATTGGCATTTTTTAAAAATAATGTTTAATGCCCGTTTTAACTACTGAGGCACCACACGCGGTGGACACTGATGATAACATGAGATGAAATGATACATTGGGAATGGATTTTTCTTTTTAAGGAAGCGTTCCAAGTCTAAGTTTATGGTGCCTCTCCGGCATTTGCCATTCATGAGGACTGAGGAAAACCTGGAAAAATCTTCAGTCGAGGAGAACAGTCCTGGTGGGAGTCGAATCTCAAACCTCATGCGTTCGGGGGGAGAGGGTATGTGATCAGCATGCCGGCATCCCGCCGGTCTCGCCTAACATGTGCAGTTTTCTAGATGAAAGAACGTCAAAGGCTGGGTGGACCCCGTTGCAGACCTTTCTAACTTATAAAAATTCCTAAACATGTACTGAGAATCGAACCCGGGACCTCCAGGTAGCAATCAGCAACGCTAACCACTATAGCAAGGAGGCGGTCATTATTGATGTCTGGCAGCAATTTTCGCTGGCAGAATAAATAGAAAAGTTTATCAGCCTATGGTCATTTGTCAGCTTTAATTTTGTTACCATAGCAACCTTTTAACTAATTTCTTCTGTTGCTTAAAAGCCACGAACATTACAGACGCTGTTCAAAAATGCAGGAAAAGAACTAAAAGAAGACCTCAATATCTTAATTCCCATATTCAATGTTTATTTTACTCTGAAACGTAGTCTGTAAGTAATGACAATACAAATAAAAAAATTTACACACGAGTCATACATTTTGCCGGAGATAGAGGTTAGCATAGTCATGGCGGCTGCTTCTGAGAGAAGGTCAAGGTCAATGTTTGCAAGCAAATTGACCGTCACTTTCTTTCTCTGCTTGTCCTTGGTTGGTTCTAAGGTAGCGGATGCGTATGAATTTTATTGGTTACTTTGTGCATTTTATAACATTTAAGGTTGATGTATTTCGCGGGATTTTGATATATAAATAATAATAATAATAATAATAATAATAATAATAATAATAATAATAATAATAATAATAATAATAAAAGAATGATGCAAAAAAGTAAGTGTAAACAGACAGAATGCTTACATTTTCCAAAAAAAGTTTAAATTTAGCTGAGTTTTAAATTAGTACTGAAATAAACATATCTTCAACAACGCTGATTTTCAGTATACTATTTAATGCCTTGCTGACAGATCATGATCTATAAAAACGTATCTTAGTCGGCTACCTTTAGGCTAGTCTCTTTAATATTTTTAATCCATCTCTTAAATATCAATAGGATGTTTAATGGAGATAATTAGCATATGACTGCAGACTTAAGCCAACTGAACAAGTCAAAATTATATTTATCTTTTAATATACGAGTATGCAATTGTGTATGGTTATGGTTATTATTAATATTATCTTTACAATATATTATATATTCAAGAATATTTTAACTTGTAACGTGATTATATAATCTTATTATTCCATGCATCTCACATGCATTGTAAATGTCAACTAATTTCAAAATAAAACACCAAGGATTGTGTTTTAGATTCATTTAACAAAAAAGAAATGGTAAAAAGCAGGATGAATGGTTACTATTTACTTTCTCTTTAAAATATCACGCGTTTACGATCTTCTCTTTGATACCTTTGATCTCACCTAGTTTTAACTGAATATTGGAGTTCGACTTAATTAATAAGACCTGCTTTGAAAAAAAAAAAAAAAGACTTTTCATGATACATTTCAGAAGATAAATTATTAGTACAAAAATCTGAATAATCCATTGCGGTAAAGGAGTGAAAATGAATAAAAATAACAGGCATTGATCGTCGAAAATATAAGAATACTTCCTAATAGCAAAAAGCATTAACCAATTACTATACTGCAAAAAAGAACAAACTTCTGAATGCACCAAAGAGATGGGGGGAGAAGAAGAAGAAGAGGTAGAAGAACAAGAAGAAGTCGATAGAAAATTAAAACAAAAGCAAAGTGATGAAGACGCACCCTTTTCCCTTTCGTTCTTTCTTTTGAGAATTAAAATAAAAAAAAAAAAAAAAACATTGTAGAAAGGGAAAAGAAAAAAAGGGGGGGGGGAGAAGGGGAAAAAAACGGCCATTGCATAGCTTCATATGTTTTGAAATCACAATTTGATTCAAATTAATGCTTGGAGTTGGTCTACCCAGTTTTTAAAATTTAAATGTTCTCTTCCAACGGTCGCAGAGAAAAAAGCTTAGAAGGTAAGCCTTGTATGGTGTAAATTTTCATTTCATCTGGTTAACATAAAGATATAAAGCAACTCAACTACACCACGAATTCATATGAAGCTTTAATAATCATTCGTTAACTATTAACGGAACGACAGATTATCGTTGCATGAGAGCATTATTACATCAGATGTAATATTGTTTTATATTGAAATAGCTACAACTTCCCATATATTTATGACTGTTGCTGTTCATGTTTGTATGCTGTTTCACTATAATTATCTAATAACAATATAAAATATTTTAAAAATAAAACAGTCTCTAATATTCAAGGCAAACTTTCCTGATTAGAGGAAATCTTTCAGGAGGTGTATACACATATGGCTCTTATGGGCAAGAGGCACCACGTACCGCTTACTCTAACCTCTTCAAATCAAAATACTCCACAAGCTTACTGAGCCCACAGCAATTACCGCAAACCAAGTCTCCTACGCAAATACAAACATCTGGCACAAACTTTTCAGACATAAAAATGCATTAAACAATAGTTAAGGATTTTTAGCATAAACTAGCAACCTACTAGAGGAACTTCTGTTCCCAAAGTTTAATGATGATAACAAGAATACTTCATTATTAAATAATTTTATAATAGGTTTTCTTCACCCATTATATGGTTTAATCACATATCCCTGTAACTTTGAAATTAGTTTATTACTGGGCATTGGGCTCTGATAATTGTTTTTCCGTTATGGTTATTGTTTATTCATGGTACATATTTTGTGCTAGGAGTTGGCCAGGTATTAATTAATATGTAAATTACAAAATAATGCATTTTCGCGAATTTCGAAGGAGTGCAGGCAGCTATTGAGGTTGTACCCATAACACCATTTTTGATAAAATTCTTCAAATCTCCATCAACCCTACCCAGTAGGCACCAAAAATGACAACGAAAAAAAAAAAAACAACTATGTATTGTATAGGTATACATATATAGTGTATGTTTGTTAACGATCCAGCGGTCGCGATTTTTTTTTTTTTTTTTTCGCAGCGAAACTCGGTATATCACCATCAATTAACAAACAATTCGTCCAATTTGTTAACCAGCAAAATTGGACCTTTGGGGGTGGGGGTTAACCTAAAGCAACAAATTTTTTTTAAAAAATAAAAAACGCTCTAGCGGCAGCAATTTTTGTTTTTTTTCTCAACGAAATTATGTATATTTCATTAAAATAAATTAATAAAAATCGTTTATGTAAATCATGGCAATGGGGCCAATAGCAGTGGAGAAAGCTGGAAACCGAGTGGGGGTTAATAGCGAAATGTAAAAATCGCTCTAGCAGTCGCAATTTTTTTTAAAGAAACTCAGTACACGCCATTGAAATAAATAAAGAAAAATAGAAATCAGATCATTAGGAATGGGGCTTACCTGACACCCAATACTAAAAATCGCTCCAGCGGCACCAATATTTGCTTTTTCGCAAAAAAAAAAAAAAAAAAAAAAAAAAAAAATAAGGGTATATACTATTAAAAAAAATATAGTTTCAAATCAGGGAAATTGGATCATTAGGAGTAGGAGTATATTTGAAAAAAACATAAATTTAAAAAGCACTCTTGGATTTAATTTTCTCTCTATTGCTTTAAAACAAAAGTACAGCATATAAACTGTATTTATAACGATGCATATGTTTTATATTTGACATAAGCATTGTCGTGAAGATAGCAAATGTGAAATATTAATCTAATATGTGTTTGAAAATTATATTTGTATATAAGAGCGCTCTGTAATAACCTTCAGAAAACATTTTTGTTACATATTTGTACTACAAAAATATTTAAATTAAATTTCAAAGCCGATGTAATTTTCGATTGTATATTGTTGATTGTGTATATTTGCTTAGCACAATTGCTTTTAAATAGTAACTTATTGAAACATATGAACATACCCCTCTTAAATGCATACGATAAGTGAAAACTGTCTGTTATTTCTCTCTATTTTAGTGAATGTAAAGATGATAATAAAGGCTCAGTTCATAAACATGGTTACATTTAAAAATGTTTAAAAATACCCACACAATATACATTTATCTATCAGTGGTCATATATTTCATTTAATTAATAGTATACCATTAAGTTTTGTGATTTAATCTCAATAATAATAATAATAATAATAATAATAATAATAATTAATAATAATCTAAAAATGTAGTTTCTCTTTTGTGATACTTCTAGATTGCAAGAACAATCACCTATTACCACATGTAATGCTATAGCCTTTTTTTAAATAGTGTTTAACGCCCGTTTTTACTACTGAGGCACCACAGGTGGTGGACACTGATAATACATGAAATGAAATGATATATTGGGAATGGATTATTAAGGAAGGAAACATTCCAGGCCTAAGTTTAGGGTACCTACCCGGCATTTGCCAGTTATGAGGACTGAGGAAAACCTGGGAAAAACCTCAGTCAGGGAAGACGGTCCTGGCGGGATTCGAACCCCAGACCTCTCGCTCATGAGTCCGTGCTTTAACGACCTATGCCACTTGTGGCGGTCATGCTATAGCTTAATTCATTTCATTAATTAATACATGCATATGCATTTAAACATTTTTAAACATGTTTATGAACTAAGCCCCTAATATCATCTTTACTTAACTAAAGTAGAAAAAAAAAAAATAAATAACAGAAAATTTTGAGTTACATTGTGTATTTAAGATGTTCATATGTTTCAATGAAACAAAATCATGTTACTATTTAAAAACATTACAAAGTACAAAGCAAATATACATAATCAACAATAAATAATCAAAAGTTTAATTGATTTTCATTGGCTTTGAAATTTAATTTAAATGTTATTGTAGTAAAAACATGCAATGCAAACATTTTCTGAAGATTAGTACAGAGTGTTCTTATAAACAAATATAATTCTCAAACACGTAATAGATTAATATTTCACATTTATTATCTCTCTGTCGTTTTCTGGTTAAAATAATATATCCCTTCCATCCAATATATAAAATGCACAATGTGCAAGTGCTAGAAAATGTTTTACTTTTATGCATAAAATTGTTTTAATAATTCTTTAAGTTATTTGTTTTATGTGCATTATATTAATGAGACAATATGCTGTCTGTACATCACTTTTCCTATTCACTGCAACAGCAATATCCACTCAACATCTAGGTATTCCGTACTCTAGCCACAAGACATTAGGGAGTTCAATGTTAACAAACTAATGTTGTATGACTGTATCTCATATATTTCTTTGTTAGATTTTTTCATGTTGTCTAGTTAAAAGGGTTAATTTGATGCTTGTTTTTCTTTGATTTACAGGTACAGAACAAGAGGCACGGAGATAACCATTTGCTTTTCTAATAGCTATATAAAGATCTAATAATGGGTAGCAAAACAGCACAAAGGTAAGATAATACATTTAATATCTTCAGGAAATATATTAGAATAATCTGAACTCTCGTACCTATAAGTAAGAATAAAATTGTATAAAAATATCATATATTTTTATGGAAAGTCTTTGGCACTTAATTGTTATAATTATGTAATAATGTAAATGTAAAACATCAATTCATGAACAAACTTAAGGTCAAAACAGACTTGCTGCTCCAATTTTAATAATAAAATTATCCTAATAAATCAAAGTTCGCTATATTTTTACGCTGGTATCTGCTACAGCTATCTGCTGAATAATATCAAACCAGGACTGATGAAACAAATTTGCACCTATACCTATAAGCTATAAGATTTTTTAATGTAATTGATGACTACTTAAGTATTCAGAATGGGAATGAAATAACTTAATTGTAACATCCAATGTTAGTGTCTAAAGTTGCACACTTAAATCTTTCCAATTTAAGGAAGGCCTTCAAGCAAATTCTCTGCTGGAAATTCCACCCAAGCTGTTTAGATAGCTCAGTTGGTTACAGCACTTGGACAGGTATTATTGTGGACCTGAGTTTGAATCTCAGTGCTATGAAATGCATTTGTGTTAGATAATGTTAACATCTTTCAATTTTTTCTTGGAGTTTTTCAGTTTCCCTGAATTTATTCCATCAACACTGGCAACATACCACAAAGACCATAAGATCTTTTGGCTCTTAATGGATATCCCCCGTCATTCTTCTGTAAAATTTTGAACTTTTAACTTTTACTTCCTTGAGCACTCTGGTTTCTGAATCTGGATCACATTGACACTCAAGATTCACACTGCAAGATTGCTGTTTCTCTTCCTGCTAGATTTGGTTTACAAGCCGACATAGGATTTACTAGAGATGCCTGGGCACTTTTCCACAAAAGTATGGTCTACTACATTACAAGTGTAGGGAATTGTAACTTGTTATTAGTAGAAGTGTGTTCAACAAAGGTTGCCTTCTATACTATTTTACAACTTCATACTTATAACATTGCCAGTGTACAACAATTTTTCATTGTTCCTCTTAAGTATTGATATCAATTATGCTCTTGTAATTTCTACAGATTAAACTTCTAAATGTTGTAAGAAAAATTTTAATTAACCCTCCAGCTTCATATATAAGCTTGAAAGAAACTGTGTTCTAGGCTATCCCATTAAACAACTCTTGAATCTCGTGAAGATTGGATGGAAGGAATTACACATGTAAAAGAACGTGACCAACTTATGTAGTTCACCAATGCATTCCGTATAGGGATCCAATCAGCACAGGCATATATGGCCTATCTCCAAGGACAAACTCGGTGTAAGCCTTGGGATATATTGCACAGTCTTTCAGGCAGAATTATTTGTCATTCTGAATGTGCTTATAGAGGGCTTGAGGAAGGTAAACAAATTCTCATCTTTGCAGATAGTCAAAGTGCCTTAAAAGCACTTTTCTCCAGGTAAAATCTAAACTGATATGGGAGTGTCTAAATGCCCTGACTTGGTCTAGCTTCTCGCAACAGGCTTGAACTGCAGTGGATGCTGGGACATTGGAGCGTTTATGGAAATGAAGAAGCAAAAAAGGGTACTGAAACATCCCCGTGGAATTAGTACACATATGGCTAAACTGTGGTAACAACGTGGATAAGGGAAAAACACTAACTTAGGTGGCAAACTATCCTGGATAAAGACAAGCTCGAAAATTGATCCTAGGTCCAAGTAACACTCCTCCCCTATCTTGCCTTAAATTGGACAGAAGAGGAAAATAGTTATGCTAATCACTGAATATGGTCACTTCAGGAAACTTCTACGAAAAGTGGAACTCTATAAAGATGAACCCACTTGTAGAATGTGCAAACAAGATGAGGGGACTGCCTTGTACATCCTATTTGAGTGTCCATTCCTGATAAGAAAGAATTTACTCTTTCTTTTACCATGGAAGACCTAGGAATGCATGCTGACATTGAAACCAAGATATTGCAACTTCTTCAGGAAAAAGATTTTAGGAAACAATGAAGGAATCTCTTTTAATGGGGTAGCACAATAAGCCTTTTAGGCTGACATGTGGGGAGGTCAACAAACTCCATTATAAACTCGCTGTTATCAAATCAAGTTATACAGTTTTATGTACCTCATACTAAGTGCTACATTTGTTAGGAAGCTAATTTTTTAAAACTGCCTGCCAAAATTTTAACTTCCCTCTTTGTCTTGATTTTAGACGTACTATTTCCATACCACAGAATGCGACTGCAATGGAGCCATTTCTTCAGCAAATACAGTCACAGCTAATACATATAGGCCAACAAGAGGATCTAGATTTCAACCGTAGCCTGTGTAGGGTATGTACAAAATAAGTCACCTGGTCTCTAATGCTGTTCAATATAAAAACAAAAGCTGTTTGTTGTAGAGATGGGACTAGATACAGGAAGGTCCACCTGATCATTAAATGGTCTTAATTTTTTTTGTTAATGTGTTTATTTACTTGATTTTTTCAGACAATTTATTGTACAATTGCTTTCCTACACTAGTAGTATATATTGAATAGTTATTTAGTGTTCCTCTGAATGTTGCTCTTAACCAATTTTCTTCATTTCTTAAATTGTATGAATTTGTATTTTAATTTATTTTGTTGTATACCAGAAGTATAAATGGTCTTTATAGCTGGCCAAAATCAAATGAAAAATCAGCTATAATTTTTGTCATAGATGTGCTTTTGTTTCTGAAATATTCATTCCTGTTATGATAGGTATTGCGTGACCGACTGGTAGAAGAAATGAAGAAAGATACAGTGTTTGAAGCCCTCTTCTCTAAAATCTATAATGTAGGAAGCTATTATGAAAATCTCCGAGTCAAGACCCCAAATGAATTTGATCTTAATCTGGTACTGCAGTTTCCTGAAGAATATTCCTGTCTGAAGGTGAGATGTATATAGATATATTTTAAAAACTATTCATTTGAAAACCTACTATTGAAGTATTGTAAATTTTATATTCAAAGATGCCACATTTTACAGAAATAAATTTACAGAATTTTATTCAGTTTCCATATTTTTCTGTTATTCTCTTTTCTCCAAAAAATTTCCTCCAATTGTTTAACTATTATTGTATTCCAAAGAGTCCCAACTTCCTGTTTTTAGTTCAGTTATTTTGCATTTCATATTGTAAAATAAAATATTCTATATACTACTGTTATTTCTAGTATTTAAAAAATACCTGTTTGTTACAGATAAAAACCGAGAAAGTTGAACCTGGATTTGTGCGAATACAGCTGGAAAAAATGCCACAGACCGACAGTAACGGCCCACATAAAGCAAATGGGTAAGTCGATAAATATTTTGAACTGGGGAGTCAAAACATTGGCTGAATAGAGAAACCTTGAATTTTGGAAATGTGACACTTATAAGTAGTAGTATAAAATTCAGATTAAAATTAAAATTTTAAAAGTTCTATTATTCAATGTTTATTTTGCTTAGGAATATTCAGGGATAACTTTCATTTTGAGATGTTTAAATGCAGTAAATACTTGAAGACTTTGGTGTATGGTATGTACACCCATTGACAAATAAATGAGTCGTCTCTTCAATGCAAAATTCTTTTAAATTCTGCTCTTTACATTGAGCGGTTCACAAGGTAACCACAAGGCTGTGTAGCCACTACCACTATATATGTGTTTTATAATGAATAATAAATATTATAATGTTTCTTATCTGTTCTATCTGAATGCAATATGCTGCAAATGCATTCCTTACATATCAAAAGGACAAAAGATGGCTAATAGGCACAAATTGAAGAAGCCTGGGATGTTTTAGCTTCTCATCGACACTACTGTAGAAATCTGACATCATCTATACCCTGAATATTGAGGGCAGTTATACATGCTGAGGATTTATACATGATATCAATTTGTGTTTATTACTATGTGTTTTCACTTTAGAAGATAAATTTTTCTGTTTGTGTATTTATTTAGTTATTTTTAAAGAATACATTAGTTTGTGACCATCACGTTTACAGGCAAAGTGTCCACTGCAGTGTGCATTCTCTGCATGCGCTTGTGAATACAGTATTTACAAGCATCCCCAAAGTTTTCTAAGCGACAAGTAGAATTTGGTGGTATCATTTTTTTTTATTTTATCAAAGAGTTTACCTCTAGATAGCTGTATGAAAATGAGGATAAGCTTTATGACTGAATGGAAAATGTGTGGCCTTTAGTATAAGAGCATAGAATCAGATGCTCCATAGATCAGCATTTCTCAAATTATGGTCTATGAACTACAAGTGACCTCAAAGATGTTCTGCAAGACTAGTAAAATAGAATAGTAGTCTGAGAAAGACAGTCAAAATCAAATTCCAGTGAATTACAGATCCCACTGTATCATTAAGAATCACAAAGAAATGGGATTTCATTTAAAAATGTTTCCTTTCATTAAAACATTTGTTGAACATATTTTTGATGTCTGCAGTTCTTTGAAACATGCATCTGCCATACATTTATTTTTCTATTTTTTTAAGCTAATATTGTAGAGGTGACACAATTTTTATTCTGAGAAGTATAGGTTTATGAACCTACAATGTTGTGAAATAATCTTGATATCCTTCAATTATTAAAAACAATTAATGTATATATATATATATATATATTTTTATTATATTATTACTAATACAAATATTAAGTAGGTTGGCTAAAGCAGTAACACATGGCTTGTATTTGGAAGGCCCCAGGTTCATATCCTATGGCTGACAAATCTGAATCAGATTTTCCTCAGTTCATTTTCAGAAAGCAGATTCCAGGCTAGTATTTCTCTCTGCCACTCATTTCATTTCTAAGTGTGCATCTTCATCTATCTGTGTTTGTGATGTCTTTGAGGCAGCCTTCACATTGGGCTGACCATCCATTCTGGGTGCATGAATACTTATGTGTTATCAGAAATAATTATTATCTGGCAGGGAACTGACCTAGGCATTGGCTTTAGGTCCCAGGGGACGTAAATCTTAATTTATCCAAGAAATTCTAGTTAATAAAATTTTCAACATAAGTTAAATTAATCATTAACAGACTTGAAACCTTCCAAATGAGTTATCAGTAATCCCATAGGATGCAGCCCTCATGGCAATGTCAAATCTAAAGAATTTTTTATATAATACATATTGCCTCTCAGTTTTTCTGTGATAAAAATATGTTTTGCATCTACCAACTGCTTTTCTGCAAAAAGAGACTATTGTTAATAACAAGAAAACTACTTTTCCAGTGTTGTCACCATTCTTGTCATGAAAATCTACTTTTGTCCAGTGCCAGCACATTGTTCTAGTAAACATGTGGACATTCCCTCCTGGCATGGAGGTATTGTAGTGGTCTTCTGAGGCCAGGAAGTTGTCCTAGTGGAGGTGATGGTGAAAGTAATATGGTTATGATGCATCAGAGGGGTCCTTAAATCTGTGTAGGGTTGAACGAAATGAAATGAGCTCAGAGTCCTTTGTGCCTTAAAGCAATCTGGCATTCACCTTCTCAGGGTAAAGAAAAATTCTGAAAAACCTTTACCCACACATTATAGTCATGAAGATTAAAAGTGCATATTTGACTTTACTGGGAATTAAAAAAAAGGTACAACTAAAGGATAAAATTTTATTGCATTTGCATAGTTACCACCATCAGTGGTAACAGGTAATAGGAAGATTAGTTTCAATCAAAAGTGCAGTTATTTTTTTCTTAGTCTTACCTGCCAATTACTAAACTAGTAAAGAAGTCTTTGTTCTTGCACTACCATATTTCTGCGCTATTTTAGAGTTAGGAAACATTGCTCTGAATAAATTTCCTGTATGATCAGGAACAGCTAATGGAATATTGTGCTCTAAAAGAAAAGATGTAAATAAAAATTCAACATTCATAAACCGCCACGGGTGGCCGAGGTTGTTAAGGATAGACTCATGAGCAGGAAGTCTGGAGTTCGAATCCCACCAAGACCATCCTCCCTGAATGAGGTTTTTCCCAGGTTTTTCTCAGTCCTCATAAATGACAAATGCCGGGGAGGTACTGTAAACTTAAGCCTGGAATAATGTTTCCTTCCTTAAAAAATCCTTTCCCAAAATGTCATTTCATTTCATGCATCATCAGTTTCCACTGCCTGTGGTGCCTCAGTAGTAAAAACGGACATTAAACACCATTTAAAAACAAACAAACAAAAACTCATAATATATGTTTCATAATTATTCACAAAGAATGATGAAATGTTTTGTTTTCTGATTTCACTTAGCTCTGCATTTTATACTTCTTAAACCAATGTCTTCTATGTCATCACAACTACCCTGTGCCACAGAAAAACCACACAAACACACATTGCAAAACATGTGGTTTTCACTAACACGTGAAGGAACTAAGCAGGGCCATTCCTTTCTATAAACACCTCAATATTTTTGTGACACTCCTATGTTCTTTAAAGGATGCATTCTGAGACCTAATATGTTTCATTTTAGAAAACTATGCATTTAAAATTAAAATAGTCTAATTACAGCCACTTAAATCTTCTCTATAATTTATAACTCACACCCTATAAATAATTTAGAGAGGATGATTGAAAATTGTAAATTATCATTGTATTTAAACTATAATAATACAGTACAATATTTAACATTGAATTACTTATCAATTTTAAATGGTTATAGAAAATATACATTCCTAGATTTAGATTGAAGTATAGTTTAGTTTCTTTAGAATAAATCCATAAATTAAATCTCTGGGGAAAACTATTAGTATTATTATTGTTATTATTTTATTGCAGACCATAGACCTCACACTTGAGTTTCAATCATTGTTAGAAAATACAATGGCAAAATACATTGATAAACCAAGCAATTTAAAACATGAATAAAATTTACCTCATATAATAAATTTATACTATAAACAGTTACATTCAACACTATTTTATATACATATTTAATTCATTTATCTTATACATACATTTGTCTACCAAGAAGTTTTTCAATTCGAGCAGCACAAAACCTTATAAATGATATTATTAGAAGATAATGATGTTATATCCCACAAAGTAGAAGTATACTTCTCTCTTAATGTTACATTGTTGCTCTCTTACAGAAAAATTAAACAGTGGTTTGACAATGAAAACTTTCTTCTGAGGGGTAAAGTCTACAGTTGGCTACAGAGTGTGGTAGATACAGCTCTGAACAACATTGAATGGCATAAACTGGGTTTCAAATATGTGAGTATTTCCATATAAATGACACAGAATATTTAATAATAATCCCCAATGTAATTGATGTGACCACATGGATCTCCACTGGGGATCAAGTAGTAAATGCAATGCAATATACTACAAAATTACTTTTGATCTGCTAAATGGGATCAAGTGGCCTCAAATATGTTCCTCATAGGGCTGGTTTGACACATCCCTTTTGAAAAAACCTAAGAAATTCTGGAAGTTGAACTTGGGACTTCTGGATTAGGAGGTATATATATATATATATATATTGACTATTGAACACAGAGATGGTGTAAAGAAGTTGATATAGAGGGAAAAAAATTAAAACGACAAACTTTGTGAGCTTGCAGGGGACACCTAAAAAAACAAATATTCTAATTTTCAAAACATCTACACGGCATGTATGTTCTTCAGATGTAATGACTGATCAGTAGCATATCCTGACTTTTAATCTAAGGCATGCAATTTTAAAAATTTTGGTACAGGTTAAATGATAATGGTATATTAGTGATTTTAAAATGAAACATCTGAACACACTATTTTAGTAAAATTCATTTTTAAAAAAAAGTTTAGCAAAAGACTTATACAGTAATACACCAGTACCCTGTATTATATAATACTATTACAGTTTCAAGATAATTTGTTAAAAGACAAATTTCACTTATTGTTTGAAGCAAAGTTCCACTCATCTTGTCTTTTTGCAGCACTCTGCTGCGACTGTATCAAAGAGAGTGGGATTGGCTTTCATATCCATGAGCATCTAGATCTTTCTCTACTGACATCATTATAGATGATCTTGCCTTTTTGAATTTCCATGACTTTTTAAGTGTTTCAGAGCTGAAAATAATTGCTTGACTGGCAATAGCGCTGAAGAAATGGTTTCCACTAACTCACACAATTTATCTCTTATAATTTTCTATGAATACCATTTGAAACTATAAACTGGTGACTCTTTTCCTTGAAATGACCAGAATTGTATACATTTCTCAGCTCAGTTTCAAGCTTACAAAGTCAAAACATTTCTCATGTATATTTGTAACCATAAGTTCCAGACTCTCTTGAGAAAATTGTGGGAATTAAGAACAACCTAGACGCTCCAAAAATGATAATTCTGGCAATGAAAATAGGGTGATTCAAGCTGCATTGCTGCTGTATCATGTATTTCATAATAAAGAATATTATATTTGTCCTCTAATGTTGATGAACTGTCTTGTTTTCATTTTTCTCTCTGTAGATTATGCTGTGTCCCACAAAATTGTTTCAAAATCACTATAATATTTTGAAATGTCCTAAGTTATCATTTAAGCTGCTAATTTTCTTTGAGTGGCAAATAATGTCTAAACACTTAGCTTGTAAAATGTTAAACATTTAGCTGCGGGTTTAGGTATAAGTTTTATTGCCCCTATTGTATTTTGACAATGGATGTTGCCAGGATGGAAAACAAAATTTATCACTTATGGAACAAGGATTCTAGGATTAAATTATATTGTACTTACGAAGCTGTTGACAATGAAGTGGATAAATCCTACACTTATGTAATCAATTTGCTTACACTAAAACTCCATTTACTTTTATAAACTAAGACTAGTTTCGGAAGAAGGTCTCTTCCATCTTCAGTTTTTGGCCGTACATAGTTTATAAAAGTAAGTGGAGTTTTAGTGTAAGCAAATTGATTACATAAGTGTAGGATTCTAGGATTAGTTGTATCTTTGAAGTTTATTATTTTTCCAATATGTGACATGGCAATAATTTTTACCAAATAATGTGACAGTTGTCTCTTATCTTCAAGACTAATATGAAATAAGTGAATGCAGTGTTAAACTTGCATCCAGCAAGGCTTTTCCCACACATTTCCCCTCAAATAAATTAATTGTAGTGTTGTTTGCTGAAATAAAATTCAACAATATTTCATTCAATATTCCATTAAATTTCTATAAAATTTTATGATTATTAAATTATATTATGTTAAATATTAGTATTTAGCACCTTTAATTTGTTTGCCATATGATTAAAATCATTTGAGATATGTCGGCCTAAACACTCTTATTGTTCCACTTACTTGTTGTAAAGTATGGTACTGGTTTTGAAGACATTCGTCTTTATCCTCGGCCTTGTCTCAGCTAGTAAGTGGAGCAATAAGAGTGTTTAGGCCGACATATCTCAAAAGATTTTAATCATATAATAGCTTCATTGTATTAGTTCCTATATACTTTTTAAAAAGAATTTTTTAAATTTTTTTAAAAATTGCTTGCCATACTTTGTTTTAAAGTCAATTATACATGAATTATCGATTAATTATGTTGTGGGTTCCTTTTCCAGCTCCCTTCCCTGTCTGACTATTTGTCCAGACACATTTGTGGTAAAATATATATTCTAATTCCATCCTTAAATTCTGTGACATAATTTCTGCTACACTTTTGTAAATTAACTTTATTGAAATACTAGGGTACAGAGAAAGGGTGGGAGTATATTGAGCATATTTACAAAACATTTTATAAAATGGTGTTAGGATTACTGAGGGCAACTCCAAATGTGGTGTCATTGGTGGAAGTGGGAAGAGTTGGTAGGAAAGGCATGGTAGTTAAATGTATTTTGTAATATTGGTATAAGATAGAATCAAGAGAAGATGGAGACATAGTCAAAGACTGCTTACAGATGCAAGAAAAAGTTAAAGGGGAAAACAGTTGGTTAGCTGAACTAAAGAGAATAGTCCAAGGGGTTGGAATTGGTGAAGTGGGAGAACAACAGCTAATGAATAGACAAGGACTATGGAATAAAATGACGCAAAGGATAGATGATATTGGAAAGCAAGAAATATTGAGTAGTTTACAAGACAAGAGTACCTTGAAACATTATAGGAAATTTAAAAAAGAATGGGGGCAGGAAAAAATATGTAGATATGTGTGATAAAAGGGGAAGGGAGGAATTTGCTTATGGTAAAGCAGGTATATTAGGGTTAAGTGGATTAAAAATAAAAAAGGAAAAGTGTCCACTATGTGGAGAAATAGAGAAGAATTTTCTTTGTATAGTTTAATGTTCACAAAATAAAGAATGGAAAGAAGGTGTATGGATCAAGGAATGGGACAATTTACAGGTAGCAATTGTGATAGTTAACATTTTTAGAGTTTTTGAGAAAATTTGGTGATTATTTAGGGAAGCAATGAGAGAAATGGTGGAAACGAGTAATTAAAGTTAAGGAAGAATATGCAGATAGAGAAAGAACCAGGGAGGATGGGATTTAACACATATATAACCAGGGTGTTAAGTGTGTAGGATACCAGATATATGCACTCTGAGAAAAATGGTAAAATTATAAAAGCATTGAAGAATTTAAAATGATTCAGTTGAATTTTTGACACTTACATCACTAATATTTTAAAAAAGGAAAACTTAAATTTCTGGAGTTAATTGCTCCCATCATCAGATCCAGATCGACTGCTGGCCTTGTTCTACGTGGTGGTTAGGTTTGTCTCTGGTGGTGGTTGGATGAACTTCTATATTAAGATGTTACTTGGTACGATTTCAAAATTAAAAATATGATTTTTGTTCTTCCAGATATAAATGTTTTCCCAGACTGTAAGTTCTGTTTTTCCTGCAATATTTTTGGAAATACTTTGGGATTCCTGTTAATATTATGTTGTTCCTTTCAAAAATGCCAAGCTACCACTGATTTTTCTTCCTGTCATTGAATTATGTTCCTGATATATTCCTTTGCTCGTGTTTTTATGTTTCTTTTAGTCGTTCCAAATAAATTTTTTCACAATTGTTACAATTCATCTGATATATTCCTGATTTGTTCTCTTATGGAATATCCTCTTTTAGTTTAGAATTTAGTATATTTTTTATGGAGTAACTGTAAGAACAAGGCTAGAAGTCGATCTGAAACTGATGGTGGGAGCAATTAGTTCCAGAAAGTTAGTTTTCCTTTTTTAAATATTAGTGATGTAAGTGTCACAAATTTGACTCAATCATTTTAAATTCTTAATATTAAACATCACTGTTACAAAAGTCATATCTAACTAATAAAGCATTTATTACACTTTTTGTAATGACTGAGTAAAATAAGTATTCTATTCTATAACATGAAGCAATTTAAGCTAAGTCACATTTCTTTATAGTAAAATGGATTGTAATTATGGTATTAAAATAAGTATTTTAATAGTATTAAGAATTAGAAATTAATTTCTTTATTTACTATTTTATTCTAACATTTGAAACACCATAAGAATTATTTCGTCAAAAGTTATATACACTGATCTGAAAATAGGTCACTCAAACCAGAATCTTATCTTATGCATGATATTGCAACAGTTTCCTATATCTTTGAGTTATACGCATATTTAATTTATTATGTAAATGAACTTTCATGGAATATCTGAAAGGAAAGGAATTAATGACCAATGTGAAAAATAATTGCTCACATTGCATAAATTCACTTAGAATATTTACACAAAGAAAAGAACAGGCTTGACAAAAGCTGTCAATGTTTTATTTCAGGTAAAGAGAAGCACAAATGGACCAGCTGTAACTCTAACTGTACGAGCATATTCAATCAGCTCTGATCTTTCTATTGACCTCGTTCCAGTACTCTCCTTTGCAGACACTTCATGGCCAACAGATCGTCAGATTCCAGAAAACAGTACCTCAAAAAATCTGGTAACTAATAGTTTATATAGTTTTCAGTGATTGTTAACATGAGTGTATGAAGTTGATGTAAGACAAACACATATCAGTGTTTGCTTATTCTAAAATTCCTTAGAATTTTAGCCAAAACCGACCTCTCTACATCCCAGAAGACTGTACTCATAATCTTCAATGCTGATAACTCTTTTCTGATTATGATATTCAATTGCAATATGCTACTTTCTGATATCAAAAATAAGTATAGACCAGAGCAGAATCTACTGATCCTGCTTATGATCTACGTATTTCATAACAATCAGTGCACATGCATCATTTGGCCATCTTTATGCATGTCACGCACAGATTTTCTCTTCTCCCTCTGCAATACTACTTGCTATTGCTCCGTTTCTATGTTTGACAGACCTGATCTTCAGATGCCTGCTCTACTGTTTTGTTTCAGGCTCAAAACCATGTAACTACATTTAATCATTTGCTACAATACTGATAAAAACATCAAATCCATGAAGCAGTTTAGAAGTTTTGGCAGTACTGAATATGTGAGGGATCCAACAAGCATAAATGTTACTATAATTTGAGATTTCAACCGTCCCTGAACTACATAATTTTTATTTCAAGTGCTTTTGCCATTTCCTCTACACTAACATACCTGTCTTTATTAATTATCTCATTAACTCTCATAGTTGCATTATGACAAAGAGCCACTGATATTATGCTCATCTTGAATATTCATGTTCCTATCTTTAAAATAAGTCACCCCTTCCAATAATGCTAGCAATCAGGCACTATGAAGTTTCTGGTGAAACAAAATATTGCTGTTAGGCATTTTTTTAGTTCTTGGGTTCATGTGATGCAAAGCTATTAATAACATACTGAAAGGAAGTTTCTGGTTTGCACTAACCACAAAAATTTCAATGCTTTATTTTATATAAGTATTGCTTATGTTTTATGCTTAAAAAAAGAAAACAATAGCTGTAGGAGATTTCTGTCTTGAGTCCTAATGTTTATATTTGCAGTTATTATCTGTAGGGGACTTGGTTACAGTTGCAGTACATTAATGTGGAGTGTTTTGATCAGGGAGGTGATAAAAAGCAATAGGAGGAATCTTTTGCCCATAGGAATCATTATATGTCTCCACCACTAGAACATAACCTGTACATGCTTTCCCAGGAAAGTTTGCCCCATCTTTAAACAGTCAGTGCATTTTCCTCGAGACTATTGTAAGAGAAATTTAAATTAAAACCTGGGTAGACCTACTCCAATATTAATTTTATTTCAAAATATAAGGTGTATACAATGCTTTCTGTACAGATAGACTTCATCCTGCAGATTCCAGACTTAAATTAAAGAGTCATAGATACGTTTGTTGCTATGAAAACCAGGGAATGAATTTTTATTGTTTAAATACGTTCATTACTACAATATTTTTATTAAATTCTCTCTTTCTCCCCTGTTGTGTATGTTCAGCCACACTAGCATGAATATTAATTCTAGTTATTAAGAATCTAGAAGCTTGTGATTGTATTCATCAGTGGCTGTAGTAAAGCAGTGCACCCTAGGTTTATGCTGCTTTTTGGGGGGGGTATTTATTTTTGCTTTTTAACATCTCAGGTCATCAGCATCCCATTCAAATCATTGCGTGAAACAGCCAATAAATTTTGCTCAGAGGCCTCTTCTTTCAGGCTTGAGGTTCTTTATCGTGCCGTAAATGTACGACACGGGACTCGTGGCTTTACTTCCCTTCCGAAGGAAGCCATACTTAGGATTTTTACGCCTGAAAATATCCAGTGGTCCTGGCCGGAATTGAACCTGCGATCTTGGGTTTAGGAGGCAAGTATGGTTACCACACACCACCAGGACCGACATCGTTTATGCTGCTCAAGTCACAAATGTATCATAGCTTACTCAAGAATACTGAAAGAAATTATGCAACCTACCAGACAAAACTTATTCTTCTGTTGTTGCACATATGTCTATAAAAAATTGTTGCTCATTACTTTTGGCATGATCCTTGTACACAAGAGTCTAGAGTTTTTAAATTATTTATAAAAATCAAAATCATGTTGTAAAAATGATAATTAGCACACTTTCATTTATGAGAAAATAATTTTAAGTTGCTATGTTTAAGATAAGTACAATGTTATATCTAGTAATTTTTGTTTTTAGCCATGGTTTGTAGTTCCGAAACAGCCAAACTATGATGACAAGGGTCAGCAATGGAGAATGTCCTTTGCTTCACATGAAAGGAAAATGATTGCCAGTCTTAATCATCTGAAGCCAATAATTAAGATGCTTAAGGTATGGAATGCCATATGTAAACTTTCCTCTATATAAACACAAAGTTCCCTCAGCAAAGTTGAAATTAATTTCAGGAAAGAAATTTGAACATAGAAAATAAATCAGAAACTGTACATTACTATGGGCGATAATGAATGAGAAAGCTGATGAATGGTTAGTAACTTAAGTGCCACTCTTTCCATTATTTTGTTTAATGTAAGTGAATGTAAGCTATTGTCCACAAGCATTTTGTTTACTTTGCAGGAAAGTATTATTATTATGGTAAGAAAGATATAATTTATTGTCATTTTCACTATAAAAATGTCTACAATATCTGCAAAATGTATAGCCCTGCAGTACTATTTCTTTGAAACAGTACTTACTCTCTCCCCTTTCAAATATTCTCATTTAATTTATAACATATCAGTTCCCTGTCCAGCTATAAAAGTATAACAGCAAAAAAATGTTATATCTTTATTTTAGCTCCTTAGAGATGAACAAGGTTGGAAGGGGCTTTCCAGCTATTATGTGAAGACAGTTTGCCTCTGGGAGGTGTGGGAAGAGAGGGATAATCCGTCCTTCTGGAGAAAGAGCCTCAGTCATCTGTTTTATCATGTAAGTAAGCTTTATGTATATATAATGATATGAGCTTCACAGGTTAGTTAAAAGTTCTGCACCATGTAAATATGCCATATATTTTGTAATGGTCTCATAAACGGTATATCTGGGGTTCGATTCCTGATAGGATGTCCTCCCAAATTGATGTTTTTTCCAGGTTTTCATCTGTCGTCATAAATGGCAATGCTGGAGAGGTACCTCAGGCCTAAATGTTTCCTTCCCAAATAAAATTTCTTTCCCAGCTTATAATTTCACCTCACACATCACCTGTGAAACTTCAGCAGGGAAAAAGGATATTAAATACTATAAAAACTTTTATCCTCAACTTTTTAGATTTTTTTTTCCTTTTAAATTTATTAAACCTATTGAAAAGAATGGCATGTGAAGAAGAAAGGTTCCTGAATACCTGTGTCAAATTCTGAAGGGATTGTGACTATTTAAAGTCATAAAAATCACTGTACAAAAATGTTTCTTCTGAAGCTTCATTATACAACTCAAATATTCTGACATCTTCAATACCCTACTACTCAGAGCTGACTAAATCAAATACAATCTAAGTACTGCTGTAAGAAGGGATCTTTCAATTGAGTTGATGATTGGAATAGGGAAGAAAATCCACCAACTTCAGAACTGATTCTACTAAAATGTAATTGTTAATCCATTCAAACTAATCAGCAATTTTATTCAAATGGCTTTTGTAATACGTCATGAAATTGTACACAAAGATTTGTAAGCATTTTAAAGTTATGTTTATTTTCTTGAAACATGATTGCATGGGCTTCTTCTCTTTTCAAGTCAATGATTCAATTGTGTATCACTCAATGGTATGCTTCATGTCAGAATGTTGTGTCTAAAACCTTATAGCTAGGAGTTCTAGATTTTTTATTTGTGAAAAGGTCTGTTGTAACT
Source organism: Metallyticus violacea (assembly GCA_030762175.1). NCBI lineage: Eukaryota > Metazoa > Arthropoda > Insecta > Mantodea > Metallyticidae > Metallyticus > Metallyticus violacea. Next base: position 21,700,766 of record CM060837.1, on the reverse strand, counting down.
TAAAACATAGTTTCTCAACCTATCATCAGTTGGTGATTACATTCATTGAGTTATTAGACAAGAATAAAAAAGTGTGTTCATTACTTTTTGACTTATCAAATGTAATTCATATGTTAGTCATGATCTTTTGTTATATAAGTGGGATAAGAAAATGGGGGGGAAAAAAAAGAATGGTATGGAACACCTACTATGTGACAAATTGAAAACGATAGTCAAGATATAAAAGAGGATATAAGGGAAGAAGTGCAAGAAGTAAAATGGGAAGTAGATATAGTTAAACAAAAATGGAAAGAATGGAGGAAAGGGATAGAAGATTTAACCTAGTATTCTTAGGAGTAAAGGAGAATAGAGAGATATGGCCTGCTTGCAGACAACTTTTAGGGTCGATAATAGTTAATGGATTAAAACAACCTTGCAAGGAATAGACAAATATTGTAAAGAATGGAGCCTAAAAGTGAATCAAAAGAAGACACAGACTGTGGTATTTGAGAAGGGAGGAAATTTAAGCATATATGAAAAATGGAAGGAAGAAGGTAAACAGTATAGGATAGTGCTTGACTGTAATTATCTAGGAGTAAAAATAGAAGGTGGTGGCAAAAGGGAGAAGCAAAAGAAATTTGCAATGGCTAAATGTAAAGGGGCTATGTCAGCTATAAGAAGTTGTAAATACACAGTACCTGTCATTAAAATAAATGGCTAGAGAAAACATATAATGTGGTGGTAGAGGCAAAAATGATGTTTAAGAATTAGATGGGCTATAGGAAAGTATAGATGAAATGCACAGGATGTTCAGTAGAGAAATGCTAGGATTACCAAAGGCAACTATAAGACAGGTAGCTCAAATAGAGCTGGGTAGAGTGGCAAGCAAGGGAAAGATAATGGAAAAAGCACTGAAATATTGGTTCAGGATTTTGAACTTAAATGAAACAAATTTGTTAAGACAATATTTAGAATATCAAGAAAAATGCTTAAAGAACAAAGGGTGGATAAAATGTCTTCAGGAAAATTTTAAGAATAATGGACCAGCAGAGATTTGGAGAAAAGTGAAAATAATTTCTGGAAAAGGACAAGAAAGAGATTTCAGAATATGTAAATACAAAATATATTTAAACGAAATTTAAGAGTGACAAAGAAGTAATGGATGCTGTTTAGGCCCATTTTGCAGACAAGACTTCTGATTATTTGGGGGGGGGGTGAAATGTTAATTCAAAGTTGTGAGAAGTGTATTGCAATAAAGGGTAACTATATTGTAAAGTGAAATATAGTTTTTGTCTTCATCATACCTAGAAAATGGTTATGCCGGAAACTTATGGACCTGCCCTCGTAATTTATACCTAATTAGAATTAAGGAACTAAGAAATAAAATATTAATATAAGAATGGTATTGTAAATCATATGACTGGTAAACCGCCAGGGCTGAATGCTGGTCATATTCATTTGTACATTGCTAAACACCAATAAATAAAATAAATATAAATTGGAAATCATATAGTTTTACAGGGATTTCCTGGGAAATATGGGTAGAAAACTATTCACTGAACTTTATATTATAAAAGATGATCCCTAGTCTAAAGTGAAGTTACAATGTGGAAAAGCAAAATGTGGTGTCCGACAAGGTTCAGTTTTGGACTCATTAATGTTTTTAACATATGTTGTTGAGCCTCAAAATTTTATCATTACTTCTGGGAGTAATTAAATAGACAGCATATTTCTGAGTACAAAACAAATTCTAAAATACTTTGAAATCAACAATTTTTTGTATAAAGTAAATAAAGCAAAATTTATGAAATTCAATCTATTTAAAAATATAATTTGGAGAACTAGTATGTGATTAAAAATAAAAATTGAGAGTAGATAAATGCATATACCTTTTCAGAGATATGAATAGATAGTACATTAATATGGGCAAAACATATGGATGATATGCTTTTTTTTTAATATTTTTAATGTGCTATTTGTCACTTTGACTGCTTGTCTTATTAAGACATCTGTTGTAGCTTGGATGTGAATTTTGTAGGTGTAAGTTTGTAGTTAAGAATGAAATGAATGCTGAAAGGAGCTTGGAGTCCTTGGTACCTTAAAGCTATCTGGCATTCACCTTTTCAAGGTAAAGAAAAACCTTATCCAGACAGTTTGACCTGACTGAGAATCAAATCCAGGTTTTTCAGATTAGTAATTGTAAACACTACTACTAAACCACTACAGCGATCATCATATGTTCTTAAGTAACAACTTACATTTTGAGATTTCATAAAAATGTATTTGACAGCGAAGAGTTAAAAATTAATATTATGATAAATGTTATGCTCATTTGCATTATAAAACTTAAGTCTGGGGGAGTGTAGCAAAGATATACATGGATAGACTATTGTAATGCAGAAAAATGTATTGTATGTTAGTTTTTAATTTACAATTTAGACAATCTCTTCATAGCTATAGCTGCAAGAATTATTGGTAATAACATATATGCTCACGATAAATAGATAATAAATAAGAGTGTAAATATAGCATATAGGTATGTTCTTAATTAACTAGTGAGTCGATTTGATAATCCTATGCTCCACTTACTATTGAATTATGCAAAACTAGTTTCACAGGCTTTTGCCTGCATCCTCAGTTGCGAGTCGACTGTTGGCTTCATTGTTGGTTGGCTGGAGGACTTGGTGTAGCTCTCATGAACATTTTATGAACTTCTGGATTAATAGATTAACTACCCAGGCTTTGAAGAGTATAGTATGGGTCAACTGATATATGATGCTGGTATATGAACTATTTAACACAGGAGAAACATAAGGTACAATTACACAAAGAAATCAGCGGTTGCACTCGCTTTTGGAGAGATAAATGTGATATAGAAATGGGAGTGAAATTATTAAAATTTGTAGGTCAACCTGTTGAGCTGAAATATGGGAAAAAAATTATATAAAAGAATATGAGGATAAGGTTATGAACTTTGAGATCCCAACAGAAGACAAATTAATCCAGAAGTTCATAAAATGTCCACGAGAGCTACACCAAGTCCTCCAGCCAACCAACAACAAATCCGACAGTCAACTCACAACTGAGGATGCAGGCAAAAGCCTGCGAAACTAGTTTTGCATAATTCAACAGTAAGTGGAGCATAAAATTATCAAATCCACTCACTAGATAATTAAGAACATAATAGTCCCTTCACTGTAATTGTTCCGACACGAAATTAAATGTTATATTTAATATAGGTATGTTTTTATGTAACAAATTACTTTTTTTTAATGGTGTTTAATGCCCATTTTTACTACTGAGGCACCACAGGCAGTGAACACTGATGATACATGAGATGAAATGATATAATAGGAAAGGATTTTTTTGAAGAAGGAAACGTTCCAGGCCTAAGTTTAGGATACTTTCCCGGCATTTGCCATTTATGAGAACTGAGGAAAACCTGGAAAAAAAAAAACCTGTCAGGGAGGACAGTCCTGGCAGGATTCAAACCCCAGACTTCCCACTCACAAGTTTGTGCCTTAACAACCTCAGCCACCTGAAGCTGCATAATAAATTACTGTAGATATCAAGACCATAGAAAAATATTAAATGTTTAATAATTTTAAATAACAATTTGCATTACGAGTACATTAACAACACATAAATTATTATATCATTGCCAAGTGACCTACAAAGTAGATTTTACAAGGAGAGCCTCTATTTTTTATAACACTGTGAATTTTGAGAGAAACACTGACTTGATTACAGATGCTCTGTAGACTTCAGGAACGTCTTCATAACCATTGTATTCCATTCTTTTGGCATCCGGAATGCAATCTACTGCAGCACATAGGAGAAGAAACTACAAAGAACTGGGGTTACTGTGTTGCCAACATTAGGCTCTGCATAAGCTACAGACTAAACAAACCACAAGGGCTCCAAGAATATCTCATGAAAGTTTTCACACAGTAAGGACAAATAGCAAATAATGTTTTATGAACTTATTTGAAACACTAGCTTCTTTTTAATATTCAAATTTGAATATTGTTCTCTGAAAGTTAAAAACCTTTCTAATGATTTTTTTTGCCTACATATGAATTATGGAAAGAAATTATATTAATCATTATTTTCATATTGAATTTGTTGCATTTTCAGTACTTCGTCGAGGCCCTTATCGGAGGAGGATACAAAGAGGAACGCGGTAATGGAGGAATATACATGGCTGTCTCTCCTATGCAACCATATAAGGTGAGATTTTTAACTCTCTTAAAACTTTCATTTAAATTTAACTTAGTACAGACAGGAAAAAAAGTTAATTAAGGATTATGAGGTTTTCAGGGAAATTAAGATACTTATTGATCATGCATATACATTATACATGAGCTATGAAATAGTTCACTTATCATCATCATATATTAGTTACCATACTATACTCTCAAAGCCTGAGTAGTTAATCAGATAATGGTTTCAGCATCCACAAATTATTGCAACAGATCTCTGTAATTTGTGGAGGAAAGTGGTGCCATGCAAGTCAAAACAGCATGCTTTTTTCTTTATTTCATTACCACTTATAATAATTAACATTATACTCACCATCACAGAAGATGCCCAAAGTGTCTGATGGCAAAATAAACATCTGATTAACTAGAAAAAAGATCCTTTATGATGCCATTTTAGTTTTTGTTAGATCTCTTCATTTTGTATATTTACATTTTATATAAAAATGATCTTGCAGATTTGTTCTCAGTTAATGAAGTAAGAAAAGACATTATTTCTTCAATTTAATTTACTTGGAGAGAAGAATATTTCCTTTTTTTAGTTGGGGTGAACATCTTTGTTTCATCTCACATTTTCTTCTATTACTTGTACTAGGTTAAACAATGAAAACTCAGTACCTTTCCCTAATGTATCACTTCCCTAAGTTGTATTCTAGCGTTTTGTTTAACCTCCCAAATGAAGCTTTGCTTTGCTTTTGCAAATCTGCTGCAACTTTTCCTGGACAGCTAGTGATAAGTTTTATTAATTACAGAAAACTTTATTTAGCAATTTTATTATCAAAAGAATTAACATTTTATGTATTATGAAGTAAAGTTTAACTTTCCTCCACCTTTTTTCCTGTTCTTCTCACTTTTTTAAAATATGGAGAATTTTATTACTATGGAACAGAACATGGAGGGAAGTCTTCTGAAATGGAGAGCGCATTCAGATGTTTCACCTTTCTGTAGGTAGCTGATAAGGTAAACAGCATTCAGTAAAATAATAGTGCCACAAATTATTTTGATTTGATTAATGATAATTCACCTTCTCAGAGTCAAAAGGGCAGGTGTGATAGGGAACTGGAAGACCTTGCAGATTAGATAAGTTGATGAGAGGGGTTTTAAAGCTGGTCAGATGAAAAATATCAGAAATTTTGGGAAATGATAATAGTTACACGAAAATCCTCAGCATTTCAGAGAGCTTTATGAAAAACTGGCTGATACAACTTAAAATTAGATGGAAAATAAAATGATTGTTTAACATAATAAAAATAAACTCAACTTTCAGCAGCACTTGCTTATCAATTATATTAAGAGTGTGCTGAAATAGAGTGTTTCATAAATGACTGCATCAGTAACCTCCATGAATCTTATGTTCAGAATAAAGGCTCATTGACCCTCCGTCAGATGCAGTGTATCCAAGAGACGTGTTTTCCACTTTTTTCAACATACTGACATTAATGTTAATGTGAAATGGCTCCTACCCATAATAGTTTCTTAAAATTTATTATAGTACTTTCTTATTCATTATTAATTAGCTGCCTGTTATATCTGTTTCGTTATCAAGTGAAAGTATTTGTGAGATACATTGCAACTGCTCATGTACCTTTGTTTTTGTATCCTTTATTGCTGTCACCCATATTTTTGTTCATACAATATCACAGAAATTCTAAATACTCCCAAAAATATATAGAAGCCCTGGATATATAATGGTATTACATTTAGTACAAATTTCTGTTAGTGTGTAATGAAATAACTTAGTCTATATCACCGAAAATAATCACTGCAAATCCTCACCACACTTCATGCAAACATGTCAGCATACTCTAGTAAACTTCACATTTCTTGCTGTAGTGTCTTGAAAGTAGCTTTTTCTTAGATTTGAAGGAGTAGATCTTACAAAATTTGCATTTATTTTTTATGGAAGAACTAGGGGAAATTTTAAAATACCTAATGATTATACACATAAAGAAGTCAGTATTCATGGTAGTATACTTTCTTGTCAGAACATAATATTGTAAATTAATTATGAGGAAATCACTCAAATTCTACTAATTTTTTTTCCACTTACTTGTACATGTTTCAGGCTGTTGTCTTCATCATCAGCATGGTTCTATTGTCAGCTTTCCAACATTGTATTAAGATGTTGCTCTATAGATTTTACGAACTTAGTGATGAGGTTACTGTTGTTTGGAAGATCAAAATTAACCAAATTTTCCTTGTTTTTGTTTTTTTTCCTGCATGGGTTTTTGAACAGTTTTTAATAGTATGGGAAAATTTATTCATTAACAAAATTAAGGAAATTTTTTAATTTTGATCTTCCAAACAACTGTAACCTCACCACCAAGTTTGTAAAATCCATGAAGTGACATCTTAATACCACAATATGACAGTGGAACATGCTGAAGATGAAGGTCAAGTTCAAGCAAGTTGAGTGAAATTTGAGTGATTTCCTCATAAATAACTTACTATATAATAATATATTTCACTGCGAAAATTTCTGCAACTCAAAACTACTTGTCCAAACATGTTTCAAGAGTTTTCGCTCCCATCTTCAGAAGTAAAAGCTCTTGAAACATGTTCTGAAAATGAATCAGTTAGTGAAGTATTGTGTCACCAATACAGATTTAATTATGTGGATAATCACTCTACTTCATTGTTTCTAACTTCTATTTAATTAACAATTACATGCCTGATGATATGTACTGTTTACCGATATACTGTGCAATGTTAAGTTATTTTTCTTTCCCTTGTAGTAAGACAGTAATTCTAAATTAATTCCTGTAACATAAACACTTATTTTTTCAATACATATACTGTAATTTATTGTTTTTGGAATACTTTAATATAAATAAAACACAAAAAAAAATTAAAAATAAAATAATAACATAGAGGGATTTTCAGACAACACAGAACCATAAATATAATCAGTATCTCTCAGGTACTCTGCGCCTGATTGTATATCAATAGATTATGCCCAGTGAAGGGTTAAAAAGAAAAGGAAATGATGAAATATTTTCTTTTCAGATTTTTTCTTTTTCGGCTTCAGAAAGGAGAGATGTGGCTGCAGCCGAAATCTGTGCTTGAGATGATTCGAAAGTGCTTTTAATATCAGAAACATAAAGGCAGATTTGAAGATAATGGCAATGGAGCTCTCTTTAATATAAAAATAAATGTTTTTTGTGCTTTTACATGAATTAAACTTTTTGATAACCTTATGTTATAAATTTTCTAATGTTGGTCACAATACATGTATCAATGTAAAGTCTGTGAGCGCATACTCAGCCAGGGTTGATAGATATTTTAGGGGGATTTTTCCTTAAATGAATTTCTATTCAATTAATATCATAAAAAACTCTTTACCTATTTCTGCAATAATTTTAGTATTATGTTCAATTTTAATATTATTTTATTATATACAACCAAAAAAACCATTATCCCTAAATAAACAACAATATTAATTCAACCCCCCAAACTAAAATACAACATAGGAAATAGTAAACATTTAAACCTATTGTAAAATCACTAAAAATCCTACGAATGGCTTCCTTCAGAAGGGAAGTAAAACCACTGTCCCATATTGTAGATCTGCTGCATTTAAAAAAAAGAATCTCAAGCTGAAAGATGAGGCCTCTAAGCAAAAATTTATTAGACATTTCAAGCTCTGAATTGAAGGAACATTAATGACCAAAAATTTTAAAGAGCATCCTTAAATAAGCCTGATGATACAACAACAACAACAACAACAACAACAACAACAACAACAACAACAACAACAATAATAATAATAATAATAATAATAATAATAATAATGACTGCACTTGAGTAGCTGAGGTCATTAAGGCGCCAGACTTGTGAGCTGGAGGTATGGGATTTGAATCCCACCAGGAGCATCATATCTGATTGAGGTTTTTTCCAGGTTTTCCTCAGTCCTCATAATAGCAAATGCTGGAGAGGTATATCCTAAACTTAGGCCTGGAATGCTTCCTTCTCTAAATAAAAAAAGAAAATAAATAAATAAAAAAAAAAATAAAAAAAATCCATTCCCAATTTACCATTTCATGTCATGTATCATCAGTGTCCACCGTCTGTGGTGCCTCAGTAGTAAAAACGGGCACTAAACACCTTAAAAAAAAAGTTAGATTGCTGTAGGGTGGAAGTTTTTCTTAAGTTTTTCCTCACTGAAAAGATGAATATCAGGTAACTTTAGAAGATATTGAACTCCAGATTTATTTGTGCCATCAGCAATTTATTCCATTCATCATCTTGAAGACTATAATGATTGGCATGGGATGATGAACACTTACAAAAACAGGTATTAAGATCAACAATATGCTCTTTTGATATACATGCAATAGGGCTCTATTGAATAAAACAGAATTTAAAATAAATTTCATTAACCTGCACAACATTAGATGAACAATATGCTCTTTTATGTACATGCAATAGGGCTCTATTGAATAAAACAGAATTTAAAATAAATTTCATTAACCTGCACAACATTAGATGAACAATATGCTCTTTTGATATAATGCAATAGGGTTCTATTGAATAAAACAGAATTTAAAATAAATTTCATTAACCTGCACAACATTAGAGAACAATATGCTCTTTTGATGTACATGCAATAGGGCTCTATTGAATAAAACAGAATTTAAAATAAATTTCATTAACCTGCACAACATTAGATGAACAATATGCTCTTTTATGTACATGCAATAGGGCTCTATTGAATAAAACAGAATTTAAAATAAATTTCATTAACCTGCACAACATTAGATGAACAATATGCTCTTTTATGTACATGCAATAGGGCTCTATTGAATAAACAGAATTTAAAATAAATTTCATTAACCTGCACAACATTAGATGAACAATATGCTCTTTTGATGTACATGCAATAGGGTTCTATTGAATAAACAGAATTTAAAATAAATTTCATTAACCTGCACAACATTAGATGAACAATATGCTCTTTTATGTACATGCAATAGGGCTATATTGAATAAAATAGAATTTAAAATAAATTTCATCAACCTGCACAACATTAGATGAACAATATGCTCTTTTATGTACATGCAATAGGGTTCTATTGAATAAAACAGAATTTAAAATAAATTTCATCAACCTGCACAACATTAGATGAACAATATGCTCTTTTGATGTATATGCAATAGGGTTCTATTGAATAAACGGAATTTAAAATAAAAAAATATCTCTTATTTTATAAACCTGCACAACATTAGATGAACAAATAAATTGCTCTCCTCATTGGTCCACAGCAGAAATAAATTAATAATTGGGCAGTGTATTAATAGATGTCTAGTTGTAAGCTAAATCAAATTCAACATATCAGAATACAGCATGTGGCCTGTAGGTATCTACAGGATTATATCCAAGGGATACGAACTCATAATTTTTTAATATATTGTTATTGTGCTGACTATCCTTATCATTCATGGCTTTGTTTTGTAAAACATCTGCTCACTCTTAACATTCTCATTTGTATGCTGACTGTTAATAATGTTACATAAAGCAATATTTTGCTGCTTTAAATTTCCACATAGCAATTTTTTCCCCATTCTACTACACCTGCATAACACAATAGGCAATGATCACTAAATCTGAATATTTGAAAGAAAAAGAGGATGCATAGAAGTTAAAGTATATAAGTATTGTAAAGTATATAAAATAATGGAAAGATAGAGGTAACTGCTGATGAGAAAATAATAATTTCTTATAAAAGTGTACAAATTGAAAAATAGTTCTCTAGGATAAAATTTTAGCCATCTTAGGGACTATTAAATATTGTGGCATTTTGTACATCACAGCTCTTTCTGTTGAACTACTTAGAAATGCCACTTGCAGGTTGCATGAGGGGAGCCAAAAACAAAAAGTTTTTCCTTTTTACTACAAAACAGAGACATGCAGTTTGTTGCAATTTATGTGTCTGCTATCCTGTGTAGCCTCACTGCCAGATGGCATACAGGAACACTGACCTGTGCAATGGAATTTAGATGCAATTACAGTTAAAAAATGGTGAGGGTACTAATTGATGGTCAATTTAGAGAGTGTGCATGGTTATTTGATTTTTGCAGGCAGTAAATATGGAGCCTGTAAAAATACACTGGTGGAATGTATGTATATGTACAGTAACATCTATGCCATAAATTTGAAAAAGGTGCTAAGAATTTGCACAAGATGCAATGTTCACAAATGATCTGTTGGATGATTGGTAATGGCAACATATTCCCCCAACCATCATTGACTTTCATCTCTTTGGGAAATGGAAGACAAAAGACAGGACGGACGATTTTGACTCTGTCAAAAGGTTAGCAGCTGCCATGAAAACATTATGAATTACTGTACCTAAAAAAAACAAAAAACTTTTTTAAAGTAAAGGTGTCCCTATGTACAGAATACGAACTTGAGCTTATTTGGGAATATTTGACCTCAAAACTCCTAGAAAATGTCAACATCTATAACGGAAATATATATTTAAAAAAAAAAAAAAAAAAAGGAGGGAGGAAGGAAGGAAGGAAGGATAATTCTTACAACACTGTCCATGAACTAGCCAGAGAGATTCTCCAGAAAGTCTAAAACTGCATACAACTAATAAGGTATTATACATAATAAGTGCAAGGTGTATGAAAAGAATAGAAATCCTGTCTTACGCATTATGACTTCAGCCTAGTGAAGTCCATGCACAGCACACCAGACTCCACTGTCTGTCCTCAGGTATGTTGTACATGGTCTTCATGCGCCTAGACTAAACCTTCAAAGTCCAATGATGATAGAAGCTGCTAACTTTGACTAGAAACACTGATTAACACGACTGCTTTTCACATCTTTCATGACAAACTCAGTGTAGAGAAAAGCTGGGTTTATCCTAATTAAGTTTGTATTGACCTAAAGTATGAAATTTATGACTTTGAAAAGTGTACAAAAAAGGCAAGGTTTCTAATGGGCTCTTCCATAGAAAAATTATTTCTCAAACGCTTAACACAAAACATCCCACTGAAGAATACACATTTACATGACAGAGTTTCTAAGGATTACACACTGGAGCTGGAGTCACATGTGCCCTTTTCTCATGTCACTGCTCTGTGGGAGCAGACACTTGGTTCAAGGTTTTCAATCACCGATTATGTACAATTTGCACATTTGAATGGAGAGATAATGGAAATACATATAGCCTTGCAGGAATTAAAGAATCTATTCATTACAGCAGCAATTTTCTGTGACACTAAGGCTGTAATTCAAGCAATAAGTTCCAACATCATAAAATAACCAATGCAAATTAAAGACTGCTACAAAATGATAGCATAAACTACAGAAACTCCATAAGACTATATACATACAGTGAATTCCAGCACATTATGGCATTAAGGAGAATAAGGGAATGAACAAGTCAATATGCTTACAAGAAAAGCATTGCTATAAATATTATATCAAATGAGAAAGACAAGCACATTCTTTGCAACATAAAATGCCCGATTTCATCAAAACTGACACATTGTAAACAAGGAAGGAAAAAAAAAAAAACAGGCTGAAGAAAAGAAAGGAATCTCTTTTCTCCGACCTGAATGAAATCCCACAAGGAACACAAAAAACATTAATTGTAGTCTTTAGGCACATTACCAATAATGATTGTTTACTCGTGGCAAGCCACATATACAAAGTAGGAATTCTATCTTCACCATCATGCAGCACTCAAGAAGAGATGAATGAAGATCACCTGAAGACCTGCAGTATATTATCTACAGAGAATACTATAAAAGAGAAGTATTGGAAAGTATGAATGCTAATGGCTTTATTGCAAGATGCAGGGCATTAAACAGCAACTTATATTTCTTAATATTCTCAGGTGAGTTTCTATTATTAGTTACACAGAAACAAAGATAAGTATTTAAAAATATAACATATGCAACAGTTGAAAGAAAGTTACTTCTTTTTGAATAGCCTGTTGTTAAGTACAGATTTTCACGTTTTTAAAACTTTATTTCATTGTGTTATTAATCTCTTTTTTTTTTTTATCAGTTGATGTTAGAATTTTTCTGACATACATCATGACCTCATGGTCATTATATATGTAGGTACACTGTTTATTTCAGTATCTGTTGTAACCAAATTAATGACTATCAAATGACCTTGTGATTGAGGCATCATCGAGAAGTTGCTCCGCAGCCGTTGTGTTGCCGAAATTTCTCTACGGTAGTGGATTCGATGGCTTATTGTTGTGTTCACTTAACCTCAAAGACAAGCAAGCACACACTCCAAAATTGGAACCTTAGCGACGGTAGGCAAATTACCTGCTAAAAACCAGTTTCGAAGGAAGTAATGCCTGAAATGTAAGGGTACGAACTGACAACACCTGAGTGTGGAGGAACTTAGCTATAGATCCTAACAGAAGTAAATTAAGTATATATAAGTACGATAATAGAAGTATGTCTTACCTCACTATTCAAACACTAGCTCTTAAATAATGAATGGAGCTCAGTAAGAGATGAATAGCTAAACACAAAGAAACCGTATTTGAAAACACATTATCAAAGTTTTATAAATTAAAATGACCGCTAGATTTGGTGGAAAGCTGAAGATAAAAATTGACACTCTCATTAAAGTTGGTAGAATCTGTTCAAAAGTTAATAGTGAATGTCAATAAAAGCACATGGCGGAAGTAGTTTTGATTGGCTGACCAGTTTCTTTACTCCCAAATTAGCTCGCGAAGTAGTGCCGCTTATTAAACAAACACATTTGCTTATTTTTAATATCATCTTTTTCATTTTGTTAATAATAGTGTGAAGGGAACATTTACTTATTAAACAGAAAACATACATGTACATTTCTAATATAGTTGCCACTGTTTCCCAAAATATAACCTTGTTATGCAATCCCTTGTATTGTAATTTGAAACTAGCTGTGAACACAGCTCTAATTAAGCATTTGTTTCCTTCTTTTCCTATTTTACTACTTCAAATGTAAAAGGAACAAGGCTGGGGACGCGGAGTAATACTTTAATATAAAGTTACGATGAATACAGAATAAGTGAAAATTATTTGAAAACAGAAACAGATCAGATTCTAATATTTTATATTTTCTAAAAAATTAACAAAATAGTAGCAGAGAATATTATATGTAGCGCCTCTAAGAAGCTAATATACTTCTATTCCATTTAACTTTAAAATTAGGCTGTGTCCTAACCTCAACTTCTGACATTTGTTATTGCATTGAAAGGACTGATTTAAATGATAAGTTGTTCTCCAGGTACGAGTTTATTAAATTGAATGTGAAACCTTGGTAGACTGACATACCGAGTTAATTTTATAGTAAATGGTATATGCTCATAATTATTGGAACTTTTATTATACATAATGATAATAAAATGTAGAAAATGTCGATACATTTTACTAAAAGAACAGCATCTCTTAACAGCACATGGTAACGCAGTTGATGTAGCAAATGATGTAAATAATTGTGTTTCAATAAGAGAAAGCACGGTTTGTTTCATACAAGAGGAAACTCTTCCATCCTGGATAACGGCAACAGTCGACCAGGTAAATGAACATGCTTTGAATGACAGTGAAACTTAACTATAAATCAAAGGTCTGTGCACGTTAAATAGGGAATAATGCCTCTTGTAGTTCATTTTTTCTTACAAGATGCAACACATTCAAGCGCATGTTAAGATCGAAATTCGTAATCAAAGCCCACACTTCATTAGAATTAATTATATAATAAAAGGAATTCGACATTTAGATGCATTTGCCAGCATCTTTGAGGTAATCATAGAAAAGTACTGCCAGCATTGTCTATGATCAACCTAACGGACAGAAATGCATTTCTGCTAATTTGCTATATCTGATGCCTGATGGTGTATCCTCAAAAGAAATATACATTTCTAAAAGCTCAGTCCATAGAGTTAAATTGTTAAAATTGAGATTGTACAGAATGATTGTAGTTCAAAAACTATGACCACTTGACAACATAAACGAATCTGCAATTAAGTTTTGCAGAATATTGCTGACAATACTGTCGATATGCACTTAACACTTAATTTTCACAGATGAAGCTTGGATTTATTTTAATGATTGTGATTCACACTGGAGCACAAACAATCCCAAATTAGTTCAATATAAATTTATTTGGAATCGAACACAGTGAAACATGCATTAATAATATCTCCTGAGTCAAAATATTTAGAACACTCTTAATGGTTTCACTTACATGAGATTTACTCAGGCATGTATATGAAACCATAAAGAAATTTCTAAATGTTTCGACTCTGAAGAAATTAATCCCTAATTAATTCACCAAGTCCCTTTGTATGGGAAAATTGTTGGGAAGTATTGTGTGCTGTAACTACAAGACAAATAATAGGGCAGATATTTTTTCAAGATACTATAAATTCAGCAAAGTATTGCACATAAATACATGCACTATAACTCCAGAATCATTCACAAACATCAGTTCATCTTCCAAAAATGAGTAAATTTCTTGCCTGGTAATTTCTTTCAGCTCTTTTAATGTGAAAATTTGTTCCAAATAATTTATTTTTTAACTTCCCCATATATGAAAATCACATACTGTCAGATCAGGGGACCATGCATACCATAATCCCCTATTAATTACTCTTTCAAAAATTTTCTCAATGAAATTTAATGACTCATTCTGTGTCTGCAATAGAGTCTTGCTGGAACCAGAATGGCATTCAATTATCAGGTATATTTTCAGCATTATATGCTTTGGGTCAATTTTCAAGTAATAATATTTTGACATTATTGTATGATTTAGTTCAACTACACACTCTTAATACTTCCCTTGTCATAATGTATAGAACCAAATGTTCTCGAAACCGTTCTATACTTATGACAAGTAAGTGAAGCATTAAGAGTGTGTAGTTCAACTAAATCATACAGTAATATCAATTGTATGATTTGCTTCACTGTGCAAGTTCCATTTTACATTTTAATTAATATTATTTTGTTTAGTTCTTTTATTTTATTTTCATTTGTATCACTTTTAAAATGGTCAGACAATGGACAAGGTATATGTAATCTTTTTAACAGGTTTTATATTCATTTATGATATTAGAAATATTGCTTTTCTTACTATAACGGACAAAACATAATATAGGTTAACAACAGGGAGATCCCAAAATAGTTTCTTTACTCTAAAAAGGAGAATTTTACATTATTAAGATGGGAAATATGGTGGGATGAACATCTGGGTTTACCATTATATTAGTTTTTGCTATGCAGAGATTTGACTGTGTTTAGATTGTATGAAGTGATAGCTGTTTTTATTTCTGTTGATGTGTGAAAATGGCAAGTTTATGAAATGTATTTGCAATGTAATCCTGGAATCTAATTTTTCTGCACACAGGTGAATAAATTGAAAATGTATCCTAATAATTCATTGTTTTCATGCAGGATGGCTGGATGAAGGGCAAGCTACACTGCCCTGGCTGCAGTGCACGGGTTGGTGCCTTTGACTTTGTATCAGGAATGAAGTGCGACTGTGGCAAGAATGTTTTGCCACCGGTTCATCTAGTCAAGAGCAAAGTGGATTCCTTAACTTGAAAATGATGGTCTCCTGCAGCTGTTCTGGAATTAATGATGCATGCATATATCATATATGACTATTGCAGAATTAATAAATTACCATAGATGCCAGCGACATGTGTCTTAATAGTTATATAAAATGGTGAAAGAAAAATATTGTTATATTTTTTTTAATTTATTATGATGTGTATGCACAATTTTTTTACTTTAAATACTGAAGTAAACTTTTCATCTTGTACAGCAAGGCTGCATGCATTAATGAATGTTTGGTAAAAAAAAAAAAGAAAAAGAAATGCAGTATTTTCAACAAGCACTGCTTCTGCTTTTGTTGTGACTATATCTTCCCCCTAAGAATAATACGTGAGTGAATCTCTAAGGAATTTAGGCATGTGGGTTGATTATATTTATTTTTGAGAATATTTCTTTATGACGCACATTAAGTGGCAGGTCACAAATATGGTGGGTTGATCTCTAATGGCTGATGCTGAAAATTTGCTTCATTTTTCTTCTGCCTTCATTCCAAAACAGTTAAACCATGTTGTTACTATTCTTCAGTTTTTTGCATTCCAGTTGCTCATCTTTAGATGTTTATCTTGTGTAGATGGGCTGCCAGGCAGTTTGGCCAATATTTCGTCAAAAGATGATTGTTGATTCTTTTCTTGATTTGTTTTTATTGCTGTGCCAGGAGTCTTATTTGTTTTACCATTTTATTTTTAAGCTTTTATAGGTCACATATAATGCTCTGTACAGTGCACTATGGTGTATATAGCTGATTTCAAGTAAAACGGTGTCTTTCTCATAAGGCCTTTATGGTCCATAAAATGACTACAGATAGAGTTAAGTTTCTGTAAAAGCAGAAATTACAGATTTGATTTCTTGTTGGTCTAATTAGATTAGATTTTTAACCAGATTCAAGGTTATAAATGAATTGGCAGCTTTCTTATTATGTTCATATTATCTAAGTAATTTTTTTTTAATGGTGTTTAATGTCCATTTTTACCACTGAGGTACCACAGGCGGTACCAATTTGTTTATGTCAATAATTTAATTAATAAAACAAACACGACTAACATAACTATTACTGACATGTATTGGTTTGAATTTAAGTTTTACAATTATACATTCAAAAAAATTAATTTGAATAGGCACTTAAAAATAACCACACTAATGAGATGGGCCCAGAAGCTTTGGCCAGTGCACCTCAGTGGAGATGATGGTAAAGGCGATATAATTATGATGCATTGGGGGTGTCCTTAATCTGTGGATGAATGAAGTGAATTAACGATGGCACAAATGAGCCTGAAATCCTTGGCACCTTAGAACTATATGGCATTCACCTTCTCAGGATAAGGAAAACCCCCCCCCCCAAAAAAAAACTATCTACATGGCTTGATCTTACAGGGAATTGAACTCTGGACCTCCAGATAAGTAGTCACAAACAGTACCACTAGATCATGGAAGTGGTCCTGTCACAAATGATATCACTAGATTGTGGAGGCATTCTGGCATAATATATATGAAACAAAAATCTGTGTGCTGACAGAGAAAATTTAAATTAGTCACAAAAAGGGGCTTGATGTCTAAGTACAATCACAGTTTTTGTCAGAAATTCTGTTGGCATACATCATTTCCATATTCAGGACGAACTCACTTATTCCAATCATTACACCATCTTCTACCATCTTGTTTCTGCTCCCACCACATAGATCTTTACTGTATCTGTAGCATCTTCACATCATATTAAATATCATTGTTCTGACTCAGAAATGTTTTCAACAATAGGTTTGGATCATTGTTGGCACCTTCACTCTTATCTTTCTTATTTTCTTCCTTCTCTTCTATTTCTTTAAACCATGCAGCCTTTTATTTGGTTATTAGATGCTGGAGATACAGCACCAGAAAAAGGCACAAACTACAATTTCACCAATAAATTTGCAATTGCATCTCCCACTAACATGGCTTCCAAAACACAAAAAAGTTATATTGAAAATATAATAGTGGATAACAATTGGGTTAAAATAGGCATTTAAAACTAGTTTAAATAGGTAATATTTCAAGAACAACATTTACAAGTATAATTTTAATAAAAATGTAAAAGAAGTTTTAGTTGGGTGATAAATCTGCTGTTTTCAATTCCATTATACATGCATGCACACACATGTACAGAGGGCGTTAATGAACTATGCTGAAATCATTTCAGAGATTGTACATAAACAGTTTGGGACAGAGAATGTATGACCTATCTGTTCAAATTTCGAAGCTATGGCTATATGTTTCTAAAGTGTCAGTATGCCACTGGCTGAAGAAGATGCCCCTCGAAAGCACAATACACGATAACAAAGGGAGGTTTCTGAATGTATCACTCTGGTGCCATGGTTATGACATTAGCTTTCAAATAAGAGGTAGTCCTTTGTTTTAGAATTCCAGCTTTGTTCATCACTTTATTTTTCTGTTGTTTTCTGACTAATAAAACATCTTTTAACCTATATGTTAAGTAGGTATTTAAATTTATATTCTTAAATCTTAACTTACCAATTTATATAATTACAATCCTTGCTTACCAAAGATAAAATTATGGGTAATCTCAATGAATTGGGTGTTGTATATTCAAAGATTATCTAAATTTCATTCATAATTCTGTAGTATGTGTATCAATCCTTCATATTGAATAAAAAAACTTAATTGCATGACAATAATTGAAAGTGGCATCTTTGGAATAAAAGCTTTTGTGTTACGCATTAAGCTACACAAGCAGTTAAAGAGCTCCCTATGGGGGTCGGTCCTGGTGGTGTAATGGTTACCATACTTACCACCTACACCCAAAATGCGGGTTCGAACCCGGCCAGGATCGATGGATTTTTTCGGGTGTAAAAATCCTAAGTATGGCTTCCTTCGGAAGGGAAGTAAAGCCATGGGTCCCGTGTCGTACATTTATGGCACGAAAAAGAACCTCAAGCCTGATGAGTTGAATGGGACACTGATGGCCTGAGATGTTAAAGAGCATCCATAAATAAATCAATCAAAAAAAAAAAATCCCTCTGGGGTAGTCTACATAATGCAAGAAGCCAGTTAAGTTTGTATTACGTAAATTAAGTTTTAGGCATCATGTTAGTAGTAAGCTTATTGGGCATTGTATGTTGGTAATACATTCATTGTTGAGAAAGAGAATAAAACTTGAAAGCATTTAGTAAATTTCACTCATAATTCTTTAGTATGCATATCGCAGCACTTCATATTAAATAGAAAAAAAATGTAACAGCATGACAAGAACTGAATCAGCGGGCTGCAGAACATAAGCTTTTGCATTCTCGCTACATAGGTAGTTAAAGAGCTCTCTCTAGAGTAGGCTACATTAATGCAAGAAGGCAGTTAAAAGATATTCATATGACTAGTTCTAGATTTGAGGAATTTTTATGGCACTAAATCTTGAAAACGCTGATAACAAGCTGCAGAAAATTGATATTTCTACATTCGCAAGGCAGTTTTAAAGACATTCTAAACCAAATTTTCACCCTTCTTGGCTTTAATACCAACATATCACCCACCATCTCATGCAAAAATGTTTAATACCATAAAACTGCATTATGTTTACTTGTGGACCATACATTGCCTATCTCAAATTGCTTAAATATGTCATCTTTTCACTCTCTGAAATTATTTTGGTGTAGTTCATTAACACCCTGTATATGTGTGCGCATGTGTGTGTGTGTGTGTATAAATAAACTAAAATAACAAGAACTAGAGAAGCAGAAATAGATAAAACACTTAAATAGTCACATAATTTTTGCTATATTTTGAACAGATTGTATTGTTCTAATGCATTCATAAATTCACTTTTGGACCCAAAATCATTAAATTAAACCAGAGTCTAAGCTGCTGAAAAAACGTCACAACCCAATAGAGCTATCTACTTGGGGAGAAAATTTTTATTTTGAAAAAAAGGAAAAACTTAAAAAATGTTGATCTTCCATCCATTGATGAACTTGGCAAGTTTCTATTCAAACCACCAGAGTCTACAAGAAGCACCTTGGGATCCAGCCATCATTTAACAATCAGGCAACAGCTGATGATGAGAGCAATTGCTCCCAAAACACATCCTTGTGTTGCATAAGTAAGTGAAGTTAGGATGAGCATATTTAATAAATTCTAATAGGTTATTTATGCTCATATTGCTCTCTGATTAGAATTCAACTATGGAAATGATTTCCCATCCATTCTGCAATGGCTAGATACTGTTCACTATAAGGGATTCAGCTTGCTCTTTGGGCCTTTTCAACTAGCTGTTATTGGCCATTGCTAAACCTCTGCTATCATATTGCTACAATGTACTTATTTGTGATTATGCCTACCGATTACATGCTCAGTCTAATTACCCAACATATGAGCCATTTTAATGACATCCTTGATGGCCAATATAATTTTAGCTCTAAAAGGGCACTTCTTCGAAAACTGGATGTGATGTTGCTGCTGCTTTTAAAATAACTGAATCCCTTTATCTACCTTGGCAACATATAGGGCCCCAGGCCATTATTGGGCTTATGCTAATTTTGAAGTCCACGACGGCCACCAGCATTTATTGACAACTCTTTATGGAGTTCTTGCCTCGCTGCAGAACATATTATGTATTTATAGCGATGGCTTTAAGGACAAAATGAGTGTAAGTTACATCTACATTTTGCATGGCCAGTGTTTTACATACGGTTTTAGCGCAGCTACTTCTATCATTACTGCTGAGTTTTATGCAATATAAAGAGCTCTTTTACATGTTGAAGACTCTGAGCCTTGGTAACAGCGTGATTTTTTTTCTGACTCACTCTATGCCTTGCAAATCCTTCATGTTCTATATAGCTGCCATCCCACTATCAAAATATCCATGACAATAAATTATCTGCTTGCTGTTTCAGGCACCAGTATATTGTTCACATGCTGGTATAGTAGGGAATGAGGTTGCTAAATCATCTATTTTAGTTTATAATTGTTTTATTCACCATTTCCCCAGATGATTTTAGCCATGTACTGCTCTTCTCTTGTGCTGGGATGAAGGGTCATCTACTATTTGGAGGAACAAACTTGAGAGCTCCAGTTCTCTCCTTTATCTGGAATGCTTCTCACATAAATCGCCAGCAACCTTGCTGAGATAGTAGACATGTCATATGAACAAGTACATAATACCCTGTTTTGTATATGAAGAAGCTGGGTATGTGATGGGACCATGTTTGTGGACTCGAGACCAAAATTGCTTGAAGAGGGACATTTCAAAATCTTGTTTGGAAAAGTTGCAGCATAATCCAAATGACTTCTGTCATTTAAGACTGTAGACAAAACTTGGATCCACCAATACACCCCAGAAAAAAATGGCACTCAAAACAGTGTGTTGGTGAAGGTACACTGAAAAAAGCTAAACCGCTTTGTCGGCAGGACAAATGATAGCAACCTTTTCATGAGACTCGCAGAGTATCATCATGATTAATTATTTGGAAAAGTGTAACACAGTGATTGGTTGTTAATAGTTACTGGACCATTTGCATAGTGAGTTTAAGCAGAAGTGACCAAGATTGATGCGAAAAAGATGATCCTCCACCAGGACAATGAGCCTGCTCACATGTCAGCTGTTACGATGGCAAAATGCATGAGCTGGGCTTTGAAATCCCACCCACCTATTCCCAGATTTAGTCCCATTTGATTTTCTCCTTCCTAACCTCAAAAATTGGCATTGGGGGGCAGGGGGGTGAAATTTTCATTGAATGAAAAGGTAATCTGTGCAATAGCCAACTACTATGCTAGCTCAAAAGATATTTTTTTTTCTGGAGGATAAAAATTGGAAAATAGGAATCTTGCTGGAACTAAATATTGAGCTCAAGAAAATTAAGTTGAGAAATAAATGTATTTGCAAAAAATGTTTTTTACCAGACTTATTAATCAGCTCTTGTACAATCACATATACTTTTGCTATAACATCTAATGCTTCACAAATTGCTGTTCTTAAAAAATATTTCTATGAATTGCACATATCCATTGCTGCCTTCTATGTACATCTTTAGTAAAGGAACATATTATCATTGCCATTATTACAATGCGGCATGGAACGCAATGGCATATTACCAAATTTTAGGTAATTAAAAACATAAGTAGTCCATTCTATCTAATACACATAAACAAAGAGACTCGTGGTGTGATGTCATTGTAATGTTGCTGCTGGTATATGCAGGCATGTAAAATTTGAAAAGTCCTTGAAAGCAGCCACAAAGGAAATATCAAACTGTACTCAATATGAAATAGTACTGCATGTTGTCAAAGTTGTGCATGCAAACTTATTCAGCTGCAGATGCAGGCCAAAAAATACTCTATCTACCATTTGGTGCATAAACAGATAAGTACCATAATATTATCATGAAATATGCAATGGCTCCACCTATATCCTCACTGATGTCCTTTATTTGAACAGCTATTTTCCTAGTTGGTGTCATAATCAATATCTGCAGTGCCTCGCTGTGCCACCAACATCTCAAGAGCGATGATCGTGAACACACAGGTTTTGCCCATACCAGACTTGGCTTCCATCATAAGATCTGCAACATACAAAAACCACCTCACAAGATTATTAACAAAATTGACAATATCTTTCACTTTAATATAACTAAAAGTTTATTTTCTTCAAAAGAAACAAATAAGGACTAATATGAAATATGTGATATATCAATAAAAGAAGAAGAGTGAACATTCAGATTATATTACTAATACAGTTATTTGATCAGTGCTACCAACATAGTTGTTCAATAAAAAATGATTATAATTTTTACAGACATAATTTCTACACTAAAATTTAGTTGGAATATACAGAAAGGATATGCAGACTGAAAATTACACAAAGGCAAGTGGCTTCAATCACACAGCACACAAACATGCAATCGTGTCAGCTTAGCATATAGACTCACATTAACACACCTATGAATGAGTTTGAATACAGTTAAAGAGTACTCACACATAATACAAACAGTAAAGAACACTTGCATATAATACAAACGGCAAAAATCAATGGGTAACACCAAGAAACTGTACACAAGCAAGAAAATCAAGAAATTCAAACAAGAGAAGAGGTTGAAAGAGGCTACAATATTGATAGCAAGAAAAGAAAATTCCATTCGCAGGGGATTTACTTATCATGCTTGGGCCTCCAAAAAATTCCAGAAAATACTCAAGAGTTCAGTATCATTTTGTCTCCATTCAGCAAATTCAGCCTAAATAATCTGCTCAAATCTGGTGACAACAGAAACCCTGATGAGAAGAAACCAGCGAGCGATCTATTAAATCAACTGCTTCAATTGCAACACAGTGGCAAAACAAAAAGAAGCATTGGCTCAAAGAACACTGGAAAAACATTGGGTACAATCATATAGATAGATTAGTGGTTGACATCACTTTTGGAGGAATAAACATGACATAGAAATGGAAATCAAATTACTGAGATTCACAGATAGACCTTTGAGGCCGGGAATATGGGAAAAAATTTATGTATAAAAACATGAAGATATGCTTATGAACTTCAAGATTCCAACAGAAGGCAAATTAATCCAAAAGTTCATAAAACGTCCACAAGAGTTACACCAAGTCCATCCAACCACCAACAAATTCAAAAGTCGACTCATAGCTGATGATGCTGCAATGGCCTAAGAAACGTGTTCTGTATAATTCAATGGTAAGAGGAGCATAAACTCATCAGCTACTTAACAATATAATATTGGAAATGTTATCTTGCTACATCCACATACTTTTCTGGCAGCTTTTAGAAAATTGCCATTTGCACACATCTGTTGAACTCAATTTTTTGACTGATATTTTCTTTAAGTTCCTGCAATGTATGGGGTATGTTCTTTATACTTTACATTTAACTTTCCCTATCAATAAATGTATGCACCATATACTGATCTGCTCATGATGCAGGGGGGTTTTGCATATAAAATCAAGTTTTTATATACTCCAATACCGTTATATTGCATTGAAACGTAAATGAAGTATGTTTCATCAGTTAAAAATAATAAGTGTGAATCATTAATGTTCTGCACCATCCAATTACAGAAATTTCACAAATATCAGGATTATCTGCCTGCTATATGTGGACTACAGTGGCTTGTATGCTTTCAAGTTCAAATGACTCAATATCAAAAGATTAACTAATGCATGTGAATGACAATTTTCCAAAAAATTGCCAGAAATGTATGGAGTAGCAGTATATTTCCAACATATTCTGTCATAATGTGCCCTGCTTATTTTCATTTTAATTGCAAGAACTTAAATCAGTTGCATGGATATTACATTTACTGCCAATTTTACAGGTGCAGTTAAATGGCCAACAAAACTGTGAGACAATTGTTAAAGGTTACAAGAAACTACTTGTACATGAAATATTTGCAGTGGACAGCAGGAGGTGCATTTAATACACTGAAAATAAGTAACTCACCCTCAACCCCCAAATGGTGCATGGAACTTTAAAGCAGAAATCAAAAGAAAGATAAAATGGCAATGGAGTGATGGTGACATAAATGTTTCCAACAGTGACAAATATTGTTTAAGAGGTAAAGCTAAACTAAAAAATATTTCTTAAACCAAACTTAACCTAAACAAATGTTCATCATTACAAGAATTCTATCAAAATTTGAGGGTTAACCTTTAAAAATGAGATTGTACAGATGTGCACAGTCCATAATAATTTTAAAATGTTACTTCTAGGTTAGGTTTAAGATAATAGAGTAGCTTCACCAGATTTAATGGTACTTTTATCCGGGTAAGTGCAATAAACTCAACAAATGACAAAACACATATTATCACAAAATTTGTATTAATGCTGCATAGGTATTGCATCAATATTCTTCTCACAGAAAACGAATCCATTTGAAGTGATCAGCAAATGTTAAATGGAGGAAACATTAAATGATTGCAACACTACAAGAGACCTGGCCGTTAAGTTGTAGTATAAAAATTATACTGGCCAACATTGAAATAATGAGGAATTGTTTGCATATTATATCACTGACATTTGAAGTAAACTTTAAATATAATGAAAAAAATTTAGGAAAAGTACCATTACTACTCTTTAATGATTTTGCAGAAATCATTAAAGAGTAGAAATGGTTTTTATGTACTGATTATTAATCTCATTTGCATACACGCTATTGAAATCACAGAAATAAACTTAATTATTTACTGTTCCCCAATAAGAAACTTTATTCTTTCCAGAAATACATTAGAGAGCATTCTAAATGTATATAAGCATGAAAACAAAAGGTGTTATTTTGTGGCAATTTTAATGTAGATTTTCTGATATGACACACACAAATATATTGATAACATTTTTATCTTAGAAAATGACAAATATTATAGACATCCCAAGGAAAATTGCTTAAAAATTAAAACCTGCAATGGATGTAATGATTTAATAGCAAATAATTTTCCCATGGAAAAATGCATGATACTCAGATCGTGATATGTTTCATATAACCATAATATTTACCTAAAAAGTTACAATATTACTAAAATCCCAGTGAACTTGCCATCTATCACTTTCAATATCATGGCTCAAAAATATATTTACACTTTTCCTTAAACAATTTCGCTCCCTGGTTTTACACTTACCCTTACAGATATTGTCTTGCAGCTTTAGTCCTGAATGGCAGCAGAAAAAGCCAATTGTATGGCCAAATTCACTGTGTAGAGCAAACGTTAATCACATTCTATTTGAGTTTTAATACAGCTATCTGCAATGGGAGACTTAAAATAAAATAATAATGATGTGGGAAATGCATATGCTTTTAAGCACAAAATTGATGTTTCTCAACTTGAGGCGGCACTAACATATTCTTTTCCATCTTGCAGCAAAGAAACCATGATGATGTTTGCTTCTACTGTATTAGATTTTGCAAGGGTTATGCAATGAGATGTTTTTTTTTTTGACCAAAGAATCATCTTTGGGGAAATTTTTTTCTTTTTTGGGACATTTCTTTAGTTTTGGGCATGGGTACTTGGTTGCAAACTGCAGTTAATGCTGTCTTTAAGAATGCTGTGTATTTCTTTACAATTTCAAGTTCTTTTGTTGTGGAAATTCCCTTAATTATATCCGAAAACTCGCAAGTAATTATATCTTTATGTTCTAACAGGGACACAGAACTGTTGGAATTTTCAGATTGGCTTACTTGGACTAGCATTTCCTCCTTTTCCTTGACAACACAAACATCTTTAGTATCTCTTGTTAAGTCATTAATATCTTCAGGATGTTCTACATCTTCAGCATCTCTTATTAAGCCATTAATATCTCTTATTAACTCAATATCTTCAGAATATTCTACAGCAAATTTGAAATTGACACATGCTGTGTATGTGTTTACACATATTCCATTTTATGCTGGAATCAACACATGTGCAAGAGTATCTGTGTATGCAGGTATTGCACTCATTGCGGATAAATTTGCATTTACAGTGCACACCATTATCTTGCACAAAATACATCTCGGCCACTTTAGAATCAGATGGGACCTTCCAACCATGTTCTTCCTTAATAATGATGCTCTTGTTAATTTCCAAGCTTGCTTTGTGCCTACGACGAATGCCCTTCATTTCGCTGTTCAAATTTCCTTTTGTAAGCACAATGAGCCGTTCGAATAGCTTGTCTTTAACAAAAGACATTAGAGCAAATATTGCTTTATCCAGAAATTTCACATGTTTTCCATGCAAATAGATATATTTTAGTGTGTGATGCATTCGCTCTATATGCATATTTGTTTCAAGACCACCATGCAACCTGTGACAGTAAGCCCAGCATTTTGCATTACTCATAAAGTTTTCCTGGAAGTATGAAGCAAACTCTGAGCTGTCAGGGTCACATTTCAATTTATCTATTACAGTAGGAAGCATTATCTCAAATGCAGTGGCATCTCTCTCTTCCAGTAATGTTATTACAATCTTATAAACGTCTGCTTGTTTTTCTTGGCCTTGGATTTTGTTTATATTTTTTTCCCTGGCTCTTCATATGTGCCATGTACAATAGAGTTTCATGTTGGAACCTCCATTGTTGAAATCCAAGCATTATAGAAGTGCTCTGCTAAATCTGACATAAAAACTTAAGGGGAATTATTTCCAACTTCCAAATTTATGCAATGGAAAAATATGGACAGCACCTGAAAATCAATCCTGTTGGATATAAGGAAGGCACATGAAAACCCTTGCCTCAAGTCATTCAGTATTACTAGTGTTATGAGTTCAAAACCACAGCCGTTAAGTCCATGCGTTCTGTCAACACACACACAGTCATTCCCATACTTTTTTAATAGTTCACCCTGTGCCTTGTTCATTATAATTAATATAAAATCTGTGTTTTTTAATTCCAGGTGTGAATCACTGACCATGTCTTGTGGTTTATAAAACAACACACAAGGACTACCATTCGAGTTCACTTCATGTACCCCTGCCTGAACACTAGTCCCATCATTTTGATGCCTGATGGATGAGGAGCATAAATTATAACATTTTTCAATATTATATATATCCTGCTTAGTTAATAGATGAATTCTTTGTAATTTAACATCTGACACTGGATCTCTAATTTTGTCCAGTATGGCTTGAAAAGGAATTTTGTTTGCAATATCTGCTGCTATACTGTCCTTTTCTTTTTCTGACAGTCCCAAGTAACTTAAGTCATGCTGATGACCAGCATGAGTTAAGATAAATTTAACTAGGCATTTTCCATCTTCGGCTTGGCTGACTCGTATCATTGCAGGACATATGCCACCGATTTTATTGCTTCCTTGCAATTTTAAGTGTCTGACATCTTTACTTTTAGAAACAAATTTGCCTGAACGGTGACACACATAATAATGTTTTACAGCTTTGTCAAATGCAGTATGAGAACCATGATTTCTTACAAACATCGACTTCGTTGTCTTTTCAATATCCTGCTTCCAGTTCTTAAAATCATCAAAGGAGGAGAAATGTAGTTCTTCCGATTTTACTTTTATTTCATGTACAGATTCTAAATGGTCAAATAAAAGAAGGACTACATAAGCTGCACGTCATTGTTTTCTTTCCATCTGATCTTCCACTTGAACCCTCACTATGATAATCTCGCTGATGACGTTTTAAGTTTCTTGCATAATTGAAATTCTTCTTGTACATTTCACAGTGATAGGTGTTTGGTTGCTGTCTTTTTAAAAATAGGCGCGATAACATTCAACTTTTCGGGGTGTACTATAGACACATGCAGTCTTAGATTTTTATTGTACTGATATTCCCTCCTACATTCCAGGCAAAGGAACTGTTTTGAACCACTCATTACGAACAAATGAAGTATTACAGCACACACTAACTTTCTAACTGCACATATCACAAAGATAGGAGTAAGGTTGTTGTCTTTTTAGAAAAGGGACGATAACATTTAACTTTTCCACATTAACACTTTCAAACTGATACAGGTATCCCCCAGGAGGGTTAAACAAAACAATAATACAGCTGTCATTTTGAAGAGTCACGAACAGTGTTGCCATGCTGAATCAAATAACAGGGTAGACTGGTACCAAAATCAAGCAAAATTTCACCTCAAATGCTGGGAAGCCTAAACTTAGGCCTGGAACGTTTTCTTCCATAAAAAATAAATCCTTTCCCAACATATCATTTCATCTCGTGTATGTGGTGCTGTCCATCGCCTGTGGAGCCTCTGTAGAAAAAAACGGGCGTTAAACACCATTCATTCATTCATTTCTTGGTGAACCTGAACTTTCTCAAACGAAAGATGAGTGATTTTAGAGGCCGGTTATATATCAGGCCTTTTTTGTTATATAATGCCTTTTAAGATACCATTAGCCATCTTTTGCGAGGAGGTGTTGCCAACACTGCCAATGACCAACATGTGGTAAACAAAAATTGTGTCTGTAGTGTAGGCTATAAGGTGCTGTTTTAATTTTTTTTTTTCGCTAATTAGATTTAAAATCCGTACAAAAATAATTTTTAAATAAACATTGTGGCTGTATGTAATTTTCAGTATAAGTGCGTGTAGTTTCATGAGCGATTAGCATAAAAAAATGTATATCTCTACTAGTTTTAGGTTATGTGGTATAAAGCAGATTGTTTAAATACATACCCAAAAATATCCGATTGAGCAGATTCATATTTACATGTTCTTGATTTGCAATAAAATACCAAAATACAGATATGCTGCTTTATTTCATATGGAATATGTATGCCGCACTTTTTTTTTTTTTTTGCGGCAATGTTTAATTCTAGTACAAGATTAAAAAAAAAACAAAAACAAATTTTTAATGGGAAAACTCAAGCTAATGAATGGAATACAAATAGCACGAAAATATGACTTCTGGATATATAAAAATAATATTTTTCAAAGTATAGTTTTTCAGCTAAAGCAGTTGAATTAAAAATATCCCAGTTCTCTACTTGATTGGAAATGAATAACCAATTATGCCAACAGCTAAAAATGCTCCGGAAATTTTTATATTATCATATAAATACACGTTTCAAGTGAGGTATAAATAAATAGTTTAAATTTATTATTTTAGCATCATTGCTGTCTCCCAAAAATATACTTATGAGCTACTGTCTCCTTACAGACTTCTTAATTACAGTGTAAAAGGTATCAGTATTATTAGAATTATTGATATTATTCGCCTTGAAGTACCTTTTATATAGTATTCAAATAGGAAATTAATGTCCTAATTTTAGAACATTTTCTTGCCTGTTGTGTGTGTGTGTGTGTAAGAAAGAATGTCTTCTGATTTTAATTACTAAACAGAGAGAAAATGCAGGTTGGACCTGCCAGGAATAAAACCCCAGACCTCTTGCTCAGGAGTGCATGCTTTAACGTGTTTGGCCACCCATGGGGGTAACAGCATCATTGTAATAATATAAGTGTACACCCTGTATTACACTATTATTTAACGAAATAAAGGATCAACAATGAATTCCAGGATTATAAAAGGCAAGCAGGAACTTAATGGGGTCATATGAACAGGCACAGTGTTAACTCAAAGAAAAATAAAGGATTGTTGCCAAAAATGTTTCTGTATTTAGATACATAATATCATTGACTACATTGTTGCACTGTTTTGTGGAGGCAATCTCCCCCCTCCCCCCCGTCATAGCCGACATCTTTTTATTCTTCACAGCTTGCTGTTTTAAGTATTTTATATAATGTCATAGTTAAAATACATTTTAACCAATAATAGATAATATTATCAGGTTTTTGCAGTTGTGAATTGAATGTTTGATTTAAAATGCTACTTTCTTTACCCATTATCATGGATAATCAAAGAACTGACTATATATAATTTCCAAAGGGAAACACGTCCACATGTGTTTCATACATAACATAAATATAAATTAACAGTAATTATAATAGTAGAAAAGGATAAAACACTAAGAAAAAGTTACACCTTAGAGATTCCAATGGAGTCTGAAATATAGCGATCTCAAGTGTGATTTTTTCTTAGTGTTTTATCCTTTTCTATTATTATAGTTACTGTTAATTTGCTATATTATTAAAAGTGTTACTTTATTTTTATTTTTCTTTTATATTATATATATATATATGTGTGTGTGTGTGTGTGTGTGTGTGTGTGTTTACAAAATATTACCTATGGCACTAACCCACTCTTTAAGACTCTTTATATGTATATTTTACAAAATATTACCTATGACACTAACCCACTCTTTAAGATTATTTTTTTACTTCAGCCTAGATCCTAAGGAACTATGTGTTTCCTTCTTGGGTCTATTTATGAATATACTGTTAAAGTATAAATAATTTTATAACTTTCAAAACATGCAGTTGTGTAATGATTGAATTATGTTAGAACAGAGCATTTAAAATTTATGATTTCCAACAACTGTAGCTTTGCACTTTTGCATATAAATTACTGAGACCAATGTACAAACTAAACCACTTTCCTTTGTAAAGATAAACTACATTTTTCAGGCTTTGCATTATGAGATGGAATACTCTGCTATCAAAAACATGGCATTCATGTATATTTCTTCGGCAGTTTTCGTATGCACGATACCTAAGTTCAGTGCCATGTTCTACTTACTCTTATAGACTCAACAAACCTGCTAAGTTTAGCGTTCCTAGTTACAAGATTACTTTACATGGTCCATATTGGCAAAGTGCAAGAGACTATGCAAAAGGAAAAGATAAAGGACGTGATAAGAAGAAAGGTAAGATAGAATCAAAAGTAAGTAATCAAAATTTAATTTTGCCACTTATATAAGGGCTTTTAGACATTAACCCTTGGAACGAAATGATAAATGGCATTTAGCATCTTCTTTTAGGGGAGAACAAATTACTTTAACTTTTTTGAAACAGCATTTATACAAAGGGAAACTATATGAAAGGAAGTGCTGAAACTGAAAGTTGTCTGTGAAAGGTGTGATAAAAGTGAACACTTCTCAGAATAATGGAACAAACTAGTGCCATCAAGCACTCAAATAATTACAATTTTTGTTTACAATGATGCATGTTTCTTTCAATATATTATCCAACTTCCTTAGAACTGTCTTATTATTACTTAAAATAATCCATGTTGTAAACTTTACAATGCTCACCTGCTGGAAGGTTAATATTTCTTTGGTGAGAACCCTATGCTGTCAGTTAGGTTTCTTAGACTGAACACTACCAATGGCCAAAAATTTATTATAAAGGTTATGGATTGTTGCATGACCTGGAACCCAAGAATCTTGCTTTGGGTCGTCTTTGAACTTGCCTGAGAGACACTCACAACAAATCATAAATAAATACATGTTGTGCAATGCAAAACATACATTGAACCATAATTCAAGTCCTTTAGTACAAGTGCTGTTCCCTGTAGTTTAAATGAGTAATTTCGTACTTGATTTTGGAACCTTGCAGTTGAAACTGGCAGCTAATATTTTTGTATGATAAATTGCATAAGGTTTTGGCATGTAAAGTTAAGACACTCCTCTTGTAAAGTTCATGATCACAGTTCAGTGTTGCCATTGACCAGAATACAGGAAGGATCCACAACATAAATCTCTCAGTGCATGGAATATGCAATTTAAAGATTCTGGTTGTATGTGCCAAAGGAAATCAATGTGTTCAACAATGTTACCAATATAGCCCTATAAAATCCATATTAATATCTTTGCAATAAATGAAAAATTGTCACAAATGCTTTCTATGCCTTGATAATTTCATTAATGTCTGGGCAATTATATTGTGAAATTCTGGAGATCTTTTTGAATAACCCTATTTGTGTAAATTTTTGTGCTTTTGGTGTAATGTCAGTGTTAAAAATATTGAATTTTAAGATATTTTGGCTTTTTGTTTAATGAGGGATACTCTTTTTAAATATTTCTAATGGTTTAATCTGTTTACCCTTTGGCCAGAGTTTATATATCTATAATGTTTTGCTACAGGTAAAAAGAAAGTTGAGCTAAATCTGGAAGAGCTAGCAGAGATTATAAACGTGGATTCACTTACTACTGGTATGCAAAAAAGCGTTGATCGACTCAAAGATGAGTACATTCAACATTTGTCACTGCGTTCTACAACAGGTAAGGTGTCACATAATTAATTTTTATAGTGTACACATTTATTTATTGGTAAAATTATAAAAGATCCAAAATAATATTGACAAGATTGCAATTAAATCATAGTGGCTATTGTGCTTTTAATTAAAAATCTCATAAATAAAAAAACCAAACTGCCTCATGCTCTAATATACAATTTATTTTAATCCTTTTTACACCCTATTCTAAGAGTAAAAAGAGAGCAAACAAATAATGAAATTACACATTCTATTTTCATTAATAGTTAAAAGTGAATAAGCTGTATTGGTTTTACTATATCTTCATCAGTTTGACTCAAATCACATAAACCGCAGATTATTGAATAATATTTAAAATTTAAAATTAACTTCATGTCAAAACTAATACAGTAAAGCAATTGATTTATTATTAATTAAATAGTGAGTAGATTTAATACTCTTATGCTCCATTTACCATTGAATTATATAGAACATGTTTCACAGCTATTTGTCCACATCATCAGTTGTGTGTAGACTGCCGGAATTGTTGGTTGAATGGATTTGGTGTAGCTCTCGTAGACGTTTTATGAACTTTGGATTAATTTCTGTTCTGTTCTTATCTCGAAGTTCATAACCTTATCTTCATATTTTTTTTTCTTTATATTCCCAGCTCCAAGGGTCTATTTCAATTGCATTATCAAAAGCACTTTTACATCATTACTCTTAAATGAGACATGTTTGGCAACATCGTTCTGTACGTGCATCCATATAAATTCTGTAGCATTAAAATTGCAGTGATAAGGTGGTAGCTGCACTAAGGTATGCCCATGCATTTCTGCAGGTATTTCATTCTCTGTGAAGCCTTTTTACAGCCCCATGTGGGACTGATGTCTTCTACTTCCATCACATGATTTCATTGGTAGAGTGCAGTATGCAGGGGGACATGGAATCAGCACACTGCATCCCATTGATCGCTTACTAGACTGGAGATCGCTACCTCTCCATCAGGCAGCTTCCCAACTGCCCTCACGAGGCTGGGTGGACCCCGTTCCAGACCTTCTTATCTTAGAAAAATCCTAAGTAGGTAGTGGGAATCGAATCCGGACCTCCCGGCAGCAGTCAGCAATGCTAACCATTAGACCAAGGAGGTGGTCTATCTATTTCATACATTTTGAAATTATCCTTTTTCAATTTAACAAGTTCATACAGCACTGTCTTTATCCATTGTGGATCAAACTCGATGCTCTTATTTTGCAGCCAATGATTGCACATCAGAATTCAGTGATGACAAAATTGGTGCTTTATTAGCTTCTACTATGTGATAAGAGTTATTGTCCATAACAATGGGAGTGAACGTTTAGCAACAATTTATTAATGAACCTATCTTAAATATTTTACTGTCCATTTCTTTGTGATGGTCCTTTTTGGATTTTGATTTAAAAGTGAGCAAAGCATTGGGAATGAATCCAGAGGGATTCAGTCCACAATCTACAGACGTCGCAAGAAGCAACAATAAATAAAACATAAAAAAAATGTATATATGATTCTTAGCTATGCTTAATTTTCAGGCTCAATGGAGACTCTTGAAGTGACATTTGAGGGGAAAAACTATGAGCTACAGGAACTGGCAGAAATCGTGCGCAAGAACCCAAAAGTAATAGTTGTCAATATGTCAGTGTTTCCACAAGCAATACCGGATGTTCTCAAAAGTATCCAAAAAAGTGGAATGAATCTGAATCCTCAACAAGATGGAACCACTCTTTTCATACCAATTCCTAAGTAAGTATGCTGTGTTCAGTCGATTCCATTTTTGGAGTAAGTAATTGAAAATGAACTTAGGGATGACTTTTTACCATGTTTATGTGTTTATAGGCTGCACATTCTTACCAAAATATTAATGAAAAATTCAGTGCAGCTTATAATGCAGGTAAATGTGGACAATCTTTATCTTAAACTAGCTTATTTCCAATTCCTATTACACACTTATAAAAGTGTAGGAAAATATTTCTTCAGTGTTTGCATTTATAATCACTGGTTCCATGATTTTTTTTTTTTTTTATACAGGCATTCTTTAACATCTCAGGTCAGCAGCTATTCAATTCAAGGCATGAAACGACCAACAAATTTTGCTCAGAGGCCTTTTCTTTCAGACTTGAGGTTCTTTATTGTGCCATAAATATATGACACAGGACCCACAGCTTTACTTCCTTGCCAAAGGAAGCCATACTTAGGATTTTTTACACCCGAAAAAATACATCGGTCCTGGCCAGGATCGAACCTGCGATCTTCGGTTTAGGGGGCAAGTATGGTTACCACTACCACCAGGACTGACACAAATGTTATATATCTTTAGTGTATGCTACTTCCCTTAACCTTAGGAAGCGTGTGTGCTGAAGCTAAGTTCTTAATATCAACTGGCCTGGGAAACTATATCCCAGTCCCACAGAGGCGCAGTAACCATGTCAGAGAGTTGCAATAAATAAATGAACCTCAACTTTGTGTTAATATTAACACAATTATGTTAATCAACTATTTTTGTTGGTGTTTAGGAGGTTCTTTAAACTGTGTTTGTTTACTGGGGCCAAAAAGAATCCAACACCCATGGGTGGCTGAGGTTGTTAAGGTGCAAACTTGTGAGCAGGAGGTCTGGGGTTCGACTCCCACCAGGACCGTCCTCCCTGGCTAAGGTTTTTTCCAGATTTTCCTCAGTTCTCATAAATGGCAAAAGCTGTGGAGGTACCCTAAACTTAGGTCTGGAATACTTCCTTCCTTTAGAAAAATACTCCTTTCCCAATGTATCATTTCATCTCATGCATCATCAGTGTCTACTGTCTACTGGTGCCTCAGTAGTAAAAACAGGCATTAAACACTATTACAAAAAAAACTCCAAAAAGCAATATAGAAGCCAATAAACCTAACATTTTGTGAAAATTTATTCATATACAAGAATAGATGAGCTGATAATTTTGATCTTCCAAAATAGAATGAACTAATCTCCAAGTTCGTAAAAGGCTATCGAACAACATTTGCACACCACGAGGGAAAGTTGATGATGAATCCATGCTCAGTTTGGAAAGTAGTAATACCTGAGTGATATTTAGCCAAATATAAGTTCATGTTACATTTCAATGTGAAAACTCTAACAAATTAAAATTATAACTTGTGAAATTGTGACTTATCCATTCTCAATTAACATTTGCAGAGATCAAGGTTCATTATTTTTATAAGCCATGATAAAAATTTCTAAGTAGCTACTGCTGTAACAATTTTGAATATGAACATTGCCAGTATAAAGTAAATGCATTGTTTTTTTGTAATCTCAGCAAAACATTATTTTAACTAATAAAAACAAAATTTACAATTGATATTAATGTTTTTATTAAGGTTATCTACTTAATGTATCTAAAATAATTTCAGAGTTACCAAGGAGCATAGAGAAAATCTTGCAAAGAATGCAAAAGTGATGTTTATAAAATGCAGAGATTCAGTCAGAGAGGTGCAGAATAAGTTTTTGAAATCTGTGAAGAATAACTCAAGTCTTTCAGAGGATAAAATACATGAAGTTCAGGAACAAGTAAGTAGCTATTATATTGCTTACAATATATTTAATACAGGGGTTTTCTGTGTATTATCTGGCATAAAAATGAATATTCAGATAGACAGAAGGGATATGTTGTCATATACATGACCCTCTCCCCTGTAATATTTTCAAGGCTAAGAAAGTAAAAATTAAAGTTCACACATTAGACCCCAAATTCTGAGAAACTGCTGTATGGTTAGTATTCTGTGAAATCATCACTTTGCAACAAAGCAAAATAATGATTGCTGAATTAATTAACATTAATAAATAAATTGTTTGGCAGATCTTACAGAAACATTTTAACATGAAAAAATAAATAGTGCTGAGAATGCTATCTCTTGAGCAGAAGCAAACTTGAGTGAACATTTATACTGATATCCGTGAATACATTGAAAATATTCTAACTTTTTATCAACGTGTGGGTCCCCCCCCAATATGACCCGGAAACTGAGCGCCAATCCGTGCACTGGAAGAATCCCAGTTCCTAAAGGCAGAAGAAAGCACAGATGAACAAGTAAAACTTCATAGCAATGATGATTATTTGTTCAATAACCGAAGATGATTCATGGCTCATGGATTCTTTACCAAGAAAGACAGTGCACCAGTACATAATGCACTGACTGTGAAGACCTTCTGTGGAACTCAAGATTCCCATGTTGGAACACCTTATTCTCACCTGATCTTGCACTGTGACTTTTTTTTCTAAATACATCTGAAGATCAAGTGTGCATTAAAAGGAACCCGCTTTGAGTCTGTTGATGCATTGAAGATGAAAGTGAGGGGACTCCTTAAGAAACTAACAGAAGACAACTTCCAGCAGTGGAAGATTCACATGAAGGAGTGTTGGGATTGAGGAAGGGAATATTTTGAAGGAGATACCAATGAAAGTGTTGAATAAATTTTTTTGTAACATAAGTTTTATTATTTTTAGCCACAATTTGTTATTTATCACTAAGCGGAAGTGTTACTTATGACTTGTGATTAATCAAGTATTTGGTTGTAGAATTTATGGCTTCTGTGCAGGTTTTCTGAGCCCTGCCACTTGTCCCACTTGTTGCTGCATCGTCACCCTCATTCCTACCAATATGATTTAGTATGGGAATGGTTAATTGTGAGACAAACTAAAGATTTACAACCCAAATCACTTCATTTCTGAGTGGTGGACAGCATTCCAGAATTGTCATAACATAATGCTAATCAATAATGTACTGAAATCCTTCATTGCTGTGCTTTGCTTGCATAGTATAACTTGGATTTGATTTCGCATTGCTAATCCTAATTTAGTACAATGGATTAGTTAAATATGGTGGACTTTTGTAACAATGATGTTTAATACAAAGAATTTAAAAAGATTAAGTCGAATTTATAACACTTACATCACTAATATTAAAAAAAAGAAAAACTTAAGTTTCTGGAGGTAATCGCTCACATCATCAGTTCGAGATCAACTGCCAGCCTTGTTCTTTGTGGTGGATGTTCACTGGATGAACTTCTGTATTAAGATGACACTTGGTGGGATTTCAAAGTTGAAAGCGTGATTTTTGTTCTTCCAGATATAAATGTTTTCCTAGATTGTAAGTTTTGTTTTTCCTGTAATATTTTAAGTAGTTTGGGATTCCTGTTAATACTATGTTGTTTCTTCCAAAAATTACAAATTGTTGTTACAAATTCGACTCAATCATTTTAGTACATTGGAGTTGTGTGCAGATAGAAAATGGACTATACAATTGCCAACTGCCTGCATTTGTTTGCATGTATCTTTAACATAAAACAGTGTATAATATTTTCTGCAATATTTATTTTCTGCTTTTGTAATGCATTTTTTCTTAATCTTTACAGATAATCACACTTGGAGATAAATATGTTGCAGATGGAGAGAAGATATTTGAAACTAAACAGGCAGAACTTATTGGAAAAGATTAGTTGGGGCATTGAGTTGTAGATAATAGTGTGATATCTTTCAGTAAAGGACTGAGATATTATTCATAGCATTTTTTTTTTGGTTTTATTAATTACCTTTTCTTTTTCTATATACAAATAATACATTTATGTATTGGTTTTGTATTTTTTCTTTATTTGTTATATTTTTGTAATATTAGTATCAGAAAATATGTTCCTCTTATGGGTGAAAATGATATATTGTTTTAAATTTCTTCCTTCTGTTCTGATCAAACCAATGTGAGGACATAACTGGTTTCAAATACTAGGGTAGGTCTATAAGTTTGTGGCCTAACCATTTTCTAGCTATGATAAAGACAAAAACTATGTTTCACTTTTCAATATATTATAATACACTTCTTACATCTTTGAATTAGCATTTCAATCCCCCCCCCCCCAAATAGCCACAAGTCTTGTCTGCAAAATAGGCATAAACAGCATCCATTACTTCTTTGTCACACTTAAATTTCCTTCCTGGAAGATCCATCTTGAGTTTTGAGAAGAGGAAATAATCACTGGACCTGGGCTGTAGAGAGATGGGCAATCTCCTTGAAGCCACATTTCTTCACAACTTCCTTTGTAACAAGAGCTATGTGCGCAGGTGAGTTGTCGTGAAGAAGGTGCACATCACCACTCAGCTTTCCTCACCTTTTATCTTTGATGGAAGCATGTAGTCGGTGCAGTAGGCCAGCAGAGAACTCCTCATTTACTGTGGTGTTCCTCTGCTTGAAGTCAATGAAGAGTATTCCTTCACAGTCCCAAAAGATTGTAGCCATGATCTTCTTGGTTGACCGAGTGACCTTGGGCTTTAGAGGTGATGCTTCCCCAGGATTACATCACTCCATTGATTCTCTTTTGGACAAGAGATCATAGTAGAGGACCATAGTTTCATCTCCTATAACAATGTTTTGCAGAACTTCTCTCTCGTTGCCATGGCAGAGTTCTAAAAATGCCTGACAACAGATGAGTCACTGCTTTTGGACTGAGGAAAGAAGTCTAAGTACTCATCTTTCACTAATCTTATCCATGTTTAAATGTTCATGAATAATTCAAATGGCTGTTGTTTTAGAAAGGCCCAATCTTGCTGCTATTTGTGTAACTTTGAGCCGCCAGTCTTCCATAATTTCTCCTTCCACAAGAACAATGTTTTCAGGAGTGAGCACCTCAAAGCGCCGACCAGATATGTTCAATACTTTCTCGACCCATTTGAAAACGTTTAGCTCATTCTTTTATGGTAGAATATAAGGGGGATGCTTCCCCATATACACCGTCCAATCACTGTTCATTTCATTTGGAGTAAGTCCTTCTTTTGTGAAGAACTTAATAACAGCTCAATACTCCATTTTGAACATGTCACAATCTTCTACACATAGCCTTCTTTATGCAACTATATCTGAACAACTGAACACAGTAGAGTGGAAGTTTATCTGCAATTATTTACCTAACAGATAATTATGACACCAGATAAGGATTTTGTGAAGGCGATAATTCTTATCGGCGAAACAGGAAACGTGTAGACTTACCCTCGTAAATTGAAAAGTTTGGAGATATGTTTTATTTTATGCAAGATATGGTGCTATCATTTCAATTCTATATAAATACTCAGATATTATCTCTAAGAACAGTTATTTCCCTTTATATTGCAGTATATACAGTAAGGACAGGTTGGGCATTTCTCTGTATCAAATTCTAACTGCATGTCACAAAATTGTCTGTACTACCTGCATTCTAATTAAGATGGCTCCTATAAACAAAGGATAGCATTACTGATTACAAACCGAGAATATTTAACAAATTAAACAGCTATCAGGCATGTGTATGCCGTCAAAACTGTGTTAATATAATTATTGCCGAATGTAAGCATTCCGAAATATTTATTATTTATGCTAAAGTTTGTCACTGGATTGATGGTGGTTGGCGATTATGTTGGCATTGCCTGCTCCTCTGAATTATAGTGTGGTTGCACAGTTTACAGCTGTAACATGGGCTGAATCAATTGCTCTGAATACTCCTGACCAAATAACCTTAGAAGTTACAAGTTATTTATTTTTTCACTACTGTAAAAATCTTAAAGTCAACAAAAAGTGATCCACCAAATAATAATTAATATTGCTATACAAATACTCTTAATACCAAAGCAGGCGATTTTTTTTGTTATTATTATTATTTCAGATTATATGATAAAATAACACCTAGATAATTAATACAGAAAAATTAACTTTTGCAGTGAAATGTTCCTTTAGATAATGGTTTATTTTATATAGTAATTTTTTAGAACACCACTCCATATCTTTACGATATTCTTTTCTCCTTCTCCCACTTCAATTATTGGGTAAAAGGTAACATACGGTCAAGAATGTTTTTTAGGGAGGGACAACATATTTTTGAAAGTAGATGATGATTAACTTACCAAGTTTGAAAAATCAATTAAACAACCTAACTTTTAAAATTGATATAACAAAGAAAATATATATTAATCAGTCATGTTCCTCTTGTATGCTTTATTTTAAATTAGCAGTTTTTTGAGTATTAAATGGAAATTTATTAATTTTAATAACCCTGAGGCGGAGCAACTACCCCTCTGAGCCCCCCCCCCCCCCTTGCATACATAAAACAACAGTAGGTAAATCACTGAAGCATATAGGCTCTCAGAGGTCAGTTATTC
Organism: Metallyticus violacea; assembly: GCA_030762175.1. Classification (NCBI taxonomy): domain Eukaryota; kingdom Metazoa; phylum Arthropoda; class Insecta; order Mantodea; family Metallyticidae; genus Metallyticus; species Metallyticus violacea. The sequence continues at coordinate 21,660,264 of CM060837.1, read as the reverse complement.
ACAGTACCTAATTATAAAGTAGGCATTTTGGAAAAAATAAGGTAATTATAATTATAATGCATACAATGCTTAACCTTCATTCAGAAACCAATAATAAACAAGTAAACCGGAAACTGAGTAAAAAAAAGTTATTTATCCATCTTAAATATTGTGGTGTTCTATGTACCTTTTATTTCAGTTACAAATACTGGAATTTGTCTGTTTGAAAAATAAAAAGTCAGTCACACAGGAACTGCGTAATCTAAGCGAATTCCTCAGCATCTTGAGTAATTTTAGAAATGAATATAAAATCCAAATTATGTCCTTATTATTTAATGAAGTGAAATAAATTATGGCATTACTATGTGGCATTAGTCGAACAAAATTAGAATTCTTGCAATCCATAAATTTCATTAAAAAGAAAATACATTTTTAGAATTATTGTTGTTGAGATTAAACCACAAAAATTAATGGTATACTTTTAGTTAAATGAATGATATGACATTGATAGACAAAGCTACTGTATGAGTATTTTTAAACATTTTTAAACGTAATCATGTTTATGAACAGTATCCTTGATCTCTTTACATTCACTAAAATAGAGAAATAACAGAAAGTTTTGAGTTACATTGTGTATTTAAGATGGTCATGTGTTACAATAAAACAAAAACATTTTACAATTTAAAATAGTTAAAAGTTACTAAGCAAAATACACAATAAAACAATCGAAAGTTTCATCGATTTTCAATTGGCTTTAACATTTAATTTACATTTTGTTGTAGTAAAAACATGTAATGCAAACGTTTTCTGAAGGTTATTACAGAGCGCTCTTACATACAAATATAATTCTCAAACACACATTAGATTAATATTTCACATTTTCTATCTTCACGACGATACTTTTGTTAAATATAAAATATATGCATCGTTATAAATACAGTTTATATGCTGAATTAACTTGTCCTTTTATTTTAAAACAATATAGAGAAAATTAAACGCAAGAGCGCTTTTTAAATTTCGGTTTTCAAGCATACTCTAAATAGTCCAATTTCTCCAATTTTTAGAAACTTTTTCTTATTTTGTACAAGGTTTCGTTACTAAAATACAAACATTAATGCCAATAGAGCGATTTTTAAATGTTGGGTTTCAGGTAAACCACCATTCCTAATAATCTAATTTCATTGATTTTCAGAAACTATTTGTCTTGTTTCTTTCAATGGCATATACCGAATTTCCTTAAAAAAAAAAAAAATTAAATTGGGGCTGCTAGAGAGATTTCTAAATTTCGCTTTAACCCCCACTTGGTTTTCAGGTATACCTCCACTTCAAATGGTCCGATTGCCCTGATTTTCGGAATCTATTTTTATTAACTTATTTTAATGAAATGTACCGACTTTCGTTGAGAAAAACAAAAATTGCGGTTGCTAGAGCATTAACAGACAGACACACACACACACACACACACACACACACACACACATTTGTTTTTTGTTTGTTTTTTCATTGTCATTTCTATGCCTAGCTTGTGGGATCGATGATTTGTAGACATTTTTTCAAAAATCGTTTCTCAGTATAACCGCATTCCTTCGAAATTCGCTATTAAAAAAATAAAATGAATGTTTCAATTAATAACTTCTACGTTTAGCAACTTCGGCGACATCATTTGGATAATTATATCCCCAACTCGGAGCGGAATTTAGAGCAAGAACACCAATGTGCTAATACAGCTATTACTCTAAATACTATGCTTATATTCTTTTATGTTCCCACTGCGACGAAATAAAGAACACACAAATATTAATGATGGAACAAATATTTTTAGGACATAATTTATTTTGTATCCATATTTATGCATCATCGCATAAGATAGAAAATGTATAGCACGTAGCAATTGAGCAAAACATATTTAAAAACCAGACAGTAAAAGTATGCACAAAAATAATCCAGGGTTTATGCATATAAGCCCTTACCTAAAAATTGTGACAGGTCCTCGCACTCGAGAGTAAATGTATTTAGAGAGTTTAAATAGTAATAATTATTAAAATATTATATAGCCTGTAGTAGCAAGCAGAAACATTTCAAGTATCACAAAAATGTATTCATGGTCCCCTGGACGTATAACTCTACGACAACAGGAAAAATGCTGCCTATTGTAATCTTTTTTGTTCACTTACTTTCACTTACTGATAACGGCCCGAGCAATGGGTCTCTCTATTGTGACAAGCTAAGTGCATGCAGGTGTCCGAACAATAGATCCTTTGTATCTTTAGTTGCTGAAGATGCTTCGAAATTCGTTAAAGTTAGAGAGGGAATAGACGCTGACGATTACGTCATTACATCGAATGATCATGAGCTCCCCAATGAAGAGTCAAAGAGCTGATGGATTTAAAGTGAGCGCGTTTGGGAGCACAAGAGTTTAAATGATTAAAATTAAACTCACCATCAATAACAAAATATATTCATTAATCATATAATACTACTTAAGATAATTATACCATATACACAAAATCTAAATTTGCTGCACTAATCTCTGCCAAAATAGCTATATATCCAACAACTTTTAAAATTGTTTCACCCAAGTATTTTGAAGGCTCAGACTCCGTGGGCGCTAGACTGTGGACCTCGTGAGCTCTCATGGTCACGTGGGGATACTTTGAATTTAGTACATAAGGGGAAACAACTTGGCAAACGCGTCGCAGTTCCAGACCTAGAGAGCAGTCTCTAGAGGACAATAAAGGGCATTTCCAAAAGGCATCTCCAGTCAGTACAGTACAGTGCAGTAGTTTCCAGGACGCAGTCCCAGATACAGTAGGAAAGTATAGACGAGAGGCACACAGGTGCAATTTCAAGCAGCGTATGTAACTCGTGGCGTTAATGTCAAAGAGGTAACGAACTAGGTGACCGATAACGAAGTATAGTGTGAATAAACACTCCTAGGCTTTTGATGAAACAAATCGTCGTGTGATTAGAACCTTTTCCTCTCATCTGCCTCCTCCCTGGACCATTAATGCACAAAAGGCGACTTTGGGCCTCTGAAAGACCCGGGGTATGAAGTGGGACCCTCGAGTAGTTCCAACAATATCATATTACAAAACCGCTTCAAAATATGGTATAGCAGAAACCAAGGGCATTATATATGTATTAGCCTATTAAGAGGGTTAAACCTTCCTTTGGATCCTCAACTTTTTGAAGGTGAGTATTTTTTTATATATATCATTTAATTTTTACATTGTCATATGCTATCTTTTACAAGATTGACATATTAATTATGCAGTACTTTTAAACATGTTAAATAACTTAAAATGCAATTTCTTTTTAATCTGGGATTTATTATTTGCAGTTTATTTTATTTTGATGATCTGAGGATTCTATTTATTTTATACAATTCATTTGTCAGTTCTAAACTTGAATATGCTTGTATTATATAGAGACCTTGCATTGACAAACCTTATTAAACTTACTGAAACAATTCAACGAAATTTCTAAAGTATGATTTTTCAAAAAAGTTCGTTTTTTTTTATTTAATTCCTTATGACACTTTACTTCAATTATTTCAGTACCAAAATTTATGTCACAGAAGAAATCGTCACTTGTTACTTTTCCTCTACAAACTATTACACAGTAAGGTAGATGATTCAGACATAAGACGATCAATATGCTTTTATGTTCCAAATACCACACTAAGCCGATTTCGTAATATCTTTTTTATTCCAAGGTTTAATACCGATGCATATAAACATTCTCCTATGCTTAGAATGCAAACATTATATAATAAATTGCATTATTTAACTACTGATATATTCAATATGAATCTTAACACTTTCGCTTTATTCTGTGATCATTTAGTGCCAACATTACCAATTTTTTGTCGTATTTGTTTTTGTAACTTTTTTGTCATATTTTATTTTAATATATTATGTTTTTATTTATTTGTTTTTTCATTGTCTTATAATTGTAAGGATGTTGTATCTGATTAAGAAAACATTGTAATTGGGGAATCTGTAATGTTCACGAAATAAATAAATACGGTGCTCGCGTGGATATTTTTTGAGATATTGGTTTGTTTATGGCCACGAGAAGAAGTAATTGCTTTAGCTTTACTGCAAAATATCTTTTTAAGTGGGTAAGGCAGTATATTTTGCTTTATTTTCCGTCTCTATTTTATAGACCCCTCTGTACATAGAATCAGATGAGAGAGGTTCGCTGTTCCATGCTTGGAGGACACGGTAGCTAAGTTGGTACAACGTAAGTTCAGAATGCTGAAGACCTGTGGTTCGAATCCTGGCCGTGATCCGAATTTTTCAAGTCTGATTCTGATAGAATAGAGCTGAAACTATTGTGGTACAAATTACTAATGAGAGGGGTAAGTAATCAAATGATGGGTAACCGAGGTCGTTAAGGCGCGGACTCGTGAGAGGGAGGTCTGGGGTTTGAATCCCGTCAGGACCGTCCTCCCTGACTGAGGTTTTTTCCAGGTTTTCCTTAGTCCTCATAAATGGCAAATGCCGGGAGATCCCCGGAACTTAGGCCTGGAACGTTTCCTTCCTTAAAAAAATCCTTTCCCAATATATCATTTCAACTCATGTATCATCAGCGTCACCACCTGTGATGCCTTATCAGTAAAAACGGGCGTTAAACACTATTAAAAAAAGGCGTCTATTTTAAAATGATTATATAGGGACAATACTTTCTGTGTAAAATATGGGGATGGGGCGATAATCAGAAAAATAAAAAGGATGTAAGTTGAGTCAAATTTTATTTAATTTATTTATGATATATTACAAAATATCAACAATACCAATAATTTCTTGCCTGTAATAAATAATATACAGATACCTGGTCCGCTTTTCGCTGATTATTTAATAATAGGGTCCATAACTGTAAACGGTTTATAAACTGTTTTTACGGAAATAGATTGTACTGTGCAGAATAGGGAAGTGTAAATTTAACCCCCTCCCCACAAAATATAGTGTTTAAGAAAGGAGAAAAATTGAGTAAATTTAAAAAACGGAAAAAAGGAAGTAATAAATATAAAGTGGTGAGAATTGTATGTACTTAGGAATGAAAATAGACGCAGAATGGAAATGGGAGAAACAAAAAAATCAGCTCTAACAATGACGGCTGTAATAATAAGATGCTTATTTAAAATATCAGAGATGGAGATGAAATGGCTAGAAAGAGCGTACAACTCAGTCGTTAAGGCTCGAACGTTATACGGTATTGAAGTATGGGGGCTTAGAAATGGGTGGAAAGTTGTGCATCAAGTACATAGGAAGAGAGTTGTAGAATTGTCCTTAACAGTGGCTAATGGAATGAATCATATTGAACTGGGACGAGTATCAAGAAAAGGATTGGTTATGGAGAGAGCCTTAAAATATTGGTATAGAATCCTGCACTTTGAAGACGATAATTCGTTAATCCAATGTTTAAAATACCAAGATAATAGTCCCCATTCACAATGAAAATTAAACGTAAGGTAAAAGCTAGATGATATATATTGTAATGCAACCATTCACAATGAATCACGTAAACATAAAAATGAACGTACAATTAGACGTAAACTTAGAAGCTTGCAAGGTCCAAAGGTTTTACATCTACATCTAACTTAAACTTAAGAAATCAGCCAATCAGAACACGGCTGCTCTGTTTGCAGAGCTCTATGGTAGAATTTATCTATACACGGAGAGCGGAAATCCAATGCACCTCTTGCTGCGTGCTGCTGCAAGTCCCGAGCGACGGCGGAGAGAGCCGAAGGTAGTGACCAACAGATATAGCTAGATAATAGGACTTTCAAGCATTAGTACCACACACAGAATCCGCTATAAATTGATGATTATGCATTTTTTCTGCTGCAATTAATAGAGATTTGCCACCATTACGTGATTTAACCACCCCTATCAATTTATATTTACGAAAAACCACTGGGTTCAGCGGTTTCTAGGATTTACCCGAGGTTAGCGTTAGTATGTATCTGAATTAATTGGGAATTCCAATAAGAGCTGATTTACCACCGTTACAATATTTAACCCGTCTAACTATCTCCTATCAATTTATATTTAAAAGCAACGGAGGACAACGTATAGGTTACATTATGTTTAACAAAAAATAACACACGCAACATTTACATTGCGGCCACGCACAGTAGTTCAGCTCTCTCCGCTGCCGCTCGGGACTTGCAGCAGCTAGCAGCAAGAGTTGCACTTGATTTCCGTGCTCCGTGTAAGGACAAGTTATAGTAGAGAGAGCTGAAGATCACAGAATGACGTCAATGGGCAAAAGATTAACAGCATTATAAGAAAACTATTCTTGCTCATATTACTCAAGCAAATTAGTTACTACACTTTGCATATGCATAAACGCTACCATTGTCTGCTCAGAAGCAGCCATTTTCAATCAGCTGCTAGTTGATCTTCGCTTGTTCTTATTTTTGATTGGCTAATACGTGCGTTTGCGCCTTTCATTGTGAATGCCTACATACTACTAAATTAAAGTGTTACGTCATATTTTATTATGTTTAAGTTTAATTTTCATTGTGAACGGGGCCTTAGTCTTTCAAAGCATGGATTGGAGAAGTGAACTAAGAAATAACTTACTGGTATGGGGGATGTTGGAAAAAAAAGGGGGGGGGGAGGGAAATTAAATTACAATGGTTTTTGGAGAAATATAAGAACAGGATTTGAAGATGTTGAGGTGTAAAAATTATTTAGTCAGATAATCCAGAAAATATCGTTGGCATTTTATGTTACAATGAAAAATCATTGGGAAAGAGAGAGATATGTAGATGCCACTTAAGTGGGGGAAGAGAGGATATACAACACAATTTATTTGAATGAACAGAAACAGATATTTGGAGAAAAGAAAGTGTATGATATAGAATGAATAGGAACACTGATATAAATAAAATTTTAAAAACAACTGTAAGAGCATTGGGCAATATTTAGAGGAAGTAAAAAACAAGTGGAAATTGACTGTTAAAAGAGGACAGAAATATTAATATAAGAATAACACTCACTATAAATATAAGAATTAAATACCATGTACTAACATGTAATTGTCAACTTTAGTGGACTGCCCAGCTGATTGGCCAGGGCCAAATAGAATGGGTAGTCTAATATAATATATAGATTAATATTAATAACATTTGGTTACTTATGAATTAAGAGTAATGTGTGATTTAATTGTAATGTTGTTTGTGAAAATAAATTCAAATTCAAAACTCAAGTCTGATTCTTTATTTCCAGCTTATGTCATATGGTTAGCGAGAAAATATTTCAATATTCTAGTTTTATAAGATTATGGTATTTTTTGTTGACATATCTAGTCACACATTTCATCTCCTAGTTATTCCAAATGCTAAACTGAATCCTCCCTCCTCCTTGAGAAAATTCTAGCCACGCTAATGAAAGAACCAAATGTGTGTTACACAGCGATTGTCTTTTGTTTTGCACTCTTACGTGTAGTGTAACATTTGAATGTCGCTAGCATCAAAACAAAAGCATTCTTTAAACTTCCAACTACCCGTTTACTCCCAAGTCTTAAACAAAACAGATTAAAAACTTAGAAATACCAAATTGATGTGAGAGCTTTTCACTTTTAAAATAAGAAAGTGCGGAAACTCTAAGCCGTTTTATGTTAAGTATGCCTACATAGACGTGTAGCTAATATAAACGTTTTTCAGAAGGTGTAGAAAGCGCGCTCGGGTTACGCTGTATATATAACACACACGCCTCTAGCTTTATTCGCAATGTATTCCTCCTTCCCTCCTTCTACGACGCACGGGAATGACACTATTGAAGCAAAGATCTTCCCCCTTCCCAAGGGATAAGAAAGTAGCAAGACGGAGGAAGGGTTTATCAAGTAAGAAAAGGACCTTGGGTGGGCGGTGATGTGAGCGTTTCGCCGGCCCGCAGTAGACTGAACCCCTCTTTCTCTCTCAAACGCTTGCGGATTGGTGCGTTCCACGGCGTGATGGTGGGGAGGCGCGCTTTTTTGTAGGAGGAGCCTGTTTCCCCTCTGTACCGCGGAAGAATACCAGCAGAGGAAAAGACCATGAGATGTCGTAGGGTTAGGAAACACACCCCCTCGCCCCTCCCGTGGCGACTGTCGCGCTCCACCTCCCTTAAACATCTGGGGGGAGGGGTGTGCCCAGATAATGCTATGTTAGTATTTCTGTAGTCGTTTCTCAACGGGAAGACGCTTTTAACCCTACTGTTAAGATTATATTTCTCAGCTTTTGGCGACGACCAGCAACATGTTCATGCGTCTCTTCCTAGATGATTAGACAATCCCGCAAGAAAGACGTAGTCTAAAAGAGAAGAAAAAAAATTATTTTCTTTTAGAAAAAAAATTGTAAAGAAGAAGAAGCAGAAAAAAAAACAACGTGCTAAAAAAATCGAAATAAACAGAAGAGGAGACACGGGGGAAGAGGGGTGGACAGGCAGGAGGGGGAGTAAATTAGACGCAGAAGACGGTTTCCGAAATTAAGTGCTTTACATTGGATCGGTGAGTTGCAAATTTTTCTTTGTTCATGTTTTCCTATCTATCAGCTGTTTGCATGTTTTTGTTATAGAAATAGTTTAATGTACTTTATAACTGTTTCAACATACCTTGAGCATTTCACATATATTTGGCATTTTATTATTATTATTATTATTATTATTATTATTATTATTATTATTATTATTATTATTATTATTATTATTATTATTATTATTATCATCATTATTATTATTATTATCATTATTATTATTATTATTATTATTGATTATATAATGTTAAGCAAGAGTACGCTTCATATTAATAATTTTATAGGAGGGAATTTTATGTCACATTTGTATTATTTATTTTAACCAATATAGCCAAATTTATTTTTATCTATATTATAGTTTCTTTATGCTGAGGAAGAAATCCATTCTTAAGGATTATTATTATTTTTATGTCATAATTACTTATGTTTCAGAACATTTTTATTTATAAAGTATACAAAACATAAATTCCTCCTTCAATAAATTCTGCATTTTGATCCAGAAATAAAATATTTATCTTTTCTTTTCTTATTTTTTTCCCCCATAAATTGTAATATATTTTAACGAACTTAAAACTGGATTCTTCAGAAATAAGGCCTTACCGTAGCAACACACATACAAAAAAAAAAAGATTAAAAAAAAACACTCGTATTTATTCAAATATTTCTAAACGATATTCATTATTATTATTATTATTATTATTATTATTATTATTATTATTATTATCATCATCATCATCATTATTATTATTATTATTATTTCTATGTAAGTTATGAAACAGTTTATGTTACGAAATCAGTTTTATTGTTTAAAAAACAGTACAAGCTGTAACCAAGTATAAATTTCATTATTTAACTTAGAGAAATTATTTTTTGTTCATTAAAAATATTTGCTATATTTTTGAAGAAGCTAGTAAATATAAAACTGAGCTCTAAAATGTCAAAATTAAGAGTAACAACATTTTAAAATTTAAAACATCGCGCCTCAACTTTCATAACAATAACAGCACGACGTTCTGTTTTGCATTATAAAAAAGCTTTTGAAAATATGATTTGACGTTTGTGAGCATTTCTAAAAAGATTGTTTTAAAATTAAATTTAATTTAAATATGAACTAGCACTGAAAAATTCCGTACGTGTACACTTTGGTACAAGTTGAATAAATTTCATTTACTTCAGAATTGTGCATTTACACATCTAATTAAGTCCAATAGTATTTTATCATAAACAAAATATTAAATCTTCAGAGACATTTGTCACACGAACGCTGTACAGTAAAGTCTTATTTTGGCCGAAATGTGCCTTGCTGTACGTCCAAGATTCACACCTACATACGCTTTTTTTTTTTTTTTTTTTTTTTTTTTTTTTTTTTTTTTTAGATTTATGAATAAATGGTCTTTTAACTCTTGCATATGAATATTTATGTACAATTTCATATCAAGAGAATCCACTTAACCAAATATTTTCTCCGTTGATGGTCGAGGGAGGGAGTTAAATGCCATGCTCTAGATATATCATAGAATTTATCTGATTGATCAGAAGTGGGACCTTTATGTAGGTTTGGGCTACAACCATCACCATCATCATCCTCATCATCATCATCATCATCATCATTACTATTGCCATCATCATCGTTGTATACAGGGGCGGCCCGTCAATAAGGGCCAGATGGGCCCGACCCCCCCAAAGAAAATGCTATAATTATTTACCATTTTCTCACTCAACTCCTGATCAACTTTTAAAACAAAAAATACGCGAAAACAGCGATATATAACCACTTAATTATTATGTTAGGCAATAAGAGCATTTCCACTCTACTGTAGTAGCGGCAGCATGCGGGTCCTCCGTTAGCGAGGGAGGTTCGTGTGCCAGCCGAGAAAAGTTTACGCTTTAAACTTTAGATATACTTCATGGACCAGCAAAGATTTACAAAATTCCTCCAAGATGGGTTAGCCTTTCTCTTGCTATTTTTGCGTTCTCTTGGGCCAGCAGGAAGACGGCCCTTGACCAGCGCTCGGTATTCCCTTTTCTTAGGAACCAGATGTTAGCTTTTGGCATTACAACAGGACTAACACACAAATACAACGCAAGCTGCTTTGGGGGGGGGGGTGCTTCTTCACTGTCGCTTTGTGTCAAAATTAGTAAAAACTGTTTAAAAAAAAGAGTCAAAAATTAAAATTAGGGAAATCTTCCTATACATGAATTAAATTTTCCCTTAGATGAAAAAGAGCATTGTTTCCTTTTAAAATGTTATCAATGACAACATTTCTTTCACATAGAAAAACGTAAAAATGCCAATTAACGTTTTCGAGTATTTAATGAAAACTCATTATATCATTTTTTGAAAACTAAAATACAATATAAGATGTGTAGGTAGGTATATTGTAATTCACTAGAAATAAAACCTTTACATTTTATATTTTATGCAATTAGCGCATGAGTAGTCGTTTTTATAGTTCGACACCAATTACTGTTGAAAATGCAAATAATAATACCATTACTAAAAATACAGCGCAAAATATTATATAGGTACATAACACCTGTAGATATTTTGAGCAGTTGTTCATATTCTTGCACTTAAATATGCAATTTATTGATTCTGTATTAATGTCAGCCTAAACGTTTTATTCATTATTTTTAATTTTATTAAACAAAATTATCCTACCTATTCTATATACACATTACACATATATTTTATGCATGGGTCGTAGACCGTACATGCTTAAGTATGATACACAATTACAAAGAGGAACAAATACTAACACAAATAAAATAATGATAATAAATAATCATTAAAATGGGATGAGAGATGTTTACAATGTGTAATGTGTAATGTCATAGATGTGTAATATGTTTCCGTTCATATATATATATATATATGAACGGAAACATATTACAAATTATCTATGATTACATTAGTTATTGCATTCTAACCAGAAAATAAATTGCTTTTAGCTTGGCGCAATCTGGTTAAGAAAATAGTCATATTTAAACAAGTAGTGTGGTTTGCAAACAGGTCCCAACATGTCAACCGACCTCTTATTACCCAAACTTTTTTTCAGGAAATAGCGTGTTTCTCAGGTGTTCCCAGTGGGTACATTCGGCCAGAATAGGTACCCATTACTCATCCCCTATACAAAATGGGTAGATTCTCCTACCAGAACTCTCCATTATTTTAGTCTTCCAACTTCCCAGTCTACCGTTCTTTATTCTTAGAACCAGATTAATTTATTTTCATTCGATAAGCTCAAAGATACTTCCGTGTTACATTCTGCCTCGATTTCCTGCCTACTGATTCCTCTAGCCTTGTTCTAATATTCTTCCATACATTTTTATTATTTTCATTGCCTCGTTGCCATATTGGAATCACGCCAATTCCTCTGTCCTCTTTCCCCCTCTGCAGCCCAAAATGTTGGTGTTGTATTTTGCATCTGGTGTCCATAGCATTTACCTCGAAGTGTCTTCCTGCATTAGTCTAAGCAAGTTCTTGTTTTACTGTTAACCGTATCTTCATAGCAACCCACCTGCCTCATGACGTCGGTCCTGGTGGTGTAGTGGTTACCATACTTGCCTCGTAAACCCAAGATCGCGGGTTCAAACCCAGCCAGGACTGATGAATTTTTTCGGGCATAAAAATCCTAAGTATGGCTTTCTTCGGAAGGGAAGTAAAGCCGTGGGTCTTGTGTCGTACATTTACGGCTCGATAAAGAACTTCAAGCCTGAAAGAAGAGACCTCTGAGTAAAATTTATCGGTCGTTTCACGCCCCGAGTTGAATGGGACGCTGATGACCTGAGATGTTAAAGAGCGTCCATAAATAAATAAATCAATCAAATCAATCCTTCATGACCCCACAGTTTGAGAGCCCGACAACCCTCTCTGCAAGACCTCTCTTGCGTCGCTGAAATTATACCCGTGATAGCCGGCAACTTCTCCGACACGCTTACTTAGCGGGCATACAGAACTATCAGGGGCATTCGTATGTGTTACATTCTGCCTCGACTTTCTGCCTGCTGATACCTCTAGCCTTGTTCTAAAGTATATTTTTATTATTTTCATTGCCTTGTTGCCATATTGAAATCATGCAAATTCCTCCGTCCTCTTTCCCCCTCTGCAGCCCAAAACTTCGGTGTTATATTTTGCATCTGGTGTCCATAGCATTTAGCTCGAAGTGTCTTCCTGCATTAGTCTAAGCAAGTCCTTGTTTTACTATTAACCGTATCTTCATAGCAACCCACCTCCCTCATGACCCCACAGAGTCCGAGAACCCTCTCTGTAAGACCTCTCTTGCGTCGCTGAAATATTACCCGTGATCGCCGGCAACTTCTCCAACACGCTTACTATGCGGGCATACAGAACTATCAGGGGTATCCGTAAGTTGGCCAATAGATATTTCTAGGTTACTCAGCTAATATACAGTATGTGAATTCAGTGAAAATGCTCTTTTGAAGTTTTTAATTCTTTCCAACCAAAAATTATTTGTTTAAAACATTTTATTAAGCAACTTACGATATCTATAACTATTTTCGTAAGCTAAATATTTAGTTGCATTCATTTTAGCATTACTTTTTCGAAATCATAACTTTTTTTAACAGTGTTTAACGCCAGTTTTAACTATGATAATATATGAACTGAAATAATAAACTGGGAAAGGATTCCTTTTAAAAAAAATCGTTCCAGGCCTAAGTTTAGTGTACCTTCCCGGTATTTGCAATTTATGAGGACTGAGGAAAACCAGAAAAAAACCAGCCAGGGAAGACGGTCCTGGTGGGAATGGAACCCCAGACCTCCCGCTCATGAATCTGCGGACGACCTCAGACCTGAAGGACCAGGATGTTTAAAGTTTGAGAGCATTATCTCCTGGGTGCTGTTTTCAGCACAGCTGATTTACGAGGGCTAACTTTTAAGTTTTTACAAAAACAAGAACTTATTTTATTGTTTTTATAAACACTCGCCTTTAAGATTTATGCACTTTTCCGTGCGTTCCAACCAATTCTGGAAACATTTTTCCCATTTTGAAGTTGGTATCTCAAAAACATGGTTTTTAAAGGCTTCAACAGTTTCTTGAGGTGATGAAAATTGCTGTTCACCCATTTTTGTTTGACATTCGGGAATAAAAAGAAGTCTCTAGGCGATAAATCAGGTGATTAAGGGCAATGAGACATTAATGCGATGTTTTTCTCGTTCAACTAGTTGAATTAGTTATTCAACTAATAACTTAATTAGTTATTAAGTGTTTGACGTGCTGTGTGAGAGCTGGCATTGTCATGATGAAGAATGATGCGACGTTTTCGGTTGTTTTTCCCGATTTTGTCGATGACTTCCGGAAAAAAATTGTTGTATCCCATTCAACATCCCTCTAAAGGAATGGTTGTGGCATGTCCAGTACAACCGAAGAAACAAACGATCATTTTGTTGGAAGTGCTTCGTGAACGAACAGTTTTTATAGGATTCGGTTCATTCTTGGAACACTCAAAGAGCGGATTGTTGCTTACTTTCCGGTTCATACGAATATATTCAAGTTTCGTCATCTGTTACATGTTGTATACGGATTTTACAGTTTTTCGTGTAATTGTTTCAGCATTTCTTTACACCAATTAACACGAGCGTTTTTTTTATAGCTTCGGTAAAATTATGCGGAATGTATCGGGAAAAGATCTTTTTCACAGTTAAATGTTCATGCAAAATCGAATGTACTGCGATCTTCGATATGCTTAAGGATGTCTCTATCTCATTGTAAGTCACATGTCGATCTTCTTCTATCATGTTGCGCACAGTATTGATATTTTTTTTTTTTTTTTTTTTTTTTTTTTTACCGCCACGGGTGGCCGAGGTCGTTAATGCATGGACTCGTGAGCGGGAGGTCTGCGGTTCGAATCCCGCCAGGACCGTCCTCCCTGACTGGGGTTTTTTCCAGGTTTTCCTCAGTCTTCATAACTGGCAAATGCCGGGGAGGTACCTAAAACTTAGGCCTGGAACGCTTCCTTCCTTAAAAAAAAAAATCCTTTCCCAATATATCATTTCATTTCATGTACCATCAGTGTCCACCGCCTGTGGTGCCTCAGTAGTAAAAACGGGCGTTAAACACTACTCAAAAAAAAAAAAAATTGATATTTTTTGGAATGACAACCGCTTTTGGTCGACATTCACGAAATTCATCATTGACGGACCCACGACCACGACGAAATTCTTCAAACCAATTGTAAACATTCTTTTCTGATGGTACTTCAATACCAAAAGTTGAACGAAGCGATTCTATGCATTGCTGTTGAGTTAGGCATTTACTAAAATTTTAAAAAATCATCTAACGAAAACCTTCACGAGAAATTTTCATTTTTTCGCAAAATTACTGTCTTTAAACGCTCACTGTAACAAACCGCTAGGTCAATTTCTAAGCTGCAACTGTTTTAACAATAACAAATGTAATTTTTTGCGAAAATATTAATGACATATCTCAATAGCGCCACCTAGTGGTCGTTTGTAAAAACTTATAAGGTGAACCTCGTATTAATAATATTATCTATATAAATATTATTCATCATTCCTAGTTACTAGCCTACAATATATTTTACTGCTTTAACTTTTACACAGTTATGCTTTTAATTTAATAAAATAATACTAAATTATGACATATATATCACATGTAGGCAGCAAATCCTCCAATAATCAATTTCATTGTTTTCTAAAAGTTGCTGAGAGAAGTTAAAAGTAAAATATTTATACTTGTTACGGTTCAAAATAGTCGGTGGTGTAGTGGTTACCATACTTACTTCCTACACCCAAGAACGCGGGTTCAAACCCGGCCAGGACCGATGGATTTTTTCGGGCGTAAAAATCCTAAGTATGGCTTCCTTCGGAAGGGAAGTAAAGCCGTGGGTCCCGTGTCGTACATTTACGGCACGAAAAGGAACCTCAAGCCTGAAAGAGAGGCCTCTGAGCAAAATTTGTCGGCCGTTTCACGCCCTGAGTTGAATGGGACGCTGATGACCTGAGATGATAAAGAGCGTCCATAAATAAACCAATAAAAAAAAAAGGGTTCAAAATAAATGCTATCTAGTATATACCCAATATTAAATCGGTAGTGGGATGAACTACGAACGTTTCTATAGTGCCGTATATTTCGTTACCTGAAAGTGCACTTAGCAGGTAAAAAGGTTCCAGATAAATCGAGTTAAACTTATAGCCCTATATAGAACATGGGACTGTCAGTTGACTGTCTAAAATTTCAATAAGAATGACGCTTTTAATCAGTTCTATTTGCAGGTGACCAACTTATGGCAGGAATAAATGCACAAGATAAAATGTAGACAGGTTATAATTAAAGATATTATACCTGGGAATAAACATTTAAAATATCAAAGCATAAAACAAAACATGTTAATTATAAATAAAGTAATTGAAACAGTAAAAGAGTGAAAACACAATAAAAATAAATGTACAACAATCAAATGTGTGTTAAATAACAATAATAAAAACTAACTTTGAGAAATACAGCATAAGGAAGAATTTATTAAATAAAACATGCAAAACTTAGCAAAAAGTGACTTATTTTTAACATCAATGACACATTTCAAACCAAGAGGGGGAAAAAATCATATTGAAGAGTGGAATAAGAAAGACTTTCTAGCAAATATTACATAATAAAGCAAGGAGAAGAAAAGTGGGACGCCCAGCACTTCGTTAACATTATCAGTAAACTCTTCAAGAAGACGGAACAAACAAATAAGAGACCAATCCAAGAGCAAGTACAACAGCACACTCGAAATATATGCAACCTGCAAGATGAATGTGTAACAGTTTCCCCATAAAGAGAAGGTGAAAAGACAGACCATATGGATTGGCATTTTCGGTCAGAAATCAATAGGGATATTCAAATGCGAGCTTCTCTCTTCACTCCCGCTTCTCCTCCAATCAGTGGCGTGTATTCAGCTACACTTGGATCTATGCATTTTATACATCTTACCACTTCCCAATACTTTCCCAAAATCTCGCTCTGGAAAAAAAAAAAGCCTTACTAGTTTAAGATGATGTTTGTCAGTAGGTGTTTGTGCATAGCTACACTTGAACATTCTGAATTTTCAAACACACAAAACTCCAAGCTATGCCAGTAATCTGAAAAGTTTAACGCCCTGAACTGAAGCTGATGTCCGGTATTTTTTTAAACGGGTGTTTAACGCCCGTTTTTACTACTGAGGCACATGAGATGAAATGTTAAATTTGGAAAGGGTTATTTATTTTTTTTAAAGAAAGAAAGCGTTCCAGGCCTAAGTTTAGGGTACCTCCCCGGTATTTGCCATTTGAGGACTGAGGAAAACCTGGAAAAAACCAAAATCAGGGAGGACGGTCCTGGCGGGATTCGAACCCTAGACCTCCCGCTCACGAGTTCGCGCCTTAACGATCTCGGCCACCCATGGCGGCATGCCCAGGAGTGATATAGAGGTCGGTAAATAAACCCAATGAAAAAAAAGTGGCCTTAATCAGAGATGGCCATGTAGTGGCAATATAATTGCTTTATACGTTGATAGATATGTCTTAAGTATGCATTTGCAAGGTCAAATTATTGTATCAAATATTTTGAAATAAGCATTTTGTGGATATTTTATAGAATAGAAAAAAACTGAGTATCATTCAGTGATAAACTACGGTTTCGTAACAAATTAAAACTTTACGGCCATTCTTCTCCATTTTCGTCTGATAAATTTAAACTCGCAATTTTGAAAATAACCCGCGAGAAGAACGTTTAAAAACTGCAGTAGTAGCAGAGTTGATTGTACAAATACGCGATATTAGATGATCAGATCATGAATTTGCTGAGGCTAAAGCATTTACGTAGATTGAAGAATTGATTGTAAAAAGATCTGTCACTGCGTAGACTGAGTAGACTGAGAGAATTCCTCACCAAGTTGAATAACTTTAAAAATGAACTTAAAATCCAAGTTAGGTGTTATTAATGAAATGAAATTAGTTATGGCATTGCTGTGTGGTATTAGCGGAAGAAAATCAGAATACTTGCAATCTATAAGTATTACAAACGAGATACCATATTTTTTGAATTATTATTATTATTGAGATTAAATCACAAAAGTTTTGGTATATTATTAATTAAATGAAATATATGATCACTGATAGACAAATCTATACATTTGTAACCATGTTTATGGTCTGAGTCCTTGATATCATCTTTCCATTCGCTAAAACAGAGAAAAATAACAGAAAGTTTTGACTTACATTTGCATTTAAAAAGATAAAAAAAAAACATTTTATTGTTTAAAAACAATTACAACGTAATAACCAATACACACAATCAACAATAAACAATCTAAAGTTCCATTGATTTTCAGTGGCTTTGAAATTAATTTTAATGTTAATGTAGTAAAAACATGTAATACAAATATTTTCTGAATGTTATTACAGAACGCTCTTACATACAAATATAATTCTCTAACATATAAACCGTCCACTCTTAATGACTTGATTTCCCTGATGTCCAGAAATTTCTCATTTTATTTAAATGGTTATACTAAGTTTCGTTGCAAGAACAAATATTAATACCGCTAGAGCTATTTTTAAATTTTGGGTTTCAGGTAAACACCCCTCCTAATAATCTCATTTCACTGATTTTCAGAAACTTCTTTTCTTATTTTTTTCCATAGCATATACCGAGTTTCCTTTAAAAAATTAGCTTTAAGGCGTGGACTCGTGAACGGAAGATCTGGGGTTCGAATCCCGCCAGGACTGTCCTCCCTGACTGGGGTTTTTCCAGGTTTTCCTCAGTCTTCATACCTGGAAAATGCCGGGGAGGTATCCTAAACTTAGGCCTGGAACGTTTCCTTCCTTAAACAAAATATTTTTTCCCAATTTATCATTGCATCTCATGTATTATCAGTGTCCACCGCCTGTGGTGTCTCAGTAGTAAAATTTAAACAGCAATTCAAATAATAATAATAATAATAATAATAATAATAATAACAACAACGAAAGGTTAGCAAAATATCTAACAGAAGCTTAAAAAAGAGAAAGAAACTCTAATTTGTCAATTACACAACTGATACCACTGCACGCCACTGCCTCCAATAGGCCACAATGAGGATAGGGGGTGAA
Organism: Metallyticus violacea; assembly: GCA_030762175.1. Lineage (NCBI taxonomy): Eukaryota > Metazoa > Arthropoda > Insecta > Mantodea > Metallyticidae > Metallyticus > Metallyticus violacea. Next base: position 21,641,662 of record CM060837.1, on the reverse strand, counting down.
AGAGACTCTGCTTTTAAGGGATTGATCCACCCCATCCCAATTCTCATCTGGTGATCCATCAGGACACTAAGCGAAGATATCTCTAATTCATCTTTAAAAGTTTAGAATTTAAGTAATAGAAAACGTCTAAAGAAATGTACTGTTAAAAACACAAATAATATTGACATGAATGTAAGGGTACCTACTGGCGAAAACCACGGATGGCGGAGCTCATTAAGGCGCGGACTCGTGAGCGGAGGACTGGGGTTCGAATCCCGCCAGGACCTTCCTCCCTGACTGAGTTATTTTTTCCAGGTTTTCCTCAGTTCTCATAAATGGCAAATGCCGGGGAGGTGCCCTAAACTAACCTGGAACGATTCCTTCCTTAAAATAAATCCTTTCCCAATATATCATTTCATCTCATACATCATCAGTGTCCACGGCCTGTGGTGCCTTAGTAGTAAAAACAGAAATGCCCATTAAGAGATATGAGTTATGTAAAACATTTTTCATTTAAAATGCTCCTTGTGATTTTTACATTTATTTTTATTCAGATTTTAACAATAAATCAGAAAAAAATTAAAAAAAAAGCATATCTATTACTTTTAGAACACTTTTATTACTCAAAATCAAAGGTAATTATTTTTGAACAATTAAAAATGTAATATTAAAATAATATTAAAAACGTAGAACGTTTCTTCTGTCAACAAAATAATACAACAAATTTATAAGATAACATATTTTCAATCAATATATTAATATTTTTATTTCTACATTTTGTGGAAAATTAAACACACTAGCATATAAAAGTACATAAAATTATTTCTTGTGAAAATTATTAGAGATATCAATATGGAAATTCTGAAAATTTGCAAGATTTATACATTTCTCCTGTGGGTACCCTTAAAGATGACAAACAACTATCCATTTGCATGTTAAAGGCCAGGGTATAATTTTGCAAAATAATCATCTTAAACAGATAAACTATTTTAAAGTCTTTAAGGAATGAAAGGCAATTATAAGGACTTTTAGAGAGATTTTTTTTTCGATTTCATTCTCGCATGCTGTGGTATTTTTCGTGGGGTTTAAAGATATTTTACGGTTCACTATTAATGAAAGCTACGGCAGATAAAAGAAGGGGCCTCTTTGCGAATTTTACTGGCTGTTTGACTCCCTGAATTGAATGCCACACCAATGACAAGAGTTGTTAAACAGCGTCTTTAAATAAACCAAATAATACTAAAAATAAAACAAAATAACGAAACGCAACGTTATATCGTAAGAAAACCCGTGCGACCTTACAAGGTTGTTGACCTCGCCTGCTGGACGAGTGAGTGTCAGTGAAAGTCGAAACGCTTATACTCCTGCCAGCGTGCTTTGGATTCTGCAGCGTACACAGTACCTGTTGTTAGTGTCAGCAAATGCAGACTTGAGTGCTGATAAGACTTCCATTTAACACTGTTGTAGTTCATAATAACGACTAACTTTTCTTCACGGGATCGCTTCAAGCGTAATGGCCGGTTGGCTGGTGCGGATTTGTCCTGTACACTTTTTCATTAATGCCCTACAGAGATAAAAATCACGGGGCTTTAAATCGGGTGACAGAGGGGGCCATATGTTGTTAGTAACTACTCTATAGTCGAATTACATACAAGGAGACATGGGCTGTATATGCCTTTACAAAGTCTATTGGGAAGTCGCAAAACCTACATTCCTCACAGTTAAAAAGGGTTGCAAAATATTCTGCACATACCTATCACTATTAATTGCTTAAAAAAAATATGGCCTTTATTCTCTCACCGCTATCTGAACTCCAGTATCGGTTGTTTTGTCAATTAACCTACCCACTTAGGTATAACCAAGATTCGTCCGTATTGAAAATTACATTAGGGTCATTTTCTCCGTAATAAACACTATTCAAATTCCGTTCACAAAATTTACTCCTTGATGCAGGGTCACCCGGTTTAAGCTCTTGCACTACAGTAGTGTTATAGGGTTTTAACTTCAGTAGCTTTGTAGCCTTTCGAGCAGGAGGATAGGACATTCCCGTTTACTGAGAAACACGTCGATTGATTTTTTTTAGTCTTAAATTTTATTCTAATTCATTTGTTTCAACAAATACGCTTAGTAAATTTATATGTTCTTTCTCCTTTTCTCGCAATTTACTGTTTGTGTCTATACATTCAAGAATAAATACTGTTGACTGTACTCTATTACGAAGAGGGCTCGCGAAGAACTGCTGTCTTACATTTCTTGATAGATAGCACTTTTCAATTTCTGAAAGATTTTTTTTTTTTTTTTTTTTTTTTTTGTATACCGGCAAAACTCGTTTTTAGTTAACTCCATAAGCAAAAGTTCGGTGCATTAAGATATGGAGATCATGGAGGTCATGTTGACGGAAAGTGCCTATTGATGACACGATTGAGTTAATTATTTTGCAGGGGTGCAAATGTGGAGTGGTGCGCCATCCTGCATTAAGATGCTGATCTTCAGGTTGCATTTCCTCAGCATCTTTTTTTATCAAGAATACTTCCCGTTTCAAAATTTTTATTTATCAATCTGTGAATCGACAATTGAGTGGAAGTTGAATATCAGGGAATTTCTGTTGAAATAATCTCCGCAAGATCGCGAGTTCAATCTAGGCCTGGGTCATGGTTTTTTTTTTTTTTTTTTTTTTTTTTTCCTCCGGGCCTGAAAATTCTAAGAATGGCTTCCTTCGGAAGGGAAGTAAAGCCGTGGATTCCGTGTCCTACATTTACGACACGTATTCAAGAACCTCAAGCCTGAAAGAAGAGGCATCTGAGCACTTTATCCTGAGATGATAAAGAGCTCCCGTAAATAAATCAAATAAATAATTAAAAAAATCTCCATACATCAAGAGCCGCTTCTGGACACACGTAAGAATCGTAAACAAATAGTCTTTAGGGAATAAAATACCTGAATGAACGTAACTAGTACACTGTATTACACCCCTAATAAATACTTAATAATTGTCACAGAAGGGGAATTCCTCACGCTCCTCGAAATAAATTCGTACTGGCCTCCCCTCCGGCTCCACAGCTGGCTTTCAAACGTGAAAACGAGATAAGAATTCAACAGCTCGATCAAGGGCCAACTGTACTAGCAGCGGTGTCGTAAAAGAAAAATCACCCAATTTAAACGAGTCCTAGATTGAATAGATAAAAGAGGCCTACATAAGCTTGAGTGAGATTGCAGGAGGAATATGTGGGGTAGACATCAGAGCTGTCAATAATGAATGATCATTTTTTTTGACAGCATACGAGGGTAGGTCCATAAGTTTCCGGCCTAACCATTTTCTAGCTATGATAAAGACAAAAACTATAATTAAAATTTCAAAATAGTTATCCTTTATTGCAATATACTTCTCGCATCTTGGAATTAACTTTCAATCCCCTCCCCCCAAATATCTAAATGGGCATAAACAGCATCCATTACTTCTTCGTCACACTTAAATTTCCTTTCTCGAAGGTACTTCTTCAGTTCTGAGAAGAGGAAATAGTCACTGGGAGCTAGATCTGGGCTGTAGGGTGGATGGACGATCTCCTTGAAGCCACATTTCTACACAGTTTCCTTTGCAACAAGAGATGTGTGCACAGGCGCGTTGTCGTGAAGAAGGCGCACAGCACCACTCAGCTTTACTCGTCTTTTCTCTTTGATGGAAGCACGTAGTCTGTGTAGTAGGCCAACATAGTTCTCCCCACTTACTGTGGTGTTCCTCTCCTTGAAGTCAATGAAGAGTATTCCTTCACAGTGTCAAAAGATTGTGTCCACGATCTTCTTGGTTGACTGAATGACCTTGGCCTTTAGAGGCGGTGCTTCGCCAGGTTTACGCCGCTCCATTGATTCTCTTTCGGACAAGGGCTCATAGTAGAGGATCATAGTTTCATCTCCTGTAACGATGGTTTGCAGAACTTCTCTCTCGTTGCCACGGCAGAGCTCCAAACAACAGATGACTCGTTGCTGCTTTTGGACTGAGAAAAGAAATCCAGGCACCCATCTTGCACTAATCTTATTCGTGTTTAAATGTTCATGAATAATTCGAAGGATTGTTGATTAAGAAAGGCCCAACCTTGCTGCTATTTCTGTAACTTTGAGTCGCCGGTTTTAGAGCGATGATTTCAGGAGTGAGCACCTCCAAGGGCCGGCCTGCATGCTCTTCGTGCTAAATGCTTTCTCTACCCATTCTTTTACGACAGAATGTGAGGGGGGTGCTTCTCCATATACACAGTCCAATCGCTGTATAATTTCATTTGGAGTAAGTGCTTCTTTAGTGAACTTAATAACTGCTCGGTACTCCATTTTGAACATGTCACAATCTTCTACACATAGCCTTCTTTATGTAACTATATCTGAACAACTGAACACAGCGGAGCGGAAGTTACAACTGCAAATATTTGCTTAACAGATAAGGTATGACACCAGATAAGGCTTTTTTGAAGGCGACCATCCTTATCGGCGAGGCCGGAAACTTATGGACCTACCCTCGGATTAGAGAAAACTACATCGCTGTTTTCGTGCATTTTTTATTTTAAAAGTAGACCAGGAGAAGAGAAAATGATTAATAATTATGCATTTTCTTTGGGGCGGGCCAAGCCTGCTAAGATGAGAGGATGCAAATGTAATGGTTTCACTTGAGCTGATATAAAGTATGCAGGTGGCATTTACGCGATATCATAATAATATACGATTTTACTTCATACCTCTCTTGTTTTCTGTTGAAACATGGAATAGACAACAACACATGACATGGGAGAAAACAGAAAAGATGTAAAATAAAAAGCAAGTCCTAATTAAATATTTCTGTTGTTGAAATTACAATGCTACCTTGTAGATGCAATATAATTTTAACATTCTAAAAAATCCTCAGGTAATAACCATACTTTCTTTTTCTAATATAGTTCATCTGGTGGACCTCTAAATGTCTGAGAATATTTTATAACATATACCTATATTTAAGCATCACATATTTCCCCTACTGTTCTTGCTGTTAACAAGATGGGAAAACATTAAAGTAAAATTAAAATAATCATAATTATGTCTAGCATTTAATTATAATAAATTAAATTAAATTTGTTCTGGAATTCATTTTAAGTATAGAAGCATGTGAGCATTTAAGGAGATTTATCGTTTCTCGCATGTAGAAATGAAAGAACTCCATGGCGGCATAAGTAGAATGTAGTTTATGCTTAGTATTAATCTATTTTTATAGCAATTATTTTGGTTATAGATCTGTTATGTTATAAATAAAATGTGTAACACACAATGACACAAAAGGAGCGCAAACCAGGTGTAAAACTGTCTCTTATTTCATGGATTCAGAGGCACAAAACAAAAGCAAGGGTAACTGCTTCTAAATATGCGTGCTTCTTTTGTCATTCTTCCAAACTCAACTTCTGTGGCACAGAAATGCTTTGGACGTATCGTTATGAATACATAATTTGTTTTGGCTAATGCCTGTTTTATTTAGTGCTATTTTAATTTAGCTTCAAGACCTTTCTCTTCATTTTAAATTAAATATGCAAATTATGACACCTGTTCCTTAGTTCTCTAACTTTGGTGTTTAAATTTAAGTCAGAAACGTGTTATGTATTGACTTATTACAGACCTGAACAACAAAAAATTATATTAGGTACTACTGTATTGTTTTAAACGCCTACTAGCGTTTCAGTAGGAAATAAATATTCCATTTCCTTTGCCTTTTTATTTGATTTAAAGTAATGTACAGAAGAATAAAAAGACAGGGCGATTAAGTTCCAGATTTGGTGAATATAGCAGATGAGGAAGTTATAAAATTTTCTAGCATAAGGTAACCAGGAAGTGTAAATTTTCACTGTATCTCAGAAATTTATGAAGTTTTTATGAGATAATAAGAATACTTAACTAAAGATGCTCTGTAAATTATAATTCTCTAACGCACATAAAATTTAAAAAAAAAAATAAATCTTATTTCCCGATAATTTAAAATTTTGACATAAATGTACATTTTTCTCAGAATTGTCTAGACAAATTTTGTTGGAAATTTGCACACTATATACGCAAATGTGAAGTATAGTAACTAGAAATATTATCAAAAATCACTACTAGTCGATTAAAATCAATAAAAAATTAAAAATATTACGATTTTTTTTAAATTTTTAAAATTAATTTCTTTACAAGCAACTAGTATAGATATATTATTCTATTTCCCGGGATAGCATGTTGTCCACAATTTAAGTAAAAATCATTCCAATTGCATTAATAGTTTATAATAAAAATGCAAAATTATGTTACAGTGTTTTCAGTTTTTTTAACAAGATATTCCTTTGGTTTAAGAAGTTAAAAAAAAAAAAGTTTCATGTGCATTAGAGAATTAAAATTTACAGAGAATCTTTAGTTAAGTATTCTTAATATCTCTCAAAAAGTTCATACTGATAGCTGTAAAACGTTCTGAGATACAGTGTAAAATGTATACTGCTAGATTCCTGGTTACCTTAAATAGAACGAAAAATCAGATCGCATTCTTTCGTACATCACTGTCCTTTAATCTCTTAATACTTGTCGAGTGTTGTTTCAATACAGAGGTATGTCCCTGAGTTGGTTATAGACTTTCATGGAGGATAAAGGTGATCAATATGTAATATTTTCATGTCCAGATATACGCTTCATTCTAAAGCTAGATAATGCACCAAGTGCTTTAAGAAACCTTGATAAAATAATCAACTCTTTAATGTAGAACATATGTTTCCTACATGTAATGGAAAGACATTAAAGAACCTACTGGTGTTATACACACATATAATTAATATATATATATATATATTAATGAAAAATAAAAATAAAGAAACACTATTAACAATGTAACAAATTAACACTAATAATAAAAGTAGATAAAGATAAAACACAGAGAAAGAGTCACACTTGAAATTGCTATATTTCGAACTACTGCGAGTTCTTCAATGGCAAGAAGCTTCAAGTGTGACTCTTTCTCTGTGTTTTATCTTTATCTATTTTTATTATTAGTGTTAATTTGTTACATTGTTAATAGTGTTTCTTTATTTTTATTTTTCATTAATATATATAAGAAGCTTCTTGTCATTGAAGAACTCGCAGTAGTTCGAAATATAGCAATTTCAAGTGTGACTCTTTCTCTATGTTTATCTTTATCTACTTTTATTATTAGTGTTAATTTGTTACATTGTTAATAGTGTTTATTTTTATTTTTCATTAATATATATATAAGAAGCTTCTTGTCATTGAAGAACTCGCAGTAGTTTGAAATATAGCAATTTCAAGTGTGACTCTTTCCCTGTGTTTTATCTTTATCTACTTTTATTATTAGTGTTTTATATATATATATATATATATATATATATATATATATATGCAAAAGTAAATAGAAATGGAAAACGACCTGCAATGCCTTATCGATTAGCACATCCACTACATCTCAGCCAGTTCATACCACGTGTCATAGGTCTTCAGACACGCGTACCTGCGAGTGAATGTTTATACATAATTTAAACAGTAATAAATATTAACTACCTTATATAGATTTCAGTAACAAGCAAGAACATTTCATGTATCAGAAAAATGTATATAGGCTACTGGACGTGTACCGTTTTGACTCGAGGGACCAACTGTCTATTGCAATCTCTTGTATTCTCACTTGCTAAAAATGGCCCCAGCGAAAGTCTGTCTATTGTTTAGCCAACAAAGCTAAGTGCATGCAGGTGTCCGGCATGAGTCTTTTGTTTTCTCACTTGCTGGAGATGCTCGGAAGTTCGTTAAAGATACCACAGGAGCAGGTGTCAGTGACGATGGCTCCTCTCGTCTTTACATCGGATGATCATGAACTCTCCAATGATAAATCAAAGCATTGAAGCGTTTAAAGTGGGCGGGCAAGCGAACATGAGAACTCACCAATAATACTTGAATATTTTGGAGGCTCAGCAACCCGTGAGCTATTAACTGTAGACCCCCGTTGAATGCTTTGCTAATGGAGGCAATTTCCAGATCACAGTTCGGACTTTCAGTTTATCATTTTCTGATTTGAAGTCAGCAGTGTAGACAAGATAGGCGAAAGACGAGAGACACGCGTTTAAGTTTTGCAAGTCAGCGGTGCTAGTTTGCACAGCTAGATTAGTTTCGACTTTAGTTTAGGCAGCGCCGCGGTTAGGCAATTTAGTTCAATGAAGCCCACTAACTTCGTCGTCAAAGAAGTAGCGAATCAGGTGGCTGTCAACAAATTATCATACGAATAAACTCTTGTAGGCGTTGAATGAAGCGCTCTGTGATATGAACCATTTCCTTTCATCTCTCTTCTCCCGCGACTATGAGGGCACAAAAGCCGACTTCGGTCATCTGAAAGGCCCAGGGTACGAAATGGGACCCTCGAGTAGATATTCTACATCAACATCGACTACTAACCTGCTTCAAAATTTGCCGTCCGTCTACAACAGTAACCACTTCATACGTCATCAACCATTGATGGAAACAGGGAGTCCTGACACCCAACTTGAGGGACAATGGTCCAACAAGAACTTAATAGGACTTCTGACTTCGAGAGATCTGCCACATGCGTGTTCACCACTGATTTCAAATCAGATACGAACCTCAAGGAGAGCCATAAGCAAGCCCGTCCTGTGTCCATTTCAAGTTTAAAGGCCCAGGAATGAAGCTCGAGTGATTATGATCCTAGTGTGAATTTTTGTCAATGTTTTTTTGGATAAATGTAACAAAGAACTCCATTCTGTAAACAATGTATTTTCTTCTGATGAATCATGATCCATATAAATAGCAGAAAAGAATTCTCACTTTCTCCTAATCACCAACACGAATTAGCAGTGAACGTAGAGCTGGAATACTGCAATAACTATAAAACTTTCTTGATCTCATTGTACTACCCAAGCTGATAGAGGACAACTATGTTATGTTTGCCGGTGCATTAGTGACAACATGGTTGCGCACCCGCGCACTTAGGTTGTCAATAATATTTTACATCTTGTCAATAATATTTTACATCTTATTTGCCTTTTTCCCTTCAGTTGAAGTTTCAAAATTGAATTTTTGACAGATGTAGTTTAATTTGTGGTTCATCCTCAATCTTTGCCACAGTAAGATAATTGTCTGCATACAGTAATATATTAATATAGGTACTCTGTTCTATATTTTCTTCTCGTCCGTTTATAAATTAAAATCTCTCATAAGGAGCTGCGTAAACTAAGTCATTTTCTCACCAAGTTGAATAACTTTAAAAATTAATATAAGACCCAAATTAGATCTTATTAATTAAAGAAATAAAATAAATTATGGTACTATTGTGTGGTATTAGGGGTACAAAATTAGAATTCTTGTGATACTTATTGATTTATAAGTATCACAAAAGAGAAAACATATTTTTAGAATTAATATTATTAAAATTAAGCGTAATAAATCATTGGTATACTATTAATTAAATGAAATATATGACCACTGATAGACAAAGCTATTATCGTGTGAATATTTTTAAATATTTTTAAATGTAACCATGTTTATGAACTGAGCCCTTGATACCATCTTTACATTCACTGAAATAGAGAGAAATAACAGAAAGTTTTGAGTTAAATTGCGTATTTAAGGTGATGATTTCATATGTTTCAATAAAACAAAAACATGTTACTACTTAAAAACAATTACAATGTGCTAAACAAATATACACAATCAACAATAAACAATCGAAATTTCCATCGATTTTCAATGGCTTTGAAATTTAATTTAAATGTTATAGTAGTAAAAACATGTAACGAAAACGCGCTCTTACATACAAATATAATTCTCATGCACGTATTAGATTAATGTTACACATTTGCTATCTTCACGACGATGCTTTTGTTAAATATAAAATATATGCATTTTATAAATACAGTTTATATGCTGAATTAATTTATTCTTTTATTTTGACATAATAGAGAGAAAATTAAACGATAGATCACTTTTTACATTTCGGTTTTCAGATATATCCTCACTCCTAATTGTCCGATTTCCATAATTTTCAGAAATTATTTTTTTTAAATTTATTTAAATGGCATATACCGATTTTTGCAATAAAAACAAATATTAATGCCACCATAGCGATTTTTAAATGCAACCTCCCCTCCCTTTTAATAAGCTGATTTCACTGATTTTCAGAAATTGTTTTCTTATTTTATTTCAATGTCATATACCGACTTTTCTTTAAAAAAATTAAAATTGCAGCCGCTAGAGCGATTTTAAATTTTATTTAAAAATTTTGCCTTAGGTTAACCCCGACCCCCAATGGTCCACTATTGCTGGTTAACGAACTCAACAAATCGTTCGTTAATTGACGGTTATATGCCGAGTTTGGTTGAGAAAAAACAAAAATTGGATGGCTAGAGCGTTAACACGAAACACACACACACACACACACACACACACACAATTCTTTTCATTGTCATTTTCGGTGCCTAATAGGTCGTTCCATGGATTCAATCACAATCAACCAAAAAAAAAAAAAAAAAGCATCGCCAGATTCCACGTGTCAATCGGAGAACTTCGGGGACACTCGTAACTGTATTCACAAGCGCATGCAGCGAGTGCATACTGCAGTGGACGCTTTGCCTATAAACGTAATGGTCACAAGCATAAGCATCTGGAAAGAGATAGTATAAGATAGGGAGGAGTTTAAAAGGAAGTGTTTTTTTATGTAAGCTCCTGGGTTCATATCCTACACAACGCTTATTATTATTATTATTATTATTATTATTATTATTATTATTATTATTATAAGTGTATGTGTAGAACAGTACGTTGCCTTAATATCATATTATATTTGAGTTTTATGGCATATGAACACACAAAAACGTAATCACAAACTAACGTTCTTTACAAATAACTAAATAAATAAATAAATAGAAGTATTTATCTTCTAAAGTGAAAACACACAGAAATAAACACAAATTGATATCGTGTATTAATCCTCAGCATGTATAACTGCCCTCAATCTTCGGGACATAAGAGATGTCGAATTTTTATAGCAGTGTGGACAAGGGGCTACAACGTCCCATGCTTATTGAATTTGCGCCCATAAGCCATATTCTTTCTTTCGCGCATGTGCAAAGAATACGTGTGCAGCATATTGCATTTAGATAGAACAAATACTGAAAGAATTGTTATAATATATGTTAACGTTAAAGCTTGCTATGTATGGGAAACAATATTACGAAACTAATTTGTCATAATATGTTACAAAAGTTTATTGAAAAACACGGTGTTTGATGCCGGGAGGGGAACCTGCGCTCTTAACCATGGTATCACTGCACACTCTGCCACAGAGCTAACAGAACACACAGCATCTTTAATGCATGTCATATATAACAACTGCTGCAGTAACTACACAGCCTTGCTGGTTACCTTGTGAACCGCGCGCTGCAACGAATAGGACTTTGAAGAATTTTGCGTTTAAGAGATACCTCCCCCCCGCAAAGGGTGAATGTCACATTAAACTTGCCAGTATATATGTCCCAACCGATTCGGTGTGTTTTTTTTTTTTTTTTTTTTTTTTTTTTTTTTTTTTTTTTACATTATCTCTTATCGACTTCCGATTAAAGTTTATATTTCGTTTTACATTCTTTTGATTTATTTTGTAAATAACTTAAACTTAATTTCAAGTCTATTAATCTAAGTTGTATATAGTTTTCACTATTTTTTCGTGGAATATTTAAATTTTGCTATATTTTCTGCTTTATTTAGAAGAAGACAGAATTTGAATGCACCTCGCATGGCTAAATCAAACTGTAAAAACTCATATATTTATTTTTCATCGCGTTTTTAGCGGCCGCTATATTGATGGCGAGATAGAAGAACAATTTTATACATATAAAACAAAACAAGGGTGTTAGTGGCCATGACTGGTCATAATAAACAGCCCTGTAAATCGTCTGGCCATCGTAGCACCCCACGTCGCTTATATGGGGTGGAAGGGGGTGGAAGTAGTGCACCATCCATCACCGAGCCATCAACAGACCCAAATCCTGGGCCGGGGCCGTACAGAAGATCCCCCGCATCTCTACATCATCGTGACAACACCGAGCAGGGGGTGAGAGGGCCTAACCCGGGGCTTCCGCAACCAGGAGCCACATTACGGCAAGACAAATGTTCGGATAAAAAATAAAATAAAGCCCTTTTTTTTAGCAGAGAGGAGGCGTGTAAGCTATACATGAGGGTTAGGGTGTTCCCCACCCCTAACCGCTGGTATTTCCAAGCTATAGCAGCATTAGTGTTGTTGGTGGAGAACGGAACGGACATACACCCTGCGTTTTAAATTCCAATAATTTTCTATAGCGTGAGAGCCACGGACAGCCAGTTGAGAAAATATGATGCGTGTGCTCACCTCGACATTTCCCATAACGTATGTGACAACATTAACATATCGCGTCAGTATATGCCCATCACACACCATTTGATATTGCTTTAAGAAAAGAGTCTCTGACACTTTTAATTCAGTTTGCATATCACTGCTAAAATAAAGGTAATTATGAAATTTGGAACCATTTCGTTGGAAAATTTCCAATTTATATGAATTAAGTTTTTTTGAAACTGATCCTTGCAAATGTTAGTAATAAATGGTTCACCAGTAATTATTAGCGTTATTTTTTGAACTTTAATATTAAAACATTTACAATGTTATATAGTTTTATATAATTAAAGTATTATTGAACATGTATACTTTTCTCTCAGATTCTTTGATACTTTCTCTTATTAGTTATATCAACAATTACAGGCATTATTTTTAAAAGTTTACATAAAAAACCTCGCCAATGTCGATGCATATTTTGGGTATAAAGGTCCTAAGTAAATTTTTCCGAAAGGGAATAAAATCAACGGCACCTAAAAGTACCTCAAGCTTAAAAGAAAAGTCTCTGATCCAAATTTATCGGCTGTTTCATGCCCTCAATTGAATGGGACGCTAATGACAAGAAATGTTAAAAAGCGTCCTCCTTAAATAAACCATAACATTGATATCATTTTATATTTTTCAAGACATCAAAATCTACAGCGCAAGTCCTCCGGGAGTGAATTAAAGTTGTAGGTACCTTGTCATACAATTACGGCACGTTAAAGAACTCCATACCTGAAAAAAGCAGTCCCTGTACTATGTACCTTAGTTCCCTGTTAGATGAAATTGAAGACGAAGGACTTACCTGTCCCTTTATTCTCTGTCGGGAAATAAGAGTACGTTCATGAAATCTTCCTTGATAGTTCAAACCTCCCTCATGTTCTAGGAGGAAGCGACCAGTACTAACTATATACTTGTAGTTCTAGTAAGTAAAATATTATTGCCCATATTAGTCAATGGTTGTTGTTGCTGAGAGTATTATTAATAAAATGTGTACTTTTCTATACAATATTATAACCACCTCCTTGGTCTACTGGTTAGTGTTGCTGACTGCTGGCTGGCAGGCTCGGGGTCGATTCCCGGAACCTTCTTAGGAATTTTACTAAGTTAGGGAGGTCTGAAACGGGGGAACGGGGTCCACCCAGTCTCGTGAAGAAAACTGGGAAGCTGCCTGATGGAGAGGTGGCGATCTACGATCCAGTAAGCCGCGATATAGCGACCGGCGGGATGCGGGTGCTGATCACATGCCCCCTGCAATACTGCACTTTACCGATGATATCATATGATCAGATAGAAGACGCAGCGGTCGTTGCGGTAGCCCAAGGGGGCTGTGGGAAACCAGACTTAGAAGAAGGAAGATATTATACAAATAAAGTATTATTGTCCATGGCTTTTTCAGGTTTCACTTTGACACTTTTTCACATTATAACAAGTAATTATATTATTTAAAAAAACAATAACTTTATATAATTAAAGTTTTCATGCATTTATATAATTATGTTATTATTAAGCACGTTTTTTTTTAGATTTCAGTATTAAATTTTTTCATTCTAACAATTAATGGTATTATTTTTAAAACTTTTGCATGTTTATAATTTTATATAATTTAAATTGTTTCATATTTTTACAATATATGTTATATAATCAAGGTATTATTAGGCATTTTGTTCAGATTTCACTTTTGGCGTTTTTCATATTGGTTATAATAATTATTGGTACAATATTTAACATTTCCACAATTTTATATAATTAAACCATTTTCATATGCATTATTTGTTATAACTGTTTTATTTTTCTTATGTAATACTCAATATATGTGTATGTTTACAAAACGAGAGTGTATCAAAAAGTAATCAAACAAATTTTATAATTATTACATAATTACTTTATTTAATACAAATTCCCTTAAAACTGTCACAGTATTCACCCCCTGATGAAATACAACTATTCCAACGATTTATCTACTGTTCAAAACACTTGTCGAACCATTTTTTTTTTTAATAATCTGTTCCGAATACCTACGACAAAGCTGTTCCGTTTATTTGACTATTCAACTTCCGGTAAGAGATGTGAGACACAGGAATAAACATGCCCTCAATGCTCGATTCTTTGATTGGGGGCGGGGGTTTGTTCTGTTTTGAGAGCCATCCCTTTGTAGCAAGATTTTGTCGCTTCTCGGTAATTTTTCTTTTCAGTAGCCTCTTCAATACATCACAATAACAACAATAATACAAAAATTTGCCAACTTCTGCAATTCTTATACGATGGAATTGTTGTCATTAATATTAATTGTGTTAACATTAACTTCAGTTTTACGGGTCTTCCAGGATGAGAAGAATCTTCGTTACCTCCCTTGAGTCGTTTATGCCACTCAAAGACTTCTACATGTTCCTTACAGGTTTCCTGCGCCCTTTCTTAGGTCTGCGTAGTACTTCTGTTTAGCACAATAAAAACACAGAGCCCTGCTGGATATAGTAAATCATGTGTCGACTTCCAACTCCCAACTGAACAATGACACACTTGACGTTACACGCAGAATAAATACTCTCGGAGCAACTGCTGCTGCTGGCTGCAGTCCCGAGCGACAGCGGAGAGGGCCGAACTACTGTGTGTGGCCGCAGTGTAAATTCTGCATATATTATTTTTTTTTTTTGTTAAACATAATGTAATTTACGCGTTATCTTCCATAACTTTTAAATATAAATTGATAGGAGATTGTTAGGTATATAAAATATTTTAACGGTGACGTCTGCGTTCGAAAGTTTCGAAACTTTCTCCAAAATAAGTATGGAACCACTTAACCGAATGGATAGGTTGTGTTTATATCTGCTCCCGGAAAACTGGCAACCTTACCTTAGGGCCTGCGGCGGTTCTACCTCGGACGAATCTTTTATTATTAGCACATGAAATTTGGTATAGAGTTAGTGCTTTAGGTTATGTTTCGTCACTGACAGACATGTTGTAACTTGCTGTTCGTTCTGACTTACAACATCCCCAGCAATCTTACTGTGCGCTTCATTAAGTGCGGAGGTACAGAACTGGGGCAAAGCAAAACTAACAAAAGCAGTCTGCGTAAACACCTGAAGTAAACAGGAGGCGCACATCCCTGTTAGGGGCGCATCTACTAACATGTTTACCCGACATACGAGGTAAAATATTTCCTGTCCGTGATTAAACAGAAACTAAAAGAAAACAATACTAAAAGCTACACATAATCACTATCCAGCTAACACAACTATGCCAGCAATGGTTATGTCTTATCATTAGAGCCCTGAAGTTGGGCAAAATATTCTTTCCATCGAGGTGGAAATATTTAAGCGTCAGATAGAAAAATAAACCTTTGTCTTTTAGGTTTCTGTTGCTTATTTTAAGATTAAACGTTTTTTTGATCATTGTGGATTTTTTGTGCAATTATTTACTACGTAATTTAAAAAGCACATAAATAATTTCAATATATCGAAGTGAAAATATCTATTAAAATTAAATGGCATGTCACCTCACAAAAATATTTACTGCGAATGTTGTTATTCATTTCTATTCAAGTAGTCAGAAACTTTCCCCCCAAACCATACACTTA
This sequence comes from Metallyticus violacea, assembly GCA_030762175.1. Lineage (NCBI taxonomy): Eukaryota > Metazoa > Arthropoda > Insecta > Mantodea > Metallyticidae > Metallyticus > Metallyticus violacea. The sequence continues at coordinate 21,625,712 of CM060837.1, read as the reverse complement.
GGCTCTTTTAAATAAAAGAACCTTCATTAGTGAGATGAACGCAAGGTTACCTCGGGCTTACGAATACCAGGAAATAAAGAGGATGAGAAAAGTAATGTAATTTTTAACAGTCGTAGTGAATGACCTTGCGTCGAACTGTGCAAGACAATTCTAGTAAATTTGTGGTGGGGGTAACTTCTCAGCTGCTTAAATGTAACAAACAATTGCAAGCGAGAAAGATGAGAGCATGCAATAAACTGTCCCTACAATGTGTTCAATACAGAAGTAACGAGAGATACTGGCCTGATTCCCCTATAAACGCAAAAAAAATAAAAAAAAATAAAAAAAAAAATAAAAAAAAAAATAAAATGAACTCGACCAGAAATCAGCTTTTGTCGACAGGACTATTCATATCTACTTTACTTTGCCTTGATCAACACTTCCATGAAGTCCTGAATGTTCTGTTATAACTGGTATGAGTCCTTCCGAAATAGTTTGTTTTAAACATGCTTAAGTCACTTTAGAGGAAGCAGAGTGAAGCGGCCATGAGTGGAGAGGGAAGCCGGCCTTGGTCAGGACGTAAAATTTCCGAACAAGCGGTGAGGACATATTCTGGAAGCCCTGTAGAATCAGATGAATAGTGTTCAAAGCCAGTTTTTACTACTGAGGCACCATAGACGGTGGGCACTGATGATACATGAGATGAAATTATATGATATATTGGGAAAGGAGTATTTTATTTTTTTAAGGAAGGAAGCGTTCCATTCCAAAGTTTAGGATACCTCCCCAGCTTTTGCCATTTGTGAGGGCCGAGGGAAACCTGGAAAGAACTTCAGTCAGGGAGTGGAACCCCAGAACTCCCGCTCACGAGTCCGCGCCGTAACGACCTCGGACACCCGTGGGTGTACGGCTAATATGAGAGAACTATTTCTCCATGCAGAAATTCAACTTAAACTTTAACAATCTTTATTTTTTAATTTATATACTTCATTTTTAATTGGTAATTGGAAATTGTTGTAATTTATGTAGAGTATAATACTATATTTTTTTTTCAAAACGTTATATATTTGAACATAAAACAGTTTAGTTTAACAGACAGTGTTTATGCTTTAGAAAACTCCAAAGACAAATAAGGTACATTGCTAAGAATGCCAACTGTAACTCAGATATATATTTTTTATTATTAGTAAACAGGAAGTTGCTGGAGCGAGACCACTCTTCTTGCAAACGAAGCCACATACGTTCCAATAAAGGCAGGCAGTACCAACAGGACGAAAAACGAATACTTTTTCAGCGTATCTTCTCTGACGTTGTAGTCTGTTCCGTAAAACCACAGAAACGGGTCGGAATGTTGCATCTTCTCAACAGTTTACCGATATTCATATGTAGATAATTGGATAACCCAACATTCTTTAAAAGAAAACATCGGGAGAGAGAGAGAGAAAAAAAAAAAACAATGCACGGGGTAAATACAACTTTGAGGAGCAAAGGAATTCGTAACCGCAACTTTCTACCCACTGCGCCAACCAAATGCGTTGTCGTGCAGGATTTTTCACGCAGGCTTCTAATTAACCACGTAGGAAAGAATTAAGGCACTTTATTTAGGTTTGGTGCATTCTTGTAATATTTTAGAGCTGGGCTTATATGTTTGAAATTTGACATCATAACTTAGAAAACCAAATAAGAGGGAGAAGAAGCGTTTTCTCCTCTGTTATGTATGCATAAACAGAGGTAATTAAAGAGCTGTATAAAGAAACAAGGATTAAGTAAGCTAGGTCTTAAAACCTGTTTCGATTTCAATTTCATCTCTTTCTACCTACGGTACCGCCACGGGTGGCAGAGGTCGTAAAGGCGCGGACTCGTAAGCGTTCGAATCCTGTCAGGACCGTCCTCCCTGACTGAGATTTTTTCCAGGTATTCCTCAGTCCTCATAAATGGCAAATGCCGAGGGGGGTACCCTAAACTTAAGCCTGGAACCTTTTCTTCCTTAAAAAAAAAATCCTCTCTCAATATTTCATCTCATGTATCACCTGTGTCCACCGCCTGTGATGCCTCAGTAGTAAAAACGGGCGTTAAACACCATTAAAAAACCTATGGATATAAAAAAGAAGCGTTTTTTATTTTATTTTTGGGGGGGATATTGGCTTTGGCCCATTCTATTAACATGGTCTTTTCAATTTGGTCTGTAAGTTTTATTTTTTCCAGTACTTCCCACAGGGGAGCCTTCCCGTGGAAAGAATGAGAACTAATTTTGATGGTAAAGTAGCAGCCATTAGTGAAGCGGCCAAATTTCTCTGAATGTCAAACGAAAGGCAGTTCTCCTGTCTGCATTCCAAGTATTGGGCTCCAGATCTGCAACAAGAAGACGATTTAGTAATTCAATGTAAAGAAAGATCACCGAGACTGCAAGCATTAATTGAATGTCCCTGGTCACTGCGACATCAGTGGAAACGAAGAAGCTGACAGACTGGCGAAGGAAGCATGCACCCTTCTACCTATGTCATTATATGCATTGTCATTTCAAACAGTCGTCGCGGACTCCTGGAGGGCAGCAGCTGGTGGTAAAAGATGGGAGCTGATTATATCAAAACCTGTCTACCCCGATAAGTGACCTTAGCCACCTTCAGGATTGTCATAGGCCACCACTACCTACATAAACATTTGCACAGAATCGGCATAGTCGACTCTCCGATCTGCCCCCTCTGCTCAAAAGAGGAAGGAACGGCTGATCATCTTCAGAGTAACTCAAAAAGAACCAGCACGGATGTACTGGGTGACACGGCGTCAGCCAAGAACGGACGTCGGCTGAAGATTTTTTTCCAGTACTGGAAATATGTCAAGATTCTATGCGATAACTTCATTTGAAACTATCTTCTCTTGTAACGAGAGGATGGAATACTTTAAACTCAACTCAAGAAACATTTCCAAGTGACATTTTGGAAGAGACATTGGTAGGACGATGAAGTGATGGATTGATAACACAGGGAGCCACTACAGAATCAATTCCTAATTCTTGAACTAGACGATAGTGATGATGTCACACATTAAGACAGAAGGATGATAGGGTAGAAGATTAAGGAAGGAAAATCTGGAAATCTTGAAAATGCTTCATGTCCTTTACCGCTGTTGTACATGATAAAAGTTGAAGCTCTTATAATTACATTTTTGGGGTGCCTAGCACTAGAATTTATAAATCGACTGTGTTGATAATAAAAACTTAAAATACTGAAGACAGTACTGAGATTTAAAGTAGTTACCTTCTCTATTTAGACAGTGGTCCAAAATGTTCAGTAAATTTCTCTATACCATCGCAATGAAATCTGTTCAAACCTGGCTCTCCAAAGCAGACCACAGAAAACATGTCTTGCAGTTTGGTTTACTTCATGATAACGTGGCACATACAACAGTGAATATCGTGCAACGTTTCCGCTGGGCGGTTTTGGGCATCTTCTGAATCTTATGATTCAAGTTTCGGTTTGACATAGAAGGCCATGCTCATACTATTTTATACATGTTTTCCAGCTATAAATACTGCATTTCCTTTCCGACAACGTCAAAATTCGCGCATTTGTCAGGCGTGTTCCATTGAATACACAGCAATGATTAAAATTTTAACTTCCATTCAGTAACATTAAATAACGCCTAGACTGTACCTAGGGGGAAGTTTTCACTTCGTATTCCACTGTGAAGCAGAGGTAAAAATTATTTAACTTTGGCTTGGGTAGAATGGTGGTTTTAATAGAAAAACATCTAATATTTCTTATGCATAACGTCATTGTAAGCTGGATGCCCCGAATTCTTTCAGTAGTTCAAATGCAAGTGCATGTGGAATGTTGTTAGAAGTATTTGAACCTTTGCAGTGGTAAAGAGAGTAATATATAGGAATCCATCGTCAAAGGGAACGAACCTAGGACTTTTACTATGACTCTGTTTCAAAAAGAAAATCACTGGAGTGGTGAAATTAGGGTGAAGCACCGCTTAGAAATTCCAAGGTCACATCCCTGAAGAAGACAAGGGCGACAATCATTTTGGGACTATAGACTTTATGAAAGGAACAAAATTGTGCATGCGACGTATTATGTTGAGCTACTGCACTAATAAAAAGAGGAATTGAATGCTGAATCGAGCAGTTCACTTGCTGTATGACAACGAATGTCCACATGACTGCTATGAGTGCAAGTGGCTTTCAGGAGATGTGTCATCCACCGTACAACCCAGATCTTGCTCCCAGCGACTATTGCCTGTTTTTCAAAACTGATACCTTACTTTCAAGGGCGGAGATTCACGAACAATAATCAGTTAAAGGCTGCTGTTTTGCAACATTTTGAAATAAAAATTTGGGGCTATTGTTTTAAATGGAGTATTAAAATGTGAGAAATGCGTCACGTTGAAAAGATTTAACTACCTACAAGTTCAGGCTGAAAACTTAAGGATCGTACCTCGTATCATTCATGATGAAATTATTCCATTTTTCGGCTCTGAAAATAGCTTAAGAGAGTGTTACCTCCGATCAAGAAGTTCTTCATGAAGTGGAAGATAGGTTGCAACATATGGACTTTCTTACTTTGGAATTCATGAAGACCGGTAGCCTCAATCTGTGATAGAAGTGAGCATTTTTAATTTAGGGTTGGTTGAAGACTATTGGGAGGTTCAGTTAACGAACTTGAACTATGAGATATCCGGGGTATGTTTGACACCTTTATCAAGTGGAATATGTCGACTTCCTTCATCATATGATGAGAGATGAGATAGTGGTAATACTTTTGAAATTAGATTCAAAACATTTCTATCGTTTTGGAAGCTCTTGAGTGACCATTTCGCTGGCTGAGTTATGATGCCTACAAGGGTCGTTCCACAAGTTTTCAGCCTAACCATTTTCTAGGTATGATAAAGACAAAAACTATATTTCACTTTTCAATATAGTTGCCCTTTATTCCAATACACTTCTCACATCTTTGAATTAACATTTCAGTCAAAATAGTCAGACGTCTTGTCTACAAAATGGACATAAACAGCATCCATCACTTCTTCGTCACACTTAAATTTCCTTCCTTGAAGGTCCTTCTTGAGTTTTGAGAAGAAGAAATAGTCACTGTGAGCTAGATCTGGGCCATAGGGTGGATGGTCGATCTCCTTGAGGCCACATTTCTTCACAGCTTCCTTTGCAACAAGAGATGTGTGCACAGGGGCGTTGTCTTGAAGAAGGGGCACACCACCACTCAGCTTTCCTCGTCTTTTCTCTTTGATGGAAGCATGCAGTCTGTGCAGTAGGCCAGCAAAGTATTCCCCATTTACTGTGGTGTTCCTCTCCTTGAATTCAATGAAGAGTGTTCCTTCACAGTCCTAAAATATTGAGGCCATGATCTTGTTGGTTGACTGAGTGACCTTGGTCTTTAGAAGCGGTGCTTCGCCAGGTTTACGCCACTTCACTGATTCTCTTTTGGACAAGAGATCATAGTAAAGGTCCATAGTTTCATCTCCTGTAACAATGGTTTGCAGAACTTCTCTCTCGTTACCACGACAGAGCTCCAAAAACGCCTGACAATAGATGACTCGTTGCTGCTTTTGAACTGAGGAAAGAAGTCTAGGCACCCATCTTGCACTAACCTTATTCAGGTTTAAATGTTGATGAATAATTTAAAAGACTTGTTTTAGAAAGACCCAACCTTGCTGCTATTTCTGTAACTTTTAGTCGTCTGTCTTCCATAATTTCTCCTTCCACAAGAGCGATGTTTTCAAGAGTGGGTACCTCCAAGGGCCGACCTGCACTGTTGGTCTTCAATGCTTTCTCGACCCATTCGAAATGTTTGGTCCATTCTTTTACGGTAGAAAACGAGGGGATTCTTCCCCATATACACCGTGCAATCGCTGTTTAATTTCATTTGTGAAGAACTTAATAACAGGTCGATACTCCATTTTTAACATGTCACAATCTTCTACACATAGCCTTCTTATGCAACTATATCTGAACAACTGAAGAGATCGGAGCGGAAGTTACAGCTGCATTTATTTACTTAACACACAAGGTATATTTATCGGTGAGGCCGGAAACTAATGGACCTCCCTCGTACGTTCGGGAACAACAAAGATATTGTATTTGTGGATTTTGTGAAAAAAGCAGGTAGTATTGGATTTTTTGTAGACAAAAGTTTAAAAATATAAACATATAAGGGTTGTCAAACCCACTGCCTTCCTTGATTGACAAAATATTGCTTGAGGAAATGGTTGAGGCATGTTTTCAACTTGGATTCAGTGTAAAGAGTACTTCGTTGACTTGGTGTAGTGCTGTTAAAATGTACTGAAGAAGCAATGTATGTGCTTAAAATACAATGCAGACATATGGGGGCCCATAATGTGACGAAAAGCGGGACTCGGAAGAAGGCAAGGTGTGATAGCCTGAGCAGATCATTGCCATCCCCACCACGCCGTGTATTGATCTCTGTGATGCGTGCTCTCGCCACCCTCATACTCATTAAGAGACCGTGCCTGGAAGATGGCGATACGCTCCAGCTCTTAAAAAAAGAAATAAAAACCCATTTTCGAACAACATGGCGCAGTCTACAAAGAAACCAACGGTCGATCCGCAGTCTCGGTACATCAAAACAAAGATATTGGCATAAGAAAATCCTTTTCATTAAAAAGGAGCGGAATAAATTATTTAAATACTTAAGTTTTATACTAATCGAGTGGGAGGGATAAGCTACTGACCCCAAAGAGAATTTTTCATATTATTTCTTTTACTACCGGAAAACTAATTTTGTGTTTTATGACTTACTGTTGTCACTCAAGAAATTAATTCTCGGTGGCAATTATTAATTGATGATGGTAAATGATTATGCCACAGTGTTTTCAGTTTATTAACAACATTTTTCGTTTAAAAAGTTAAACAAAACTTTTTATGTTCATTAGAGAATTAAAATTTACAGAAAATTTTTAGTTAAGTTTTCTTAGTATCTCTCAAAAATGTCGTACTGATAGCTTTAAAACTTTCTGAGATACAGTGTAAAATGTATACTGTAGCATTATTACACTTCCTGGTTACCTTAATTAGCAGTGATTGGCTTTGAAAGAAACTCCGCATCTTCCTTAACGTTTTCTTCAACTAGATACATGTAAACCTGCACGCGAAAAGTCCTTTTGTTGGAACCCGCACGTCTTATCACAACATTTCAGTTACCAACGTGCTGTGAATATTGCACCCAGTGAAATGCACAGCTTCTGAAAGTGAACTTAATGTTATTCGGCGATCTTCTCTCACAAGGACATCAGCAGTGTTAAGCACCCGGGTCCACCTGCCTTTGAAATTAATTGCCTCCCCTCTTTAAACACTTTAAACCATCCGAGTTGTGTTATACGGAACAACAAACTCTCCATAGGCCTCTTGTAACATTCCATAGGCCTTAGCTGAAGATCTGTTTAGAGGAAAGCACAATTTTACAGAATCATATTATTCGTCACGTATAGACGGAACTGAACAAGTCTCAACTTGCTCACCTCTCACAGGCGTGAACCGGAAGTGACAGTAATGAAACTAGTACACGTGTACATTTTGCTTGCGGTAACAAAATATTGTAAAGTTACATTTTAGAGCAAGAAAGTATGCATGTAAAAAATTATGATCATATTTATTGAACAACCGTCACTGTACTCACAGAGTAGGGAGGAAAAGCTACTCATAACGCGGTTAAAAATTGCAAAACTAAAGTTCATGACCATTATAGTTCTTTGAAGTGTGATTCTGAACTATTGTTTTAATATAAATGATTCTTTATGTATGTTCAATTACTGTGTGATCAGTTTTGTGATCCCCGTAGTGTTTTGCCTATGGGCGAGCATTAGGCGGTTAGGCCGTTGGCCGCCCAGTCGGGTCTCCATGATTAGTGTTTTTTTTTAATTGTTATTTAAAGCTCGTTTTTACTACTGAGGCACCACAGGTGTGAACACTGATGATATATTGGGTAAGGATTTTTTAAAGGAAGGAAGCGTTCCAGGCCTAAGTTTAGGGAACTTACCCGGCATTTGCCATTTATTAGGACTATGGAAAATATAGAAAAAATCTCAGTCATTGAGGACGGTCCTGGTGGAAATCGAACCCCAGACTTCCCGCTCATGACTCCGCGCCTTAGTGACCTCGAGCACCCGTGGCGGTCGTTGGGAGGGTAAAACAATAAAACAAACCAATTTAAGAGGTTCATTAGTTACTAAATTATAAAAAGAAGTGTTGAAACCGCCCGCCTTTATTCTCCACATATCTTTGACATGTCTTTAGGAAATTATTCATCACTCGCTGTAGAGAAATCCGGACAATTTTTGGAAGAATTATCTTTGAGTTCTTGTATATTGTGTGCGGGTACGTTTTGTACACGGCATGTTTTAATTTACCCCTGAGATAATAATCGCACGCTGTTATTGCTCTCATGTAATTATTCATATTGCGAGCAGTAGCATAGTTCTGTCGTTTAATTCTCCAAAAAAGGGGGTTATTATGGTATTCACATAAGCAACAGAATTTAATATCTGCTAAAAAAATTGGTCCTATTATTCTTTCACCACTGATTAATATATATGAATAGTATATAAAGACACGCTGTGCCATTGTAAGCACATACTGTGTTTATACTGTAGAATTAAGAAACAAAACACACCCGGGAACAGCCACGCTACAACTGCGGCAGTCAGCAAGGTTAACAAGTAAGCAAGTGGGCTTCCTATCTCTTCACGACGCGATAGACGAGTGGGGGCTGATAGGAAAAACTTCGCGCCTTGAGGAAATGCATCACTGATCGCACGGTACACCATAATTTATAAGATTTTACATTTTTACGTGTATTTGTTAAAACTGTTCTTCCTTTTATAAAATGAAAATGTACCTAGCGCTTTCAGAATAAATAATTGTAAACACTTTCTTCATAAACTCTCTGCTCTGCAACATTTGGGTGCCTAATGATTTGTATATAAGATTCCTAAGTCATAACAATGGTACGCTACTGTTATTACAGAGGTTAGTCGAATCATTACTTGTGGGCTTTTTAAAATAATCAAGACAAACCCAAAAGTGTTTAATAGTTTTTGTAGAGACTTATATCTCCAGTGGCTAACATTTGTCTATTTTCCACTCCCTCATATAAATAAAAGGCAATAGAGCTTTCATATCTTTTAGAGGCCTATTTTAAGATGACGAATGCATAAAGGAATTTTCTCCGAGGGTGGGAAATGGTTTATCACTTAGTCATAGCGTCACATTTCTTATTCTATTACGAATTCGCGCCGTTTGCTGTCTAATTTACATATTTATTGTCTATAAATGTTAACGACGATTTTAATAATGATGGCAATAGGGTTGTACAAACGAAAATGCCGCTTTTATTGGCATGCCTTTCTTTTTAATATGTTGAAAACGTTAATAGATTGCTTTTTTTACACCATAGCAATAAAATGTTTTTTATATTCTGTATATGTTTTGAAAATGTCAATATTAGCATTTTTTGATATCACATTTCTTGTCTTCTTCAGTTCTTAAAACAGAATTTCAAGAATACTTCAAAATGAAGGGGCATTTTAATGGGCCTTGAGGAATAAGTACAGTTGAAACATATACACCTGTTAGAATAAGAAAGTTCTTACATAATACAGGGCTGGGCACAAATATCACTTAATCTGAAACTATTCTTTCACCGATACTTAGCCCTAATCCCTGTCCCTTCTCTGTTTCCCCATTTTTGGTAATCTGTTCTGACCACTAAGGCAGTTGTGAAAATGTAGTTTCAAGTGAGAAGAGTCGGGTCGGTTTTATGTCCACACTGTATAGATCAATTCTAATCTAAAGTGACCTAGAGGAAGGAATTAAGCCCAAAAGGCTGGTAATATGCCTGAGAAGTCCTGATAATTGAAGGAATAATTCCTTATGAAAACTTACGTTAAGTCGGTCCTGGTGGTGTAGTGGTAGCGATACTTGCCTCCTAAACCCAAGATCGCGGGTTCAAACCCGACCAGGATCGATGGATTTTTTCGGGCGTAAAAAGCCGAAGTATGGCTTCCTTCGGAAGGGAAGTAAAGCCGTGGGTCCCGTCTCGTACATTTACGGCACGATAAAGAACCTCAAGCCTGAAAGAAGAGGCCTCTGAACAAAATTTGTCGGCCGTTTCATGCCCTGAATTGAATGGGACGCTAAGGACCCGAGATGTTAAAGAGTGTCCGTAAATAAATCAATTAAAAACAAAGAAGAAGAAGAAGAAGAAGAAGAAGAAGAAGAAGAAGAAGAAGAAGCTACGTAAACTAAGCGAATTCCTCACTAAGTCGAATAACTTTAAAAATGAATATAAAATACAAATTATTGCCTTATTAATTATAGAAATGAAATAAGTTACGGTATTACTGTGTAGTATTAGATAAAATAGAATTCTTGCTATCTATAAATATTACAAAAGAGAAATAATATTTTAGAATTATTATTATTATTGACAATATCACAAAATTTATGGTATATTATTAATGAAATGAAATATATGACAATTGATATACAAAGCTACACTCTTTGGGTATTTTTAAATACTTTTAAATTTATCCAACTTTATGAACTGAGCCCTTGATACATATTTATATTCACTAAAATAGAGAGAAATAACAGAAAGTTTTGAGTTACATTGTGTATTAAAGAAATGCTCATATGCTCCAATAAAACAAAAACGTGTTACAATTTAAAAATAATTTCAATCCACTACAAATATACACAATCAACAATATATAATCAAAAAGTTAATTGATTATCATTGACTATGAAATTTAATTTAAATGTTATTGTAGTAAAATCATGCAACGAAAACGTTTTCTGAAGGTTATTACAGAGCGCTTTTATATACAAATATAATTCTCAAACACATATTAGATTAATATTTCACATTTGCTATCTTCACGACAGTACTTTTGTTAAATATAAAACATATGAAACGTTATAAATACAGTTTATATGCTGAATTAATTTCTCCGTTTATTATAAAACAATACAGAGAATATTAAATGCAAGAGCGTTTTTTAAATTTCGGTTTTCTAAGTTTACCCTTACTCATAAAGGTCCGATTTCCCTAATTTTCTAATTTTATTTAAATGATGTATACCGAATTTTGTTGTAAAGAAACAAATATTGGTGCCGCTAGAGCGATTTTTATATTTTGAGTTTCAGGTTAAAAAAAAAAAAACACATGAAATGGCTCGATTTCCCTGATTTTCAGGAACTATTTTTCTTATTTATTTCTTATATATTTGAGACGCTTAACAGAATCGACATCTGATTCCCGTGCTCTTAGGGGCCAGGCAGGGAACGTCGTTAAGCACTTGTGTATTCACATCGACACACCATTACCAAAACTGCTGCCTCGCGCCAAGCGATATATGGCCTGCCTATTTCTAGCCCTGTCCAAGGGAAAGGTTCAGGGGGGCAACATATTGTAGCAAGTGTTGACAAAGGTGTCACTCCCCTAGGGACAACGTGGAAAAATAAAATCCTCGTACACACTTCTTAATGGTCTCTTGCGTCAAACTTGACACAGATATGGCACCAGTTCGATATTCGATATGCTTTCGGCCTGTGTTATACGACTAGGAAAAATGTACCAAGATCAGCTGTTTTTAACTCTTGCTGAATTTTCTTCATTGTAGGAGGCGTTATAATTTTATTTTATATCCTCCTATTTACTACTTTGCCTCTTCTGTTTTACCGTTGGTTTCGAATACTTGAAACCTACCTCCAATTTCTCTGCTAAAACTGAAATTGCCCTAGGAATTTAATACAAAACTTTCATTTTTCCTTTATGAACTACATTCATTAAATTTTCCTGCATAGTTGTACACTTTTTTTCTAGATTCCCTGGGAGACGAAAAGCAGCGATGAGTACATGCGTTTCCGCAAATGATAATATAACTTAATAATAATAATAATAATAATAATAATAATAATAATAATAATAATAATAATAATATTCTTAAATGTACATATTTATACTTCTTTTGTAAAAAAAAAAAAAAAAGTAAATTTAATTCTGTAAGATTTATCTCGTAAACCAAGAGAAAATCTGGATCCAATTACTATAAAAAAAGCGTAATAAGAATTTACATAAAAAAGATAAAATTTAGCATTTTGCATCTTCGGTTTAGTCTTACAAGTTATTTTCAAGCAACACTTTTATTAATATATATTTCTAGCGAATATTTATTAAATAAAATGGAAAATCATAAAATTACCGGATCTGAGTATACTCTCAACAACAATGCATAAATACAAGACTGTTTAATAAATAGTGATGGTAATTTTTACAAGCAGACGTATGCAACCAGTTTCATGGAGTTTTGGCCGTGAGAATTTTGAATCTCTCAGTCACAGCTTCGCATTTTATCTAATGTTTGTTTTTAAGCATTTTAATATGAAAGTGGGTGCCAGCGTCACATGGTGTCTTGACCTCCTGCCTTGAAGGATTACACCAGGCGTGATTAATTGATTCCGAGAAGGGGAACGAAAAATAAATCTCTACTACTTATGTCACGCGTCGGAATAATGATGATGTGAGAGGTTCATCACAGCTGCTGCAAGTCGATCTAACCCAGTTTCAGGCAGTGTAATTAAACGTGTTCGCATTTTTCCTCCATTTCGTCACCCTCACAAGAACGTGACCAATGTTTCATTACCTAGCAAGGACTTAGGAAAGCCAAAGGACAGATACATTAATAAACACAACAAATACACGGTCTAAAGATATTGTGCGGATGATTTAAGACACGCTTCATATCTGTCTTTATTGATATTATTGATAGTACTTGATATTACTTGAAGCTCCTAAAACGCCCGTTGGCGATCAATTGAACGCTACTACTTTCTGATGCATTTTAAAACATTTTCTCACTGAAATCTATGCATTTTCCCCCAATCGCCTTCTAGCCTACTGTTATAGTACAGAGGAAACGATTTTGCTTCTAAATTGCAAGCCAGGTTCGAATCCAGTTTGCATTTAGCTTGCGGAGTGACTTTGTATACGCTTGGTGTGTGCTCAATATCACATATTTAAGTGCTCTTCTCACCCAGGCCGATGAAATTTCTTACTTACAGACGAATGTAGTGATGTAGAGAGAACAACCAGGTTCGAATCCAGATTTAATCGAGCTTCTGGTTTCAGATATTTTTATGTTCATGGTTTTTGCTCACGTATCACGAATGTTTAGCGCTTTAAGTCCCCAGGTCCCTTTGCCTATTCATTTAATTTGTTGGTAATTCAATGATTCATTCACACATTTGTTCTTTCATTCTTTTGTTCATTTTTATAGGTCATATCTGACTAAATTGTTTTTAGTAACTGATAAAAGGTTATTTATTTTTTATTTCAAATATAAGCGCATGCTTTCTCGAAAACCAGAAATATTTTATTATATGAATTGAGTTTGCTCTATGCTATGCTACATAGTAACAAATTATTTGTACACAAGTTATACAAAAACGGTTTATATCTATACAGAAAACTATTACATTGAAACATATCGGTATGAAACTTTTTGCAGAGTTTCTAATTATACAAGAACCACATACAAATGTTTTACATGCCGAACAACTGTCTTTGGTTTTGTTTTTCTTATATAACGCTATTTCACATGTCTTGCGTTTAGCGGTCTTAGATGTTCCTTCACCCCTATAATCAGCCATGAGTGATGGTGACAATAGTCGATGAAAGCTACGTGAAAATGTAAAGCTAAGCTAAATGGACACGGATACAAAAGCTGATAAACAATGAATGACTCACGCACTGTGCTACAATGTTTGTTGTGCAGTGATGATTATTGTCAGTTACAACCACGCAAGAAACGTGGGTAAGGAAGAGGCCAATTTTAAGAAGTTACGGCTGAAAACAATGGAAAGGAATTAAAAGTCACAATACCATAGAAAAACACTTCCAAAAACAGTGAAAATATAAGCGTTCGAAAATTAACAACGGCCAATTGGGCGTTCGAGTGTTAATGTGCACAGATTAGAGAACTACGTGATATTTGCATTATGTTATATTCGCTACATTATATAGGGAAGTTAAAACGTATTTGTTATACTTGTAAATCGTGCAATCCTTAACAATGAAAGACTCTTGAGATATTCTTGTTAAGTTAACTTTTCACTGCCTAGAGTCTTCCCATTTTACAAAGGGCTGTTTACTGTTTGAAAGGAAGATATAGATTGTTGAAAGTTCATTTGTTTTATTTACGGACGCTCTTTAACATCTCAAGTCATCACCGATCCATTCAATTCAGAGCGTGAAAAAGGCCTTGCTCAGATGCCTCTTCTTTCAGGCTTGAGGTTATTTATTTACGGCACGGGACCTACGGCTTTACTTCCTTTCTAAAGGAAGCCATATTTACACCCGAAAAAATCCATCGACCCTCGCCGGGATCCAATCCGCTCTACCGCCACGGGTAGCCGTGATCGTTAAGGCGCGGACTCGTGAGCGGGAGGTCTGGGGTTCGAATCCCGCCAGAACCGTCCTCCCTGGCTGAGTTTTTTCCAGGTTTTCCTCAGTCCTCATAAATGGCAAATGCCAGGGAGGTACCCTAAACTTAGCCCTGGAACGTTTCCTTCCTAAAATAAAAATATCCTTTCCCAATTGAACATTTCATCTCATGTATCGGCGTCCACCGCATGTGGTGCCCTACACTATTAAAAAAACTGCGATCTTGGGTTTAGGAGGCAAGTATGGTTACCACTACACCACCAGGACCGAAGGCATTGTTTCTGCCGCAGTGTGTAGTTCATTGTGCTGGTTTCAATTGCTGCCACATTTACCTAACTCCTAGTGATTTTAATGTATTTATAAAACTGTTGGAAAGAGTGCCGAGAAATGCTTTAGAGTGAGGGATAATGGCAGCAGTTCAGGAATGTTCTGCAATCAAGACTTTGAGGTTTTAAAAAGGAGTGTCGATGTTAGAACACAGATGGAACAGATTCAATTGAAAAACGAGTTAACGTTATATTTTGACGGCAATAAAATAGCATTATAATTACAAATATTTTACTTAAATATCGTTCCTAATTACTTAATCGTACTCTACTAACATTTTTAAACCATTCTCAAGAAGGCCATCATAATGAGACTTAACAAGCATGTATCAGCTTATCGGCGGATCTGAGCCCTGCATCAAAACCATTGCAACAAAAGAGACGAGTGCGCCCATTGAAACAGGTGCAGAAGTCACCCCGGTATAAGGCGGGGCAGTTGAAGTTAACCCCAAACAGCGATTGGAATATGCAAATGGGGGATGTTGGGGACCGAGCGAGCAGGCAATGAAAGGATTACAAAGTCAGTAGCAGCAAAAGCAGAGGGGTACATTCGCTGCCCACACAAAGTAAACCTTACACGAAATTGGCTGGGAGATACAACAAAAGCACTTTGTCGAGCAACGTATTGAATTACACATGAATGCTCAACAACTACCGTGACGAAGCATTTATTAAAAATCTAAAACAGTAAGTTAGCACAAAATAACAAAGAGAGCTTGTAAACTGCTATTCTTTATATCTATCCACAACTCTCTGGCAGTTTGACCATGCGCGGCTGCGTGCTTGTTTTCCGGCCTAGCTCAAGTCCGCGTGTCGGTGTCCAGTCAACCCATTATCGGTTTGACCTAATTATCTGAGAGAAGATATGCATTTTTAATCAAAAGAACCTTAAAATTTCTGCATTTCACCTTCAGAATAAGACAAAATTTAATAAGTTGGTGTTAAAAATCTTAAAAGTGAAGTAAAAAGCGAGAGGATAATGACTGAGAATGTGCTATGCTACTAATGTTAACATAACATTCTGTGTGCACTTTTTTTTAATCGCCCGTTTTTACTATTGAGGCATCACAGGCGGTGGACACTGATGATACATGAAATGAATGATAAATTGGGAAAGGAATTTTAAGGAAGGAAACGTTCCAGCCTAAGTTTAGAGCACCCCGGCATTTGCCAGTTATGAGGACTGTGGAAACCCTGGGGGAAAAAAAAAAAAACAGTCAAGGGAGACAGTTCCTGGTGGAAATCGAAACCCAGACCTCCCGCTCACGAGTCCGCCCCTTAACGACCTCGGCCACCGTGGCGGTACGTTTTTCTGAGAAACAGCTTTGTCCATTACAGTAAAAATTTAATTCGCATGAGCTTCATTACATTTTTTTAAAAAAAAGTGCATGTTTTTATATTTACAAATTTACTTATTTCTTTTAAATGTACATAACGCACTGTAAAACTTTTTATTAGCTACTGAGCAAAAGGTATGGAAAAATAAACACTTGAAACAGAGATTAAAAGTTTAAAAATATTTCAATTATAACTCGTATTTTGTTCTTCAAGCGAAGACTATTTAAAATTAACATTATTTAGGGACTGAAAAAAAGTAACAAACCAATAAAAATTGAAAGTATATTACTCTTTATCTTTACCATATCTTAAAATATAAATTAGGAAACTTGTCGTTCAACCGGTTACGAATGAGCTAAAACTCGGCAATCCATACTGCAGCTATGCATAAAATTGTATAAAATTGTCGGTCAAGCCTTAAGCAGACATATTGTATTCGTGTATATTTCAATGGAACCGTTTAAGTTTTCGGCAACTATCGCTGGCTATGATGTGAAAGGACATTTAAACACGATGACATATTAAATGTTATGAGTAATGATGGAAATATATAAACACTGTGCTATAAAATTTAATTTGTGGGTCTCTATAAAATATATAAACTAACATTACTAAGTTCTAAGATCTAAAAACATCATAAGATATACAGGACCCAGAGCAAAGCTAAGTAAAGTAACTCAGTATTATTTTAAGATGGTTATTTGTTGTTTCCACAGGCTGGGGACCCATGCCATGACAGAGGAGCGTGGCAAGGTAACTTTGGCGCTCTGTGGGGCCTGTTGCCGGCCGATATGTGATCGTTATATAATGAGAGTAGTGGATGTATCATACCATGAGCGCTGTTTGCAATGCTGCGTCTGCGGCGCTCGTCTGGCGCACACTTGTTTCACCCGAGACTCCAAACTTTACTGCCGCCTCGACTATGACAGGTAAGTCTGAATAAATACTACCTTGCTTTAAGACCGATAACATGATTTGTTATTAATAATAGACAGTCACATTAAACATGCAAATTCCAAAATTATAATTTTTGGACGAGCTTAAAATTTAGAAGCGAGGCAAATGGTCTTTTAAACCCACAATCATTAAGAGAGTTGTTAGTTTGTGATTTTCAAACTCAGAAACACAATGAAATTGAATTCGTGAGATCAAAACATTTTTTAAACTCATAACTCATCTTCATAGCCGTAATTTCGAGAACACTGTACCTGAGTATCAGATATTCAAAATGGAAAATAAAATTGTATCGAGGCAGCGAAATGCTATCAACTATGATGCCTCATAAATTCAAGAAAATATATAAATCCAAGTAGATACGTTTTCTGGAAGCTCAAGGAATAAGACAAGTACATTCGCATCTTACACAAAATCTATTGTCAAAGTTTCGCGAAAGTAACAACAAAAGAAGGACAACCATTCCGAATAGAAAGAGGAGTTCGCCAAGGCGATTCAATCTCTCCCAAACTCTTCACCTGTGTAATGAAATTCGGAATCAACATAAACGGCAGTCGACCAATACATCTAAGATTTACCGACTATGTGGTCTTATTCGCCAAAACACCGAGAGCACTACAAACTATGCTGGAACAATTATGTGAGCATAGCAAAAATGCAGGGCTGTCACTAAACAAACTGAAGACACAGTTAATTTCAAACTGACCTGAAACCCGATAAAAATAAATGGAACAGTCCTCACATATGTGAGCGAATATACATACCTAGGATAACAAATTTCCTTCCATGATAAAATGGAAAAAGAAGTACAAAGAAGATCTCATTAACCTGGAGAGCACTTTGGGCCCTTAAGTTTATATTGTTAGACTAAACACTAACTAAGAAAATCAGATTCCAGAGGCTCAAAATCTGTGTATACCCTGTATTACTATATGGGTGCTAGACATGGTCAATAAAAAACAAATTTCAAATATGCTAAAGAAAAATGCAACGCAAGATCCTGAGAATAATTTTGAAGGACAAAATACCTATAGTATTAATAAATTAGTTATCTTACACAACAGACATCGCACAAATAGCTACCAGAAGCAAATGGCAATGGGGCGGCCACGTCGCAAGAATGCAGGACAATAGGCGGACCTACAAGATCTGCACGTGGGACCCCCGGATATGAAAAAGTACAGAAGAAGATGTACAGACCTCTTCAAGGGACATGCAGGTCAAGAGCAGCAAGAGGAAGAGAAAAATGGAAATCTCTCGAGAAGTAACTAGTGCAGAGAGAAATGGAGTAAGCAAAGAGTGTCTTAAACAGCACACGAACAACTAGCGAGTAATAGCTCACCACGTTAGGAAAAAGCGGGGATTCCCTACTTGTTAGGAGGCCTTTGCCCTTAAGGGACACAATAGGCTATCTTTATTTTTATCTTTTATAATAAGTTTATGTACGATGCTCAAAGAAAAATGTGGGCCCATTTTCGGATTCTGCTGCGCTTTCTTGGATTATGAATGCAAATGATGGTGGTGGTTTATAAATTCAGAACAATAAAGAAATAAGTAACAATTGGACCACACACATGCTTTTTGGTCTTATATTATGCTGATATTTAGTGAATGTTACTTCAAATTATTCTTATCCAGACGGTTACATGCCTGTTGAGTTTCCGAGCTCTTCTTGCAAGTATTGTCATTTTCTGTTTTACAGATTATTGATTATGTCATGATTTGTTTACTACTGAGGATTCTGTACTTCCAGAAAGGTAGTACATGAACTAGTATTATTAATAATGTAACTTGAAAATCTACACAGCTAGTAGAACATTTATTTCTTTTAGATTCTTGTATAACATGGCAGTGGTAGTAATGACACCCCTTCAAATTTGGGAATATAAAAGGAATTTAGTAGAAGGGGAGAACAAACCCAGGAAAGAAAGATAGACCTGCTCAGACATCACTTCCTGATGCACAGAATAAGGTGAAAACTTCAAGAGGAAGGAAGAAAAGAACACTTCGTGATAAACATGACGAATGTGAAGTTTCTGATGATCCTGTGTCCGTTGCTACTGACCGAGAACCGTAGCCAAACGAGAGGACACACGGTACTTTTTATGCATCGGAACATTTGAGGAGATGAATGTCTCATAGTGCTTGTGCTCAATTTGAAGGAACAGACAGACTATATTCACAATTACTGTAAATTATAGTGAAATTGGTCTATAGACTTCCTCCTTAAGGCTGTTTTTCATAGTTTTATGCAGTTTTAGACAAATCTATGCGTTAGCAAAAACCTAGAAATATAGTTTAACTCGTTCAATTTAGTCTTAATTTGTATATTTCTCTTTCCTGCCCAGTTATTGTACTCAATATATTGGGGGGATATGTTTCCAGCACGTTTAGTCGTGAGAGAATAGTTATATATGTTTACTATAAATAAAATATACAGATAACTACAAAGCATACATGCTTTAAATGATTGTATGCGATGCAAAAATATATTATTTATCTACTAATGTATGTTTTGAAAATATAACTGCGCAGAGTACTCCTCAAAGAGGCAGAAATAAAAACATTACGACCCTTTCCTCTAATAAAAACAAGAACAATTTTACAAAATATGAGAAATGTACAATTATTATGCTGTAAACATTTTAAAAATTATTTATCTAGTAAAAAGCGCGAAAATACTTATCAATATCTTGGAAATATTTCCGTCTAATCTCCTGAATTATAACATATTTGCCTTCATGCATTAAATATTAATTTACATAAGAATCCGCTCCCTATTTATAAGTTTATAACAGGTACTCACCAATTACAGCTGGATATTACTCGCCAACACACATTCAGCTCCTGAAATGAAAAGATGAAATATTTACTAATTTTGAGGTATTATACAGGAAAATGACAAGGAAATCTGCCGATTGACTCTAGATTCACTGCTGCTGAAACAATATTCAGGACTTCTTGAATCTGAGAGTAAGTGCAGGAAAAATCTTCCCGCTTTCATCATGTACCCATTGCTTTCATCACATTTTCATTCATTGATGCTGTAGCCAGCCATCTTCGAAAGAGTCCCTTCATTTTCTAAAACTTAAAAACCATGAATAAATAGTGAATTGCAAGGACAAAGACCCCCAAAGATACAATGCAGTCTTTCAAAACATTTTCTCTTCCCTAAATCGAATTCAAGTAAATCATAGCGTTGAAATGCTCTCGTTTGAAATACAAGCATAGATCCATAGATTTCAGGCCTCGCCGATAAGGGTTATCGTCTTCACAAAACCCTTATCTGGTGTACTACATTATTTGTTAAGTAAATAATTGCAGCTGTGTTCAGTTGTTCAGATACATGCATAAAGAAGGCTATGTGTAGAAGATTGTGACATGTTCAGAATGGAGTTTCGAGCTGTTATTAAGTTCTTCACAAAAGAAGAACTGACTCCAAATGAAATTAAACAGCGATTGGACGGTGTATATGGGGAAGTACCCCCCCCCCCTCATATTCTACCGTAAAAGTATGGGCCAAACTTTTTCGAATGGGTCGAGAAAGCATTGAAGACGAAGAGCGTGCAGGTCGGCCCTTGGAGGTGCTCACTCTTGAAAACATCGCTCTTGTGGAAGAAGAAATTATGGCTCAAAGTTACTAAAATAGCAGCAAGATTGGGCCTTTCTAAAACAGCAGTCCTTCGAATTATTCATTAACATTTAAACATGAATAAGGTTAGTGCAAGATGGGTGCCTAGACTTCTTTGCTCGGTCTAAAAGCAGCAATGAGTCATCTGTTGTCAGGTATTTTTGGAGCTCTGCCATGGCAACGAGAGAGAAGTTATGTAAACCATTGTTACAGGAGATGAAACTATGATCCTCTACTATGATCCCCTGTCCAAACGAGGATAAATGGAGTTGCAGGAGTAAACCTGGCGAAGCACCGCTTCTAAAGTCCAAGGTCACTCAATCAATCAAGAAGATCATGACCACAATCTTTTAGGACTGTGAAGGAATACTCTTCATTGACTTCAAGGAGAGGAACATCACAGTAAATGGGGACTACTATGCTGGCCTACTGCACAGACTACATGCTTCCATCAAAGAGAAAAGGCGAGGAAAGTTGAGTGGTGGTGTGCGCCTTCTTCACGACAGCGCGCCTGTGCACACAGCACTTGTTGCAAAGGAAGCTGTGAAGAAATGTGGTTTCAAGGAGATCGATCATCCACCCTACAGCCCAGATCTAGTTCTCAGTGACTATTTCCTCTTCTCAAAACTCAAGAAGGAACTTCGAGGAAGGATATGCAATTGTGACACGCAAGTGATGGATGCTGTTTATGCCCGTTTTGCAGGCAAGACTTCTGACTATTTGGGGGGGGGGGTTGAAATGTTAATTCAAAGATGTGAGAAGTGTATTGCAATAAAAGGTAACTATATTGAAAAGGGAAACGTAGTTGTTGTCTTTATCGTACCTAGAAAATGTTTAGGCCGCTAACTTATGGACCTAACCTCGTAGGTATCATTATGCTTTAGAGGGGTTGTTCATTTTCCCATATGAATATGTTTAACTTGCGTTGCTATAGTAGAAACTGTGCTACGCTTATATAAACAAATACTGATAGCAATTTTCAAACAATATTTTTAGAATTGTTTTGCCTTTATACGTTCGTAATTGGTCTTAGGCAGTGTTATTACAAACGCATTGAGAGGATTATAGAACTTAGCGTACATTAAAAAATGAACCTTGCTCTGTTAAATCATTTCGTATAGCTTTGAGGGAACTGGTGCAGTTTCCGATAAAAAGCGATCGTGTATACCAAAAGTAACAGAAAAACAAGTGCGGGGATTTATAAATAGCTGTTTAGCAATGCCGATTGTATTGGCAAAGAAGAACGAATACATGGTGGTTATTATATGTAACTTTTTCTTGTTTATTATTGTATAATATTTTATTTTGTTCAAATTATAATGACTTCCCCTTTCTTTAGATGTTTTTATTTATGCAAAATTGCTCAAATTCTGAAGGATATAAAAGTAAGTGACATTGAGTTTATTAGGGTCTATGATGTTTCTCCATTTAAATATACAACACTAACATAGCTGGTGTTGGAAGATAGTTAAGTGATATTGCTTAGAGACAAACAACATGCATTCTGTATGTACGGGGTGAACGCTCCTTCACGCAACCGGTTCGCGGCGTGGGGCCGGCCGCCGGCGAGGCTGGCTGCGGTGTCGGCGGTGTGGGTGACGGAAAATTCACTCGTAGATATTTTCTTAAAAAAAAAAAAAAAAGGTGACAAATCGTTTTTTAACTAACCATCCTTTAGTAAATTTTAAATATTTCGATATACGAGCATAATTTTTGAGCAGCTCGCGTATAACAGACGCAATATTTTCACAATTCTTCACTTAGCACAGAACGGCATTTAACCATATCCCAGCACGAACTACAGACAAAGGGAAAGAAGAAGATTGCGTGTGCAGATATCAATTTTGTGTATACTTTTATGAGAAATGAGATTTTCTATTTATGCTGGCGATCGTTCGTTTAAAGTTTCAAACTACGAAGGCTGTAGAACGAACCTACTTTTTTCAGAAGATGCCTTTACTTTCCTCATAATTATGATATCTGTCTCAAAATAGTCCCCGTATATGCAACGCATTTGTCCAATTTTTCAAAGGCATGCTGAAAACCATTTTTGACAAATCCCTCAGAATCACGTCCGTAGGTTTCAGTGTTGCTTCTAATGAGGAAAATGCCTTCTATTGGGGTATTTCTTCAATTTGGGATACAAAAAAAAAAAAAAAAAAAACCCACACTGGGCTAAATCTGAACTATAGGGAAGGTGAGGAACATATTCACATTGATTTTTGTGATATATTCATCAGCAACTTTTACTATGTGCTGCCGTGCATTGTCGTGATGTAGCATTCAGTCTATTGTAGGGAAATATGAAGTTTTACGTATGATATGGCCTTGCCAGAGTTTTCAGAACATCTCTCTAGAGTTACAGTTGTGTATGCAGGTATGACATCCTGGTAAAGCATTCCTTGAATATCGAAAAACGAGATGACAGCAATTTTTCCAGCAGAATCAACCACTTTTGCTTTTGGTGTTGATGGTGATTGAGATTTTCACACAGAGTTTTGCTGTTTGCCCCCAGTTTTATCAGTAGTGATTAACTTTGAAAGAAACTGCGCATCTTTCTATAATATCCTCTTCAACTGCATGTGACTCTGCACGCTAAAGCCCTTTTGTCCTGATTTTCAGAAACTACTTATATCATTTAAAAAAATTTAAATCGTGGCCGTTAGAGCAAATTTTAAATTTCGCTTTAACCCGCGCTTGGTTTTCAGGTATTACCCCAATCCTATAGCCATACTTGCCTCGTAAGCCTAAGATCGTGGATTCAATCCCGGCCAGGGTCGATGGATTTTTTTTCGGGCGTTTGCCTTCCTTCGGAAAGTACGTAAAGCCGTGGGTCCCGTGTCGTACATTTACGGCACGAAAAAGAATCTCAAGCCTTGAGCAAAATTGATCGGCTGTTTCACGCCCTGATTTGACGCTAATGATCTGAGATGTTAAAGAGCGTGCGTAAATAAACCAATTCAAAATCAACCCTACTCCTAGTGACCCCATTGCTCTGATTTTTTATTTTTATTTTTATTAATTTATTTTAATTAATGCCGAGTTTAGTGGAGAAGAACAAATTGCGGCCAATAGAGTGTTATTTTTATTAAACATTTTTTTCTAGCTTAATTCGAACCCCCAATGGTCCAATTTTGCTGGTTAACGAACTCGACAAACAGTTTGTTAATTGATGGCTATATGCAGAGTTTTGTTGAGAATAGATAAAAACTGCGACTGCCAGAGCATTAACAGACGCATATATACTTGCACATATGTAACTTCTTTCATCGTTATTTTCGGTGCCTAGTAGGGATGATCGATGAAGATCTGAAGATATTTTTCAAAAATCATGGATACAACCGCAATAGTTACATTTCCTAAGAAATTCCTAAAACAGTAGATGAAGAAAAAGCTTGTTTTATATCGAAGATAATTTTAATAAGTTTAAAGGCAAGTTTGGACACGATGTTTCATAATTTCTTTATTGAACCTGAGAAAAACCGAATATTGTGTTTCTAATCGAGAATTCAACTGAGAATCAGCGACTGGACGTAACAGGAATAATGATAAGGATTTGTATTTGCGATTCAAAGTCTTTTAACAATTCTAAACAAGCAGAAGGTGGTTTAAAGAGTTTCGCTTTGCATATCATCCCCTTTACAGCAGATTTTCTCTCCCTTTCCTTGCAAATGTTTCAGAGACTTTGGGCTTCCAGTAGACTTGCAGATTTGCTTTCATTTATTTAGTAGCCGAAAAAAGAAGAGAAGCTGTTTATCGTTGCTCATGTGTTTTACATGAGGCAACTTTCATTTCAAAGGATAGGAACTTGCAATTTCTGTTCCGAGAGGCTGAGACTTAAAGCTTAAAATCTATTAATTTTATGATACAGCATGCGAAGGAACGGAAAGAGGGGTGCTAGCTAGCAGAAAGGCAAGGGGTCCTTCTAATGGATAATAAATGAATATAACAGCTACAGACGTCGGTCGCGTTGCGCGCGGAATATATTAATACATTATTTGAGAGAGAATATGGAGACAGACCACACGTGTTTGTGCCTTCTCTGTCTCTCCGATACAAAGCGAACATGTTGCGGTGCTGCCCCATCCTCCATAGCGCCTCGCTTGGGGAAATCGAGCTTTAAAAAAAAAAAGTGGGAGAGGGTCGAGTCCCCTTTGTGGACATCACGCGTGTGTGAGACTCCCCCCCCCCCTTGCCGTGACACAGGTGCCACCCCAAGCAGCAATATGTTTCGTCCGTATTCTGATGGGCCATGCCGCGGTTTATTTTATTGAATGGGGCGGACTCCCTTCTCTTTGATGTTTTCATCTCGGGTGGACCGCACCTAGCCCTCTGCATATGATTTTGATATTGTTGCCCAGGATGCAACCACCCCCGTCAAGGCCGCCTGCTATAGGACTTTGCTCCGATAACCGAGAAAGCAGAACGCGGCGGCGGAAATCCAACTTTTGTGTAAACCCAACCGCAGGTCGCCGCGTACGCTGTGTGCTCTGGGCTACTAGCATGGAACATATTCATGGGTAAGAGATATTTTAAAGTGTTTTAACTACAGAGGTATGAGATGAAATGATTAACTGGGAAAGCATTGTTTTTTAAAGGAAGGAAGCGTTCCAGGCCTAAGTTTAGGGTATCTCTATGGCATTGTCATTTATGAGGACTAAGGAAAACCTGGAAAAAACCTGTCAGGGAGGACAGTCCTGGTGGAAATCGAATCCATACATCCTGCTCATAAATCCGTGCCTTCACGACCTCGGAAGTCGGCTAGAGTAACAATCAAATCTTAACTTATACGAGGGCATTTCAAAAGTAATAAAAAATAAACTGAAAAAATTATATTGCTTTTGCACACAATATACACGCCCTCTTTACTTTTCTAATAGCAACTTTGTGTAGAGGGACAAGGTTTGAGATGCTCTGTAAGTAAAAATCCATCTCCTGGGAATTCGCCGCTATCACCGAACTTTTGAGAATGAAGTCATTACTTGAATTGAGTTAAAACATGGAAATCATGATGGATGCGAAAAAAGGATCCTCGAAATACTTGGGGCTCTTGCTAAGAATTCTGACAGCGGTATGTGGACGTGCATTGTCATACAGGAAAAACAATTCCTAAAGATAGCTTTGCATTATATGCCTCAGCTTGGACAGAGTTTTAGATTGGATTTTTTCTTCTACGGTTAAGCTGAATGGTGACGCTTTATAGATTTATGTTTTGATTCAATAATGACGTAAGAAATTTATATTGTATCATCAGTTATGACTGAGAAACTCCTCTCTAGTAACCGCCCAAAAATGCACGTGCAGTTTCCATCCATTCGTGTTTATCAACGTTTTAAGCACACAGTTTATAATATTTAACCTTTTCAGTGACCATGCCTGGAAGTTCCACTGCTTATTGTAATACAGCGATTTTCTTGAATTTTTGTGTTCAACGGTGACACTATGCCTGACCTTTTCTTCACTCATTACATTTGGTCCACTAACGTCAACACAGTTCAGCATTCCTGTTGCATTGAGAAATCGAATTACCGAACCTATTTCACAACTGACGAGATTAATATAATTATTCTCGCAGCCATTATAAACCAATGTCTTGCAAAGGCGAACGACAGTAAATGTCCTGTAATAAGCTGAAACTTCTGCGCATGCGTAATCTGTCGAAATGTGCAACTGTTTCTTATAGTCGGGTTCCTTCGGTTAAACGTCGCAGACGACCATAACCACGCGGAGTCGTAGGAGAAGGATAAGAAATGTTATAAATAACAACTCTATGCTACATTCACTGATCGTTGTGTTTATTATCACTACTGTATATAGCTGCCTCTTGGTGCGCTGCTCTGGGCTCTAACGTTAACTGAATGCAAAGCCACTCGCTTGAGATTCTTAAAGTTCAAGAATGTGCAGACATTTACGTTGAAGTGCACCTGACGTTAAAATAAATAGCTATCAGAATTACTCTCTACTTATATTTTTAGAGCCTGCGTACGAAAACTGAGTGATCTGATTTCCACGCTGCTTGAACTGCCTAACTATGCTCGACTTGGAATCTAGAACCGCTTAAACAAACTGCTGGAACTGCCTAACCAATAATTGCTTGTAATTCGAAATACTAGAACGCGTCTACTGCCTGAACTGAAGTCACCAAGTGCGTCACTGAAACCTGGAGAAGGCGAGAACTGAAGACCCGAATTGTATACTCAAGAGTGCATGCCACACGAGAAAGTTTCCTCCTTTTATATTCACTTCAAAAATGTCACCACGTGTTCCTAGATGCGCTACGGGGCTTTATAACTTAGCTCATGGACTCCTATCTGAGGTTCTGATTTGTGAGTCAAAACTCTTTAAAATAATGAATTATCATAGGTGAGCTTCTGATCACGCTAAGAAAGAAACACCTGCATTTACGTTTTTTTAGGAATGTTCCACTGTCATTAAAGCATTAGTATCTTACCTAACATATAAAATAGTTATTGTTATAACCTCCCCTTGCCAGGTACACGATTCTATTGTGTTGGTTTTACGTCTTTCGTCTGAGGCCAACAGTGACCGCACAAACGACATACTGCTTTGCCAAACACTTGCTTTTTTTACAAGAACTTTTCTTACATACTTTAACGTAATGAAAATAATTATACAATAGATATCAGGTCTCTAATTGTACTCTTTCCTTTCTAAAACTCTTACATAATATATGCTAGATATTAATACGAGTACTAAAGTATGCTTCCTTCTATTTACAATACAGGAAATATTAGGCAATATTAATTTGTTATCATTTATTCACTATGCAAATTAGTTTCCTTGTGGGGTAGGGGGCGGGAGATCTGCCTCAAATGTTGCCAACTTTGTTTTATGTGAAAAAGGTCATTTCTTTTAAAATGCACCTTGTAATGCTACACTTCTGTCTTAATAGACATGTAATCTCTTTCTTTTGGAGATTCTTATGCGGAGAAAAAATTTCGAAAGTGAATGACACCTGAGAGTCAAGCTCAAATATCAAGAAAGCAAATTTCAGAGCACTTTGCAAAACATTGCGTCTTTTTTTATTTATCTAACCATTTACATAAATAGGCCTTTGGGTTATTTGAAGAAATTGATGTTAGCTTTAAAGCCTGTCCCGAATGCAATTTGGATTACACTAACCATGGACATACTGACGGGATACCATGGCAATGTGATCAATATTACACATGGTCGCCATTAATTACGCAACTGCAGACAAATGCCAAATGCGCACTCGCATCCACAATCCATCATCAAACACCTCGCAACGAACTTGGCAATCAGGGCCGGATGATGTTTAACGCCGGGTTGTATGTACTACTGAGGCATCGCAAGTGAGGACACTGATGCTAAGAGATGAAATTACAAATTAGCCTTCTAGGCCTCAGTTTAGGGTACATTTCCGACATTTGTCATTGACGAAGGCTGAAGAAAACCTGGGGAAAAGCCTCTGTTAGGGACGACAAGCTTGGCGGGGTTCGAACCTCGGATTTCCGCTTATCAATTTGTGCCTTAAAGACCTTGGCCATCCGTGTTAATGATAACAATAATGCATGTTGCCCGAAAATAAGCTAAAAAAAGCGAGAGTCTAGTAAGGGGAATTATTGGTGACTGCATAGCAAAACCGGCTTGGTAAGCAGAGTTTAAAGTTGACCTATATTATGGTAGTCGCCATAGAAAGATTACTGCATCTGCCTTCTTCTTTCTCTTCCTATTATTATTATTATTATTATTATTATTATTATTATTATTATTATTAATCTGTTCACGGAGGAATAGAGAAATTAGGGGGAAAAAATAAAGAAAAATGTAGAAGGAAGTTAAATGTTGCCTTTTCTTTCCTTCCTTCCTTCTTTCTTTCTTTCTTTCTTTCGTTCTTTCTTTCTTTCTTTTTCTTTTTCTTTCTTTTTCTTTCAACCGTTTTATATCTCATTCCATCTAACTTTTTCTTTCGTTATTATGTCGGTCCTGGTGGTGTAGTGGTAACCATACTTGCCTCGTAAACCCAAGATCGTGGGGTTCAATCCCGGCCAGGGTCGATGGATTATTTTGGGCGTAAAACGCTTAAGTATGGCTTCCTTCGGGAGGGAAGTAAAGCAATGGGCCCCGTGTCGTAGATTTACGGCATGAAAGGGAACCTCAAGCCTGAGAGAAGAGGCCTCTGAGCAAAATTTATCGGCCGTTTCACGCCCTGATTTGAATGGGACGCTGATGACCTGAGATATTAAAGGGCGTCCATAAATAAATCAAATCAACAACAACCATTCGTTATTTCTTTTATTTTGCATGTTTTGTTCTATTTTTTTTATCTTTCCTTATTTCTTTGTCTCTTTTTATTTTTTCTAGTTATTGTTCTATTTTTTCTAGTTCTTTATTTCTCTGTCTCTCTGTCTTTCTTTCCTTCTTTCCTCCTAGTATTTATCGTTGAGTTTTCCGTTTCTGTCTTCTACTACTTGAATTATACAAATTTCTTTTTCGTTGATGTCACTTATTTTCGTTAAGACTTTTACTATTAAGCATAATAACGCAATTTCTGTTATATTATATAATGATCCCTTAACGGTTCTTTCCAGAACAGCTGGACCCGGTATTTCGGGTGATGTTCAAAGATTTAAGGCAGGGAGAACTGTCTAAAAGGATGTTTAGTATTCTGCCACTTCTGGAAAGAACACACACTGACCACACCCTGTCCACAAAGAAGGGCTCTATCTGGGAAGCAAATCTTCTAAGTGGGAGGGTCAGTTCTCGGAAACAGCCACTGAAATTCCTCAAGGAAGATCCCCCCCCATCCTGCATGTATTGATCAGTGCGTCCACAGCGGGAAGAGGAGTTTGAAAAAACCTGATCAGAAGATATTTTTGCTGGGGGAAAAAAAATAAAATAAAAAAAAAGCGTTCAATTGAAGAAGCGAACCAGGAGCGCCGTATTGTCCATCTCTGCTTTTATGTTTGTCCTTTACTCCACCCCTCCAAGGAACAATGTTTACCGAACCACCACCCAGGGCTTATATACGGCCAGAGTCTGCCGCTGGAGGCAGCTCTAAAGTGTTTGCACAAGGTTCCAATATCCCGAACTAGCTTCATGCGGGGGTGGGCGACGACGAGGGATAAAGCAGGCACCACGACGACGACCAGACTAACTATACTCTTTCGATATCGTATCAAAATTATTTTGTTTTCATTTAACTGCCGGCCACTCTTTATTAGTTACAAAAGTGTTCCATGTTTACCAGGAAGAGTAAATGCGTGAGAAATGTACATAAATAAGCCTAAAGATCTACGAAAAACATTTCTGTGTTAGACGCAAATAAACGCATTTATTTTAAAAGGTTTTCTCCATAAACTCTTAACATCGTTTGTTTGGGCCAATAAATTGAAATTGAAATTTATTGAAAATATATCCCAACAGACTACATAATATATTACACTCAAATTTCATACTTTATTAATTCATTACAAAATAAGACCTAAAAGTAAAATAAAATATCACCAATCATACTTATTAGATATTTTCTTTCTATAGTTGCTTGTTTACATTCTGATCTCAAAACACACCACTCCAGGTTATTAGTGTATTGGTGACCATCATATTTATTGCTGTATTTCCTATCCTTGTTTATATTTATTTGACCTATTGTACATCTCTTTTTCTTCTTCTTAATCATTCTTATCTATTTCTCTCTAAATTTGCCCAAATAGTTCCCCATCATTTTTATATTCTTATCTCGTTTTACAGTTAAAATCTTTTTAATTAATATTTCCCCTATCTAAATTCTTCCCATTTGGTTGTCAAGCGTCTTCTCTACATAACTTTGTTTGCTTACGGTATAACAAACAATGAAAATCCCTATTTGTTTCTACAAACATTGGACATTTTTACATCTTTATCATATCTTAACCCTTTTAAATTCATAAAACCAGTTCTAGCCCAAACAAACCATTCTCTACTTGCCTTATCACATTGTTCTATATATTTTTCCTACCCCATACTGTTTTTATTTCTGTACAAAGTCCCAATGTACTCTTTTCTCTCAAACTACCTAATATTTCTTGTCTTCCAATATCTTCCAATCTTAGGTTACCGCCACGGGTGGCCGAGGTTGTTAACGCGCGGACACGTGAGCGGGAGGTCTGGGGTTCGAATCCCGCCAGAACCGTCCTCCCTGACTGAGGTTTTTCCCACATTTTCCTCAGTCCTCATAAATGGCAAATGCCGGGGAGGTACCCTAAACTTAGACCTGGAACGTTTCCTTCCTAAAAAATCCTTTCCCAATATATCATTTCATCATCAGTGTCCACCGACTGTGGTGCCTCAGCAGTAAAAACGGGCGTTAAGCAATATTCCAAAAAATCTTGAGTTTATTTCTTCCCAGTATCCTTTGTTTTGATATTCCCTATTTATCCATTAGTTTCCCGTACCTATCTGTTAAAGTAAACTACATATATGCATTGAAATAAAATAAGAACAATAGTTTTTGAAAACAAGTGAAATCAAATTATTAGGGAGGGAATGGGGGTTTAACTGAAACCCAACATTTAAAAATCGCTCTAGTGGCATCAATGTTTGCTTTTTCGCGGGATATCATTTAAATAAAATCAGAAAAATAGTATCTGAAAATGAGGGAAATCGACCATTACGAATAGTCGGTCCTGGTGGTGTAGTGGTAACCATATTTGTCTTCTAAACCCAAGGTCGCGGGTTCAAACACGGCCAGGACCGATGGATTTTTTCGGGCGTAAAAATCCTAAGTATGGCTTCTTCGGAAGGGAAGTAAAGCCGTGTCTTACATTTGCGGCACGAAAAAGAACCTCAAGCCTGAAAGAAGAGGCCTCTGAGCAAATTTGTCGGCCGTTTCACGCCCAGAATTGAATGGGACGCTGATGACCCGAGAGTTAAAGAGCGTCCTTAAATAAATAAATAAAAAAAAAAAAAGACATTAGGAATGGTGTTTTACCTGAAACGAAAAATCGTTCTAGCGGCGCCAATATTTATTTATTCAAAAAATCAGTATATATCATGAAAATAGTTTCTGAAAATCAGGGATATCCAGCTATTTGGAGTGGGGGTAGCTGAAAACCGAAATGTAAAGAGTGGAAGTTATAGCGAAATTTAAAAATCTCAATGAAACTCGGTATACGCTATTGAAACAAAATAAGAAAAGTGCTTTCTGAAAATCAGCGAAATCAAATTATTAGGAGTGGGGGTTTAACTGAAATCCAAAAATTTAAAAATGACTCTAGCGGAACCAATATTCGTTTTTTTTGTAACAAAACTAGGTATATACCATTTGAATCAAATAAGAAAAATAGCTCCTGAAAATGGAAATATTACAAGCGGGGATTTAACTGAAGGCCAAAATTTAAAAATTGCTGTAACGGCAAGAACATTTGTTTCTTCGCAACAAAATTCGGTACATACTATTTAAATAAAATAAGAAAAATAGTTTCTAAAAATTAGGAAAATTAACAGTTGATGTACACTTCAAAACCGATATTTAAAAACTCTTGTATTAATATTCTCTGTGTTTTAAAACAAAAGGGCACATTAATTCAGAATATAAAATGTATTTATACCAATGCATATGTTTTATATTAACAGCATGTCATGAAGACAGTAAATGTGAAATATTAAACTAATATGGTTTGAGAATTATATTTGAATGTAACAGCGCTCTGTAATAGCCTTCAGAAAACGTTTACGTTACATGCTTTTACTTAAATAAATTTTGAATTAAATTTCAAAGTCAATGAAAATAGATGAAAAATTTGACTTTATATTGTTGGTAGTGTATATTGTTTAGTACATTGCAATTGTTTTTAAATAGTAACATGTTTTTGTTTTATTGAAACATAACGAACATCGTCTTCTTAAATACACAATGTAACTTGAAACTTTCTGTTATTTCTCTATTTTAGTGAATGTAAAGATGATATCAAGAGCTCATGCATAAACATGGTTACATTTAAAAATGTTTAAAAATACCCAAACAGCGTAACTTAGTCAATGAGTGATCATATATTTCATTTAATTTATAGTATACCATTAATTATGTGGTAAAAGCTTAGTAATAATAATAATAATAATAATAATAATTATAATAATAATAATAATAATAATAATAATAATAATAATTCTAAAAATGTGGTTTCTCTTTTGTGATATTTATAGATCGCAAGAATCCTAATTTTGTTCCCCTAATAGCACACAGTAATGCCATCATAACTTGCTTAATTTCATTTATAATAATTGCATAAATTGGATTTTATATTCATTCTTAAAATAGTTGAACTTGGTGAGGAATTCGCTTAGTTTATGAATCTGTTGATTGACGGACTTTTTTCCAATTTGGCAAATGCTTCTAGAGTACTATATAAAAACTCGCCGTATTCGATCTTTACTACTTGATCCAAAATGTTCCTATTAGTTCAACAACAGTTGATACATCAGAGATTGAATTGAAGGGACTAGAAAGAGATAAGTGCTTTCATTCCTTGCACAATTCTAATAAAACCTCACAGGTGCAAGTTGCCTTGATAAGGAATGTGTTGTTATCTTGACATGACAAATACTGCAGGCCAACGCAAATACAGGCATCACGCCGCCGGCGTTTCCAATCAACCTGTCAATAAAACATCAGAATTGTCACCTTTATGATAATACTGTGTGTATACAGAACACTAGATCAGCAGAATTAATTAAAACTGGTCAGATGGCAGAAGGTGCAAAACTCATATATGAGTACATCGCAAGCTCGGAGTGTAAGGGCAGATAATGGCCTGAATGTCTTTTACTTTAGCCTCTGCTAGAAGCAAAAATATATGACTCACTTACACGCTCAATACTTTTTGTTTAAATTTCTTGGCGTTCGATGATACGCTATGCTTCTTAACTTTAAACTACATTGGTCTTGTTTCATTTGTTCTGGGCTAATATTATCCCAGCCAGGACCGATGGATTTTATCAGGAGTAAAAATCCTTCAGAAGGGAAGTAAAGTCGTGGGTCCCGTGTCGTACATTTACAGCACGATAAAGAACCAAAAGCCTGAAAAATGAGGCCTCTGAGCAAAATTTGTCGGCCGTTTCACGCCCTGAATTGAATGGGACGCTGATGACCTGAGATGTTAAAGAGCGTCCGTAAATAAAACAAATAAAAAAAATCGACTAATATTAATTCCTCTATTGTAACCAATGTTCCAGTTTATGCATTCCATTCCCCCTCCCACATACCTCCAAGGGTGGCGGAGGTCGTTAAGGCGCGGACTCGTGAGCGGGATGTGTTCGATTCCCATCATGATCGTCCTCCCTTACTGAGATTTTATCCAAGCTTTCCTCTATCCTCATAAATAGCAAATGCCGGGGAGGTACCTTAAACTTTGGCATGGAAAACTTCCTTCCTTAAAAAAAAAGTCTCCTTTCCCAATTTATCATTTCAATTTATATATCGCCAGTGTCCACCACCTGTGGTGCCCCAGTAGTAAAAACGGACATTAAACTCTACTCAAAAAAAAAAAAAAAAAAAAAAAAACACTAGGGCGGAAGTATGCATCATTTTCATAAGGGTTCTTATTTTTCAGAGTTATCAATCATTATCTAGTTTATTATACACAAACTGGTGCAACGGTGATGGTTTTGTGGAAATAGCCACATAAAAGTACCGTTAAATCTGTTAATACCACTCAACTTAAACCTAACCTACATGTTACATTTAAAAATTGTAATAGATCGATGTCATTCTTAAAATTGTTCTCTACGCTGTTATCTAATGCATTTATACTGTAGGTACCAATCGTGATATCACACTACGCCGCCTTTTTCTCCTCGGTTCGATTTTTACTATAAAAGTCTACGAACTTATTCGAAGTGGCGAGTTAATTATTAGCTTTCAACGCTTTGATCACCTTCTGCTTAATGTAACACCTTTATTTAACTTTTTTCAACATTTCACCAAGTTCCTCTCTTATTTTAGATCACTGGACTCATAAGGAAGGGATAACAGTAATATTATGCAATTTATTAGTCTTCAAATATATCGCCTGTAACAGTTAACTGGTATGAATCTTTGATCCAAGTATGTTTTTACATATTTCGCATATATTAAAGGTAAATAATCACTGAATTGTAGAATATGTCATTTTAGGGTTAAAATTAAAGAGAATATGTTAAGTGATCCATTTAAAGATAATTCCGAAATGCAAGAATTAAACGAAAACAATACTTATATTTGTCAACGAGGAATTATATATAAAAGCTTTAATTTCATCAAAATTATGAATAAACAATTTATTATTGACTTAACAGAGGAAATACACCACAGCTAGATTCTCAATTTGTTACCACACAGTATTTCTGTAACTGCTTCAGAATGCGGTCATCGTTACTTATGTCCTTTATTCACTAAAGCGATATCCTACAACTGAAAATATGCATTTACTTTGCTTTACTAGATTTCTCACTATCTCTTCACTTCTCCTATGTATTTGTTCACTACCACTAACTATTCACCGGTAACACCACATCTCTACCCCTTAGCTACTATCTTATATGCGTCTAATTATTCTAAAGTACTTATTTACAACTTATAATTCTCTACATCTTCCATGTACTCGAAACCGCGTCATTTCAATCACCAGTCAAGCGTCTAAATCATTACGCTACAAGAACCATGCTCAAGCAAATTTGAAAATATTCTTCATAACTAACTTAAAACCTATCAAAATGTATTATAAGTTCTAACAAATTACTAAACGAACTATAATTATGCATAGTAATTTATAAAATTTAAGGGAAAATAAACAATATTGTAATTCACGACGTCACCAAAGTAAGAACTCGAAAACATTAGTTGTTAGACCAGACGCCATATAAACGGAAAAAAGTGAACATCTACCTATTACTACTTCAGAATAATGGTCGAAGTTAGATCAGAAATGAGTGTAAATTTAACCTCGATAGTTGTGAAATACCAGAAGTTATGCAAAAACGAAAAACCTTTTTAACCGGCAAAATAAAGTCAGAAATGCGTGAAAATTTACCCTTAGTAGTTGTGAAATACCATGTAGATAGGCAAAAACGAAAAAAACACAAGGCAAATTTGTAACTTTTCAAGAAATAGTTACAAAACTAAAGTGGTAAAACCACCTATGTTCGAATTCATTTGTAATGATCCAGTTTTTCTTCATAAAACCGTTAGTACAAAAAAAAAATGCATCATCAGTTCATTCCTAACTTAATTTTGTACAACTGAAAAACGTACTAACCTAACCTAACCTGACTGGAAAAATTACTAAAACAAATATAACTGGATTTCTAGCGGCGTTTTAAGGGACAGTTGGGTAAATATGGAATTAGTAATTAATTCAAATATACACACTAATCTTAACGCTAACATCGCGTGAATCCTAGAAGCCGGTGCACTCATTGGTTTGCTGCGGCGAGCTACGGTCTGATAGCCTATGCTCACCTCCTTTTCGTAAGTATAAATTGATAGCCGATTATGTGGTACTAAGTTAGCGGATAAATCGTTATAATGTAAAGGCAGCGCTATGTTCTGAAGTATTGAAAGTAATGGAATGAGTAAAACGTGTTGTATTTGTGTAAAAAGTGTACCCCTAAAACATAGGAAAGTGCGGTAAATGTGTTTTATATCCTGCGTTGATCTTATTGCAGATGCACTTAACACACAAGAATTCTATAGTGTTAAATTCGTGCGAAAATCTATCATATATGAATGTAAAGTGCACCACTCTGCATAATCCATGGGCATAACGACAGGAACGGTGTGCATGCTCGCGTCGCTTGTCGAAAATCAGAGAATGAAACGTGTAATTTTGGTATTATTACTGAGATGATATACGAAACAAGTGAGTGCTGCAACATACTGAGTACGTAATGAGCGTATTTTTAATGTTAAATTTTCAAATTAAATATTTAGTCCCATAACATGTTCTGATCAGTTATTAAGATGGTCTTTGTTAGAATTATTATACTATTTTTCTGTAAAGAGCACTTCTACGCCTAGCAAAACGATCATATAAATGGTGGAAGTAGTTCCTCTTAACCACAGAAAGAACGTGTTATTTTGAAGATTTATTTTAAAAACATTTTGCTATTCCTGAAGTAACTAAATTGCTTAGCTTCTGCAGCTGCCATGACAACGAACAAAAGATGGTTAACAGTTCACCCGATATACCATAAACATTAAGGAATTATTTATAATTAGACATAACATAACGTAAACACGAGAGCTTGAGATTAAACAATTCACAATTACTTACGTAGACATATAACAGAAGTTAATGAACATCCTAGAATATGGCCCTGTTCTGTTTGGAAATCTTGTTACGACCATATCACCACCATAAATAAGTAAGATTTCAAATTACTCTACACTACTAAACTCTTCCATCTTAAAAAGTGACGTCGTTTGTTTCACTTACGCATATAAACAAACAGTTGAAATTAGATGAAATATGAGTACAACAGTTGAAGATCGACATTGCAAAACACGCACAAATGTATTTGGTTCTTGGGTTTGCAGTACTGATTTGCGACGCAGCAATTGTCGCGGAAATAACAAATATTACGCGATTTACAATCAGAAGACTGTGAAAATTATGACTGCAAAATAAGTGCTAACAGGGAGGGAAGGAGATTATCTTAACATTTTACATGAGAAACATCCCCAAATTTGAATGAACTACGTACATTTTATATTTAAAAGCAACCAATTACAAACATATTCTCAAAAATCGCTTCAATTAATAACAACATGGTACTAAGCTTTTCCTTTATGTTCTTCACAAAGAAGAATTTTATACCTGGAAAGTCACATATCCCCTTCCAGGATGTATAAATGAAAATGTTTGTAGAAAAGTTGAACCAATGATGGAATACATTTTATTTATTTTAAATAAATTATCAAAGATGTTTTGACAAAAATTACAATTCTATTAAAATTTCTTTGTGTATTTGGGTTTAATCCCTTCACTGTACACTAGAGTTACCAATTTTTTTTTTTTTTTTTGGAGAAAAGGGAGCACTTCAAGCGATGTTTTTATACTATATTAATAATATAGTTAAAATGCATTTTATATACTTAGAGGAAGTAAATTCTCTTTTGTATATAGAGAAAATTTTGAAGAATGCCAGTCCTTACTACAGAAATACAAAGCAAATATTTAACCACTTGTTGTCCATGGCCAAGGGCGATCGAAGTCGTTATAGCGCGGACTCGTGAATGGGAGGTCTGGGGTTCAAAATCCGCCAGGACCGTCCTCTCTGACTGAGGTTTTATCCAGGTTTTCCTCAGTCCTCGTAAATGGCAGATGCCGGGGAGGTACCCTAAATTTAGGCCAGGAACGTTTCCTTCCTTAAAAAATTCTTTCCCAAAATGTCATTTCATCTCAGGTATCATCAGTGTCGCCGCTATGGTGCCCCAGTAGTAAAGAGAACACTATTAAAAAAAATCTTTGCATCCTTCGTATCACAGCTCGGTGATCTATACGTCTCTTGACTACCGCTCGGCCTCCGCCTGCACCGGAACAGGACACCACGAGCTATGACCACATTGTTGAGCATTATATTTTTTGCAATTTAAAATTATTAAGATAATTTAGCTACAACATACATGAGTATTTGTTGTTACGAAAGCAGCAGAAATAATTACTGTTTGGATAAGTCTAGAAGTTTTAATAATTAAATCTGGCATTGAAGCTCTAAAAGGAAATTACGATAGCAGAAAAAAAAAACAAAGTAAATAGCCTGAATATCATTAAAATGACAAATTGCTGTTTCAGGCTGTACATCAAGAAGTGTCTTGGATGCTCCGAGAGGATCGGCCCCGAAGAGCTGGTCATGCGAGCCCTGGACAGCGTGTTTCATCTGCGATGTTTCGTGTGTGTGGTTTGTGGGGCTAGACTTCAGAAGGGGGACCAGTTTGTCATCAAGCAAGGCCAACTCTTCTGTCGCCCTGACTACGAGAAGGAGGTGGAGATGCTGCAGGGGTACGCCCAAGGTATCCACCTTGCATGCACGTAGCTTAGAACAGCCGCCATCATCACCACTCTCTGGCGTTAGACACCAAGGTTTGTTTGCTCTTTATGAGCCTATCTGGTCTTCTTGTCAGAACTTTTTGGTTTTCTCATTCTAAAACAATACCTTTTCATTTTAGTGATTCCATCTCTCTTCATTTCAACCAACAGAGTCAAGCTACTACATCAACTTGGGAATATGAACAATGAAATGCTGTCAAGCTGAACTTTGTTTACCTGACATGGTTACTTCATTTTTGTTAAATTCAGTTCAGTTCAATTTTATTTGTCCGATTTATTGAGTTTACTTTCTGCTTATTTTTTATGTTTTGGGAACAACGTTCTGTTCTAGGAAGTCCTTTGAGTAATACTTTGATTAATAACTGAAAACACACGCATATACATCAAGTATAGTGCCATTTTGTTATTTTTGAAGCAACTTTTGAGACAATTGACATAATTGACGTAATGAATTGAAATTTGGGGATGTTTCTCAACGAAAATGACATACGAGGGTAGATGCATAAGTTTCCAGCCTCGTCGATCAGGAGTATTGTCTTCACAAAACCCTTATCTGGTGTCATGCCTTATCTGTTAAGTAAATAATTTGCAGCTATAGCTTCCGCTCTGCTGTGTTCAGTTGTTCAGATGCATAAAGAAGGCTATGTGTACAATATTGTGATATGTTCAGAATGGAGTATCCAGATGTTATTAAGTTCTTCACAAAAAAAAAAAAAAAAAAAAAAAAAAAAAAGGATTTACTCAAAATGAAATTAAAATTCGATTAGACGGTGTATACGGAGAAGCATCCCCTTCATATTCTACCGTAAAAGAATGGGTCAAACTTTTTCGCATGGGTCAAGAAAGCATTGAATAAAAAGAGCGTACAAGTCGGTCCTTGGAGGTGCTCACTCCTGAAAACATCGCTCTTGTGGAAGAAGAAATTATG
Source organism: Metallyticus violacea (assembly GCA_030762175.1). Lineage (NCBI taxonomy): Eukaryota > Metazoa > Arthropoda > Insecta > Mantodea > Metallyticidae > Metallyticus > Metallyticus violacea. Next base: position 21,586,026 of record CM060837.1, on the reverse strand, counting down.
GAAGACCGACGACTCAAAGTTACAGAAATATCAGCAAGGTTGGGTCTTTCTAAAACAACAGTCCTTCGAATTATTCATTAACATTTAAACAAGAATAAGGTTAATGCAAGATGAGTGCCTCGACTTCTTTCCTCAGTCCAAAAGCAGCAACGAGTCATCTGTTGTCAGGTATTTTTGGAGCTCTGCCGTGGCAACGAGAGAGAAGTTCTCCAAACCATTGTTAACAGCAGATGAAACTATGGTCCTCTACTATGATCCCTTGTCCAAAAGAGAATCAATAAAGTGGAGTAAATCTGACGAAGCACCTCTCTAAAGGTCAAGGTCACTCAGTCAACCAAGAAGATCATGGTCACAATCTTTTGGGACTGTGAAGGAATACTCTTCATTGACTTCTAGGAAAGGAACACCGCAGTAAATGGGGAGTACTATGCTGGCCTACTGCACAGACTATGTGCTTACATCAAAGATAGACGCTATAGCCGTCGTTCACATAGCATTACCTACCTCATTATGCACCTAATGCATTGTTAGTTTTCACAAAGTCTGTGCACGATAGGCGGCTAATGCTGGCCCCACAACACAAAATGAAAATAATGGGTCTAGCATTATAGCAACTCACTCGCTACCACGATAAGCTAGCCCGAATGGCACAGGTTCATGGGTTCACCATAACCACCCCGAGACGAAATATGCGTCAATGCAGTAGAAACAACCTGTCTAACCTGCGGAAAAAAATATCAAAGGCTCACTGCTGTGCAACTTCAAGGTCAAACCGTAAATGCCAACTCCTACTGTAACATCCTCAATAAAGTTCGTAAGCCCAGTCAACGGAAGAAACTGGAACCCCTCACAAAGGCGTATTGCTCTCCAATGACAACGGCATTCTCATACTGCCAACAAAACAAATGGGACGCTGCGGAATTTCATGTTGGAAGTCCTTGAGCATCCTTTGTACAGCCCCGAATTCGCTCCAAGGGGTTTTCAAATAATTTTATACTTCTTGAGCTCACGGGGTTGTGAAAAGACGAGACAAATGCCTGAGTGTACAATGAGAAATAAATGTATTTTTAAAATCAATCAGTACTTTCATTTATTTAAATTCCCTATCCATTTGTATCTTACTTAATGCCAGGCTCTTCAATCTTTGCTAATTGCATGACCACCTATTATTATAGCTGAGCATTTTCTAGCACTGTAACTGGCTGCAACATATAAATCTATCGGAGCGCCGTATTGTAGGACGTTTTATTTTCCTTTGTCAGGTGCTTGCGTAGTTTCATTAAACAATCAGATCTGAGGATCGTGTGTTTACATTATGTTGTCTAATTTTCATTGTGAATATTCCCTTAATATTTTTCATACGTCGGAAAAAATCTGTTAACGACCTAGGATGTAATGAAAGCTGCAGAGGCTAATAGTTGAATTGCTATGTTGCAAAAAAGTACAAGAAAAAAAACATGATTATTGCAGGAATAAACAATAGCATAGTACAATTTATTTCATAAATGTTCTCAAAATGCCAGAGGAAAGTCATAGGTCACCTTACACCCTATATCCAGGATATGACAGTATCACAAAAAATAAAATACTTTTTCAGGAACTATTTTGTTGAATTTAACCATGGCAATTGCTGCTAATGATATCCGTCTAAGGTCCCAATACGGTATTAAAACGTTTCAGCGTTGAATAATCACCACAGCCAACAAGAAACACTGGAAAAAGTCAAGGTAAGTGGTAGTACTGAAAGTAAATATTTTAAGTCGACGTTCTCCGGAGGCTTGACAACAGCTGTGAGTATATTTATTAGCTTCATTACTGTAATGTATTGATCTGTTACATTTTTATGAATATTATCATAAACAAGATGCATGCTTATATTAACTTACTTTTATTTGTAAAAGTTGTAATAAATACTGGGAGATCCAATTATATTTCCACCGCAGATATCGTAACTTAACCATGAATTCACGCGCTTGTCACTCGCCGGTAAGGGAAGTAATGCAGTATCGATAACGAACAACATATATGTTAAATTTAAGTAATATTAAAAAAGTGAATGTTAAATTGCCTTCTTCTTCAAAAAGATTTGCTACATACACAAGAAATGAGGTTATTCGCTACAGCTCTCCATTCTCCTTCCTCCCCTCTCCAATCATAAAAGTCACAGGGATGGGTCAGAGGATCAAGGGAGGTCAAAGAAAAAAAAAATTACGGGGTTTAACGCCCGTTTTTACTACTGAGGCACCACAGGCGGTGGACACTGATAATACATGAGATGAAATGATATTGGGGAAGGATCTTTTAAGGAAGAAAACGTTCCAGTCCTAAGTTTAGGATACCTCCCCGCCATTTGTCATTTATGAGGACTGAGGAAAACTTGGAAAAAACCTCAGTCAGGGAGGACGGTCCTGGTGGGATTCGAGCCTCACACCTCCCGCTCACGAGTCCGCGCCTTAACAATCTCCGCCACCAGTGGGGGTTGGTCAAGGGAGAATAATTATATTCTTTAGCACTTTGTTGAGCTAGTTCATTTTCCGTTGCAAAATCCTATTGGAAAACGCAAAAGCATACCCGCCCTTCGCCATTTCTTCAATAAGGGACGCAAAATTATATCTGTATATTTTCAGACATTAACGCTAGATCCAAATAAAATAATTAGCATCCAGGCATCATTCTCGAAACCATCTCCGAAATTCACAGAAATAAATTGATAACTCATTATATAGTACGTAAAAACTCTCTGTTCATTTTCTAAAATATTAGATACACGACTATGTCTAAACCATTTTTCAACCATTCCGACTAGAAAGAGGAGTTAGCCAAGGCGATCCAATCTCTCCCAAACTCTTTACCTGTGTAATGGAGCATATATTTAGGAAAATGCACTAGCAGAATAAATTCGGAATCAACATCAACAAATTTAAGATTTTCCGACTATGTAGTCTTATTCGTCAAAACATCGAAAATATGCTCGAACAATTATGTGAGCAGGGAAAAAATACAGAGCTGTAACTAAACAAACTGAAGACACAGTTAATTTCAAACGTACCTAAAACCCGATAAAAATAAATGGAACAGTCCTCACATATATAGGACAACAGATTTCCTTTCATGATAAAATGGAAAAAGAAGTACAAAGAAGGATCTCATTAACCTGGAGAGCATTTTGGGCCCTTAAGTTTATATTGCTAGACTAAACACTAATTAAGAAAATCAGATTCCAGACTCTCGAAACCTGTGTATATCCTGCATTACTATATGGGTGCCAGACATGGTCAATAACAGAAAAACAAAATTCAAATATGCCAAAGTAAAATGTAACTCAAGAACCTGGGGAACAACTTTGAAGGACAAAATACCTATAGTATTAATAAATCAGTTATCTCAGACAACAGACATCGCACAAATAGCTACCAGAAGCAGATGACAATGGGGCGGTCACGTCGCAAGAATGCAGGACAATAGGTGGACCTACAAGATCTCCATGTGGGACCCCAGGATAGGAAAAAGTGCAGAAGAAGATGAACAGACCTCTTCAAGTAACATGCAGGTCAAGAGTAGCAAGAGGGAGAGAAAAATTAAAATCTCTCGAGAAGCAACTAGTGCAGTGAGAAATGGAGTAACCAAAGACTGTCTTAAACAGCAGACGAACAACTAGCGAGGAATAGCTCACCACGTTAGGAAAAAGCGAGCATTCCCTACTTGTTAGCAGACGTTTGCCCTTAAGGGATACAATAGGCTATCTTTACCTTTATATTAATGTCTAAACGTAATTAAATTCCTTCAAAAGAGAGAAAGACTGAAAATTATTCCCATACACATACCAAGAGTGGAAGCATATTATACAAAGCTCTGAACATGTTTAAATGGTACTGGTGATAAAGAATATGAAGTAATTACATTACCAGGAATATATCGATTGAAATGTCAGAGTTAGAAATCATATAAAATGAAAGCAAAAATTAAAAAATATGATGATAAACCTCCGTCTCTCTCGAACCGCTTGATCAACTCAACAGACCTGCGTCCTTGTCCACCTTCATCATGAGCATCAGTTCGGCCTTCTTTAAATTTCCTACACCATTCACACACAACGCCCTCACTCATACAGTTTGCATTATAAACACGGCTCATTTTGTGATGAATTTCTGCTGCACTATTCCCTTCTGCCTGTAGAAAACGAATGACGCTTCGCAACTCACACTAGGCGAGGGAATCAATCATGCCGGCCATGTTGAAGTGCCCGTAGCTCAACTCCAACTGATGCATTGAACTTGGCCTTGGGGTAGTAGCGCAGTAGTGCAGATCCGCCTCCTTATGCTTGTCTGGTCACGTAGCAGAGCGATCGGAGGTTGAAAAAAAGCCCTAGTCGTTCATTATTTTTTGGCATATGCACTGTTTAGATTGTTGTAGTGTGTTCATTTATTATTGGCAAAAAAGCCCGTTAAGGAGAATGTCCATTGGTGGTAATTGTCAGAAATTTGCAGAAGCAAATCTTTGTTTCAATCTGATTGGTGTTTGGGAACGCTAGGAAAGACTTAGTTGGGAATAGTACACAAAACAGGTAGGGCACATAAGGTGTCACGCCTTTCCCCCAACCCAGAAACATACACAGTTAAACTCAATATTGTAAAATCAGGTACGAGTAGGTATATTTCATACAATATAAATAGCTAAAAAACCTTTTGCACAGGAGAATACTCGTGTGACGACCTAGTGCCGGCCGCCAGAGCGCAAGACGGTCGGCGAGGACCCAAGAGGCCCCGGACCATCCTCACCACGCAGCAGAGAAGGGCCTTCAAAGCCTCTTTCGAGATCAGTCCCAAACCCTGCCGCAAAGTGAGGGAAGCCTTGGCCAAAGAGACTGGGCTCAGTGTCCGAATTGTTCAGGTAAGGTCTGAAATAATATCTCTAAGAAATTATAGATCTATTGGTGACTTAGTCCGACAGTTTGCTCAAGTGCTTCTTTGTCAATTCACATTCGATGACTGTTCTTTCTAAATCAATATTTACTTCATATCCTTTTCTTTATGACAACGTGGCAGTCAATTTCAAACAAAATATAGTTTTATTAAAAATAATTTTGGAAAATACAGCTGTAAGAACACAATTAGGTTTGTAGTAACGAAAGATCTGCAGCACATGATTTCATTTTGACAGTACTGGCTACTGTCCTTAGGAAAATTTTCCCCGATGACAATTAATTTCCCTATAGAAGTTGCTTTACCTAATGTTTAGCTCTTTCATAAAAAAAGTATCTGACCGCATAGAATTTAAAGAAAATCTTTTAATAATAAGCGCCCCGCTTATAATCACATGAAATTTAATACTAAATTTTAAATACTTTTTTTTTTAAAAAAATAGATAAAACATACAGACTAATATCTCTACCTATTTCTGTAAAATATTTTAAGAATAATGTACAGCCCTTTTAAAATAATTGAGCGCACTCTGAGAACAAGAAATATTCTGTCATCACCACTTTTAGAGCGCGATTCACACGTATCAATATCTTCCAATATTCTATCTCTCTTGTTGCTTTACATGAGGGGTGTTTTTTTATTCATTTATTTATGGACGCTCTTTAGCATCTCAGGTCATTAGCGTCCCATTCAACCCATGGCGTGAAACGGGCGACAAATTTTGCTCAGAGGCCTCTCTTTCAGGCTTGAAGTTCTTTATCGTGCCGTAAATGTACGACATGGGACCCAAGGCTTTACTTCCCTTCCGAAGGAAGCCATACTTAGGATTTTTACACCCGAAAAAATCCTTCGGTCTTGGCCGGATGCGAACCCGCGATCTTGGGTTTAGGAGGCAAGTATGATTACCACTACACTACCAGGACTCATGATGAGGTGTGTAAATAGAACAAATTACGTATAAGACGAGTGGCTCAGAGGTTAGAGCATGTTGACAATACCAGACATGTTGTCTAAAGTGCAGTGCATAAAAGTATTTCTTACCCTTACTTCGCATTTTCATATTAAACTAACACAGTTTTCCAAAAATTTTGGTGATATATTACTTATTAGCTATGTACAGGATGATTCTAAAGTCGTTCCCTGATTTTGGGGGAAGATAGAGTGGAAATGCTTATATCAGAGGATAGAGTATCTCTTCATATCATACAAGTGTTCCATGTGTCCTCCGTTACTGACGCGGTAGACAACAATCCTATAGTCAAGCTCTTGCCACACACGTCCCAACATCTGAAGGTCGATACCAGCGACTGCTTGCGTGATCCTCTCTCGCAGCTGTGCTAAATCTTGTGGCAAAGGCGGCAGGAACCGCGATCTTTGACATAACTCCATTAGAAAAAACACATAGGGTTAGATCAGGTGACCGTGGAGGCCACAGAAGAAGAGTCATCTCGAGTAGCACATCTGATCCAACGGCGAGTTTCGGCATTGGAATACTCGAGGATGTGTGGAGTCCCGTCTTTCTGATATATAATGTCTACGCTAGCTGCATGTAATTGTGGCATTAACTGCTGTTGAAGTATGTCCAGGTACACTGGACCGGTAACAGTTTTCTCCGCAAAGAAATATGGTCTGTACACTTTTGACGAAGAAACAGCACAAAACACATTGCTTAAAGGGGAATCACTGACGAGTTCTACCACAGCACCAGGTTTTTCCATGCCCCAAATGTGTATATTGTGACGGTTCACTTTTCCGGACAGGTGAAACGGCCTCATCACTAAAAATCGGTTCATAGCAAGACCGTCTTCTTCTAGCCGCTCTTGAAAATCAACATAGAAACAAAGACAACGATTATGATTCTCGGGACTCAGCGCCTGCAACAGTTGTATCCGGTATGGTTTCACTTTGAGTCGATGACGTAAAAACGCCAGACAGTTGACTGCGGAATCTGCAATTCCTGGCTCGCGCGATGTGTCGACATTTTAGGGCTCTTGACTAATGCTTTCTGCACCCTCAACGGTCTCAACCGACACTCTTGGCCGCCTGTTCGTTGTACATCGCATAAGCACCAAATCGTTTCAAACATTTTGTATCATGCACGAATTGTTTTGGCTGTAGTTAGTTCTTGTTGATGTTTTGTACTAAATCGTTGTTGTACCGTCAAATATTTAGCTAACGGTAACATGCAGAAAGCTTTATGTGTATTAGCGAACGTCATGCTTACGCTATAACTGCCCTCTAGCGGCTAAATCTACAACTGCACCATGGCGCCTATTACGAAGGCAAACTTGGAGAGATATTCTTTCCGTTGATAATGGTAAATACCCTTCTCTGTTTATATACTACCCTTTCAAGTCGAAAGGTTTTCCTTTTGCTCTTATTTTCACGAGTGTTCAGAATGAAGATTACATACATGTAGCATTTTTAAAAAGTATTTAAAATTTGAAAAATGTGATGTTATGACGTATTATATTACATGGTTTCTTAGCACCCTTTTCTATGACGATGTTATTTTGTTTTTATTTTGAAGAATTCAAATGGAAATGGATGCTAATTCCGCAATGTTTGATATTGAAAATGTGAATAACATTCCACAAGAGATTATAATGGAAGATTAGGTAGTTGAAGGTTTATTCACTCCTCAAAAATCGAAAAGTGTATACAAAAAGGAATATGAAAAGAGAATGTGTACATGGGAAAAGAGAAGAAGTTCATCTAATGAAAAAATCTTGTTGGCATGTTTGTTAGAATTAGTAAATATAATATAACATTTTTTTGCTAATTATATGGTAAGTAATTTAAAATTTAGATTCTTAGATTTCTTAATTTTTCCCGTCGAAGATTTGTACGCCTTCGACGCTCTGGTGTGTGTATCGCAAGTAAATTAAATGTAGTAGGATGAAGGAAGTTTTCTGTTATTATAACAGAGATTACCTAATGGTTTGAAATGAAGAAATTGTAATGTAATGTAATTTACTAATGAATTGCTTTTTCAATGTTCCCAAGACAATGTAAGTTAACTTATGATGATTAATAACTTATATTGTTGTTATAAAGAGTGAACAGCTTTTACGCAACCGGTGAGGCTGGCTGCTGTGTCGACGGTGCAAGTGACAGGAATCCACAGTAAATACAGTACGGCTTGTCGCGTACATTATTTCTAACATAACATACACTTAAAAATAAAAGTACAGTTCTCACGTATATTAAGCAAGGAGAAGCTGGAACTGCCTCCCTTCGTTCTTCCAGCATTTCTGACACGTGTTTAGGAAATTGCTCACTACACTCCGCAGTTCCCTCTGAGAAATGACAGCAATTTCTTCTCTGAGTACCGTACGTGGTTGTCCATGTTTCCTGTCAAGAATACTTCCCGTTTCACGAAATTTATTTACTAATCGTTGAATTACGAACATGAACACTAGGAAATTCCTCTTGAAATAATCTCCTTACGGCACGCGCTGATTCTGTACGCACGTTTAAATCATTCATGAACACTCTTTGGGGAATAGAATACTTGTATTGCCTCATTTCACTCAATGTACTGTATTGTATCGCCTAACAAACATGTGCTACTTGCGCAAGATTTCAACTCACACTAAAGCCTCGCGTAGCGGAGGGTAAATATACTCCCCGCTTCCGCCGACATAGTGCTACGGCCAGTCCCACGGTTGCGTCAAGCATTGCTCACCCAGTAGTTTGAAAACATTTGCAGGATGAAATGATTTTTGTGTTTGAATGTTGGTATGGCTGTTCGGGCGATGATTTTAGCTTTTTCTTACAGGCACGTTGTTTGAAATTATGTTGTGAAGGCGGTGATGACTTTATGGAATACTAATTGTAACCAGTGCCAGAATTAGGCAAATTGTGCTGGATTTATGGCATCATCAGAAGAATTTTTAATGCTAGGATTGCATAAAGAATTTTACCGTGCTAAATCATTTTTCCCATCCTGTACCATACATTTAAATATACGGCAAACTTGTGGAAGAACTAACTGGGTTTAGACTGAATTTATCAATTTATAGTCGGAGTATATTGCCGCCAAACAATATTATCATTTGTTTCTATTCTTGAGGTGTCTATTACTAGCCTAGTTATAATTATATTTTCGCACTTCATTATGCGCAGAAAAAATCCAAAGTTAAGCATTTTGTAAGAAGACATCGTTAAGTAATATAATAAATATGCATGTAGAAATACACAATTGCAAAGCGCACTGGTAGATGGGTTAGGAGATCTTTTCAACAACTCACACTGGAAATATTCAGTTTTATTTCCAAAGAACGCAACTGAAAGGGTAATATTTTTACGGTAGTATATTGCTTTTCTCACTAATTCCAGTAATTTTTGTAAAACTTCATGTTTTGACATGTTCATGCAGAGAAATTAACCAACATTTGATGGCGCACCCACAAAAATCCTTGGATCGATACGCGTAAATCCAGTGCGATGTAAACAAAGGACTTAATCACGTGGAAACCGCACTCATCCTACCCTAACAGGCATTAAAACTGAACAACAAATAAACTGGCAACGAATTTTTTATAACTTTTGGGCACAGGATTTATTTAATTATATATATATAGTAAAGTTAAAGCTTGTTGGTTATAATTATTGATTTATTATATTTATTATTAAATACTTATACTTTCCTTAAGTTTAGATTTTATCTCTATGTAAATAGTGGTTGGAGATTAGAAATTGCGAAGCTATACTTTCTCTAATATAAATTTATTATCTACCAACGTTAAAGCCAAATTTGAGGGTTTTCTTAAACTTATTGATATAATAAGTTATTGTGGATTTTTTTGTAAAAAAATTGTTGAAACTTGCTGGAATAGAGTGTAAGTACAGAACCTTTGCGCGTGACCTTTGGCCTAGCTGCTCGCGAGCGCGTTGACCCCGGACGAAAGTTGACTGCATAGATAAAACAAGTACTGAAGCTCTTAATCACGGTATCACTGCACACTCTGCCACAGAGCTAACAGAACACACATACTAGACAGTGTCACATAAAACAACTGCTGCAGCGACTACACAGCCTTGCTGGTTACCTTGTGAATCACACGCTGTAACGAGAAGGCTTTGAATATTTCTTCGAGAGATGATTAATTTTTTTGTGTCAAAGGGTGTACTTCAGTCATGGCATTGTTATTTTTTTAATAGTGTTCAAAGCCAGTTTTAACTACTGAGGCATCACACATGGTGCACGATGATACAGGAGGTAAAATGATAAACTGAAGGAAAAATTTTTCAGGCATTAGTTTAGCTTACCTCATATGGGAATTGAGGAAAACCTGGTGGGTACCCCATCCCAGACCTCCCGCCCCCGAGTCCGCGCCTGAACAATCTCGGTCACCCCTGGCGTGTGGAGGACTCGGGTTCGCTTCCCGATCTCCGGTACCGGCTTAGGAATTTTTCTAAGTTAGAGAGATGTGCAATAGTGTTCCCCCCTGGGGGGCTGTCTATTGTAGGGGAGGCGTTCTTTATCTAGAAAGCAGCGTGATAGGTCAGTGGTAGGGGTACAGGCATGCTTCCCTGCATCACTGCCGTCTATCAATAAAGACGTAAGACGGAATTTGAGGCAGCAGAGGTTGCTGCGGCAGGCCTTGGCCCGATCTCGGGTTGTAGTGCCATAGAAGAAGAACAACAACACAATTTAGAACTCTTTTACTTATACACTTTTTAAACATGATATTTAATTGTACCGGCAAGAAACAAAGTCAGAAGTGAGAAACATACCTGCTCCGGAATAAAACAATAAGAGCGGACACTCCCATGAGCAAAGGCTGTGTTATTATAGCGATGCTACTCTTTTCTGGAAGACGTGGCATTTTTGCGACGTCAAATTGTGTAGGCTGTAGATACATGCTAAAATTTAAAAGTGTTACACGCTACCAAGATTTTATAATGATTCCCACGTTTTAACTCAATGAAATTTGTTGACAAACATGATATAGCGCCAAATGTCTGTCATGTCATGTATGTGTGTGAAGGACTATCAAAAAGTTTATCTACCCTTGCTGAAGAGCTGAACTTCCACTCGCTGTCTCAGAATGAAACAGGCAGAGTTACAAACCAATCTGCAGTAAGTACTGGAACTGACAGGATGGAAAGTAAATTGCCTTGCGGATGTAGAGTAAATAATTTGATTTTGTTTTTTAGTTGTGTTTAACGCCCATTTTAAGTACTGAAGCACCACAGACGGTGGGCACTGATGATACATGAGATGAAATGATAAACTTGAAAATTATTTTTTATATTTAAAGGAAGGGAACGTTCCGGGCCTAAGTGCAGGGTGTCTCCCCGGCATTTGCCATTTATGAGGATTGAGGAAAACCTGGAAAAAATCTCAGTCAGGGACGAAGCTCTGGAGGGAATCGAACCCAGTATTTTTTCTTCACAACAATGTTCGATATATATATATATATATACCATTTAAATAAAATAATAAAAATATTTACTAAAAATTAGGAAACTAAATCAATAGTAGTAGGGGTATACTTGAAAACCATAATTTTGCGTTAATTTTTTCCCTACATTGCTTTAAATTAAAAAGAAAATTAATTTAGCATATAAACTGTATTTATAACGATGGATATATTTTATATTTAACAAAAGTGTCGTCGTGAAGATAGCAAACGTGAAATAATAATCTAACATGTGTTTGAGAATTATATTTGTATGTAAGAGCGCTCTGTAATAACCTTCAGAAAACGTTTTCATTACATGTTTTTAATACAATAACATTTAAATTAAATTTCAAGCCAATGAAAATCGAAGTAACTTTATGCTATTTATGTAGTGGATGTAAAGATGATATCAAGTGCTCTTAAAGGCTCATAAACACGGTTACATTTAAAAATGTTTAAAAACACTCACACAATATTAATACTATACCGTTGTTTTTGGTTTAATAATAATAATAATAATAATAATAATAATAATAATAATAATAATAATAATAATAATAAAACGCTGTTTCTCTTTTGTAATGTTATAGGTTGCAAGAATTCTAATTTTGTTCGCCAAATACCACGCAGTGTTAGCATAGTTTATTTCATTTCATTAATTATTAAGTTTAATTTGGATTTTATATTAATTTTTATTAAAAGTTATTCAAGTAGGTGAGGAATTCGCGTAGTTTACGCAGGTCCTGTGGGACGGACATTTTATATTTTCATTTCCTCATTGCCATGTTGAACCCAAGCCAATTCCCCTGAGACTTCTTTCCATCTCTGCAGACCAAAACGTTTGTGTTATATCTTGTAGCTGGTGTCTTTAGTACATGGCTCCCTGAACTAGTCTTAAGCCTCGGTTGGCCGAGGTCGTTAAGGCGCGGACTCGTGAGCTGGAGGTCGGGAATTCGAATCCCGCCAGGACTGTCCTCCCTGACTGAAGCTTTTTCCAGGTTTTCCTCAGTCCTCATAAATGGCAAATATCGGGGAGGGGCCCTAAACTTAGGCCTGGAACGCTTCCTTCCTTTAAAAAAAAAATCCTTTCCCAATTTATCATTCCATGTATCTTCAATGTCCATCGTCTGTGGTGCCTTAGCAGTTAAAAGGAGCGTTACATTAAAAAAAAAAAACCCGTCATAAACGCACAGTTTGAGGTTCCTACGGAGAGCCACAGGACCCTTCTCTAAATATTGACTTGAGTTTCGTTTATATATTCAAATCTCTTACTCATATGCCACTCCATAACAGAATTCATTTAATCATAGAACTAAAAATTCCCTGTACTGTACCTATGGGGATGAATGGTAGACTAGCCTTGTGCGCAACCGGCTTATGGCGGCATATTAGCCGATAGTAGAAGTTACTGTATTGCGGTCCAAGCGTAATTGATTCACCGGCAACCACCATTTACCTTGTTTTTTAAATATAATTAAAAATGCATCAGCGTTTAAATTAATGTGAAAACTCGCTATTTTACAGTAAACAAGCTTTTCTGATGCAAACCTTGCTATTGCAGGCAGAAGAAGTTTTCACCTACAGAGCTAAGGATTAAAACCGTTAGAGTACCGGCTGTTAGATTTGACAACAACGTTGTCGTAAGTGCGACGGTTACATTTGCCGGATATTTTCGCCAGTGTTTACAAGCTCGCAGCGGGGCGGAAGATGACAAATGTTTAACATGTGCCTGCCCGACAAGTGCCCAAATAACAATCGGTCCAACAACACACAGCAGGAAGGGGAAACAAATTCAACTTCTCGTGCTGCAACACAAACGTTTACGTAATGGCCGAAACAGATTTGTCGGCAGGCAGTTCTAATAAACACGGGTCATTATCACTAAACCTATGCAAGAGCGCACTACAAAGACCCGTCCTCAAACATGATCGGTTTTGGGACGACCAGCTCCGTGTGTATGTGTGTTGGATGTTTACTTAATTTGATTGCGCACAGTTGGTGATTCAAACATGTTTTCCAGCCTGTATACACACTGGGGGGGGTTGGCTTTTACTGCAAACACGGCTCTGTTCTGACTGCATCCGGAAGCAAGGCTGCCAACAGTCACTGGAAAAAGCAGATATCCCAAAGGCTCGTCAAGCTAAAATGACAAAATGAACATCTATACCACGTCCAACAGTTTATGCTTGCCTCCAAAACGCTTATAATTTCGCTTGTAAGTCCAGCAAATTTCTCCGTCAAACTTGTCTCCAGTTTTCAAATATTTAAGCCCCTTTCTTTTTTGTTAAGCCTTAGACCACAGTAACAAGCTACTTTCTCGGGTAAAAGTAATCATCCCATTTTTAATTTTTGAAATAAGGCAATGCCTCAGCAATAGTGTAAAAGTGCATTCTTCTTCGCATTTGCAAACTTCTGACTAAATCTAATGCACACAATGCTGACATTTGGCTGTCTTATGTTAGATGTATTCTGAAAAATGCATGTATAAATCAGTATATACCTATATACCTACCTACTTAGACATCGGATGTTTTGAAAAACTTTTTTTTTGTACATATTTAAAGGCTTTAGTACGATGGCTGCTTTTTAAGTTCTTGCAAAAACCAGGAAAGCAACAAAAAGAAAAAAAAAAAAGTTTTTGGAACAAACTGGTTTATTGCTTTTCAAAATATTCAACTTTATGATTCCATACTTTTGTATTCGTTCAAACAAATTCTCAAAACTCTCTGAAGTTGGTACTTCAAAAACATGGTTTTTAAAGGCTTCAACAGATTTTTGAGGTGATGAAAATCGCTGTCATGCATTTTTTGTTTGACATACGGGAACAAAAAGAAGTCTTTAGGCGATAAATCAGGTGAATACGCGCAATGAGACATTAATTCGATGTTTTTCTCCTTCAGATAGTCAATTGTTTGACGTGCTGTGTGAGAGCTGGCTTTGTCATGAAGAATGATGCGACGTTTTCGGTTGTTTTTCCTGATTTCGTCGATTGCTTCTGGCAAACAAATTGTTGTATATCACTCAGCATTAACTGTTCTTCGATCCTCTAAAGGAATGGTTGCAATATGTCCAGTACAACCGAAGAAACAAATGATCATTTTCTTGGAAGTGTTTAGTTAGCGAACAACTTTTGTGGGATTCGGTTCATCTTGGAACACCCAAACAGTGCACTGTTGCTTAGTTTCCGGTTCATACGAATATATCCAAGTTTCGTCATCTGTTACGATGTTGTATACGTATTTCGCAGTTCCTCGTGAAATTTTTAAACATTTCATTACTCCAATTTTTTTAGCTTCGGTCAAATTATGCGGAATGTATCAGGAACAGATTTTTTCATAGCTAAATTTTTCATGCAAAATCGAATGTATTGCAATCTTCGATATGCTTAAGGGTGCCTCTATCTCACTGTAAGTCACATGCCGATCTTCTTCAATTATATTGCGCACAGTATCGATGTTTTTTGGAATGACAATCGATTTTGGTCGACCTTCACGAAATTCATCACTGACGAACGCACGACCAAGACGAAATTCTGCAAACCAATTGCAAACGGTCTTTTCTGATGGTGCTTCAATATCAAAAGTTGAACGAAGCGATTCTATGCATTGTTGAGCAAATCTTGAAAAATCATCCAACGAAAATCTTCACGTGAAATTTCCACTTTTTCGCAAAATTGCTTTATTTAAACGCTCACTGTAAATAAAGTACTCGGTCAATTTCTACGCTGCAACGTTTTCACGATAACAAATGTCAATTGTTGCGAAAATAGTGATGTTGCATCTTAATAGCGCCACCTAGTAAAAACTTAAAGGCAAACCTCGGACATGTCCAACAATCATGAAAATGAAGTTCGATTTTGCATTTTTTACCAAAAATCCTTTTATCTACTTCTTCTAAATTCGTCTAAACAAGAATTTTTACATAGATTTCACATTGTTAGTTGGCACTCTTTCGCAATTAAACGCCCAGTCTCCCTCTGTGAGATTTGTAAATAAACGGGTCATCAACAATAATCAAAACACAAAGTTTGTAAAACGCTCACCCAGATCTAACTAAAAATTAAATCTCTATTAATGGTGTGCATTAATAAGCAGACAAACTAAAATAAAGTTACAAGCTGAAAATATGCAGCAAATTGGAATGAAATCAATGAACTTGTTCAATAACTGTACTATACGATTTTATGTACAAAATATGTACAGTAAAAACATGCAAATCAACAAAAACATTTTAAGGAATGAAAAAAAAAAATCAAGAATTGCCCATTTTAACGAAAGTGTGCTATACCACCGATATCCCCCCCCCCAAAAAAAATATTTCGGTGGCAGTTGGCCACTCTGTCCCTCTGAAAACATCAAAGGCAGCGGAGGTGACTCAAAACGTTTTTGCCATTTACGGGGATGTTGGCATTGGAGGGATGACAAAAAGAAAAAGGTTTTATTGTTTGAAAGAGGTTACTTTGACATAAGCGATTTGCCACGTTCTGGAAGACATTGGACTTTGATGATGGCCTTCTAATTTTTTTTTCTTTAACTCATTTGTTTTATTTACGGACGCTGTTTAACATCTCTGGTCATCAGCGTCCCGTTTAACATAGGGCATGAAACTATCGATAAAATTTCTCAGAGACCTCTTCTTTCAGGCTTGAGGTTCTTTTACATGCCGTAAATCTACGACACGGGACCGACGGCTTTACTTCTCTTCCGAAGGAAGCCAAACTTACAAATTTTACGTCCAAAAAATTCATCGATCCTGGTCGGGATTGAACCCACGATCTTGGATCCACACGGCAAGTATGATTATCACTAGATCACCAGGTTACAGTCTGGGACTATTTCACTCATGTGACGTCATCTTAAAATTAACTAATGAAACGAAACAAACTTTTGAATTTTAACCAATTACATGCGGATTACGAAATGAAACTATCGAAAAAAATATCAAATCCTTTTTATCAAACGAGGTGTTGTCTTGTCAACTCTACCTACACTATATGATTCCTGAGCACGCACAGTGACCACTTATGCTAGCAGGCGGTGGGGAGCTATTGATAACAACAAAAGTATAGAAAATCGACAATCATAACGCAAAATGGAGGGTTCTTCAAATAGATATTCATAAATATGACATTTTATACAAGTGCTGCGGCAACGCCCACAGTCCGCTAACATGACGAAAACAAAAGTTCAGGAGCTTGTTTTGGAGATGATTCTGCATCCCCCATATTCTCCCAAACTTGCGCCCTCAGACTTTTACCTTTTTCCTTCTCTATCCAACAATTTTCTCGAAACAAATTTGGCTTGAGGACCTCTCCAAAGCAGCAGATTTCTTCAGACGTGGCATCAACAACGCATAGATTTTGGAAGTGAATATATTACGGTTCTTTTTTGTATGCTATTCATTTCAAATACGAACTTTTATCACCGCCAAAAGCATTGCGATTTCATGTTGCCTTACCCGAAAACATGCCCGTCTCTTTGACAGCGTATTTATCTCATCCCTATAGAGCATGTTTCATATTTCTTTAAAAGCAGAAATCACGTATACCCCGCCAAAGTGCACATTTTTGGAAAGCCAGGAGAGAGGTAAAGTCAGGAGTTTTTGTCCACCGTGAATGGAATTTTCACCCATCTCGGATTCTTTTACCCCCGCCCATCTCGCTCAGCATGCCAGTTCACATTGGAGGCGAGGCGCGGTGTGTCACATTGACGTCGGTGTGCGTGCGTGTGTGCGCGCCGGTCCCCTTATTGACTATCGGGACGGCGATGTCCGCTGCACATCACGTTGTTTGCTGCGGGGAGAACTTTGAGGCAAGACTTTTTTTTTTTTTTAATCATCCCCGGCACAAATATGTCCAGTCGAGCTTTTCGAGATAAAATCCCTCCACAAGTTTCACAACCGGCTAGTGGACTGCGCCTCTAACAAAACCATTCATATTGCCATTTGTGTTTACCTGAGACAATATAAAGATGTAAACTTCTTCTTTACAGCACAAGTTAAAGCTTTCAGATGGTTTGTTTCAAGTGTTTAATATATTTTAAGACTTATATTAATATTCAATAAAAGAGCAGCTGTTTCCGATTTCATTTCGTAGTAGGTAACGCGAGAGTGTTGCTATTTAGTTCATTTTCTTAGACCGCTCAAACAAACTAAACCTTTTAAACCAATTCTCAAACCAAACACTGCATTTTAACTCTCCAGTGTCACCAACTTTATTATAATACATTGGATAATAATTATTAATCTACAATCTGCATATTTTACAATTTGTTCATTTGTTTTATTTCCGGATGCTTTTTAACATCTCAGGTCATCAACGTCCCATTCAATTCAGGGCGTGAAACGGCCGATAAATTTTGCTCAGAGGTCTCTTCTTTCAGACTTGAGGTTCTTTATCGTGCCGTAAATGTACGACACGGGACCCACGGCTTTACTTCCCTTCCGAAGGAAGCCATACTTACGATTTTTACGCTCGAAAAAATTCATCGGTCCTGGCCGGGTTTAGGAGACAAGCATGGTTACCACTACACCACCAGAACCGACATACTTGAAAATGTATTACATAGTTCAAGCAAATTCCGAAGTAATTTAGGTTTTGTGGTTGTACTCATGAAACAATTTTTGAAAACTTCCTTCCATCGACCCCACTCTACCGATTGCAATATTTTTTCAACGAAACTAGGTATATTTCTTTAAAATAAACTGAAAAAAAAATTTTTTCTGAAAAGCATTGCAATTGGACCATTATGAGTAGAGCATACCTGAAAACGAGTATGGGTTAAAGCGAAATTTAAAAATCGCCCTAATGGCCATAATTTATTTATTTTTAAAAAAGAAAATATATGCCAATGAAATAAAATAAGAAAAAAGGTTTCTAAAAACCAGTGAAACCGAACTATTAGGAAGGGCGGGGAGTTTATATGACACCCAAAATTTAAAAATCGTTCTAGAGGCTTCAATATGTGTATCTTCATAACAAAATTCGGTATATATACCATTTAAATAAAATAAAAAAAAAGTTTTGAAAATTAGGGAAATTCGAACTTTAGCAGTAGGGATATTTGAAAAACGAAATTTAAAAAGTCCTCTTGCATTTACTTTTCTCTTTATTGTTTTAAAACAAAAAGTCAAATAAACTCAGTATATAAACTGTATTTAAAACGTTGTATATATTTTATATTTATCAAAATCATTGTCGTGAAGATAGTAATGTGAATTATAATCTAATATGTGTGTGAGAATTATATTTGTATGTAAGAGCGCTCTTTAAAAACTTTCAGATAACATTTGTGTTATATATTTTTACTATAATAACATTTAAATTAAATTTCAAAGCCAATAAAACTCTTGGAACGTTTTATGTTTATTGTTGACTGTATATGCTCGCTTAGTACACTGTTATTATTTTAAATAGTAAAAAAAAAAAAAAAAAAAAAAAAAAAAAAAAAAAAAGTATAGAAACATATGAACATTTTCTTAAATACACAATTCAACTCGAAACTTTCTATTATTTCTCTGTTATAGTGAATGTAAAGATGATATCGAGGGTTCGGTTCATAAATATGGTTACATTTAAAAAAGTTTAAAAATACTTACACAGTATAGTAGTATACCATTCATTTTATGGTTTAATTTCAATGATAATAAAAATCTAAAAATATTATTTCCCTTTTGCAATACTTATAGATAGAAAAATTTTAATTTCGTTCCCCTAATAGCATCCAGTAATGCCATAACTTATATCATTTCGTTAATTAACAAAGCTAAACTGGATTTTATATTCTTTTTAAAATTATTCAACTTGGTAAGGAATTCACTGCGTTCACACAGTCCCTGCGTGACATTACATACGAGAGCAGGTCCATAAGTTTCCGGCCTACCGATAAGTATTATCACCTTCACAAAATCCTTATCTGGTGTCATACTTTATCTTTTAAGTAAATAATTGCAGCTGTAACTGTGTTCAGTTGTTCAGATATATTTACATAAAGAAGGCTATGTGTAGAAGATTGTGACATGTTCAAAATGGAGTATCGAGCTGTTATTAAGTTCCTCACAAAAGGACTTGGTCCAAATGCAAATAAACAGTGATTGGACGGTGTTTATGGGGAAGCATCCCCTCATACTCTACCGTAAAGAATGGACCAAACTTTTTTCGAATGAGTCGAGAACATTGAAGACGAAGAGCATGCAGGTCGGCCCTTGAAGGTGCTCACTCCTGAAAACATCCTCTTGTCGAAGAGAAATTATGGAAGACCGACGGCTCAGAGTTACAGAAATAGCAGCAAGGTTGGGCCTTTCTAAAACAGCAGTCCTTCGAATTATTCATGATCATTTAAACATGAATAAGGTTAGTGCAAGATGGGTGTCTAGACTTCTTTCCTCAGTTCAAAACAGCAACGAGTCATATGTTGTCAGGCATTTTTGGAGCTCTACCATGGCAAAAGAGAGAGAAGTTCTGCAAACCATTGTTACAGGAGATGAAACTATGTATCTCTACCATGGTATCTTGTCCTAAAGATAATCAATGGAGTGGCGTAAACCTGGCGAAGCACTGCCTCTAAAGGTCACTCAGTCAACCATGGTCACAATCTTTTGGCACTGTGAAGGAATACTCTTCATTGACTTCAAGGAGAGGAACACCACAGTAAATGGGGAGTATTATGCTGGCCTACTCACAGACTACATGCTTCCATCAAAGAGAAAAGACGATGAAAGCTGAGTGGTGGTGTGTGCCTTCTTCACGACAACGCGCCTATGCACACAGCTCTTGTTGCAAAGGAAGCTGTGAAGAAATGTGGCTTCAAGGAGATCGATCATCCACCCTAGAGCCCAGATCCAGCTTTCAGGACTAATTCCTCTTCTCATAACTCAAGAAAGTCCTTCGAGGAAAGAAATTTAATTGTGATGAAGAAGTGATGGATGCTGTTTATGCCCATTTTGCAGACAAGACTTTTGACTATTTGGGGGGTGGGGTGGAATGTTAATTCAAAGATGTGAGAAGTGTATTGCAATAAAGGGTAACTATATTGAAAAATAAATATAGTTTTTATCTTTATCATATCTAGAAAATGGTTAGGCCGGAAACTTATGGACTTACCCTTGGATGTACTAACAATTCCAATAAAACACTCATTCGCGAGTCCCTGCTTTTGTCATTTTCTCCAGAATAACGCCTGTCATATCAATATATTCGAGTGTGTCCGGACAAAATCTAGCCACTTAAATAATCAAAACACCTTAGTACTTGTTATTTGTATTAACACTCATTTCATTAAAAAGTTGTCTTCTCTGATCATCACTAACTGACCTCCACTCTTTCAAAGTGTAAATAAATCCATTTTGCCACACAATCTTATTCCACTTAAGGGCATTTCAGTGCTCCGAATAAAATTCCTGCATATGCATTTAAGTCCTCTAAAATACTTTCAAAGTTCGCCACGGTTTTTGATTTACTCAAAACAGCTGGATAATTTTGAAACAGAACTCCGTCGTTGGTAAAGTTTTTTTTGTTTGTTTGTTTGTTTTTTTTTTTTGAGTCTAGAAGTTTTCACAAACAGTATAAAGTAAATCATTTCTACAGTTTTTCTTGTATATTGGTTTATTATTTATATCCAACAGTAAACTTTTAAGGTTAGAGACTAGAAAGAGAAAATTGATGAGTTAATTTCATATATGGAGCTTGCTGCGGCATTCCACGCGATAATTGCTGAATCCTACAGCGCCACAAGCTCCATATTTTTTTTAACTAGATCTGTAGAAGCAACTGGTTTCATCCAGGTATTGCTTCTCCGGTTTAGAAATCTTCAAGAGAAATTAGAGCTCAAGTTTAGGAATGGCACGATCAACTATTAATATGAAATGGGACAAAATGAACAAATAATATATCCATACTTTGAACTCTACATTTTCATTTCGTAATATTAAAAAAATATCTGTCAGTAAATATTAGACTGAGATTAAACATTTTGATTTAAGTATTTAAAAATATTTTAGACTACTCTAAAATTACACTTAGCATTATTTTCAGGTAGCCTGAACCTTATTTTGTATATATTTGCTTCTTCTTCTTTTTTCACCGATACGATGTTATGAAGTTATTTTATGTAGCGAATAGTTTGTATTTGAATGCTATAAAATATTTGCAAAGTGTGTCTGCTAGAATGCAGCACTTGAAAGCCAAAAAATATTGACGAAATGACATGGAACGAAGGACCACAAAGTTTACAGCGATATTATCGGATGTCAATGGTCTGTCATCTGATGCGCTTTTTCAACATTGGATTTTTTTGGTTTCATCGGGTATTTCTGTATGGTATGTCTTCGATATATCTGAAAAAAGGTATTGCACAGTAACACCTGCGCACGCATTCCAACTGACATTGTTGATATTATTGTTATTGTTCATGGGTGTAGTGGTGTAGCCGTTCTATCTATGGCAACAGACACGACCAGGAATGTGCTGTACAGTGCTGCTGAAAACAAATGACAAAACAGTAGTTGTCTTTAACAATCATGCTTTTGTGAAGTTATACAATGCTAATTAGCACATAAATAATATTTCATAAAATAAATACATTTAAAAAGTTATAAAAAGCAGTAATAATAAACCTACAAGAACCCACCCTACAGCACCTAACATTTGTATATCGTCTGTATCAAACAAGTCTTCATTAATAAGAAATGGGCATTTCAAACTCGCTCGGCCCCTGATATTCCTTCATAGTTTTAGAAATAAGGGACATATTTCAGATCCATTTTATTGGGGTATATCTTGGAGTATGAGAAGTACAATTTTTTTAAAAAAATGTTTAACGCCTGTTTTTACTACTGAGGCACCACAGGCGGTGGGTACTGATGATACATGAAATAAAATTATATATTGGGAAAGGATTCTTTTTAAGGAAGGAAACGTTCCAGGCCCAGCATTTGCCATTTATGAGGACTGAGGAAGGACCCCCCCCCCCGCAAAAAAAAAAAAATAAACTCAACCAGGGAAGACGGTCCTGGTGGGAACTAAACCCCAGACATCCCATTCACGAGTACGCCCGTGGCGGTAGAGAAGCACGATACCTCCACACGCCTCCTTGTGTTACTTTTTTGAGTAGTGTTTAACGCCCGTTTTTACTACTGAGGCACTACAGGCAGTGGGCATTGATGATACAGAGATGAAATAATATATTGGGAAAGGATTTTTTTTAAGGAAGGAAACGTTTCAGGCCTAAGTTTAGGGTACCTCCCCGGCATTTTCCTCTTTTAGGAGGACTGAGGAAAACCCGGGAAAAACCTCAGTCAGGGAGGACGGTCCTGGTGGAAATCGAACCCCAGACCTCCCGCGCTTTAACGACCTCGGCCATCCGTGGCGGTTCTTGTGTGTTACGATAGTATTGAACATAGTGATCAGAGCGGCAATTTCCCGTAGTATTTATTGTAGTTTCAGAAAAGTTCATGGCTAGTTGGGTTATGTTGCCCCTTAGAAAGAAACCTGGTGGGTTAATGTTAAAGGAAACTTTCTGTCATGCGGACAAGTGGCACCATCTGCTGAAAATATAAACTCAGTACGGGGTTCGTCATCCAACTAATTAAGCTCAAGGAAGATTTTCATGTAGAATGTTATATCCACTGTGATATGGAAGAAAATGGAGCCAATAATGCGGCCCCGCGATAGGGCACACAGTTCCCCAGCTATTTAACACCAGTTACGAATAAACGAATAATAAATAATTTTGCTCGGTTCTTTATCCACGGTCCTGGCCAGAATCGAACCCGCGATCTTCGGGAGTTTGATGTTGATATCCTACTTACTAATCTTTGCTCTTGCTCATCAATTAACTCTTTTCTCCACCCCATGTTCACTTTAACTTAACTTTGTATAAAAACTTTCCATGGTTATTTATTTGTCTCTTATCATTAAACATATTCAACATCACTATTTTAGTTCTCTTCAACCATTTTTCTCCAATCATCTACCGCGGTATGATGATCTATATAGTTGTCTTTTCCCCCACAGCCTAACAGCGCTGTTTGATACTCGAGCTGAGAAAGCAATGAGAACTCAGGCTATTTCAGTTGATTTTGAGATCTTTTTCTGTGTCAGTAAAACTGTCTTTCTTCCAAATCCACAATAGTTAAGTTTTAGCAAAACCAAACTAAACACACATAAAGTTTCTGTATCTATAAACGTTATAAAATATCGTCCTGCATTTTTCCCCCCAAACATTACCACATTTTAAGACTCTAAGATGTCTTCCTTTCTTGCATTTATCATTTTCAAAATTATCTTTCTATGTTTACAAAATATAAAAAAAAAACATACAAATGAAGTTTATATTCTAATTCTACTTATTAATTTTGAGTCTCTGTAGTAGTCGACATTATAAGTTACTCAGTTTAGGAGGTTTATTTTTTAAAGTTACAATTTTTTAAGAACCTTACACTTTGAATACCAGCTAATAATTTCCATTTTTGTAAGAAGCTTAAAAAAAAACTCGTTTACCGCTTTCAAATGAAAATATTTACATTATTTTAAAAGGATTTATTACTGCTTAAATCTGTTGTGGTTACTCTTTGCAGGTGTGGTTTCAAAATCAACGTGCCAAAATGAAGAAAATACAAAAGAAAGCCAGGCAAGAAAACAAGAACAGCAAAGACGAGGATTGTTCGGACGATAAAGTACTCAAAACCAAAGTCAAAGATGAAGACCAAAGTAAGTACCCACATCATGCGCCATCTGTCGCAGAATTTTCTACAGAGCTTGCGCCCAGTTCTGCCCATTTAAAAACAATTGCTTATACACGTACGTCGTCAGCTAGTTTACTGTGCGGCAGCACATGCTTGATTCACATTGGCATTGAATTGAATTGAATAATAATACAACAAACTTGTACAGTACTATTTTACAATCGCTTAATCATACAAACAAATACAACCATACTCACGTTGGTAAATCTTCCCGAGTTGCTGTATAACCAAGTGGCCCGAATAGTTTCAACCTTGCGGTAAGCAACTTACATCTAAAAACTAACTCAATCAAAAACCAACTTTCTGACCGATTTGGTTTCTCATTTCTTACTTATTTTCTTTTAACCTTACCTAAATAATTCCCAAACTACAAGATTTTCTAACTTGTTTTCATCTTATTTCCTAACCTAACCTAACCTAACCTCTATTGGTAAGTTATCCCACTTCTCAATCCTAAGTTTAGCTCTCATTTCTTTAGTTTCTTCACATTCCACAATTGCATGCCAGTAACTGTCTTGCATTCCACACATCGGACATTCCTCTGTATTTAAACCTCTTCTTATTCCTTTCACATTTCCTACCCCTGTCCGGGCCCATGCCATTCCCTCCCTCGTCCACTATCAGCCTCATCTACTAATTCTCTCAGCCCCATTTTTTCTTTAACCCCCTATAAATCCTCAGTGACTTTTACTATTAAAACTACTCAACATCTCCTGTCTTTCCATATCATCAATTCTTTGTTTAATTTCTCTCCAAAAGCCTCTTTCTTTACTTTCTCTATCATGCCACTGTATACCCAGGCATTGATTCTACTAACGCAAGTATTTCCTCCCCTCTGTTTCTCTTGCGTCACTAAATAGTGTTTCAAAATACAATTCTCTTCTAAATTCTTAATCCTAAGTCAATATTTCAGAATTCTTGTTATTATTTTTCCTTTACTCCCTACTCTGAGCAATCCTTTTTGATAGGATCATAATTTATTTGCAGAAATTCCTGTGAATCACGTATACATTTTGCCATCCCTCATTACTACTCCAGATTTCTATCTCAAACATCATTTTGGCCTCAACCACTACCGTATATATTTTCTCCAGCCACTTTATGCCTGCAGGCAGTAATGGCTTTCAAAGCTAGCCTACTCTTTCCTAGAATCTTTTTTTTTTTTTTTGTTCCATCCACCCTCCATTCTTTCTAAGCTGATACCCAAATAGTCAAACTTGTTGACCACCTCAATTTCTGCCCCTTCCCGATATCAGAACTCATTATTGCGTAACTTATTTTCAGTGTTAAAACCACGATTTTTTTATTTTCGAGTATTTATTTTTAGTCTCCACTTCTTACAGAATTTAGAAAACTGGCAGTTAGAGAATACTTCCTGCGCATGCTTAAATTTTTTCTCTCTTGCTACAACTTGACAATGATGTTGCCTACCCGTACTTCACGTTTCAGTCTAACATTCACCTGCAGCGTCTGGCGTTCAGATCATGAACAAAATAAGTAAATATGAGATTGTGAAAAACAGCTCAACAGACTGTTCTATGTGGCTGAAAACTTTCCGGACAGACTTGAAATTCCTGTTTTTTTTTTTTTTTTGATTGATTTATTTACGGACGCTCTTTAACATCTCAGGTCATCAGCGTGCCATTCAACCAGGGCGTGAAATGGCCGACAAATTTTGCTCAGAGGCCTCTTCTTTCAGGCTTGAGGTTCTTTTTCGTGCCGTAAATGTACGACACGGGACCCACGGCTTTACTTCCCTTCCGAAGGAAGCCATACTTAGGATTTTTACGCCCAAAAAAATCCATCGATCCCGGCCGGAAATTTCTGTTTGAAAAATGAAACAGTTAAATAATAGATATGTAATTACGCAATTGACAATGTCTTAGGATTTGTATATTGTAAACAACCTCGCTCCTCCAGCTCCGAACTGTAATGCTTACATATAAAAACTGGAAACGGACATAGAACATTTGAATGCTGTAGATCGGCCTTTCCCAACCTATGGGTCCGGGTCCAGTAGTGCATCCTGAACAAGTGTTAAGTGATTGCATAGTCTCCGATGAGTCAGGGGGTCCCCAAAATTTTAACTGTAATATAAAACTGCAATACAAATGCTTTATAAATTAAACCTTTTTCGTTTTGATACTTTATTTTTATTTTCCTATATTTCCAATATCAGTTTTAATGCTTGCATTGATTTAATAATGATTGCAGTAACTAATCAGGCACCATTAGAACATTTTTTCTATTTGCATGTCTAATGACAACTGAATCTCACAGAACATGCTCAATTAACTTTTTCCATGTCTGATGGAAAAGGAAAAAAATTCTGTATCATCGTGTCCACCGCCTGTGGTGCCTCAGTAGTTAAAACGGGCGTTAAATACCATTCAAAAATACTTAATTTTATTGAATTTAAAAATATTCTTATACTCATTTATATTACCTAACCATAAAAGAGAAAAATAAAACCTAAAGAATGTTTGAATGTTTATTGAGTGTTTAATACTTTTAACAGAATTGTTGTGGAAATATTACCAAGCTGTGAAAGGGAAATATGAGAGACAAATATAAAAAATAAGGATATATTTAAAATGCATTTGAGAGCTTTATGCTTTATTGACTGAGTAAATATCAGCTTTATAATAAATAATTACTAATTGCGTACATAGCTTAAGGGCATACAACATTTTAGCTATTTATTAACTGGTTAGTAATGCAATAGAAACGGCAGGCAGAAAGTGTGCTTAAATAAAATCAAAGTTTGTATTTTGACATATAAATACATTTAATATAGAAAAAATATATAAATTAGTCAAGTTCATCTAGAGGTTTTAAGTTTTTTTTAAGTCCGGGTCCTACATTGAAAAATATTAAACTTAACGGACTCTAAGGTTAAATTGGAACACTTAATAAAAACTTAATATTTTGCTCAGAAACAAAAGGTATTCCAATTAAGCAAATGCTGAAATTTTAATAACTTTTATAGCCCCGAACTAAGGTGACAGAAACTGGTGTACTAGATGAACTCAAGTGCGGTTAACTTGCATTAAGTCATATTCTGTACCTACTTTTCATTTGAATCTCGAATCGTGGAGTAAAATAAACCCGGACAGGATCGATGGATTTTTTCGGGCGTAAAAATCCTAAGTACGGCTTCCTTCGGAAGGGAAGTAAAGCTAACGGTCCCGTGTCGTACATTTACGGCACGAAAAAGAACCTCAAGCCTAAAACAGAGGCCTCTGAGCAAAATTTATCGGCCATTTCAGGCCATTTGCAACATCCCTTGTCATAATTTACGTGTTTATTTCTGAATAATTGTAGCTGCAATAGCAAGGACTTGAATCAATTGCGAGAACATTACATCCATTTCGCCAGGACCCGTCAGTTGCCGTGAAACGGGAGTCAAAATCATGAAAGGTCGTCATTAACCAATAAGAATAAAATGGTATTTTACTGAACTTCTGGGCTCTAGTTATGAGTTAATTTCATCTCTGACCAATCATGGTTTCTGTATTTTTTTTAATCGCGTTTAACGCCCGTTTTCACTGCTGAGGCACCACAAGCGGTGAACACTGATGACACATGAGATGAAATTATATATTGGGAAAGGATATTTTTAAAGAAGGAAACGTTCCAGGCTTAAGTTTAGGGTACTTCCCCGGCATTTGCCATTTATGAGGACCGTGGAAAACCTGGAAAACACCACAGCGGTCCTTGCGAATTCGAACCCCAGATCTCCTGCTCACGAGTCCGCGCCTTAACGACCTCAGCTAACCTTGGCGTTTTTTTCTGTACTTATTATTATTATTATTATTATTATTGATTCGGTTTATTTACGGACACTGTTTAACATCGCAGGTCATCAGCGTCCCATTCAATTCAGAGCGTGAAACGGCCGACAAATTTTGCTCAGATTGCTGAGGTTTTTTTTCGTGCCGTAAATGTACGACACGGGACCCACGACTTTACTTCCCTTCCGAAGGAAGCCATACTTAGGAATTATACGCCCGAAAAAAATCCATAGATCCTGGCGAGGATCGAACCCGCAATCTTGGGTTTAGGAGGCAAGTACGGCAACCACTACCCACCAGGGCCGACTTTATGTAGTTAGCGAAGTATATTCATAAAATATTGGAAGAATAGAATAGATCTGGTAACCTTTTAAGTGTTTCAGTAAAGCGAAACCAGAACTGTATCGCTTACCCTAAAGGGCTACATGTTCTTCTAGTGAATGCAGTTCCAGTTAGGAAGGGGGGACAGCACTGTCCACTTGCCGCGGCGAGGAATCCAAATGGAATCCCTCAGTCAGTCAGTCACATACAAGCTAAGACTGGTAGGGGTTTTCCTATAAGTTAGCGTGACGCATTCACCCTGCATACCAATCCGTTGAATAGACTTTTGCGCAAAGTACGTCCAAAATTAATTTCAAACGAAGATATCTCAGTTGCACATACGTGATGTTCATATCGGCTCCAAAGAAATATCCATACACATTGAGTATTCCAACTAACCTTTGCAGGTCTTCTGTTTCTCAAGCGCAAATACCACTTCGCAATCTATGGATGCAAATAGAGCATTATTATTCCAAGGCGCAAGATCAAGGCTAAATGACGGGTTTAGTACTGGGTTTCAAACTGCATAAATTCATTCTAGTTGTTGAGAATATACCGAGGGTGCCAAAAAATGTATCACAGTAGATATCTATTCAATATATTTCAAAGTTGGACCGAAAAATTACAGTAATGTGTAGTATGATGTTCTGTAAACAGATGTTATTCACATTACGTTATGCTAGCGTTGCTACAACAAAATGGAGCCAAGATTATCGCTTGAACAGCGGAAAGCAATTTTGAAGTGGCATTGGAAAACCGAGAATGTTGCTGAAGTTCAAAGGCAATGAAGACGCGTGTACAGAACAGAACCGTCAACGCCAGTAACAATTGCACGCTCTTGAGACAAATTTGAGACTCGTGGTACCGTATG
This sequence comes from Metallyticus violacea, assembly GCA_030762175.1. Lineage (NCBI taxonomy): Eukaryota > Metazoa > Arthropoda > Insecta > Mantodea > Metallyticidae > Metallyticus > Metallyticus violacea. The sequence continues at coordinate 21,556,964 of CM060837.1, read as the reverse complement.
CGATGTTCACAAGGGCAGAGATCTCGCACAGCAACAGGCCCCGGGCACTCGATCCAAGTCACTATCCTAGGCCCTGGATAGGACGAAGAGGTCCGATTGAATTTCCACCACGTTCTCCGGATCTAACTCCGTTGGACTTTTAACTATAGGGAACTCTTAAGGGTGCTGTATCCCGTTGTTTTTATTGATTTGTTTTATTTACGGACGCTCTTTAATATCTCAGGTCATCGGCGTCCCATTCTATTCAGGGCGTGAAATGGCCGGCAAATTTTGCTCAGAAGCCTCTTCTTTCAGGCTTGAGGTTCTTTTTCGTGCCGTAAATGTACGACACGGGACCCACGGCTTTACTTCCCTTCCGAAGGAAGCCATACTTAGATTTTACGCCCGAAAAATCCATCGATCCTTGCCAGGTTTAAGCCCGCGATCTTTGGTTTAGAAGGCAAGTATGGTTACCACTACACCACCAGGGCCGACGTTGTATACGGTAGAAAACCAGCAACACTGACAACACTTCGGTAAGAAATTGAAACGGCATGTGCTGCAATCGCTGAGGACACTTTCGCAAACGTTGCTCAATCAGTAGTTCAACGTACTCAGAAGTGTATCGACGCCGATTTTGGGCATTTTGAGCAACTGTTGTAACTGTAAAAGTGTAAGATGATTAGTGTTCATCATTTTCTGTCTGTGTGAATTCAGTTTTGTTATGTTAACACTTTTTTTTTTCCTTTGCTTGAAGTGTGTATACATTTTTGGCACCCTCTTTATATTCCATAGCACCCACTGTGTGCATTTTTACTGTTCAATAATGTTATATTCGTGTGTAAGAATGGTGAAATAGATCCTATTTTTTTAATCTAATGAAACTGATTTATCTGATTGAATAAAATAATAGATTGCTTTACATATTAGAATATGAATAGTGTTTAACTCCCGTTTTTACTACTGAGGAACCACAGGCGGTGGACACTGATGGTACATGAGATGAAATGATTTATTTGGGAAAGGATTTTTTCAAGGAGGGAAACGTTCCAGATCTAAGTTTAGGGTTCATTCCCAAAATTTGCCATTTGTGGACTGAGGAAAACCTGGAAAAAGCATTAGTCAGGGAGGACGGTGCTGATGGGTTTCGAACCCCAGACCTCCCGCTCAAGACTCCGTATTTTAACGACCTCGGCCACCCAAGGCTGCGGGTTCAATCCCTGCCAGGGTCGGGCGTAAAATTCCTAATTTTCTTCAGAAGCCGTGGGTTCCTTGTCGTACATTTACGGTACGATAAAGAACCTCAAGCCTGAAAGAAGAGGCCTCTGAGCAAAATTTGTCGGCTGTTTCAAACCCGGACATTAATCCGACCTGCCACCTTTCCTTCTAAGGGGGTTGTTTTCGCCTTCTTCGAAGTGCTGTTTCCGATTGCAACCTACTGATTTGATTGCTCCTTCGTTTCCGATATCCACCGTCCCCGAAATTCAATTGCATTTCGTTTAAACAGCTCCAAATTCTGTGCATAGGTGACAACTCTTTCATTTTTCTGTTTAATCTTAGCAAATGAGTCCTCACCTCGCCGATAGTAAATGAATGTCAACATATTATGTACCCGATCTTTAGCGGTCCTAAATGTTATTCATCGTTACTTAGAGAACCAATTTTTTTTTATTGCTTATCTGTCCAAAGACTTCAAGAAATAAGAAAAACATTTTTACGTTCTTTATAACCTGGAGATCTCTAATCTCTTTGCATTGATTTTATTCCTAAGAGACAACTTGAAACCTTCCTTTACTTGTGACCCCGACCTTCAGCGTTTGGAATCAGAGTAAAGATAAGAATATAAAATCATGGCCGGGACTCGAACCATGGGGATTCAGCTTACCCTATCGTTGACGTTATGTTTAAGGTAACCAAGAAGTGTAAATTTATTAAATAATGCAGCAGTATATTTTACACTGTATCTCAGATATTTATAAAGCTATCAATATCAAATTTTATGAGATATTAACTAAATATATTCTGTAAATTTTAATTCTGTAATGCACGTATAAAAAGTTTAAACAAAACTAAATCTTATTTTCCGATAACTTTAAATTTTGAAATAAATGTGCATTTTCCTATGTGATGGCTGCACCAAGCTTGTTGAAATTTTGCAAATGTGAAGTGTAGTAACTAGAAGTATTTAAATATCATTATTAGTTGATAAATATCAATACCAATAAGAAATTTAAAATATTTCTAATTTATTTTTTTCAAAATTAGAAAATTAATTATTTTTCAAGCATCTAGCAAATATACTATTCTTGTTCCAGGTATTGCATGTTGCCTGCAGTTTAAGTAAAAAAGAAGAAATTCCACCGATAGTTTATAAGAAAAATGTATGATTATGTCATAGTATTTTCAGTTTTTTAACAAGATTTTATTTTGGTCTGAAAAGCTTTAAACGTCTTTTTATGCGCATTAGAGAATTAAAATTTACAGAACATCTTTAGTTAATTATTCTTAACATCTCTGAAATATTTCATATTCATAGCTTTATAAATTTCTGAATATATATTGCTGTATAATTTGCTAAATTTACACTTGCTGGTTACTTTAAAATAAGCGGCCTTCAACTGTGAGTTAAACGTTAGCTTTCCCTGAGGAAGAATAGAGAGAGAGAGGGACGAGCTGATTTCAAACAGACAACAATCGTTTTGTAATGATATAGTGAGTACGAAACTACATCTAAATGAAATAATGTAAAACATATAACAATATAATTTCTTTTTCAAGTATTTGTTTATTGGCGTTAATGCTAAACATGGCGTTCTTTGTCTTAGCCTCCTTATCTGCGCCGTTTGAAATTTAAAATTGGGCGTTTGGTTGAGGTGGGTGTAAAACTTAAAACGTAACTGAATTTGAACTCCTTTCGTAATCTAAATTGATGTGTTTCATATTTAAATTAAATTTATCTTAAATAGGTACTATTCAGAGTGGAAACTTTTGAAATGAAAGCTCTGTATATCAGTGCATTTCTAAAGTACATTTAACATCGACGAGGTAGACAAAGAAAGTGCCAAATGAATGGAATATGCATAATAATGTTTGGTTTAGTGGGAGTGTGAACAACTTATGGAGCAGGCTGTACACTAAGGTTAGCAAGAGGCTGGGTGGAGCAGAGAGACGTTACCACAGCAACCGAATCTTGCCGCTCTCCCGGCAGCCTGCCGGCTCATCTCTTCTCCCCCCATCTCTCATGCCACACTACGGTACTTTCTCTGTGCTAGCAGGCACTTCCCCAAGATTTCCGGCTTTCTTTACAGCCCTCGGGAGAAAGAGAGTCCGTGAACGAAATACCCGAATCAAAGATGAAACTAGTTCCTTATTGGAATACTTTCTAGGGCCAAAAAGAAGCAGAAGAAAAAAAGGGGGGGAAGCAATTCTGTTAGCAAAGTCCATTGATTGGAATGAAAACATACACTACGCTCTTTGCGTATAGAAAACATCGATAGTGCGTTGAGTGTACAGTATTTATTTAAGAGGAGATGAATTTTAAAAATAAACAACGTTATGTTTGCTTATCGTTAGCCATTTACTATTTATTATATATTCGAATATATTTCATTTGAGCTAAAAACACGCTGTTCAGGCAATATTCGTCTGTTATTGGTTTCTCTCGTGTTTCATTTGTTTATACAAGTTGTGTTTTAGTTTTGTCTAAATAACTTATCAACATTCTACATACATAAACTAACACTAACACTCGCTTCCTATAGCTAACCTACCCTAACCTAACCAGCTATTCCTCATTGTAATTCAACTCCGAACATTAACAATAAACACATCTGACAAGGGTAACACACGGTTTCAAACCAATATTCTTTCCAACGAGAGAGTTACCTTTTAAGTTTTTACAAACGACCACTAGGTGGCACTATTGAGATATATCGTCACTACTTTCTCAACAAATGACATTTGTTATTATGAAAACAGTTGCATCTTAGAAATTAATTAATTAGTTTGTTTATAGTGAGCGTTTAAATAAAGCAATTTTGCGAAAAGGTGTAAATTACACGTGAAGGTTTTCGTTGGATCATTTTTTATGACTTTAGTAAAAGCCTAGCTCAACAGCAATGCATAGAACCGCTTCGTTCAACTTTTAATAATGATGCACCATTATAAACGACTGTTTACAATTGGTTTGGAATTTCGTCGTGGTCGTGCGTCCGTCAGTGATGAATTTCGTGAAGGTCGACCAAAATCGATTGTCATTCCAAAAAACATCGATACTGTACACAAAATAATTGAAGAAGATTGGCATGTGACTTACAGTGAGATAGAGGCATCCTTAAGCATATCGAAGATCGCAGTACATTCGATTTTACTGTGAAAAAGATTTGTTTTTGATGAATTCCGCATACTTTGACAGAAGCTTTAAAAAAAACGCTCCTGTTAATTGGTGTAATGCAATGCTTGAAAAATTCTACCTACTAACTACAATACCCGTATGCAACATCGTAACAGGTAACGAAACTTGGATATATTCGTATGAACCGGAAACTAAGCAACAGTCCAAGATGAACCGAATCCCACAAAAGTTGTTCGTTCACGAAGCACTTCTTCTTCGGTTGTACTGGACATGACGCTAACATTCATTCAGAGAATCAAAGTACATTTAATACTGAATGATATACAACAATTTGTTTGCCAGAAGTAATCGACGAAATCAGGAAAAACAACCGAAAACGTCGCATCATTCTTCATGACAAAGCCAGCTCTCACACAGCACGTCAAACAATTGACTATCTGAAGGAGAAAAACATCGAATTAATGTCTCATTGCCCATGTTCAGCTTATTTATCGCCTAAAGACTTCTTTTTGTTCCCGAATGTCAAACAAAAAATGCATGACAGCGATTTTCATCATCTCTAGAAGATGCTGAAGCCTTTAAAAAGAAAGTTGAGATACCAAATTCAGAGTAGAAAAAATGTTTCGAGAATTGGTTTGAACGAATACAAAAGTGTATAAATCTTAAAGGAAAATATTTTGCAAAACAATAAAACAGTTTGTTCAAAAAATTATATTTTGTGCCCTATTTTTTTGTAAAAACTTAAAAGTTAACCCTCATAGCTAACCTAACCAGATATTCCTTATTGTAGTTCAACTCCAAATAGGTATCAACAATAAACACATCTGAGAACCGTAACATATTCTTTTAAATCAACATCCTTTCCGAGTTAGGTGTTCTTTGTTCCTCTTACCGACGTGTTCGAGATTGAGATCGAATTTAACGAAAATTACGTAACATGATTACATCACGCCATCTGCGTGTAATGTCACTATCATGATTAAGGGGCGAATTAATCTGCATAATGCATGCCCGTACTCACTTAAACACTTGATATATACATGTTAAATTGGGGAAAAGTGTTTTTTTAGTTCCTGAAAATCACTATTATTGATAATTGGATGAATTTACTATTTAATTAATTTATGCAAGCAATAAAAATACTTAAAGTTTGTGGATTTTGTAAAACTGGGATTCAATAAACTATGCGATTCTAATGCGCCATCAAATGTAATGCGCACACTAAATTTGAAACTTAAAATCATAAAAAAAAAGTTCAGCATATTATTGTAGCATCTTAGAGATAAGCCCGCCGGCTTCATAAAACACCAGAACATAGAATTTATATAAGTGTACTATTGTTACATCATGGAGCACGTGGGACAAAACCCACCATTCGTGCTGTTGCCAGGACAGTTGGCATAGGTCAAAGAAGAAAAACACGGCGTCACTTAGTCACAGGTAGCCTGTTCTTCCTCCTTTCATGTACGAATTCTTATGTCTGGATGTCTTCCTACTGGCTTTAATTACGATTGGACGGTGTATATGGTTATGCATTCCTCTCATATTCTACCGTAAAAGAATGGGCCAAACGTTTTCAAATGAGTCGAAAAAACATTCAAGACAAAGAGCATATAGGTCGGCTATTGGAGATCATCACTCCTGAAAACGTCGCTCTTGTGGAAGGAGAAATTATGGATGACCGGCAGCTCAAAGTTACAGAAATAGCAGCAAGTTTGGGTCTTTGTAAAACAACAGTCCTTGGAATTATTCATGAACATTTAAACATGAATAAGGTTATTGCAAGATGGGTGCCTAGACTTCTTTCCTCAGTCCAAAAGCAGCAACGAGTCATCTGTTGTCAGGTATATTTTGAGCTCTGTCGTAGTAACGAGCAAATCATTGTTACAGCAGATGAAACTGTGGTCCTCTACTATGATCCCTTGTACAAAATAGAATCAATGAAGTGACGTAAATCTGGCGAAGCACCGCCTCTAAAAGTCAAGGTCACTCGGTCAACCAAGAAGATCATGGTCACAATCTTTTGGCACTGTGAAGAAATACTCTTCATTGACTTCAAGGAGAGGAACAGCACAGTAAATGGGGAGTACTATGCTGGCCTACTGCACAGACTGCATGCCTCCATCAAAGAGAAAAGGCGAGGAAAGCTGAGTGGTGGTGTGCGCCTTCTTCACGACAACGCGCCTGTGCACACAGCGCTTGTTGCAAAGGCAGCTGTGAAGTAAAAAGTGATTATTAGAGCCAAATACGGCGAATATGACGAATGTGGAAGCGAAGGGCAGGCAGTTTTGCAGCAACAATCCCAGACATGTGTGAAGAGACATCGTGATGAAAGAGAGATTTCTTTTTCGCATGGTGTGGACGTTTAACCTGAATAACATTCTTCGGTTGATCCAGTAGTAAAGCGTATTACTCCCCGGTGATGGTTCTGCCCTTCTAGAGATAGCCTACGAGCACCACACCATGAGAATCCCAGAAATTACTTGGATTAGATTAGATGGAATCGTTTTTGCTCTCTTTGGTGCACTTTCACCTATTGCCACCCACTATTTGGACTACTCCTTCGTCTCTGACGTATAATGATGAAATAATGTTTCATTTACATTAATAAAACGTCGGAGAAACTAGCTGGAATTGGGAATTGAGAGGAAAGCCTTCTCATACCCAAATTTTCGTGTAAAATGTAATGCACATGGCCTATCGAGGTCTGTGCAATGTCACCGAATTCGCGTATCTTCAATCGGCGATTATTGAGTACGGCATTGTAAATTTTTGTCACCATCTCATAGGTCTTAGCAGTTTTGGTACGTCCTGAGCGCTCATCATCGAATGTACGACCAAACTTCAGCAGCCCTCTTTTTAACCATCAAATAACAAGAGAAAAACGTCTTTAATGTGGAATCTAACTCCCTTTGTATTTCTATTGGGGCTTACCCCTTCAACACGAAGTACTTTATACAGCTCGTGTTTCATTTGTAGAAAATATTAACATTAGTTTGTTTACACGATCGTCACAAACAAATGACTACACTTGCGGGTTTGAAAAATTAAATAATGCCATATAAAGATGAAATTGTACAACAATCATAGTAATTTGGACTCCCTTGTGACACCTCTGAGTTAGGCCTAAAAATTTTAGAGCATCGTTTGTATAGCGTGAGCCTGTCAAACAGCGATTATCATTTGTTTAGTCATTCCATCGGGCGACATTTACCTCATTTATCCCCGTCCAAAAGCCAGTCTTTAATCAAAACTTTTTGCGTTTATTATTGCCTGTGCAGAGGATGTTGTTAACAAAGGAATTAGATATTATGTTATATTTTTTAATATTTTATGCTCTTTATCGTGAGAAACATTTAATATTCCTATTCATATGCAAGAGCATAATATTTCTGAAACATCGCTCTCACAACTGAGCAAATGTACAGCGCTTGGCTTGGAAATATGTAAATGCGAACAGTGGCCACTCTGGGGAGTATTATGAACTAAATATCCAGGGTAAATAGAGTTGAGCCGCAGTTAGGACCGGATTAGGCAGAGTGGAACACGAGCATTAGTCTGGTTAGAGCATTGTACCTTTGATCTGTTTCCACCTAAGTTAATCTACGGAGAAATGCTCTTGGAAAAAAACATTTCATGCACTTGTTCCTGAATTGAAAAATATTTCCATTCATTCCCCTTTTTCTCGTAAAATATTTATATTAGGATTACAGTGCATTCTAATGGTGTTAAATGCGTTATTTTTTCAATGCGGCAAAGTAAATCCTTAAATACAAACCTCTTACAGATATTCTTACATAGGCCTTTCCATAATTAATGAACAATATAATTAATTTAGAAAGTGATATAAGTTTATAGGATATTGGAATTGGAAAAATATTTATGAAAATCGCGTCATAAATGCGTACCAAGAGGCATTTTAGCCTGCATTCGCGGCTTAGCGCAGCGCGCGCTGGTCCAAGGTCATTTTGTTTTTTTATTTTAAAATGAAAGAGTATATATATATATATATATATATATATATGTTGTCTGTCATTTGTTCGCTCAATACTGAAATAAGCCGACGGTCTTACGATCTAATATGTGAGCCTTTTTTAAAACGTTGATTTCATTGAAAATATTTATTATGTGCATTAACCATGATCTATACGTTAGTTTGTAAATATATTTTTGTATGTGCATAGGTAATGCCATTAAACTCAAATGATATTTAAAATGTATTATAATATTAAGGGAACATAATGTTCTACATATATACTTTAAAAACAATGATAAAAATAACAAAAATGATGTGAGGGATTTGAACGCAGGAGCTTAAGCAGAAGAACAATGCATTCAAAATCCCTCGGCCACCACCACTCTACCCTAACGTTCTCTTTTCAGATGTTTATGAATGTGACCATTACGTTTACAGGCAAAGAGCCCCTTGTAATGTGCACTCGCTGCATGCATCTTTGAATACAGCGTTTACGAGCGTGTCCGAAGTTCCCCGATTGACACAGAATCTGGCGATGACTCATTTTTTTGTCAAGGGGATTACATGCTAAATGTTTTTTTTTTTTTATTTTTTTTAACAAATTATACATAAATAATTTTACTGAATTTTATGATTTATTCTTCTTCAGTATTATTGAGTCAACTTTTCAGCGATACATCTTGGGGTTGTTCACCTTGAACATTCCAAAAGAATCAGCTTGCAGACATAGGCATTATTTTTAAATGTTACAGGTCTTAGATAAAAATTTATCTTCAACGTTTTAGGCCTGCATTTGGGTTCATTTAATAAATGGAACACATTGCGTTCATTGGAATCGGTTGTACTGTGGATGCGAGTCTTGAGACAAATATCAGCAACTTCTGTTTGCAGGAAGAGTACACCCAGCACGCCCTTTCTGATTACGCAAGAGAAATTAAACTTTGTTTTTCATTCTTTAGGTCCACCTGGAGCCACGTCCTTTCTGAATGACAGCTGTAGTGATACGGAACCAGGAGGCGTGCATCCTGGGGTCGATTACCATTCACAGCATCAGCAGACAACGCCCGAAGACGACCACCATCACTTTCTGCCCATTAAGGAAGAGCTGCTGGAAAACGAAGATTCGCCACTTTACACCAGTAAGGGGTCTGATCAGCTGCACCCTACTCAGAATACACCCCAGGATTTTTCCTCAGGTAACTTCGCGTTTAAGTGATAAGATTATAAAAAATAAATAAAATTTCTGTTGGGGAAAGCTGTAACAAACACCGATATTACACGCATGTAAAATAAACTCGAGCCTGATAGAAGATCGATTATTTCACGTCCTGAATTCAACGGGACCCTGAAGACCTGAGATATTAAAGAGCGTTCGTAAATAAAACAAATCAACAACAACGGACATGACTATGTGGGGGAAAAGGACACATGATTTTAATGCATATTTCTAGAACTTATATATAAACAAATGAATGTTGGGTAAATTTCATTAATTTTTCCGATATTTCTGAAGGGGCATTCGTAATATAATTATTTCCAAATTACCGCCACGGGTGGCCGAGGTCGTTAAGTCTCGGACTCGTAAGCGGGAGGTCTGGGTTCGAATACCGCCAGGATCGTCCTTCCTGACTGAGGTTTTTTCCAGGTTTTCCTCAGTCCTCATAAATGGCAAATGCCGGGGAGATACCCTAAACTTAGGCCTGGAACGATTCCTTCCATAAAACTCCTTTCCAAATATATCATTTCATCTCATGTATCATCAGTGTCCATCGCCTGTGGCGCCTCTGTAGCAAAAACGGGCGTTAAACACTATTCATTCATTCTCTCCAAATTCACCTGAATTAAGTGCATGTTTTTTATGGTGAGAAATCGATAAAGAACGAGTGGTCGCTATTCGTGGATGGAAGAAAAATATGCAGTTACCTTATAAGAGCGGTGAAGGTACGAGGGTAGGTCCATAGTTTCCGGCCTAACCATTTACTAGGTATGATAAAGATATTTCACTAATTAACATTTCAACTCCCCCTCCCCCCAAATAGAAGTCTTGTCTGCAAAATGGGCATAAACAGCACCCACCACTTCTTCGTCACACTTAAATTTCCTACCTGAAAGGTCCTTCTTGAGTTTGCAGAAGAGGAAATAGTCACTGGGAGCTCGATCTGGGCTGTAGGGTGGATGGTCGATCTCCTTGAAGCCACATTTCTTCACAGCTTCCTTAGCAACAAGAGCTGTGTGTACAGGCTCCCCTTTGATTGCAGCAGGAAAAAATCATAAACATCAATTTATAGCGCATTCTGTGCGTGGTACTATTCGCTTGAAAGTCTTACTATCTAGCTATATCTATAGGTTCTCTCCGCCGTAGTTCGGGACTTGCAGCAGCAAGCAACAGGATTTGCATTCGATTTCCGTTCTCCATGTATGGATAAATTCTACCCTAGAGCTGTACAAACAGAACAGCTCTGTTCTGAATGACTGATTTTTTAAGTTTAAGTTAGGTGTAGACGCAAAACCTTGAACCTTGCAAGGCTTCTAAGTTCATTTTTATGTTTACATAATTCATTGTGATTGGTTATCTCACAATACATAGCTTCTAGCTTTTACGTTTAAGTTTCTTTAATTTCCATTGTGAATGGGTACCGCCACGGGTGGCCGGGGTCGTTAAGGCGCGGACTCGTGAGCGGCAGATCTGGGGTTCGAATCCCGTCAGGACCGTCCTCCCTAACTGAGGTTTTTTCTAGGTTTTCCTCAGTCCTCATAAATGGCAAATGCCGGGGAGGTACCCTAAACTTAGACCTGGAACACTTCCTTCCTTAAAAAAAATCCTTTCCGAATTTATCATTATATCTAATGTATCATCAGAGCCCATCGCCTGTGATGCATCTATAGCAAAAACGGGCGTTAAACACATTCATTAATTGTGAATGGGGTCTTATAGTTAGAAAGTTAGCAATGCTCGCCGGCTGCCGTGTCGTTTCGAGTTGATGTGGAAACGGACAGTTAATCGACCTCGCATATTTCTCCCCGGCCTAGATGCTTCCCACTGCCCAATTTTCAGTTTTGGCTGTGCTTGCTATCTCGCAGCATAAAGCAAGCGGATACTGTTGCTTTGGCAACCGCTTTGAAACAGATTGCAGTGAAACGAAATTCGTTTTGAAGATGTAAGCAGTGCAAAAAGCACTTAGAAGGAGTTTGAGACATCTATTGACAGTTCAGCTGAAAAAAATCAAATATAACAATAAAGCAACACACTAGGTCAGTTTTTGCTGACCCGAGAAAGGGGGGAAACAAAAAAGAAGAGGGAAAAGAAAATCTAGCACGGGTTTTTGTCGACCCCAACAGTAAACATAAAAAAAAGTTGTGAAGTTGAACAGGTTGAGGCGGCAGAGCTCGACGAGGCCGTGACATTGCATACGCTACGAGACTTTTAACTAGTTCTAGAATGTTTTCCTAGGAAGGCTTTCCCCCCCGCTAGAGCGTACGGACGAGTTCAAATGAGGGCCCACTTTGCCGTGGGAGATGGAGGCGTAAAACTTTACGTGTAGAGCCGAAAAGGCTTATGGGCCATTTCCTCGACACGTTGTACCCTATAACGTGAAGATATGTCAGGTTCCCCCAGCACATATGAAACAATCTTCCCCGTATCTCTATCCCTTAAGTACCCTGAGCCAGCACAGCGGGCGCTGGTCTCAAATCTGCAGTACAGTCGAGCTCAAAGCTCACTGCATTTCCACGACAGATCTCTATGTAGGCCTAGGATGCTATTGTTAAATTAAAATGACAGAACAAAGAATGGTCATGTGCTTAGCTTATATGATAAAGCAATGCTACATACATTCACAATCAGGCGTGTCGGTCCTGGTGGTGTAGTAGTAACCATTTGCCTTCTACACCCAAGATCACGGGTTCGAACCCGGCCAGGACCGATGGATTTTTTTCCTTCGGAAGGGAAGTAAAGCCGTGGGTCCCGTGTTGCACATTTACAGCACGATAAAGAACCTCAAGCCTGAAAGGAGAGACCTCTGAGCAAAATTTGTCGGCCGTTTCACGCCCTGAATTGAATGGGACGCTGATGACCTGAGTTGTTAAAGAGCGTCCGTAAATAAACCAAATCAACAATCAGGCGTGGAAAGGCGGATACGGTAAGTAGAAACCTTTTAACTTCCTGACGCCATACGCGCACAATGACCAGAGTAGCTAAAAGTTATTATGTGTAACTACCCAGGAACCATTGGTTTGGGCTTCTCTTCACAGAGAGAGCCACTGACTTACATAAATGTTTTTATTTGTACCTCACTTTTCTTGACTGGTGAGCTTCTTTTAGCAATTCTGTAATATTTTTAATAGCTTCCATAATGGCAATTTCCTCGCTCGAAGGTTTTCCTTGTATTTTGAGAACAGCACGAAGTCGCTAGGAGGTTGTAAGGAGAATGCTCCGATGTTTTATCACCTTTATAATTAAAGAGCACAGCTCACTGGGTATTCCTGTTAATTTTGAAATTAAATTTCCATAATAATGTTCTGTTATTGTGGTTTCTCTTGAAATAATCAACCAGAATAACGCCTTATACTGCACCCTACACTTCTTTGCATTTTGGTTTCAGATCCACACACACAAGTCAACCAAAAATGTTTATTTGCCCGCCCAAAGCTCTCTTATAGTGTTGAACTTTCAAACATTTTTGTGTTGGTATCCATCTTGCAGGCACTTTCTTTATCTCTAATACTATCCCCTCAGGTCACCGAAGTAGTTAAGGTAGAAACTAGGAGCGGGAAATTTGAGGTTCGATTCCCACCATACGGTCCTCCCTGACTGAGGTTCTCATAAATAGCAAATGCCGAGGAGGTACCCTAAACTTAGGCCTGGAATGTTTCCTTCCTTAAAAAAAATCCATTCCCAAAATATCATCTCATGCCTCATCAGTGTCCATTGCCTGTTATGCCTCAGTAGTAAAAACGGCCGTTTAACACCATTAAAAATCCCTAATTCTTTATTTAAATACTATAAAAACTATGGTTTGGCAATCTGGTTCCTCTGTTATGTCCCTGAAAGTCAGTAATTGTTTTTGCAAAATTAATTATGCGTTTTATTTATTCTTCTTCTTCTGTTGGACCATTCTCCAATGACTTGCTCCACTACAGTGAATTATAAAAACATTCCTTGACCGCCAAACTCCTCATACTATAAAATTCGAAATTTGCATCCTAATATTTTAGAAGCTGTGCAACACTGGTTCCCAAAATTAAAAGAAAGTATCTATATGGCATTTATAAACCAAAATACCTATTAATAATTACGAACAATATACGAGGGTAGGTTCATAAATGTCCGGCCTAACCATTTTCTAGGTATGATAAGGACAAAAACTATATTTCACTTTTCAATTTAGTTACCCTTTATTGCAACACTTCTCACATCATTGAATTAACATTTTAATACCCCCCCCCCAAATAGTCAGAAGTCTTATCTGCAAAAAGGGGCATAAACAGCATCCATCACTTCTTCATCATACTCAAATTTCGTTCCTCGAAGGTCTTTCTTGAGTTATGAGAAGAGAAAATAGTCACTGGGAGCTAGATCTGGGCTGTAGGGTGGGTGGTCGATCTCCTTGAAGCCACATTTCTTCACAGCTTCCTTTGCAACAAGAACTGTGTGCACAAGCGCGTTGTCGTGAAGAAGGCGCACACCACCACTCAACTTTCCTCGCCTTTTCTCTTTGATGGAAGTATGTAGTGTGTGCAGTAGGCCAGCATAGTACTCCCCGTTTACTGTGGTGTTCCTCTCCTTGAAGTCATTGAAGAGTATTCCTTCACAGTGCCAAAAGATTGTGGTTACGATATTCTTGGTTGAGTGAGTGATCTTGGCCTTTAGAGACGGTGCTTCGCCAGGTTTACGCCACTCCATTGATTCTCTTTTGGACAAGGGATCATAGTAGAGGACCATAGTTTCATCTCCTGTCAATGGTTTGCAGAACTTCTCTCTCGTTGCTACGGCAGAACTTAAAATATATCTGACAACAGATGTCTCGTTGCTGCTTTTGGATTGAGGAAAGAAGTCTAGGCACCCATCTTGCACTAACCTTATTCGTGTTTAAATGTTCATGAATAATTCTTAGGACTACTGTTTCAGAAAGACCCAACCTTGCTGCTATTTCTGTAACTTTGAGCCACTCGTCTTGCATAATTTTTCCTTCCACAAGAGCGATGTTTTCAGAAGTGAGCACCTCCAAGAACCGACCTGCACATTTCCTCATAAATGCTTTCTCGACCCAAAGTTTGCCCCATTCTTTTACAGTAGTATATGAAGGGGATGCTTCCCCATGTATACCGTCCAATTGCTGTTTAATTTCATTTGAAGTAAGTACTTCTTTTGTGAAGAACAATAACAACTGGAAACTGCATTTTGAACACATCACAATCTTCTACACATAGCAACTATATCTGAACAATTGAACACAGTTACAGCTGCAATTATTAACTTAACAGATAAGTTATGACACCAGATAAGGATTTTGTGAAGGCGGTAATCCTCATCGGCTAGGCCAGAAACTTACTATTTAATATAACGTAATATATTATGTTTAATGTTTAATAAAATAAAATTTGTATTCAATACAAATACGATGTTACAGGCAGCATAGGCGGTGATGTTTTGCCATAATCAACCGCAGGGCAGTCCAGTTATTTCAACCACTGAAGTGAACGATAAAAGGATTAACCCAGAAGCCGCAATTGTTGGGAAAGATCAACGAATAACGTTACAGATTTCCTACGTAGTGCCATGAGGCTTATATATGATACGCGTCTGTGCCAGGTGAGTGCCGAGGTAGCTGACGCCTGAAGATATTGCTTCGGGAGTTTCAGCGTATGGTAACGGAGTATGGCGAAGTACACCTGAATTCCATCAATACAGTTGACGAAACTTCGCCTCACACCATTACGACCCCAAAAGCAAACAGAAGTTCAGTGTGGAAATTAGTTGGTTCACCGACACCAAAGAAAGTCATGGTTGTGCAGTCAGCAGGAGATGATTTCGTTCTTCAGCTGTCGTGGAATGCAGCACCCCGTAAACAAGAGTTAATGGGGATTATTACAAGACTGTTTTGAACGATCAGGAAGAACATATCCGACATAAACGCACATCTGGTTGGCGCCTTCACCATGACAATATATGCCCTCACGTTTTAATATTGTTGCTCAACAATACACAGGTGTGGCCCACCCTCCATGCAGCTCGGACCCAGCTCAGTGCGACATTTTTGCATCCTTGTCTCAAAAACGGCTGTGGTGAAGAAGGTGGAGGAATTTCTGAAGACAACGTCAATGTGTTTCCAGCATACCTTTCAAGGACTGGCAGACATTTGGGCAAGTGCATACAATTCAATGGGGTCTATTTTGAAAAAATAGTCTAGTGAACTTCATATGTAAATAAATTATTGACTAAGCCTCGTATTTAAATCAAGCGGCTTGAAACAGTGTAGGCATGTAATACACTTTTGGCGAGTAGCAGAAGACAACTTTATACTTACACTATCTTGTTCGGCGGTAATAGCTGAGTAAGCAATTAAAATACACTTAAAACGCTTTGCTCAGGTGTAACAATACTATAAATCATTCCTAGGAATGTTTAGCACTTTTTTACACCTTTTACCCAGGCACAATAGATATCTATGTCTTTCCCCCCGACCTTAATAGAGAAATGAAAATATTTTTCATCTTTAAACTCCAGAGAAAGAAAGATGAGGGACTAAATGGAGACTTTTATCTGTAAATTGACTCGTTTTCTAATGGTGCAGTAAAATGGGCGCCCCTGAAAAGAAAAAAAAAGTTGTTGGCTAGCAAAAGAAGACTCAATTGAATGGTATGCCATAAAAGGGAGAGGGAAAGAGACAGAATTCTATCCTTGGGTTAAAGGATGGAACAAAACGTGCAACAAAATGGTCTTTTTCGTTACTTTGTTGATATTCTCCCCTCTCTGCCTTTCGCTTAAGCCCCGCCCCCAGAAAGTCATTTGTCTTCCTTCAGTCCCCCAGCCATTGATTCTCCATTCAAACTTTCATTTGTAGTCCCAAAATGGAAGGATTGTGGCAGAATCTTTCCCCATAATCGACCTTTCGACACACCGTGCAGTGACATGATAAAGTGCAAGCAAGGAATGCAGGTTCGATTCCTGAAAGAGCGGACGGTAATAGCATTCCTAACCTTTCTGTTGCAGTAGACAAGGGAAAAGGGAGGTATTGAGAATATTTGAGGCTTCTCCTTCATTTTCAACCCCTTACCTGTTATATCTTCTGAGTCTCTGTTTTGTACCTTCTTCTTTCTGCCCCCCCCCCCCCATCTCATTACATTTTACTTTTCTTTAACCAGTCATAATAATTTTATTTCACCCTCTTTAGTGTTCTTAAAATGATATATACTGAGGGTGCCAAAATGTATACACACTTTCGCAGTAGATATTTATTTAACATATTTCACAGATGGACCGAAAAACAACAGAAATGTGTAGTATGATGTTCTGTAAACATATGTGATTCATATACATTATGATAGCTATGTGACAGGTAAATCAACAACGAACAAATGAAGTCAAGATTATCGTATGATGTTCTGTAAACAGATTTGACTCACATTACGTTATGCTAGCGTTGCTACAACAAAATGGAGCCAAGATTATCGTTTGAACAGCGGAAAGCTATTTTGAAGTGGTATTGGAAAACCGAGAATGTTGTTGAAGTTCAAAGACAATGGAGACGTGTGTACAGAACAGAATCGCCAACGCGAGTAACAATTGCACGCATTCGAGACAAGTTTCAGACTCGTGGTACCGTATGCGATATTCACAAGGGCAGATCTGGGAGACCTCGCACAGCAACAAGCCCCACGCACTGGATCCAAGGCACTGGATAGGACGAAGAGGTCCGATTGAGTTTCCACCGCGTTCTCCGGATCTAACTCCGTTTGACTTCTACCTATGGGGAACTCTTAAGGATGTTGTATACCGTAGAAAACCAGCTACACTGACAGCACTTCGGGAAGAAATTCAAACGGCATGTGCTGCAATCGCTGAGGACACTTTCGCAAACGTTTCTCAATCAGTAGTTCAACGTACTCAGATGTGTATCGACGTCAATTATGGACATTTTGAGCAACTGTTGTAACTGTAAAAGTGTAAGATGATTAGTGCTCCTCATTTTCTGTTTGTTTGAATCCAGTTTTATGTTAACACAGTTTTTTCTTTGCTTGAAGTATGTATACATTTTTGGCAGCCTTTGTATGTATATATATATATATTGCAATTATGCAATACGCATATATATATTGCATAATTGCCCAAGTTTCATGGGGAGCATTTTGACGACTGGCAAGGTGGCAGAAATAGAGATCGGAACACACAAGGTGGGAAAGAGTGGCGGCAACATAAAATCACTGCCACTGCTGAACTTGGGTCTGGAGCAACTAGAACCCTAATTACTAGAATTAACACTCATGTGTATGGCTGAACATACACAATAGAAAGAGAATTTAATACAATATCGTAGAAAAGCACTTATTTAAAAAAAAATAATACTAAGTTTAGTATATGTGAATTTTCTTTACAATTGAATTAACACAAAACAAATAAAACAACTGCTTCACGAATTCCCACGATACCTCACTGGCCCGTCTTTTAAATAGGCTATCGACTGCTTATAGCTTGAATGTACCAGCATTAGAACATTGTTACTTCAACTTCAATATAATATTTTTTATACTGACTGGAGTATTCGCCAAGTTTTCCTGTCAGTTTGAAATATATGACTGCAGTGGCCGCTCGTAGTTCCTGTAGAAGGCTGGGCCAAGGGCATAACTACATGACACCCAAATATCCTAGGGGACATCTCTTTTATCAAGACTTATATTCCTTCCCGACATTCTCTCATAATTGTAGCGCCATCGTGCGTTTGCGCTATAACTTTTTGGTTTATATGAAACTCTTCTAATTCAGCTGTTAAAATACGCCTTAAGCCTTCTGTACAATTCAGAAACAGAGATGAATGTTATGAATCTTTCAACTGATTTATCCCCCACTGATGTATTATAATATCCCGACAAATGATCACATACATGTAATACCTGTCGTTTCGTCGGCCTACACAGAAACGAAAATTTCCCTCTCTATTTCTTTTCTAATTTCATTCATATAGTCAAGAAAAGTTTCAAACTTCACACGCTGTCAGTCAAGGTTTTTTTTTTTTTTTTTTTTTTTTTTTTTTTTTTTTTTTTTTTTTTTTCCCAAACCATAAAAAGCGTTAATTGTGTTTCGTCTTGCTCAATGAACTCCTATAGTTTTCGATTGATGAGATCCAATCGTTTCACTTCCAACTTAACAGTTAAACTTAGACGCGCAAATGAAATATTCAACAAAGCGTCCACTTTATTCATTGCCACAAAACAGATACGCTTTTTTGTAACTTAACAGGTTACACTGTGAAAGTCAAATTTTCACTGACAAACAGCGAGGAAACCACCAAAGTACCAAATAACCCCATGTTAGTTATGCGTGGTATTAGTTAATTAATTCTTATAAAGCATATATATTCATATATCTACTAAAGCTAACCTCAGATAAATCCAAGATATTGGTGGTTTTTCGTAAATATAAATTGATAGGGGTGGTTAAATCACTGTAATGGTGGCAAATCTCCTTTGATTGCAACAGAAAGAATTCATAAAAATCAATTTATAGCGCATTCTGTACGTGGTACTATTCGCTTGAAAGTCTTATTATCTTGCTATATCTGTGGATGCTTCGGCTCTCTCCGCCGTCGCTCGGGACTTGCAGTAGCACACAGCAAGAGTTGCATTTGATTTCCGTTCTCCGTGTATGGATACATTCTACCATAGAGTTCTACAAACAAAGCAGTTGTGTTCTAATTGACTGATTTCTTAAGTAAGAGTAATTAAAGAAAATTAAAGAAACTTAAACGTAAAAGCTAGATGCTGTATATTTGTTGCTCAGTGTTTCTAGGGCATACGGGACTTTTTAGTTGCAGAATGAATTACTTGGATGTGATTCTGTCACTTCGAGCAATACAGTGAACAATTTGCGTTGCATGATTTCCCTGATAAAACCCAAAAACACTTCTTACAATTTTCTTTTTTCTATATATAAGCCATCCGTGTCAATAAACTATATCCTTGCTTATTTCCGAAACACCTTTCCTAAGTTCCAATCTATGTAGTAAAACAGCATCGTTTCCGTACTGTCCCACTAGAAGGACATATATCGAAGGATATGCTGAACTCCTGTAACAAACAACGTCACTGCCGGGAGCCCGGTCTGCATTATTTTGTTTGTTCCCCCCCCTTTTCCCTCTAGTTGTAACTTCATTGATTATGTTCACTCCGGAATGTATGCGACCCAAGACGAAACCCATTTCAGCTCCAATTTCCATAAGCTCACTTAAAGAACTAAACAATACACAAAAACTGTAGGAGCATGAATACAACTGTATGCTGCGTGTCATCAAATCCGGCAGTAGCCAAATGTGTTAATATAAGTAACAGGGACTTTGAGGGTGCGCTGTTGATTTGTTTTATTTATGGACGCTCTCAGGTCATCAGCGTCCCATTCAATTCAGGGCGTGAAACGGCCGGCAAATTTTGCTCAGAGGCCTCATCTTTCAGGCTTAAGTTTCTATTACATGCTGTAAATCTACGGCAGGGGATCCAGGCTTTACTTCCCTTCCGAAGGAAGACATACTTAGGATTTTTACGCCCGAAAAAACATCCACAGGTCCTGGCAAATGTACTGTCCATAGCAACTTTGACCAACATTCCCAGCTGAGAAAATATGTAGAAGAGAATAGTGCTTTTGTAATGAAATATTGTCTTGAAACCACTTTTTAATTAAGATTTTTCCAGCTATAATAAGCCATAAATAAATAAATAAAAAATAGTTCCTAAAGTAGTTTCCACATAATATCTTTTGATGCGAAACGTGAATCTATTTGCTAGTTCTGCACAAAAGATGAAAATGTAAACAAAGGAAGATCTGTATATCGTGCTGCAGTTGTTATTTCGGCGAGTGTACTGCGACCGTCACAATGTGGCAAGATGATTTTCAATATTTTTCTCCACCCTTCAAGCAAAGAACCCTCTCGCGTGTAAGCACATTAAACGTGGCAACATACTGTGTTTCTCCCTCCTTGTAATACAGTGGGATAGCAAACTTTATTCCAAACAAATCGATATCTATTGCTTCGGCTGTGCTGATAATATTCCATCAAGGGCAATATCTCAGAATCGCTCTGTCATTGACTGTATGGGGTTGGCTGTGATTTTCTGCTTATTTAGTGCTATAGTGTTAGCAATGATACAAAAATGGTGGGGTTTTGTACACACAAAAGATATTTCTGTCAAAATTTCACACCACAATATTTTCACTATTAAAGTCATTATGAACGGAACATACAGATTTTTCTGGTTGGAATAACCTATAAAAATTACTCATTTAATTTCAATAGTATTCGTAATATCCATTTCTGCACAGCAGTGAAACAATAAAGTCGCTCAAGAAGTTGCTCCGCAGCCATTGTATAACAGAGATCTCACCAGGGATTTGGGTGGCAGCACTGTCCGCGCACCGAATGTGTAGTTATGGTATTCACTTAACCACCAAAGCAAGCACACACTCCAAAAACCCTAATCTTAGCAACAGTGGGCGGATTACCTGCTAAAACTGGTTTTGAAGTAAGGAAGTAATGTCAGAAATGTAAGAGTACCAACTTTCTTCTGTGCTGCCCACATCACCCGAGTGCGGAGGAACTTGTCGATGACCCGCTATAATACTTCATTGGCAAATTGAAGTAAAGTTCAATATGTAACGTTTATTTGTTTATTAGTAATTGATGAACTCAAGAAGAATTGGAACAGAGTACGGGCTTAAAAGAGAGTAGTAATGTGGGAAATAAATATGGGAAAATGGAGAGAGAATCTGACGTGAAAGAATTGCCTGAAGTGGTGACTGAACCTGTGTCCAGTAGGGAACTTCTGACGAGGTTAGCAGGAACTTAGACAATATTACAAGGAGGTGTTCTTGTAATTATTTTATGATTATTTAATTTTGTAATGTTCCAGGAATTGGAATAAGAATAATTATATTTAATTTAAAATAGTAAATAAACTTATCCTAGTTAAAAATTGAATAAAATGCACTTTTATATTGTTGAACTATTTTTAGTACTAAATATTTTGTGTTTTAGCTTTCAGACCTCAGATGTGGTATTTTTCAAGGAACTATTCAGAGGGCGAAAGTGTCACATATTTCAATACACCTACTTGTTCCACCATGTTACTTTCATACTGAGTGTTCCTTCTTGATACACCCCCTTTATTAGCTGCCGGGGAATCCCAGTTGCGCGCGCCGTAAGACTTATTCTAGTTAGAAATTCAATAAATTGCATTTTTTATTGTTGAACTAAGCTTAGTACCAAATATTTTGTACCGCCACGGGTGGCGGAGGTCGTTAAGTCGCGGACTTGTGAGCGGGAGGTCTGGGGTTCGAATCCCTCCAGGTCTGTCCTTCCTGACTGAGGTTTTTTCCAGGTTTTCCTCACACTTCATAAATGGAAATGCCGGGGAGGTACCCTAAATTTAGGCCTGGAATATTTCCTTCCTTAAAAAAAATCCTTTCCCAATTTATCACTTCATCTCATGTATCGTCAGTGCCCATCGCCTATGGTACCTCTGTAGCAAAAACGGGCGTTAAACACTAATCATTCTCATCAAAATATTTTGTGTTCTAGCTTTCAGACCTTAGTTGTGGTATTTTTCAAGGAACTATTTAGAGGGCGGAAGCTTCCACCATGTTACTTTCATACTGAGTGTCATTTCTTGAGACATCCCCTCTAAATTGCCGGGAAATCCCAGTTGCGCGCGCCGTATGAATTATGTTTTTTTTTTTTTTTTTTTTTGTTGAACTAAGTTTAACACTAAATATTGTGTGCTTTGGCTTTCATACCTCAGTTGTGGTATTTCCAAGGGACTATTTAGAGCGCGGAAGCATCACACAAACCGTGCCGCTGCGGTCAAAACCCACGTGGTTTTGTTTATGTCTACTTCGATCACTTAACGGACACATTTTAACCAGTTGCTGTGTTAAAGGCTACTTACTTTCTGTTGTTTACAGGACCAGGCGCCAAGATTGACAACGGCTTCATAAGCTTCACGTATAGTGGAGGTGGGGGGCCAGCTCCTCTAGATCACCACCATAGTCACCATCATCACCATCACAGTCACATGTTCCTGCATCATCAGCCGCCCTCTCTGCAAGGTCTGAACCCCATCGATAGGCTCTACTCCATGCAGACGTCGTATTTCTGCGGCGAAGAACCATCAGGAGGAGCGCTGGTGGACCAATAATGAAATATTCATTAATGTTAGTGTCAAAAATGCGTCACTAAGGCTGAGGCTGCAATTGGTCACATCCTGAACTTAAAATGTTTCACTGCTGTGAATGATATAGACAAGTGAAGATCTAGCAAATAATGCAGCAGAATACATTTTACACTGTATCTCAGAAACTTATAAAGCTATCAATAAGAAAAAAGTCTGAGATATTAAGAAAATTTAACTAAAGATGTTCTAATAATTTTAATTCTTAATGGACATAAAAAGTTTTATAAAAACAAATCTAATTTCTTGATAACTTCAAATTTTGAAATAAATGTGTATTTTTCTCAGGACTGGCTGGACCAGTCTTGTTGAAAATTTGCACATATATAATGCATGTAAATATAAAGTGTGATAACTACAATTATTTAAATATAACTATTAGTTGATAAAAATCAATAGCAATAAAAATTAATTTTTTTTTATTTTGAAAATTAATTTGTTTTCAAGCTACTAGCAAATATATTAGCTCCAGTTCCCAGGATAGCATGCTATCTACAGTTTAAGTAAAAATAATCATCCGATCCAACCAATTGTTTATAAGAAAATGCATTATGACAGCGTTTTCAGTTTTAAAAAAGATTTCATTTTGGTTTAAATTTTTTAAAAAAATATTTAAAAGCATTACAGAATTTAAATTTTCAGAACATCTTTAGTTAAATATTCTTAATATCTCTAAAAAATTTCATATTGATAGCTTAAAAACATTCTGAGATACAGTGTAAAATGTATACTGCTAGATTTACACTTCCTGGTTACGTTAAGACTTTCAAACACAGCATCATGTACGTGTGTTTATCTTCTTTTATATCTGGCTTATGTTCACTTGGACATACGTAAAGGAGGACAGGGATTCCTAAGGTGTTTGTAGCAAGCTTCCAAGAGCTGTAACACCATGCATAGTGTGATATTTGCTGATGTTTGCATTAATAATATGCCGTTCTGATTGTTTTACCGCTATATTTATATTTGTCTCATTCCTTTAACCTCCTTATTATTATTTCTGAGCTCCAACATGACGGAACACCAGGAGCTTAAGAGAGAAGTAGAAGAACGCGTTGATCCAAATTTTATGGTAGGCCAGACATTTTGCCAATATTTTAACAGAATCCTCATACAATGTTTTGCAGATGGTTAAGTATCCCATAGGCAACATATTACATTATTCTTTTTTTCATTCACCCTACCTTTTTATAACATTCCAAAAGTTTCCAAACCGATTAACTTTTTGAAAGGATAGAAATAAATTAAGTACGTAATTCATTATCAGAGCTTGAAATTTAAGCAAAATGCGTTTTTTATATGGGTGCATATATAGAGTGTGCCAAAAAATGTATACACACTTCAAGCAAAGGAAAAACCCTGTTAACATAACAAAAGTGAATTCACACAAACAGAAAATGATGAGCACTAATCATCTTAGACTTTTACAGTTACAACAGTTGCTCAAAATACCCACCATCGGCTTCGATACACTTCTGAATACATTGAACTAACTGATTGAGCAACGTTTACGAAAGTGTCCTCAGCCATTGCAGCTCATGCCGTTTCAATTTCTTCCCGAAGTGCTGCCAGTGTAGCTGGTTTTCTACGGTATACAACGTCCTTAAGAATTTCCCATAGGTAGAAGCCCAATGGCGGTTCTGTTCTGTACACACATCTCCATTCTTCAACAACATTCTTGGTTTTCCAACACCACTTCAAAATTGCTTTGTGCTGTTCAAACGATAATCTTGTAGCAACGCTAGCATAACGTAACGTGAGTCACATCTGTTTACAGAACATCATACAATAATCCTGGCTTCATTTGTTCATTGTTGATTTACCTGTCAAGTAGCAACGCTATCATAATGTAATGTGAGTCACATCTGTTTACAGAACATCACACTACACATTACTGCTGTTTTTCGGTCCAACTTTGAAATATATTAAATAGATATCTACTGCGAAAGTGTGTATACATTTTTGCTAGCCTTGGGATTTAAGAATCAGATAGAAATGAACATTTTCCCATAGATTTGTATTCGGTAGGGCCGTTTTTTATTTTGTTTTCGACAATTTTGGGTTCTGCTGTCCATTTTAAGGTTTTAAACTTTATTTTTTTTTCCTGCGATTATTTACGCATTTGAAAGTACATAAAACGTTCAATATATCTAAGTGGAAAAAGTTATAAAATTAAATGGCATGTTCACCTCACGAAGTATCTATTGAGAATCTTATTATACATTTATTTCTATTGAAGCAATCAAAAAGTTACCTACCCCTATCCAATGAAGTTTTTTAAATAGCAAAACCTTCATCAGTGAAAGGAATGGACGGTTACCTTGGGTATACAAATACCAGGAAATAAAGAGGATGAGGTAAGTACTGTAGTTTAATAGTCCCGGGGAATGCCCTTGTATAGACCTGTGCGAGACAATTCTGGGAAACGTGTCGTGAGAATATCTTCTCAGCTACATAAATGTAACAAACAATTGCAAACGAGAAAGATGAGAGCGGTACAGCTGTGCAATGATTTTCTCAGTACGGAAAGACACTAACCTGATTCCCCTATAAACGTATATGCAGAAAATGAACTGCGGTGAATCTTTTGCTCATTCGCCATGGGACTATGTCTTAATCAACATTTCCATTCAGATAGATGAATATTCCGTTGTGTCCTTGCGAAATCCCTTGGGTGGAAATAGAACGTTCTTTTTCTATGATGAAAAATGTTCTCTCTGACAAGTGGCTGACTATAGTAGTTGATACCTTGAAAAAACATCTTGTTGTTGTAACCACGAAAAATAAGATTATGTATTTTATTTTATTCCTTTTATAAATGGTTGGCCTTATACAAATTTTGAACTTAAGAGTTGCAAAAAAAAAAAAAAAAAAAAAAAAAAAAATACAGAGAATAGCTTGTTTCGCTTTTTCTGCCGCAGAGTGTATATCCCTCCAGTGATCTCATGGTTTCATTTCTACAGCTTATACCGTCTTTCTCTGGTTTTTGTCGTTATCCAATTTCCAGAACCATACAACAAAGTCAGAATAGCCATATTTTTAGAATAAAGCCATACAATCTTCGAGAAAATAGTTTCATTTGTGACGTTATTTTAGAACAATTTTTATTTATAAATATTTGAGATGCCAAATGGCATGCGATAGAACAAAGGGTCTAGAAATGAGACACTCTAAATTCCTATACCTTTCATGCACTATCAAACGGATGTTAACAGAAAAAGTTAGGAACTATGTAAATTTTCAAGGTAATCACATCTATAAAATAATTTTTAAAAACTACTCAGAAGTCTTATGTGCAAAAGGTTTTCATTACGGCACTTCTCACATCATCTTTATTTTCTTTCCCTGAAGATCTTTCTTCGGCTTATACAGGGTGAGCAATGCTTGACGCAACCGCGGGACCAGCCAGCAGCTCTATGTCGGAAGCGGAGAGTATATTTCCCCTCCGCTGCGCGAGGCTTCAGTGTGAGTTGAAATCTTGCGCAAGTAGCACGTGTTTGTTAGGCGACGCAATAAAGTGTAGTGAGTGGAATGGGGCAATACAAATATTCTATTCCCCAAAGAGTATTCATATATGATTTATATGTGCGTACAGAATCAGCGCATACTGTAAGGAGACTATTTCAAGAGGAATTTCCTTATGATTTACAGTCTCTCCTTGCTTAATATACGTGAGTAATTTACTTTTATTTTAAAGTGTTTATGTTAAATTAAAAATAACTTATGCGACAAATGGTGTTATATTTACTCGTACCTCCTGTCACCCACATCGCCGACAGCAGCCAGCCTCGCCGCGAAATCCGTTGCGTGAAGGATCGTAATAGAGATATATGGTCTGGGTACCTCCTCGGATGGCTGGTGAGGTCTTTAATGCATGGACTTGTGAGCGGGAAGTCTGGGGTAAGATTCCCACTAGGACCTGCTCCCTGACTGATTTTTTTTCCAAGGTTTCCTCAGCCCTAATAAATATCAAATGTCGAATGAAGGTACCCTAAAGTAGGCCTTTCCCAATTTATAATGTCATCTCATGTATCACCAAAGTCCATCGCCTGTGAGGCCTCGGCAGTAAAAACAGGAGTTACACATTACTTAAAAAATCGTATCTGGCTGCTAGATTTGAGCTGTAGGCTGATTTCCGAACCCCTGAAATCCAATACTTTATTGCAGCCTTCGTATGGCTTAAAGCATTGTCATGCAATCTTATAATTTTTACCCTCATGACCCCATACATTTATTTACTTATAATGTACAGCGACTTCGATACCTCTTTCTGATCGTCGGTCCTGGTGCTGTAGTGGAAACCATACTTGCCTCTTGAACCCAAGATCGCGGGTTCGATCCCGGTCAGGACCGATGACTTTTATTTCGGGCGTAAAAATCCTAAGTATGGCTTCCTTCGTAAGAGAAGTAAAGCCGTGGGTCCCGTGTCGTACATTTACGGCACGAAAAAGAACCTCAAGCCTGAAAAAAGAGACCTCTAAGCAAAATTTGTCGGCCGTTTCACGCCCTGACTTGAATGGGACGCTGATGATCTGAGATGTTAAAGAGCGTCCGTAAACAAACCAAATAACAAAAATCTTCTGTAAGAACTTCTAAGTCAAGGTAGCATGATGAGTTCTTCTGAAATGCAAAGAGATCAAGAAAACCCATTTTGCACTGACAGTCGCCGTATGAAATTTCTACTGAATGATTAGAAAGACTGTTGTAACAGAAAAATACCTAACTTTAGTGATATTTCTTTGAGCTTCAGCCGCTTTTCATTGAGAAGATGCTCGTCAAAATGGAAGACGTTTTCTTCCATAATAACAAATTTAAATGCTTTCTGCGGTCAAAAGACACCCGTAGAATCACAGTACAAGAACTTACAGCAGGCTTGCGTCGGTACCGTTGTTGTTGGGTCCTAAATCAATTCCAAGTTGGGTTTACTTCTCAATGAACCATCTTATGTCGCTTCACTCACCGCAGAGAGTATATCTGTTTAACAATAAGCAGTGGAAGTTACAAATCTAATAATAAAAATGATAATCGTATTGAAAATTCACTTTTTTTAAAAAAAAATATGACTCTTCATGGTTTCTCATTGAAATAAAAGGTAATTATATAGAACATCACATTAATTAATGTGAATAAATCTCGTTTTTGTATTCAGGTTTTATTCTGAATGGCGCTGAAGAATTTTTGTTTAATTTTCAAATCAATGAGTTATGGTTATCTGAGATTTCTGAATTTTACCAGGGTTCAAAAATGTGGTTAAATAACTGGCGAGCGTGTCTTAGCTTTATAATTACCATAAATAACCGATCCCTGAAAGCTGTATATTGTGCTTTTCCGAACTTTACAGATAGTGTACCACTTATTACCCAACAATACAATGCGGAGGAAAGGGGGGATATGGTGAAGAAATATCCATCACCATTATCCAAGAACAAAATTTACTGCACAACACTATGCGAGCTGTTAATTTTCCTGGCAGTGTTATACCACACAAGAACAGCCCAACACAACTTTAAATACAACAACAATAATTTGATAATAAGCACCCGATTTGGAATTAGAGTTTTAATATTAATGTTAATAGCTCCAAGAAAAACTTTTCAGTGATTTGAAAGTTTTATAGTAGTGGAAAAACATGAACTTGGGTTCTATGGTCATTTGGTCAAATTATTCAATGGAATCCGGAGTAACATTAGATTGACTGTAACCTATGCAACAGAAGGCGACCCGTCAATAGGGGGGCCCGGTCCCCAGAAAAAGCTTTACCATTCTCTCTTTTCCTGGTTAACTTTTAAAACAAAACTGTATGAAAACAGCGATATATAACCGGTTAGTTCTTAATTGCATCATACTCTAAAAGCTCATTTTCCTCTCTACTGTAGTAGCGGTAGCATGCGGGTCCTCCGTTAGAGAGGGAAGCTCAGTCCGGAGAATGTTAAGCTTAAATCTTATACCTTCATGGGCCAGCAAAGATTTACTAGGACTTATACTTGTCTTCCTCTAAGATGAGTTAGCCTTTCTCCTGCTTATTTCTTGGACCAGCAGAAAGACGGCCTATGGCCAGCGCGCGGTATTCTCTCTTTTTTCTTAGAGACCTGATGTTGAGGGGTTACTGACAATACGCATAACTTACTAGGGGTTGTTTTCACACTTTCTTTGAAATTGGGTGGTTTCCTGATTGGTTGTCAGTGGAAAGTTAACTTCCACAGTGAAACGATTTGGACCTCACGAAACGAAAGTTATAGGAATTTACTCAGCAAGATAACACAAAATTTTTTGTAATTGCTTGAAAAAAAAAAACATCTTGGCTGACAGCGTGTGAAGTGAGAAACGTATCTTGTCTGTAAGAATGAGATTAGAAAAGAAATATAAAGGGCAAATTTTGCCATGCATTATTGTACGATACATCAGTGGAGGTAAACGGTTGAAAGATTTATAAAACTCATTGCTGTTTCTGAATCGACAGCAGAAGACTTAAAGAATATTTTAATAGCTGAATTTGAAGAGTTTCATATAAACCAGAATTTTATAGCACAAACGTATGATGGCGCTGCAGTGTCGGGGAGGAGTGCATGTCTTGATAAAAGAGATATTCCTCCCACGTCATGTACTTAAGCCCCTTGTCCACACTTTTACAGAGGTCACGAGACGCCACTGCTGTGCAATCAGAAAATAGCATGATCGGGTTATGAAAACCCAATCGCTAATCACCACCAACCTGGTGACTGGAGCGTTAGCAGTAAATATTTCGGTATTCATTCATTCGAATTTAATAATTATTCGGGTTTCAATAATTTATTAACAATGTAGTACCTAACAAAATATCTAAGTAGTCTTTGCCATTATTAGCGCAAATTTATATGTCAGGCCGAGAGTAAAGTACCTGCTTGAAAAAAACTTTTAAATCTGTATATTAAATTAAAGAAATTCAACTTCGAAAAGTGTAAAATTTATAACACAAAGTCCTCATTAAGAACATCTGTCGACTCAGAACAGTAATAAATGTTTCACTTGCATGATTTCTATCCAAGTCATACTCAAAACTCCAAGCCCACAAAGAAATTTGGAGCAAATGTTTACATTTTTTGAAGTACTGGCAATAAAGAAGTTTTAAAAAAAGTTTCCTTATTTGAAAGTATTATTTTATTATGGAAGCAGAGTGGAAGTTTTTGCAGTGTTATGCAGGAGCTCTGTTCGTATGACTGCTCTATTTGAATTTCGGTAAACGGATTTAATGAGCAGGGACGGAGCGAGTGAAGGCAATATTGTTGTCGATGCAAATAGCAGAGTTGCTTCCCCTTCCGTCTTCCCACCACATCTTGTAGGAGAGAGGACAAGTTGTTCCCAAGTTTCTCTCAAAGTGACATCCCACCTCTGTTACCATTGTTGTATCCCTGCCAACACTTGTATACTCCGAACTGCCGCATCATGCAAGTGTAACGACTTGTTTTCAAAGTCACTCCTACCTCTGCCAACACTTTTAACTTCCAAAACCGTTGCTGTACATCAGCGAAAGTTAATGGTGTCCTAGGAGCAACAGCGTGGTTGTATGTTTGTCCTGCACTGTGCGCCTGTGAGTTCCCTCCTACAGATAATAGGCAGGCGTATTTGTGTTCTCGTCTTAGAGCTGTAAGGCAGCGAAATGTTTGTTTACATCTGCTATTAGTGTTGTTTCGAAACGCATTTTCAGAAGCGTTATATTAACTTTCATATAAGCGACGAATGATGGCTGTTATCGTCATTTGAAACGACACAAGTGCAACTCGAGTAGATCTGAATCGAGGCGTATTCAACAAGACGACATGAAATTTATTTAGGAGATTCTGTGATGGAAACATTAGCCATTATTTATTTAAAAGTGCTTAACACTAATTTTTATTCTTGATGCATCACAGTTGGTGGGGCACTGATAATGCATGAAAAGAAATGACACATTTGGAAAGCATTTTTTTAAGAAAGGAAACATTCCAGCCAGTGGCCGCTCTGCCCTTTGTATAACGGTGGGTTTGGGGCATAACCACATGACACCCAAAGGTTTCTTTTATCCCCGACATTCTCTCATAACTGCAGTCAAATCATACGTTTGTGCTATAAAGTTCTTAAAACTCTTCTAATTCAGCTGTTAAAGTACGCCTTCAGCCTTCTGCAGTGAATTCAATAACAGCAATGAATTTTATGAATCTTTCAATTGGTTTACCCCACCCACCGATGTTTAGTAATATCACAATTTGTTGTGACATACATATAATATCTGTTTCGTCGGCCTGAACAAATTCTTTTATAACCTCATTCCTAATGACAAGATAGCCTTAAAAAAAAAAAAAAAAAAACTTCTTCCTTAGTAAGCTTCTATAACTTTCGGTTGATGAGGTCCAAATCGTTTCACTTCCAACTTAACAGTTAAACTTTGACGCGAAAATGGAGTCTTCAATAAAACGTCCACTTTATTCATTGCAACAAAATCGATACGTTTTCCTAACCCATCTTAGAGGAAAACAAATATAAGTCCTTGTAAATCTTTGCTGGCTTGTGAAGGTATATGTTTAAAGGGCAAATTTTTTCTGGCTGGCCCATGAGCCTCCCTCGCTAACGGAGGACCCGCATGCTACCGCTACTACAGTAGAGAGGAAATACGCTTGTTGTATAACTAATTGGTTATAAGTTGCTGTTTTCGTGCATTTTTTTATTTAAGAGTAGACTAGGATAAGAGAAGATGGTACATAATTATGACATTTCCTTTGGAGAATGGGGGCATCTGGTCCTTATAGACGAGTCACCATTCGGGTCTAAGTTGAGGGGACCTCACATAGTTTGTTATTTATGGGTACTGAGAAAAACCTGGAAAATCATCAAGGTGTAGGTTCCCGGCGAAAATCGAACAAAAGAACTCCAGCTTACAAGCTCGTGCCTTAACAATCTAAGTCTCAATTAAAAGGAAAACTGTAAGCCAGTCTGGGAGTTTTTAAGGCTACTATATGTTGCCAACTCTCATCAATTTGGGAATTTGTCTAAATGACATTTAGAATCGCACGAATTTACTAAAGCACAGCCTCGACGATGAGCCAAAGTCTGGGGGGAAAACTCTTTGAACATTTACTGAGTTCTATAAACAAATTGTAAATTGTAGAAA
Organism: Metallyticus violacea; assembly: GCA_030762175.1. Lineage (NCBI taxonomy): Eukaryota > Metazoa > Arthropoda > Insecta > Mantodea > Metallyticidae > Metallyticus > Metallyticus violacea. The sequence goes on along the minus strand of CM060837.1, from coordinate 21,525,098 downwards.
GAAAAAAAAGTCTCTCTCTTTGCGTAAAGAGCACTTGTTCTGAAGGACCTCACCTTTTAGTTTGACATTGATCGGGTCATTCGATTATCTAATGACAGATGCAGAAGGGGATTGATAGTTCGACAAATATCGGTCAAGACCACGAGTTGAAGCGGATTGGCGCGGTTTATCGAACTGCTACGTTGGCTTTTGAGTCTCATGCTTCTCAGTGTCGTTTTATCGGTTAAAGAAAAGCAGGACTCTTAGTAAATGTCACTAAGAATACTAAGTTAATTATTCTATTCCACAACACATATTCATTTATGATTGATATGTCTGTACAGAGTCTGTTAGAGCTGTCATGGAGCTTGCTGAAGAGAAATTCCCAGGCGATAAGGCTTCAAAGTCATAAAGCGATTTATAAATAAATAGAATCCATACAATACGATCCGCCAAGAAATCACAAAGAGATTTAGAAGGGTAATGAGTAATTCCATAAGCAGATGCCAGAAATGTATGGATAATGAAGGCAGATAGTTCAAGCACGTCCTTTTTGGTTTCAGTGCATTAGATTTATTAGACAGACACTCTAGTGTTTCTACCACCGTTTCTTGAGTTGGTCCGCCCGTCCGCCCCGATTCTAGCGAAACCCCGCTGACAATGAGCGATGACATGTTAGTCATCAGATAATTGGATGACCCGATATAACATATATTTTATATACATATACACACATTACTGGCTTATAAGTTCCTTATTAAAGAACAATATTGAATTGGAAATTAATTAGCCTCCTTTGAGGAGTTTTACTTTATTCCGATAAAATTATGTCCTTACTGTTTGTTGGTGGGAGAGGGGGTAAACATTCAAAAAAGACCGTTTGTGGTTTCCTCTCATCACCAAAACCAATAACCCAATGAATCCAAACAGCAAGAATTGCAAAGACAGGCCTTGAAATGTTGATGCACATTTTGGCTGTCTCAGTTTAAATACAATGTTGAAAGCTAACAAGGAAAAGGCTTCAAAAAAGATGAGAGATATAGAAACAAGACATAACAGAAGAGAAGTAAAAAGTAGAAGAAAGAATAAAAATAAAAAAATAAATGCAAAATGGAAGAAAACTTATGTTAATGGAATCACAGACAACAACTTTATTGCATTTTTCTGTATATCATTTTTTTTTCTATAAAGCGTACTTTTCCAAACTTTTTGCCTGCCCTAAACAAAATAATACGTTATTCTTATTACAACTTGGATTTTGTAATATTATTTAACAAAAAAAGTTAAGAGCTCTGAACAGACTGAAAGTTTCTACTGAAAAAAATCTTAAAATAATTCTTTTTTAAACTATCCACGTTAAAACATGCTTTTACCACAGTAGCAATATCATTCGTTTGAGAAAAGGTAGTGCAAAAATTAAAAAAAAAAATTTTAACACAAATTCCTTAACAATTGTTCTGAATAAGGGCTTCTGCGGGATACCAAAGCTAAATTACCTAAAATTGGAGATATATCATCCAGCACTATCGTAGTATGAAAAGTCAACAAACATATCCTTCCGCGGTTATTAGACACGGCGGAGATAAGGCGCTATGACTGGACATGGACAAAGGTGGAGCGAATAAGAGGTGTACTTTAAAGCAAACACAGCCACAGTATCTCATTAGTACAGCGATTTCATAACCAATTAAATTGTTATTGCTTGAAAAACCTTCTTATGTCTATTTATTTGTTTTCTTATTTATTAATAACCGAAATAAAAGGCTGAACTATGCAGATATTTTGTGAACTATTTACAAAGGAGGAAGCGTTTGTGCTATGGTCAACAAACACCTGCACCGCCCTTCATTTTCAGTTCAAGAGAGAATAGACACTTATATTTTGGTTTTATGCGACGCTAATTTAGCCAATATAAAAACAATGGCCCCAATTGTTATCTAATTTTATTAAAACTAGCGTTTTAGTTGCCACTGTGGCTCAGAATTGACTATGCGTTAAAATAAATTCAAATCTTGGTAGTTTTTAATATTTTTAATTCTCTCTTTCTCTTTCTTTCTCCACCCATTACAGCTAGGTTTCATATCTTTTTCTAAGAACCTTTGAACCTATTAATGATAGTTTTATGTTGTTTTACTCAGCTGTGTTGGACAAGGCCTCGCCGATAAGGATCATTGCCCTCACGAAACCCTTACCCGGTGTCATACATTATCTGTTAAGCAAATAATTGCAGCTGTAACTTCCGCTCCGCTGCATTCAGTTGTTCAGATAGAGTTGCATAAAGAAGGCTATGTGTACTAGATTTGGACATGTTCAAAATGGAGTATCAAGCTGTTATTAAGTTCTTCATAAAAGGACTTACTCCAAATGAAATTAAACAATGATTGGACAGTGTATATGGGGAAGTATCCCCCTCATATTCTACCGTAAAAGAATGGGTCAAACTTTTTCGAATTGGTCGAGAAAGCATTGAAGATGAAGAGCGTCATGGAAGGCCTGCGACTCAAAGTTAGAGAAATAGCAGCAAGGTTGGACCTTTCTAAAACAACAGTCCTTCGAATTATTCATGAACATTTAAACATGAATAAGGTTAGAGCAAGATGGGTGCCTAGACTTCTTTCCTCAGTTCAAAAGCAGCAATGGGTCATCTGTTGTCAGCCATTTTTGGAGCTCTGCCATGGCAACGAGAGAGAAGTTGAGCAAACCATTGTTACAGGAGATGAAATTATGGTCCTCTACTATGATCCTTTATACAAAAGAGAGGAATAACCGCCTCTAAAGGCCAAGGTCACTCAGTACACCAACAAGATCATGGACACAATCTTTTGGGACTGTGAAGGAATATTCTTCATTGACATCAAGGAGAGAAACACCACAGTAAATGAGGAATACTATGTTGGCCTACTGCACAGACTACGTGCTTCCATCAAAAAGAAAAGGCGAGGAAAGCTGAGTGGTGGTGTGCGTCTTCTACACGATAACGCACCTGTACACACAGCTCTTGTTGCAAAGGAAGCTGTGAAGATATGCGCCTTCAAGGAGATCGTCCAAAATTTTTCTCAAAACTCAAGAAGGACTTTCGAGGAAGGAAATTTAAGTGTGACGAAGACATGATGGATGCTGTTTATGCCTATTTTGCAGACAAGACTTCTGATTATTTTAGGGGGGAGGGTTGAAATGTTAATTTAAGATCTGAGAAGTGTATTGCAATAAAGGTAACTATACTGAAAAGTGAAATATAGTTTTTAGTTTTTATCATACCTGCAAAATGGATAGGCCGGAAATTTATGGACCTACCTCGTATTTGCCTATGAATTGGAAGCAGGTTACCCGAATTCATCCTGCATTAATATCTAGGATTACAGTTTCGTGGCTAAAAGTATATGTAAAACACTTGAAAAATATGGAAGTAACTAAACAAAATCATATAAAAGTTTTTATGGTAAACGAAGAAAATAAATTAACCCCATCAAATAAAAATACGAAACTGTTTGCCAGTACATGAGCTCTAATGGCATTAACTGTTTTAAAATAAGAAATTTCAAGGAAAAAATGGTTACTTAAACAATAATTTCTGTGTCTGAGTTCTTTTAAACATATATTTATTTTGCATCGCCTCAGATGACTGAAATATTTGAAAAGCGCTATGAGACAAAGACTGCAGTTCCAGATCTGAATGCTTTGCTTGCAATTGAGGAATTCGGCAATAGAGAAACAAGAGTCAAGAAAATGTCTACCCTTTGATGTTAAAACTCGGCAAGCGGGGCGCAAAAGTTTCCTGCAAGTTGGCGCACTTCCTCTTCTTGGCCGGGCACCCAACCATGAGCGGCAGGAAGGAGCAAGTGGAGTGGAAACTCTGTCATGGGGTGCGTTTACTTGTAAGGTGTCGCCTGCAGCAGCTTCAAACAAGCGATGCGAAATATCCGTTCCTTGTATGAACTTGGGGAGACGAGCTGGGTACACAAATCACACCATCAACCAGAGGGGAACGCTGTGGGAGACGCCAATACTGCCGCACTCTCGAGACCTTCTAGCAAACAGACGTTACGTTACACTCAAAGACGAACCTCTGGCAGGTATCTCAGAGGGTCATATTGATCGGCATTCAAAGAAAGGGGAAATATTCATTTTAGCTTTAAGAGTATCTACAAATTTCCAATCCAACTAATTCAAATATTAATGTAAAGCTTGAAAACCGCCAAGGTGGCTGAGGACGTTAAGGCGCAGACTCGTTAGCGGGATGTCTGGGGTTCGAATCCCGCCAGGACCGTCCTCCATTGCTAAAGGTTTTTTTTCAGGTTTTCCTCATTCCTCATAATTGGCAAATGCCGGGGAGGTACCCTAAACTATCCTATCCCTATATATCATTTCATGTATCACCAGTGTTCACCGCCCGTGGTGTCTCAGCAGTAAAAACGGGCGTCAAACACCATTAAAAAAACACTCAACATCCTGTTTATATGTGTTATAGATCCGCTTCCCCTTTTCCTCTCTACGTACATACATTCTTCCTTTGTTTTAATCACTTTTTTCCACTATTTCTCTCTTATCCTCCCTATATATTCACCATTTTTTTTTTCAAAAACTCACTGTTTCCTCATCCAAAAATGTTTATTATCACCAATTTTTAAAAATCAACGAACTCAAGATTATTAGGAGCGGAGATTTACCTGCACCCCATAATTTAAAAATGACTTTAGCAGAACCAATATTTGTTTTTCGCAACGAAATTCGATATGTGCCATTTAAATAAAATAAGGAAAATCAGGGAAATTGGGTCATTAAAGAGTGGCGTTTTACCAACCGAAAATTTGAAAATTGCTCTAGCGGTACCAATATTTCTTTCTTCACAAAACATTCGTATATACTATATAAATAAATTAAGGAAAATGGTTTCTGAAAATTTGAGAAATCGGATCAATAGCGTATACCTGAAACCGAAATTTAAAAAGAGCTCTAGCGCTTAATTTTCTCTTTATTGTTTTAAAATAAAAGAACAAATTAATTCAGCATATAAACTGTATTTATAACGCTGCATATGGTTTATATTTCAGAAAAGCATTGCCGAGAAGATAGCAAATATGAAATATTAATCTAATATATGTGTGTGAGAATTATATTTGTATGTAAGAGCGCTCTGTAATAATCTTCAGAAAACGTTTACGTTACATTTTTTTTTACGTTAACAACATTTAAATTAAATTTCAAAGCCACTGAAAATCGATGGAACTTTCGATTGTTTATTATTGATTGAGTATATTTGCTTGCTACATTATAATTGTTTTTAAATAGTAACATGTTTTTGTTTTATTGAAACACATGAACATCTTAAATACGCAATGTAACTGGAATCGTTGTGTTATTTTTCTGTATTTTAGTCAATGGTTAAATTTAAAAATGTTCAAAAATACCCACGCAGTGTAGCTTTGTCTATCAGTGGCCATATATTTCATTTAATTAATACTATACCATTAATGTTTATGAATTAATCTAAATTATTATTTTTATTATTTTAAAAAGTAATTTCCCTTTTGTAATGCTTATACATTGAAAGAACTCTATTATATTATTTAGGATAGGTGTTCATTAAAATCATACATTGTTCAGGAAGTTTTAAAGAATGGGCACAAAATCTATTTACGTTTCTGTAAAGTTTCAAATGTAATTTTTACCTTAACAAGGGAGGGTAAACTTTGCAACATTGGAGTAAAATGTGGGTATTGAATTGAATACCTGAAAATTTTGAAAATGCTCTATTAGAAATAACACGGGTTCTCGCATTTTCGAGAGAGTTAAATTATTTTGGCTCAAATTTGATTCATTTTCAATGCAAATCCTTCTACTGGAATATGTGAAAAATTTCCTGCTATAAACAAGTTTCATAGAGCTAGATTAGGATTAAAATTGCACGGAATCCTGCTAGCACGTTGACAGTATGAGACACTTTGTTTAGACCATGAAAGGGAGACATTGAACTGATTTCCTGGAGCGTGTGATTTGATTACTGTGTTATTGTTGTACCCACCGCACTTCATTGTTAAACATGTCTACTTCGGGATCCCTGTACTGCAAGGGGACAAAATATTATAAAGCACTCTTTTCAGTGCAGGGGACGCTTCTATATGCTGCTACAGACAACTGCCTGACGTAGGCGTATCTCGTAAGTAGGAAGAGGTGAAATGATTTGTCTGGTTTAGTTACTTACCATTCTAATAATTTCCACAAGTTTATGAATGCATATTATAATTTAATTTTGAATATTGATAAAATGTTTATATACCAACATTAAAGAGTAAATTTCCCGTTGTAAACAAAACCACGATTATTTTGAACGATTTTAATTGGAAATCTCAAGACGATATATTTTTCTCAGTTCCAAATCAGTTGTAGACGCGAAAGACATTTGAAAGACGTTCTTATATCATTTTCAAGACCTCTTATATGCTTTCATGCCGTGTACCATACCGAAACGTTAGAAATCATATTTTCTTTGGCTCTTAAGTTTCACAAACCAAGTTCAGAAGACAAGAGTCTCGCCAGACAACCTTCTCCAAAAAGTTGCCGACCACATTCGGCTGAAAAGGTACATTTCATGATATTTCAGAACCATATTTCTTAACATATCAACAACAGTATATTATGCCTATTTTTATCACTAATGGCATAATTACTTATGTTGTTGTTGTTGTTCTTCTTCTTCTTCTTCTTCTTCTTCTTCTTCTTCTTCTTCTTCTTACGCAAAGACATCACAGTCCTTGACCTCCTCTAAGAAAGGCTACTATAACAAGAATAATTTAATTACGCTAATTTTCTTACAGAGGGCTGAGTAATAGGCCACCGCTTTCTTTGTCATCTGGTACAAGGGCAATACTTGAAAGTGAAAAGCTTACAGTTTTGTCCAGGGATCTAGGGAATTCTTTAGCATGCCATTCGCCAACAGCTCGGGACCTACGGTTTCAGGTCCCTGATAACTCCACCGACCTCGACTATATAATGTGTTGTTATATATATATATATATATATATATATATATATATATATATTCATAAAAACACTCAGAGTGCAATATAAAAAAAGTTCACATAAAATTTCACACTAAAACCACACAGATATTTCGAGCTTGGCTCTTGGTCACGTGATGAGAATGAACTAACTTTTCATTTCATTCTCATCACGTGACCAAGAGCCAAGGTCGAAATATCTGTGTGGTTTTAGTGTTCAATTTTACGGTTTTTAGTGTGAAATTTTATGTGAACTTTTTTATATTGCACTCTGAGTGTTTTTATGAATTTTTATGCTTTTTAGAAGTTTTTATTACTCCATTAATAGTATATATATTATACAATAACAATAACTAGATAACAATAAAAAGGATAAAACACTTAGAAAGTCACAAGTCGCAAGTCGCAATATTTCAAGCCTGTATTCTTCTTGGGCAAGAAGACAAGTGAACGTAGTGAAAATAAATACTGGATATCGAAGGTAACAATGCATAGAAAGAGATTAAACAAGCAATTCTCTGTCTCACAAGTGTGTGAGACAGAGAATATTAAAATATATTAATATGTAAGATTTAAACCGGATGGTTCTGAACTATGAGTAGGTAACGCATCAATAAGTGTTAAATTAAAAGCATCATCGAAATCCTTACAGTGAGTTAAGGCATGTTGGGCAACTGGCAAGGGAGACGTGGTTTTAACAGAACGTCTATAATTATTCTTACGTAGCGAAACAACAGTAGAAATTAAACCAATATAAAATGCGTTGCAAAGCTTACAAGATAACATATATACGACGTTCTTGGAAGAACAAGTAGCAAATGAAGAAATGTTAAATTCTCTGGATAAATTATGGCTGTGGAATGAATGGCACGGCATAATTAGCGCACAGGTTTTACATTTAGGACGTTGGCAAGGAATATTAGCCTGCAACGGTACGAGGTAAATTCGAAGGAGATAGGATGCGGCGAAATATACTTAAAGGTTAGGGGGTATTTAAAAGTAAGGCGGGGTACAAATTTAGAAAAAGCATTTAAAGATAAATGCATTAATAAAGTATCGTGACATTCTTTCAAAACAGATCTGATGTCCTTAATTCCTAGCACGTAAGTAGTAACAACATTAAGAATTCTTATTGGAAGTTTTAGGTTTGCAATTATATATATATATATATATATATATATATATACCTATACACACATCGAGGCTGCCAAAAATGTATGCACACTTTCACAGCAGATATCTATTTAATAGATTTCAAAGTTGGATCAAAATACTACATTGATGTGCTGTATGATGTTCTATAAACAGATATGACTCACGTTACGTTATGCTAGCGTTGCTACAACAAAATAGAGCCAAGATTATCGTTTGAACAGCGGAAAGCAATTTTGAAGTGGTATTGGAAAACCGAGAATGTTGTTGAACTGTTTACAGAACAGTTGGATTCTACCTATGGGGAACTCTTAAGGGTGTTGTATACCGTAGAAAACCAGCTACACTGACAGAACTTCGGGAAGAAATTGAAACGGCATGTGCAGCAATCGCTGAGGACACTTTCGTAAACGTTGCTCAATCAGCAGTTCAACATACTCAGAAGTGTATCGACGCTGATGATGGGTATTTTGAGCAACTGTTGTAACTGTAAAAGTGTAAGATGATTAGTGTTCATCATTTTCTGTTTGTGTGAATTCAGTTTTGCTATGTTAACACAGTTTTTTCTTTGCTTGAATTGTGTATACATTTTTGGCACCCTCTGTGTATATATATTTGTGGTACCTGACAGTATATTTTAGCTGATCAGTAAATTCAAGCAGGTGTAGTAGTGCCCCACCAACTAAAATGTATACGAGTCACTAATCAAAATCTTAGAGTTTGATTAATTCAAATATAGGGTCTTCAGATATAAAGATATGATATGATGAAAGTTAAACTTCTCGATAAGTTCTGTTAGCAAAAAAGTGTGTCAGGGTTCTGTACGGAAAAGGTTTCATTAATCATATTTATGTGTGATTCCTCGATGGACTTAGACAGTACTAGAACCAGCTAACTGAATCAGTCACCCAAGAGTCCCTTTGTGTCCAAGTGGGTATATATATTAATGTAACTAATATTAGCTTGTCCCCTTGCGGGAGATGGAAAGCAAAATGTTTCCTGCCACAGAACAGAAAACCTTAGCTTGAAACTCTCCAAACTCTACTGTTTTACTATATGCATATATAGCAGGATCCAGCGGGCGTAATTACGTGGTACCTCACCCCACGTCCCTTGCCTGTGGTTATGCAATATTCGGTGTAACCGTCATATGGACTCTGGACCGTTACCTTGTCCATCCGTCTCTCTGGAGAGGCCAGAATATCGAGATTTCCTTTTCCTCTAGTGGTATTTTTCATTGTGCATAAGTATTGCACACGAGCAGTGAATTTAACTCTGTTATACATAGCTTTGTTACTCATAATTATTTTTATTGAAGAATATGCAAGTTACAGAGAATATAGGAAGTCATTGTTAACGAAATAAATGGTGTTGATACTATAAAAACATAAATGCATCAGTCATTTAAGAAAAGAATTGAAAAAAAAAATAATTTTATAAAGGTGTTGTTGGTTTGGTTTATCAGCGCCCCATTCAATTCAGGGCGTGAAACGGCCGACAGATTTTGCTCAGAAATCTCTTCTTTCAGGCTTGAGGTTCTTTATAGTTATCACTACACCACCAGGAGCGACAACTTTATAAAGGAACAATTTAGTGAAAGAAATTGGAAGAAAACTGCAAGAAATATTGAGTTGACAGCGTAGTTGCTTAATTACTTAAATTTGCTGTAAAATATTTTAACCTCAATATTATGAAAGCATAGGAACATTAATAAACAAACTAGCAACGATGTGCAATCGCCAGTCATTTTTTTCTCTCCTGTAACACTTGTGTATGTATAATAGCTTTGTAAAAGAATTTGCATACGATAATTATAAGTTAAGGTAAGATTATACGATACTTTTTCTTACTTAGATACTATTTATAGAAATACACGGGTGTTCATAAAGAGCGGATTTCACTCATATCCGAAAATATCCGAAAAAGTGACTTGCTGTTTCCTGAATTACGATTTTCAAATTCAAAAGTTCCTATGTGTGTGTGTGTGTGTGTGTGTGTGTGTTAGATTCTACCATAACCATGCCATGCATTTGTTCATCCGAAAAATGGAAGTGCATTATAAAGTACGATATTTGGATCACATTGTTTACTTGGAATAGTCCGCTGTTCACTTAGATGGAAAGGTTAATAGAATGCTTGGAGTATCATCGTGTGGTTTGTGAAATGGAAAGAGGTCACCCTAAGGTGACTGTGTATGATAATCAAATCACTGGGGCTTTCTTTTTTCAAGTCTTTTTTCTTTCACAAATGGAACACTTAAAAAACAAGATGGTACGCCTCGTCACGGGTCTACAATGTTCATGCTTGGTTGAACCTGGATTTCAACTTTAGTTGGACTGTTAATTTGTGATTCAAGTGATAACATAAATATTTAGTTGACAATTGGAATGCAAAAAAAAAAAAAAAAAAAAAAAAAAAAAAAAAAAAAAAAAAACAGCAAGTTGTTATCTCTAATAATTTTTAATTGAACTGTGTTTTCTGATTAGATATAAAATATTGTTACTAAAACAAAAATACATATAATACAAATAATTAAAAATATAAAAATTAAAATTATTCTATCAGAGCTGAGAAATTTTGTTGGTATTGCATAATTATTTCAGTGTTAGATATCAGAGTAACAATTTCCTCGCATAGATATTTCCTATACTTACGGTTAATACATTTGTAATAAAATTACGAGTGACTGGATGTTGTATTTGTATGCAGAAAGTAATTTTATTATAAATGTAGTAACTGTAAATATAGGAAAAGCCCACACTACAGACACCAAATATAAAATATAACACCAATATTTTGTTCTGCAGAGGTGAAAAGAGGATTCAGAAGAATTGGCCTGGTTTCAACGTGGCAATGAAAATAGTAAAAATGTATGAAAGAAGGTTAGAACAAGGCTAGAGGATATAAGCAGGTAGGAAATCGAGGCATAATATAACAGGAAAGTCTCCCTGAGCCTCTAGAATGAAACTAAATTAACCTGCGTTAAAGATGTACAATGCTCGTTCTAGAGATAAAGGCGAGATCAGAAATGGCCTGATGGGTTCCAACGGGGAGTTTGGAAGGAGAAGACTTTTTGAAAGCAATTGGAAGCCGATTGGCATGCTGAGACCTGTTTGCGAACTACACTATTTGGTAGAGTATAGACATTTTCCCAGCCAAAGTACGCGAAGCAATTTATTTTCCGCTTAGAATGCAGTAACTAGTATATTTATAAATAATGTAATATGTTTTCATTCATATATCTGTAAATGCCGTTCTTTCCATTTTTTTTAGCAAAAATGCTATTATTTATTGTTATTGTTTCATTTATTTTATTTGTTTCAAGTTCTAATTATGTATCATACATAAGCATGTACAGTCTACGACCCATGTATAAAATATATTTGTAAATGTGTATATAGAATTTTATAAGAATACACCTATTACTTGATGATGTCGGCATAGCTTTAGGGAGTGACCCACTGCAGACCAGATCTATCCACGGTATCCATGTTCAAGAAACGTTGTTTTGTTCTAAATAAATCTTATGCGACATGAAGATATGCATGTGCGAGAGTAAAACATTCCTCAAGTTACAATTTAGTGATATTCTACACGAGACAATCCATGTTTACTATAGCGAAACAGCAGTTTCAAAATGGCGACACCTCTAAGTCGTACAACCCCCGTTTTGTGATTTTTGTAGGTAAAGGTTATGGAATAAAAGAATATTCATAAAGAAACTTCCCATCTTTGATGAGAAATGCTCACGTCAATGGGTGCAGAAGTTCTTTGAGTGTGTGCTCTGTGGCACATGTGGTCGAAATGACTGTAGGGGACGCATTGGTTCTAAGAAGCATCAAACGTACGGCCAAGTGTAATAATAAAACAAGCCTTTTTTTTCATGATGTTTGTTAGCAATTATGAAACCAATATTGGAATGCCAAATTATTTACAAAAGAACCGACAGGTATTGAGCATTATATACAAAAAATTTTAAATTTCGACCGTGCCTGAAGAGGGAGGATTGCACGCTATGTGTCCAAGATCGCGTGTTTAATCCCGGCTTTCGTTAGGGGGGAAGTAAAGCCATGGGTCCCGTGTCGTACATTTACGCCACGCAAAAGAACTTCAAGCCTGAAAGAAGAGACCTAAGTAAAGTTTATCAGCCGTTTCAAGCCCTGAATTGAATGGGACGCTAATGACTAAAATGTTAAAGAGTGTCCGTAAATAAACAAAATAAATTAATAAATTAAACCATTTGGAAGATTGCCAGATATGAAAGTTGTAGATGTAATTTTCATGCTTTTGTACCGAGGAAAGAAGTCTAGGACCCATCTTGCACTAACCTTATTCGTGTTTAAATGTTCATGAATAATTCAAAGGACTGTTGTTTTAGAAAGGCCCAACCTTGCTGCTATTTCTGTAACTTTGAGCCGCCGGGCTTCCATAACCGTCTTCGTCTTCAATGCTTTCTCGACCAATTCGAAAAATTTTAGTTCATTCTTTTAAGGTAGAATATGAGGGGGTTACGCCGTCCAATTGCGTTTAGTTTTATTTGGAGTAAGTCGTTCTTTTGTGAAGACTTAATAACAGCTCGATACTCCATTTTGTACATGTCACGATCTTCTACACATAGCCTTCTTTATGCAACAACTGAACAAAATTACAGCTGCAATTATTTACTTAACGGATAAGGCATGACACCAGATAAGGATTTTGTGAAGGCAATAACCCTAATCGGCGAGGCCGGAAACTTATGGATCTACCCTCGTTTATTACAGGAACTCCTCCAGTAGCTTTTGGTCAATCTTTCACATTGATGTATATCTGCATCAAAACTTTTATCCTTTTGTTGGAGGCACCTTTGTGACTAGTTTTGCCCACAAGTTGAAACCAACAATCAGTAACTTGACCTTAAAGGAGTGTGTTCATGCCTTTGTGGTGCATTGTTTCTTGCACGTACTGTAATTGAGACAAGTGACGTTTCTTGGTACGTCAGGCAGCAACAGCTGTCACGATATGCCACCCCCGCCCTTCAGAATATATACCGCTTTTACGCGACCCTGGGTCTATAGAAGAACGACGGTGGAGAGGAACTGCGGCGGGGAAATTGTTAACACTTGTGTGTCGAATTTATAGGAAGGAGAGGGGGATTCTATTTTTATATATTACACATAACCTCGCAGGCAACCATCCCTAGTCTTTCATAAGGGTGGGGCACCCCCGCGAGCTAGGCCTTTTTCGTTATAACTGCCGAGCGAAAATACTGCCCTGGGGAGGGTTTTTTGACCGCTAAATTTGTTCGGTTCGGGCTACTTTGCTATCGTTACAGATTGCAACACTTTTTTTTTTCTGCCACTACCACGTTCGCACCGCCGTTGCCTTCGTACCATAAAATGTCGTGACCGCAAGTTATGTTATACGACCTCTGGGGGGCTGCTGCAGAGAGGCTATGCGGTTAGCACGATCGGTTCCTGGGCTACAGACATATTGTCTCTATAATAACACTAAAAGCAGGCCGTGTTCCCATTTCCAGTTAGAAACACAAAATATATATTATTTTGTGGAGAGAAATTGTATTTAGGGAAAAATAACGCAGTAGCATACCACACAAAATCCAACTTCACTACCAGAGAGAGAGAGAAACCCGGTTGTTGTTGTTTATAATGCGAAATGACACAACAAACTGTTACTTTCCACATAAGGTAAAATTTAATGTCTGGATTTTATGTTCTGTTAAACCTTCTTTTCCTCGTATTTACCTCTCAATGACAGGTATGCTGAACACAGGAATCTCACCTCTACCAACTGGATACCAGTCAACGGTCAAACCCTACTGAAGAATGCACCAGTCTAAACATAGAACAAAAATCGAAACTAACCTCCCCCCTTTTTTTTGTCCCAACGTTACAAAGCCATACGTCCATGGCACGCATCAGAAACCAATGTTAGTGCAGAATCACTCTTAGAAATTTATATAAAAATACTGATCTCTATGCGCAATCCTAGAATCCTTATTTGCATGTCTCAAGGATATATGAACACCTTTCATATATTAACTAGTACTCATTAATTTCAATACACATGTTAATTTTTTTATTGTTCTAAATGTATGTACCCATTTAGTCTGAAATTGGATTTACACCCAGCGGCAGTGGAGAAATAATGAAATTGAACACATTTTATTCTAGCTAAATCAATTAAATACATATCAATCCATTTATATATAAACAATAATTAGAAAAGCAGTAAAGGACAAAACACTAAGAAAGAGTCACAGATTAGTAATAGATATATTACGAACTGCTAAAATTCTTCTATGGCAAGAAGACACACAATCACACACACACACACACACACACACACACACACACACACACATATATATATATATATATAATAAATTAACACTATTCGCAATGTAACAAATTAACAGTAATAATAGAAGCTTTAAAAGGATAAAACACTTAAGATAAAGTCACATTTGAAATCGCTAAATTTCGAACTCGTTGAGTTCTTCTATGGCAAGAAGACACACACATATATCATTATTAATTACGTTAATATATATTAACGTAATGAAATATATATTAGCTAAAATATATTTCACCTAAATTAAAAATGTCAGCCCAATTAATCGGTCCTGGTGGTGTAGTGGTAACCATACTTGCCTCTAAACCCGAGATCGCGGGTTCAAACCCGGCCAGGATCGATGAATTTTTTTCGGGCGTAAAAATCCTAAGTATGGCTTCCTTCGGAAGGGAAGTAAAGCCGTGGGTCCCGTGTTGTACATTTACGGCACGATGAGGAACCTCAAGCCTGAAAGAAGAGGCCTCTGAGCAAAATTTGTCGGCCGTTTCACCCCCTGAATTGAATGGGACGCTGATGACCTGAGATGTTAAAGAGCGAAAAAAAAAAAAAAAAAAGAAAAGAAAAAAAAGTTTCCTTGGCATAATATAATTACACTATCCGTTCAATTAAATTCTTGCCTTAAAATACAAAGAAATGTCCAACAAAGTAGTTGAAACCAATAGCAAGCCAACCGACAATTTTTCACAGCAGCGTTGGAAATCATTTACAAGTAGTCGCACACCGAATGATGAAATTGTTAAGGAAATGTGACGGCGGTGAAGAATGTAAAAGAAGAATTTATAGAAGAAGTTTCAAAGAGCAAGTGATGATACGTGACGGCGACGAAGGTGAAAGAAGAATGGGAGACAACTGACGTTGACAAATACTTGACAACATTGACCACAGTAACCTTACACACAAAAGCAATAAAGACAATAACAGTTTCAATAAACAACAATATGACATCAACATATGTAACAGACATAATGACAACAACACTGGCAACAATAACCATATAAACCATAATAATGACATCTACAAATACTGGAAATTATAAATAATAACATGACATGACAACATATTTATAAATCAACAAACCAATAACAAGAAAGCTTATAAAATTAACGACTTTAACATTAACAATAATACACTTTGGACTATAATATAAACAAGGACAGACCGTGACCAAAGGGGAAGACCGAAGACGGAGAAGGGAGGATTTAGAAGTTATTGGTGTGTGAAGATGCAGGTAGGAGCAGAAGGGATCAGATGAGGGACTGGAGAGCCACAGATGGGAGGAGAAGGGAAACTACGATGGTTTATAAAATGGTGAAAGTGTAAGGCGTGTGCTGTATGGTGAGTAAATAGCATAGCTGTTGGTTAGTTTAAATTGCTTTCGGTCATCATTTAAACACTTAGGGGCGAAGTGAAGACAAGTGAGGTGTTGTTTTGGATAGAGGGTGGAAATGAAATTCAAGTGAACAAGGTGAAAGTGACATAAACAAAGTGTAGAAGAATAGTTATAAAGTGTAAATATTTATAAAATAATAAAATTGATAAAGAGAATAGATAGATTAAAAGCTTAGGGGTGCTGGTTACCAGTAATGTAACCGTAGGTTTCCGACGGGGGTAGTTTTAGCTTCAGTTTTTATTTTGGAATTTAAGTTTTAACTGTTAATTCATAGCTGGCTACCAGTTATAGTTTTGTTTATTAACTGCCTTCCAGTTAGAGAATTGTTTGAGTGTTTTAAATTGAGGTTGTTTTGTTCATTTGCGTTAATTACTTTTGTTAATAGATATGATCTGTGCAAATAATGTTAAAAATGTAAGAGAAAAGAACAAATATAATAAATAATATTTGTCCTGGTATGGGTATCTAGGTGCCAGGACGACACATTACAGAATTATTATTATTATTATTATTATTATTATTATTACTATTATTATTATTATTATTATTATTATTATTATTATTATTATTATTATTATTATTATTATTATTATATTTGAGTGAAATATTTATAACGGTTTCAAATATGGAGTCACTTTTTAAAGACCATGTGTTTGTATTCACGTCTCTATCATGTGTCACTTCAACGCTCTGTATATCAATACATAACATCTTCGAATTTACATCTTGACTGTAAAATGTTTATAGTTCAGACATTTCAGAAAAAAAAGGATGTACCTGCTGCTGCTGCAGAATACAATGCTAGGCGATAGAAGGGATATGGGGCGTAAGTTACGAACCCCGCTTTACCGTCTGATTATGATTGCTCCAAACGGCGACGACGACCGGCGCCTTGCTTTGCGGGAATATATTGCCTGAGGGATGAACATGACGCCCGCTCGGCAGTTTCCTCGCAATACTATTTAATAAAGGGAATTTAGGGAATTGACTGCGGCTTATTCCAGAGAATGAAATATGTCCCGGAGTAGGCCATGTGGTCTGACTTCAGATTGTTAATATTACTCCGTGAAGAGTATCCTTTGCTTTTTCTGTGTCATGATACGCTTTATCATTTTGCGATAATTTGTTAATCCAACGACCCTGTCCTTTTCTCAATGCGAAACTTGTGCTGCAATACATTTTTCTTTTGCCGCACTTGTGAATCGAAACGCTAACCATATCTGTCACCGCTGTCTAAGGCATATTTATATACCAGGCATAAGATGGACACCCACCCTCTCTTTCAGAGATGTAGCATAACGCGTGAGACTTTCTCTTAATGTTTTATAATTACTGTTAAGTGTGTATGTGTTTTATTTGGTTCAAATATATACATAAAATTACTTAATCATTTACATTAAAATTTATTTAAGTTGGCGGTTGGTGTTGTTGATTCATGTTATTTATGGACACTCTTTAACATCTCAGGTCATCAGCGTCCCATTCAATTCAGGGCGTGAAACGGCCGACAAATTTTTCTCAGAGGCCTCTTCTTTCAGGCTTGAGGTTCTTTATCGTGCTGTAAATGTACGACACGGGACCCACGGCTTTACTTCCGTTCCGAAGGAAGCCATACTTAGGATTTTTACGCCCGAAAAAATCCATCGATCCTGGCCGGGTTTGAACCTGGAATCTTGGATTTAGGAGACAAGTATGGTTAACACTACACCACCAGGACCGACACATTTGCCTCGTGTGCGGTTAGTGTTAGCGTATTTCACTAGAATTATAGAGAATAGGAAGGGGGAAAAACCGGATTATTGTTCTTATGTACAAATATATTTAAAGATTAGTTATGTGGCATTAACATTTATTTAAATATTTCTTACATTATTCATTTCTATTAATATCGACACCTCATATTTCAGCCCATCCTGTACAAAGGGCCGCCGATTTTAAGGAAAACTTGTTACAACTTGAACAATTTCAGAAAGAAATAATTAATTAAAACATTTTCTATTTAGAAATAAGGAGTAGACTTGTCGGGTTTTTCCTTAGCAGACGGTACTCGTAATATGAGCATATCGACACGAGACACCCTTTCCGAGTAGAAACGCCAGAGTGTATTTGCGAAGAAAGAGGTAGTTTGCATTTTATGAATATCCCACGTGCAGCGGGAAACTTGCGTGCCAAGGAATATGGGAAAAAGGGAGCGGAGAGAAGGGCGGGAGAAAAAAAGAGTAATTGGTGGTGAGGTAGGAGGAGGAAAGGGAGGGTGGTTATGATTTTTGGAAAAAGAAAAAAGTTGAGGGGAATAGAAAAGGGTATAAAAATAAAGGGTAGGTGATAAAGATGATGACGATGATGATGATGGCAGCGGCTGTACCCCTTGCTGCAGTAAGTTTAAGAAGCCCTTTTTCTGGTATCTGTTTCTTCCTGCTAACTTTGTTGTTTAACTTTACTGTAAAGCAAAAACTAAATACAGCTAGATACGCAAATAATTCTTCAAAACATTAAGGGTATGTGTTAACCACATTTATCCAGAAATAGTTCTTCAACACAGGGTAAGCCGCGTAGCCGTCCAGTTTTCCAAATAAAAGCGCTAATCACTTTAAGTAACCTCATTTTTTTAGCGAACTCCGAAAGAATGTAGCTATTGCGTTGTGCCCATGAAACGATATTTAAAACATTTCTTCTAATCTCCATCGATGCTACCTACTAAGCACCGAAAATGAGACAGTGAAAATAGGTTTACATATATGAAAAAATTACATATAAACCAACGCTTGAACAATGTAACTAAAATACTAATAACCGAAGAAGTAGAAAAAGAAAAAAACGCTTAAATATTCACAGAATTATAGTTCGTTACATTTCGAACTGCTTGACTTCTTCAAGAAGACAAGTGAAAAGAAGACAAATAAATGTTCAATATCGAGGGTGACGTATATATTAATAAGTAAGGTTTAAACCCGGTGGTATACGCTCCTTGTGCAAAAAATAGCAGCCATCTCTCTATCTCTGCGTAAACTTTCAGATCTATGAGTCGGTAGCACATCTATAAGTGTTAAATTAAAAGTATCATCAAAATCCTTACAGTGAGATACGACATGTTGGGCAACCGGCAAGGGAGACTTGGTTTTAACACAACGTTCATACGGAGGGAAACAACAGTAGAAGTTAAACCAATACAAAATGCTTTGCAAAGCTTACAAGATAATATATGTACGACATTTTTGGAAGAACAGATAGCAAATGAAGAATTATTACATTCTCTGGACATATATATTTAATAGTGTTTAACGCCTGTTTTAATTGCATAGGCACTACAGGCGGTGGACACTGATGATACATGAGATGAAATGATAAATTCGGAAAGGATTTCCTTTTTTAAGGAAGGAAACGTTCCAGGCCTAAGTTTGGAGTACCTCCCTGGCATTTGCGATTTAAGACCAAGAAATACCTGGAAGGAGGACGGTCCTGGCGGGATTCAAACCCCAGACCTCCCGCTCACGAGTCCGCGCCTTAACGACCTCGGCCACCCGTGGCGGTTTGGATAAATTAGAGCTGCGGAATGAATGACATTGCATTAATTTATCCATAGAATATTTTTACATTATTTTAACGAAAGATGATATGTGTTAATAAAAAAAATAAGACAAACAATACAAGCCAATAACTATAAACGCAAAACCTTGAGCTTGAAATAGGAAATACCAGAATAGCTATTTAATTAAATTTTAAGAAACTATGAGAGATATGGTTCCTGCTGGCAGCAACCATAGCGGAATTTATCACGCGGCACCATTGTTGCAGCTTCAGTAAGATGTTAATTGTAGTCGTGCGTTCGCTGTCCGATGTTTTAAAATGGACACTTGATTCATTGCGACCGATGGCCTTACTCAATTTTAGTTAACTTTTCCATGGTTTCTCTAATAAAGTAATAGGGATATTAAACGTAATTTCATGGTGAATATATTTAAACATTAAAATAAAATGAATAACAAAAAATACATCCAATATTGTAGGTATTATTTCAGGTTAGAGTAAAATTATTCGACCGATTCTTACTATTATAATGCTGCAACTGATGGAAGGTTAAGTGTGCCAAGGTATTTAAATTTTTTAAATTATAATTTAAACAAAGCACCTTTTTATTGCTCTTATGGCGTTTTTATATCATCAATAGTTTTTGATGAACAGGAAAGACGGCCCAATCTTGAAATATAAGCAGCATAAGGTCAAACAAAAGAATCGAAAAAGTCAAAATATATAGAGGAAGAAGTGAACGAACAGGAACATATTAATACAACGATAGAGAGAGAGAGCGAAGGAGGAAGAAGAGAAAGGCATTCTGCTTCCGGGAATACCGGCAGTTCCCCACAAGAGAAGTGTTTTATAGTTTCCAACGAAAGTTGGCAATACATCAAGAATCAATAAAGCGTTTTATGCCATTTTAGTGATGACGGTTCGTTCTCCGGAAAGCCTGCAAGCGAGGCAGGTATTTTCACCGCATGTTGCAAAGAGATGGCGGTGGACGACCTCAGAGGCAAAATAAATCAAGTGACAACTGAGTAAACACATGGCTTTCACTATACGACCTTGGGGAGAACAACAGAATGCAGTAAGCCTTCAAATGGCTAATTACCGAAAAATAACTACGATAAAGAAATTAAAACTAAAAATGTAGGTTTGATAAACAATAACTAGAAATAAAATGTATTGATAATTAAACGTAATACATTTTAATCAAATGAACATACAAATTATATTGATTAAATGTAAAAAGTTAAGTCAACTGTTATTACATACATTTCATTATTCAAAACAATATAAATATTAATAAGTATTACACACTATTGTAATGTCCATATTATTAACAAATCTGTGCAAAATGCAATGGCACGGAACCCCGGATCTTGGCCTGCCGCAGCGACCGCTGCGTCCTTTGCCTTCGTCTTGAGACATTAATAGATATTTGTACCCCATATTACTTACTTAATAAGATTGAAAGTCAGTGTGAATATTTTAAAAATTAACAAATGAGAGAAATCTTTTGAATTTCTATTTCAGGCCGTATTTATAAAACCACACCACCTCCTTGGTCTAGTGGTTAGCGTTGCTGACTACTGGCCGGGAGGCTCGGATTCGATTCCTGGTACCTGGAATTTTTCCAAGTTAGTGAGTTCTCAAACGGGATCCACCCAGCCTCATGAGGACAATTGGGAAGCAGCCTGATAGAGAGGTGGCGATCTTCGATCTAGTAAGCCGCGATATAGCGACCGGGGGATGCGGTGTGCTGATCACATACCCCCCTGCAATACTGCACTCTACCAATGATATCATATGATGGAGATAGAAGACGCAGCGGTCGACGCGGCACGCCAGGGGCAGTAAAAGGCTAAGAAGAATATTTGTAAAATCTGCGCGAAATATGACGAGTTTAGTTTTTTTTTTTTTTTTTTTTTTTTTTTTATTTTATTTATGGACGCTCTTTAACATCTCAGGTCATCAGCGCCCCATTCTATTCAGGGCGTGAAACGGCCGACAGATTTTGCTCAGAGGCCTCTTCTTTCAGGCTTGAGGTTCTTTATCGTGCAGTAAATGTACGACACGGGACACCACGGCTTTACTTCCCTTCCGAAGGAAGCCATACTTACGATTTTTACGTTCGAAAAAATCCATCAATCCTGACCGTGTTCAAACCCGCGATCTTGGGACGAGTTTAGTAAAATGACGTAAAAAGTCACTGAGTTTCACATCACTTCTGCCTTCCGCACATAAAATTATAAATTATTTTTCAACAATAAAAGTAACTACTGGTTTATTAAAAACTTTAAAGTTTAGCAAATGGTTTCACACAGATTCCCAGTAAAATGGGTTTATTTAATCATGAAAAATATTCTGACAGCAGCAAAGTATAATTTTATTTTAAAAGTTCTTAAAATCTTCTGGTGAATTTACAGAGTATTTAATAAATCAGTTATGCTGTTTTTGATACACTTCTTTTTTGATATAACAAATGACTAACGCTAGCTTGCCAGATTTTTGCTTATATAGCTGAGACATTCTAAAGTATTTTACAAAGCTGCTAAAGAGAGAGAGAGAGAGAGAGAGAGAGAGAGAGAGAGAGAAAGAGAGAGAGATTTTCTTAACAAGGGAGAACGATTTTAGATGATTGTGGCGATTTTTAATCATATTTACTTTTAGAAATATACGGAATGGTGTGCAAATTAGCATTTACATTTGATAACCATAAGCAAGTAGAGTAGCAAGACCTTCATATTCTAAGATTTTTATATACTTTGCGATGAATGAAAGTTTGTAATAATCTTAAACATATTATAAAGTATTTGCTATAATCTTTATTTATATTTCTTCTGTGGCCTTTCAAAACGATTAACAATAGTACACTTGGCATAACAGATGCAAGTACATTCGAAGCTGGATTGTGATAAGTTATTAAATAACCAAGAATGGATTGAGATAAGGAGCTCATAATATTGTTGTTCTTGATGATGATGATGATGATGATGATGATGATGATGATGCTATGGTGACACTGCAAAATTCTTTGCCAGTTTTTGCACAACTTTCTTTTTCATCAAACATTTTAAAAATGTATATTGAAATTTTAAACTTAAAATATGTCGACATACTACAGAGTTTCCCTTTAGAGTAATTAGTAAAATAAGAAACTTTTATTGGCCATTAATTTCTCTTTAACCGCCACGTGTGGACGAGATCGCTAAGACGCGGATTCCTGGGAGGGATGTCTGGGTTTCGAATCCCGCCAGGACCGTCCTCCCTAACTGGGTTTTTTTTCCAGGTTTTCCTCAGTCCTCATAAATGGCAAATGCCGGGTAGGTACCCTAAACTGAGGCCTGGAACGCTTCCTTCATTTCATTTCATGTATCATCAGTGTCTACCCCCTGTGGTGCCTCAGTAGTAAAAATGAGTGTTAAAATTTTTCCATCAAAAGCACACGTTTAATTTTACAAAGTCTAAACAACAACAAGCACTATGCACTTTTAGAAAAACAAGGCACTTATACCATTTTGCCTCTCGTGCTCATTTATTATCGGAACACACATACACTCAAATATTGTGCTCCTGACGATGTCAACTCTCGATACAAAAGATCGATTATAGGTTAATAACGTCATAAAGGTTCGGTTATTTCCCGAACGAGCGGGTGAGTTGCCGCTACAAACGGACCGCTTGGAGAAGGCATGAGAAATTTCTAATTATGAATTTGCACGCTATGGAAATTAAACGCGAGGCGGAAACGAAACTAAACAACCCCAAATAAATAGTCATGGAACGCCATCAAAGTAAATCTTGGGCGCAGGGGTTTACCGAAGCCAAGTCCTTTACTTTTCTCCCATTGCCAGCCAGCCCCCTCGAGCTGGTTCGGATGCTGTGGTTTGCGGCGATGTAACGCCGGACCGAAACCAGCTGCAGCATTATGTATCATCAAACACAAGAACTTTAAGTGATACACAGCTCTGCACAATGGGGAAAAATACTTTGAGCCGCAGTAAAAACCTGCTAGCAACCGCCGTTCACTTTGCGTTCTTCGTCAGCTGTTTATTTATTTATTGTCTAGGTGTTATAAAGCATCAATATATTGCTAATAAAGGGTAGAAAGCAACGGTGACTCGTGAATTTAATTAGCTATTAAGCAGCATTAATTTAAATTTTTCTGCAGAGAGTACTATGATGTGTAGGTACACCCTTTGACACACACACACATAAAGTCATCTCTGAGAACTTCGGGGAAGTTCTTAAACGGTGTATTCACAAGGGCATGCAGCGAGTGCACACTGCAAGGGGCACTTTGCCTGTAAACGTAATGATCACAATCACAAGCATCTGGAAAGAGAATATTAGGGTAGAGTTATAGTGGCCGAGAGGCTTAGAAGGCATTGCTCTTCAAGTCCCACACAACATTTTTGGTTTTTTTTTATTGATTTTTATAAGTGTATATGTAGAACATAATGTTGCCTTAATATCATATTATACTTTAACATATCATTTGGGTTTTATGGCATTACCTATGCACACATAAAGTAATAGCAAACTGACGTATTCTTTACAAATAACTAAATAAATAAATAAATAAATAAATAGAAGTATTTATCTTCTAAAGTGAAAACACAAAGAAATAAACACAAATTGATATCGGGTGTATGAACCCTCAGCATGTATAACTGACTTCAATATTCGGGACACAGATGATGTCAGATTTCTACAGTAGTGTGGACGAGAGGCTACAACATTCCAGGCTTCTTGAATTTGTGTCCATAAGTCATCTTTTGTCCTTCGCGCATGTGCAGAATATTACATTTAAATAGAACAAATACTGAAGGAAATATTACATTTTTCATTATAATATAATATGTCAACGTTAAAGCTTGCTATGTATGGGAAACAATAATACGAAACTAATTTGTCATGATATGTTACAAAGGTTTATTTGAAAAAAAATGTTTCATGCTGTGCTCTTAACCAACATGAATGAATGGTGTTTAACGCCCGTTTTTACTACTGAGGCACCATAGGCGATGGGCACTGATGACACATGAGATGAAATGATATATTGGGAAAGGATTTTATTATTTTTAAGGAAGGAAGCGATCCAGGCTTAAGTTTTAGGGCACCTCCCCGGCATTTGCCATTTATGAGGACTGAGGAAAACTGAAAAAACCCTCAGTCAGGGAGGACAGTCTTTATTGTTTTATTTACGGACGCTGTTTAACATCTCAGGTCATCAGCGTCCCATTCTATTCAGGGCGTGAAACGGCAGGCAAATTTTGCTCAGAGGCCTCTCTTTCAGGCTTGAGGTTCTTTATCGTGCCGTAAATGTACGACACGGGACCCACGGTTTTACTTCCCTTCCGAAGGAAGCCATACTTAGGATTTTTACGCCAGAAAAAAATCCATCGATCCTGGCCGGGTTTGAACCCGCGATCTTTGGTTTAGAAGACAAGTATGGCTACCACTACACCACCAGAATCGATATGTGTACATTTCAAGTATAGACCTGTAAAGTACAAGTGTAGAAGAAACCCTTGTGGTACACAACTATAACAATAACTACAAGTTACAAGCTCATACATTGCAGTGTATTACATGTTTTAAAAAAATAACAAAAATATAGAAACGAAGGAATAATATGCTAATTTTAAATTGTGGATTAAGAATGTTTAAAACAATATTGAAAAAAAAATTTTTTTGCAGCACCTTTGTTTAACGTGTTATGTAGAATGAAACAAAAAGTGGACATCAGGGAAGCAAATTGTAAATTGAGCAAATTGATTTTGAAAGGAAGTCTGTAGATTGATAAATAACCATTCTATAAACAAAAAATCGCAAAAAAATCCAAAATAACAACTCCCAGGAAGAATGCTCCAGGACATTTCATTATTTAAAGCTGAAACATTTCAAAAGCAGATATGACGAACCAGAGAGATGTGGGAAGCAAATAAAAAGCTCTGTTCACTTTTTTCTTCATTCACTTTCCTTTTGGCACCGAGTCAGAAAGCGGCATTAAGGCAATGAGTTTCAATTCCAGAGAATTTTAATTTTACGTGCCGTCTTCTTAATTGGATGGTTTATAAGTTTCTCACTGAATATTCACAAGAGAAAGAGAGGGGCAAGACCAAAAATTGCCCAATAAAAATGTCGGCCAAATGATTCTTTATTACCTTATTCTCACGCAGTAAACATTAACATTAAATTGGACGGGAACAAATTAAGGACCCAACCCGCGTGTCTGCGATTCCACTGGAAAATATTTTATCTCCAGATAAACTGCTCTACTGCACAAACCCCACAAAATACTGAGGTTTTGGGGGGGAAAAAGTAGCTTTCCGAAAGCTATCATAATACTCTAATTGGAAAACACACTGTAGTATGCATACAGACCATTTACTTGCGATTTCCGTATTAAACAAAGTAGATAGCATAATGCAAGAGGCTTCAGTTGAAAGAAGATCATTTCCTGTCCTGAAAAAAACTTAAGCGTATGACAATATCTCCATAAGTTTCCGGCATCGCCGATAAGGGTTATCGCATTCACAAAACCCTT
This sequence comes from Metallyticus violacea, assembly GCA_030762175.1. Taxonomy (NCBI): domain Eukaryota; kingdom Metazoa; phylum Arthropoda; class Insecta; order Mantodea; family Metallyticidae; genus Metallyticus; species Metallyticus violacea. The sequence goes on along the minus strand of CM060837.1, from coordinate 21,499,153 downwards.
ATCTGGGTCATATCTTATCTGTTAAGTAAATAATTGCAGCTGTGTTCACTTGTACAGATATAGTTGCATAAAGAAGGCTATGTGTAGAAGATTGTGACATGTTCAAAATGGAGTGTCGAGCTGTTAGTAAGTTCTTCACAAAAGTACTTACTACAAATGAAATTAAACAGCGATTGGACGGTGTATACGGAGAAGCATCCCCCCTCATATTCTACTGTAAAAGAATGGGCCAAATTTTTTCGAATGGATCGAGAAAGCATTGAAGACGAAGAGCCTGCAGGTCGGCCCTTGGAGGGGCTCACTCCTGAAAACACCGCTCTTATGGAAGGAGAAATTATGGAAGACCGGCGGCTCAGAGTTACGGAAATAGCAGCAAGGTTGGGAATTTCTAAAACAACAATCCTTCGAATTATTCATGAACATTTAAACATGAATAAGGTTAGTGCAAGATGGGTGCCTAGGCTTCTTTCTTCAGTACAAAAGCAGCAACGATTCATCTGTTGTCAGGCATTTTTGGAGCTCTGCCGTGGCAACAAGAGAGAAGTTCTGCAAACCATTGCTACAGAAGATGAAACTATGGTCCTCTACTATGATCCCTTGTCCAAAAGAGAATAAATGGAATGGCGTAAACCTGGCGAAGCACCGCCTCTAAAGACCAAGGTCACTCTGTACACCAACAAGATCATGGCCACAATCTTTTGGCACTGTGAAGGAATACTCTTCATTGACTTCAAGGAGAGGAACACCACAGTAAATGGGGAGTACTATGCTGGCCTACTTTACAGACTACGTGCTTCCATCAAAGAGAAAAGGCGAGGAAAGCTGAGTGGTGGTGTGCGCCTTCTTCACGACAACGCGCCTGTGCACACAACTCTTGTTGCAAAGGAAGCTGTGAAGAAATGTGGCTTCAAGGAGATCAACCATCTACCCTACAACCCAGATCTAGTTTCCAGTGATAATTTCCCTTTCTCAAAGCTGAAGAAGGACCATCGAGGAAGGAAATTTAAGTATGACGAAGAAGTGATGGGTGCTGCTTATGCCCATTTTGCAGACAAGACTTCTGACTTTTGGGGTGGGGGGATTGAAATGTTAATGTGAGAAGTGTATTGCAATAAAGGGTAACTATATTGAAAATTGAAATATAGTTTTTTGTCTTTATCATATCTAGAAAATGGTTAGGCCGGAAACGTATGTACCTACCCTCGTAGGTCTTTCAAAATTGTTAGGTTGTTTCGAAGTCTATGCTAATATTAAGTGCTGAAACTTTCGAATCTTTAATGATCAGCCTGAAGAGACCTATGGAAATTAGGAGGAAAGTAAAAACAACTGGAAAGAGTTTTGTTTCTTCTGCAATGCTTCTAAAATCTGAAGAATAATGAAATGGAGCAAATATTTTTGTGTTCCAGATTGAATATGGGGCTTTCTTGTTATTATAAAGGAGATATTTATCGTATTTAGTAAACACCAACAACATGTTTTCGTAAACATCAAGAGTCGAAATTGATTATTGTTAATTGTGGTACTTCTCAAGGTTGTTTTTTGCTCTTTAATTATGTGACTGTTCACCAAATGTATCTATAGCGTTCCATTTACGTGGTTTTATAGTGGTATGAGATGCAGATGATTTATGATATAAAAGAATAGGGGAGAAACTAAAATATTTTGTTTCAGACTAAGAATTGGTTAACCCGTGTATTTATATATAAAATCGGAGTTGGTTATTGATAACTGATTGTGTACTTAGTTTAATATACAGCATGAAATACTGGATCGTCGTAAAAGAACTCTATATGGCATGTTCGCTCTTTGACAAAAAAAAAAAAAAAAAAAAAAAAAAGTCATCTCTTGAATGCAAAAATCTTCGAAGTCCTATTCGTTACAGAGCGCGGTTCACAAGGTAACCAGTAAGGCTGTGTAGCCACTGCAGCAGTTTTGTTATATTACATAAGTGTGTTCTGTTAGCTCTATGGATATATATATATATATACACACACTTTTTCAGTATTTGTTCTATCTAATTCCAATATGCTGCACACACAATAAGGACAAAAGATGGCTTATGAGTACAAATTCAAGAAGCCCGGGCTGTTATAGTCTCTCGTCCACACTACGGTAGAAATCTGACATCATCTACGTCCCGAAGATTGGGGGCATTTATACATGCTGAGGGTTCATATACGATATCAATTTGTGTTTATTTCTGTGTTTTCACTTTAGAAGACAAATTTTCTGTTCATGTATTTATTTAGTTATTTATAAAGAATATGTTAGTTTGTGATTACATTTTAATATGTGCACAGGAAATGTCATAAAACTCAAATGATATGTTAAAATATAAAATTAATTAAGACAACATAATGTACCACATATAAACTAATAAAACTAATAATAAAAACAAAACAATTGTGGGGTATTTGAACCCAGGAGCTTAAGTCTAATAAGATGCCTTCTAAACCGCTCGGCCACCATTATTCTATATTGATGGGGATCATTACGTTTATAGGCAAAGCGGTTACTCCAGTGTGCACTCGCTGCATGCGCTTTTACGAGCGTCGCCGAGGTTTTCCAATCTATTTTAATATTTGTCATATACTGGGCAACTCAACTTGGATTGAAAAGTTACACAATTTCGCGTTTTATAGGCTATGCCCTAAACACTGTCAGATACAGTTTGACCTTATATTCTGTTGTGATCATTTTGAGAACGTGTTCTATTAGCATAGTGCCGTTTACAGCGGCTTTACAGTAACAAGGCTCAAATCAATATAAAGAGCATATGTGTTTTATTTAAGTTATCACACAGAAACTGAGATAGTTATGGGAAAAAGCAAGTGTTATTTAATTTTCTGTGATGGTGAAACATTCGCTAACATTGGGTTCACATTCCAATTATGTCATAAACAGGAAATTTGTTTGCTCATACCGTATGCTCTGATGGCTAAGTGAACAAAACCATCTGAATATGAACTACGTAAGCTTAAATCCTGGTTAACATTGAATTGTTCATGTGTTAGATCTTGCAAGTAAAATTAATGTTTAATATAAGCAATAATATATCATTTTAATGAACATATGTATAAATTTTATGTATCTATTGTGAAACACATAAACATAAATAAATTATAAGAAATGTTCTAAAGTGAAAGCCTGAAAATCACACAGAAAGCATTTATTTCATTTAAAAATAATAATTAGCCCATTTATTTAAAACCAATCTTACTTAATATTTTTTGTGAGCCTAAATGACGTTAAGTTCAAACAAACCTTTGAAATTGGAAGGTCTATATTATCAAGTGTATGCTTAACATTACTTTATATACAAAAATAACAAATAAAATCGTTACCGTATAAGTAGGATTCGAACTTCAGCTGTTCTCATTGCTAAACCCTTGCTTTTAACCACTGGACTGTCGGCGTACGCCTGTGCGATGCCAGGATGAAGCTAAAGGCTGTAGAGACATTCGCAGGAACATTCCGTGAATCCAGCGCTGAACCTAGTAGAACATACACAAAGAGAGTCTTAAGGTGTACAAATCTTAATAATATACTGTACAATTCAATTAAACTACAAACATAAAAAACTGAAAACATCTGTTTTACCGGACAAAAAGAATTATTTCTAAAGTGGCTAACACCAATGTAATGTGACCTAGAACCTTCTTTTATGCATGAAATGAAATGAATTAGTCCATTGTGTCCCATGAAGGTCTAGGGCATTCTGCTAGAGGAAAAATCTCGTTTTGTGACTCACGTGGTGAGCTATTTCACATGATTTAGGTTATTGTACTGAAAAATTACTTCTATTGCAGGCGACGTTGACCTGTGAACTCTGAGCTGCTCCTTGAATGTGTCTGACCATCATTCTTGGTCGTCCTGGAGTCCTCTGTCCCACATGGTGGTTATCTGCGCCACCCTGTCCTGCTGTTGCCTCGCCGCGTGCAGCTCTGCCCATGATGCTTTCTGATTCTGTGATTTCCTGCAGTCTGGGGTTGGAGCTCTTGTCTCTCAGTGTCATACCTTGGACCTTACTCTCCATTTTCCTTTGACATATTGCTATGCTGTCTGTCGGTAAGAGAGCAGGTTTGACATCCTGAAAGACACACAAGTTGAGTACCTCCAGTCTCAGTTTCTTGTTCAGAGATGCATCTTACAACATGAACTTTACAGACCAGAAGTCTTTCCAAGCTTGTGCTACTCTCCTCTTGGTCTCTATATGGTCAAATGAGACGGCCTGGATTAGATACATATATTCACCCACATACGGAATCTATTCACCATTTGTTTCTATTGTCTTTTTGGTGCGTTGTAAGTCACCATAAAGCCGATACGATTGCTGTTCTAGAAGCATCTATTGTAAGTCTTTGGGTGTTCTTGACAATAACACCACATCACAAGCGAATCTTAAGATTGGTTAGTCTGATACATTTATGCTGATGTCATATTTGCTGTCCCATTGTAGTTGTCTGAAAATGTCTGCCCTAACGCAGGTGAAAAGTTTAGGGGAGATTGGGTAGCCTTGTCTGGCCTCCTATTTAAATTGAAAGTTTATCCCACTCTTTACGTTCTCACTTTTGCTTTGCTTCAGCTGTACAAGTTGTTAATGATTTTGGTTTGATTTCACGTATGTAACGCTACGGGTGGTCGAGGTCGTTAAGGCGCGGACTCGTGAGCGGGAGGTCTGGGGTTCGAGTTCCGCCAGGACCGTTCTCCCTGACTGAGATTTTTCCCAGGAATTCCTCAGTCCTCATAAATGGAAAATGCCCGGGAGGTACCCTAAACTTAGGCCTGGAACGTTTCCTTCCTAAAAACATCCTTTCCCAATATATAATTTCATGTATCATCAGTGTTCACCGCCTGTGGTGCCTCAGTAGTAAACATGGGCGTTAAACACTATTAAAAATTCCCTGTTTGTGTTATCTGTTAAATCAAATACCTTACTGGTATATTGGTAGGTTGATCTTCATTTTTTCTGAAGCCGATCTGCTGTGCTAAATCAAGAACGAAGGCCCGCCTGTTCATTGGGTTGATTCACATTCAGGGTATTTGTCAGCCCTCTAGTAATAACCTTTGAAAATAATTTATACTAATTATTAATTGTAAACGTACAGAGAACAATAACAAGCTCTGCATATCCGTGCTGAGATTTGAACGCGTGATATTCTCTATGATCGGCCTATTGACAGATTAGCTCTTTGTGACGTAATCGGCGGGCTGGTCAGCGTGTATGTATGCAAGGGTGTCTACCTGAATTCCACATCGTCTGTGATATGCCGGGTTGCCTGTTTACCTACCCGCAGGATAAGTTGAATAGCCTTGTGTGGGGGGGGGGGGGGAAGAGGGGGGGGGGGCCTCGCCATCTATTTCAAAATGCTGTGAAATGATGGCGTCTGTGTTGAAGATAGATAAAATTAATGCCAATTAGCTAAACGCATCACACAAAAAGCCTGGGGAAAAAATTATTATAATGTCCTAGTCTATGCTTTACAAGTAAGTTACAACAACGACTGTACTAAACGGAAATGTGGATTTTTATTTCCTGAGCGGTTTCCTGTTTGTTCACAGAAGGAAGTGTGGTTAACATTTTTTTTTTCTTTTTCTTTCCGAAAGGTTTTCATTTTCTCATAATTTTACTTTTCCCTGAAAGTTTATCAGTTACATAAGGAGAGAAAATTAATAAATATGGAAAAATCAAAATTGTTAATAGATTTGCTCTAAAATCCTCTGTAATTATGAACACACAATCGTTGACACAAAGAGGAAGAAAACTGTTACTATTCTTTGGGGTGACTCGATACTGTTTTACCTTGAATCAGTCATTACTAGGGACTGGAAATCTTAAGCACTTAACATCAAGTTAGGTACACTTAAACTACTAGGTCAATACAACGCCCAAAACCTCCCGTCAGGTAGTGACAGACGTACGGAGAGGGTGACCTACTGTACCCCATATATTCTCTACAATCCAGTATCGATATAACTTCATTCTGGATTTGTGCCTAGTACAATGTTTTCAAATATTAAAGAAAACAGTGCTAGGAATTTAATTAAAAAAGAACAGAATGAAAGTGATAAACTCTTCATATGAAAGATGTAATGTTGTATATTAATTGTGTTTAGTTTACCTCATCCAGAAATGAGTTACTAGGTACTTTTGAAAGTATTAGGTACAGACGCTATAGAAAAGCCAGGAAAACACATCTCGAGAGTGGGGATCATAAACTACAAAGTTCTACCTGACTAAAAGTAAACTTAAAAATTTTGCAATAGTTGCCGAAGTTACTTCCTTCCTTCAACTTGACGTGCGTTTCTCTCAATAACCAATTATTATATGCCTCTGAATGCGTTTTCATTCCTTTAATATCGCCAAGGATGGCCGAGGCCGTTAAGGCGCGGATTCGTGAGCGGGCAGTCTGGGATTCAGTTCCCACCAGGAACGTCCTCCCTGACTGAGGGTTTTTCCAGGTTTTCCTCAGTCCTCATAAATGGTAAATGCCGGGGAGGTACCCTAAACTTAGGCCTATAACGCTTCCTTCCTTTAAAAATAAAACAAAAATTGTTCCAGTTTATCATTTCATCTCATGTATATCAGTGTCCACCGCCTGTGGTGCCTCAGTAGTAAAAACGGGCGTTAAACATCATTCAAAAAATTCAATGTCTTCCTTTTTAGAATCAAAATATTCATTTTCATTGCATACAAAGGGAAAGCTTTACTATACACTCCATTTAAGCGGTTTTTAATTTCTGCGGGAGTCCAAAGTTGAAGGAAATAAACAAAGAGATTAGACTTTTTAAATCTAACTTGTCACCTCTCTGCTAACAAGGTAATTTTAAATACCATTAATTTGATACCTTCCTGTAAATCCACATTCCTAACAATCTAAATTCCCTGATTTCTTACTTTATTCTAATGAGAGCTACCGCATTTCCTTAAAAAAAAAAAAAAAAAAAAAAAAAAAATTGCTACCGCTAGAGCGATTTGTAAATTTCGCTTTAACCTCCACTCAGCTTTCAGGTGTACCCCCCTCCTAATAGCCCGATTGTCCTGATTTTCACAAACTATTTTTATTAATTTATTTTAATTAAATATACGGAATTTAGTTCAGAAAAATAAAAAAAAAAAAAAAAAATGCGGCCGCTACAGCAATTTTTTAAAGTTTATAAAAAAATCACTTTAGATTAATTCCCCCCCCCCCCAAATATCCAATTTTGCTAGTAAACGAACTGAAGGAGTGGTTTGTTAATTGGTGATTATATGCCGAATTTCGTTGAGGAAAAACAAAAGTTGCGAACGGTAGGACGTTAACAGATATTAATGTCATTTTCGGTGCCTTAGAGATGGAGATTTGGAAAAATTTCCGAAAATCGTTTTATTAATAATAAGTACATTCGCTTCGGAATTAGCTAAAAGAAACTTAAAACCGTGTTAAGCGCGCTTTATTACACAATAATTAAATATTGCCAAATCTCATAATACATGTGTCATAGCGCACCCACCAATTTTTAATATAAAGCCGAGAGATGTCTTTTCGTCCCAAAATCTCTCACAGGAGGCAGCAAGCCAGAAAGATTACTTCATGCTCTTCTCGACTTTTCCATATCTGTTCCAGCCAATGGTAACCTAAGCCAGTGAGCAAACTTTCCTTGCGTGTACAAGGATAAAGTATTGGAAACAAAGAAAACACAAGGACGTAGGGCAAACAAAAGGATTCAGCATGAACATAAACATATTAAAACGTTCAATGCAAGATAAGTAGCGGAACTTCTCTAATAGTTCAGGAACTATGTGCTGTGAAAGGTTTCTGATCCTGTGACAAGCAAACAGGAAGGAAGTTGTGAAACCAACTGTTAAAGTGCATGAAACTACGATCCTTTATCAAAAACCATGCCAGGCGCCAGCATTGTCCTGTCCAGGAAAAGATAATGGCAGAATTTTCTGGGACTTTTAGTTCATTTTGAGTGAGAACTCGCTACCCAATTCCTCCTCAGATCGTACAAAGGATGTTGCTGGTTTTCGGAACTTGATAGTGCCGGATTGAGCGAAGGGAATTAAAGGTGATGTGATGACATTATTGTTATCTGCCAGTCAACGTCGTTTATTTATTTTTTTGAACAGAGTTTAACGCCCTTTTTACTACTGAGGGAACACAGGCAGTGCGTCGCTTATTGAACCAACAAATGCGTACCAGGGCGTTTCTCGTTGGACCGCAGTAATGAGACCGTTGGCAGACGCACGGAATTATAATACTTGACAAATAGCTGTACAAAGAATGTTCTGTCGTGAAGATTACTCGGCGTAATGAGTGGGAGCCGATGTACTTTGGCCGCTCTTGCTCTGACTGCCTGAAGAACCGCTGAAGATTGCCTATCAAGTGCCGAAGACTTATTTCTAAGTCGAGTGCCCAGGGCTAATTCTCACAAAAAGGTGATCTGACGTATGCGGCCGGTCCTTAAATGCTCTATACGACTTGCTTGACCACGTGGTAAGAAAAGCTCCATTTTCGTGCCACTATGGAGTTAGATATCCTTATAGGCTATTGGTGATATCACGGGGTTTCCTACTATTCGCTCGTTAAATGTTTTGACAATCTGCTCCGTGATTCGTCTTCAGTTCGATTTCGGGCAGCCAGGTCCGTTACAGGTTGTTGACCTGCAACGGAGCTGCAGGTGTCACAGCAATGCCTCCGCTAGCGTGCCACCTGAAGGGGGGGGGGGGTAGAATTTCTTTCACCAAAATATAAAGAGAGGGTTTACTGTTTTGTATGCCGTCCAAGCAAGAATTCCCCGATTTTAGTGGCATTTCCATATTTACAAGTAACTGAAATGAAACAATACATGTATTCTTATCAATTCTTATTGATAGGGTATCAAGGAACGATATCAGCTTCAAAATGTGTGTCCAGCCGTGATGTTCCTCTTCCACCAGATTCCTGGAACCGCCACGGGTGACCGAGGTCATTAAGGCGCGGACTCGTGAGCGGGAGATCTGATTTTCGAATCCCCTGAAGTTGTTTCCAGGTTTTCCTCAGTCCTCATAAATGTCAAATGTTGGGGAGGTGCCCTAAACTTGGGCCTGGAACGTTTCCTTCCTTTAAAAAATTCTTTTCCAATTTATCATTCCATCCCGTGTATCATCAGCGTCCACCGCCCGTGGTTCCTTAGTAGTAAAAATGAGCGTTAAACAAGATTCCTTTTTTTTAATAGTGTTTAACGCCCGTTTTTACTACTGAGGCACCACAGGCGGTGAACACCGATGATACATGAAATGAAATGATAAATTAGGAAAGGATTTTTTTTTTTTTTTTTTTTTTTTTTTTGGAAGGAAGAGTTCCAGGCCTAAGTTTAGCGTTTCTCCCAGGCATTTGCCAGTTATGAGGACTGAGGAAAACCTGAAAAAAAACCAGTCAGGGAGAACGGTCCTGCAGGGATTCGAAATCCAGACCTCCCGCTCACGAGTCCGCACCTTAACTACCTCGGCCATCCGTGGCGGTAAACAAGATTCCTGAAGGATACTGTGAAGAACTGCGGATTAGTGAATTTGACCATTCACCATACAGCCCAAATATAGTCCCGGTTATTGTTATATTTTTTTTCAAAATTGAAGAAAGATCTACCAGGGGAAATATTTAATGAAAATGAGGTGAAGGGAACCATTTTAGAAAATTTTGAAGACAAAAGTTTACACTACATTTTCAAGGTTGAAATAAATGCAGACAATGACATGAAAGCTTTCTTTTTCTAATAAAGTAGGCCCAAATCTTATGGACCCTACTTCGTAAATGAATGTAGTAGTGACAGTAAATCAAAATATTCAAAACAGGCGGAAACGATGCGAGACTAGAAAATAAGCAAAATGAAAAGAAAAATATGATTAAGAAAAAAAAAATACATACAGAAAACAGAAGTAGAAAAATGCAGTAAATAGATAGAAAGAAAAGAAAAAAGAACTAGACGAAATGAAGCACTTTGCTAAGCTTGATAAAGGGCTTGACGGTCCAGGTGCATTTTGTGTAAGGGTGAATGACATTATAAACAATGATAAAGGCATCACAATCCATCATGAGCGTTACGAGGCATGCGCAATGAATGCGTCCATCGGAGCATCAAATCGAATCAACATTGCATGTTTGAAATGAGCCGCGAAATTGAAGCCTCCCCTTATGTGTTTGTTATGCATTATAACGGCTATCCCCTCATCTTGCTACCTCTGAAGAAGAAAGGGTTAGCTCTGTAGCACGTTAAAACCACTACAGCTATATCTCACTGCCCTGATGATACATCATGTCAGGTCATGAAGGCTAAACTTGCGACTCCAGCCAACAGTTACGAGCATAAATAGTGACTTACTTTTTTGCCTTAGTGTTAACAGCCAGACCCATCCACAAAAGAAATCAGCACAACTCTTGAGTTTTATTACATGTTCCAAATTTTGAAAGAAACTTCAGTTATTGTGCCATTTTAACTTATTTACTTTTACGTAAGCAAACCAATCAAGTATCGCCACGGTGGCCGAAGTCGTTAAGGCGCGGACTCGTGATCGGCAGGTCTGGGGTTCGAATTCCGTCAGGACCGTCCTCCCTGACTAGGTTTTTTTCAGGTTTTCCCCAGTCCTCATAAATGGCAAATGGCAAGTGCCTCAGTAGTAAAAACCAACCAAGGAAATTATTTAAGCACCAGACTGGAATATAAGGTACAATGCAGTACCTAAAGACTTAATACCTGGTCCCCTACTATTTCATATGTACACCCTTTGACCAAATAAAAAAAAAATAATGAATTGTTTCTTGAACGCAAAATTCTTCTAATTCCTATTCGTTACAGCGCGCGGTTCACAAGGTAACCAGCAACGCTGTGTAATGCACTAAAGACCCTGTTTAGTATGTGTGTTCTGTTAGTGCAGTGGCAGAGTGCGCAGTGATGTTGAGGTTATGAGTGCAAGTTCGCCTCCGGCTTTTAGCGCCATTTTTTAAAATAAACATTTATAACATATTATGACAAATTAATTTTGTAATATTGTTTCCCATACACAGCAAGCTTTAACATTATGTCGGCCCTGGTGGTGTAGTGGCTGCCATAGTTGCCTTCTAAACCTAAGATCCCGGGTTCAGTCCCGGTCAGGATCGATGCATTTTTGGGCGTAAAATTCCTAAGTATGGCTTCCTTCGGAAGGGAAAGTAAAGCCATGGACACCATGTCATAAATTTACGGCATGTAAAAGAACCTCAAACCTGAAAGAAGAGGCTTCTGAGCAAAATGTATCCACCGTTTCACGCCATGAATTGAATGGGACGCTGATGACCTGAGATGTTGAAGAGACCAAACAACAAACAACAAGCTTTAACGCTTTAATGAATATTATAATATTTCCTTCAGTATTTGTTCTATTTAAATGCATTCCCTGCACGTGAAAGAAGGACAAAGATGGCTTATGGACACAGATTCAAGAAGCCTGGGATGTTGTAGCCTCTCGTCCACACTACTGTAGAAATATGACGTCATCTGTGTCCCGAAGATTGAGGGCAGTTATACATGCTAAGGGTACAGACATGATATTAATTTGTGTGTATTGTACGTGTTTTCACTTTAGAAGAAACATTTTATGTTCATTTATTTAGTTATTTGTTAAGAATACGTTAATTTGTGATTACGTTTTGATGTGTGCATAGGTAATGTCATAAAACTCTAAAATACGTTAAAATGTAATAGGATATTAAGACAACATAATGTTCTACATATACACTTAATAAAACCAGTAATAAAATAAAACTGCCGTGTGAGATTTGAGCCCAGGAGCTTACGCAGAAGAACAATGCTTTCTAAATCGCTCGGCCACCGCTACTCAACTATTACGTTTACAGACAAAGTGCCCAATGCAGTGTGCACTCGCTGCATGCGCTTGTGAATACAGCGTTTACGAGCGTCCCCGAAGTTCTCTGATCGACACGTAAACTCTGGACATGAAGTTTTTTCCCTCAAAGGGTTTACATAAATAATATCTCAACAAAAATAGGAAAAGGTATAAATATTAGACATTTTGCAGAAGATGCTTTTATAAATATGTCTAATAAAACGGAATTGTAACAGAAGTACACATGAAGATGGTGTGAAAAATTCTTGGCCTTGACCTCAGATATTCGTTGGTGCATCTGTCTGAAGCCTTATTGGCATTGCTGACAATCGGCATTCTTCCGTCGCTACTTGAAAAGGTTAAGTACAAATATACAATTATTACAATTTTGTAAGCCAATTGTATTTAAATTTTTATTTTATTCGTGAAATAGTCCTAATAAATATCACTCGTGGGTCTGAATTTTCCAGATAAATTCCTGAACGTAGTGAGTGAATTAAACGGTAATCTCAGACCCTCTAGTGATATTACTTCTGATAAATAATTTCTGTTAATTGTCATCAGCTACACTTGCATATAAAGTATATATTTTCGCGGCACACTGCAACATGGCTGGACGATAAATCAATAAGATTTAGAGTATCCGACCTGCTGAATGGAATTTTCAGTCTTCTTTCATGCCTTTTTTTTTTTAAGGTAAAAAAGTAGAAGTCGAGAACAAATCCCAATCGATACTACTTGGCGCAGTCGAGAGAAGACTGTGTTATTCCGTTCGTAGAAAGGAGCGAGCGAGAGAATTCCTCCTTGGTCCACAAGAAAGCATCTCCCCCACTATATCCAACCAGCCTGGAGTTTAATATCTGGCTGGGGTGTAGTCATCTATCAGAACCAAACAGACAAGAGTTTTATTAAAAGTCGGAGCAGGCACGTCAATAGCCGGGAGGAGGGGTGGAGAAGGATGGGGGCAGACGCTGCGAAAACGGGTAGTCGTGCACGAGGACGAAGAAGAAGAGAAGATAAGAATGGAGGGGTGAAAAGAGAAGACAGAGAGGAGAAAGAGGAACGATGGACAGGGTAAAAGTTCATGTCGGTCGGATCCAAGAAACTTGGGGCGACTTCCCAAACTGCCTTTGCACAACACGCAGCCCTAGCATGGGCATTGATAAGCATTAGACAGGTACATACTCATGGGCAGTTCTTGTGCAAGTGAAAATGCCGTGAAGTGCCTCATTCTACGTCACAAGTGGTTTTAAAACTTCAACATATTTCGTGATAAATGTTTCATTTACGAAAAAACTTAACATCAAAAGCTGATTTTCCTTTGAACTCTAAGATTACACCTCTGTTTTACGAACTTAATTATTTGTTAATATTAATATTAAAATTCTATAAAAACTGCAATTATTAAAGTTAAAACAATGTGTACTATGTACGCCTTTTAAGCTTTCACAACGCTGATTATTGATTATGGCTTCTCAGGTGGTAAGCTGTGTCAAGTTGACAACATTCGAGCGTTCGACTATCTGCATCTTTTCCTAGTGATGGCCACAGAGCTGCAGAAGGCCGAAAGATCGACTTTTACCCGAGAAGCTGTAATATGTTTTATTGTGTATGCATTTCTAACCTAGAGGGTTTTCATTTCAAATTTGCGTTTTGAATAACTATCTGTTTAACTTAAATTCAATTTTAACAAAATAAAACAAAAAACAAACATCAGTTCAGATAATGAAGGGGAGGTTTAAAACCAAATTTGATGAAATGTTAAATTCTCTCACCATCACTTTGAAATTTCAAACGGCAATCTTGCCTTACAATTTAAATATTATCTATCATGTCTTTTGTTTTTCTGTCTTTGCCTGGTGACCTAGACTGTTCATGTAGTTTGAATTTGCACATAATAAAATAAAATCAATTAATTGTGAATGATAAAGTAATTTATTCGTATTTATGGCAATATTACAATTTTAACTGCGCAATGTGAAGCCAGATAGCAGCTTGTAGTTTGTTTGAGGAAAATGCTTTGCCAGCCAACTATGTCACCACATGAACATAATATTAAAGAACCGGTTTTTATGTGATATATATATATATATATATATATATATATAATAAAAATAAAAATAAAGTAACACTATAAGCAACGTAACAAATTAACAGTAATAATAGAAGATTTAAAAGGATAAAACACTAAGATAAAGTCACACTTGAAATCGCTATATTTCTATATCTCTACTAATCTTAACTTCAAATTTTCAGTTAAGTTCACTTCTTCTGTCTCTCCCAATGCTGCTACGTTCCTAGATATTGATATTACTTTATGTAATGGCTCTTTTCTTACGTCTGTGCACATTAAGCCTACCAATTAACACAGTATCTTCATTTTGATAGCTGTCATCCCTTGCATATCAAAAGATCTATTCCTTTTTCTCTTTCAATCCGTGGTCATCGTCTTTGAAACAACTTTTCATCTCTTGACAAGTATATTAAAAACCTAGCTTAACAGTTCCAAGACCAAAATTATCCTTCCTCTCCTTTAAAATCCATTATAATCCCAGCGCACAAATCTTTCCAATGCAAACCTAAAACTTCTAACAAGAACTTCATTAACCTTGTTACTACTTACGTGCCTGGAATTGAAAGCATCAGACCTATTTTCAAAGAATGTTACGATACTTTGTTAATGCATTCATCTTTAAATGATTTTTCTAAAATTGTACCCCGCCTTACTTTCAGAACACACCCTAACCTTAAAAGTATATTTCGCCGAAATCTATCTCCTCCGAATTTATCACGTCCCTTTGCTGGCTCATATCCTTGCCAACGCCCTAAATGTAAAACCTGTGCGCTAATTATGCCGTGCCATTCATTCCACAGCCCTAATTTATCCAGAGAATTTAACATTTCTTCATTTGCTGCCTGTTTTTCCAAGAACGTCGTATATATGTTATCTTGTAAGCTTTGTAAAGCATTTTATATTGGTTTAACTTCTACTGTTGTTTCGCAACGTATGAACAATCATAGACGTTCTGTTAAAACCAAGTCTCCCTTGCCGGTTGCCCAACATGCCTTGTCTCACTGTAAGGATTTTGATGATGCTTTTACTCTAACACTCATTGATGCGTTACCTACACAATGCTCTGAAAGTTTACTCAGAGATAGAGAAATGGCAGCTATATTTTTACATAAAGCTCGTATACCACCCGGTTTAAATCTTACGTATTAACCCCCCCCCCCACTCTCATTTCTAGTTTCATCTGTTTCCATGTATAACGTTACCTTCGATACTCAATATTTACTTTTATCACCGTCACTTGTCTTCTCGCCATAGAAGAGCTCTACGAGTTGGAAATATAGCAATTTCAAGTTTGACTTTATCTAAGTGTTTTATCCTTTTAAATCTTCTATTATTACTGTTAATTTATATATATATATATATATATATATACATATATATATACACACACACATATAAAAATCCTTAGTTTGGCTTTCTTGGGAAGGGAAGTAAAGCCGTGGGTCCCGTGTCGACATTTACGGCACATAAAGAACCTCAAGCCTGAATGAAGAGGCCTCCGAGCAAAATTTATCGGTCGTTTTACGTCCTGGGACGCTGATGATCTGTGATGTTAAAGAGCGTCAATAAACAAATTAAAAATAATCATTACTACTGCACTAGGCCTTGAATTTTCATAGTCAGGAGAATGCAGTGGCATTTGGGGCATTCGTCCCCGGGTGCGGTATGGCATCATACATGAAAAGGTAATTTAGATATTTAATGTAATAAATTACGGAAAACTTAAAGTCAGTTAAAACAAGTTTATAGAAAGTTATGCCCCATGTTTCCACTCCCTCGATCCCAATATGGTACTGTATTATTTTAGGAATATTTATAAATTTGTGTTGGTGATTTGTAATAAAGTGACGATGTGGACAGGGCCCGAACTCCACAATATCAATTTTCAAAACATACAAATAATATTTTCATTGTAATGTTACATAGTCAGTTCTGTCGGAATTTGACCGTTCATGTTGCAAATTTGCAATTTCATTTCACTGTTCGTTGACTGTAAATGCATATAGGTATTGTGCAACGGTTAATTAGCCTGTCTCAGGTACTCGATTTGTTAACAGTTGGGTGCGAGGCATAAAGTAGTCTTTTGTTTTTATTTATTGTTGGCGTTGATTGTTTAACACTGTTCAACAGTTAAAAATCGTTATGTACAAGGAAGCAGATATTGCAGCTACTAGCTAGTAAATCAAGCGTTCAATAGTAGTGGGAGAATATAGAAACTGAAATTCGAAGGAAGAAAGGAGGAAGGAAGGAAGAAAGGAAGGAAGGAAAAAGTAAAGAAAGAGAGAAGGGAAGAAATAAAAAGGAAAGAAAGAGAGAAGGGAAGAAATAAAAAGGAAAGAAAGAAAGAAGGGAGGGAGGGGGGAGGGGGGAGGGGGAAAGAAAGAAAAATGGAAGGAAAGAAGGATGGAAGGATGGATGGAAAGAAAGAAATTAAAAACCATTTTGCACAAGAAAGCAGATATTGCACCTGCTAACTAGTACCTAATTCGTTTTTGCATAAAGAAGCATTCAGTAGTAGAAGGAGAATATAGGAACTGAAACTCCAAAAATAAAGAAAGAAAGAAAGAAAGAAAGAAAGGAAAGCGGGGAGGAAGAAACTAAAGAAGTAACGGAGGAAATAAAGAAGGAAATAAATAAAAAGGAAAGAAAAAAGAAATAAAAAAGAAGAAAAGAAATAAAGAAATAAGAAAAGAAAAAAGAAATAAGGAAGGAAGAAAAGAAATAAACAAAAAAGGAAAGAAAGAAATAAGAATGGAAGGAAGGAAAGAAAGAATGAAAAAAGTTTGGCAATAAATAAAGTACGAAGAAAAAAAGAAATAATGAAGGAAGGAAAAAAGAAAGAGAGGAAAGAAAGAAGGAATGAAAGAAAGATGAAAAGAAAGAAATAAAGAAGCAAGAAAGAAAGAAGGGAGGAAATAAGGAAGAAAAAAGAAGGAAGGAATGGAAGATGGAAAGAAAGAAATAAAGCAGGAAAGAACAAACGAAAGAAACAAAGAAAGAAGGAAGAAAAGATATAAAGAAATAAATAAAGAAGGAAAGAAATAAGAATGCAGAAAGAAACCACAAGTATATGTAAATGCTAGTGACATTTCTTGTTTCAAGGAGTGTGCTCTCTGCATGCTTTGAATATTTTAATCAACGCACCTACCAGTTTGAAGAATTAATGTCCCTTGACTAGATAGTTCTTAAAAGCACATTAATTTAGTCGAAATTGAACCAGCCTTGGGTTTCATTACAGGTGACAAAAATTTTCACCTAAAGATAAACTCAAGCAATAAGGAGTAAAGACACCAGTTGACAGAAAATGGGTAGAACTCTTAGAAAACTTTTAAAAAAATTAAACATTTCTCATGGAAAGCTCCTCAAAATTATTTAATTCTATCTTTGTTTACCTGAATACAAAGCTTAACAAAAAGAGTGTTCAATTTCATGAACAATTAGCGGAACACAAGCAAAACACAAAGCCCTGCTAATAACCATGTAATTTTGTAGAATACGTAACAAATAGAAGCGACATTCTATGCGCAGACTAGCGCGCTCAGTAGCAATACACACATCATTTCACCTCTTCCTCATGATTTACACTTATGTTGGTAAGTGTATCATATTATTACATGTCCTGGTGATGTAGTGGTAACCATACTTGCCTTCTAAACCCAGGATCGCGGATTCAAACCCGGCCAGGATCGATGGATTTTTTCGGGCGTAAAAATCCTAAGCAGGGCTTCACTTTGAAGGGAAATAAAGCCGTGGGTCCCATGTCGTACATTTACGACACGATAAAGAACCTCAAGCCTGAAATAAGAGGCTTTGTCGGCCGTTTCACGTTCTGATTTGAATGGGTGGCTGATGACCTGAGAAGTTAAAGAGCGTCCGTAAATAAACAAATCAATCAATCAAGTATTGTTGCTTTTCTTACTTGCACTCTCATTTTCTATTATTTCTTTAGCATTGCATTTAAAGCCATACGAGGTAACAACAACAGTAAAAGCAACAAGAGC
Organism: Metallyticus violacea; assembly: GCA_030762175.1. Classification (NCBI taxonomy): domain Eukaryota; kingdom Metazoa; phylum Arthropoda; class Insecta; order Mantodea; family Metallyticidae; genus Metallyticus; species Metallyticus violacea. The sequence goes on along the minus strand of CM060837.1, from coordinate 21,481,233 downwards.
AAGAAAAATAATAACCTAACCTAACTTTGACAATCTTATTGTCCAGTATTTGTGTTAAGCGAAAATGGTCACCTTACCTCTTTATAACCTAAAACTAAAAATGCTGCATATAAAAATATGTAGGAAAAGTGTGGCATTTGTTCTGGAACAGTAAAAATATTCTGGTATCCTTTTCCATTTAATGCCAACATGCCTGGTTATCCAAAATTAGGGCACTTTCAGTTACGATTATTTGGCATACAAAAGTAGTCCGGAGATATCCTGTATAAGCGAATTTCAGACAGACTACTCTCAAAATTAAAGAAATGAACATATTTACGATTGTTATTTCTTTTATTAACACTGAAATCAATTTAATTCAGAACTGGGTCGCTTAAGGACACCAATGATATAACAAACACAGAGCAATTATACAGCAACGAAAGAAAATGACTGCAGTCAAATATTTTAGCTGTTATGAGCAATTCACCTGTTTCGCTTGCATCCCGACATATCTTGTTGCGACGCAGGAAGATTACACAATATTGCCACATAGGCAGTTAACCAATATTCAATAACAGACCTGTTTTTCAAAACGTTTTAAAACCGAAAATTAATAACGCGATATTGATAGCTTGCAGAACTCGTTGGTTCCACGTAGGAGGTAACAAAGCAACAAGCGAAGAGAAATCTGCTTGGATAGCAAATTAAATAAGTGTATCATGTACTGTACATTGTGATGACATCAGTAAACTTTGAGGTTATGAAAATTCACAGGTGGACAGAAGAAGTTATCTGACCTCTCAGACAAATTTTTTTGAGTAGTCTTTAACGTCCGTTTTTATTACTGAAACACTACAGGCGGTGGACACTGATGATACATGAAATGAAATGATAAACTGGGAAAGGATATTTTTTCCAGGCCTAAGTTTAGGGTACCTACCCGGTATTTGCCAGTTATGAGGACTAAGGAAAACCTTGAAAAACCCCCAGTCAGGGAGGAAGGTCCTGGCGGAATTCGAACCCCTGACTTCCCGCTCACGAGTTCGCGCCTGAACGACCTCGGCCACCTGTGGTGGTTAGACAAAAATGAATACAATATATTAAAAAACTGTGTTTACTATATTTTTAAATTACAGAATTGTGAATGTATTTAAGATATAATGAAACCATTTTTGGAAAAAAAAAAAAAAAGTTACATTTAATACGCGAGTCTTTTTTTTTTTTTTTTTTTGGTGATTTCTCTTCTGTAGATATGGAAATATTTTGCATCCAGACTATGAAACTCAGTTTATATAACACATATGTTAAGAACCAGGTAAAAAAAAAACAAGCTATTAAACAATAGGTATGAATATCCTGAATTTTTAAATATTCAATTTGAATCTTATATAATCCCTAAGAACGAATTAAGTCAATTCAGTATTCGATTGTTAGAAGTTGATAACCGAATAGGAATATTAACACTGCAACACGAATTTTAATTACTAGTTGGTAAATGTAAACATTTTCCAAATAGAGAGGCTAATTTTGGGGATATGTTTAGTTTGCAAAATTTTGAGAGAATTGTTAACAGTTGGTGAAAATTAGAAATGTTAGTATTGGTCACAATAATAAACATTTGGAAAGAGGACGTCAGGTTTTTTTTTTTTTTTAATAGTGTTTAACGCCCGTTTTTACTACTCAAGCATCACAGGCGGTAAACACTGATGGTACATGAGATGAAATTATATATTGGGAAAGGAATTTTTTTTTAAAAGGAAGGAAACGTTCCAGGCCTATGTTTAGGGTACTTCCACGGCATTTGCCATTTATGAGGACTGAGAAAAATGTGGAAAAATCCTCAGTCAGGGAGGACGGTCCTGGTGGATTCGAACCCCAGACCTCCCGCTCAAATCCCACACAATTGTTTCATTTTTATTATTGGTTTTATAAGTGTGTTTGTTTAATTACAATATAATTTTGTTAGTTATAGTATTAGTACTGTAGATTTTAAAATCTGCAGAATTTAAATTGCAGTGATAACGTAAATGAGAAATAAATGTCGGTCCTGGTGGTGTAGTGTTTACCATACTTGCCTCCTAAACCCAAGATCGCGGGTTCGAACCCGGCCAGGACCGATGGATTTTTTCGGGGCGTAAAAATCCTGAGTATGGCTTCCTTCGGAATGGAAGTAAAGCTGTGGGTCCCGTCGTAAATTTACGGCACGAAAAAGAACCTCAAGCTTGAAAGAGAGGCCTCTGAGCAAAATTTGTCGTCCGTTTCACGCCCTGAGTTGAATGGGACGCTGATGATCTGAGATGTTAAAGAGCGTCCATAAATAAATAATTCAAAAAACAAAAAGGAATAAATAAAGAGTAACTTGGAGTGTTGTGTCCTGATATAGAATCAAGTTATCAGGAAATAATCATTGTAGAATAATTAAAATTAAAAAGTGCATGCATAGAACATTATGTTACCTTAATATCATATTATATTTTAAAATATCATTTGAGTTTTATGGCATTACCTATGCACAAACAAAAACATAACCACAAAGTAAAGCTTTCTTTGCAAATAGCGAAATAAATACCTGATTAGAAACATTTATCTTCCAAAGCGATAATACATACAAATAAACCAAGTTAATGTCGCGTTTTTCTGTCCAGTGTGCATAAGTTCATTATACAGGAATTTAGTGCATTTCGATATGCCAAAATTACCGCCATGGGTTCCAAGGTCGTTAAGGCGTGGGCTCGTGATCGAGAGGTCTGGGGTTTAGGGAGGTACCCTAAACTTAGGCCTGGAACGTTTCCTTCCTTAAAAATAAATCCTTTCCCAATGTATCATTTCATCTTATGTATCATCAGTGTCCACCGCCTGTGATGCCTCAGTAGTGAAACCGGGCGTTAAACACCATTTATAAATATAATATAAATGAAAAATAAATATAAAGTAACACTATTAACAATGTAACTAATTAACAGTAACAATAAAAGTAGATAAGGATAAAAACACTTCGATAAAGTCACACTTGAAATTGCGGAAACTACTGGAGTTCGAAATGTAGCAATCTTAAGTGTGACTTTATCGAAGTGTTTTATATATATATGCCAATTTCGGAAATTCAAAACACTGCTCCTTGCGTTCCTTTGTCGAACGGTAAACATTCCGTACTACACATGGAGCAGTTTGTATCAGCATTCTTAATCCAATGTTTGAGGACCTGAAAGATTTTAACTTTAGTTGTGTTCACCTTAGTTTCATTAAAACCTTAAGCAAAAAATCGCAAAATGTGGAGGTGCTCCATCTTGTTGGTGTAAAATAGCATAACTATTGCAACGTCACGGAATTCTGTGTCAGACGTTCTGCTAACATAAAAAAAAAAAAAAAAAATGCTCGTATTCACATTTACCTTAGGGGTATCTTGATGTCACTCTTAGATTTTACTGTATACCAGCCTATATGCAACATGTCGAAAGTTCCCTCTACCCGAAAAAATAATTGTCGTATTAACATTTCACTGTTGGCAGCCTGCAGTAGAGCAAAACATGTTACCTCGCAAGTTGCAGTCATCTTTCAGCTTATGAAGAATTCGTCAATATTAGACATGCTGGGCTATACCAGAGGTTATAGGAGTAAGAACTATACCAAAGCAAGCCACTATTACCAATAATTTGTGTATCAGCACTCAGAAATAATTTATATTTCAATTAATAGCGGAAAAACATGAAATTAATAATCAGTGTATATGAGATAAAAGATTGGTGCCGCCCGGCCCTACTTCCCATAATGTTTGAAAATTAACGAATATTATTTCTCTGCACTTAGATTTTTTTTTACAACATACATACACACAGAGGATGCCAAAAATGTTTATACACTTCAAACAAAGAAAAATCTGTGTTAACATAACAAAACTGAATTCGCACAAACAGAAAATGATGAGCACTAATCATCTTAGACTTTTACAACTACAACAGTTACTTAAAATGCCCACCATCGACGTCGATACACTTCTGAGTATGTTGAACTACAGATTGAACAACGTTTGCGAAAATGTCCTCAGCGATTGCAGCACATGCCATTTCAGTTTCTTCCCGAAGTGTTGTCAGTGTAGCTGGTTTTCTACGGTATAGAACATCCTTAAGAGTTCCCCATAGGTAGAAGTCCAATGGAGAACGCGGTGGAAACTCAATCGGACCTCTTCGTCCTATCCAGTGCCTTGGATCCAGTGCGCGGGGCTTGCTGTGCGAGGTCTCCCAGATCTGCCCTTGTGAACATCGCATACGGTACCACGAGTCTCAAATTTGTCTCGAATGCGTGCAATTGTTACTCGCGTTGGCGGTTCTGTTCTGTACACACGTCTCCATTGCCTTTGAACTTCAACAACATTCTCGGTTTTCCAATACCACTTCAAAATTGCTTTCCTTTCCGCTGTTCAAACGGTAATCTTGGCTCCATTTTGTTGTAGCAACGCTAGGATAACGTAATGTGAGTGTTATCTGTTTACAGAACATCATACTACACATTACTGTTGTTTTTGGTTTAACTTTGAAATATATTAAATAGATATCTACTGTGAAAGTGTGTATACATTTTCTCGCATCCTCGGTATAATGGTAAAGTAGTTATTTCTCAAAAATGTTTAGAAACTGAATAAACATCCATTATATCAGAAAATTTTGTCATATATCTGCTGAAAGAAGAAAATGACTCTGTGCTGGTAACCAAATTGGTACTAGCAACTATAGCTATTATAAATAACCCCTTCAGGTATACATATAGGTAAAGTATAGTTGAAAGAAGTAACATCCCAAATATGCCGGTCTGCATGGCTGCAGACAGTAAACCTACATATTCTTATAATCTTAGAAAGAAGAATACACTGCTAGTGCAGACAGAGCCGAGAGAAGAAAGCTAGGGAAAATTCCAGCAGAGGAAATATAAAACCAAAAGAAAAGAATGAGAAAAAAAAAACGAGACTAAAAGAAAGAAAATAAAACAGATGAATGAAGAAGACGAAGTACCGTTGACCTCCCCCCTCCCCCGCTCTTTCTGACAACATCACTATGAAGAAATGAGCCCCACAAGGAAGAAGGGTTTTAAGTGCATCTCTTAGCCTGCCTCCATCTTTTCCAGGCGTTCTGCAGCGAGAGAGAATCTTAACATCTTAGCAGCCCAACTTTACCTTTTTCATAAAACACAGGTAGTGTTTTAAAAAGATATACATTCTCTGCCCTTCCGTGAGCTATAGAAACGAAACTTTCTAACACAATAAAAATTGTCTTACAAATAATCCTCGTATAGTTTAATTAAATGTACTTTAAAGTAAATTCTGTTCAAATCTTGTTGCCAAGATACAAAAGTAACAGAAGAAGAATTAAATAAATGTGTAAAAGAAATATGTTTTAATATTTTATGTAGATAATGACATAAAATACCACAGATACAGCTGAGGCGGTCAGTTAGTATGATTTTTATAATCAAATTTGATTATTTCACTTATGTGACGTAAGGGGCATCCCGTCAATGTCATTATTATTAAATACCATTTTAAACCGATTAGTTCTTAATTATACCTTAAGCAAGAAGTGCATTTCCTCTCTACTGTAGTAGCGGTAGCATGCGGGTCCTCCGTTAGCGAGGGAAGCTCATGGGCCAGCCAGGAAGTTTTTACGCTTTATACGTCGTGGGTCAGCAAAGATTTACAAGAACTTATATTTGTCTTCTTTCTCCTGCTTATTTCTGCATTCACTTAGGCCAGCAGAAGAAGGTCCATCGTTTAGTATTCTCTTTCCTTAGGAAGAGATGTTAAGGCTTTACTAACACCACGTGTAACTGACTAAGGGTTGTTTTCGCACTTTGTTTGAAATAGCTGACTTCCTCACTGTGTGTCAGTAACACAGTGTTATCTGTCAAATTACAAATAAAAAGTGTACTGTGTTGTTGCAAAGAATAAAGTGGGCGTTTTGTTGAAGACTCCGTTTTGGCGTGTAAATTTAAGTGTTAGGTTAGAATGAAAGATTTGGACTTCATCAACCAAAAACTATAGGAAAGGAACAAAATTAAGATTTTTATTTTTTTGACAGCGTGTGAAGCAAGAAAGGTATCTTGTCAATAGGAATGAGATTAAAAAAGAAATAGAAAGGGCAAATTTCGTTTCGCACAGGCTACGAGACGACAATATTACACACATTGCACAATATGCTGTGATATTATCAGTGGGGATAAACCGGATAAACATTTTATAAAATTTCTGAATTGACTAAAAAAGGTTTAAGGCATACTTTAATAACTGCATTAGAAGAATTACCTTCAAACCAAAGTTTATTGCACAAACGTCCGATAGCGTTGCAGATTGTCGGGGAGGAATATGTTTTGATAAGCCATTTGTATGCCAGTAGTTTTGCCCTTGACACACCTTTCTACAGGGGCCACGAGCTGCCATTGTGTGACATCATATTTTCTACAAAAGAAATGTAATAAAAATTTAATTTTAACTGATTACAATCGCATATCATTGTAAAATTATCGTTTTTTTTTTCTAATTGTCAACATTTTACCGCATAGACGTGTTTTTGTCTTCTTAATATCGCCCATAGGCTTCAACTCCTAGGGGTTGGAGAGGCTTGAGCTAGTCAATATTTCCAAAGTGTGATGAAAATATCAGTATGTATTTAATTTTTACTTATAAGTGCTCAGTTATACATAATCAACAATGTACAATCGAAAATTCTATCGATTTTCAGTGGCTTTGAAATTTAATTTAAATGTTATTGCAGTAAAAACATGTGACGAAAACGTTTTATGAAGGTTATTATAGAACGCTCTTACATACAAATATAGCTCTCAAACACATATTAGATTAATATTTCACATTTGCTATCTTCACGACGATGCTTTTGTTAAATATAACACATTTGCCTCGTTATAAATACAGTTTATATACTGAATTAATTTGCTCTTTTATTTTAAAACAAAATAAAGAAAATTAAACGGAAGAGCGCTTTTTAATTTCGGTTTTCAAGTATACTTCTAAACCTAAAGATGCGACTTTCCTAATTTTCAGAAGATATTTTTCTTATTTTCTTAAAAGGGTATATTCCCAATTTTTCAATGAAAAACAATTGGTGCGTTTGATATATTTTTAAATTTTGGGTTTCAGGTAAACCCCCACTCCTAATAGTCCGATTTCACTAATTTTTAGGAACTATTTTTCTTATTTTATTTAAATGATATATACCTAGTTTCGTTGCGAATAAGCAAATATTGGTGCTGCTAGAGCAATTTTTAAACTTTGTGTTTCAATTAAACCCTCACTCCTAATAGTCCATTTCAGTGATTTTCAAGAACTATTTTAATGAAATATACAGAGTTTCAACAAGGAAAAAAAATTGCGGCTGCTAGAGCCAAATTTAATTTTTTAATTAAGTTTTTCTCGTTAGGCTAACCACCATCCCCAATGGTTCAAATTTGCTACTTAAACTCGACTAATTGTTTGTTAATTGATGATTTTATGCCAAGTTTTGTTGATCAAAAACAAAACTCTGCAACACTATAACGTGAACACACACACACACACACACACACACACACACACACTGCCTAATAGGTAGGATCGATGGAGGTTTGAAGAAAATTTTCAAAATATTTTTCATGATTACAACCGCAATAGCTACATTCCCTAAAATCGATATACGAAATGTCCCAAGGGGCATCAAGGATGCCTTTAGAGTGGACAGGCTGTAGGATAAGTGGATTTTCCCTTTTTTCCCTCCATTCCATGATCCCGTGTTTCGACTCAGACGTGTAGTGGTGTACCCATGCTTTATAGTACGAGGGTAGGTCCCTAAGTACCCGGCCTAACCATTTTCTAGTTATGATAAAGACAAAAACTTATTCTACTTTCCAATATAGTTACCTTTATTGCAATACACTTCTCACATCTTTGAATTAACATTTCAACACCTCTCAAATGGTCAGAACTCTTGTCTGCAAAATGGACATAAACAGCATCCATCCCTTCTTCGTCACACTTAAATTTCCTTTCTTGAAAGTCCTTTTTCAGTTCTGAGAAGAGGAAATAGTCACTGGGAGCTAGATCTGGGCTGCAGGATGAATGGTCGATCTCCTTCAAGCCACATTTCTTCACAGCTTCCTTTGTAACAAAAGCTGTGTGCACAGGCATGTTGTCGTGAAGAAGACGCACATCACCACTCAGATTTCCTCGCCTTTTCTCTTTGATGGGAGCACGTAGTCTGTGCAGTAGGCCAGCATAGTACTCCTCATTTACTGTAATGCTCCTCTGCTTGAAGTCAATGAAGAGTATTCCTTCACAATCCCAAATGATTGTGGCCATGATCTTCTTGGTTGACTGAGTGACCTTGGCCTTTAGAGGCGGTGCTTCGCCAGGTTTACGCCAGTCCATTGATTCTCTTTTGAACAAGGGATCATAGTAGAGGACCATAGTTTCATCTACTGTAATAATGGTTTGCAGAACTTCTCTCTAGTTGCCATTGGCAGAGCTCCAAAAATGCCAGACAACAGATGCCTCTTTGCTGCTTTTGGAATGAGGAAAGAAGTCTAGACACCCATCTTGCACTAACCTTATTCACAAGGGCAGATCTGGGCAGATCACCACTTTACCACCGAGATGTACGTGCGTACCTTGATGACAATCTTCCAAGGCACTGGATAGGACGAAGAGGCCCGATTGAGTTTCAACACGTTCTCCGGATCTAACTCCGTTGAACTTCTACCTATGGGGAACTCTTAAGGATGTTGTATACCGTAGAAAACCAGCTACACTGGCAGCACTTCGGGAAGAAATTGAAACGGCAGGTGCTGCAATCGCTGAGGATACTTTCGCAAACGTTGATCAATCAGTAGTTCAACATACTCAGAAGCGTATCGACGCCGATGGTGGACATTTTGAGCAACTGCTGTAACTGTAAAAGTCTAAAATGGGTATTCATTTTCTTTGCTTGAAGTGAGTATATATTTTTGGTACCTTCTGTATATCACTTGTATTCTTCAAGAAAAAGTTCCAAACTCGTATTTTTCTCTTTTCTATTAGCATTGCTGACAATCGACATTCTTCTGCGCTACATGGCTTGAAAAGTTTAAGTACAAATATGCAATTATTACAATTTTGTAAGTCACGTTTAGGAAAATTATATTTAAATTATTTTATTCCTGAAATAGTCCTAATAAATATCACTCGAGGGTCTGAACTTTCCAGATAAATTTGTTTATTATACTATGGGCGGTGATGATAGAGAAACAAAAACAATCAAGTCATCGTGGGAACAGGTTATGAACTCATTTGTTTTCTCTCCCTCGTCCTTTGGGAGCCTTGATTCTGGGCAGCGAAAAGTTTAGCGGATCGCAATACGCTTAGGCAAGTCCATAAAATATAATATTTTCATCATTATAATCATCAGCCAGGCGAGTTGGGGCGCCGTCCTGGGTAATCCTAGTCAGTGTGTGTGTGTGTGTCCGTCCTATTCAATGCATCTAATGGCCTAGAATCGACGATTCAGCTCCAGTTAAGCCCCCCCCCCCACCCTCTCATTCGCGCTCGCGCGCGCGTGGGAAGAGTGAATATCAACCAGCCCAGCCAACGTCGAGTTTTAAACCCAGGATTAGCAGTGTCCGTCCGGCGTCCATTCAGAACGCAATCCCCACACGGTGGGTATCTTGTTGACGTAGGGATTAGCCACAGCTAGGCTATATCTTGCATGTATGCGCAAGGGGGGAGAGCGCCGTCTCTTCTATATTAATAAAGTACCGGCTGTGTCGTCATGAATAATGCACGCCATTCATATACTGCAGGGGATGGAATGTGTTAGAGTGACCTTCATGCTGACACATACCTGCTTTCCTGCCTTGGGTCCTAAGTTCGATACAAGCTGTGCTCAATTATGTAGGACAAGTTGCCCTAGTGTCCAACAGTTAAATAATCCGTCCTGGTGGTGTAGTGCCTTCTAACCCAAGGTCGCGGGTTAAAACCCGGCCAGGGCGAAAACATCCTAAGTATGGCTTCCTTCGGAAGGGAAGTAAAGCCATGGGTCCCGTGTCGTACATTTACGGCACGTAAAAGAACCTCAAGCCTGGAAGAAGAGGCCTCTAAGCAAAATTTGTCGGTCGCTTCACGCCATGAATTGACTAGAACGCTGATGACCTGAGATGTTAAAGAGCGTCCGTAAATAAACAAAACAAAAAAACAAAAAAACAATCAGTTTAACACGTTGCAGTTTTCTGCTACAGCAGTTTTAAGCAGTTAGTGAGAATTAGAGATAAGTTCGCTAGAAATAAATTGGGTCACCTTTTATTATAGTCTCATCTCAGCCCTTGAAAAAATAGCCAGAACTTTTACCTACAAATGTCTGTACATCTCAATGTCATCAATAGGGCGCAAATTCTGATCATATGTAATCTTTATTACTTATTTCCTTGCATCCTATTCAATGCAATTATGAGATATAACTAAAGTACAGAGCTACTGGTTAGAGAAATGTAGGCTTACATCATTTTGTCATTTTTAATCATTTTAAAGTTGTGGGTACTTTTTTAAAATGTTTTGGGCATATTTTGGTCATTTTTTTTAAATATCAGGTTTTTACTCGTTACTATATCCTATTTAGGTATTTCAGTTATGAATTATGTAGTCAGATATACTTCCGCTTTCTTCTCAGCGCGGTCAACACTTGCATTCCCAGTAAACAACAAAAGCATACTCCTGGTGTCAAAATGATGAGTTGATGGCTTCACGAGGAGGAAGTAAATTGACATTATAACTTCCGCTTGCAATTCGATATGGAGCAGCTATAGCAAGGCATGAACCTGCAAACTGATATGTCTGTTTTCCTTTCCGACCTTTGGCTTAGTGGTGTATACACAAGTGACGCACAGATTCAAAATTAGTATTGCTTTGTCTCTATTAAGAGAAACTGTTCTTAAACCTGGCCCTGGTTGGAGAAAATGCAGTCCTCTCTTAAATGTAATAACATTGTAGTGTAGGTTATGCAAATGTACCATGCTGACGCATGCCAGAGATTGCTGCAATGATGTAATATGAAAGAAGATTGTGGGGTGTGCATGGGACTCTATTTGGATGCACGCTTCATAGTTGGATATTTGGTTTCAGTGTGACTAGAAAGTTGCATCGTGGATCTCAAAGAGGGCTTGTTAATTCTGTATAAAATGTCAAAAGTTAAATCAGTATATTAAAAAAAGTATCGGTTGTAAGTTTGGGGAAGAAGTGTTCTCAACAAATGTAACAATATAATTTGGCAACTTTTATGAGATACGGTGGCACAAAAAACATAAGCGCGCAGTGGAAAATGCTGGTAAAAAGGGAAAGGGGGGGGGAACTAAGTTCAGAGACAAAAAGATCACTGCTGGGAGATGGTTCATCAGAAGAATGTGCTGATAATGCAATGGTGTCAGAGAAGCACGGTGATCATGGGTAACGCACGTATCAAACATATATTTGGGCTTGTGCTTTAATATGTTTAGAACATACTGACCACGTACAGGTTTAAATTTTTCTAACTTAATAAGAAATTAATAATAGATAACTGGGTACTAACTGAACTTTTTGTCTGTTCCGCTTATTCGTTGTCAGATAGAGGAGCAGTACGTTTTCATCACTGGAGTCGCTTCAGTCATTCCTTTCGTTTCCCTTGTTTCTTCTCCCAAAGAAATGATTGGCAGTCTCCAGTAACCTATTTCCGAAATTGTTTCTCTACTCTTTTCACTTGATTACAGTATCCCAACCAGTCTTCCGGAGCGTTAAGTGTATGTTTCAGTGACGCTTGCTCGTTCATTTCTCCACTAACATTTTTCTCTCTTAGCAACCATTTTACCTAGGACCACGCAAGTTCACACGTAGGTATGGCAGCAATCTTAATGCATCGTGACCATGTAATTTTAATATTTCATCAATCTTTACTCTCAATAAAATAGAAACATAAAGTTTCGAGTTACATTCTATATTTAAGATGTTCATGTGTTTTCAATAAAACTAAAACACGTTACTATTTAAAAACAATTATAATCTACAAAGCAATATAGGGTACATAATCTGCAAGAAACAATCGAAAGTTTCATCGATTTTCATGGGCTTTGAAATTTAATTTAATTGTTATTGTAGTAAAAACATGTAACGTAGATGTTTTCTGGCATCAATATAATACAGTTGATATGCTGAATTGGTTTATCGTTTTATTTTAAAATAATAGAGAGAAAATAAACGCAAGAGCGCTTTTTAAATTTCGGTTCCCCTACTCCTAACGGTTCGATTTTCCGAATTTTCAAAAACTATTTTTCTTATTTTACTACTAATACTACTACTACTACTACTACTACTACTACTACTACTACTACTACTACTACTACTATTACTACTACCGTTACTACTACTATTGTTACTACTACTATTATTACTACCGTTATACTACTATTACTACTACTACTATTACTACTACTATTACTACTACTACTACTACTATTACTACTACTATTACTACTACTATACTATTACTACTACTACTATTACTACTACTATACTATTACCACTACTACTATTACTACTACTATTACTACTACTATTACTACTACTACTATTACCACTACTAATATTACTACTACTACTACTATTACTACTACTATTACTACTACTATACTATTACTACTACTACTATTACTACTACTATTACTACTACTATTACTACTACTACTATTACCACTACTAATATTACTACTACTATTACTACTACTACTACTACTACTACTATTACTACTACTATTACTACTACTATACTATTACTACTACTACTATTACTACTACTACTACTATTACTACTACTATTACTACTACTATTACTACTACTACTATTACTACTACTATTACAACTACTATTACTACTACTATACTATTACTACTACTACTATTACTACTACTATTACTACTACTACTACTATTACTACTACTGTTACTACTACTATACTATTACTACTACTACTATTACTACTACTACTACTACTATTACTACTACTATTACTACTACTATTACTACTACTACTATTACCACTACTAATATTACTACTACTACTACTACTACTATTACTACTACTACTATTACTACTACTACTATTACTACTACTATTACTACTACTACTACTACTACTACTATTATTACTACTATTACTACTACTATTACTACTACTATTACTACTACTATACTATTACTACTACTACTATTACTACTACTACTATTACTACTACTACTACTACTACTACTATTACTACTACTATTACTACTACTATTACTACTATACTATTACTACTACTACTATTACTACTACTACTATTACTACTACTATTACTACTACTATACTATTACTACTACTACTATTACTACTACTATACTATTACCACTACTAATATTACTACTACTACTACTACTATTACTACTACTATTACTACTACTACTATTACCACTACTAATATTACTACTACTACTACTACTATTACTACTACTACTATTACTACTACTACTACTATTACTACTACTATTACTACTACTATTACTACTACTACTATTACCACTACTAATATTACTACTACTACTACTATTACTACTACTACTACTATTACTACTACCGTTACTACTACCGTTACTACTACTATTACTACTACCGTTATACTACTACTACTATTACTACTACTATACTATTACTATTGTTACTACTACTACTATTACTACTACCGTTACTACTACTACTATTACTACTACTATACTACTACTACTATTACTACTACTATTACTACTATTACTACCACTACTACTATTACTACTACTACTACTACTATTACTACTACCGTTACTACTACTATTGTTACTACTACTACTATTACTACTACTACTACCGTTACTACTACTATTGTTTCTACTACTACTACCGTTACTACTACTATTACTACTACTATTACTACTACTATTGTTACTACTATTACTACTACTACCGTTACTACTACTACTACTATTACTACTACTATTACTACTACCGTTACTACTACTATTACTACTACTATTACTACTACCGTTACTACTACTATTGTTACTACTACTATTACCGTTACTACTATTGTTACTACTACTACTACTATTACTACTACTACTACTACTACTACTACTATTGCTACTACTATTATTACTACTATTACTACTACTACTACTACTACTACTACTGCTGCTGCTGCTACTACATTACAATACAATTAAAATGTATTTATCTTACATCAATAAACAAATAAATAACATTTTAGTCTTCCTTGCAATATATTAATTGACACACGTTCTTTTAGTATTTCAATATTCAATTGCTACAATTTAAGAACGTCTCATTTATACTTCAACCATCAACAGCAACTAATGTTTAGATGTAGCTGATCCTCAAGTTTTAACTATGAGATATGCCGGACGGTAAAACTGCGTCAAGACGAGACCGGCAAATGGTGCAAGTTTTCAATTTCAGAGCCCAGTCGCTGCCCTTAAGTCCTGCAAACAATGACGTCATGCCAAACATTTGCATATAGGAATGCCTCTTCCCCCCGCTGCTTTATAGCAGAGCTTTGGGGCTAATATTGGGCACGCGGCGGGAGGTCCCGGGCCCCGGTTGTCAACAGTTGACGCCACGTGCCTTGCAAGTCACGTGCCGTGCCCATTTACAAATTGCCTCGCGGTAGGGCGACGGCGATGATACCGTGGAAAATGGAACTGTTATATACTGGCCGGCGCCTCTTGGGGCCACGCGACTTCCAGCCCCTCGGGGGCAATGAATTTGTTGCCTCCCTCAAGCCCAAGGGATCCGACAAGGCGGCTTGCCCGCAATTACATGGGTGGTAGGGTGGAGGTTCACGATTTCTGTCGTTTTGGACATGCCGCTCGTCTCACTCGCACCACAACACAGTGCTATAAATATTCTATCACTGGTTTCCGTTCAAACGCTAACACTAATCTATTAATAAGCAATCGGTTAAATATAAGTTCATATTCATAGGCACACTTATGTTATAAGTGATAAATGAATCACTTATATCGTTTCTTATTCATAAACAACACTTACTGCAGTTGCACACTCAAAATGAATGATAATTATAACAGTATGTCAGCCCAAGATCGCAGGTTCAAACCCGGCCAGGATTGATGGTTTTTTTCGGGTGTAAAAATCCTAAGTATGCTTTCCTTCGGAAGGAAAGTAAAGCCGTGGGTCCCGTGTCGTACATTTACGGCACGTAAAAGAACCTCAAGCCTGAAAGAAGAGACCTCTGAGCAAAATTTGCCGGCCGTTTCACGCCCTGAATTGAATGAGACGCAAATGACCTGAGATGTTAAAGAGCGTCCGTAAATAAAACAAATAAAATGAAGACTATGTTGTTACGAACCTTTGTATCTGTTTTTCATAGGTTACTGGTCATTTAGGATACAGATACAGTAGTTATTGGCGCATAGTTGGTATATTTGTAAGCAAGTTGTATTACAACTTGCTATTTGTTTTAAGGTACCTAACCAAATAATGCAACATATACATTTGACAATATTATCTCAGAAATTTATAAAGCTATCAATATGAAAATTTTATATGATATTAATAATGCTTAACTAAAGATGCTCTGTAAATTTTAATTCTCTAATTCACATAAGTTTTTTTTTTTTAAATAAATCTTATTTACTTATATAAATGCGCATTTTGCTCAGGATTGGCTGGTCCAATCTTGTTGAAAAATTTCACACACACGATGTATGCAAATGTGAAGTGTGGTAACTGGAGGTATTTAAATATCATTATTAGTTGATAAAAATCAATACCAATACATTTTTTACAAATTTGAAAATTAATTTATTTTCAAGCAACTAGAATAGATATAGTATTGTAGGAGCGTGTTGTCTACAGTTTAAGTAAAAGAAAATCATTCCAATTACACCAGTAGTTTATAAGAAAACAGCATGATTTCGTCACAGTGTTTTTAGTTTTTTAACAAGAATTTATTTTGGTTTAAAGTTTTTTAAAAAAAACATTTTTATGTGCATAAGTGAATTAAAATTAACACAGTATCTTTAGTTTAGTTTTCTTAATATTTCAAAAATTTCATATTGATAGCTTTAAAACTTTCTGAGATACAGTGTAAAATGTATACTGGTGCATTATTTGCTAGATTTACATTTCCTGGTTACCTTAATATAAAATATCTCTAATGAAAAGCATTTCACAGACCTATAAAATCTTTATTTACAAGATTTGGTTTTCAAATATAAAAATATAATACAGAATAAGTAAACTGATAGATTTTTACTCAAAAAAAGAAGAAGAAAGAAACATGTTTGGAACTCAATGCCTGTTCTGAAAATGTAAAAGATAAGTTTAATTATTAGGCATTTACGTTTCTTATTTATTTAATTACTCGCAGATATCAACAATGATAAAGAACAGTACATATTCCTTTCTTGCACACGACATATGCAGTAAGCAGAATTCAATACAACGCAGGAAAGACGCAAAAACAATTGCTATGCTATAAAGTAACTTTATTCCTTTTTTAAACGGATAACAGGTAAAACTCAAATAAGCTGATTAATATGTAGAAACCGAAATAATTTTAATAAATTCGTGCTTAATGTACGCCATAATCACATACACAAACATGTGTACCAAAACAAAGAGTTTAAAAGCACTGCAACCACTACATTTTATCGGTTAAAGACATTAGTTGTTTACGTTTTCTTTAAATTATATATGTTGAGCACGTTACACTTCTGTTGTTACTCATTTGAAGCAATTATATGTTTAATACAATGCCTTTGTTGTTACCTCAAACGACTCGAGAATGAAACTGTTGCTACACCGCAGTGCGCATGCGTCTTAAGGCTTTATTTGAGTGCAATTGCATATAAGAAATGCATACATATGGACCATGATTTTTATCATAGCCAAAAAGGTATATATTTTTATTTATTCCTTTCTTATTTCTAATAAAGCCATTTATGAGCTAAATAAATAAAATAAATTAAGGGAAAACATTACTTTCTGTGGACGACATATTAATAAGCCTACAGTTATTTAAACATAACAATGAGGCTGATAGCAGTACTTGCTACTATAAAAATCAGAAGGCTATTATCAGTTGTTTTTTTTAACGTGCACTTCAATTCAGGGATGTAATGGCCAACAAATTTTGTTCAGAGGCCTTGTTAGGAAAAAACGAGCTAGCTTTCCTCACTTTTTAGAAGACAATCGTCATTTTTATGCACAAATTTCACCCAGTTGGAACTTATTTACCTCGATATTTCATGACGTACATGTTACATGTAACATAAATCAGCAATATGCATATTTACATTTTAGCCCGCATTATTCTATAGTTACGTATGTAGTCTCGTTGTATGATAGTTTTAAGAATCTGAAGTAACTTCAAATAGGACGTGATTCAATGGTTACTTATTTCTTTATTGTTCTGAATTTAAGAATTACCACCATCTGGATTCATAAACCAGAAAGCGAAACCGAATCCGAAAATGGAACCACATTTTTTTTTTTACCATAGTACATAAACTTATCATAAAAGATAAAAGATAAAGTAGCCTATTGTGTCCCTTAAGGGCTTAGGTCTGCTAACAAGTAGGGAAAGCTCGCTTTTTCCTTACGTGGTGAGCTATTCCTCGCTAGTTGTTCGTATGCTGTTTAAGACACTCTCTGGTTACTCCATTTTTCACTGCACTAGTTGCTTCTCGAGAGATTTCCATTTTCTCTTCCTCTTGCTACCCTTGACCTGCATGTTCCTTGAAGAGGTCTGTTCATCTTCTTCTGTACTTTTTCCTATCCGGGGGTCCCACATGGAGATCTTGTAGGTCCATTTATTGTCCTGCATTCTTGCGACGTGACCGCCCCATTGCCATTTGCTTCTGGTAGCTATTTGTGCGATGTCTGAGATAACTGATTTATTAATACTATTGGTATTTTGTCCTTCAAAATTATTCTCAGGATCTTGCGTTCTATTTTTCTTTGGCATATTTCAAATTTTTTCTTTTGTTTTTCTGTTACTGACCATGTCTGGCACCCATATAGTAACACAGGGGTAAGCACAGGTTTCGAGCGTCTGGAATCTGATTTTCTTAGTTAGTGTTTGGTCTAACAATATAAACTTAACAGCCCAAAATGCTCTCCAGGTTAATGAGATCCTTCTTTGAACCTCTTTTTCCATTGTATCATGGAAGGAAATCTGTTGTCCTAGGTATGTATATTCGCTCACATATGTGAGGACTGTTCCGCCTATTTTTATCGGGATTAGGTCCGTTTGAAATTAACTGTTTCTTCAGTTTGTTTAGTGACAGCCCTGAATTTTTGCTATGCTCACATAATTGTTCCAGCATAGTTTGTAGTGCTTTCGGTGTTTTGGCGAATAAGACCATATCGTCGGCAAATCTTAGGTTTGTTAGTAGACTGCCATATATTTTGATTCCGAAATTATTATGTCAGTTCATTTTCCTGAATATATGCTACATTACACCAATGTTGCACCTACAGTTATCACATTTTACAAAAGCATTCGTTTTTATATTTTATATTAGTATAAAAAGTTACCTCATTTTAAATTTTCAGAGTAATTGTTCGAATTTTTCATCCGATTCAATGTGGAATCGCCCATGAGCAACTAAATGTAATGGCCGAGGTTGGGGATGAAACCCCAAGATATATGTGCTGAATCAAGCGGTTAAGAGTTAAATTCTTTAAGAAAGGAATGATCAAAGTTTCCGTTTTAAACTTCTACATCTACAGCAGGAACAACTGACCACATCATTATATTACATGAATTAATTGGCACCAAATTAATAAATAAATGAATTGGAACTCTCGACAGAGCGTTTCCTTAAAAGTTGCAGCGGCAGTGATTATGGTATTTCCTAGCAAAAGTTAAATGCAGATGAGATTTAAAAAAAAAAATTAATACCAAATACATGTCAGTGATGGTACGTGCACCACAGTTTGAGAAACACTTCTGTTGGGGGTACCTCCCGCAGTGCTTCAACCCGTCCTCGACGGGCCGAGGACACAGTTCTAGTTGCACAAAGAGATCTTTGCGCCTTTCCAAAGATGATATCATGTTTAGCGAAGCTGTGTGTCGGAAAATCGCGGCTCCGGGATAAAGGGCAGCCCCTCCCGGTCACGTGGCTGAATATCGTGGGAGCCAACAGGTACTCTTTACGCTTGGCTTATCTCCTGCCACCCTCTGAGTTAGAAGGGTGCCTTGTTTCCCACCAGCAAGCAAGAGTTACTGCTTTATTCAACAAGCCCTGACTACTATGTTCATTCCATATAAATAAGCATGTTTCCTTAGAAATTGAATTTAAATTTTGTTGTACTTGATACAATGTTCCTTAAGTAAAGTAAACAAACGTTTCCAATTGTTCCATAGAATCGTAAGGAGCTACATATGTCGTGTTTTTCCCACTGCTATACGGAAGAGTGAAGCAGTTAGCTTTTAAATTGGCATTACAAATAATTGTCTTTTCTTTAAATAGCCAGAGCATCTTAATTTTTATGCACTTTAATGATCTATTATTTATAAAAAGCTAAACATTTTATTGCCAATAGCAGGAAAAATACCTACAAGCAAACCGTCCAGTGATTAAAAGTGTGGGGGACACGCGGTCTCAAATGGGCCAAAGAGAAAATTTTCGCCCTGTGGTCACCCATTTATAAAATTTGTTTTAATTTTCAAATTACATTTCAATATAAAATATTAGATACAATAAGCTAGAAGGTTGGATGTGCAGTACTGTCTCCACTAAACTAGGTTAGGTTAGGTTAGGTTAGGTTAGGTTAGGTTAGGTTAGGTTAGGATAGGTTAGGTTAGATGGCGTTGGATTGGATTGCTTATGGTGGAGGAGAATACTTCGATACTTGAGCCTTAGTCGTCTGGTCCTATGTGGCCTACCCGCAATGGAAACACCTCCGGGAGGAAGGTATGAGGCGAGGAGACACCGGGCGGTAACGGCGCGTATGAAGCACCTCATATGTTTCCAAACAGAACAGCCCAACGCCTAGGAACCCCCCTCCTCCAAGGAGTTTCAGCTCCTCAAATGGTCCACTTCCACACCAAAAGTCGAAGGGCAAGCCACCAACACACTCCACTAGCCCACCTCATTATGTCAATTTTGACTGTTACAGAACCAAAGGAATGAAAAGTTATGAAAAGGGAAAAGCGGAAAATTCGTAGAGAGTAAAGATCTATCCCAGTATTCGCCTTCAGTGACATGGAAAAATCAGAAAATACAGCAGCTGCGTAAACTAAGCAAATTCCTCAGCAAGTGGAATTTGTGAATAGAGCAGAGAAATTGGAGCAGCTAGAGCGCCTCTTAAGCTTTTTAAATTTGTTTTTGTTATTTTATTTAAATGGTATATACCGAGTTTCGTTGAACAAAATATGTTAGTGCCGTTAGAGTGATTTTTAAATTTTGGCTTTCAGGAAAACCTCTACTCTTAATAGTCTGATTTCCTTGATTTTTTATTAATTATTTTTCTTATTCTATTTCAATATTTTATACAGAATTTCGTTGAGAAAAAAAAATTGCGACCTCTAGAGCGATTTTAAATTTTAGCTTTAGATTAACCCCCACTCATGAAATTTCTGTTTTCAGGTATAACCCCCTCTAAATGCTCCGGTTTCTCTTATATTCAGAAACCAGCTTTATTGTGTATTTAAATTGTAAATACCCAGTTTCGTTGCAATAAAACAAATATTAGTGCTGCTAGAGCCATTTTTAAATTTTGAGTTTCAGGTAAAACTCCAATTTTATTAGTCATATTTCGCTGATTTTAAGAAATTATTTTATTTATTTCATTTTAATGGTATATTTTCGTTGTGTAAAATAAAAATTGCGGCCGGTAGAGTGATTTTTAAATTTTTGCATTGGGTTAACCCCCACCATTAATGACCTAATTTTGCTGGTTAATCAACACAACAAATCATTTGTTAATTGATAATTAGATGCAGAGTTTCGTTAAGAAAAACAAACATTGCGGCAGTTAGAGCGTTAAAACACACACACACACACACACACACACACATATATATATATATATATATATATATATATTCGTCGTTATTTTGGATGCCTAGTAGATAGAATCGAGAGATCGGAATTCGGTAAAACCAAGGTCGGGATCAAAATCGTACCTGACGGTAACGATATGGATCAACAACATAGCTATGTTGCGTTGTGACGTGTACACATAGCCAGTGAAATGTAAATGCGTCTGAAATACTTTTCCCTTGCTTCACCCGAGGAAATACACTGCTCTAAACTTTGCAAGAAACATATATGTAAATTGCATAGCACCAACCCCTTGTAAGTAAAAGTACATTTTATTACTAAAAGTGAATTCAGTTCTTAAATCTTATATCTTACATTCCATCACGAGATATGTATTTACATACAATGCTTACAGCTGTATTTATCTTTATTATTTCTAGATTTCCTATATTTTTATTTTTCCTTACATTTACGGGGAAATCATTCAAATGTGCATAAAACAGATAGATATTGTTTCACAAATCATGATATGACTTTAAATCAGCTATTATTAAAATTTATTTTGAATTCAAAAGATATGTTTCTAGGAACAACCTGGTTCCCCAATGTAAATATCATAAATATTTAATTTTTGCACTTCTCCTGGTCAACTTTTCAAACGAAAAATGCATGAAAATTAGTTCTTAACTGTATCTTAAGCAATAAGCGCATTTCCTCCTTACTGTAGTAGCGGTAGCATGCGGGTCCTCCGTTAGCGAGAGCAGCTCGGAAAATTGTGTACTTTAAACTTATACCTTCATGGGCCAGCAAAAGTTTACAGCGACTTATATTTGTTGAGTTAGTCTTTCCCCTGCTTCTGCGTTCTCTTGGACAGGCAAGCAGGCGCTCGGTATTCTCTCTTTCCTAGGGAACCAGATACTGAGGGGTTACTGACACCATCCATAACTGACTAGGGGTTGTTTTCACATTTTGTATGAAATTGTGCAACTCCCTACTACTTGTCAGTGGAAAGCTGACATTATGTTAACAGTCAAGTTACAAAAAGTAACTTTTGTGGCAAACTATAAGGGGGCGTTTTAGTGAAGCTTCATTACGTTTATATGTTAAGTTGCATGAAAATAGACTATTCGTGTTTATATTTTGTAGCAGTAAAGATATTAAAATTTAACTTTATGAAAAAAACACACAGAGGTTGCTAAACAATGAAGTATAATGATATAAAAATTAAAACATTAACTTTAGTAAATAGTGGCGTTAAGTGTCTTGTAAAACTTTTATGTTGGTTAGGCATTTCAACAGAAGTAAATAAAAGACCTGTTTACTCAACAAAGTGGCATCTTCCTTCGTCTTTATGACCCGCCTGTGGAGGAGAAAGAATTGTGGACAATGGATGCGATATTCGAATGACAGTGAACGGGAGGTCGCCGCTGGAATGGGAAGCTGGCAACATTCGTCGATAACAATATTTCATAGACTGCTCGCTCGCTAGGGTACAACACAATATATGGTCCAGCGCCAGCTTCCCAGTTCGCTAATTTATGTTATTGCAAATTTCAGTGCGAGCGAGCGACCGACCGACCGGAGTTTCGTGTGTCACATAGAATGATGAACACCCCGAGCAGGCCTGCAGGTTGCTGCCTGCACCTCCACCACCCTGTGACGAGACCCTTTACAACTGCATTGTTCCACCGCAGTTTTTTCCCCGGTTCATACACCCCCCCCCCTTCAGTGTTTCGAGCACATAATTGAAATTTTCTTTGCTCATACCAAATTATAAAAAAACGTCACAGCCTTTATTTAAAGGAACGCAATAAACTCCTACGAATATTCCCATTTGAAGAATTTAGAAAAGTATTCAGTATTTCTCATTTGCTTTTAAGTCACTTACTGGCCAACGCCCTCACCTTGTCAATTGCACCACAAGACTTGTCCTAATTAAGTAGTGTTATATTCTATTTAATACAATTAAACAACCCTCCTTTTCAGGGAATGTCATATTTGGATCTATCATAACAGAGGGTGCCAAAATATATACAACAAGAAAAAACTGTGTTAATATAACAAAACTGAATCCACACAAACAGAAAATGATGAGCACTAATCATCTTAGACTTTTACAGTCACAACAGTTGCTCAAAATACCCACAATCGGCGTCGATATACTTCTGAGTACGTTGAACTACTGATTGAGCAACGTTTGCGAAAGTGTTCTCGGCGATTGCAGCACATGCCGTTTCAATTTCTTCCCGAAGTGCTGTCAGTGTAGCTGGTTTTCTACGGACGGTATACAACATCCTTAAGAGTTCCCCATAGGTAGAAGTCCAACGGAGTTAGATCCGGAGAACGCGATGGGAACTCAATCTGACCTCTTCGTCATATCCAGTACCTTGGAAGAGGTCTCCCAGATCTGCCCTTGTGAACATCGCATACGGTACCACGAGTCTCAAATTTGTCTCGAATGCATGCAATTGTTACTCGCGTTGACGGTTCTGTTCTGTACACACGTCTCCATTGTCTTTGAACTTCAACAACATTCTCGACTTTCCAATACCATTTCAAAATTGCTTTCCGCCGCTCAAACGGTAATCTTGGCTCCATTTTGTTGAAGCAACGCTAGTATAGCATAATGTGTGTCACATCTGTTTACAGAACACCATACGATAATCTTGGCTTCATTTGTTCATTGTTGATTTACCTGTCACGTAGAAACGCTATCATAATGTATGTGAGTCACATCTGTTTACAGAACATCATACTACACATTACTGTTGTTTTCCGATTCAACTTTGAAATATATTAAATAGATATCTATTGTGAAAGTGTGTGTACATTTTTTGGCACCCTCGATATCTCATACCACCTGTAATGGTTTCAGCAGTGAAAACGGGCGTTGAACACCATTACAAATAATAATAACATCAGCAACAACAATAATAATAATACAAATAAAATAATAATAATAATAATAATAATAATAATAATAATAATAATATCGTCCAAACACTCTAGGAATAGGAATTGCTTTGACGACAGCGTTCCTTGATTTTTGTGAACTTTTATGTCCTAACACACGCATCGCTACAGCAATACAGTGATGCGATTTGAATTGCTGGCTTAGGAAAGTGATAATATTTAAAAGCGATAATAAGCACTAACCTGGGTTATAAGAGATATCGAAAATGATGCCCCTTAGTGGCAATACATTGCCGCCATCTGCATAGGAAATTCTTGTATTTCATCTAGCTTTTCTTCTGTAAGAAAACGGCGGTTCGGAGCACGTTTCTTTTCATTGAAAGATCCTGTCATCTGTGACTTTTTAATAATTTGCTCAACACGATTGCCAGAATATTTTCTTGCAAATTCCCTTACCATTTTTTCTGAAAGAATATACATGTATCGTTCATAAAATTCCATTCAGGACTGTAGTGACATAACTAGCGACGAACAATCAACACATATCTTATATACAATGAAAGAACCGAACAACACACGAACGCACAATCGTTCGCTGACAAAACCTCCTTCAAATTAACAAACTGCTACATTCACATACATTAAATAGTTTTGACTGCTTTCTACCAATATTCAGCAACGCTCAGCCGATCCGTATATCAAATAAACTTACTGTACTGTAAACTCATTGTCCTCTGCGATTACCTTTCTATGTAAAAACACACAGCATACTAATGCAATATACAGTGTCTATGTTAAAAATAATTAATATGATTAAACATATGCAATTGTTATTAAAATGAGATTAAAGCCCTTTAACAAAGATGAAAGTGGAACATTTAAAAAAGAACAAAATAATTTTTTAACTTGTGGATCATTTAAGTTGAACCAGCTAAAAAGTAAGTATGGGCGTTAATAATATATCGAACATTAGAAATACAATGTGACGAGCTTGCAGTGAGAGCTTGGTGCTTGACTGCCTATGTGCCCATTGGGGACAGACCCTTCTGAGCATTCCTTCCGACAACACGCAATGAAGACACTCCGGGGTTGGAATAATTCTTTCGATGAATTAATTACACAATTAAGAGACCTCTGGCTGTACCCACTCAGTGACCCAGGTATGAAGTTGAAAGTTTAAGAGCGTTTTCACAATTTTAGTAGTTCGTGAATGTAAAGGATTTTCTTTCAGATAATGTTTGTAATAATTTCTTATTGGATTTGCAGAGCTTTAATAATATTATTATATATTTTACACGCCAAAATTAAGACTGTAAAGTCCTCTAGTCTACTCCACCAGAGAAAATTACGATTTCAATACACAATATGCAATACACTCAATGCATATACAATTCAGTTAATGGTATTAACAATTTCATCATAATACGTATTAATGCCAAGGGTGGACGAGGTTGTTAAGGTGCGGGTCGTGAGAGAGAGGTCTGAGGTTCCAATCCTAGCAGGACCGTCCTACCTGACTGAGGTTTTTTCCAGTTTTCATCAGTCCTCATAAATTGTAAATGCAGGGGAGGTACCCTAAACTTAGGCATGAAAGGTTTCCGTCCTTAAAAATCCTTTCCCAACATATAATTTCATCTCACATGTCATCAGTGTCCACCGTCTATGGTGCCTCAGTAGTAAAAACGGGCGTTAAACACTAATAAAAAATATTAAATGCTGCATTGTGTAAATAAATAATTTTCCAGCAATACTCTAAATTCTCGTTGTGACCGGCAGTAGTGACAACTGTGAAGGATGAAGCAAAGTAAGAAATTCGGTATAGAGCGATATTTTAAGAGTGTTTAACGCCCGTTTTTACTACTGAGGCACCACAGGCGGTGGGCACTGATGGTACATGCGATGAAATGATATATTGGGAAAGGATTTTTTTTAAGGAAGGAAATGTTCCGGGCCTAAGTTTAGAGTACCTCTCCGGCATTTGCCATTTATGAGGACTGAGGAAAACCGGGAAAAAAAACTTCAGTAGGGGGGACGGTCCTTGCGAGATTCGAACACCTGACGTGTCCGCGCCTTAACGACCTCGGCCACCCTTGGCGGTTTTATATTTAACAAAAACATCTCGTGAAGATAGAAAATGTGAAATATTAATCTGTGTTTAAGAATTATATTTGTGTGTAAGAGCGCACTGTAATATCCTTCATTTTTTTTGTTGTTGTTGTTGTTTTATTTACAGACGCTCTTTAACATCTCAGGTCATCAGCATCCCATTCTATTCCGGGTGTGAAACGGCAGACAAATTTTGCTCAGAGGTCTCTTCTTTCAGGCTTGAGGTTCTTTTTCGTGCCGTAAATGTACGACACGGGACCCACGGCTTTACTTCCCTTCCGAAGGAAGTCATACTTAAGATTTTTACGCCCGAAAAAATCCATCGGTCGTGGCCGGGTTTGAATCACCGATCTTGGGTTTAGGAGGCAAGTATGGTAACCACTACACCACCAGGACCGACGAAAAATATCCTTCAGAAAACGTTTTCATTACATCTTTTTACTACAAAAAAAATAATTTTGAAGTCCATGAAAATTGATGCTACATTTGATTGTTTTTATATTCGCGTAGTGTATTGTAACTGTTTTTAAATAGTATCATGTTTTTGTTTTATTGAAACACATGAACATCTTAAATACAGAATGAAATTGAAAATTTTTATTTCTGTCTATTTAGTGAATCTAAAAGAGGATACCAAGGCTATTATTGACACAGTATAACTTCGTCTCTCTGTTCATACATTTCATTTAATTAATAGTATACCGTTAATTTTAATCTCAGTAATAATATTTCTAAAAATGTAATTTCTCTTTTGTGATACTTATAGATTGCAAGAATGTTAAATTTGTTTCCTTTATACCACACAGTAATGCCATAACATATTTCATGTCATTAATTAATAACGCCTAATTTTAATTTTATATTCATTTTTAAAGTTATTGAAGTTGCTGAGGAATTCGCTTAGTTAACACAGCTTTTTTTTTTATACAATTTGACATTAGCTAACCTCTTGAAGCAACTCAAAATATGTAACTTCTGTTCTTTCCGAGATTAGGAGACCATGAACGATGTACACCGATCCTAAATCCATTTAACGTTTAATAGACCTCAGCTCTCGCGGGCTTTGCCTGGAAATAGTCACCCAGTACATTAAAACAGAATGTGCACCAAAGGCTATTATAACCAAATTAATGGCTCACAGCGTGTGCGGCAACATGGCTCGCATGGAACGCGGCACGATAAGCGTTTATTGAGTCTCGAAAAAGTTGTATTCTTGTTTTTCCTAATTCATTACTCGTTTTTAGTTATAATTGCTTACATTTTTCCTGCCAGCACAAACTACCCACAAACTACAAACTTCTATAAAGAAGTTTTGTGTCACCTTTCCTTCTTTAAAATACAAAGGTGCCAAAAATGTATGCACACATCAAGCAAAGAAACAACTGTGTTAACATATCAAAACTGAATTCACACAAACAGAAAATGATAAGCGCTAATCATCTTAGACTTTTACAGTTACAACAGTTGCTCAAAATGCCCACCATCGACGTCGATACACTTCTGATTACGTTGAACTACTGACTGAGCAACGTTTGCGAAAATGTCCTCAGCGATTGCAGCACATGCCGTTTCAATTTCTTCCCGAAGTGCTGCCAGTGTAGCTGGTTTTCTACGGTATACAACATCCTTAAGAGTTCCCCATAGGTAGAAGTCGAACGGAGTTAGATCCGGAGAACGGGATGGAAACTCAATCGGACCTCTTCGTCCTATCCAGTGCCTTGGAAGATTGTCATCAAGGTACACACGCGGTGGTGCACCATCCTGTTGGAAGTAAACTTACTCATTTCCATTGAGTGTATGAATGGCGGGTAAGACGGATGTGTGTATCATGTTCAGGTACACTGGGCTAGTTATGTTCCTTCAAAATAGAATGGTTCAATTAGACACCTAGATGACAACTCACACCAAATGTTAATTCCAGGTAAATTAACATTACAAAACAACACGTTGATTGTTTGCACACCAATAGACTCAGTTATGCAGGTTAACAGTTCCGTTCAACTTAAATTGTGCCTCATTGAACCAAACAACTTTCCTTCTTGCACCATGTTCCGAAACCACTCACAGTGCTGCATTCTCCGACCAGGGCCATCTCCATTTAATGCATGCAAAAGTCTTGGGATGAAAACTTTCAATTTTGCTGTTTTAATAATTCGACGTACGCTGGTTCTGCTAATCCCAGTCTCACGTGCACATTGCTTTGCAGATTTCTGTGGTGAGTGCTCAAAACGTTCCAAAAGCATAGTCGAGGACTCTGGGCTTGTTGCTGTGCGAGGTCTCCCAGATCTGCCCTTGTGAACATCGTATACGGTACCCATGAGTCTGTCGGTCCTGGTGGTGTAGTGGTTACCATACTTGCCTCCTATACCCAAAACGCGGGTTCGAACCCGGCCAGGACCGATGGATTTTTTCGGGCGTAAAAATCCTAAGTATGGCTTCCTTCGGAAGGGAAGTAAAGCCGTGGGTCCCGTGTCGTACATTTGCGGCACGAAAAAGAACCTCAAGCCTGAAAGAGAGGCCTCTGAGCAAAATTTGTCGGCCGTTTCACGCCCTGAGTTGAATGGGACGCTGATGACCTGAGCTGTTAAAGAGCGTCCTTAAATAAATCAATCAAAAAAAAAAAAAAAAAACAACCCATGAGTCTCAAAATTGTCTCGAACATGTGCAATTGTTACTCACGTTGGCGGTTCTGTTCTGTACAGACGTCTCCATTACCTTTGAACTTCAACAATATTCTCGGTTTTCCAATAGCACTTCAAAATTGCTTTCCGCGTTCAAACGATAATCTTGGCTCTATTTTGTTGCAGAAACGCTAGCATAGCGTAAAGTGAGTCACATCTGTTTACAGAACATCATACTACACATTACTGTTATTTTTCGGTCCAACTTTGAAATATATTAAATAGATATCTGCTGTGAAAGAGGGTATACATTTCTTGGTACTCTCTGTAGTTTACCATCCTGCAAAAAAAAAAAAAAAAAAAAAAAAAAAAAAATGCTGGGAACACATTTTTAAGGCAGCAACTCTTGAGTGATGTTAAAATCAAGGACTGTAAACTGCTGAAAGACGAAGTTACTTACCACAACTTTCTAAGAAATCGAAAAGCCCTGAAAGGTTTCCAGAAATTCTCCAGAATTCTCTACCCATATGTTCCGTAGTAAATTTCTGAACCATGACTCAAACAGGAGTAAAGTAACAAAACACACACATTAACGTGCTCGTTTATTGCTTACCGACTCCCATTATGCTGTCGAGAGCGAGGCCAGACAAAACGGTGGCCCGATTGATTATTTGAAGAGCAGGAATTCTTATATTTCAGTAAGAAATTTTTGAAATTGTTAAGAGCTCCATACATCTGTTCCGTACTCTGTTTTTCTTTTAATGTATTGCAAAACCAATCTCAACAGAACTTTGGAAATATCGTCTAGATTTTGACATATTGTGCGTATATAATCTGTAGAAGTATTGTAGGTTTGGATATCAATTGCCTCACGCTGGAGCGTCAATTTGATGCTATGTGTGGAGTATGGGGATGCGGCTGGCCGCTGGATAATCTTTCACCGCTGTTGTCCACTGCTGCTCCGTCTGATGGGGTTTCAGTTCGGGATGTTAAGGATCTCAGGTTCGCTGTGCTGGAGGTTTTGGGACTCGGAGTCACCGGGACGAGGTTTGACGACAGACCACAGAGAAAAACACAAGAGCCTCTCCTACTCACAGTTTATGAATAACACAATATAACCATTTGACAAGACTGTCCGCGGAGACCCGGGTTCCAGCTTTCTGAATATCAAACACTTGAACCTACTTTACGTCTTACTGACTGACTTGCACCTGCTCTTCGACAGATCTTACTCTTTTACTCACTTATTCGTGCTCCTCGTCTATCCTTACTGATCTTTGGCTGTGGCTTTTGGAACAATAAGCCACGCCCTTCGCGTGTGTTGTTGTGACTTAAACTTTACTTACGACTATTCAATATCTATTTCTATGCCTATAGACTCCTATTCGTACACTTGTGGCCGATGCCTATTGGTTACCCATTTTTCTCCACGCCTACACTTTTTAGTTTTTAGTGTCTCTTTTCTGGCCTTTCCCAAGAAGTTTCCCTATCATAAATTCTGGCTGTCACCTTTTATGCTACTTCATTTGTCCCTTTATATCTGCTATTATTTAGACATAGCATGTTTCAACCATCTGGTAGCTATCTTTACTTTCTGGAGAATTTTGTGCGTTATTGTCTTGAACTATTTTGTAATTTCCATTTCTGAAGCATTTTCGTAAATCTGCACTTCTCTTATATCCTTAGCCCCATTAGGTGCCAATCTAGCGTAAAAATGGAAATGACCTTCTTTTTTTAAATACGCTATCAATGTCCCCTCTAAAGTCCTCACAGGTGTTAATTCTCAACCTTTTCTCTACCTGCTGAACCTAGTGGTCTTCTCCGGGACAGTCTGATACAATACAACCCTTGTACAAAAGCAATAAATCCTTCTTCTGTCATAAGGTTTGCAGACAATTAACATAAACGGTCAAAAGAATGTCTCAACCAGGAATTCTTTTTTGCACATAATATCACTCCATATACATTCATGAAATATTAAAGTTAATGCTAATATTAATACACATGAAATTATTGAGGAGCTATAATTTTCGGCTCCAAACCAATATTGATATTTTAAGAAGCACCTGTTGAGATATTTACAAGAGAGCATTCATAGCTTTCAAGCTTAGCACCTTAACCAAGCGAATATCTTGAGTGCTCTGAAATTTCAAGCTAAGAGTGCCAAGTGTAGTTACAATCGTTTATGGCGAGAGTTCGGCGTCACACTTGTTGCCACAACAGGGAACCCGACCCAAATGCTGTGGTTTTGTAGGGG
Source organism: Metallyticus violacea (assembly GCA_030762175.1). Taxonomy (NCBI): domain Eukaryota; kingdom Metazoa; phylum Arthropoda; class Insecta; order Mantodea; family Metallyticidae; genus Metallyticus; species Metallyticus violacea. The sequence continues at coordinate 21,450,274 of CM060837.1, read as the reverse complement.
CAGAGGGCTTTGTGAAACACATGCTTGCGTGTCCTACCATTTACTAAAAGGACTTAACCAATTGTAAGCACCTTATCTACTCTACGTGATCCAATATCTTTGTTTTACTCCCTGGGGACTGGAAAAGACCACCAGACCTGCCAGGTGCCTGGAAATTGAAAGCATTGCAACATTTTGTAAAGTTTTAACAAATATTTTTGCAAAGTTTACCTGTCACGTAGCAACGCTATCATAATGTATGTGAGTCACATCTGTTTATAGAACATCATACTACACATTACTGTTGTTTTTCTGCCCAATTTTGAAATATATTAGGTAAATAGATATCTATTGTGAAAGTATGCACACCTTTATTTAGTCACCCTCGGCATATATTAACATTAAAGCTTGTTGTGTATGGGAGACAATACTACGAAATTAACTTGTTTTAACATGTAACAAAAATTAGTTAAAAATAAAGCTGTTTCATGGCGGAAGGCGAACCTGCGCTTTAAACTGCATCACTGCACACTCTGCCACAGAGCTAACGCAGCACACATACTAGACAGTGTCTTTAGTGCATGTCAAAGGCTGTACATATGCATATCTTATTGCACATACTTTCAAACCCTAATGACTGCATAAGTATTTAAACATTTAAGATAAGAGTTGTGCTCCAGATGTGTCTAGTTTTATTAAATATTACGAACTTTATTCAACAAGCTGGTTTCCCGAGTATTGTTTATTTTAAACTCATTGACTATTACAATAGGAATAGACCTTCTACTGTTTTTGGTTCAATAGTTAGCTGAGGCAACGTGCGTCTGTCAATTTTTTTTGTAACGTTAGCAGCCCTTTCAGTGCAGCTTCTGTTTGCAGAGTCATACTTTGAAATTTACACGCTGCTAACAACAAAAATTCGAGTGGAGTACTCTACTTTGTGGAAGTGAAGGCGAGGAAGGGGTACATGCGTTAGAACCGCCACAGGACGAGAACATGAAAAGTTTCGTGGAGGGAGGGAGGCCTGCCGTTTAAAAGAGGGCATTTGAAGAGTCGGGGGGAGAGTCGGTCGTTGAAAACAGAAAATGCGTTATTTTGGAAGCGAGACGGAAAGCACTTGCAGGGAGAGTTTCGCGTCTGAAGTGATTGAGTTAACAGTCGATTAGATATCGAAATAGGGTAGCTTTTGTGCAGCGATGGTGCTGCCGTGTGGCGGAGCACAGGTGAACTAGCAGCAAGTGAAGCGCGAAGTCTCTCCCTGCAGGCGGCGACCGAGCGCTTGAGCTTCAAAGAGCATTTGCAGCCCAGGTAGGGTACAAATTAGTAGGTCTGTGTCTCAAATTGTCCACAGTTGCGATATTGATGCAGGCATGCCAACAGCTGCTAGCGAAAAAGTAATAAAATCAGGCATGCGTTCCACGTTCCCAGTACGGGCTCTTCAGTACTTTTTTCCCCCCCTGTGCTTGCAAAATGGAGTTAAAGCCTGATGTATGTTCTTGCATAAGTTTAGGGTAATTTCTTTGATTCCGACGAGATAATGAATGGATAATGTTAACGTCCGTTTTTGCTGCAGAGGCATCACAGGCGGTGGACACTGATGATACATGATGAAATGATGTATTGGGAAAGGATATGTTTAAAGGAAGGAAACGTTCCAGGCCTTTGTTTAGGGTACCTCCCCGGCATTTGCCATTTATGAGGAATAAGGGAAAACTTGGAAAAATCCTCAGCCAGGGAGGATGGTTTTGGTGGGAATCAAACGAGTCCGCGCCTTAACGACCTCGGCCACCCATGGCGGTCTCCGACGAGATGACTTGACAGTAAAGGTCTACCGAGGCTGATTGCTTGGTAATATCCGAAGTTCAAACATAAGGTTATTCAAAATCAGTTTGTCTTAAGAGCTACTCTCCTCTACGTCATAGTTCATCTCGTCCCTTTCACTTGAGGGGAAAGATTTTCTTCGCTTATTCTAAACATTGCGCGAAAAGTGAAGCCGATAGTCTTAACTGTTAGAATGTTTTCTAAGCGCTAATTGTATAAATTGTTAACTTGAGTTTAGGAACCTTCAGATATACTTAGTTGTATTAACACTAATCTAAGATTATTTCGTCTTAACCTCAAATTAAGTCTTACTCGCGAAGTTTAAAGCACTAACTAGAGTTTAGTAATTGTTAAATAAAACGTTTCTCTGAGCACAACTTTATTTATAAATAAAATGGCTAGTTATGTTTACTTTAGTTTTGTGTAGATAAAGTTTCTTCAATGTTTCACTTTTCATTTTCGCATAATAACATCAGAGTTGAGTTCAAATGAAGGTTATGTTAGGCTAACCTTACAGGCGGTATATTGTACAAATTTCTGATTTTCGGAGATGAATTTCGCCTTGCTTCTCGTGTATTTCATGGAAGAAATAACCCGTTCCTAAAACTGAATGACAAAATGCGGCTTTGTTTAGCAACAGATGCCAAAGAACTGGAACAAATGTAACGTCCCAGATTACAATCACAAACTAAGCGAAATCATGCTTTGTATTCGATGTCCATGATATTATAACTTTAAGGTTTGTAACTTCCAAATAATTATTGAAGGTATATTCAAAGTGGAGAAACGAACGGCCAGTAGAACCATTCATTAGGTTACTAGAGCAATACAGGTCTGAGACCTCAGTTCTTTAAAATGCCAACCGAAAATGTTGCTAGGCTTCTATAACATTCACAACTTTACTGGAGATTTAGGTGCTGTAGACTGCACACACATACCCATTATATCGCCTGGGGGATATAATGCAGAAGTCTTCAGATAGAATTATTATAATTGTAGCGTTAATCCGCTACTGCTTGGATTAGCTCGCCACAGCCAAGCGATACAGGGAAGAATGCGTAGAAGGGACGCGTAAATATGTTAAGAATCAATAAACTACATAGCATCACAGATGTCATGTACTAATGATAGGTCCCGGCAGTCGCAGGTATAAAAGCCGACCGAGGCTGTCCTGAAACCACAAAATAAAAATAAATAAAAAATAAAAATAATATGACAAACGCCAATGGCGGATGGACACACTATCACATACATTAACTACCTAATGTAACAATAAAACAATGTATATAATATAAATGAAAAGTAAAAATAAAGTTAATAGTGCTCTATTAACAATGTAACAAATTAACAGTAATAATAGAAGTAGATAAGGATAAAATACTTAGATAAAGTCACATTTGAAATTGCAATATTTCGAACTACTGGAGTTCTTCAATGGCAAGAAGCTAGACAAGTGAAGGTGATAAAAGTAAATATTGAGTATCGAAGGTAACGTTATTCATGGAAACAGATGAAACTAGAAATGAGAGTGTGGGAAGGAAAATTTAATACATAAGATTTAAACCAGGTGATATACGCGCTTTATGTAAAAATATAGCTGCCATTTCTCTATCTCTGAGTAAACTTTCACAGCATTGTGTAGGTAACGCATCAATAAGTGTTAGATTAAAAGCATATTCAAAATCCTTACAGTGAGACATAACATGTTAGGTAACCGGCATGGGAGACTTGGTTTTAACCGAATGTCTATGATTGTTCCTTCATACGTAGCGAAACAACAGTAGAAGTTAAACCAGTATAAAATGCTCTGCAAAGCTTACAAGATAACATATATACGACGTTCTGGAAAGAACAAGTAGCAAATGAAGAAATGTTAAATTCTCTGGAAAAATTAGCGCTGTGGAATGAATGACAAGGCATAATTAGTGAACAGGTTTTACATTTAGGACGTTGGCAAGAATACGAGCTAGCAAAGGGACGTGGTAAATTCGGAGAGGATAGGCTACGGCGAAATATACTTTTAAGGTTAGGGGGTGTTCTGAAAGTAAGGCGGGGTACAAATTTAGAAAAATCATTTAAAGACGGATGCATTAATAAAGTATCGTGACATTCTTTCAAAATAGGTCTGATGCTTTCAATTCCAGGCACGTAAGTAGTAACAAGGTTAATGAAGTTCTTGTTAGAAGTTTTAGGTTTGCATTGGAAAGTTTTGTGCGCTGGGATTATACGGGATTTTAAAAGAACGTCGTATATATGTTATCTTGTAAACATTGCAAAGCATTTTATATCTACTGTTGTTTCACTCCCTATGAACAATTATTGATGTTCTGTTAAAACCAAGTCCCCCTTGCCGGTTGCCCAACATGCCTTGTCTCACTGTAAGGATTTTGATGATGCTTTTAATCTAACACTTATTGATGCGTTACCTACACAATGCTCTGAAAGTTTACTCAGAGATAGAGAAATGGCAGCTATATTTCTACATAAAGTGCGTATACCACCTGGTTTAAATCTTACGTATTAATCTCCCCCCACTCTCATTTCTAGTTTCATCTGTTTCCATGCAACACGTTACCTTCGATACTCAATATTTACTTTTATCACCTTCACTTGTCTAGTTTCTTGCCATTGAAGAACTCCAGTAGTTCGAAATATAGCAATTTCAAGTGTGACTTGAAGTGTTTTATCCTTATCTACCTTTATTATTATTGTTAATTTATATATATTATCATCAATCAATTAATAGGCATTGAATACCTAACCTAATCACTACCCCAATACTTAGTACACATTCACCGCATCTGCATTCCAAAAACGTTTATAGAAACAAACCCTGGACCATCTACAGGATTTAGCTGTCTGTGCTAAACACCCTGAATGACTTCCAAGATGCACTTGGAAAATGGCAGAATCGCTGGGACCGGTGTACATGTGTGGAAGGGAACTACTTCCAGGGTGATGGCGGTCATTAGTCTCAAAGTAAGTTTCTGACCAGATGGCAGCATCAGTCCCGAATATTCTGGGTAGTGCCTGCGATGAACGAAAACTGACACTACTTGTATTGCTTGAACTTTTGATTGCGTAGACACAGGTTTACTTCTTATAAACTAAAGATGTTAAATATGTCCTGTGGTTCAACTCCTGTCTTCGCAAATCTTTCCTCCTCATGGCTCTTCGTGAAGACAGAAGTTCCCCTAGGCTACTGTTCTGGGTAGCTTACTTATTGTTTTCATTATATATCAACGACATATCTCATGCTATTAGCCACGGTCAACACCACCTCAACGCCGACGACATACAACTTTACATACACTCTCGAACTGACGATATTCATGACGCAATAACAACATTAACCAAGATCTAGACACAGTTCATTCATGGACTTGGTCCACTCGCTTGAAATCGCAGGCTATGGTCGTGGGACACCAGCGATTTGCTAAGTGTCATAGACATAGGCAATATTCTTCCCATTAATATCAATAGAACTGTAATTTCCTTCACTGGTTCTGCGAAAAAGCTTGGTGTTATTATAGACGGTAATTTCTGTTTGGAAAAAATATGTTGAAATCTGCAGGAAGGTACGTTCGATAATTCACACATTTAAAAGATTAAACTGTCCCTACCCAGAAGCTTAAAGATATTGGTGAAAACCCTGATGATGTCTCACTTCGACTTTCCTGCTCACAGACTTAAACTCAAACCTACAGCGTGTTTATAATATGTTACATCTGCGATGTGCGTTTGTTCGATCATGCAACACTCTGGCTCATATGCTGTCTTGGTTCCGCTTGAAAGACCGAAGAAACATTCATGATCTCACACTACTTTTCAAAATTATCCATACGTCTTATTTATCTTCTCAAACACACACGTTCTGAATCCCAGCACGTACTATTATTACATTGTACCGAACATCACTTTACTCACAGTAACCACTGCCAGTCTCTGATTTGCTACGCGATGCCAGAGACTGCCGAACTTTAGAGCATTTCATTAGAAAGTGTTTATTATTATTAGAAATAATCGATTACCCTAGAATCAGGTTCCTTTTTTTTTTTACAATGCATGTATTTATTTGTTTCACCCTGCTGTAGAAATATTCATTTTATTTACTAATATAAATGTTCCTATTTCCTTCATGGTATTTTTAGGTTTTTTAAAAATATGTTTTGCTTGTATATTTATTTCCACTTTCAGGATTTACGTACGTTGATACAGGAAATTGTCAATGCTGGTGCTTGTTGTATATTATTGTTCTTTTATTTTCTTATTTTCTTCTTCTTAAGTTAATATTTTTCATTACCCATATTTATGTATTAGCATATATTTAATTATCTACTTCACATTTTACATTGGTTTATACTCCATGGGTGACCGAGGTCGTTAAGGCGGGGACTCGTGAGCGGGAAGTTTGGGATTCGAATCCCGCCAGAACCGTCCTCCCTGACTGAGGTTTTTTCCAGATTTTTCTCAGACCTCATAAATGCAAATGCCGGGGAAGTACCCTAAACTTAGGCCCGGAACGCTTCCTTCCTTAAAAAATCCTTTCACAATATATAATTTCATGTATCATCAGTGTTCACCGCCTGTGGTGCCTCAGTAGTAAAAACGGGCGTTAAACATAATTTCACAGCAAGGATAGAAGAAATTTGAATTATTAAAGAAAATTCGTAGGTCTGTTATGTTGTTTTCATGGGCCTAATTAATAGTTTTAAATGTTTTTTTTTTCCCCCATAAAGTAAGAGTGTTGCAAAACCGCCACTGTGATATGGTCTTGCTTTACACAAATACATTTTGTACGGGCGTTGCCATGGTTTGTTACTACGGCTACAAAACAAAACAAAATCTGAGCATATATAATTAAAACTTCAACAGTTACTCTTTAAGTTAAGCTATGATTCAAAATTGTGTTGTATACTGCATCTAAAATAAAATAAGTTTAAAACTGCTATAACACTTTGTGTACAATTATACTTATTATTATAATTATTACTCTTTCAAAGATACCCTATAATAAAAATGAAAATATTGAATAAAAGGGGAGTTTATTTGATTGTTTATATCTTTAAATGCTGTAAATCACTAATGAAACCATTTAAAAAATATATATGATGCAATTAGTGTTTTAAAATTTGAGTTAGATATTATTCTGGAAGGAATGGCCGTTGCTGGGGTGTTCTGCATCATCAAAATGACTAACAGAACAATGGAGAAATATCTTACAAATCTCAAACAATTGAATCGTTTCGTGACACAAGAAAAGAAATACCTGGAATTCGAACGTAATTATAAACAAAACTTTATATCAGTTTGATGCATGAGATAACAGACGTTTTTATTTTGGAGTGTGATAATTTTTTTCTTTATGAGTAAACAGCACACAGACATTATTCAATAATACATTCTCTTCCATTATCTACGACTCTCTGTCAACGCTGGGTATTTCTTTATTCAAAGTCTGAAGAAATCTGCCCGTTTGGAGATGAAGAAATTGTTCATACAAGCGTCTTTGTTATTCCTCAAGATTTTTGGATAGTGAACGGAAAATGTGGAAGCCTGAGGGGGCAAGATCGGGAGAATACGGGGACGCTGTTTTCGTCATATTAGCGAAATATGGACATACATTATCGTGTTGCAGCAGTAGTTAATGTACGTTTCCTTCAATTGGTCACAATTTGTCACATCTGCTGATTCTTGAGATGACTGACGTGGATAATAAAGAGTTTAAAAGGCTTCATCAAAGTGCAATAGTCTCCCTGGACATGCCGAATTGCCCATGCCAAAGTGACCTCTTTGTAAAGACAGCACCATTTTCTTGCCATGTTTTCTTCAATGACATTTTCGCCGTAGATGACACAAATTTTTCGATCCATCTCCGCGTCGGTCCTGGTGGTCTAGTGGGAGCCATACTTGCCTCCTAAACTCAAGATCGCCGGTTTGATCCAGGACAGGGTCGATGGATATTTTCGGGCGTAAAAATGCTAAGTATGGCTTCCTTCGGAAGGGAAGTAAAGCCGTGAGTCCCGTGTCGTACATCTACGGCACGATAAAGAACCTCAAGCCTGAAAGAAGAGGCCTCTGAGCAAAATTTGTCGGCCGTTTCACGCCCTGAATTGAATGGGACGCTGATGACCTGAGATGTTAAAGAGCGTCCGTAAATCACCTCCGCTGCCTTTGCTCCTTATAAGTCAAATAACATGTCGGGGTGTTCGTTACCTCCCCTTTCTTGACACTCCATTTTCCTTAGCTCACAAATAGCGCAAACTTTCTTAAAATCTGGAAAATGCAAGGCGTATTTACAAGCACCGCCTTCCCAATAACGAATGGCAGATGACAAACGATGAACGCAATGCTATGATGATTACAAAAACTCTACGTACTTGTGCATAGTTCTAACAGTGATCTAATATAAACCAGTCTGTAGTTTTTGGTGACATCTGACGTAGCAAATTCATAAAATGCCCAACGCCTTCTGACTTCTTGTATGGAATTTTGTTAATAAAACACTTGAGAATACTGATGACACTTCATATTCTTCAGGATTTTGAAACGTCGCCTATTGACGCCTGCAGAATTCATCAAATTGTATTGACCACCTGACAGTGGTCAAAGATGTCAGGTGTGTGCATTGATCTGGGCACGCTCCAACGTGTGGAAAGAACGTTACATGCACCACTTTCACTTTCGTTTCATATCAGAGAGCAGCGATTGCCGAAAAACCACATGAAAAACATGGGCAAACAAACGACCGGATTCATAATGTACAACTTTGCAAATTCTGCGGTACAGGCTTTCCCCTCCCTAAACACATCAAACGAAACTGGCATACCCCACGTCCCATTCTGCTGCTTTATTATTTTTTCTTTCTTTTCATTTTTTTTTTTCAAGAGAGGTTTTTGTTGATTATGTGCTCTAGTTTTGCAATGATATCCCAGTCTTTGCTTTCCTCTTTCTATTTTGTAATGCGTATTATTTCAGATATAAGACAAGAGAGCTCATTTGCCCACTGAATGCCTTTCAAGTGTCCAAATTTTCTGAAATATCTATCTCATAAAGAGAGAAAATTCTTCATTTTCATATAGAACCACGTTTCATTATGAGAGAAATTAATAAATATTTAACAATATCTTCACATCTATTTCATTATCATATACTATGAATTTTGCAATATTTTACATTAATAAATACACTTAGCAATGTACTGGACCGCTGCTGGTATGCTTACTTTCTACAGGGTCAACTCAATCGCCCATTAGGGCAAGATATATGGGTATGGTTTACATGTCGTAAGTTTCTCGCCAAATTAATGGCATCAAGTTTACATTTGACTTTTAGCAAATTGCTATTTTTGAAAAATTTCTTCAAATCTCCATCGATCCTACCTACAAGACACCGAAAATGACAATGAAAAATGTTTATATGTGTCTGTTAACGTTCTAGCGTCCCAATTGTTGTGTTTTCTCAACGAAACGCGACATATAATATAATTTAACAAACAATTCGTTAACCAGAAAATTTACATTTTTTTTTTTGAATGATTTATTTATGGACGCTCTTTAACAGCTCAGGTCATCAGCGTCCCATTCAACTCAGGGCGTGAAACGGCCGACAAATTTTGCTCAGAGGCCTCTCTTCCAGGCTTGAGGTTCTTTTTCGTGCCGTAAATGTACGACACGGAACCCACGGCTTTACTTCCCTTCCGAAGGAAGCCATACTTAGGATTTTTACGCCCCGAAAAAATCCATCGGTCCTGGCCGGGTTCGAACCCGCGATCTTGGGTTTAGGAGGCAAGTATGGTAACCACTACACCACCAGGACCAACAAATTTTTTACATCATTGGGGATGGGGGTTAACCTAGGGCAAAAATTAAAAAATATACATAAGAATTTAATTTTAATTTTACATTTTAATATGTTGACAAGTACCCACACAGTGTAGTTTTGTGTATCAGTGGTCATAAATTTCATTTAATTAAAAGTATGCCATTAGTTGTTGTGGTTTAATCTCAATTATAGTAATAATAATTCGAAAAGTGTGGATTATATATTAATTTTTAAAGTTATTCAGCTTGGTGAGGAATTCGTTTAGTTTACCCAGCTCGTGCGTGGCTATTTTTTGTTACTTGAAAACGCTGTGTTAAAACAATAAGGATTATACATGTAGAAGGTATTATCATAAGCAGTTGGGATTTTTTTTTTTTTTTTTTTTCAAATGTAAGTCCTGTTTTCAATTATATAGCGCGTACTGTTTATATTTGAGAGTTTATTTAAGACACCAAAAGTTATTGTTTTTAATGCCTAAAAGTGCTGTATCTAGGGTGTTAAAAGCTGTTATTTAATTCTGTCCCTTGCTATTCCGTCCCCTTTCCTTCTTTCCCGATTGGCAACACAGCTTGAGCTGCATCTCAGATGACAGCCAATGAGACCCCCACGTTTTACTCTTGCATAAGCACCCCCCAGTAAACGTTTTTTGTTTTCATTGTTGTAATTGCTAGTATTCCATTTTTCTCTTTGATGTTTTTATTTCCATGTTCAAGGATCTGCCGATCGTTAGAGATGCTTCGCCAGGCTATTTTTCACAGTCGAGGGATGGAAGAACGCTGGTATACGTAAATAAAATAAAAAGTTTGTTTTAAAAAAAAGGGCAAGCACAGAGCATGCACGCTGTATGTAGAGACAGAGAGGGGAAGAGAGAAAACCGAGACAGAACACTCGCAATAAGGGAAGAGAAAAAGGTTTATATATAAGGGAGAGGGAATTCGATGGGGGAGGTGGGTTGCAGCGAAGAGTGGACAGGAAGGGGTCTGGGGGAGGGAAAAAGTTGAAAAAAAAAAATGAATGGAATGGAAGGGCAAACACCGTTTTGCTATTGAGAGCTTTATTCTTTTGATCTTCAACAAGGCATCAAACATCAATATTGAAATTTCAAGTGGTTGCGCTATACTGTTTGCTTAATTAAACTCTAATTTCGCGAGCCTTCTACTGTACCCTCCTCTTCCTCTACTTCCTCTCGATCTTCATTTCTTCTCATCCAAATTAAGACTAAAGTTGTTACCTGTATCTCAACTAACGTCGGATCTGTCATATTTAAGAAGTTCATCTCTGAGTTGAGGTTCCTTACAATATTTCCCAGGCAATGCTCGTTAGCTTTCCATTATCATTTCTGAGCTTCGTGCAGATGATGGAAATTCAAGGCGAATTCATCTTTCCCGAGAGACTGTCGTGTAGCGAAGAGTTAATGTAAAATGAGCCGGCGCACCATTTAATTGTAACCATGCGCGATACTTAGCTGCGTTTGTGAGTATTAAATATTTTCGAACCATTTTTAGACAGTACGCTTCCTTAAAAGCCGTTCAAAAGATTACAATATTTACATAATATTACTAGGTAAGAGAAAATTAGCTACCATTATTATAAAAACATACTTAAGAAAACACCAAATATGAGTGTAGGCTGGTTAGTGAGAGTATATTTGGCTACAGTGGAAGGGAATTGATGCCTGGAATAGAAATGAATGAATTGTGTTTAACGTCCGTGTTTACTTCCGAAGCACCACAGGCGGTGGACACTGATATGAAATGATACATTGGAAATAGATTTTTTTAAGGAAGGAAACGTTTTAGGCCTAAGTTTAGGGTACCCTCCCCAGCATTTGCCCTTTATGAGGACTGAGGAAAACCTGGAAGAACCTCGGTCAGGTAGGATGGTCCTGGTGTGAATCGAACCCCAGACCTCCTGCTCACAAATCCGCGCCTTAACGACCTCGGCCACTCTTGTCGGTTTCCAGTGGTCTGCCAAATTTATTTTTCTTCTAGTGGTTACTGTTTCTTCTTGCTGTTCTGTTTGTAATCCCTTCTATCATTACACTAGAGGTCGCTTCCTTTCTTCATCTCTTTGTGATCTTCTTAACTGAACACGTTGTGGCTCATTTGTTTTTATTTTTCTTCTTTTGTTATAGTTACTTGTGTTTCTATAATCTTCCATCCTTTTCTCAGATATTTTTTTGATCATATTTTGTAAAATTTGGAACCCTTCTCTATTTCTTATTATAAGTAATTTTTCCTAACAATATTCTTTCTTTCTGGCCAACTGTGTGTAACAGGGACATTCAAATATCGCATGCTTCTGTGTATTTTCTATGTCGCAATTATCACGGATTGTAGTTTTAATTTCATTGTTTGAATATCAAAATACGAGTTTTCCCAGCAGAAGGAACTACTTTTGCCATTTTTTGGTGTTGGTAATGGTGGAGAATTTTAAACAGAGTTTCGCTGTTTGCACTCAGGATCGAAATGGTGAAGCCAAATTTCATCAGCAGTCATAGAACCCACACGTCTCATGTGTAGCTTTACCATTACTAACTTTAGGCGGCACACAATGAAGTGTTATATTCGACGATCATCTCTCACAATGACAGCAGCGGCGTTAGTGCCATCTCCGAGCTGTACTATAGGGAAGAACGAACTGTCCTTAGAGCTCTTGTGACATTTCATACGACACAGCTGAAGTTTTGTTAAGATGAAAGCAGAATATCAGAACAGTGTATTGATCGTCACGTGTCACTGTAGAGACTGAACTGAACATGTCTCAACCTGCACACTTCTCACAGGTGGCAACCGCAAGTGACAACAATGAAGCTAATACCAAGTGCACATTACCTATTAAGGTACCAAAATATTGTGCATTCAAGTTTTAGACAAGAAAGTATGGTTATAAAAATTATGGCCATTCTTCACTGAATTCTCATTCATTTGATTATTTGAATCGGTCCTGGTGGTGTAGTGGTTACCATACTTGCCTTCTAAACCCTAGATCGCGGATTCAAACCCGGTCAGGATCGATGGATTTTTTCGGGCGTAAAAATCCTAAGTATGGCTTCCTTCGGAAGGGAAGTAAAGCCGTGGGTCCCGTGTCGTACATTTACGGCACGAAAAAGAACCTCAAGCCTGAAAGAGAGGCCTCTGAGTAAAATTTGTCGGCCGTTTCTCGACCTGAATTGAAGAGACGCTCATGACCTGAGATGTTAGAGAACGTCCATAAAGAAATCAAATAAAAAAAAAAACTGTATTTGACATCCTACTACAAAAATTTTCAGGCTTTTACTTACATTTTGTCGTTGTATTCAAAGTGAAATTACAGGATTTCCTCGTTTCAAACAAGGAACTTTCTTGTTTTCAAAAGACGTCAGATTTGTTAACCATAGTACCAGTAAGACGTTCATTATGTCAAAATTTAGTGCATTTTCACTTGTCTGTCTCTATGCTTCAGTAACTGAGATCTATTCTCAGAAGTAAATAAACCGATAAATCTTTTAAATCTTCTTATCGTGTACAAAGCTTCAAACCTGTGATTGTAATTTAGGCAACTTGGATTAAATTCACGGTTCTCTGCAGTAAGTATGGCGATATTTACCCGTTTCAAAGTGCTATAGCAAATTGAAAATAGTCTGTTCCTATCACCATTGAGGTTGTGGATGGTAGACAGGGGTGTGGTGTGACTTGATGACGTAGGAGCTTCACGTCGACCGCCAACACTTCCTCTGGGTCTTTCGCTGATTTTCGTCGATAAGACGGGAATTAGCAGGTGTAATAGAAAACCCCACACGACATATAACAGAACTGCGGTTTATGGTGATGGTTCCAATGGTTGCCAATGCGAATACAAAATAACGCTTTGATAAGCGAGTACTGAAATTGATACTTGGGACTTTTGCTACAACTTGGCTGAAACTTCTCTGCGATCTTATCGAGCTACGAGCTTAGAAGCAGAGTATTAAGACGAATACCCCCCCCCAAAAGGGGCGCAGGCTCGTTTATATAGGCAACACCAATCTAGCTGCCCAGGTCAACTTTTGGCGCCGTTTTCATAAAACTGTTAGCTATTGAATATATTTCAAAAATCTTTCTAACACCTTATTTGCTAGAAACATTTATTGAGAGTACAAGTCAGGCCATTGGCTTGCCTTTTGAGGTTTAAAGATGTGACTCCTAATCAGGTCCATGTCCTCAGCGGGATAGCGGTTGAAATTCTGTTTATACGACAGAGAGGCTCTACCCTTTTAAGAAACAGTTTGTCCGTGGCTTTGGAAGGCGAATTATTTTTCTATTGTTGTGACTGCGTTTGCTCAGAGTGGCTGCCTAAGGACGGCTCACCATAAAACTTTTCTGCTACAGTTTCCTTACATAGTAAATACATTGAGAGAATAATTGCACTATCATTATATTGATGGCGTTTGATTACACAGTCTTAGAGATATTCATGTTACCACTTATATTAATAAAATGTTATTTCTTATCGTGTAATAAATATACAAATTTGGGGTGGTAGCTATGGGCAGCTACAGGGAAGGTGTGACGAAGTCATTGGACTGCAAGCAAAATCCCGGGTGTATTTGTACACCTAAATTAGAACCACGGCTCTTTAAACACTTGAAGCAAGTCAATGTAATAAAAATAATATTAAATATTAGCACACAGTTTATCAGTGTGTTTCCCACGTTTTACCCCAAGCGATAAGGCGCAAACACGTGTCTGGTTGCTATGACAATAGTCGCTGTGCAAACTTCTCGCGCGCGGAACTTCAAGTGGTTGACCTTCTGCCCGTTTCCCACGGGGTTTCCGTTTGTAAGATGTAACCATATGCCAGTCAAGCGACATCACTTCACCCTTTATTGCCCATACTGTTTCTCGGCAGTGGATCGGAGTATTTGCACAGTCTTATCGAACTGGTTAATCTGCAAGTCTTGCCTAAACCCTCTGTACTTTCAGGTCGCATATTTACAAATGTCAGTGTTGTCGATGTGACTTCAAACATCGGAAAAATTAATAGCTTAAAAATATTTGTAAATCTCTTACTGAGTTTTTATTAATCATATTCAATGTTTCTCTCCGGAAATTCATTATCGCCCCCATACGACCACTTGAATGACCATTTTGTTGGGCGTGATCATATTTGCCCTTTAAATATCACAACAGTTTTGTGTTAAAAATAGATTCGTTGTTATATTTTACTCCAATCTACAGGTGTGTCAGAGAACACCAAAATGCCAATAAAACCGAAGAAATTTTGTAACACGAAAAAAATATTCAGAATTACTGAAGGGGGAAAAAGTGTTCATCTTAAGCAACTTCGGAAGAAAAATCAATATAATGAACATAATAACTTTACAATCAAAAAGTTTTGTTAAACGTTACTTCCGGTTACAGCCTCTGACAGGTGTGCAAGTTAAGACGTATTCAGTTCCTTTTTTAACAAAATGGAGGAGACACGCGACTAACAAAATGATGCTCTGAATGAATGATGTTTACGCCCGTTTTTACTACAGAGCATCACAGGTGGCGGACATACGATACATGAGATGCAATGATAAATTGGGAAAGGATTTATTTTCAAGGGAGGAAAACGTTCCAGGCCTAAGTTTAGCGTACTTCCCCTATGAGGACTGAGGAAAACCTGTAAAAAAAACCTCAGTCAGGGAGGACAGTCCTGGTCGGAATCAAACCCCAGACTTCCTGCTAACGAGTCCGCGCCTTAACGAACTCGGTCACCCGTGGCGGTTGTGATGCTCTGAAATTAAGCTTTCATCTCATATCTTCAGCTGAGGCCTCTGTAATGTTACAGGAGGCCTGTGGAGAGTTTGTTCTTCCCTACTGCACAGCTCAAAGAGGGTTTGAAGAGCAAAGGAAATGTATTTTTAATGTTGGTGAACCCGGACCTCCAGTTTGTGCTCTAACAGAAGAAAAAATTAACAGCCCTTTGCCACGGTGAGACAGGATCGTCGAAACATAAAGTACACTTTCTGACATTGATCATTTCGATGGGTGCTACCCATATATTGGTAACTGAAAAGTTGCATATGAGAGGTGTTTGTGCACGGTGGGTTAACAGACTGCTGATTACCCAACAAAAGGAATTTCGGATGCGGGTTTGCAAGCAGTTGAAGATGAAGTTACAAGAAGATTGAGGAGTTTCTTTCAATGGTAGTCAATGCTGATAAAAGTTGGCTACATCATTTCGAACTTGAAAGCAAACAGCAAAGGTCTGTGTGAAAATCCCCACCACGCGCACGTGTCGGTCCTGGTGGTATAGTGGTAACCATACTTGTCTCCTAAATCCAAGATCGCGGGTTCAATCCCGGCCAGGATCTATGGATTTTTTCCGGCATAAAAAATCCAAGTATGGCTTACTTCGGAACGGAAGTAAAACCGTGGGTCCCGTGTCGTATATTTACGGCATGTAAAAGAACCTCAATCCTGAAAGAAGAAGGCTCTGAGAAAAATTTATCGGTCGTTTCACGCCCTGAACAATTCCTGAAAATTAGGGAAATCGGACCATTATGGGTACTTGAAAACAGAAATTTAAAAAGTGCTCTTTAACTCAATTTTCTACCAATTGTTTTAAAATAAAAGGACAAATTAACTGGGCACATAAACTGTACTTACAACGTTACATGTGTTTTATATTTAACAAAAGCAAAGTCATAAAGATAGCAGACGTAAAATATTAATCTAATATGTGTTTGAGAATTATATTTGTATGTAAGAACGCTCTGTAATATTTAGAAAACGTTTCCGTTACATGTTTTTACTATAATAACATTTAAATTAAATTTCAAAGCCAATGAAAATCGATAAAACTCTCGATTATTTATATTTGCTTAGTGCATTGTAGTTGTTTTTAAGCTGTAACGTGTTTTTGTTTTATTGAAACATATGAACATCAACTTCCTAAATAAACAATGTAACTCGAAACTTTCTGTTATTTCTCTGTTTTAATGAATGTAAAGATTTTATCAAGGGCACAGCATATAAACATTTAAAATACTCTCACAGTGTAGCTTCGTCTATCAGTGGTCATATATTTCAATTAATTAATAGTATGCCATTAATGTTTGCGGTATTACTAATTCTGTTTTGTGATACTTATAGATTGCAAGAACTCTAATTTTGTCCCCCTAATACCACACAGTAATATCAACTCTTCTTTAATTTCATTAAATAATTCAGTCATAATTTTCATTTTATATTCAGTTTCAAAAGTTATTCAACTTAGTGAGGAATTCTATTATTTTCGCAGCAGGATTTTTTTCATCTTGTTTGGTTTAAAAGATTGGAACAGAATTCTCTCAGTATTTCTTTTCTGTTCTAAAGACAATCAATTATTACAATTAATAAGAGACTGAAGTCCTTACGTTTCCTGCATAGGTAGCCAACTTTGTCTATTGGCACTGATCGCCCGGCTTCTTCCCACTGCTTTGACTGCTGTTTCGGTTGGGATCCAAGTCCATCCTCAGTTATGAGTTATTTCTGTTCCTGTAAAAATGCACCAAAAACAGTTGCAATATTTTTATAGGAATGCGTTTTTGGTTTACTGTTAGCAAGTGTGGCAAAGAAAGTGCATTTCTTTGAAATGCCTACAACCTCAACAATTTCAAATACTTTAAACGCGCCAATCATATAATGTATTTGTGCAATTCTTCATGTGGGTTATGTTTAAGGATGGTGCGACTGTGTTTTAATTCATTATCACGTTTTAAATAAATGAAAATTAAGGAGAAGAGTATTTATATAATTTTATTAATGATATTAGTTAACGTTGACGTTAAACTGTCTTTTACAAAGAATTTTATCATTACATGATACAACAGTAAGTCATTAAGTTACAAATGAACATAGAACTTAAAAAAATAATCCTACTGATTTGAAAAATACCTTCTTTTAACTCTCAAACATAATCTCGCTGTACATCGAGGCACTTGTCCCATCGTTTTACAAGCCCCTGAAGATCAGCAGCATAAAATTCTTTGGGCTGCTGTCGGAAAGAAACCGTGATTTCACTTTTATTTATTTATTTCATTAATAACATTTTCTAATTTTACATGTAGGTTTTTGATTACAAAATTTATATGAACTTTATTACTATTAAAACATTTAAATTTATCACTTTATAACCCTCAATTTATGGAGTTGCATTTCTTGCCCTTTCCAATTAACACCAGGTTGAGTATGTATTGTAATATATACATATACAGAGGGTGCCAAAAGTGTATACACACTTCAAGCATAGAAAAACCTGTGTTGACATAACAAAACTTAATTCACACAAACAGAAAATGATGAGCACTAATCATCTTAGACTTTTACAGTTACAACAGTTGCTCAAAATGCCCACCATCGACGTCGATATACTTCTGAGTACGTTGAACTTTTGATTGAGCAACGTTTGCGATTGCAGCATATTCAGTTTCAATTTCTTCCCGAAATGCTGTCAGTGTAACTGGTTTTCTACGGTATACAACATCCTTAAGAGTTCCCCATTGGTAAAAGTCGAACATAAGGGAAGTAAAACCGTAGGTCCCGTGTCGTATATTTACGGCATGTAAACGACCCTCAAGCCTAAAAGAAGAGGCATTTGAGCAAAATATGTCGGCCGTTTCCTGCCCTGAGTTTAATGGGACGCTGTCAAGGGGGGAAAAAAAGGCGCGGACTCGTCAGCGGGAGGTCTGAGGTTCGAATGCCGTCAGGACTGTCCTTCTCGATTGAGGTTTTTTACAGCTTTTCCTCGGTTCTTATAAATGACAAATGCCAGGGAGATACCCTAAACTTAGGCCTGGAGCGCTTCCTTCCTTTAAAAAAGAAATACTTTCCCAAGTTTATCATTTCATGTATCATCAATGTCCACTACTGGTGGTGCCTCAGTTAAAACGAGCGTTAAACACTAATAAAAATAATAAATAAAACAAATAATTATTTTGCCAATTACATGACCAACTATGGGAATTAATAGGTTCGTATTTAAGGACAGTAGACGTGAATAAAAGAAACACAACGTGCCCCCACAAATTAGACGGGGAGTCCGTGCATGTGAGTAATCAAGGCAAAGGGGTGAAGTAAGACTGAATAATGAGCGGTATTAGCCAAGTCTTTATAAAGAGCAAATTGTAGAAACTCTGCAGTGAGAGACAGTTTATATTAGTCTTCATGCATTTAGCCTTCTCTGTTCATTGTGACACTTTAAGCGTTTACATCTGTTTCTTGCTAAGTGTTTCTACCCACTAGAGAGAGACAGATAGCTCGCAGAGATGTTCCACTTACTCGTACTAAGGGATTAAATACAGCACGCTCTCTTATCAGTTCAGGCAATAATGTCACACTTTCTAAAGTATAAAATAGGTTTAAATTGGACTGGTCTTGATTCAGAATGTTACAGCAATATGGACCACTAGTTTTGGCGTATTTCAAGCATTTGTTTTAAAAGGAAAATTGATCATAATGTTTTGAAATGTTATTTAACGTCAAATAATAATAATAATAATAATAATAATAATAATAATAATAATAATAATAATAATAATAATCCCGAAGAAGGACACATATCTCCTACAAGAAGGTAGTCTTATTCGCTAATTCGCATTAGTGTTGTGCACAGTTGTATTACCCCGCCTGTATGCTACACCTTGTTATACTTTTGTTTATCAGATTTCACTCGTTTCGAAGTAGACGTTCCACGGTTTTCCATGTATTTCTGTTCTTGCTATTGGGGACAATTGTGGATCTGCCTGTGTCGCGTAGAAATCTTCCCCTCTCCGTCTTGGCCTGCCTCAGCCATGTTGTTTTTAATAGTGTTTAACTCCCGTTTTTACTACTGAGACATGAAATGAAATGGTATAAAGGTATCTCCCATTTATGAGGTCTGAGGAAAACCTGGAAACAACCTCAGTAAGGGAGGACGGTCCTGGCGGGAATCGAACCGCAGACCTCCCGCTCACGAGTCCGCGCCTTAGCGACCTCGGCCACCCGTGGCGGTCTCTGTGTCGTTTGCCTAAGCGCGTGTCCCACATGGTGGTCTTATACGTCCATCTGTCGTCCTGCATCCTCGCTATGTGACCTCCCTATTTCCAACTCCAGTCTGAGATGTTTGTTGTTGATGCCATTTAGGATAACAGTAGGTTTTGCCTCTTATAGTTATTCTTATTTCCTGCGTTCCATTTTCCTTTGGTTTATTTGTAGCCGACCACGCCTAGCACCCATACGTATTACATAAGCAGGTTTCTAGTGTTTCGAATTTAAGCTTTTTGCATATTTTCCTGTCGGAGAGTATAAGCTGAATGCTAATGATAATCTTCTATCTCTTTTTCCTACTTGTCCTTGAAGGAAATTAACTGTTCTGAGCATACACGTGGTAGAGTTACTTCGTCTACTGTGATTGGAGTTATTCTATTTTTCATTAACTGTGTGTTTTGTCTTATTCATTGATTGACCTGCCACTTTGCTTTGTGTGTTGAATTGTTTACGAAATTTTTAAATGCAAATAACGAAGAGTGTTCAATATGTTATGTGCCTGAGATGAAAATGACGCCTGAAGGTAAAACTTGCCTCATTATTTTTACTGGTATCCCCCGATTCTCACACACTCATTCCACTTGACCTCCAGCGATTTAATGAGGGTATGCCCTAACGCTCAAACCATTTCCATCTACGAAAGACTTTCTCAAAAGACAATACTCACTGGGGGCCAAATCTGGACTATAGGGTAGATGGTAAAACTGGAAGTATACACAATCTTTGATTTTTGAGGTTATCGTGAAGTAGCAACACACGCCCGCTGTCACTTTCCAACACCGTTTCTCTTTGATGGTCTCAAATTATGAGCATACGTTTTTCCATTGATGTTGGACTTATTTGGCATGAAATCCAACAGCAGATCTCCCTCTGTATGTCAAAAATGCTCTTTGATTTTTCTGGATGATTGACGCACATGGAATTACTGATGGTGGGAGGGTGTTTTTATGCATCCATTGCATAAACACTTATTTGGTTTGCGAATCAATGTTTCACCTCCAGTAACAATCTTAGGTCGTCGGGCTTTTCTTCAAGGAGTCCAAAATCTCCTCGATATGCTTTCTGTGTCAGTTCTCAGGGTCTGGAATCGATATTGGATATTCAGTGGGTATGAATAATTATTAAAACAGTCAGTTGAAACGTTTAGCACATCACCCTTGATATGGCCATCTTGCATGATTACAGATTTCACATTCATTCACTACGTTCGTGAATTTATCGGTAATCTCAGACCCTCTCGTGATATTACTTGCGATAAATAAATTTTCAAGTAGGTTATCTTAGGTGCAGAAAATCTAAGTTAAAAATTTAAGTCAAATAAGAGTTGAAGCTATACAAAAACTATAAATTACTTATCGTTTAGGTATAAACAAGGTTTCTATTAAAGACTGTAACAATTGTTATAGAACAATACAATTTTAATTACATCTTCATTCGATAACCTTTCCAACACAAGAAATTAGAACTGAGTAACAGCAAGTAAGGCGGAAGCGTTAATCACGAACTGCTGATGCCTGCCTGCTAATACGAATACACCTCGTATGTTGGAGCGAGTTTTGCAACAGTGGCAGGCAGCGATTTAGGAAAGTGAAGCCTCCACCTGTTCCTCTTTTCTCAACAGCTTTAAACATCTCTACACACATTCTGAATAACTCTCCTCTCTACCTTCCCGTGTAGTTGTTTCGGTGAACGACAACTTCAGAGATGGTGGAAAAACCGCCTAAGTACGGAACAACGAAACGCTTCCTGTAACGTAGAGCAAAGGTACACGCGTATTTATCGCGTACTTCTGACTTCATTTTGTTCTCGTCCCGAAATGATCAAAACGAGTAAGGTGTCTAAAAATTAAAAAAGAAAAATCTTCTTACATGTTCTATCTAATAACTCCAATGTTATTTTGACTGTTTAAGGTTAAATTAAACTTGTTCGTAATGTTATTTAACGAATATTTATACATATAAAGAGTATTCATTTCAAAGTGTATTTAAAATAAATTAAATTTTCATTAAAAAACAGTCAATTCAGGGGAGGTTTAAAATCAATGTTGTTTATATTCTAGGTTTCGTTCCCTCATCGCAGTCACCCCCACTTTGAAATTTCAAATGACATTCCTACATTTATTTATTAATTTATTTATTCTGGCAGCGCTAAGGCCATTAGGCCTTCTCTTCCGCTCTACCAATCTAATAATAATTACATGAAGTTATAGCGACAATTTTACAATCACAAAAGTTGACAATACTCGTACACATATAAACAAATGTAAAGCATGATGTAGATAAATAAATGTATGTAATACATAAACATTGATAATGAAAAATATTAACTTAAGAAGAACAAAAAATAAGAAAATAAAAGAAAACTAATATACAACAAGCACCAGCTATGACAATTTATACTTACGAGTATATCAACGTATGTAAATTCTGAAAGTGGAAATAAAGATACAAGCAAAACATAAAATTAAAAACCCTAACAATACTATGAAGGAGATAGGAACATTTATGATAGTAATAAAAATAATAGAGTGAATAATTCTACAGCAAATAAAACAAATAAATACGGAATCTGAATCTAGGGTAATCGATTATTTCTAATAATATTAAACAATTTCTTATGAAATCTCCTAAAGTTCGGTGGTCTCTGACATCCCGTAACAATGCATTACAGAGACGGGCAGTGATGATGAGTAAAGTGATGTACGGTGCAATGTAATAATAGTACGTGCTGGGATTAGAACGTGTGTTAATGTTACGAGAGAAAGATAGATTTTGAAAACGAGAAGCTGGAGAAGATGTATGGATAATTTTGAAAAGTAGTGTGAGACAATGATATTTCTTCGGTGTTCCATGCGGAATCAAGACAGCATATCGAGGGAGGGTGTTGCATGATCGAACAAACGCACATCGCAGATGTAACGTATGCACATATTATGAACACGCTGTAGTTTTTAGAGTTTAAATCTGTGAGCAGAAAATCGCAGTAGTCGAAGTGAGACATCACCAGGGACTGCACCAAGGTCTTTTTTAAGGTTCTGGATAGGGGCACGTTTAATATTTTAAAAGTGTGGATTAGAGGAACTTAACTTTCCTGCAGGTTTCAGCAAGATCATTTCCCAAACAGAGATCAATGTCTAAGGTTTATACAAGTTAAATTTTAAAGCAGATTCAATTTTCACAACGCTTTTTTTTCTATCATTGCCTAGCTGACTGCATTGTTATTGCTGTTTGAGCTTTGATAGAATAAAAACAGGTCAGTTAGTTCTACGAAGGTTGGAAAGAAAATAATGAGAATATTGCTAACACGCTGTTAATGAAGCTGTGAGGGCAATGATATTATCAGCATATCCAGTGAAATAGCTCAACACACTCAGCGTCACTAGTACACTATCTGTAGTCAGGCAAATACCAAGCCTTCGAGTATGGTGTAAATTTGTACCGTTCTAAAGCAATGCTTTCTACAAAAGAGCAGTGTGTATGGATTAAAACTGAAGTGACACGTGTTAGGAAATTAAGGGAATGTCATACAGGTATACGAGAAGTTTGTGATAGTGAAATTTTGCCATATAAAACAGTGGCCAAGGGGTGTCATACTTTCGACAATAGGGTGAAAGATACAACAAGTTTAGGTTGTCTTGTCATTGAAGCGCATTACATTGGTTATATTCAACCACTGCTACAGGTGGATCGTTGATGGACAGTAAGGGGATTAGCAGCAAAGCCAGAACAAGTAAAACTACAGTGTTGCAGTCGGACGCTCCTTCTCAAGCATTACAAACGGTCAAGCTATGGATGTGCAGTGTCTTCCAGAAGGGTGACAGCGATGATAAATGTGGTAGGTATATACATTGAAGGAACGTAAACGTTTTCAGGTTCTAAAGTAAATGTTTAGTGTCGCCATTAGTTGCTTTCCGGCCCTCGTAGAATAAAAAAAAAAAACATTAATTTTTGCTAAAATTACTGCCATTAATATTATAATAATACAACTTATTTCTGAACTCATTATTAATCCCCTAACATTCTGTTCTTTCTGGTAGGGTACACCCCATTTTGAATCGACTATTACATAAAATGCTCGGTAGTTTTTGTAGTTCTATTCTGTTAAAATACAAGCATAAAGTGCAATACAGGTTTCAAAGCAACGATAGAAAACAAGCGACGCTGTAACAACTGAAGAGTTGAGTGGAAAACGATTAAATGCCAAAAATAAAATATTCAAGTGAAAGAAAAATATTTCAGTTAAAAAAAAAAGTTTATTCGATAACACCAACTCTATATATCGACACTGATGATACACGAGATGAAATGGTATATTGGGAAAGGATATTTTTTAAGGACCTCCCCGGCATTTGCCATTTATGAGGACTGAGAAGAAGAAGAAGGGGAAGAAAAAAAAACTCAGTCATGGAGGATGGTCCTGGCGGGATTCGAACCCCCGACCTCCCCCTCATGAGTTCGCGCCTTAACGACCTCGTGACGGTGATTTTATTGTTTGACAATTACATTTCATTACAAGCAAAAATGATGGCAATGGTATATCTAGAGATAATTATAAAAGAGATTGCCTCAAACGTTCATTGCACTCAAATAGTGAATTATTCTTTCCTTATGCACACGTCTATTTTCATTGCGATTATCGCTTTTGCTAATACTGAATCACACATTTAAGTTAATTGATTCCCTAGATTATTAAAACATAAAAATTTATATTTTAATATTGTGAGTAATTATTATTTTTAAACTTGTGTCGGTCCTGTGGTGTAGTGGTAGCCATACTTGCCTCCTAAACCCAAGATTGCGTGTTCGATTTCGGCCAGGGCCGATGGTTTTTTCGGGCGTAAAAATCCTAAGTATGGCTTCCTTCGGAAGGAAAGTAAAGTCGTGGGTCCAGTGCCGTACATTTACGACACGATAAAGAGCCTCAGCCCTGAAAGAAGAGACCTCTTAGCAAAATTTGTCGGCCTTTCACGCCCTGATTTAAATAGAACGCTGATGATCTGAGATGTTACAAATCCTAAACTTGTAGAGAAATCTATACAAGTTATAAGTATCCGGCTAATACTAATACTTCTGTGGAACAAATCAAACGAAAAATCACTGGAGTGGTAAAATACAAGCGTAAGAGAAACCTTTGTAAAACATAACTCTACTAATAACTAAAAGTTACAAGTACTAATACCTTATACTATACTTTTGAAGGATACACCTCCACGGGTGGCCGAGGTCGTTAAGCCGTGGACTCGTGAGCGCGAGGTCTAGGGTTCGATTCCCACCAGGACCTTCCTTCCTGACTGAAGTTTTTTT
Organism: Metallyticus violacea; assembly: GCA_030762175.1. Lineage (NCBI taxonomy): Eukaryota > Metazoa > Arthropoda > Insecta > Mantodea > Metallyticidae > Metallyticus > Metallyticus violacea. The sequence goes on along the minus strand of CM060837.1, from coordinate 21,425,331 downwards.
TACAGGTTTTCCTCAGTCCTCGCAAGTGGCAAATGCCGGGGGAGGTATCCTAAACTTAGGTGTGGAACGTTTCCTTCCTTAAAAAAAATCCTTTCCCAATATATCATTTCATCTCATGTATCACCAATGTCCACCGCCTGTGGTGCCTCAGTAGTAAAAAAGGCACGTTAAACATCATTCATTTTTTTTATGGGATAGGGACTCGGTCACATTGTCATTTGGAAGGGTTCTTTTAATTCAGAAATCCCCATCTCCCCCCCCCCAAAGAGGTCAAAATTCCTGGCAAAAACATTTTGTCAAAAAAAAAAAAAAACGGACAATAAATGTCCTCTCATCAAACTTGAGACTAAGATGGGATATTTATGACAGACTATTTGGAACAAGGTAAATTAGCGGTAAAAATATATATTCTTAACTAAGTTTCAGGACGCAACTGGATTAAAGCGTTGTGGTAAACTGTCCAAAGGCAAGCTCTTCCTGCAAGACAATGCACCTGCTCACAAGTCTCTGATTGTGGTGGAGAAATCATAAATTCGATCTTGAATTGATGGAACATCTCTCCAAAATGAGTTTCCTCAGATTGAAATGTATTTTCCTAATTAAATAAAACGGTAAAAGGAATTTTGATCCATGGAGAAAGTAACAAGTATTGCTAGTAGCTCATAGATCAAGACAATTAATTGTTAAATGCTTCGATTTTTTTTTATTTGGTTTATTTACGGATGCTCTTTTAACATCTCAAGTCATCAGCGTCCCATTCAATTCCGGGCGTGAAACGGCCGACAAATTTTGCTCAGAGGCCTCTTCTTTCAGGCTTGAGGTTCTTTATCGTGCCGTACATGTACCACACGGGACCCACGGCTTTACTTCCCTTCCGAAGGAAGCCATACTTAGGATTTTTACGCCCGAAAAAACCCATCGATCCTGGCCGAGTTTGAACACGCGATCTTGGGTTTAGAAGGCAAGTATGGTTATCACTACACCACCAGGACCTATGAATGTATAAAGTTTAGAGGTAGTTATTTGGAATTTATTTCGATATAAGTTTTTCGTGTTAGGCTAAGAGCTTTCGTTATGTTTAGATCATTTTTGGGGGGGTCGTGTTTAGTGAACGATTTCGCGCACTTAGAACGTTTTCGCACAACAGCACACACTTTTAACATCCATTGCGTGTGTTCCTGTGCGTAACTCTGCGTGCGAGTGCGTGCGTAATGACGGCGTTTGAACGCGAAAACAGCTTTTCAAAGTGGCAGGGAAAGCGGAGGTGAAGTGTAAGGGGGAGGGAGCAATTACTCATTGGGAATGTGCTTTTCTAATGAACGTTTCTCTTCTTATTATTTTTCTTCTCTCCCTCTCCGTCTTCCCTGACGTACGCACGCACGGCTAAAACATTTCTCTAGCTTCCCGAACTCTTCGAGTGTGGGAACAGGACTTGAAGAAATCCACGATCTCCAGCCACCCACTTCAGGGATGTCCCTCGTCCTTTGAGGTTTTACTTCCGGAATGAACAATACAAAATACAAAACATTCTCTAATGCGATTCAAAGATCACTTAAAATACAATAGAACTCTATAAATTTCAAACTTAGCTTGTAGAATAAATACACATTTCCAAATTAAGATAGGCAAAACTTTACTTTGATCGCCAGCGAGTTTGCATCCAGCGGTTCAGACTCTGCTCCCTGCCGCTCTCACGGCAGTATACATCCATTCTAGAAAATAGACAACCCTATGTGTAAAAGTTTTAAATTCAGTACAAAAAAATTCATCATGCAGGAGTTGTGTAAACTAAGCGAATTTCTCACCAAGTTGAGTAACTTTAAAAATGGATGTAAAATTAAAATTATGATCTTACTAATTAATTAGATGAAACATTTTTAGAATTATTATTATCAGTATTATTTAGAATAACCCTAAAAAATTAATGTTATACTATTAATTAAATAAAATATACTACCATTGATAGACAAAGTTATACTGGCTGGGTATTTTTAAACATTTTTAAATGTAACCATATTTATGAACTGAGCCCTTGATATCATCTTTACATTCACTAAAATAGAGAGAAACAACAGAACGTTTCGAGTTACATTGTGTATTTAAGATGTTCATATGTTTCAATAAAACAAAAACATGTTACTATTTAAAAATTAATTAATATTTGTAAGAGGTCAAGTCGTGTAATAGAATTAATACAAATAACAGCACCTTCTGATTTGAAAAATTATTTCTCAGCATAATTTCCCTGTACATTGAGGCGTTTGTCTCATCGTTTCACAAGCTCATGAAATGCAGCAGCATAGAACTCTTGGAACCAGGCCATAACTTCCCTTTCTACAGCTTCATCGTCGGGAAATGTTCACATGAAAGACGATGTTTAAGAGGAGCAAACCGTAGGGAGCAAGAACGGGGCTATACGGAGGACGCTCGAGGACTTCCCACTTGAAATTTCGCAGCGTCTCATTTGTCTTGTTGGATGTATGAGGACGCTCGTTGTCATTCTAAAGCAACACGCCTTTGGTCGCTTCCGTTGAATGGCTTTAGGAAGTTTCCTGAGTATGTTACAGTAGAAGTCGGCGTTTATAGTATGTCCTTGAGGCTGGAACGCAGAATGTTTCCACCCCCTCTTTATTTTGGCTGGTAATGGTGAACCCAAGATCATAACTTGTGCAATTGGGACTAGCACATGGTATCCTTGATCGTGGTAGCAACTGAGACGCTATAATGCCAGATCCATATGTCATGTGTGATCAGCACGCGCAGTATCCATCAAGCACAGACTTTGTGACAATTTAACAGGTCATGTCGTGCGAACAGCCAATAGAAGCGGCTATGGTGGCTTTAGTTACTTTTCTGTCTACTCTTAATTAGGTCTTCAACTCGTTGCAAATTCACCTCTGTGGCATCTCCGTTGACCGGCCGACACGATGTTTGTTTTTAATGTGTGTCAGCCTTTCAGAGAACTGCATCCAATAGTAAACAGCTTGACGTGACAGACACTACTCACCATAGATGATTTATTTATGCATATTTTCTTATTTCATACCTTTTACCCACAAAAATCTCACAACTTAGCGCTGCTCGAGAGTTGTACACTCCCTCAGAGGCGCCGCCATCTTTCAACTGCTATTTCGCTATTGTAAACATCGATTGTCTTGTCGAAAGTGACAATTGCCCCCGGACTAATGCTGTCCTCTAGTAGCAATAGATTCAGGTGCCTCATTCAAACTTGTAATACCCCAGATCAACGTGTAGCCTATTTAAAAACTCACCCTTGTATTGCATTCTTTGTGTGAAAGATTTTCATGGCTACCGAAATTCCAGCGTAAGATTATTTACATTTTGGTTATACTTTTTTTATTAGTGTTTAACGCCCGTTTTTACTACTGAAGAATCACAGGCGGTGGACACTGATAATACATGAGATGAAATGATATATTGGAAAGGATATTTTTAAGGAAGGAAACGCTCCAGGCCTAAGTTTAGGATACCTCCCCGGCATTTGCCATTTATGAAGACTGAGGAAACTTGGAAAAAAACCTGGTGGGAATCGAATCCCAGACTGCCGCTCACGAATCCGCGCCTTAACGACCTCGGCCACCCTGGCGATTTGGTTGTAACCACTTAATAGAGAATTATCATATGTAAATAAAAATTTAGAGCTCCGACCTTCGATTGATAGTATTCAATGTAGTTTAAATCAATTTTTATTTTATCTCAGATTCATATTTTTTGCTGCCGTGATTGGGAGAAACGTAATGGAGAGAGCTAGTAGGGAAATCGTGACGCGGTACATTCCCTTTAATGTATATAGACCATAAGCAAAAACTTCAAAAATTACATTAATATTTCAATAACATTTTGCCAAATTGTACATTGTATAATGTGGCAATACATTTTTGCCTTGGTGTGAAAGTATTACTTCTATGACATACAGCAGATTGTAACAAACTGGGTAAACAATTCATTATTTGCGTTATAACTGATACATTTTGATCTTTATCACTTTGTTTCCAATTTATTGAATATAAACACTTTGATATAGAAAAAAAAATTAGTCATCCCCACATTCCACGTGTCAATCGTAGAACTTCGGGGACGCTCGTAACACTGTATTCACAAGCGCATGCAGCGAGTGCACACTGCAGTGACCGCTTTGCCTGTAAACCTAATGGTTACAATCATAAACATCTAGAAAGAGAACGTTAAGGTACAGTAGCGGGGCCGAGCGGTTTAGAAACCATTGCTCTTCTGCGTAAGCTCCTGGGTTCAAATCCCACATATTTTTATCGTCAGTTTTATAAGTGTATATATGTTGCCTTAATATCATATTATATTTTAACGTATCATTTGAGCTTTATTGCATTATCTATGCAAGCACAAAAAATTAATCACAAACTAACGTATTATCTACTAATTTTATTTTCTAAAGTATAAACACAAACTGATATCCTGTATGAACCCTCAGTATGTATAACTGCCCTCAATCTTCGGGGCACAGATGATGTCAGATTTCTACAGTAGTGTGCACGAGAGGCTTCTTGAATTTGTGCCCATAAGTCATATTTTGTCCTTGTGCAGCATATTGCATTTAGATAGAACAAATACTGAAGGGAAAAAACATTACGAAACTAGTTTGTCATAATAAATTACAAGTTTTAATAAAATAATAATAATAATAATAATAATAACAATAATAATAACAATACGAATGCTTAATGCGGAGGCGAATCTGCGCTCTTAACCAAGGCATCACTGCACACTCTGCCACAGAGCTAACAGAACATACTAGACAGTGTCATATAACACAACAGCTGCAGTGGTTAACAGCCTTGCTGGTTACCTTGTGAATTGTGCAGTGTAATGAGAAGGACTTAGAAGATTTTTTTTTTTTTTTTTTTTTTGCGATAAACCTGTGTGGGAGCTAAAAAGTCTAAAATACAAATAAAACCTTACAATGAATATATTGTCATGCTATTAACATAAATAACTAGTTATATCGTTATTCATTTTAAACAAAATAATGCAAATAAAGAAAAAATATGGTCAGGACCACAGACTAACACCTTAAGACCATTAAGTTCCTCTCTTCTGCGCTTTTTTTTTTAGTCATGTTTTAACGCCCGTTTTTACTACTGAGGCACCACAGGAGGTGGACACTGACGATACATGAGATGAAATTATATATTGGGAAAGGATATTTTTAAGGAAGGAAATGTTCCAGGTCTAAGTTTAGGGTACCTCCTCGGCATTTGTCAGTTATGAGTACTGAAGAATACCTGCAAAAAACCGCAGTCAGGGAGGACGGTCCTGGCGGGATTCGAACCCCAGATCTCCCGCTCACAAGTTCGCGCCTTAACGATCTCGGCCACCCGTGGCGGTAGAATATTCGCATTAATAACTGGTAAAAACAAAATGAAATATTTCGCTATGCATTAAGTTTTGCTAATTGGTGCGTGATCTTCTGTGAAACAAAATTCAAAAGACAATAACTTATATGATATTTTGTATTAGGCACGATTTTGTAGGTTCTAATACAAAGAGACATCTAAAAGGGCTAATCAATAGTCATGCCTAACATTTTCCAAGGCACAAGAAAAATTATGGCACACAGGGCTGAATTATTTAATGAGATTAATCATCTTCTATAAATTGGAACTTCAATAAACATCAGACTAAGAGGTTAGCGAAGTTTTTTTCTGAGCTTTCCCTTTCATCTCGGTAACAAAGCCCTTGCGGCTATATATTTATAAAAAACAATCTGGGGCACTTTGCATTACACAGTTGAATGGGGACTTCATTTTGTTGGTTAATTAGCTATTGACTTTGTTGTCACTATTGTGGCAAATACAGCACTATGATTTATTGTAATTGAATAAGAAATAAAGAAAAAAGCGTGCTAACAGCTTACACTGCGCAGCCATATTTTCCTCCACCACTACCAAAACCCCTATCTCTGTAATTTTACGGCGTCGTTTTGAAACCCGATACATTTTGATTAACCAGCGAAATGAAGACCCTATGTAGTTAATAAGTGCTATTGCATTAATAATACAAGCTTAAATCAAGAAAACAGAAATATGATTTTTCATACAACTATTACTTATTCAACTTTTTGAATTTTTATGTTCATAAAATTAGAGCTATTAAGCTTCTAAAAGTCGCTTAAAATTTGTCTTTGCTTTCAAACTCGAGGGGTAAATTAAGTTGGCCAGAAAAAAGTTGCATATAAATGATTTTTTTCACTTATTTCTGAGCTATCAAATAATGGATTATTTGTTTACATTAACTGAAGCTATTATTTTAAAGAGAAGTTTAAAAGTATTTTAAACATCATTATTTAATCATACATACCATATTTACGTGAATCTAATGCGCCATTGAATGTAATGCGCACCCCAAATTTGAAACTTAAAATCATAAAAAAATATTTTTCCCATATTGTTGTACGGTATCTTAGAGATAAGCACGTCCTCTTCATAAAACGGTACATCAGTACATAGAAGTTATAAGTGGACTATTGTTGGAGCACATAGGACAAAATCCATCGCTTGTGCCGTTGCCAGGTCAGATGGTATAGGTTAAAGAAGAAACAGTTATTTCTTATGTGTTATTAGCCACAGGTTGTCATGTACGAATTCGAATGTAATTACGTCTTCCTTTACGAGGACCAGTGAAATTCTTCCTACTAGCTTTAGTTGCAAATGTCAATTTCTGTTGCCACCACAAGCGAAAGTTTGCTATCAGCTACATGGAACTCTCTTCCTGTCTTTCTGTTACATTTTTTTTCAGCAGAAAGAATTACTTTGCGCTTGAAAATAGCATCAAAAGATGTTGTTCTCTGTTTGCCCTCCTTTTAGTGCATGCCAACAATTCAAAATCTCTACGCAACAATAGGTCAACAATAAATGTAACGAAGTAGAGAATTGCAGAAATGCATTATAACGTAATAAACGATAAATTCGAACGAAGTTACCGGCGAACTGCGGAACGGTCTTGCACTCTAATCTAATGCGCACCACAATTTTAAATACTACATTTGAATAACAATGTGTGCGTTAGATTCGTGTAAATACGATATATTCAGTATATATTTATCAAATCCACAAATAATGTATGATTTTAATTTTGGCGCTACAACTCGGGGTGAGCCTTGGCCTGCCGCAGCGACTTCTGCTTCCTGTACTTCCGTCTTACGACTTCATTGATAGAGGGCAGTATTGCAGAGGGGACATGTGATCAGCATGCTTATCACGCGGCTTTCGAGAACGAAGAACGCTTTCAAATTTTCCTCACGAGGCTGTACACATTTTTCATAACGTCGACGCCAAAATTCCATGGCGCTGCGAACACTTCGTAGGAATCTGTTTTTACCACTAGAAAATCGCTGATGCAATAGCGGCAAGGCTAGTGAATGTGCGACTATGGAGAGTGTCTTTCATCGTTGGAAACAACAAAAAGTCACTAGGAGCCAAATCAGGGGAGTAAGGAGCATGAGAAAGTTTTCACGAGGCAACCCCTGCGTGATGTTCCCACCTACCTGGAGGACACTTTCCTCATTTTCAGGTCTTCATACAGGATTGTGTGCACAGATCCCACGGAAATGCCAACTTTGGAAGCGACGTGTTCCACAATCACATTTGGCGATCCTCCAGAACAACTTTCTCCACTCCTCGATCATGTCGTCAGACCGGCTTGTGCGATCCCGAGATTGCCTTGGTTTGTTATCACACGACGAACTGCCCTCCTTGAACTGTCGCACCCATGAACGCACATTAGACACATCCATGACACCATCACCACATGTCTCACTCAACTGGCGATGAATTTAATCCGTGTCAAACCACGCAAATGTAGAAAAAGAATGATTACACGCAGTTCTTGTAACGTAAACGTCACCATTTTGGAGTGTCAAAAACTGTCCTTACTGTCGCCGCTGCCGTTAGAGTTCTTTGTTTCGTACAGCGTTGCCATTTCTGTCACGCACTGACAACCAGTGCCCGCGGATTTCCAAACAAACCGCAGGTTTCTATGGTTTCCAGTCCCGAGAAAAAAAAAATATCGGAGGTGTTGTAACTTGAATGCACCTCGTACTTTGTGTAAAGCCTGAACTCTTCGCTATCTGCAGAAACCTGAACTTGTGTGGGGAAATGCCTGGCACACCGCATGGAATGTAATGCCTTTCGCCGCTTCAGCACTGCCGGCATAGTTTTCCAAGAATCGGTAATGAATTATTCTAAAAGAAAAAGAAGCGAAAAGCGTGCTTCTCAGCGCCAATAGGCTATCGATCTTAAGAGAGTATCGCTCATTGGCCAGCCCTGAATTCGCCACCCTCTTACTTCAAGAACCACCCTCGATCTGAGAAGGAAGAACGGGGAGCCAAAGTGACGACTGCAAAACTTGTGTGTGAGTGAGAAATGTAACTCTAATTTTACTTTTAATTAAGTCCTGTCATTAATCAAGGCTGGCATGGAACATACCCCGACCACTGATCTGTTATACAAGAGAGGGAACTTGGCTTCAGACGTAGGCACCGCAGAATTCTGAGCCTGTTGTTCTGTTTCACAAGCAGAAGTCCCCTAACGGAGAATGTTACGCTCAGGTCGACACCATTTCTAACTCTTTTTAAATAAAATAAACACACAGGCCTGATCTGTATACAAAACAGAAAAACGAATACTTATTTACTTTCTGTTATTAAAATATGTTTATTTATTTTCGAGATTTTTAATAGTATTTAACATCCATTTTTACTACTGAGGCACCACAGGCAGTGGACCGTAATAATACATAAGATGAAATGATAAATTGGGAAAAGATATATTTTTTAAGGAAGGAAACGTTCCAGGCCTAAGTTTAACGTACCATCCCGGCATTTGCCAGTTATGAGGAGCGAGAAAAACGTAGAAGGAGAACGGTCCTGGTGGGAATCGAAGCCTAGACTTCCCGCTCACGAGTATGTGCCTTAACGACTTCGGCCAATGCCACTGATCACTCCTTTATTGTTGGCAAATGAATTTAGAGAAGCATATAATTACTATTGTATACTATAAGCGTATGATAGCCAATAATTGAGGAGATGGGTGCGAAAAGGGCAATTTTTTAAAATGGTACTTTTTAACAAATTCATAAATATCTGTTTATTTTATTATTTGCCTACTAAGGATACCAAAATGTATATGCACTTTCACAGTAGATATCTATTTAATAAATTTCACACTTGAACCGAAAAACAACAGTAATGTGTAGTATGATGTTCTGTAAACATATGTGACTTACATTGTGATAGCGTTGCTACAACAAAATGGAGCAAAGATAATCGTTTGAACAGCGGAAATCAATTTTGAAGTGGTTTTGAAACAATCTTGATGACAATCTTCCAAGACACTGGATAGGACGAAGAGGTCCGATTCAGTTTTCACCGCGTTCTCCGGATCTAACTCCGTTCGACTTCTACCTATGGGGAACTCTTAAGGATGTTGTATACCGTAGAAAACCAGCTACACTGACAGCACTTCGGGAAGAAATTGAAACGTCATGTGCTGCAATCGCTGAGGACACTTTTGCAAACGTTACTCAATCAGTAGTTCAACGTACTCAGAAGTGTATCGACGCCGATGGTGGGCATTTTGAGCAACTGTTGCAACTGTAAAAGTCTAAGATGATTAGTGCTCATCATTTTCTGTTTGTGTGAATTCAATTTTGTTATGTTAACACAGTTTTTTCTTTGCTTGAAGTGTGTATATACTTTTTGGCATCCTCTGTATTAATGTATTACATTTACCCGATGTTTAGTAAATGTTTTATATGTTGAAAGTTTTGGTATATAAAATATAAGACAATTGTATAAATTTGTTATTTTCGTGGAATGAAATAATGGTGAAATATGCATATAGTATTAATAATTTCTTTGTATGAACCATTTTTTCTTTTAGTATGTAAACGATATTTATAAATATCACTCTTATTTTTAAAGGTGCCTTATATCCTGAAAGATCCACTAGGTTAGCTCAAGCGATTGATTCTCTTTTGGACAAGGAATCATAGTAGACGACCATGGTTTCATCTCCTGTAACAATGGTTTGCAGAACTTCTCTCTTGTTGCCACGGTAGAGCTCAAAATGCCTGACAACAGATGACTCGTTGCTGCTTTTGGACTGAGTAAAGAAGTCTAGGCACCCATCTTGCACTAACCTTATTCATGTTTAAATGTTTATGAATAATTGGAAGGACTGTTGTTTTAGAAAGGTCCAACCTTGCTGCTATTTCTGTAACTTTGAGCCGCCAGTCTTCCATAATTTCTCCTTTCACAAGAGCGATGATTTCAGGAGTGAGCACCTCTATGGGCCGACCTGCAAGCTCATTGTCTTCAATGCTTTCTCGACCCATTCGAAAAAGTTTGGCCCATTCTTCTACGGTAGATTTTGAGGGGGATGCTTCCCCATATACACCGTCCTATTGCAATTTAATTTCATTTGGAGTAAGTCCTTCTTTTGTGAAGAACTTAATAACTGGATACTACATTTTGAATATGTCACAATCTTCTACACATAGCCTTCTTTATGCATATATATCTGAACAATTGAACACAGCAGAGCGGAAGTTACAGCTGCAATTATTTACTTAACATATTCGGTATGACACCAGATAAGGGTTTGTGAAGGCGATAATCCTTATCGGAGAGGCCGGAAACTATGGACTTACCTCATATATACATTGTCTACACAAAGAACGTATTATGTATATTTTTAAACATCCTGTATTGAAATTACGAAAAATATGTACAAAGAATTTTATTTATGAGTAGTTAAAAATATTACCTTACCTTAAAAAAAGTATTTATTCTTATATATAGAGCATTATGTCAGTGCATGACAATTAACTGAAATTCAGGCATAGCTTATATCGCTTCTAGGAAGATCACTGCGTTAGATTGAGGTGCAGCCTGGGTGTGACTGCTAGTTTACGTTCTACTATGAGCACACGTCATATCGAATCGTAGCTATGAAGTTGATCTATATCGTTGCCCGTAGCTCCATAATGAAGCGTTCCCCAATGTCAACTCTTTCTACTCGTATTTTTTAGTCACAATTATACCTTTTAATGTGTGCTTCCTCAAACATATGACAAGATATATTTTACTTATGGAAACTAACAATTAAATCATAACTTTTATTTGAATTAATAAAAATTGTCGAATATGTGGACAATTGTGAGAGTTAGCGATTAAAGAGTGTCTCTGTATGATAACTTTGTTATATCTCGCTCATTTTCAACCAGAGCGGAAACACGTGGCTTCAGTTCCTATTCAACCCCTCCATGTAACAATATCACTGGAATCAAGGCAAGGAAACTCCTAGAATTCGTTCGTTGTTCGCTTCATCTGCAGTTCGAGCGGCCTAACACAGCCTCCCCCCAACTCCAGACGACTTAGGTCGAAAGTTACAACAGAACAAGCAGCTATTGTGACTGAAAGAATGGCAAGAGTCGTTTATTTTCTTTTAATATGACGTATGTCCCCGTTCTTTAACTGAATGTTGCACACCCTACTTTATATAAGGAAGTTGCTTCACAGAATTAAGTACTTGTTTACACAAACGAAATGTTAGCTTTAAGAAGCGAGATTTCGTTTTTAAATATATGTTCTCCTCTTCTGAGCAGAAGACGAGTTAGATTAACATTTAAACTGACTTTCAGAGATAATGATGGTTTAGAAATATATTAAACACCCTATAAACATTTTACTTAATTGTTCATATCTATAAAATATTTTGATCTAAAACTGGAATACCTTTCTAAGGCAATTTAATCGGACACAGAAGCTATTTCCTTTACTATTTCTCTCCTTCTCTTTACTTTTCTTTCTTTTACGCCATTTTTTCATCTAAATTTCTTTCCTTTTTTTCTCCTTTGTATCTTTGCTCTGTTCTTATACCCTATCTTTCACTTCCTTTTGTTGGCACATTTATATATTTTTTCTACTGCTTTGTGTCTTTCTTCCTCTTCATTTCTCTTTATCTATCTTTTACCTTTTGTTTCACTTTTCTTTCTTTCTTTCTTTGTTTCTTTGTTTCTTTCTTTGTTTCCTTTACCTGTTTGGTTTTATTACTTTCTATTCCCTTTCATTTTTGCTCTATGCTGCATTCTCATTAGCTAATGATGTTTTCTCATTGATTCTTAATCTTCTAATTTTTTCTCATTTTTATTATTTTCCTTTTTCCGTTTATTTATTTTTCCCCCGCGTTTTTAACGTTTTGCAGATTACTGACAATGCTTACTTTTTCATTTCTCTTTCTCTTTTGTTTCATTCTATTTTTTTTTTTTTTCACTTGCTTCTTTTAAGTGAATTTATTTCTTTTTTCATATTGTGTAGTACTCTCCTTCATTCTCTACTTTTCTCTCTTGCTTTGTCCTCTAGTTTTATCATACTTATTTTTTCATAGCTTTTACTTTAATTTTTTTCTTTCTTTCTTGTGTTAACTTTTATTCTTTTTTTGACTGCTTTATTTCATTTAAGTGCATTAAAGCTCACTTTTCTTGCACATTCTCTCTCATTTTTCCTCCCTCCCTCCCTTTTTTTCTTCCCATTCTTATTTTAATTATATTTTCCTTAATCTGTAATTTTTACTTATTTTTATTTTTGGTTCACTTTTTTCACTTGTTTATTTCTTATTAGCGCGTTTATTCCTTTTTCTTATACCTATTTTTTCAATCCTTTTTTTCTTCTTCTTCTTCCCAGTTTTTATATATTTTCCTTGCTCTTTAATTTTTACAATATTTTCTCTATTCTTTGGATATTGCTGTCATATAAAGTCCTTCAGGAAAATAATAAAAGCAATGCCTGAAACGAAACTCTGATGACATATAGAGCTTCCTGAACTCGCTTGTTGTTCAGAGTGCCACATTACAGCTAAAATAACTTGACCGCAGAATGTTAGAGAGGGAACAAACTGAGCAACATCCATGCTTTGATATTTTTATCGCACATTGCCATCCAAATCAATTGACTGATTTGGTAGATTAATTGCTTGTTAATTTCACTCCTCAGTGAGCTGCCATGTGGGGGGGACGGCGGTTTCTGTTGGCCTGTTGAACACCGGCTATGTGACCAAGAGGGGAGAATCATCATTAACTGCTTCATTTCACATTTTCTTGTAATAAATCAGCTACACTAAACAGGTTGCTCAACCTTGTATGTTTCAATATTCTTGAAATAAAAGGGGAAAATGGAAATTTGTTTCTTTCAGGTTTTGTTGTAAACCCATAGACATTAATGTGTACAAAAACCTTGTGATATTGCAGTTCAATCATGAACTATGTAAAAGGTCTGTTTTAAAACCTTACATGACAACTGTAATTAACTAAAAACAGAACAAAGCTATAAATCATGATCAACCTTTGAAACGTTTGATTAAAAAGCAAGTTAAAACACTTTTTGGGGGGTAAATATTAATTTTTTTCTTAACATAGACTTCATTAATTATGATAAGTTTGTATTTTATTTATATCCATCGAATTCTGCCAAATACCGGTCCGTTTTTCATTCACTTTCCACGTAATTATGGCTGTGGGTATTACGTTTACAGTATGCCAGTAGCTGCATGCGATTCTGAATACAGCATTTACGAGCGTCCCCGAAGTTTTCCGATCGATGCATAAGGGAGTGACGCATGTTATTTTATTTAATTATTGTGTCAAAGGGTGTATGTTCGTGCCATATCCAAAAACACCAAGTCTACACCTCAATAAATTCGGCGCTCTTTAAAGTCTACTAGTTGCTTTATTGTCCGCTAAACGCAAACACACAACACAATACTCACCTCTTTTTGAACAGTTTTTACATCGTTCAGCATTGCAACGATAGCTTGAGATCTTGTAGCCAGCGAGAGCGACGAATTGCTTCAAATGGAGAAACAATCGATATATTCAAGCATCGAAACCGGCACTGTGAGGAAGCAAAACCAACGGTACACAAGTTTTCTCGGAATTGCATTGTCGTAGATTAAGCCTGAATGAAGAGCTCTCTGAGCAAAACCTATCGGCCGAACAGAACAGAATGGAACACTAATGCTCAAAAGATGTTAAATAAATAAATCTAAACTAAAACCTAACCCAGAAATGAGGTTACTCTGTAGGCGGAGCTGGTTTTCCACATCCGCTAAATTTTTTAAAAATACTAGAAATGTATACAATAAAGCTTCTAAGAAACATTCTTAAAATAGCAATCTATAAGCAAGCAGGTGAGATTGTATAATGGGTAGGCGATCGGGTTTAGAAGCGCACCCATTTCTTTGTACCCACTACCCGCTATTTAAAAGCTTACAAGGATAGGTCCACAAGTTTCCGGCCTCGCCGATAAGGATTATCACCTTCACAAAATATAGTTGCATAAAGAAGATTATGTGTAGAAGAATGTGAAATGTTCATATTGGAGTATTCAGCTCTTATTAGGTTCTTCACAAAAGAAGGACTTACAGCCAATGAAATTAAACAGCGATTGTGCAGTGCAATGAACATTTAAACGTGAATAAGGTTAGTGCAAGATGGGTGCCTAGACTTCTTTCCTCAGTCCAAAAGCAGCAACGAGTCATCTGTTGTCAGGAATTTTGGAACTCTGCCGTGGCAAGAGAGAGAAATTCTGCAAATCATTGTTACAGGAGATGAAACTATGGTCCTCTACTATGATCCGTTGTCCGAAAGTGAATCAATGGAGTGGCGTAAACCTGACGAAGCATCGCCTCTAAAGGCCAAGATCACTCAGTCAACCAAGAAGATCATGGCCACAATCTTTTGGGTGTGTGAAGGAATACTCTTCATTGACTTCAAGGAGAGGAACACCACAGTAAATGGAGAATACCATGCTGGCCTATTAAGGGATCAATTTTTCGTAAAGGTTTGTTCATAAGAGGTGTGTCGTAAAGATTCTTTGTAAATATAAATGGTTTTAATAATTGCAATTAAAGATGCACAGACTACGTGCTTCCATCAAAGAGAAAAGGCGAGGAAAGCTGAGTGGTGGTATGCACCTTCTTCACGACAACGCGCCTGTGCACACATCTCTTGTTGCAAAGGAAGCTGTGAAGAAATATGACTTCAAGGAGATGGACCATCCACCCTACAACCCAAATATAGCTCCCAGTGACTATTTCCTCTGCTCAAAACTCAAGAAGGATCTTCCCGGAAGAAAATGTAAGTGTGACGAAGTGAAGTCTGCCCATTTGGGGGGGGGGGTTGAAATGTTAATTCGAAGATGTGAGAAGTGTATTGCAATAAAGGGTAACTATATTGAAAAGTGAAATATAAGGTGTGTCTTATGAACCTAACCTCGTATATGTTTCTTGTTACAACTTGTGGCAATATTAATTTCAAAATCTGTTTTATTAGCAAGGCATTTAAAAAGTACCTTACTTGTTTACCGGAGTGGCGTTGATATCGGTACCTTTTGCGTATCATTTACTATGCTGTCTTTTCATATTTACCTCAACTAAAGCTCCGTTCTTAAGGGAAATAGTGCGGGTGCGAAATGAAAGCACTGCCTATCGTTAAAAGTTCTGACACTAAAACTCACTGTAAAGTAATTTTTAAGGTACTTGGACAATCTCAACGCACACATACACAGTAAAAATACAGTAATTTCTGCATATTCACTTTATTTTTATTACACTTGCATACAAAGAAACTTAGAATTTTTTTCATTTACACTGCATTTGAAGAATATAAGTGTAATTAAATTTATTCCGCGTAAGCTATAAGTTTATTTGATTTTTGATTTGATTTATTTATGGACGCTTTTTAACATCTCAGGTCATCAGCGTCCCATTCTATTCAGGGCGTGAAACGACCGACAAATTTTGCTCAGAGGTCTCTTCTTTCAGGCTTGAGGTTCATTTGCATGCTGAAAATGTACGACACGGGACCCACGGCTTTACTTCCCTTCCGAAGGAAGTCATACTTAGGAGTTTTACACCCCGAAAAAATCCATCGGTCCTGGCCGGGATCGAGCCCGCGATCTTGGGTTTAGAAGGCAATTATGTTACCACTACACCACCAGGAGCGACATATGTTAGTACAGACCCGGTAACAGCTTTCATATACATACACAAAAATAACAAAATAAAATACAGAACAATAATAAAAGGAGAAAATGAATATAAGAAGGGACAAGAAAGAGAATATCTCAGCAAAGAGACATAAACATCTTTAAGTCTTCTTTTAAATTTCTCGCAGAAGAATAGGCCTCAAAGGCTATTGGAGGTAAATGGTTTCAATAATTTATTCTCATATTCCATTATCATCATCGCCATGGGTGGCTGAGGTCCTTAAGGCATGGACTCGTGAGCGGGAGGTCTGGGGTTTGAATCCCACCAGGAACGTCCTCCCTGAATGAGGTTTTTTCCAGATTTTGCTCAGTCCTCATAAATGACAAATGCCGGGGAGGTACCCTAAACTTAAGCCTGGAACGATTCCTTCCTTTAAAAATAAATCCTTTCCCAATATATCATTTCATCTCATGTATCATCAGTGCCCACCGCCTGTGGTGCCTCAATAGTAAAAACGGGCGTTAAACACCGTTAAAAAAATCATCATCATCGAACACTCACGGGTAAAGTTTTTAAGGCTTGTTCCGGTTATTTTTGTAATAATATTCAGAAAACGTTTTCGTTGCATGTTTTTAGTAGAAAAGGATTTAAATTAAATTTCAAAGCTAATGAAATTCGATTGAACTGTCAAGTGTATATTGTTGATTGTGTATATTTGTTCAATACATTGTAATTGTTTTTAAATAGTAACATGTTTTTGTTTTATTGAAACATATGAATATATTTTTTAATTTTTTAAATAGTGTTTAACCCCGTTTTTATTACAGAGGCACCACAGGCGGTGGACACATGATATATGACATGAAATGATATATAGGGAAAACATTTTATTTTTAAAGGAAGAAAATGTTCCAGGCCTAAGTTTAGGGTACCTTCCCGGCATTTGCCAATTATGAGGACTGAAAAAAACCAGCATCTTCCTAAAATATATAACATAACTCGAAGCTTTCTGTTATTTCCCTATTTTAGTGAATGTAAAGGTGATATGATATTCATAAACATGGTTACATTTAAAAATGTTTAAAAGTGCCCACATAGTTTAACTTTGTCTATCAGAGGTAATGTATTTCATTTTATTAATAGTATATCTTTAATTTTTGTGGTTTAATCTCAATTCTAAAAACGTGGTTTCTCTTTTGTAATATTTACAGATTGCTAGAATTCAAATGCCCCTTATATCATACAGTAATGTCATAACTTATTTTATTTCATTAATAAGTAAGGCCTAATTTGAATCTCGTGTTCATTTGTAAAGTTATTCAACTTGGTGAGGAATTCGCTTAGTTTACGCAGCTCCTGAAAGCAGCAGCAAGTTGTGTCAGTATAATAGAGCAATAAAAAGATGCAACAACAAATTATTTTTGCTAGTGATATTTTTCGAACTACAGAGAACTAACGGCTATGAGATTAACTCTGCAAGCATTTGGAGGTTCAAGAAACTTAATATGCACCTCTTAATACTAGGGTGGCCGATATCAATAAGGCCTATTTTCCACTGCAACACGTTTTTGGGGCTACAAGTCATCTGCCTGTGATTCACGCCACTAATCCATCAAGAACCCCTGTTGACGAAGAATACAGCTCTCTATAGGGGGTCGCCAAATATCTCGGAGAAAACAATATTGTCGCAGCCTCCACGAACGTATGCTAGGGATTACTGCGGCAGCTGGAGGGGGCGACACTCCCCCGACTTCCTGACATCATGCTGTAACCCTAGACCTGAAACAGATCCACGGCCGAGCTTTGTTGCAGTGCAGGTGATTCCCCTTTTGAATTGGGTACAAACCTGTCAGTGCATACAAATATTGACGAGGTTCATTTGTTTTTCACGCCCTTTATAACGTTTATGAGAAAACAAGATTAGACCCCAAACGAAACTCTTTTCATAAAGTCTGACCTTCCCTCGCAATCCCCAACACAAAAAGTGGGATACATAAAATTTCAAATTAAAAATATGATAAGGGAATTTATACACATTTTATGGTAATTATAAAGTAAAAGATATTAGTTTTGTTGTTTTGCGATATGAATGAACTACATTGAGTTTATTCCGCTACGCAATTATTATTATTATTATTATTATTATTATTATTATTATTATTATTATTATTATTATTATAATTCGGCTGACGTTCAGTGGACGCTCGATTCCCGAAAAGACTGGCGTTAAAAGTTCCGTTGACGCATGCAATTGAGCTTGCTTAGTCGTGTTTATCACACCAACAGTTTCAGATACATTTCTGTAGGAACTGCATGTTAGACTTTCTACTGTTAATTTTTTTAATAGTGTTTAACGCCCGTTTTTACCACTAAGGCACCACAGGCTGTTAACACTGGTGATACATGAAATGAAATGATATATTTAAGGAAGGAAACGTTCCAGGCCTAATTTTAGGGTACCTCCCCGGCATTTGCCAGTTATTACGACTAAAGAAAACCTGGGAAAAACCTCAGTTAGGAAGGACGGTCCTGATGGGATTCGAACCCGAGACCTCCCGCTCACGAGTCCGCGCCTTAACGACCTCGGCCACCCGTGGCGGTTCCACTGTGTATTTGTACATTATAAAGTATACTGACAATGAGGTAGACACTAGAACTAAAAAGATATTTGTGATTGTTATGTGGAAAAAGAATGGCACAAGTACTGTAGGGGAAAATTCCGTGAAAATGTTTCAAGAGTAGCATTTCAATGGGGAAGTGGAGTTTTCAAATTGGTGAACAAAGTTCGAGTTCTTGGTGTTTTCATTGACAAAAAGCCGAGACAAAAACACCTGGTTTTAACAGAAGAGACGCTTAATGAAAAATGCTAACTATTACAAATACCTATCTCGAAAGTTTTCAACACAATCACCCCAGCAAGTTGGTGCATCTGTTGGCAGTGCGTATAAAGACACTCAGCTGCTGCATCTTCAAAATTACTGTTGTGCCTGCAGTAAAACCCTTGGAGGTGCTGGAAAAAAATATATTCCGGAATATAAATGCGACCAGTGCCTAAAAAGTTTTCGATATGATTCAGGCATGTCTCACAGCGGAGGGTAGGCACTCCGGGCATGTACTATGACGGCGGGTTAATTATTAATTATTATTTACTACTAACAAATGTCGAAAGGAAAAAAAAAACATGCTTGATCGTACGAAATAATTTCCATAAGAAAGTTGCAAGGATGTTACGTCAGTAAAACCAGTTTCCAATTTCATAGCGGAATGAAGATTCTGTATATGATGTCGTCATATCATCCTCATAAGCCTCAATGTTTGGGTCCATGTCACCCGTCCAGCACCATTCCATACAACTTATTGGTCTCTCCACTTCCCTCGACTTTTCTCCCATCTCATGGGTTTTAAGAAAGAATTCAATCTAGAAGAGTTAATGAACAGATGTTAAATAAATTGAGTTCTTTAGAACATATACCAAAAGAGTTAATAAGAGTTATACATGATATAAAGTAGCAATCTATATTCATGATTTTAACAGAACCCTAATTCACAAATCTTGCCGACTAGAAGAAAAAAGGATATTTTACTGTCATTAGATTCAAACAGTTCCTTGTTGACTTTCTTGAGCTAAGAGAAACAGTAAACGTGGTCGTTACTGTACAACCTTACGACATCTCAAATCTGCAATCCGTCACAAGAGCCCTGGACTCCTCATCCGAGACGTTCTCCTCCTTAGCGACGCTGGACGGCTTACTGCGAACCGAACCCTACACCAAATCGCACGGTATCACTGGGAGTGCCTTCAACATCCACCTTACGACCCTGATTTGGCGCCTAGTGACTTCCATCTGCTTGTAGAACTGAAAAATGATTTGGAAGATCGGCGGTTCCAGGACAATGGGCAAATCAAAACAGCGGCGCGGCATTTTTTGTAGTCCTTCTTTGAAGAAGGTGTTCAGAAGTTAGTATAGAGATGAGACAAATGCCTCAACATCAAAGGTGGTCATGTGGAGAAGTAGTTCATGGATGGAGGTAAATTATGTGAATATAATATAACAATAAACCGCCATAGGTGGCCGAGATCGTTAAGGCGCGGACTCGTGAGTGGTAGGTCTGGGGTTCGATTCCCACCAGGATCTAAGACTTTTCCCAGATTTTCCTCAGTCCTCATAAATGGCAAATGCCGGAGGGGTATCCTAAACGTAGGCCTGGAACGCTTCCTTCCTTTAAAATAAATCCTTACCAAATTTATCATTTCATTCTCATGTATCATCAGTGTCCACAGCCTGTGATGCCTCAATAGAAAAAAGGGGTGTTAAACATTATTAGAAAAAAATAATACACAGCTAAGGGAAACTTGTATATTGAATACCTTTCGTATTTAGTCCACAAAAATCCAGGTGGCTAATGATTTCATTAAAGAACCACGGGCATTTTTTTTTTTTTTTTTTTGGAAATGTTGATTAAAACTTTAATTTAAATATATATATAAAACCAGCAGAGGATACATAAATACGAAAAAGGAGGGTGGTGTAAGACAGAACAAAAGAAGCAAATTTGAAGAAAATAAGAAGAAATTGTAACGTCTAATAATTTGGAGATGGTGATATTGCTAAAAGAGAGGGAGCGATGAACAAGGAAAACGAAAGGAAAAAAAAAAAAAAAAAAAAAAAAGGAAATGTGTTCCTAACTAATAACTTTTTACACATAGAACTTTTATTAATATCACCTTAGCAAATGTGAGTTTAATGCTTAACAAAGAAATAAATTTAAAGTTATGTCATATCAAACTAAATACACGAGGTGTCTCTTGATAAAGCGAAAGAAAAAAAGGTTATGTTCTCTCTATGTGCGAAGAAATCATCAAATCGCAGCTATGCAAGCTAAGCCCGGTCTCCCTGCTGCTGTAAAAATGAATCCCAGTGTCATTTACATGAGCGAGGGTGGAGCAAAATCTCGGAAGAGACACTGGAGAAGTGAATTGAATTCTATCCACACTCCCCTATGTTCCCTTGCCTTTATTTAAAGCAGGTGAAGTAGGCCGCCCATTGTTTAGGCATAGCTGATCCTATTATACGCCTCTCTCTTGCCATCCCATTGTTGACGGCACGTGACCTCGCAATTGGTAGCACGTGGCGTGCGCAACAGCACCTGCAACTACTCACGCATGCGCAAATGGCACACAAAACAATCACATTAGATTTCAAGGTGATCCAACCGTGAACCTTCTAAATGTGTCATTTTCTTTTCCGCTAATGGCCTGCTGTTCAGAAGACGTGCATAACTAGCTAATACGTCCTGCTAAAAAATGTAGGTTTCAAGTTCCTTCAGCTTATGTAAACAAAGCAAACCTCTTTAAGTAATCACTTTTAGAAAGACAGAATAATTTCATAACACATATTAGCCCTTAACTACAGTTATCAACATTTTTTACAGTACCACAGTTCCAGGGGGCGCATTAAATTGTGACATCTTTAAGCAAATAGGAACAAGTGAAAATTATTTTATTTCTTTAGACATTAAATACAAATATAAACATTAAGGACAATAAATTTCAACGTGATACAGATGCAACAATCGGACCTACCCACTTCCAATTTGACGTGTCTCAAAATTTTCTTAGTGACCCTCATACATGAAAAAAATATATAAATATGATATGTATAATACATGTGCGGGATGAGTGTTAAGTCATGCAAACTACTTTCCAATGAACAATGCGAAAATTCTAAGATATAAGATTGAAAGTGTATAGTGTGTACTTTCGAAAGAAGCCACCAGATGGTTCATGTGAGCAGAACAGTGTGTCTCAGCACACCCCGAAGTTCGTTTGGTGAGCAAAGTAACCAAAATAGAGTAAACCACATGCGTATGTGAAAATAGCAGGAATGCACGATAATGCCAGAGAGCTACCGGAAGCAATTGATGAAACGTGGGCAAGGGCATATGAACCAGAAATTAACCGACGATTCAGTGAATGGAATCATCTTGGGTCACCAAGCAAACACAAGTTTTGTCAAATTCCTTCACTAACAAAAGTCATGGGCATTCTGGCGTATGTCAGTCAAGGTGTGCTTGTGTGTCATCCAGTGCTTGAGAACACTGTGAATGCCCAGTATGACAGGTATTTTGGATGACACAATTGCGCCATGCCGTACATACCAAAGGGCCAAAACTTTTTAACAACGTTTTTTCACGATAGCTCGCATAGCCGATAGTCAAGTGTCTTTTACAGCGGAGTGGATGGGAAGTTCTTCCACACTCGCCACATTCATCCGATCTCAATCCCTGTGATTATGATCTCATCACCAAAGTGAAGCAGCCATTGCCTGGGAAACGTTTTCCTAACAAAGCGGACATTTTGACATCATTTCGACGTGAAATGGCTCACGTTAGCGACTAACATGTAGCATGTGGTATTCAACGCCTTCCCCATCGATGTATTTGGATACAATTTCGAAGACTGCTGAACCACGTGGATTACCTGGGAGGCCCATCCTGTGACAGATTTGCAATCCTTTGTTGTGTGTAACTTTTGCTCATGTTATAATAAACCAATGTTGTCCGGTTGCCTGTGTTTTGCTTCTTCCCTATGAGGGTCGCCTACATCCAGCTTTACGTTGGTGACAGCATTCTGCAGTAAATGTCATATACTTTCAATCGTATAACTTAGATTTTTCGTGTTCCCTCTTGTTAGCGAGGAATGCCTTGTCTCAAGACATACCTCTCGATTATATATACCGTGGGTGCCAAAAAATGTATACATACTTTCACAGTAGATGTCTATTTAATATATTTCTAAGTTGGATCGAAAAACAACAGTAACGTGTAATATGATGTTCTGTAAACAGATGTGATTCACATATTTTATGATAGTGTATCTACGTGACAGATAAATTAACAATGAACAAATGAAGTCAAGATTATCTTATGATGTTCTGTAAACAGATGTGATTCACATACATTATGATAGCGTTTCTACGTGACAGGTAAATCAACAATGAACAAATGAAGCCAAGATTATCATATGATGTTCTGTAAACAGGTGTGACTAATATTACATTATGCTAGCTTTGCTACAACAAAATGGAGCCAAGATTATCATTTGAACAGTGGAAAGCAATTTTGAAGTATCCAAGGCACTGGATAGGACCGCGTTTTCCGGATCTAATTCCGTTGGACTTCTACCTATGGGGAACTCTTAAGGGTGTTGTATTATGTAGAAAACCAGCTACACTGACAGCACTTCGGGAAGAAATTGAAACAGCATGTGCTGCAATCGCTGAGGACACTTTCGCAAACGTTACTCAATCAGTTAGTTCAACGTACTCAGAAGTGTATCGACGCCGATGGTGGGCATTTTGAGCTACTGTTGTAACTGTAAAAGTGTAAGATGATTAGTGCTCATCATTTTCTGTTTGTGTGAATTCAGCTTTGTTATGATAACGCAGTTTTTTTTTTTTTTTTTTGTGCTTGAAGTCTGTATACATTTTCGGTACCCTCTGTCTGTGTGTATTCTTTTTCATGACAACACATGTTTATAACTTTTCTTGATGTCCGATTTCACATGGAGTCGCCCATAAGGAAAGCAAAACACACTCCAATTCTAAATAAAGACAGTAAATAAAAGGGAGGAAAGATCATAGATCGAAGTTTGCAATGTAGAACTTCTAAGATTAAATAAACTAACAGGACACTCTGGCAAACCTGTCAAATGTCGTTTCGGTTAAATTTCGTTTGTTTTGTTGTTGCTTATGCGCCGAGGGTGGTGCGAAACAAAAGCAACAGGAAATATTTGGACCGAAAGCCGGGAGTTGAATGATGTGAGTGAATAAATGCAAGAAAAGAAGAGAATCGACACCGTTAAATGATTGAGGCAACAAAACTATTGTCTGGCGCAGCTGCGAGCCGGCCGGCTGTGACGTTTTAGACACGCTCCGAGCGTGACGGAAGCGTGAAAGTGACGCCGTGCGTACCTCGTGGCATGACCAAAGGCACAACAATGTGCGGAGAGCGATCACCCCTTCCCGTTCACCATGCCGCGCAATTCCAAGTGTTTATCGCTTCAATTGACCCTTCATATTTCATAATTCCATTTTTCAATCGTTCCAACTTTCGTTTTATCGCTCTAATTGAACCTTAAACTGAAACAAATGAAGTATGAAATATGTTAACGCTCTATAAAGAAGCACTCCTCGCCAAACCCTTCCTTTCCCTTCCCTTGCCGTTCACAGATTATCTACATTATAAACATATCTTTACGTTCATTTATTTCGCTTTATTTTAAAATGTATATAAGTTATTGGTGGGGTTTACAGTGTGTGGAAAAAGCATTGATTTCCAGCATTAGTAGAAGTTAAAACCGCACGCTAGTCTCCAAATTTAATGGTATTTTGTAAAATACCTGCTGACCCCTCTTCCTCCTGCTGCTTCTACTTGAGGGGAAAAGAAGAGGGGAATAGAAGGAAATATATATTGCTATTTATTCTGCTCTTCCTGATATTCTTGAGTAGATAAGAAGAAATGAAAGAGGAAAGTAAACTGAAACGAAAGAAAAACAAATTAAGGAAGGAAAAAAAGGAACATAAAATAAGTTTTCTTTTAGTATATTAATTTTTCAAAGAAAAAAAATACATTACTCTTTTCCTTCCTCTGTTTCTTCTACCCTGAGAGAATGAAGACACAAAACAAGAACAAAAACATAATATAAAGACGAAGAAATAAAACCATTTTAACGATTTTGTCTAATTCTATTTCTTCTGCACAGAATAGCAGAGAGCCAAATAGAAATAAATCAATAAGAAATAGAATATAAAGGAAAAAAAAAAGAAGAATGAAAGAAATGAATCAATAACAAGAGTAAAGACTAGAGATAACGTAATAAGAGAAATACACAAACAAAGAAAAAATTATAAAAGGTCTTTCTTCTTTATAAATTAAGAAATCTGTACATTTTTACCCCTTCCTCTTCCTCTGTTTCTTATAATTACAATAGAAGGAAAAAATGAACGAATAAAATAAAATTAATAGAGGTAAACATCAGCTGAAGTAGAGAGGAATGCTAAGTGCAAGATTAGAGCAGTATGTGAATATTCCTGCAAAACTTGGAAAACTGCTACAGAAACGTATGCAAGTTCATACTAAGAGTGTCTATCTCATGTTCAAGTTTAGCAAGATGATAAACGCTCTGGTTAACATGAAAAAGTATGCTCGAAAAAACGAGTGGAAATGTGTATCAAAATCCTTGAACACGTTGAAAATTATCCTACTTTGTATCAAATGTGATAATTGTGGTGAATTTTTTTAATCCAATTAGACCTGGACTCTGAAGTGCCAATTCATGCACTGGAAGAGTTCCACTGCCTCAAGACAGAGAGAAGCACGGTTGAGCGAGTCTACGCAATGATACTGCCTGAATGGTGCATGTGGATTGAGTGCCTGAAGGCCAGGCTGCTAATCAGGAGGTTTTGGTAACATTTTGGAAGCGAATGAGAAGAAAATTGTGATGGATTCTTCACCAAGACAATACACCGGTCTCAAAGCGCTGTAAAAAAACCTTTTTGGGGAAACACAAGCTTTCCGTGTTGGGACACCTACCATACTCGCCTGATCTGCATATATAAGGAACCCATTTTGAGTCGATAGATGCAGTGAAGGCATAAACAACGGGAGTTCTTAAGAAGCTAACAGAAAAAAAAAAAAACTTCCAGTCGTGGAAGATTCGCATAGGGCAATGTTGGAATCGGCTAGGGGAGAGTTTGAAGATTATAATATTGAATATGTACAATCTGTTCAATAAATTTTTGAGCATAAATCCGGTTATTTGTATTAAATCTTTTACTTAAAAGGAAAGATGGCAAACTGTAAAGAAGGTATATACTTTGTTGTGTATTGGTCGGTGTCCCGGAACTTTTTGATAGTGCCTATATTGTTAGTTTTAGAGGCAAGAGTGACAATAATTTTGTAGCTTCGAACAGCACAGAGGGAGAAACTTGCATCCATCAGTGCGCTCCGTTTACGGTTCCAGTTTATTAAAAGTGGAAGAAAATCAACATTTCAAATGAAGTAGGTTGGAAGACGCCCTTCAGAATCTAATAGCTTCGCGATTAAAAATTCTTCCCCACTCTGCCACATGTGTTACTTTTAAATAAGGCTTCCAAAATTAATTGACTTTGTCATCCTGTTAATTGCGTCTGAGCTGCAACGCCAGCTCGACAATTAATAAAAGGTCTTTACAATTGTGGCCAGATTTTATACGGCATAAGCATAAAGACTGAGTCTAAATGTACGAATGCATCTCTAATTCCTGTCCCTACTAACAGGTGGCAGAGAAATAATCACTGCCATGTAAAGAGACTGTCAAAGTGTCACCATGATCGCATTTAAATATTGGTAGATACTCTTAAAATTCCACAAAAATCGCTTGGAAATATGAAAAAATTCACATAAAATTAAAATTTATATTCTTATTTTCAGAAAACGCGTAATTTAATACATCGAACCTTCATTTATTAAAATACTAATGGAAGTTTCGATCACTGACAAAATGCAGGATAGTTCGTAGTTTCTTTCTGTCTATAAAAATGCATTTTTCTTGAGACCAACATGCTTTCGAACACTTTGCATCAACAATACAACTATATTTCTACCAGTCAGACCAGTCTCACGGCAGTATACATTACTCGCAAAGATTATTAGACAGCTGGTCAATTAGTAACGCATTTTTGTGTGTAAACGTTATTTCAAATTATTATCTTTGTGTAAATGCGGAATTTATCCTGAACTTTCCTTATCAATTGCCTGCTTCCAGAATTGTAATTAAATATTTTGCACAAATTTAAATCTACTGGTTCGGTACAAAAGAAAAAAGGTAAACAAAACCGTGTATTTTCAAGATAGTAAAAACCAAGTTAAAACAACAAAAGTGACTCCCGAAATCAGCACAAGAGGGGAATTTCGGAATGTAAAGTACACTTCAGCAATGAAATTAGGAATATTACGGTGATCAAACTTGATAGTGTCAATCAGAATGTGTTTCCCTGATACAAAATCTGTTTAGCAATTCCAGCATCTTCTATAAAATTGTAGACACATTTTAAGAAGCGAAGGAGAGATACGGGTGCCGCCGCTGTGGCACACTTATTAGCCGAGAAGTAAAATATTGCGACAGCGGATAAGATTTACATCAAAACCCAAACATTTTCAAAATTCTATTTAAAAATTAGCAGCACCTATCTGTATTTCACAACGACCTCTCTTGCGGTTCTTTTGCTTGTACCAAAATGAACTTTTCCGTGGCTATTATACAACATAACAATATTCGGGTTTCAGAATTTGGTAGGTTCATAAAACTGAATAGATAAAAAGCACAGTAACATACCTGCGTTATAGTGCACCCGTTAGTTCTTCATGGAGTAATCTGAAATAAAAAAATATATGTATTACTATTCACATAATGTCCAATGTCAATATTTTTCTAATTATATTAAAAATATATTAGTGTTATTCATTACTCTATATGTAATGATAATATTCTGATGTTTTCTTTTAATATTCTTTGTATAATCTTTTTAAGAAAAATAGGAAGGATAGATGTAGGGGAGCAAATGACACGTTCATATGAAAGAAAACAAAAAGAAATCATTTCATTGCATTAAGATAAAATATTTTGTTAATGACGCAGAATTAAGGACAATAACCAGCCTACAAGTAACAACTTCTTAACTGTAGAAATGAACCTTTGGAAGATGTAGCAAGTACAATGAGGGTGTTTAAAGTTTGAAATTTGGATTAAAAAAAGAATGTTTTTTTTTAAATGGAAGAGGGGGGACAATGGATAGAATACCAAAGAAAAGGAATGGAATTTTTGAGAGCTGAGGAGGAAAACAAGCGAACAATGGATATATGGCATGAAAAGAATATCGCTAACAAAAGACTAACGAAGAACAAGACAATATACGAATAGGAGAGTTCGTTGCGAAAAAGTAAATATTTGTGCCGCTAGAGCGATTTTT
The DNA here is from genome assembly GCA_030762175.1 of Metallyticus violacea. NCBI lineage: Eukaryota > Metazoa > Arthropoda > Insecta > Mantodea > Metallyticidae > Metallyticus > Metallyticus violacea. Next base: position 21,397,280 of record CM060837.1, on the reverse strand, counting down.
AAAAGTTTTGTTTCAGGTAACCCCCTTTTAATAATCTAATTTTACTGATTTTGAAGAACTATTTTATTACTTTATTTCAATGGCATATACCGAGCTTCCTTTAATAAAATTAAAACTGAGGCCGCCAGAGCGATTTTTAAATTTAACTTTTATCCCTACTCGGTTTTTGAGAATTTACCCCGCTCCAAAGACCCAATTGCACTCATTTTCAGAAACTATTTTTATTAATTTATTTTAATGAAATATACCGAGTTTCATCAACAAAACCAAAAACATGTAGCCGTTTAGAACGTTTTTTATTTTTTAAAACTTTTTCGCTTTAGGTTAGCCCCTACCCTCAATGGTCCAATTTTGTTGGTTAACGAACTCCACGAATCGTTTGTTAATTAATGGTTATATGCCGAGTTTCGTTGAGAAAAGAGCATAATTGCGGCCGCTAGAGAGGTTATATACACAGCATAGTTTCTGTTTAGCTCCCAGAAGGTATGTTTATATAATTTTCAAGCAATTATCTATTCAACAGGCGATAGTTCTCCACCTCTAGCGAGCTAACCGTCGTTTATAATAAAAAACATTCCATTTCTTGCTGTAATTTCAGTACAACCTTGCACAGTCTCTCAAACCAACAATGCTGCGAACGCAGCCCATTGTTGACTACAGTGCTAGGCTTGGTGGATGAATCCCGCTTTTAACAATATTATCGTCGACAAAGGCTAATTTCATATAATAGCGTTGATAATACGAATTCCTAACTTCATGTTTTAAAGAAGAAACCACAGGTAAAGCGTGCAAATACCTTACTCAGGCTGCGAATCAAAATGATGCTGTTTCTGCGGGAAAATTGACCACTGCATATAAAGCCGGTAGATGAACTATGTGAAACATCAGGAATTTTGTGGGTTCGCCTCACACTAGACCGCAGTCACCATGGCGACAGAATGTGACGACTTGATGACGACACGTTTTAAATACTGTTTGCATCGCGTCCACTCGGCATTACAGTTCCCAAGTAATGCTCTCCATCAACAGATCTGCTAAATTCATGCGATTTAGAAGGAACGCAGTTTACAAATGTTGCACATATAGCTATAATAATGCAAGTGGAGATTGTGTTATTTAAAAGTTCATAATATCTGTTGAATAGCGTTGTATCACGTCATGTATTTAAATATTATTTTATGTATGCAAATAAGATACTATAACTGATTGTTAGTTTAGTACAGATAATTTTAATGTAGTGTGTTACAGTTCAGAAATTTCTTACTTATGACGGCCAATATGGGCAGCATTTAGAACATAAAATTAATGCGGTCAATATGTAAAATCCAAGAATAAAAAATATTGACATCTAAGGGTTAATATTATTATTTTTTATTTATTTTATTTATGAACGTTCTTTAACATCTCAGGTCATCAACGTCCCATTCTATTCAGGGCGTAAAACGGCCGATTAAATTTGCTCAGAGGCCTCTCTTTCAGGCTTGAGGTTCTTTTTCGTGCCGTAAATGTACGACACGGGACCCACGGCTTTACTTCCCTTCCGAAGGAAGTCATACTTAGGATTTTTATGCCCGAAAAAAATCCATCGGTCCTGGCCGGGTTTGTACCCGCGATCTTGGGTTTAGGAGGCAGGTATACCTACCACTATACCATCAGGAATGAGTGAATGAATAGTGTTTAACGCCCGTTTTTGCTACTGAGGCACTACAGGCGGTGGACACTGATGATACATGAAATGAAATGATATATTGGGAAAGGATTTATTTTAAAAGGAAGGAATCGTTCCAGGCCTAAGTTTAGGGTATCTCCTCGGCTTTTGTCATTTATGAGGACTGAGGAAGACCTGGAAAAAATCTCAGTCAGGGAGGATGGTCTGGCGGGACTCGAATCCCAGACCTCCCGTTTACAAGTTCGCGCCTTAACGACCTTGGCCACCTGTGGCGGTACACACCACCGGGACCGACAGTATTGTGAAAAGTAATTTACAATGCAGTATGACCATATGACAAGTAGATTTTTAAGTACTAAAATTCCTTTATTTATTAATTTTTTTTTTTTACTCGGATTATATTTTTTCCTTAATCAAACTATATATTACTACAAAGATATAGTTGCTGCCTATAGCATTGTATATGCCAAGAGGATTTAAACCAAAAATATGTTTCACTGCAGATATCTGTTTATTTATTTCCGGGAAATTGATCTGTGTTGCAAATAATTGCACCATACAAGTAAAATGCACTAATTTTATATAAGTACACGTTTAACACATTAAAAATTAATCATATAATTTCGTTTTGAATGTAACGAAGAGTAAATAAGCTGTACTACAATGGATGCTTAATAAAAAAATAGACATAATATTTTTACAACCATAAATCTTCACGCTGAAATGAAAATTTATTACCTGTTTGATTGGATACTAATTTCCGGTTCCTGCATATTGTGAGAGATGTGCAAATTAAGACATGTTCAGTACAAAAGAGGTGACACACGACGAATAATACGCTGCTCTAAAATTCTGTTTTTGTCTCAGCAAAATTTCAGCAGAAGCGTATGCCACGTTACAGGAGACAGAGCTTGATCTTCCCACAGATCGAAGATGGTTTAATATGCTTATAGAGGAGAAGCAATCAAATTCAAAGGAAGGTGCACCAGTTTGAGTTCTGACGGAAGAACACCGCTGTCGTTGTCAAATGACATTAAGAACACTATTGTGAAAATTGAACTGGATGCTACCCACAAGTTGGTAACTGAAATGTTGCACGTGAGAAGTGTTTGTGCCAGGTGGGTTCCAAACTTCTTTTTTTTTTTTTCCTGCACTTTGTTTGAAATTAGGCTTCCTGACTGTTTGTCAGTGGAAAGTTCACTTTCATGTAAACTGTTCAGTTACAACTGTTTTGTGGCAATGAATAAACTGGACGCATTATTAAAGACTCCATTTTCGCTTCTAAGTTTAACTGTTAAGTTGGAAGTGAAATGATTTGGACCTCATCAAGGGAAAACTATAGGGGCTTACTCAGCAAAAAGGACAAAAAAGTTTTTTTTTTTTTTTTTTTATGATTTAAAATAACATCTTGGCTAACAGGCGTGAAGTAAGAAACATATATTGTCTATAGGAGTGAGAACAGAAAAGAAATAGAAAGGGCAAATTTAGCGATCTTGAACAGCTGATTTAGACGTGTTTCATATAAACCAGAAGTTTATAGTACAAACTTCCGATGGCGCTGTAGACCGTCCTCCATGCCATTTGGGTATGCTCCTGGCCCATCCTTCTATAGGGAACACAAGCCGCCACTGCAGGTTCAGTAACCAATGGGGTCTACTTTAAGAGGACGAGTAAAGATATGTAATAAAAAAAAATATGGTCCTTTTTATTAACAATCTTCGACTAAATCCTATGCCCCTGGGTTCACTATCTGAAATCGCTTGTCTAATATCTCTCTAAGTATACAAGCAGCAAATATTTCGGTGTTGCTCATTAACGTTCTGTGTATCTAATTTGCAATATTCTATATGTAGTAACTTCCATATTGCCTGCATGTTTAGTAAGGTGACAAGCTTGCATTACTTTTCATAATTTTCACTTGCATTTTTTCTAAGTTCAAAATCAAGGATTCAAGTAGGGGTTAAGAGCTGACACGTTGAAGAAACTCAAAGGAAATTGTATGCTTCTTCTTCCTTTCATTAGCTCTTACAGACCGTGGTGAGCCCTTGCCTGCCGTAGTCATAGAGGGCAGTATTGCAGAGGGGCATGTGATTAACAAGCTGGTATCCAACCGGTAGCCTATGACGAGGTTCCCTGAATAAAAGAACACCATCTTTCTATCAGGCAGCTCCCCAATTATCCTCACGTGGCTGGTTGAACCCAGGTCCAGACCGCCCTAAGTAGGTATATGGAATAAAACCCAGGGCTCCCGACCAGCAGTCAGCAACGCTAACCACTATAAAGGAAGAGGCAGTCAAAATGTTAGTTACACATTTAAATTATCCAATGGGCTATGAGTGTACTAGAGATATAAACCGAAATGAAATAAAGTTTAACATTCACACAACCGTTCAATTGTTATAAAATAATAATACATTGGAATACATTCTTCTTTCTTGGATTAAATAAAACCAGGTTATTTATTACTTATTTAAACACATGAACGTCCCTTATATATGAAATACGTAAGTAGAAACTTTTATATATATATGTATATATATATATATATAACCATTGATCGTATGTCAATTGTTCGAAAAGATGAAAATCATATATTTTCAGTTTTAGAAGTACAAGCAGTGGCGGCTCGTGGTCCTCTTGTAGAAGGGTGGACCAGGGACATTACTACATGACCCAAATGTCATGGGAGAAGGCATTATGACGTACTCCTCCCCGACAAACTGCAGTCACATTGTACGTCTGGTTTATACAGAACTCTTCCAATTCAGTTGTTAAAGTACGCCTTAAGCCTTCTGTAGTGAAATCAGAAACAGCAATGAATGTTATGTAACTTTCAACCGACCCCCACCGATGTATCGTAATATCACAACAAATTGTGACATGAATGTGATATCTGTTGTTTGGTTGGCGTGAACAGAAACAAAATTAGCCGTTTCTATTTCTTTTCTGACCTCTTCGCTATAGACAAGATACATTTCTCACTTCACACGCTGTCAGCCAAGATGTTTTTTCAAACAATACAAAAAAAAAACTTGCTGAGTAAGCTCCTATAGCTTTGGGTTGATGAAGGTTTCAGCTGCAACTTAAGAGTTAAACTAGACGCGCAAATGAAGTTTACTTTATTCATCGCCATAAAATAGTTACGCTGTTAACACTATAAAATCAACTTTCGCTGAGAAACAGTGAGGAAGGCACCCAATTTCAAACAAAGTGAGAAAACAACCTCTAGTCAGTTATGCGTGGTGTCAGTAAGCTCTCAAAATTTGGTTTCTAACAAAAGAGAGAATACCGAGCGCCGGCCATGGGCCGTCTTACTGCTGGCCCAAGAGAACGCAGGAATAAGCAGGAGAAAGGCTAACTCACCTTGGAGGATGACAAATATATGTTCTTGAAAAATTGCTGGCCCATGAAGGTATAAGTTTAAAGATTAACATATTCCGGGCTGGCGCATGAGCCTCCCTCGCTGACGGAGGTCCCGCATGCTGCCGCTACTACAGTAGAGGGAAAATGCGCTTATTGCGTACGATACAATTAAGAACTAATCGGTTATACGTCGCTGTTTTCATGCATTGTTTTAAAAGTTCACCAGAAGTAGAGAAAATGGTAAATAATAATGGGGCGGGGGCCGGGTACATCTGGCTCTTATTGACGGGCCACTTGGGTAAAAGTAATTATTTTCACACATTTGCAAATAGCATTTAATTACAAAGTGATTTATTAGGTATCTACTGTTAAAGTTGTGTTTTTAACAACCGCTGTCTATAAAATGGCCCCAGCCATGCATATTTCACAGTATATCTTAAGGCAAAAGAGAACTGACCACGTGATCACCAGCGTCATTAGAGCTTTCCCTAGCGGCCGCAATATTGTAAAACCTCCCGGTCATTTAAGTAAGGTAAATAAAAACTCTAAAGCACGTCCATTTAAAAAAAAAAAAGTAGCCGTATGTTATTGACATCTTTGTTCCACTCCCTGGCTCTGACTACATGTGAAATCACGTCCCTCTTACCACGGATATTGTGATATTAACATCGCTTGAGGATGTGGAGAGGTTCCCTCTTGAAAAACAGATGGGACATGATGCACATGTACGCCAATAATGCATAACTTCAACAACGGGCAAGGCTGCCCCGTATTGAATGACACTGAGAAGAGCTGCCTCGCCCTGCAAAGGGAAAACGACCGGCTGACTCACATAGAAATATAACCCAGTCTGGTCACAAAACAAATGACTGCCTTACTTCCTTGAAAACAATTGAATGTCTGTTGTTTTAACTTTTCTTGAACAAATGAAGGGAAATAACAGCTGAAGGACAATCTCTAAAGACGTTAGTAAAACTGTTATTGCTCTCGCAGATGCAGTATTGCCAACAGAACAACAATTAACCAAGAAATTTATGAATTCTGCTAAAAAATAACAGAGGTTATGTTAAGTTAAAATAATAACAATAATAGTTAATTTTAAGGAAAGAAGATGTACAAACATAGGTTGGTGTTTTCCTCTGAATCATCAAGCATTACAATTTTATTTCAATTTACAGAGTGTAAGCAACATATCAAGTTAGCTTTTGGCTGTCTCAAAAATTACTCTAGCCTACAATATGGATGATTAATTAATATTTTGTATAATCTGTTTCTAAATTTGATTCCTTCGTGTTCCCGATTTCTTCTGGCAAACAATTTGAGTTCCTTCTTTGGTACAGTTGTTTCTACCTCTTATAAAATATTTGTGTACAGTTATTTACTCTTTGGAAAAAAATGTTCAATTGCTAATAAAGCTGTTTAGAATTTGATGTTGATACTTCATAAATTGTTAAATAAGTAAATGAACAGTTACCTGCAAGATTCCCTATTGCCTCAGACCCAATATGTCTTACTACCTACTAAACATATTTGTAAGCATGCTAGTAATTTTCCATTTGGTTTCATTTGATATATTTTTGCCTACATAGATAAGCATAACAGTGATACAGCTGGACTTCATTGAAATCCACTGCATGTTGTTGAAGCGAGCACAATTTTTGCGTCGCGAAATTTAGAAGACATTTTTTGTACTTTAATCATAATAGTGCTACATTAATACTACTACTACTACTACTACTACTACTACTACTACTACTACTACTACTACTAATACTACTACTACTACTACTACTACTACTACTACTATTACTACTACTATTACTACTACTACTACTACTACTACTACTACTACTACTACTACTACTAATAATAATAATAATAATAATAATAATAATAATAATAATAAGTGCTTTGATATATTTTTGACAAAAACTAACACATGAAAGCAGTGGCGACTCGCGGCCCCTGTAGAAGGGTGGGCCAGAAGGGTGCTAATGACGTGGGGGAAGGTCTCTTTTATCAAGACTTATACTCCTCTCCGACATTCTTTCATAACTGCAGCGCCATCGTACGTTCTTACTATAAACTTCGGGTTTATATGCAACTCTTCTAATTCAGCCTTTAGTCTTCTGCAGTAAATTCAGAAACAGCAATGATTAGTATGAATCATTCAACCGGTTTACCCCCACTGATGTATCGTAATATCACAACAAATTGTGACATGAATGTAATGTCTGTCGTTTCGTCGGCCTACACAGAAACGAAATTTGCCCTTTCTATTTATTTTCTAATCTTATTCATATAGACAAGATACTTTCTTACTTCACACGCTGTTTTACAAACCATTAAAAAAAATAGATACGAAAATGGAGTCTTCAATAAAACGTCCACTTTATTCATTGTCACAAAACAGACACACTTTTTGTAACTTAACAGTTAACACTGTCTAACTCAACTTTTCACTGACAAACAGTAAGGAAGGTACATAATTTCAAACAAAGTGCGAAGAACAATCCCTAGTCCGTTAAGCGTGGTGTCAGTAACTCGTCAACAACAGGTTCCTGAGAAAAGAGAAAATACCGAGTGCCGGTCATGGGCCGTCTTCCTGCTGGTCCAAGAGAACATGAAAATAAACAGGATAAAGGTTAATTCATGTTCGAGGAAGACAAATGTAAGTCCTTGTAAATCTTTAAAGGTATACGTTTAAAGCGGAAAATTTTCCGGGCTGATCCCATGAGCTTCCCTCGCTAACGGAGGAACCGCATGCTACCGCTACTACAGTAGAGAGGAAATGCGCTTATTGCGTAAGACACAGTTAAGAACTAATCGGTTATACATCGCTGTGTTCATGCATTTTTCGTTTGAAAAGTTTGACCACTAGAAGAGAAAATGGTAAATAATTATGACAATTTCTTTGGAGAGGCCGGGCCCATCTGGCTCTCATTGACGGGCCGCCCCGGCTCTAAAGCAATATCTACGAGCTGCTATCAAGGAGAAACGTTTCGAAAAGTTGAGACAAACTCAGAACAAAACTTCAAGCTGTTCTCATAACTGAAAGAAAAACCTTCAAGGAAGGACATTTTCATCACATTATGAAGCCATGGAAGTTGTAATTCGAGTGATATGCACAGGATGGACAACCTTCCCTACAAGAAGCTGTAGAAATTTTAACACTGCTGGCTTCAAAACTTTTCTACCTTCTAAAGATCTGGACTGAGCGAATATTTCATTAATATATAAAAAAAATTAACAACTTTAAATTAACCTAAAGTTGCTAAATAAACCTGCCTTAGGATTCCCCACCAAAAATGACGTAACAAAGTTTAAAATATTTAAAGTAGCTATCTAAGTTCAAATAATTATATATTTTTTACATTTAAAACATTAAACTCAAAAATAAATACGTTAATAATGCAATAGCATAGTTCCCTATCATTAGTAAAGTAATAGACTTTTAAGATTGACGCCTAAGGCCTGTTCCGGATGCTGACCATATGAACTATTTGAATTTAGTTATTCTTAGCGTCTATAGATGTCAGAAGGACGGGTATTTAAAGCTCGAACTTAAATAGTAAGTTAATAATGCAATAGTTCTCTAATCTGTTTAACTGGCATTTTCTATGCATTTCCCACATTTTAAAATAAACCAGACAAAGAGAATTGTTTTTTTATTGTTATTGAAATATTTTATATAGTGACAGAGATCCATGTGGGCTTAAGTTACACCGACAGGATAGTTCCAATATTTTAAACAAAACTATGCACACTTCTCACTGAAGTTTAAATAAAGAGCTTGCTTTGGATAACACAAGAGCTTTGAAGTCACAAACCATAAAAGTTGAAAGTGATCTAAGATTTTATTTAAATTTCGTCACCTGGCCCTCATGTCCGTGTCCATTTCTTCTCCTAATGGAATCTGTTTCCTGTCACTAAATATCTAAACACACGACTCATTTCAAAAAACAAGTTCTAATCCACGCTGGCCACAGTTCGTAGCTAAGTTGTAGATACAATTACACTACAATCATTAAATAAAAAAAACTGAAAATCCACCTTTAGAGAAAAGTTCTGGTGAACTCCTTGCAAGATTTCGGAAACTCTCCAGGTTTGGTGAACCGCCGCGGATGGCAGAGGTCGTTAAAGCGCGGATTCGTGAGGGCAGGTCTGGGATTCGAATCCCACCAGTACCGTCCTCCCTGACGAGGTTTCTTCCAGGTTTTCCTAAGTCCTCATAAATGGCAAATGCCGGGGAAGTACCTTAAGCTTAGGCCTGTAAGGCTTCCTTAAAAATATCCTTTCCCAATTTATCATTTCATCTCATGTATCATCAGTGTCTACCGCCTGTGGTGTCTCAATAGTAAAAACGGCGTAAACACTACCTCAAAAAAAAAAAAAGTTTGTGAACCACTATTTGTGAAACACAAAAAGATTGTTGAAAAATGAGCATCTTAGGAAAAAAGTCAGGGGTGAGTATAAAGCCAAGCCTACCTAGTATTTGGAAAAGGGGCATATATAATCTTCAGGAAAATTACTTTAAAGGTTATATCAACTTTAGTATTAAAGACCATACTAATCTCTAGATACTTATTAGGCATGATGCAGTGATATATAACAATGAGCTTCATTGTTAAATCATTGATAATACCATATAATTTTGCGTCCTACGAACGCTTACAGTGCAGAAATACCCAACTTGTTCCTACAAATGGCCATACAAGTTTTTATTTAGACTCCTTGAATATCTTTGGGAAGAAAATTCGTATGTTAATATACCTTCTTATGTGCTCAGTTTTATTAAAAACATGCTTTCGGGCTGCTACCTTCATTTGTTCCACATTAATGCTATTAAGAAGCTTCTTCCTTCATTTTTTTTTATCCTACTTCTGTCTGGCATTTAATCTATACATTATCAAGCTGCAGTACAGCCAATAGCTTAAAACTAAATTCATCTAAATTTGTAGCAAAGTTGTGAAAGATCTTAAGAGATAATATAATACTTTTTACTTGAGGAATGTTTGCTCACAATTTTTATTTCATCATAAACGCAGGTATGTACTTTCTTTAAGTATAAACTTCAGCATGAAATAAATAGCCCTTTGAAATGCACGCTGTCGATTTTTGCATCTCGCCTGTTTTAAGAATAAAAATCGAAACCGATAAGGAGGGATAATGGGAGAAGCAACTGCTAACCAAGACGGATGTAGAGCAATGAATGTCATGTTGTTCCCGAGCATGTGGCCAAGAGCTGAACCATTTCGCTAGGGTCACAGAGGGATATTCGCCGGTCCGCCAATCCCACGCGCTCTGGGTGGAGCCAGCCTGTTGGTGGGGAGAACTATTTCACGCTCGCGGAAGTAAACCCGCTCGCTTCTAAAGACGCCTCATTGGCGCGTGCGCCGTGCGCAGCACAAGAATCGTCCGGAGAGGTGGAGAGGGAGGGCAAAGACTTCCCAATGGTGTAGCTGTAGGGAATTCTCTGCGTGTATGTGTGTGTGCACACGTGCGTGAGGGTGTGCGACACATCGAGACACGCGTTGTAAACTACGGAGACATGACGAGGAAAAGTCGGCTATAACCAGAGACTCCTGGTGGTTGCGGTGAGAGAGCTAGCGCGCCGTTTTTCTTAGCGTCCTTACTGGAAATTGTCGCGTGTGAGTGAAGTGCTGCATCGATTTGGGAAGAACGAGTGAAAACCCTTTTCGTATCTCTCAGAAACTCCACAAAATACGGCGAGGTACCCCATGAACTGTGCAGTGCAGTGTGCATGCTCGTGTGATTGCGAAAACCACGCAGACAGAACAGCTGTGAGATTGGCAACAGGGCAGTAGAAGGAGGTTGCACAAATGATTGAGTTTTACAATCACAACAACAATAACAACAACAGCTACGATAAAATGGTGCAAGATACAGACTTACAACCGTGCAATGGAAGATCAGGTGAGGAATCTGCCATTCCAATCTTGTTTGTGTCATTTCATCCCATTTACAATGTAACAATGACAAAGGCGCAGCAGAAACGCCTTTAGTACGGTTTGTTATTCTAAAAGCAGTCAACAAATTATTTTGTTGTCATAGTAATAAAACAATTGAAGTGCTGCAAAATGATATGCAGAAATGTGTTCTGTTTCAGATATTATTAAAATACGAGCATAATAAATCTTCTTAAAATTAAGATATTAGAACCTTCGCTCAATAATCTTCACAATTTTAGTTCAAATTGTGCGTTACTTTAAACAAATTCTGTAAATTACGTACAGAAACCAGCAGGATGAAAATTTGAGATACGTAATTACCTGCTTTGAAATTGTTTTTGGTATGGATTTTTTTGTATCAACCACAATTATAAATAGTCTTTATTGTAGGTCAAATCGTTAATATTAGCATAAAATTGCCGTAATAAAAGTACGTCATTAAAATGGTACCATTGCTAATATATTGTCATCAATTGAATATTATATTTCAAAAATATATATTAAAGAAACACTTTATACATTACTGAAAACAGAACCTATCATTTGTCTTCATTGCAGACCCATAATTGTCCAATCAATAAAAAATTAATAAGTTGAATATTAGCTATCACATATCTCAGCAGAATTTGATAAAAATTCTGACCTGAAATATATGCAAGCACTAAAGTTTCTGAAACACTTTAATATTTTTACCGTTCATACAATAAATCCTACTTTTCCTGATAAGTATCATAAGATTTTCTCTGTATTAGTCATAATTCATTATTTTCAGCTTGGGGTAGCATTTCTGGCATAAATCAATCTTCGCTAACAATCACAACAATCGACAAACGAACTAAATGACGTCATAAGTATAATAAACGTGGCTAACGGGAGAGATTATTTCGTTAGCCACGTAGGCATTGCTTTTAGAGCAATTAATTAGAAAATCGATATTAACATTTTTATTTTATTAATATCCTTTTATAATTCCGATAACATTCGTTGCTTAAACATTTACTCATGTAACAAGCATAACATTATAAAGCAATATAGTTTTTTATTCTACTTATCGCTAATGTTGGTAGGCCCCTAAAGCGGATTTAAACACACGGACTGGTTGCTAGAGGTAAAACTATTGCTGTTATCGGCGGTAACTATATAAGAATGGTGCAATAATACATATTCCTTTGAAAGTATAACACATTAACTAAATATCTACAAAGTTGCTATTTGCCTACTGGCTTACAATGAAACAGAAGTCAAGCCCCTTAAAAGTTAATTTTATATTTTCACTGCAAGGAAAGATTGCAATGTATGCAAATCCATGATTGTACAATAAACAATATAGACTATTTCCAATAAGTATGGAACAAAATCAGGGGAATAAATAACTTTTTCTTGATCTGCATGCATAGCATAACACAACGGGAATTATTACGCTTAAATATATCAGAACATTTCTTACGAATGTAAGATCGTGATTTGGATATAAGAAAGTGACATATTTGCTGAAATCCCTGAACAGCACTCAGAAACAACTGCGACAAATGTTTCCATTGCCGCGTTAAGAGGAACTGTCTAACCTTAGGTCGAATTTTTAGTTATGGTACCTTTCTTATATTCCAGAAATGTCTTTCCTAATCTGGAAATTGCCTGCATAATAATTAAAAAAAGAAAGCTTTAAATTGGTTTATGAGCGCTGGCTAAGTGCACAGAATTAGAATAAAGTTTATTATAGACAAATGACTTTTTCCTTGTTAGCGTAAGACCTTTTCGACAGCGTTTTACAAATGTTCCAAATGCTTACCTACATTTTGTTCACATGTAAGCGTTTGTAATTATCTACTATGGACACTTTGGTCTCGAAAGCAATGAAAAAATAGTATTAATTAACTGGTCGCTTTTGTTCTGTGTTTCGAATTATTCTATAGAAGAAAATGTGATTTACTTAAACTTATTTATATAAGATTTATACGGTCAGCACCGTGACCCAAGTGGTAATAAACATATTTTATTTTATTCATAGATAACACCCTTTAGCGGCATGAAACTTTGAAACAATTGCTATATAAATACATAATTTTTATTACTTCCATTATATAAATGTTTAAATTTAAATATATTATCTAATGGGTGTAGAAGTTGTTTATAAAAATTAAAATTGCTAACTTTATGCAATTTATATAATTTATTAAGTAAAAAAGGCGTGCTATTTCTGGCATTATTAATAAAGTTATATACAGTAGGTATTAAACAATTCAAGATTTTAGTAATATCGCGTAATGTTTAGATTACCTAATTTAGATATTTTTTTGTCTAGCTGCGCGGAAAAACAGTAAACATTTACTTAAAAATATAACTATTGCCATACTTAAGACTTAAATAAAAATATTTTAAAAAATAGTTGCAGTTTATTTACGCAAGTATGTGTGAGTACATTTTACGCAATTATTTTGTTGCAAAATGCAGATTTTTCTACCAATTAAAAACTTTTATTTTATATAGCTGAAACATTTATTGTACCATCATCTTTTAGCATTAAAAGTGTAACATTTTATGCATGGATGTTCGCAAAAGTAGGGCGCCAGGCCTATTATTCTATATTTATTTTTATTTAATGTAAGTTTGACTCTGTTGGTTTTCTCGTGACGTCTGTATTTTGGACATGAATAAAATGAATTAATATTGGCGCTAAAGAGCTCGGAGTCCTTGGCGCTTAAAGCTATCTGGTATTCACCGTCTCAGAAGGATAAACTCGAAATAAACCTTACCCAAGCAAACGACCTTACAGGGATTTGAACTTACGGCCTCCAGTTTAGTAGTCGCGAAAGCTACCACATACCACGGAAAAGATCTGATATACTATATTGTATCATGCAGCGGTTCAATAATTTTAAATAATTAAAACAATACGTTTTATGCTTTGGTTTTCGTAACTACATAACGCAGTGTCGTTTGTCTATTGTTTGAACAACTGAAAGTTGTTTTCGTATAATTTTCAGTTTTTAATACGTACAATTGATTTTGTTATGATTTACTTTCTAAAAATGATTCATTAATACTGCTTCGCAGTAATATTTTGTGCCACAGTTGACACATCGCAAAAACATAAACAATGCTACTGAGTTTCGATAACCTTAAACGCTTCTATGCCTTTCCATAAATTAAAGTGTGTACTTAATCATAATAGTGTGTGTATTTTTTAAATAAACGTAATACATTTTAAGAACTTGATAGTTTCTCGTTTACCAATGAATATGAAAATTAATTTTATTTGTAAAGTCTTTAATTTAGACACTTTTTAATTTATCGCGGAATACAGGAAATATTTATTTTACTTAAAACAGAGAGTTTAACATTATTTACAGCTGACCATTGTGGTGTCATATAAATGCTTCGGTATAAGGGGAAAAGAATATTATCGCTGAAATATGCTTATCAGTAAATAACAAATACAGCAAGTGAACCAGGTGATTATTATTATTATTATTATTATTATTATTATTATTATTATTATTATTATTATTATTATTATTATTATTATTCCCGCCGTATTAGCCTTGAGAGGTCGAATTTTTTCTTGAGGTTCGTAATCAAACAGCTGTTTAGAAATTCTGATTGTCCATTGTTCTTAAATGGTATGAATACCGGTTTATGTTATTTTCTACTATTTATATTTCTCTTTCCTGATGTTTTCATTTCGAATTCTTTCTACACTTGTACAGATTACTGAATATTTTCTCGTGATGTATATTTTCTTTAAAGATCGTTATACCTGTATAGAAACTGAAGTATTGCCATTAATGAAACTTCTGTTTTCTGTTTCAAGCATATGGCCATGTGGCGTATTATATAAATCCTAAATATTTCAAATGTCTTCTCTGTTCATGTTAAATGTTTTAATAAGCTATATTACAATTAATTAATTAAATAATAATTTTAATTAATTGGATATTTGCATAATTGTTAGAAAATAATAAAGTATTTATACTTTTATACGTATGAAAGTGTCACATTTATAATATTGTATAATTTTATATTTTCCAGAAAATTATCCATTTTGATGTAATACTTTAATTTAAAATGCTATAACACCAGATTGTGAGATTTCCCTAGGATACAAGAAAACCTCCCCACATATTATTCCTTTAAGTATGATAAACAGAAAAACTCTAATAAAATATTTTCTTCTTGAACGGTTTCAAGGGGAAAAAAATTAAACATTTTGTGTTAAGATTTAAATGTCTGTTTTCTACAATATTATAGGCTGTAGCTTATAGTAAACTATTTAGAATAATATTTTAGTATTTAGATTAGTGAAAATGTACAGCGCCCAATTCGTTTTGTAAAAAGAAATTTTTAAAATTCACTCCTCAGATTCAAAATTGTAAGTGAGAGAATTGCCAACGTTGCAGTCAAACGTATTTGATCAAAATCATGCACAACCCAGGAAAAATGAGACAGTCTTTTTACTTTCCTATTTAGCATGCATACTTATTGTTTTGTATTGTAAATATCTTTTTTCATGTGCATAATATAAAGTAAAGTAAACATTGTTTATAACTTGTGTAACTTACATCATTTGTGTACAAGATCACCCTCCTATTTTTATTTCTTTTAATGTTACTTATTTGTGTAATCAGCTATTTTCAAATTAAATTTAGTAAAGCAATATAACCTTTCATGAAATTAGAGAAAGGGTTTATTCGTATTTTTTAACTTTACAATACCTTTCATTGGAATATTTCCTAATTTTTAAAAGAAAATAAAGAAAAAAAGAGACCTTTGTTTCTTTCTATAGCAACTTCCATATTACAACAATATGCTGCATTTTACTTTCACAAAAAAGTGGAATTATCTCAGTAAATATTAGTCGTATCAAGAAAATTGTAAAAATTTACTATTAATAAGTTATATATAACATGTGTGAATTAATGTATTAGGCTTTCTTCCATTCTGTATATAATAATAACAGCTAAAACTAAGCATAACTTTCTTGTATAGAAAAAAATATGTTACAATATTATACATTTAAACATGTTTAAAATTTAGAGATATCTCTAAAACTTTCAAATCTGAACTTAAGCAATATGTAAAAGGTGTATTATTTTATAAGAGAGGCAAATTTCATTAAGTAATTTCCTTTTATGTCAATTCTACTAAAGTATCTTTCGGTTATGATCTATGGACACGAAATTCTATTGGCTAATTCTTCTTAAATTTGAGGGCCCTACTAAGGTCGTTTACAAGTTCCAGAAAAAAGTTTTAACATTCGTGAGAAATACACGCTGACGTTTGCCAGTAAATTTTGTTTGTTTAAATTCATTTGTTTCATACAAATGTTTCAAAAGTTGCATGCCGATTTTCATTTCTCCAGGTTGGTATTAAAGCAGTGATTAGCAAACCAAATTAAATTAATTATTCAATTAACATCGTTTCTCTGAATGAATTATAATATAATAATACTACAGTTTAAATAATATGTAATTTTATGGAATAGTATAAACTCTCGGTATATATTTTAAATTTTTAATGATATGAACGCATTTTCAAGTTAATTCATTCTTATTTACTTAAATCTCCAAAGTATTGTAGGCTTAGCGCTTGTAAATTTACCCAAACCATGCATTCTTAAAGAAACAATTGACGCAGATGAATATAAGTGAATTAAAAAAGTAAAAATATTCTTTTTTATAAATGCAATGATATTTAAACAGAAGAAAAACTTAATTAGGTGTACAATTATGGAAGTTAAATTCCGCAAAAGTTATTGGATTTATTTGATGAGGAAACATTCAGTATTAGTAACGATAAACAACAAAAATTGGCACTGATTGCTTGAAATTCTAACTCAACAAAATATTTAACTACAATCAGTGCGCACACTTTTTTTTAAATAATATTTCAGTAACGTTTGTGCCCAGAACTGCTTCACAAGTGTTTGGGACATCCAATGAATCTCAATGTAATTACTTCAAACTTTGCTACATGGAAATTATAGATCAAGAATTGCCACACACGTTCAAGATTTAAGCCAGTGTATATTATTTTATAGGAAAATATCAAAATATACATTATAAGATTAAAAATTGTTTATATTGCATAGGGTTCTTGTAATATTACAAAATTACATCAATGATATATCAGGAAGATTAAAAATGGTAAACACACGCGGTCAATATCATATACATATAAAGATATTTAAACTACAATACAAGAAAAAGCGAGGACAATTCATTTTATACACTTTCATGTGCTATACAGTAATATTTTGGCAGAGATGTTTAATATGTTGTTGTATTACACATTATTCATTTGTGAATTCGTCAACCGAATAACGCCTTATTGCATAGATATTGTATTAAAATTAGAAATATAAAAATAAAAATTAAGTTTTAAAGCGATTATGCCTAGAGAAGTATATGATTCATTGTTCGCGACAGCTGTTTGGTGACAAATGAGCACCGAAAAGTTACAGGAATATAATTATATCCATTCAATATGACTCACTAAAAACGTTCATACTAAAATATATTCTATGCTTAATCGGGCGATATTTCACAACACATTTACATATTTTCAGCGTCAAAATTATAGATTATTTTATCAAAACGCAAATGTTAAAGAAAATAATATATCTACGATTATTTTTGTGTGAATTATGACACCAGAGTTAACCTTTTAAATCACAACCGTTCTTATTTTTAAATCTCTGTATCGCAGTGCAATACTTCATTTGTTTTGGTGTTATGTTGTAGGAATATAGACAAATATCACCAAAAGAAGTTGGTGCTGCGTCATAAATATTGCCAGATGTAAATGGAAAGCAATTCGAACATTTCTTTAAGTATTAATTTTAATGATTAAACACAGAGAAAGTAATTTTAAAATGTCAAACATTGACATGATACAATTATATTTGTATAAAAGTTATATGCGACAAATTCAGAGGAATATCAGTCATTTAAATGATATCTTTTAAACATACATTTACAGACGTTTCATTTTAAATGAGAAGTATACATTCCGAGGGTTTACTCAGTAGTTTTGTTTAATTTGAATAGATTCTATCGCGTTCCCTGCTGAATTTATAATATTCTCACACTTTTAATTTAGGTGATATTGAACAATATATTACTAACAAGTAATTGCATTCCAACTGCACCATTCTGTTACACAAGAAACGATTTACATACGATAAACGTCATAATAGTCTCATCAATTTAATGTCAAACGTTTACAAGATTTTTCGAAAATAAGTAAGCGAATTAGCCGAAATCTGAGATCAGAACAACTGCTTTTTCGAACAGTTGCTCTACTATATCTCATCTGCAAGCAGCGACTCAAGTCATGGGGGAAAAGCAAGAAATCAACCAGATATTTTTATTTATTTACTTTATTTAAAAATGCCCTTTGACATCTCTGACCATTAACATGCCATTCAATTCAGGGCCTGAAGCGGCATAAATTTTGCTCAGAGTCCTCTTCTTTCAGACATGAGGTTCTTTTACGTGCCGTAAATCTACGACCCGGGATCAACGACTTTACTTCCCTTCCGAAGAGTCAACCAGGAATACATCTAACTTTCGTGGACTTTACCAAAGTTTCGACACAGTTGAGAAAGTGTCGTTATTGAAAGCCTTAAAATAACAAAAATCAATTGCATAACCTAAGAAAGATATTTCACTTATGTGAGTCATCTTAAAATCGACGTATGAAACGAAGCAACATTTTGAATTTTGACCAATCACAGCCGGATATCGCAGTGAAGTTATGGGGAAAAAATTATCAAATCCGTTTTATTATGCGATGTGCATTTGTCTTTGGGTCAGTGTAGTCAACTGTATACCTGCAATATATACTTTCAGAGCACGTACCACTGATCATGTATGTGTTTTCAGTAATTGTACATTTAACTAACTTAATGTGTATTCACTCAAGCAATTGTTTTTGCGTATTCAGCCAAACAGTCTGAAATAATTTTATAAATTCTGTTACAATATCTGCCTAAGCAATCATAAATCTTAAGAAACACGTAAAAATTTTTTTCTGTTTTGTTTTTCTCAGCTGGTATTAGTAAATCTAACGGTAGCGACTGTAATAGTCGACTTTCGTCTACTTCATTCTCACGGTTTCTGTAGAGGTAGGTAGGTATTCATAAATGAGTATAACATTTTATAAAACTATTAATATTCTGTGTGCGAATTTCAAATATATATATATATATTACTTTTATTTTTATTCTATTCATGAAATAGTCCTAAACCCATATTTTCCTCTTTTCTATTGGCATTACTGACAATTGACATTCGTCTGTTGCTAGATACTTTTAACTTTAACGATTCAGCAACTCTTTAAACAGAGCCATAATACATGGCCGCTTGTTGCAAAAAAGTTTTGGAAGTAATTCTCCCAAAGGTGACTGACGTCAACTAGTGATTCTTCGGTGAGAACACCTGAAAATTTTTATATAGATTAATAATTGTTGTACGGTCTGGAATCTTTCTTCTAATCGTCTTTGAACTAGACAAGTTGACACATATGAAACACAAATAAATACACCTTGTTGGTAGAAAATACATACTGAACAAAAAATACAACTTGTAGTAACTGAAATGTTCTCATCATACCCACATTAACAGCCAGCAACAATGCCAGTCAACGGCGGGAAACACCTGTGCACACACGGCGCGAGTTGGTTCATAGTTCATGGGATCGCTCTGTGTAAGGTTAACGTTACATTTACGAGAGGGAAAAGTATTTAGAATTTTTAAAAGAATTTTGTGTTTTATTAATTAATTTAATTAATTAATTAAAATAAATTAATTACGAGCTTACATCCAGTTCATTTTAATAATGGCGACAGAGAATAAATAACAAAAGTCCTTCAAGCGGGAGCTGCGTAAACTAAGCGAATTCAATAACTTTTGATATTACTAACAATTTAAATCAAATCAAAATTAGGCCTTCTTAATTAATGAAAATAAATAATTTATGGCATTATTGTGTGGTATTGGGGGAACAAAATTAGAATGCTTGTAACCTACAGGTATTACGATAATATCACATTTTTAGAATAATAATAATAATAATAATAATTATTATTATTATTACTATCGAGATTAAACCACAAAAATTAATGGTATAGTATTCATTAAATGAAATATATGACCACTGATAGACAAAACTATACTGTGTGGATGTTTTTAAACATTTTTAAATGTAACCATGTTTATGAACAGCACCCTTAATATTTTACATTCAGTAAAATAGAGAGAAATAACAGAAAGTTTCGAGTTACATTGTTATTTAAGATGTTCATATGTTTCAATAAAACACGTTAATATTCAAAAACAAATACAATGTACAACGTAAATAAAAACAATCGAAAGTTGCGTTTTATTTTCATTGGCTTTGAAATTTAATTTAAATGTTATTATAGTAAAAACATGTAACCCAAACGCTTTCTGAAGGTTATTACAGAGCGATCTTACATACATATATAATTCTCACACACATATTAGATTAATATTTCACATTTGCTATCTTCACGACGATACTTTTGTTAATTATAAAATATATTCATTATTATAAATACAGTTTATATGCTGAATTAATTTGTACTTTTATAAGGAATGCTAAACGCAAGAACCGTTTTTAAATTTCGATTTTCATGTATACTTCTACTGCCAATGATCCATTTTTGTTATTTTAATTTAATGATGTATTTAGAATTTTGTTGTGAAGAAACAAATATTGGTGCCGCTAGAGGAAATTTTAAATTTTGAGTTTCAGGTAAACCCCAACTTCCAATGATCAGATTTCCCTGATTTTCAGAAACTATGTTCTTTACTATATTTAAATTTTATATACGAAGTTTCGTTGGGAAAAGCTAATATTAATGCCGCTAGAGCGATTTCTAAATTTTGGGTTTAAGATAAACTTCCATTTCCTAATAATTCGATTTCATTGATTTTAAGAAATTATTTTTATCATCTATTTCAATAGTATATACAGAATTTCCTTTAAAAACATTTTAAATTGCGACTGCTAAAGCGATTTTTAAAGTTCTCTGTAACCCCCACTAGTTTATCAGATATAACCCCACTGCTAATGGCTCGATTGTCCTGATTTTTGGAAGCAGCTTTTATCAATTTAATTTAAAGAAATATACAAAGATTCGTTGCGATAAAGCATAAATTGCGACCTCTGGAGCGATTTTTTAATTTTTTTAAAAAAAATTCTCATTGGGTTAACCCCCACCCCCAATGGTCCATTTTGCTGGTTAACGAACTCGACGAATCGTTTGTTGATTGGTGGTATATGCCGAGTTTCGTTGAGAAAAACAAAAATTGCGACCGGTAAGACACATATAAATATATACATCTATTTATAATTTTTGTCTAGTATGTAAGGCCTGTGAAGATTTGGAAATATTATTCAAAACGAATTCTATATATAAACGAAATAGCTTAAATTTCTCCAGAATTCGCTAAAACTAGTCATTGTTACTGTTTAATAAATTGAGTATACTAGATATTGAGTGGTAGGTGTATTTATGTACAAATAACACGATGAACAATATCTTAGGAACTTATTTTCACATTTATCTAAAGCAAGTAACGTTTTCATTCCATTTCAAAAGTTATCTTTGCACCAACGTACCTATCTGCACAGATTTCTTTTACAAAGAGCTATATAGTGAAATATCAATAGAAGGGGAGGAGAAATTAGTACAGAAAGTTTATACAATGTTAAAAATCAGATAAAGAGATTCACGTTTCAAAAGTAGATCTCAAACTGTGCTGGTGGCACATTTTAAAAATTATACACAGCAAAAACCAGAAACAATAAACTTATTTTCACTCTTAATATCACTTTTCAATCTGAGTAATATTGCCTAACCCCATTACTGATATGCTGGGTTAGAGGATTCCAGTCAACTTTATCATTTTATGGCAGTGTCTCAATACTTTTCAGGCAGTATGTTTGAGTTGTTTAGTGGTGAGATTGTGTTATAGCAAGTTAAATTTCGTCTTTAGTAATACTTTTTCCCCCAGCGAAGTCAGGGTGATCTTACCATACCGAAAAAAGAAGTATATTATCTCGCATTGCGATGTGTTTCAGCAGGAAAGGGGGTCATCTACACACCATTGAACTAAGCAAGAGGGGCCTCACTTAGTGGGAACATTAAAAAAGAAAAAGCAAAAAAATCCAAAAGAAATTTGCATACAATGTTAGGAAGCCGGATTGTTCACTGGTTGGGTTTGGGGACAATTTGACATGGGTCTTCCATGTACCAAAACCAAGAAAACCAGAAACAAAGAAGCCTCAAATAAATGAATATCACAATGCCACAGATGCACTGAATCAAAAATGAATGTTTACTTCATTAGGAGCTGCAGAAGGTGACCTCTTGCAGTTTTCTACACAATTGTGAACATTTTGATAATAAATACATTTGTGATACATTCGTCATTCGTAGAAAACCATCAGAAATCACATATTGAGCTCGTCAATTCCCTGCCATGGCAGCTCGTAATTCCAGAGAAGAAGTTAAAATAAAACATTCCCAGCAATATCAAAAGCGAACTTTAAAAAATCACCAGCAGTTACAGCAAAACGGTTTAGATGAGCAAAGGCCCAAGAACAAAAGTATTGTGTAACTTGCAGAACGCCAATACATGCACAATAAGAATTTATGAGGATTGTTTTTAAACATTACTGCAATTTTGTCCAATTTTTAAACATATTTAATTTTAAACACTTTTATTAATTACTGTTATTCTTGAATTTGGTAATGTAAACCATGTAATTCAGTTTAAAATGACTGCATGTCGATTTTTGAAAATCACATATAATGTAGAAAGGTTTCTTATGCATGCGTGCAGAAGCTTATGTGTAATTGTTGCCTGATAGTTACATTTATATTTGGTTCATTACAATTTATCATCCTCATCCTTTATACTTTTTAAAAAAGGAGTAGGGTCCACTTGACCCCACCATATCAGTTGTTATAAAAAATGCACCTACTGGTTACGGGTTAACGAGCTTGGAATATGTTAATGTAATAAAACTAACCATCTTCATAATTTTTTTGAATGATGCTGTACTATTAAAACACTTACATACAGTTGAGAATTTCAGTATTACAATAGTTCATCAATTTCACAAAATTTTGATCCGAAGACAGCACACACTTGTTGGAACCCCCTGTGCTGAGCTTCTATTGTAAGTTCGCAAGAAAACTTTACAGTAGCATAATAGTTAACAAAGAATGACAATATACCAACTTGTTAGGGAAGCGCGTCTCTCCAACACAATAGAATAACTGTTCATTTTAGTTCACCGTGCGTCCAGTTTGAAACCAACTCCAAGAAACAACTTTGGCAAGGCACAAGCGGTGCATTCGCACGATTAACTTGAACTTTCCCGAGCAACCACCACGAGATACAGGATGTTTAAACCCTTGTGTGTACTTGGAGATAAGAGAAAGATCAATGCCTTCCCATCATTCGTCATAAATAGACAAACTCTTTCTTTACGTTCCTCATATTTACACAACGATGGAAATCTTGTAAAATTCTTAAGTATTTATTATTATAAATCTTTGCAATAAAACTTACACTATATACCGAAGATAACAGTTTACGATAAAAAGAACTATAAAGGAATAACGCTTTAATGTCACCGAAGAAGTCAACAAATTAAAATAAATTTGCTGCGCTGAGCTTCTAAATTTACCCTTTTTAATAAAAACGATTTCTCTGACTAATAAAATGCCTGATATCGCAGTGAAATTATCGAAAAGTTTTACGATGTGCTTTGTCTTTTGGTCAATGTAGCCAATTCTATACCCTCCCCCTATAATTCCTAAGCACACGCAAATCATACATTTAGAGCCGGTTTCAAATGAACTAACATGGAGTTTATTAAATTGTATTAATATTTTAACAATGTGTTAAGACTCCTGTGTTTCACCAAGCATTTCTAGCATGTTAGTGAACATATTGTTAAGGTTTCCGAGTGTTGCAAATAGCACAGATCGAAATGGCGGTGTCATAACCGAAAGATTTTGGAACGCACTCCGATGTTCTTTTGTTTGCGTTAAATAATTAGGGAGCAGAAGTATAAATGTGTTCTAACCTCTCCCATAGTTCATCTTAAATTCTATGACGACTATTTTCATATTCTATACCTTTGTAAAATTTAACTTTGGGGAAAAAATTCATTCACTGCATCTTACAGCCCTTTCTCTGTTATGAATGACGTAATTTAACCCAATATAGAAGTTCGACATCTACAGCTGGGTTTACGGCCGCCATTTTAGAACTCTTAAGTTGTTAACTTCACAAGTTGGCTGATGCAATAGAAAGTTTGTTAATTTGAATGTTAAAGCAGTCTAACAGTTGTTAACTTTTAACAGCGGTTGATGAAATCTGTCCTTAACTAAATTAATGTATTTTCAATCAAACAATTTTCTTTTGGGTATTCAGCCAAACAGTCTGAAGTCATGTTATAAATTATGTAACAATACCTGCGTAAGTAACCATAAAATGTAATAAACACGTTGTTCAGAATTGTAAGAAGTTATCTCTGTTTTGTTTTTTATCAGTTGGTATTAGTAAATCCAACGGTAGCGATTGTAATAGTTGATTTTCCTCTGTTTCATTCCCACGGTTACTGATTAGGTAGGTATTCATAAGTAAGTAAAACATTTTATACAAGTGTTCATATTCTGTGCACAATTTCAAATATATATTACTGTTATTCTTATTCTATTCATGAAATAGCACTAAACCAGTATTTGGCTATTCTCTAATGGCATTACTGACAATCGACATTCGTCTGTTGTAAAATGACTTGTAAAGGTTAATTATTCGTAAATACAAACATACAATTATTTCAATTTTGTAAGTCAAGTTTAGGGGAATTATATTTAAATTCTTATTTTATTCGCGAAATAGTTTTAATAAATCTCAGATGCTCTTGTGATGTTATTCGTTATTAGAATTGATCATATTAACCTGTTCTGAAATGGATGCCAATGAAATTTGTGAAATATCCTTAATACTTTTGCTGTTCATTCAATTAATTAATCTGTCATATTCCTTCTGATATGCATCATAAAATTGTCACCAGTCTTTTAAGTTGGGTTAAACTTTCTTGCGGTAAATCATTCTTCGCCAATAATAACAATAGACATACGAACTAAATAACCTTCATCAATATAAATAAAGAGATATTTATTTCAGCGCTCGTGAGAAAATTATCATTAATATTAATTTTACTTTATTAATATGTATGTTTTTATAGTATTGGTATAAAAAGGGTGTACAAAACCCGTTTAAAATATTATATTCGTGTTCAAAGTTGGCTAAACGGCAGAATAAAAAAAATCATACGATTTAAAACTTTCTTTCCAGTCTAACAGACAGACTCGGGAAAATGGAGAACTTTTACCCAATAAGAGAGCTAGTAGCTTCTTAGATTGACACAAAGATTTTCCCTTTAACAAAAACATGGCTGAATTTACATAATTCATAATCCATGGACAGGCTGAACTGGTAATTCGCCGTCTTGAAACTAAGTTCAAAATATACAGTAATTTACTATTTCCACAAATTGTATTAGTAGTATTATGAGATAATTCTGTTATCAATTGAAGGTGCAAGTAATTTCATGATTCATTTAGCATCATTCAATTGCTGCGTATTCTGCAGCAAAAATGTAACTAAATGGGGGAAAAGGCATTGTCTTGAAAAAAAATTGTACATTAATAAAATTGCACAACAATTTATAAAGGGAACATAACACAGTGTTAAATGTTTTCTTTTATATACCCATTTTGTCAATAATGACTGCATTGTTATTTTTTTGAAAACTCGCATGTTGAAAGGATGGAAGTCGCGATTTAAAAATAATTCAAAAACGCTTTAAATAAGAACATAAAAGTACGTTTTAGGGCTAATTAGTTCAAATTTTAATGATCGCTAGAAGAAAAAAATTTTTTGAATAGCAACAAAAATTCTTTATAAGAAACTAACAGCAATTCGAATTAAGAAAAAAATTGTGATAGACAAAAGCAAATGGGTGGTAGCAATGGCGATATGTTGGTACTCTTGCTCATTTCCGCTCTCAAGTAATCCCTGGTTGTGAACGCTTG
Organism: Metallyticus violacea; assembly: GCA_030762175.1. Lineage (NCBI taxonomy): Eukaryota > Metazoa > Arthropoda > Insecta > Mantodea > Metallyticidae > Metallyticus > Metallyticus violacea. The sequence continues at coordinate 21,371,128 of CM060837.1, read as the reverse complement.
AACTAACTTACTGTTGTAACAACAATGAAAGCTTGAAGATAATGCAATAGAATTATTGAGAAACGAACTTTTCTGAAATAAGTAAGGTATTTATTTGCTTCATCTTATTTTGCTTTCCTTAGCAATTAAATTAAGACGGGGTCTTAAAGTGAAGCAAATGCAGGGATAAACTAAAAGGGTGAAACCAAAAATGCTAATATAGCCGCGATATTAAAGCTTACGTAAATTCAAAACATATTAATGAATATGAATATTGTGGACAAACGTAATAATTGCTTTTTACTCGATGTTAAATTAATATTAATATTTTAATGTATTTAATGCTTAGTTAACGTTAATTAATCTTTCTTATATTATCTAAAATGTAATGCACGTTCTTTCAGTGTTCGTTATATGACGGGATCGTATCAAATGCTGCTAAGAAACTATTTGAGATAACGCTAAGAAGTATTTGTTGTGCGTTTATCTACAATACACAAAAAGTGTGGTTTCATAATTTTTTTCTATGTGAAGTTAAAATTGTTTTAAATATAATATTTACAGATATTTGGTTCTTCTTTTAAATAGTTCTGTTACAGTATTTATCGTAAGAATACAAATATTGCATTATAATTTAACAGTATAATTCTGTTGTCTACATCACTATATATAATATGTTCATTTGCTTTGAAAGTGCAATAATAATACCTATGCATATAATTAGGTGACTAAGAGGGGAAACCTAATGACGACCAGTTAAAAGAGTATTAAAGGTTAGCTTTGTATACAAAATTTCAAGCAAGTCGATTGAAGCATTTTCTGTAAATAATACATTTTGTTGCGTTACGTGACGTAATTACATGTAGTGCACAAGATTCGATTTTGACCCTACTAGAATGTTCAAGGGGACTGGGTCGTTAGAGCTGAATATAGACATTTTTAAGTCAGTATTTTTCAAACTACTACAGATAATTATATGAAATGTTAAAACAATTTAACTAACTAAAATTATATTAATGCATAGTGTTGGAAATAGCTAATTTAATATGCTCATTTTTAATGGGTTTTTTTTTTCGTTGGCTATGCACTAATTTTTTTATTTAGCTTACACTCATTCAGGATTTCAGTTTTTTCAGATTCTCAGAAAATGCTTGATCTACGACAATCAATTTTTATATTTTTTGTAAACAGAATTAGAGACAATTTCCAGCATTAATTTCATCAATATGGCATATATTAGTCAAAGGAAAAAATATTTTAATGTTGTGTTCAGAAAAGGCTCACTTCTAGCAATAGAAATAATTTAAAAATAAAAACTAAAAGAAACTGATTCATAATTGTTGCTGGAACGTATAGTATTTGTCATTAAAAATGTCCGGTAAAACTTTCATTTTCAAATAGTTTCTGAGAAAAGTGCCCTTGAAGTATTAAAAAGTCAATGTAAGGGAAATTGGTGTTAAAGTTGAACGTGCATAAACATATGCCTCACTAATTAAGAACTTTCCAGTCCTATATACCGTTCACTGGCCCTCTCTTTACTCTGCCTACTACGTTTTAGTAATCGTCTTATTTGGTCATCATTTCTGCCTGTTTTTCAGCTTCCATGACAAGTCGTTTGTTCATTTCTTGAAGAGTTATGTTCGTGTTCCCACCAGCTTTATCCCTATATGATTCAACACTTTGATTCTGCTGCTAGATCCATCATTAAAAGAGATCACAGCATCTTAAAGTGGTAGCACACACATGAGCAATTTTATGCATGTCTTGCCATATCGCGTTATGAAAGCTTCCGTTTGGGTTTTGAGATCGTCCATCTCTAAAAGTTCCTCTTTACAGAGATCTCTAAAGACTGGCTTTACTGCAAGTAACACAGCTTCAGGGAGAGAACGTGTGTGCTTATAGAGCTCTCTGTACCTCAGTAACACCAGGTATCAGGGAAGCTATAATACCCAGATAGTCTTCTTCATTTCTCTGACGGTCTTTGCAGAGCTGAAGAAGGTCAATTTCTAGATCTGAGAGTCTTCCTCGACCAGAAATTGATTTTCCATCTGACAATAATTTACCTGCCAGTGATTTCTTCAAACTTTGGAGACAGCACCCCTTTCTCTTCTATATATGACCTATATGTTCTAATTTATTTATCGTCACATTGTTGGCATATATATTTTCTTTCAAAACACTTTAAAATTACCTCTCGTATTCCAAAGAGAATTAACCAAACAACACTAATATTGGAACTGTAAGTGTGGCGTGCTTGTTTTGGGTGTGGCAAGCGCGCTGCCATTTTTAAATATAAAATGTAAGGTTCAGTGACACCAATTGACATAATGTATATATTGTTGAAAATCTGAAACTTTAATTTTTTAAGACTAAAAACAAAAATTCAATTTTTCAATTCATTTAACTATCCAGCTCCCTTAAATGTTGTCATTAATCAAAATGAACCTATCACTTTATACGTGAGGAGTTGTTCTTTTATGCCATACAATTTCAGGGCCAGTATCTTAATAGCTTTAAAGATGATGTGATGTGGAAAAGTGTATTTTATTTTACTATCTTCGAGTGCAAATGACACATTGATTTGAATGCCTTGGAAAGGTCTGAAATTAAACATGAAAACGGTAGTACCCAAAGGTAAATGAAACTGTGATGTATGAAGTACATATGTGAAAGGTTATTTATTTTTATTTGTTAGCTTTATTTTTGGGGTATCGTTTACTTTGCCCAGGAATTGGCCTTGTGTGGGTGTTAAGTAAAATAAATCAATATAGCGTAGAAATATCGTGTTTATAACAATAATAATTTCTGAGGTAAAGATATGGATTCTCAACCTTTAACTTTCGAAAAAATAGCTATTAAGATAACAGAGCATAAGGATATTTTTAAAAAGCAAAATATATGGTGAATTAATTTTTTGTATTTCTATAATCCACATCAACATTATATACCTTATAGTTGAACAGCTTTTTCTTCTTCCTGGATTCCTAGACAATTTTAGGTTTGGTATTTGTATGTGTAATTGGTGGCGCTTATGTTTTTTCACGGACTGAGCAGCAGGGTCTTTATACAGATCTCTATTTCCTTCGTTCCAGATTAATACAGTACCTGACACTGCAGTGTTTATATTTTGTATCCATCACCATCTCGAGGATTCTGTAACGTTTTCCATATAACAAAGTTGAAACCCCCAGTTAACGTTTTTCTCAGACATTTTGAGTCACTTAGAGATAGACTATAAGTTTATACATTCGCTAATGAAAGCAGAAAACGTATAATCATAAAATAATGCAAATAACAGCGCTCTGTATGAGTTTATGAAATATTTAAAATGTTGCGCAGAAAAGTAGAGGAAGTAAGGGGGAAGTAACGGTCACGCAATAATAAAAGCCACATTTTGCTTAGTTAGGAATGGGAACTTTCTTATTTCACCATTACATACAGAAACTTCAAAAGCTCTAAAAGAGAAAATAGATGTTTTTCAAAAAGTTGCCTTAAGTCTTATCCATTTTTTGAGGGAATGAAATGATACTAGGATACCTACGATAAACTTTCTTACGTAGTACGGCTAAAATCCATGTTTTCCAGGATTGCCAACTGTCCCATTTTGAGAGTTTTACCAAGGAATGTTTAAATGGCAGTTTTCCTGTACGCAAGTTTATTCCTTGTAATAATTTAAAAACGTATTTGATTGCTTTACGATAATTTTAAGAACATTTTTAAGTAATTGTATAGATCTTTATCAATATTTCGCTTAATATTCGTATCTAGCAGAAATCTTTTGTGAGTTTGTTGTGCGAAGCATTTTCAAAAATTTAATTTTACTTGAGAGAGAAAAAATATATTTATTTAAAAACTGAAGCCTTACTTGACGTATTTTATGTACTAAATATTGACATTAATTACCTACGTTTAATGTTTCAAATTATTTACTTCCTAAAATGTTTAATTAATAAAAATAATATAATAGAGGTATATGAATGTTGTATATAATGCAACAGCATCTATTTTACTAAACTAGTGCTAGTCAATATTAAACGCTAATTATTCATGTTTAAATAATGCGCTATACTTCAAAATGCAGATGATTCTTACACTGTCTGGAAAAAAAAAAGTTATAAAGAAGTAAATCATTAATTAATTAAATAGCTCTTCCACAACTTTTTTCCATGTTTCACAAATGAATATTCTACAACACACATATTACAAAGAAATTTCACACAAGCCCAAAAATGCATTATACCAACTGAAACCTTAGATATGAATGTTGTTGCACTGCTTGACAGTGCACGCAATATTTCTGCAGATTTAAGAAGTAAAGAGGCCGACTCTAAGAGCCGAAGAAGCAATGTAAACAATTGCACTGTTTCCAGTTGATTACAGTTTCCACCAAAATGGGTTTCTGGGTGTGTAGGTACAGCGTTACCGGACAGAAACTATGACCGATTCGGGAAACATCGGAAGCTTTCGCTAACGCTGGATTCACAATACACGTTTTAAAGCTGCCTTCACTTCATATCAAAGCTATGCCATATATAGGAAATGCGTTTGTACATAGCTCAGCGGACAGAAGCACGCGTTTCTAGTAATAAATCTATTACATGACATTAGCTAAGTAACTACAATATATATTAATATTTTTCATCTGCATTTGATGTGGTATTATCTTGTTTTCAATTATTTATGAAAAGAAACTCTCTTTAGTCCTCATACATTCTCTCTGTCATTCATCTATATAGGAAATCCGCCATTCTGATTTCAAGGACCGCTTGAGATTCTCAAAACTAGGCACCGTTTCTTGCAAACCATATCCTCAAACACTAACACAGTTTGTACAAGTTGGGTGTATGAGAAACCCAATCTTAAGCACTAATACATTTTAAACATTTCTCTCAAGATCAGCCAAGGAGGCTTGTGGGCTGAAACTCAATCTTGCTGGAAGCTCCTATGCCTAAGTTATTTCAGATTTAACCGGAGTGGTTTTGTAAGCTATGGCAATTGTCTTCCATACAGGGCGGCCCATCAATAAGGGCCAGAGGCCACTCCCCAAAGTAAATGCCTAATTATTAACTATTTTCTATTTTCCTGGTCAACTTTTAAAACAAAAAATGCACGAAAACAGCGATTTATAACCGGTTAGTTCTTAATTGAATCTTAAGCAATAAGGGCATTTCCTCTCTACTGTAGTAGCGGTAGCATGCGGGTCCTCCGTTAGCGAGGGACGCTCGGGCCAGCAAAGGCTTACAATACTTATATTTGTCTTTCTTCAAGATGGGTTTGCTTTTCTCCTGCTTATTTCTGCGTTCTCTTGAGTCACCAGGAAGATGCGGGCGCTCGTTATTCTCTCTTTTCTTAGGAACCAGATGTTGAGAGATTACTGACACCACACATAACGGACTAGGGGTTGTTTTCGCACTTTGTTTGAAATTAGGTGGCTCCCTCGCTGTTTATCAGTGAAAAGTGACTTTCACAGTGTTAACTGTTAAGTTACAAAAAAAAAATAATAATAAAGTGGTCGTTTTATTGAATACTCCCTTTTGGCGCCTAAGTTTAACTGTTAAGTTGGTAGTGAAACGATCTGGACCTCATCAACGGAAAGCTATAGGAGCTTACTCAGCAAGAGGGCAAAAACTAAGAAGGTTTTTTTATGGTTTGAAAAAAAAAACTTGCTGACTGCATGTGAAATGAGAAACTATATTGTCTGTAGGATTGAGTTTAGAAAAGAAACAGAAAGGGCAAATTTCGTTTCTGTACAGGCCAACGAAACATATTACATGCATGTCGCAATTATGATACATCGGAGGGGTAAACCGGCTGAAATATTTATAAAATTCATTGCTGTTTCTAAAGGGACTGCAGAAGGCGTAAGGCATACTTTAACAGCTGAATTAGAAGAACTTTTTCATATAAACCAGAAGTTTATAATACAAACGTACAAAGGCGCTGCAGTTATGAGAAAATGTCGAAATCTTTATAAACCGCGCCAATTAGGAATAATGTAGTTTTGCCCTTGGCCTACGCTTCTATAGGCCCCACGAGCCGTCACTGTTTCCAACCTTTTGACAGAAACGAAGTTTAATGAACCATCATAGCTCCACCAAACCATTACTGAGGCAGGTTGATGGTTTCTCTGAACCTTGGATCTTCTCAAAAACATCTCTTGAAGTCATTTTGACATTTCTCTTCAGTAAAAAGAAGTTTAAGCAGGTCGTTGTACTTCTGTAGCAGTGTTTCAGTCTCAACACTCTCTGCTGCTTCAGTTCTGCGATTAAAAATGTCCAGTACTGTGACAGCTTCTAGTCAAAGTGTTGTCTAAGCACTCTCGATATGTCCATCTCACAGAGAACAGACATCGGGATCTCGAATCATCAACAGTACCAGTCCCAGTGAAGCGTTAGGTGGTGTGTTACCCAAACATCCCAATGATTTCCTGCTGTTTAAGGATATGGTTAATCTGCACGATTAATCCTCGAGTACTGTACTCTTTCTGGTGCATCTAAATTGAACAATGAGTCTGACAGCAAAATTGTTATCTGATCGTTACACCTAGTTTAAACGTTTGTAATAGTATTTATGGCATGTTTGTTACAGAAAACACGTGTTTTATATGAAATTAATGTTCATGAGTGTCAAGCTATATAACAATCATAATTGACTGTGAGAGTTTTGGGTACACGCACTTTTTTCCCATTCTTCTCTTGAACAAACACCAATTTCTTTTCAATGCTGACATTCTTTACATTTTATCTCCTGAATGCTGCGCTGTATTGGTGTTTTTTACTATTTGACTGCAATAAGCTTGTTCAAATGAGTGTTTATTTTGAAATAAATTCCAAATTGAGAAAATTGAAAGTTCATTTGTGATTAAAAACTCCCCCCCCCCCCCATTTAGAGCAATCAGTAGCACTTTGAACCGCAACACGACTCTATAACTCGCCAATTGTGCACACAGCTGTGGGTAATGACGGACGCTCTCAATGAAGCACAAATAATTCTCATCGTTCAACACGTAAATCAAACAAGGAAAAACTTGAAGTATGCCCAGTTTTATTAAGGAAATGGCAAACATTTGTCTTTAAAATCAAATTCATTTTCACAGGTCGGATGTTCTTAGTGTCCAATAACTCCGTCGTGTTTGCTCAGATTCCTCCGGTTTCAGTGAGAATTCTTTCCTCCACATTTCTAATCTCGCCACGTTTAATTACAATCAATCATATCAGGATTTTATGCTCTAAAATGTAATAACCATCAATAAATATATAATTTGGTTTTGTATATTTACATTTCAAAACTTCCTGCAAATATTGAATGCTTTACTGTGGCAGGTTTTGCAAATTCTTCTGTTTTCAACAAGAAGGTTCTTAAGTGAATGAAATAGTTTGAAATATTACAAAACTATTTGGGGAGTGACATCACATTTCATAATTATCGAGATTATAATTATAGCTCCAACTTTTAGATATTTTATTTAAAACGTGTCAGCATTGTGCAGTCATTTGGACTTTTGTTTATATTATATGACATTTGAGCTTATATGAGCTTGCATATCACAATAATATATTATTAGTTTATAATGCACTAGAGTTTCAGAAACACTTTTTCCTATACCAGAATTATAAACATATATCAATAATTTAAAATTAATATTAAAGTCCATTTTCTATTGAACTACTAGGAAGTCATTGCCTTCTTTTACAGTACTTAAGACGTATTGATGGAGATTGTTTAGTTCGTTAGTCTGTTGTTATTAACAAGAAAGTTTAAGCCAAGCTTAATGTTAGCATAATTTCAGAACAGATTAGTATTATCTAATCCTACTAATTTATTTAGTAGCTAGTACAAACTTACTTGTTTACTCAATTTTCATAACACTCATAAGTAGGTCTATGATAATATTTTATTAATTCTGCAATGAAGATAAATGATGGATTGTGTTTTCAGTCATACATAAATTGTTTCTTTTATATTATCATAACATAATATTCAGCAGATGACAGAACTTTAGCAATGAAAATAATTTAATAACATAATTGTTACTATTGCAATTGTATGCAATTTATATCATAATTAGCGGTTTTGATCAACAACAAAGACTATTTATAATTCTGGTACACAAAAAAGGGTTTTTATAATTTTCAGATAGGCATTATTTTAGAATAGAGTAACATTTGACGACTGTTATCTTTCAATAAATAAATTACATAAAAAACGACATATATTTTGGCCGATAGTTTTATTTTGCTTATAGAACAATCTAATACTACAGAAAATTCATTCCATGGTAAAAACTATTAAATATATAACAAAATTCACAACACGCATACGCAAATTAAAAATGTAATTTAGGAATTTTTCATAATATACTTCAACAGATATAGTTACTTTTTTCCATTAGCCAATCCTTTGTTAAGCATGTTTCTTTTCACATTCCTTTTATATATCCAAACAATACTATCCTCCTCATATTTTCCAAATTTTCACTTTAAGTAATCCAAATATATCTCATCTTTATTTTCTATACTTTCTCTGCCAAAATGTATTTCTGTAGTTAATAATTTGTAAGCTTGTAGTGTGTTAAGTCCACGCTTCTGCCCCATATAACAAAATACGTCGTACTTTCTCAATATAAATTAATGTAAAACATTAAACAATTCTTAAAACTCTCATTAACTGGGGTTTTTGATGCCAGAACATATATAAGTATTACAATTATATATATGGCGCGTTAATCGAAATGTAGGACCGCGAGGACAGTGTCTTTTGTGACATAAATAATGGCTACGAACGACTGTATATGAAACGTGACGTCACGATCCATTATCTGTTTGCAAACAAGCACTCCTTCATTTAGCTACAATGGGTAATTATATTTTTATCTAGGCATCGGAATTTCTAGCCAGAATAGAGCGAAATGAAGCTATGTTGGTATTGGACAGGTGTCATAAGCTACAAACTACCCTCTCCCCTTACGCCTCTTTTATCGTTTATTTTATCTCCCGGGCGGTGGCTCATAGCTTGTGTTTGAGTGTACTTAATTTGATGTTAAGTGCTTAAGAATTTCTTTGCCTGTTATAACAAAAAAAAAAAAAAAAAAACATGCACACGAGTGGGAATATAAATTTTTATTTACATTGCAGAATCTTGCAATAATGCTCAATAAACGTGTGAAATATCATACAGATAATGTGGCTATTTCTATGTTTAAGGTTGAAAGCATCTGCCATGTTTCTGATCAGATACTTGACAAGCCCAGTACAGAGAAGATTCCTATACAAGGCAAAACACACACTACCGGACCTGCCTTATGATTATTGTGCCTTGGAGCCTGTCATATGTGGTGAAATAATGCAACTGCATCATTTCAAACACCACGCCGGATATGTCACTAATTACAACATAGCAGAAGAAAGACTGCAAGAGGCCCTGGCAAATTGCGACATAAAAGCAATCGTAAGTCTGGGACCGATTCTCAAGTTCAACGGCGGGGGTCACATCAACCACAGCATTTTCTGGGAGTCGCTTTCCTCACACGGCGGTTGTCCAGAGGGAGAGCTGCTGACGGCTATACTGAGAGACTTTGGGTCAGTAGAGACACTGAAGAAGCAACTGTCTCAGTTGGCCATTGGTATTCACGGTTCTGGATGGGCTTGGCTTGGCTACGACAAACAGAGAAAACGTCTTCAGCTGGCGTCTTGCATGAATCAGGACCCTCTTGAGGCAACCACAGGCTTGGCACCGATTCTGGGAATTGACGTTTGGGAACATGCATACTATCTACAGTACAAGAATGCAAGACCTGATTATGTAAACAAAATCTGGGAAGTTATCAACTGGAAGAATTGTGTAGAAAGATACTCCAAACTTATCTGCTAATTCTCTCACAAGAGAACTGTACCATTCACTAAAATGTTAAATAGTCATCATATGTTTTCATTTGTGTAATTACAGAGTTTATATCATATAAGCTCAGCCTTGTGCTACTGTTGCTGTGCTTTTTATAAACATATTTGATTTCACACACAGATTTTTGATCGTTGTAATAAAGTACTGCAAATCAAAATATTGCGACACTTTATTGAAAATTGGGGGGGAAAGGGCTATGGCTTTTAAATACATTTAATATTTTCTGTAATTCAAACTCATGCACCTAATTTCTTGAAATATTTCATTCCTAATATATATGGGAGCATTTTGTCTCAGTTTAGTTCCGATAAGTAGAATTTTTATGAAGTCCTCAAAGAAACTTGGGTAAAGATTCTGGGTTACTGGCGCTGATATCTTCCGTCTTTATCTTGCAGTGCACCTCTGCTCATACTTTGGATGAACAAAACAGTTTGGAGGTCTAAACTCTGACAACATGTACGTTACAAGCGTTATTCTTAAATTATAGATTGAAATTCTATTTTAAGTATATGATTTAGAGAGAATATTCATAATATCGGGAGATGCAACTTTTTCTCAAATAAAATAGGAATAAAAGATAACCAGTCTTTAGGATGTTAATAATTTGATAGTTTAACTGGTACCTTAGCATCGCAAAATTATTATTCTTAAACTTATTGGCCAACATTTTCGACGATTTTAATTTATCTCTCTGCCAGCACTCGAATTTGTTGCTGACACCAGTTCTTGTCGATTTGGAAGCAAAAACTCTGAAAATGTATGAGTGACATCTTCAAGATTATCGAACAGCCTTCATAGACGGGAACAAACCACATTCAAACATTTGGACTGTATGCTCAGTGAGGCAGTAATTCTATTTCCCCTGATTTGTGAATGTTTTGTGTCCGGCCAGGGGCACTGTCTTGTCGCAGTATAGCGTGCTTTCTATTTATTAAAGCCAGGTATCGTAGTCTTAAAGCTTCGTTATCCCAGTTGCTCACAGTACAACTCGGCGTCAAATTTCACCCAACTCAAAGCGACTCTGATGAATCACAGTGAGGTTCTATCCCACGGAATACCCATTGCCCTCTCTTCTCAGAATTATGGACAAAATTTGCACAATGCGTTTCCAGAATTGGTGAGTAGGAAAATTTTAAGAAGTTGTTACCAAATATCAATTCATTGCTGGGCCAGAGATTCGGAAAATTATATGCGTGTACTCTTCGACATTTATACATTATGTTGATTTGATGAACTGCGCAGCTATTGTTTTGGAGACGCCAAACCTTACAGACAATTCACGAGTACTGGCAAGAGGCTCTTGTTCGAGCGCAATGCACAGAACCTGGAAGTTGTCCAAAGAAACAGTTCGATGCTGATATTATACTACAACGTGCTCACCGTCTATTTCAGCTGCTGACTTAGCTTCCAAACGTTTTCTACAAAAGAATCCAAGAAAAATAAATACATGTTACTCTTTATAAGCCAGCTAATGTCATCCAGTAGTGAACTAACATAAGTCGGATGTTCGTTAACTTTTGGCCAGAGATTGCTTTTTCCCGCATGGAGTTCTTTAACGCGTCTGTCCATATATCTGCCTTTCTCCAGGAGCACTTGCGTTTTGGATTTTTACATCCATAACAAATATCACCTTGGGGAGTTGAACTGTTGAATCTTGGGTGTAGAATAAACAGCTTCATCTCTTAAACTACTGTGGCGCACATGCCTAACGTTACTGTACTCGGATTTCATTTCAAAACTTGCTGGGTCTGAACAACTACCTAACTATATCAATTTACGTTTATTGCTTTATTTATTAGACACAATCATAATCGATTGTGACGTATGTTACTTTTAATACTTTGGCACGACGAGATACAGCCTTCAGGCTTTACATCATCAATGCACAAATCGTGTAGCTCGTGGAATCTACCTGCCCCGAAAATGCCAAAAAGGGGTAACGGTCTTCATAAGCAAATATGACGAAATGTGGATATTTTTCTCCACTTTCAGTACAGTTTTAAGATTGGAATAAAAATATAAACACATTACGGAAAATATGAAAAAATTAGAATCTAATTTGAAAATTACTTGCCAAATTAATAATAAATGCTTAAATCATTATCAGCTCGGATATATATGCCAGCATGGTGTTTCACTTATTAACTTTTGTCCTCTTTCATATTTAATATTTTTTGACATACAATTCTTTTCATTTTTGCGGACTCAAGCAGAGCTTATACTACCTGGACTTTCTTTATTATTAATGCGGAATGTCATCCGTATTGTTTTTCTACATTTATTATTGCAAATAAATGATATCGTTTTAAACTAACCCTTTTCGCCAATCCTTTAGTGCGTCATTAAATGAAACAGCGCTATGGAAATTGAATGAAGATAAAAGCCGACGAATCGGATTAAAATTTCGAAAACTGTGGGTAAAAGCTATAATATGCCATTTTAATAGCATTTTTTTCAATGCGACGCTGTTCGTTATGATTTACAATGGCAGTGTTTTACAATAAAACGATGGACTGATACTGGTACATCATGCAGGTGCTAGATGGCGGTTGTAAGCAAAGTGCGTAGCGACAGGACAGTGTTAGTTTGCTGTCAAATAGAGAAAGAAGTGGACAATATGGACTGCATGGTTTTTGTAGATGAACGGCATCAAACATAAATGTAGAGAGTTTTAACTACGGTATGTCGTCAAAGAATTCCCCAGCAGCAAACAATCTGCACACAATATGAGTACTGTCGTCCGTCAACATTGCAGTCTCCCAGGAACGTTGAGGTTGTGTCTGCATTGATTATGGCTGATAGACACATAGCCTTTGATAAACTGAAATGTGAGACGCCTCGGCTTTCAACCCTGCATACCGTTATTCACGTAGATTTGAATGTGAAAAAAGTGTGCGCTCATTGGGTTCCACGGGCCTTGGCATAGGCACAAAGGACAGTGTTGAAGTCTGTCATTGGCTACTGGAAATGCGTAATGAAAATCCGAATTTTATGGAGAATGTAGTGACTGGTGATAGTCAAAGGTGTCACCGCCATACACCAGAGATGAAAGTCCAATCCATGCAATGGAAACATCGAGGGAGTCTCCAGTCCAAGAAACTTCGTATTGTTGCATCTACAGATGATCACCATCTCTTGGGGCACTTCAGGCTCTACTAATGAACAGGTTTCCTCAACAGCGAGATGTAATTGGAGAGCCTTACAGGACTTGGACGCAGATTGAGTAACGGCTAAAAGTCAACAATGCGTGGCCTCACACAGCAACACTACGACCGCAATTGGCATCGCTACGGTTTATTATTGTATCGCACCCACTGTTTAATTATGCCTTATTCGACAACAACGAAGATGCAACGTTGCATTGAGTATATTGAGAAATCCATCGACATTGAATCCTGTTGCATAATAAATAAGATACAAAAACAGCAATTGTAAATAACATCCGAAGTCCCTCGTAACTTATTTATTACACAAACATCACAGATGACAGTTTCAAACCAACTAGCATTATTTGTTTATATGATGAAATGGAAAAGATCCGATTTAAGACCCTAAACATTCATTGATTGCAAATGTTTAACTATATTATTTTAATAAGTTCATTTTCGTATGTTTGTATATTAGGAAAAGGCTACAATGATCAATATGAAGCCACAAATAATTAATAGTAATAGCTATTTAGCTATGTTAATTTAAGAAATTCATTAACGTATGTTATTACGTAAGATTAGTGCTATAACATTTTATTTAAAGTTCCAAATATTCATTGATAATATGTTTTTAACTATATAAATTTAACAATTTCATTTGCACTTTTTATATTACGTAAGGAATTTAATTTTCAACTCAAATAATATATATTCATTGGCAACACGTTTTAAATCGTATAAATCTAGTAAGCTCATTTGTATAGATTTCATGTATCAGATAAGGACTATTACAATGTATGTCTTAATGTTTGTTTGTTGGCCTTTCTGACAATACCGAATATTGATGTAATGGTTCAAAGGGACACATACATAGCCAAGAATATGAAAACATTAAAACTACAAATAAGACAATTGTATTACTAAGTGAATCAAGCAATGGCAAGCGTAACAACATTAATAATGTGTACCAAGAATGAAACACTAGACAGACAGCTTTGTTGCGACTGAATAGAAATGAACGAATTTCATTCGCTTAGTAACCGTATATTGAAAATATAATGCATTGTAATGTATAGTATTATTACAATTCTAATGTAATAAGTGACCGTTTTCATCTTGAAATTTGTTAATTATGCGTTGGATTTCATAGGGAGAAGTTGTGTTTTAAATTCCATTTGCAGAAATTGTGATTCGTACTCCGTATAAAGAAGCGGCGATTAAAATTTCATGGGAAGAAATTACAAAATCATTATTTGTGGTAAATGACAGGAGTTGCGAGTTTGAATTAATATCCATATAGGAAAATAGTACATGAGTTACAACAGGGCAAAAAGCACAGTTTATGGGAGAGAAATACAAATTATAACACGTCTGTCTCGTATTCAATCCATGCCTAATAATATCCTCAGAGTATATCGTAATCAGAAAAGTGTACTGTTGTGTGATAATAACAAACTCCGTAGATTTCCATCCATTGTGATTTTGTTATACTTAAAACCACCATCTTTTCATCCCAGAAGCATCAATCTGAAAAATTCAGCTATATTAACTAATCCTGTACTAATTCAGCATATTATAGTGGTGTTAATTACGTCAATGTCTACGACGTCAGCGTCGTCGTCAATATTTCCGCTACAAATTTGACGCCCAACTGTTGGCAGTAGTGAACGTCGATGCCACCTACACACGTCGTAATTAATACCATTACAATGTCTTGTAAGTATTCTTGGAGGAAAGTGATCCGATTCGATTCTCCTGTCTTTATCTTATTTTTGTAATTTATTATCAATTTATGATGCTAGAACTTCATAAAAAAGCTGATTAAAAACTCTGTCTATTCATTTGTGCGCTATTTCCTTGTTCCGATTTAAATTGCAAGAAACGCCACATTCATTTAGATTAGAGCTCAAGTATGGGCATATTCTCTTTCATGTGATTTTAACTTGGACAGCGTCTTTCAAAGTACCAAGGTGCATCTGTAAACATTACAGTCCGAGTGCTAGAGACCGTCAGCCAAGGATCTGCACATGGTGACATTCCACGAGACTGATCGATGACCCAGTATGAAACTAAGTTAACAGAGCTCTGTGTGGCAAATGTGCACCAACTTTATTACACTCCATTATTACTACAGTCACAGATGGAACAATGTTTCAAGTGTTTCAGGGGGTTAATAGCTCCCTCTACGTGCCCGCTCGTAAACAGATGAATTCATCCTCAGCAAGAACACTTCAAATTCTTCCTCTGTAAAATAAAGCGTCATTCTTTGTTTCCTTTTTATCGCATTCATTTTTACTGCTCTGCTCAACACAAAGAAGCTAAACTATGTAGTAATTTATGTAAAAGTAGGCTTATTGTGTTGAACTATCTGATCAAATGTTGCCATTTTTCATAATACATTTAAAAATTGCACAACCTGGCAATACTACACCATAAAGTTAATCAATATTTGCCATGTAGGCAATAAAACTTTTTTTTCTACGTGTTAATGCCTGTTTTTACTACTGAGGCACCACAAACGATGGACACTGATGATACATCAGATGAAATGATAAATTGGGAAAGAATTTTTTTTTTAAAGGAAGGGAGCGTTATAGGCCTAACTTTAGGGTACCTCCTCGGCATTTTCCACTTATGAGGACTGAGGGAAACTTGGAAATAACCTCAATCAGATCCTGGTGGTATTCGAACCCCAGACCTCCCGCTCACGAGTCCTTGCCTTAACGACCACGGTCACCCGTGGCGGTAATTATAAATTTAAAACATTTATGATGGCAATTGTTAATTACTGTAAACAGATACAATTACATTTTTAAACATTTTAGTTTTGTTACAAGGCTGCAAACTTATTTGCTCAGTCATGAATCAAATAATTTTGAACTTAGTTCATAACAGCTTATTAAAGCAAAACTAGTACAGCGTCTTGCTGGAAGGTCCAATACCTGTTCTTGAACAAAGTGATGTCAGGTATTTCACCACAGGCCCAAGGAGGGGTGTTTCATATATTCTGGCTGTTGTGTTTAACTCATTTTTGACAGCTTTGTGACACCATAGTAGATCTCTCCCAAGCAAACCATCACCGAGGCGGGATGATGGCCCCTATGGGTCTTTGGGACCATTTCACGAGCTTCTTCGGAAATCCTGATAACATGCTTGTCATTCTGGCGGCTGTAGCTCTCTTCAAACTGCGAGAGCAATTTTATCTGTAAAAAAGGATATTTACTGCTGAAGAAGGCGTTTGCATTTCACCTCTCTCTGCTGCTTAAGCTTAAGAGTTAAGAAATGTGCAGTACCCGGCGATAAGCCTTCAGCCCAAGGTTTTGTCTGAGCAATTTGGACATTGAGTCACCACTGTTTGTTTCCGCACTGTATTTTTCCTATACGAGCCGCTGCTGCTGCTTTCACCACTTTTCTGGTCCTTTGAGAGTGCAGACCCCCCTCTCTTGATCGGTCAGCAATTGTACCGGTTTCATTAAAGCGCTCGATGGTGCGGTACACAAATATCCTGCTATTTTCAGCTTCTTAAGAGTCTGAAAACTCTCAGGTGATGATTTTCCAATCCCTATGTAGGGTTATCACAACACCGTTTTCATAGTCTCTCCAATCCATGACCAAGCGTGTTCACTTAGCTGCAGTTGAAGTCAACAATGTAGCGTTTAGCTGCAAGAGCGTTATCTGATCGTCCGAACAGCTGGTACAGCACCTGTCAAAGGTTTGTAACAACGTATGGCTGGACTAGGTAGTACCTAAGCGCTTATATGGGTCAACAAGGATTCTGTATTTTAGACCCACCCAGACTGTTGATAATTTCCCTAAATTGTAGATGAAAAGCAAACAGACATGTATTATTTTTGCCTAACTATCGGTGGATTGTATTGCTTTCTACTAGTCCGAGCACCACATGTGACGGTATTTCGTCAACTACTTGGCTAAGAATCGTACAAAAAAGTTCATTTACCTTCTAATCTCGTCTAGTTTTATTTTCTTGAAGTCAATAGGCATTGTTCAGTTTGAAAGATGTACCTTAGCGCTTGAAGTACACTTTGCAATAACTTCTGGAATTTTTATATGGATTACATTGATGAGTTTTTTTTTAAACAGCGCATTTAGCCCATATAAACGAGAAGAAATTGCCAACACCTCGGGAATAGAGTTTCAGCGAGCAAACAAAAATTGAGTTAAACGCTGCTATGGGTTTTATAAGAATGTGTTTAAGAAAAATTCCAGATATAAGAGTAAATTGGCTGGAAAGTTACACATCTAGAGTAGAAGCAAAAATGTTGTATGGGGCAGCAATATGGGGTACAGAGGATGCATGGAAAAATGTTGATAAAGCAAACAGAAGTTTCTGTAAACGATCTTAGGTTTACCGATAGCATAGCGCAGCTAGAATTAGGTAGGCTTTCCACCAAGATAAAAATTGTTACAAGAATTATATAATACATATACAGAATTACCACATCGGAAGAGAATTATTAAAGAATGTTTCAGTATCCAAGAGAAACATAAGTGGAAAGGATCATGGTATCTCAAAGTGCAGCAAATTTTGCAATTTTGATAGGCATGGGACACTTCTGGCCAAATAGGGAATATCAAAACAGAGGATTCTGGGAACAAATAATCCTAAGATTGAAAGATATTGAAAGACGAGAAAAATTTGGCGGTTTGTGAGAAAATGGTTCATTTAAACTTTATAGGGCAATAAAAATAGTATGGGGTAGGGAATGTATGTATATATAATGTGATAAGGCAGGTTGGGAAGGGTTTGTATGGGCTAGAACTGGAGTTATCAATTTAAAAGGATTAAGATATGATGATGATGCAGAAAAATATCGAAAGTGTGGAGAAAACAATACAAATTTTCATTATTATATACTGCAAGCAAACAAAGTTATGAAGAAAACAGGCTTGGCAATAAAAATGGAAGAATTTAGATGGAGAAACATTTATTAGAAGATTTCGACTGTAAAAGGAGAGAAGAATATAAAAATGATAGGGAACTATTTGGGCAAAGTTAGAGAGAAATGACAAGTAAAGTGTACTGTGACAGGCCGCGGATCATCATGCAGTTAAAAGAAAACATAAATCGTGAAATAAGGGACATTCATCATGTTTTATTGCGGCAAGTTATGATAAACTTCCCGAGTCGATTACACGAATGTGTTCGTGTCATGGAGTCCACTTAAAAAATGTGATTTTTTAAAAAAATAAGTTCAAATTAATAAATCGCAATGTGCTACTTGTTCCTTGAAAAGGTACTTTTATTTCATTCTATAGAGTGTCTCATAAGAAAGTTCTGAAAATCGTTATATTACATTACACCACCCAACTCTTATCTGACCGACTGTACTTATAAAGTTAGTTTACCTCTATCTTGCTCTTAACCATTCTTATCCAAGTATCCCCATAAAAAACAGTCTGCAGCTGTTAGATCGGGTTGGCCAGACAACATTAACTATTCGAAAAATTGTGTGTCCAGGAAACAGGATCAGCAGTGTGTTCATTGTTTGTGAGCTGTGGCACCATCCTGCTAGAACAAACTCCTTTTCATCATTATCATCCATCTGAAAGTCCAGTGTTGCTAGCATTTCTGGTACATTAAATTCTACCCTAAATCTTCTCTGAATTTACATTCATTAAGTCTTATAACAACAAAAAGTACACGTTTTTCGACCGTCCAATTATCAATGCTGTTTGTTGTTTACTAAATGTACAGAATAAATCGATAGTTACATAGCAACCGATACCGTAAATGTAATGCAAAATCGTTAGAAACAGCCGCGTTCTGAAAACGGTCATATTCCAGCGTCATTTGTGATTTTACAAAAATAAGTTCAAATTAATAAATTGTATTTTGCTACTTGTTCCTTGAAAAGATATTCTTATTTAAATATATACGAGTAAGTTCTGAAAATCGTCATATTCCATTGGCTCATCCTGGATAGGACAATGCAGCAATAAATATGATGGCCACCAATACACTTATAAAAAGTTAGCATCATTTTATTTTATTTTTAGATCTTATTTCGTAATGGATTAATAAAGTGTGTATATTTGATTGTAAATTTCATTTCATTTCTAGTTAAGCGCTATTGCGCCTCTCTTGCAGCAAACTGTGAACAGTATTGGCATATTCTTTGAAAAAGCAAACTTTGAATTATAGAAAATCTATACTATAGCTTAAAACAAAACATTTTGTATTACATTAAAAAGATTTAATATAAACGGTGCACAGTTCGTCGATATACGGTATATGTTTTAACGATCCGCTACGTCTGTCGGAGTTTCTTACAAAGAAAAAGAAGAAAGGCCCCATCAGACTTCGGCACCGTACGGTATTACATTCCTCTTTCATTCTGGCGGATGAAAAGACCTGCTCAGAGCAGAACCTCTCAAGCAGGGAATAAACGAATCTGCGTGGATGCACACGCTTGCACAAAACTGTTCGCCTCACGTATCATTTGTTATTAATGTGTCTATGAAAAGCGCTCGCTACTTTACGCGACAACTGACAATATTACCACCTCAAACACTGAAGCAGGGGTTCTCAACCTGTGGTACGTGAGCTGCTGCCAGATGGTGAGTAAAAAGTTTAGCAAACGAGACAATTGTTTTATTTGACAGTTTTACTGTAACCAAACGGAAACAATAGATTTTACATTATTATAAAAATATGTTTTGAATAGTGTTTAACTCCCGTTTTTACTACTGAGGCACCACGGCGGTGAACACTGATGATACTTGAGATGAAATGATAAATTGGGAAAGGATATTTTTTAAGTATGGAAGCGTCCCAGGCCTAAGTTTAGGGTACCTCCCCAGCATTTGGCAGTTATGAGGACTGAGAAAAACCTGGAAAACCTCCAGTCAGGGACCTGGTAGGATTCGATCTCAGCCACCCATTGCGGTATAAAAAAATGTCTGATATTGTATAAAAATAATTCGGCAATTTAATTTTAATCCTACAACAGTGACATTCGAATATATTCGATCCGACAACAATGCGATATATTTTATCGTTTAGCTACGAGACGCATTTACGGTTAAGAAAGCAGTGCAATTACATTGTTGTTGAAAGCAATTTTTTTTGTTAAATCGTGATATTTATATATATTTTGTCAGATTCAGGAGAAGTAGAAGAGAACATGTATAAGGAGTTAATAAAAGCACTTTGCGCGAAAAGCTCAAAGGGAGAAATAATTCCACTGTAGATGCGACTCATATTACGTTATGTTAGCGTTGCTACAACAAAATGGAGCCAAGATTATCGTTTGAACAGAGGAAAGCAATTTTGAAGTGGTGCTGGAAAACTGAGAATGTTGTTGAAGTTCAAAGGCAATGGAGACGTGTGTACAGAACAGAACCGCCAACGTGAGTAACAATTGCACGCATTCGAGACAAATTTGAGACTCATTTGTATGCGGTGTTCACAAGGGCAGATCTGGGAGACCTCGCACAGCAACAAGCACCGCGCACTGGATACAAGGCACTGGATAGGACGAAGAGGTCCGATGGAGTTTCCACTGCGTTCTCCTGATCTAACTCCGTTGACTTCTACCTATGCCAAACTCTTAAGGATGTTGTATACCGTAGAAAACCAGCTACACTGACAGCACTTCGGGAAGAAATTGAAACGGCATGTGCTGCAATCGCTGAGGGCACTTTCGCAAACGTTGCTCAATCAGAAGTTCAATGTACTCAGAAATGTATCGATGCCGATGATGGGCATTTTGAGTAACTGTTGTAACTGTGAACGTCTAAGACGATTAGTGCTCATCATTTTCTGTTTGTGTGAATTCAGTTTTGTTATGTCAACACAGGTTTTTGAAGTGTGTATACATTTTTGGCACCCTCTGTGTGTAATTAATCACTAATGTCAATTGTAAAATTATTTCCATAAGGTTACATCTTATTTGGAGCAATGGTTTGTTAAGCGATTCCAATACAACCAGCATGTACTTACTGCATCATTTCATTTAATTGCGTTGCCCCGGATATTTAGAAGTCATTCACAGGCCCCTGCACGCCACAGCTCGTGTCAAAGCTCTTGGTCGCTACTTGTGATTCAATTTGAACGTGATTCATCAAGCGGACCTAGTCTTGTGCAGCACTGTGGACAAGGTTGGTAGGAAAGGTTGATTAAGCTCTCGGTGTTCGTAATTAGCCCATCATTTAATGTCGACAACGTGGAGAAAGGTTAATTCGATGCGTCGTTCCCCCTCCTCCCAATTAAGTTGGCAGGATAATTAACAAGATGTCGTCATACGAATCATTGGTCTATGTCGCGATGACGCAATTACCTTTATGCACTGGGATGCTGCTATCGAGAAATTTCATACCACGATGAACGGATAAGCTGAGCAAATATTAATCTCAATAAATATTTTATGGGTTCTTATAACAGTGTTATTAAAATATAAACTTGGTTTTAACATTTTCAGCTTTTTAGTTACTCCAATGTCACGCTGTAGAAGCAAAATTCATAGCTGCAAGTGGTAGTAACGTGTAACTGGAATTCATCTACCAAAATGAAATTCATAAGAATGTTAGATGACAAAATTAACTTTTCCTTTGAACCTCTCTTACAACTCAGCACCATCTGTGTAGTTGCAAATAAAATTAGAGGTGCTACAAAGTTGTAAAACAATAATTCACCAGGATTATATGCACAATTCTTAAAATTTCTTTATGAACATCCATGGCCAAAAAAAAAACCTCCACACCAACAATGAACAGTACACTAGAACAAAAACGTTTCGTGTCTGTTGAAAACATGCGGTACATACATAAAAAGAAACGAAAAAAATGTTGAAATAAAGTTTTTAAATGTGAAATAAACTTTTATTCGTCTATCAAAGTTAACGAAAAGAGCCCTCCACTGTCTCCATGGATTCAGCATTCTTCTGCAGGAAATAAATGAATCCTGATCACACTAATTCTTGCTTTAAAAACAGTTGCCGTCTGTTAATTTGGAAAACTTTAACCTTAATGGACGCCTTTTCGGCGTCAGTCATAACGTTGTTAGGAATTATGCTTGGAAACTGCCTAACTCGGTGTATTGGGGGTGACGGATTTGAGCTACATGGTTGATTTTTAGCTTCACTCCTGATCCGTTTCTCATTTGTCTAAAAGAATACTTGAAATGTATAAACGCGATAGTTTCGTTTATAAATGGTGCATTAGGCAATGTAACCTGTTGAAATAATAAGAAATTCTGATTCATTAAGCAAATGGAACGTGTTGAGGAAAAAAAAATGCCTGAATATCTGCAAATGTATACGATGTCTTCTGAAATTCTTCATGATATGTCCGAAACTTTGGGGGAATGTCCTGCATCTTATAAATAATATATATATATATATATATATATATATATATATATATATATAAAGTCCATTATGCAGGAGTGGCATAAACTAAGTGAATTCCTCATGAACTTGAAAAACTTTAAAAATGAATATAAAATCCAAATTATGACCTTATTAATTAATAAATGAAATAATTTATGGCATTACTGCGTGGTATTAGGGGAACAAAATTAGAATTCTTGTGATCTATAAGTATCACAATAGAGAAATCCACATTTTAAGAATTATTATTATTATTATTATTATTATTATTATTATTATCAGTCCTCATAAATGGCAAATGCCGGGGTGGTACCCTAAACCGAGGCCTGGGTCGTTTCCTTCCTTAAAAAAAATTCTTTCCCTATTTATCATTTCATCTCATGCATCATTAATATCCAACGCCGTGATGTCACAGTAGTAAAAACGGACGTTAAAATTCTATTAAAATGATCCTTTCTATCACCCTTTTTTTCTGGTTGTGGCTACTGCATTTTCTTAGTAAGCAGCGCTCAGGCGGCCCATAACTCAAATAGCCTCACTGTACTTTCGCGTATCTTTAAAGATTGGACCATAATGACATCCAATGCGTTTTTTTTCATTTGTTTTATTTACAGACGCTCTTTAATATCTCAGCGTCCCATTCAATTCAGGGGTGAAACGGCCGATAAATTTTGCTCAGAGTCCTTTTCTTTCAGACTTGAGGTTCTTTATCGTGCCGTAAATGTACGACATGGGACCCACGGCTTTACTTCCCTTCCGAAGGAAGCCATACTTAGGATTTTTACACCTGAAAAAATCCATCGATGCTGACCGGGTTTGAACCCACGATCTTGGGTTTAGGAGGCAAGTATGGTTACCATTACACCACCAAGACCAACATATCCAATACGAACTAATGTTAATTTATAAATATTAATAGGAAATTTATTTGACAAGGCCAATTCAGGAATGGTTCCTAAGTTATAAATTAATTTTAGTCTTTGCCCCAGCTCTAAACGGGCGGTACAGGGAATCGATCAGTTTTATATGTGAAACTGGAGAGAGGCATTTCTTTGTAAGATATAACGCCCCAAATCATTTTCGAAACATGAATGCAAGCATTTGCTTCAGCGCCTCTCCTTAAAGGAAATCGTTTTCTTTTATTTTGCACGTCTGTAATTTTTTTGAGCTGGGGGAATTCTATGTTGAAGAAGATGAAAAGAATTATGTCCCCTCCGTTTCTCAGGAGATGGCAGTCGTGTGAAGGGGGTCCTACTGTCCCACATTAGAAATGCCGTGGCCAAGGAAACTGCTTTCTGTGTCGTTTTAATATTCCTCGCGAGAAGATTCATTTTATCCCAGCTTCAGTTATGGATTTCCTCTACAGATGTGCTAGAGATTCGAATTATTAAGTTTAAACTCGTTCTCTCACTAATAAGAGAAAAAAATAACCATCAGTTGTTTTATAAAAATAATTTGAATTATAAAAAAAAAACTTATTGATATTTAATCAATATTATAGTCGTTTACTATCAAAATACTTTAGTGCATAACTATTTCACTTCATTATTGCAAATTAAATGTTCTAAAATGACGATATTTACAGGTCAACATTAGAGGGAACTCTCAGCTTCTGAATACCCAAAATTACCAACTCAAACACTTTCAGACATTTGTCTATTTTATGTCCTGAATAAGCTTAAAATATTTTCTCATGATTAATTTTAGGAATACAATAAACCGTTTGTGTAGGATAAAATGAAAACACTGTAAATATTTACTACTAAACTTTACATTTTGCGTATATAACATTGAAAGATAAAAGCTTTCTGAGAACGCTACATGGCCTCCATTGAGCACTGTGCACTACTGTTAAAGGTGAAGCAATTCAGTCTATGTCCATAGTAACATTCAAGAGGTGATTTTTTTGAAAAGCTTGGGTAGTTTTTAATTTCAGATCATTAATGTACCTGAGTTTCTTTGAATAGACAAGTGTCTTTATAACAAAACACCACGCGAAGAAGTTAGGATGGGTCAGATCTGCGGAATTTGGGGCCCAAGAAAATGGTTCGTCATGACCACACGATATACGATTGAAAGCAGCATTTAGAAAATAAGGAACCTTTCATGTCCAGTGAGGGGGTGCATTATATTGCTGGAATACAATGTTCATATTACGAGGGTAGATCCGTAAGTTTCCGGATAAGGATCATCGCCTTCACTTAACTGTTAAGTAAATAACTGCAGCTGTAACTTTCGCTCCACTGTGTTCAGTTGTTCAGATATAGTTGCATAAAGAAGGCTGTGTGTAGAACATTGTGACGTGTTCAAAATGGAGTATCGAGCTGTTATTAAGTTCTTCACAAATAAGAACTTACTGCAAATGAAATTAAACAACGATTGGACGCTGTATATGGGGAAGCATCCCCCTCATACTCTACCGTAAAAGAATGGGCCAAACTTTTTTCCAATTGGTCGTGAAAGCATTGAAGACGAAGAGCGTGCAGGTCGGCCCTTGCAGGTGCTCACTCCTGAAAACATCGTTCTTGTGGAAGGAGAAATTATGGAAGACCGGCGGCTCAAAGTTACAGAAATAGCAGCAAGATTGGGCCTTTCTAAAACAACAGTCCTAAGAATTATCATGAACATTTAAACATGAATAAGGTTAGTGCAAGATGGGTGCCTAGACTTCTTTCCTCAGTCCAAAAGCAGCAACGAGTCATCTGCCGTGGCAATGAGAGAGAAATTCTGCAAACCATTGTTACAGGAGATGAAACTATGGTCCTCTACTATGATCCCTTGACTAAAACAGAATTAATGGAGTGGCGTAAACCTGGCGAAGCACCACCTCTAAAGGCCATGGTCACTCAGTCAACCAAGAAGATCATGGCCACAATCTTTTGGCACTATGAAGGAATATTCTTCATTGACTTCAAGGAGAGGAACACCACAGTAAATGGGGAGTACTCTGCTGGCCTACTGCACAGACTACGTGCTTCCATTAAAGAGGAAAGGTGAGGAAAGCTGAGTGGTGGTGTGCACCTTCTTTACGACAACGCGCCTATGCACACATCTCTTGTTGCAAAGGAAGCTGTGAAGAAATGTGGCTTCAAGGAGATCGACTATCCACCCTACAGCCCAGATGCTTCGAGAGACTATTTCCTCTTCTCAAAACTGAAGAAAGACCTTCGAGGAAGGAAATTTAAGTGTGATGAAGAAGTGATGGATGTGTTTATGTCCATTTTGCAGACAGGAATTCTGACTTGTGAGCGGGGAGGGGGGTTGAAAAGTTAATTCAAAGATGTGAGAAGTGTATTGTAATATTGAAAAGTGAAATATAGTTTTTGTCTTTATCATATATTCAAAATGATTAGGATGGAAACTTGTGGACCTACCCTTGTATGTCTGTAACGATGTTTTTCTTCATGGTATTACATGGTACTGCAATTATTGCTACAAAGAGCGAAAAACACAGTATGCGCTTTTCGGAGGTCCGTCATAAACGTTATACTAATTAATTGTAACATTTTCATTAGAGTTAATGTTTTCATGAACAATTATGCAAATTTTTAAGCTTAACAGCTGTTGGTTAAACACCTGCGCTAACTGCGATCAAATGGATTCATTGAAAAGAACATCCAATTCTGTGCTGATTTACGAGCAACAATATCATAGGTGGCGACACAAGCCGTCCCTGCTGTATATACTTTGCTCTAGTAGCGGTTCTCAACCTGTGGTACGTGTACCATTCAGCTATTGCCGGGTTATACGTAAACATTTTAGCAAATAAGATAAAGGAACATTTGTTTTGTATTAAAGAACTGTGTTTAGCTAAACAATGAAAAAAATTAGTTAAATTTGTATACTTAATAGCTTTACTGATTGTAAGTCTGTAAGTACCAGGAATATGTGTTTATATACGAGTATTTATTCACTATATTTTAACCTTAACAAAATTAATTTTAAGACATTTCATAGAACAATCCATGGATCAGGAATAGATTGAACCGTTTTTATCCAATAAATATCTCATTCTAAATACTACATACAAAAAAAAAACTAAATAAATCCCCTGTATTGTTATAATTATATCATTTTTACCCTTGTATAAAAAATCGCGCATTCCCTTGTAAAATTTGCGCACTGGTACGTTTAATAACCTCCGTTGAATATAATGGTACGTCACTAGAAAAGGTTACCGGCAAGGAGGGTCGAAGTCTTTAAGGCGCGGACTCGTGAGCGGAAGGTCTGGGATGCGATTCCCGCAGGATCGTCCTCCATGACTGAGGTTTTTTTCCAGGTTTTCCCCAGTACACATAAAGGGCAAATGCCGGGGAGGTACCCTAAACTTAGGCCTGGAGCCTGGATCGCTTCCTTTAAAAAAAAAACCTTTCCCAATATATCATTTCATCTCATGTATCATCCGTGTCCACCGCCTGTAGTGCCTCTGTAGCAAAAAAAGGGGGGGAGCGTTAAACACCATTTATTCATTCACTAGAAAAGGTTGAGAATCCCTGCTCTGTAATACACCAGATTTCAATGTTCACCGCTAGGAGCACTGATTTACAGCATTATTATTATTATTACCTTTTGAACGCCCTATTGTTTAGTACAAAAACTACACTAGAAAACAAATACAAACATTTTTACATTTCCATTATTAAGGATTTTACATAACCAGGATGAGTATCTAGCAAATAATGCAACAATATACATTTTATACTGCATCTCAGAAAGTTTTAAAGCTATTAATATGAACTTTTTTCATAGTTATAAGGAAAATTTAATTAAAAATGATCTGTAAATTTTAATTCTGTAATGCGCATAGAAAATGTTTTAAAAAAATTTAAACCAAAATAAAATCTTGTTAAGAAACTGAAATCACTGTGCATAATTATGCATTTTTCTTATAAATTATTGGTGAACTTGGAATTATTATTATTATTATTTTACTTAAACTGCAGAGAACATGTTATTCTGGGAACTAGAATAACATATCTATGATAGTTGCTTGAAAAGAAATTAATTTTTAAATTTTGAAAAAAAAAAAAAAATAGAAATATTTTTCACTTCTTAATGATATATATTTTTATCGACTAATAATTATATTTAAATAGTTCTAGTTACTATACTTCACATATGCATACATTATGTGAGTATAAATTTTCAACAAGATGGTCCAGCCAATTTTGAGAAAAATACATATTTATGTCAATAATTTAATATTATTTTTTTAAACCTTTTACGTGCATTACAGAATTAAAATTTACAGAGAATCTTTAGTTAAGTATTCTTAATATCTCACAAAAGTTTCACAATGATAGCTTTGAAACTTTCTGAGATACAGTGTAAAATATATACTGCTGCATTATTTGCTAGATTTACACGTCCTGGTTAGGTATCTTAAATCTTTAATCATATTTAAAGCTGCCATATTATACATTGTCATGTGAAGATATGAGATTATATTAGTAGCCAAAGCATAACAAGAAGGACATTTTTTAAACCTGGAAAAGAGTTAAGTACCAAGCAGTGCTTTTTCAGAAAAGATAAAAGCAGCATAAGCCATTACAAAAAGCTATATAATTACTAATAAACTTAAGTAAATATTACATAACATCAATAAGAGTGTTTTGCTCAATAATGCCCAAAATCTTTGCATAATTTTACTTCATGCACGTTTGTTTACAAAATAAAGTCACTTGTAAATATCTTTGTGATATTTTACATTCATGAGCTCTTGTCTGCAACGGTACTTTCTCAGTACTTGTCAATTCTTAGGTTTTGTGTCTTCTGCTCACATGGAAAACATCCCAGTCCTCAATATAATTTAGGGCCAGCTGTATAAGAAGTTAACTCCAGTTTAGGGGCATAAAATTAACCACTAAATTGGAAATGTTTAAAGTATAAACATTAATCTAAGATTATTAAATCTATCTCCGGACATTTCAAAGTTAAAGCACTAACTAGGTTTTACTAAATGTTAAATAAAACATTTCTTAGAGTACAGAAGCATAACAACTTCATTAATAAATAAACAGAATTAAAATTATATTTATATTATATTATTAGTTACATTTCATGTAGATAAAGTTTCTTCAATGTTTCACTTTCATTTCCGTGTAATTACAACGGACAGAGTTGAATTCAAATGAAGGTTATGTTACGTTAACCTTACAGGCGGTATATTTTACAAATTTCTGATTTTCGGAGATGAATTTCGCCTTGCTTCTCGTGTATTTCATGAAAGAAATAATCCATTCATAAAACCGAATAACAAAAAATTCAAAATGTGATTTTACTTAGCAAAGGATATCTAAGAACTGGAACAGATGTTGTGTCTCCGATTACAATCACAAACTAAGCGTGCTTTGAATTCGATGTTCATGATATTATAACTTTAAAGCTCTATGGGACAGGGAGCTTCTAAATAAATATTGAAGGTATATTCAAAGTGGAAAAAGGAACGGCTAATAGAACCATCCATAAGGTTACTAGAGCAATGACAGCTTTAAGATTTCAGTTTATTAAATTCCAACCGAAGAGGATGCTGTAAAGAAACTGATACTAGGCTTCTATAACACCCGTAAGTTTCCTGCAGTTTTAGAGTTTTTATTTATTCGGTTTATTTACGACCGCCCTTTAACATCTCAGGTCATCAGCATTCCATTCAATTCAGGGCGTGAAACGGCCGACAAATTTTTGTCAGAGGCTTCTTCTTTCAGGCTTGAGGTTCTTTATCGTGCCTCAAATGTACGACACGGGACCCACGGCTTTACTTCCTACCGAAGGAAGCCATACTTAGGATTTTTACGCTCGAAAAAAATCCACCGATCCTGGCCGAGTTTGAACCCGCGATCTTGGGTTTAGAAGGCAAGTATGGTTACCACTACAACCCAGGACCGACCTTGTGTTATACAGTGCATACACACACCCATTATATCGCCTGGGGGCTATAATGTAGAAGTATTCAGAATAGAATTATTACACTCCTTATTAATCTCCCCACCCCATTTAGATTCTTTATCCTTAATTGCGATCGAATCTACTTTTTTTTTTTTTTTCAATTATTCCCCGACATTTTAGCACTAGCTCAATAATAATATGCTCAAAATTTCAGCTCGTATTCTCTTTAACTTTTCCTTATCCATTTTTGAAGACATATCAAGAAGTACGTCTGAGAGGCGTAAAGTTGCTTGAACAGTTGAATATCAACTCGCTTTAAACACGAATTTCGCTATTATTTCGCGTTCGACGGCTATTGCCAACTCGAGGTCACTTTTATGCAACAGAAATAATGACTAACCACTTGTTATTTTTTAAATTAGAGTTAAAAGTAATCTCCAGTTAGTAACTTATATACAAATGGGCCTTTTGAGACTTCTTTGTTCACTACCAACTTGCTGCATGTGACATCATTCCCTTAATATAACGAGCGGTTTGAACCACAAGGTATCCTTTACCAGATTAGCAGCACTGACACACACAATTTCCATGAAAGAACACTTTATACAGTTTTAGGAAAACGATCTAAGAATCCCTGAACTGACACTGGAATGTGTTTTGTTTACAGAGCCCGGAGGAGGTGGGGGTAGTGGCGTGACCCCTACAATAAAGTGCGAGAAGACGTATGAAGTGTGCGAGGGCTGTGGCCAGAAGATCCACGATCGTTTCCTGATGAGGGTAGCAGAAGCCAGTTGGCACGAACACTGCCTCGCCTGTAGCGAATGTGGGGTCTTACTCAGTCACTCCTGTTACTGCCGTAACGCGAAACTCTACTGTAAGGCAGACTATGACAGGTATGTAATCTCACAAATTTGCTATTTGTAATACAGTATTGTGAAAACGAGATATTGACAAAATAAAACGAAAACAGCCGTTCAATTAGGTATTATAGTTTATATAATGTTGCTTGCTACGCTTGTCAACTGTTTAAACCACTGGCAGATGTTTTCGCTGCAAATAAACGAGAGAGTAATATACTACAGCTGCTGAGCGCTACATTGATCACTTTTTTAAAAATAAGAGAGAGAAAAAGTAGTTCCTAAATTCTTCTCACTCATTCAGATATGCAAGTAACTGCAACAAAAGCTTCACGAAAGGTTTTGCATAATTGCACATATTTTGCCAAATTTTCCGGATCTATGAACATTAGCCCTCGAAAAGAAGCAATGAGAAAATATGTCACCTAAATAAATTATGCTCAATTGGAGAGTTCTGGTCCATCAGTAAACATACATTTAGTAGAAATAGTGCATAATTCAAACGTTTTTAACGCACTGCCGACAGACAGAGAACCGCGGTCAGGATATTTTCAGTTCGTGTGTAGAATAGTCGTGGTGGATCTCAGGTAATCGGTAAACAAGAAGACTGGCCCTTGTGGTTGTTGGAATTTAAGCTGCCCAAGAACCATACCACATCGTTTTTCGATCGGAATGCCTTTCTCCTTTGCCATTGCAGTCAACAGAACATTCCTTGCAGAACACGTACTTGCCTGTTTTTATTATTACTGCCTGTCGGTGTCAAAGGTCACAACGGTCGTGGACGTTCTAAGGGACTTTGTGAACTGAAAGAAGCGAACATCGGACTATCGTGAACTAAAAGAAGTGAACATCTGACTATTGCGAACTAAAAGAAGTGAACATCTAACTATCGTAAACTGAAAGAAGTAAACGTCTGGCTATCGTAAACTAAAAGAAGTGAACATCTGACTATCAAAAGAGTGAATATCTGACTATCGTAAACTAAAAGAAGTGAACATCTGACTATCAAAAGTGAACATCTAACTATCGTAAACTGAAAGAAGTGAATATCTGACTATCGTAAACTAAAAGAAGTGAACATCTGACTATCAGAAGTGAAAACCTAACTATCGTAAACTGAAAGAAGTAAACGTCTGACTATCGTAAACTAAAAGAAGTGAACATCTGACTATCAAAAGTGAACATCTAACTATCGTAAACTAAAAGAAGTGAACATCTGACTATCGTAAACTGAAAGAAGTGAACATCTGACTATCGTAAACTAAAAGAAGTGAACATCTGACTATCGATAATTTACTTTCACTATAAACGATAATAGCTACAGTTCTGACAAATGTTGTTTTATACAAGAGTGGTTTGATATTAAAGAGAACACGTTCAGTCTTGCAATGTTTCATTTTTAAAAGTTCAGCGCACTTGTCTCGCAATGTTTCATTTTTAAAAGTTCAGCGCACTTGTCTCGACATTATCTCCAAACTGTGACTCGTGGCAGTGAGTTTCTTCGAGGTTCTCTAAATACTCGTTTACCTGCTGTATGACCCCTTCATTTGACTTAAATTTGTGTTATTCCAGGAAAGTGTGGAAATATGTTCAAAGGTTTATTAAAACCTTAATCACGGCATCACTGCACACTCTGCCACAGAGCTAACAGAACACACATACTAGACAGCGTCTTTAGTGCATGTCATATAACACAACCGCTGCAGCGACTACACAGTTTTGCTGGTTACCTTGTGAACCGCGCGCTGTAACGAGTAAGACTTAAAAGAATTGCGTTCAAGAGATGGCTCTTTATATTGTTGTTGTTGTTGTTGTTGTTATTATTATTATTATTATTGTTATTATTTTATTATTACTATATTTTGTGTCAAAAGTTTACATGTTATAAAGATATTGTTTCTTTAACTGTTCCATTAAAAATTCCAAATACTATATTAATTAATTAACTTAAAATATGTGCACAGCATACAAATCTCTTATTTGAGATGCAATAAGGTCTAAATGAGTTTCAAATGTTGACCAAAGCATCTGGCTGTGTTTGTACAGGAAGTTTGGGGCGAAGTGTTCCCGCTGTGCAGACCGTATCCTGCCGCACGAGATGGTGATGCGAGCTCAGGCACACGTGTTCCATTTGCAGTGCTTTGTGTGCGTGGTGTGTTGCCAACCGCTCCAGAAGGGCGAACAGTTCGTCCTGAGAAGCGGGCAACTGTTCTGTCGACAGGACTTCGAGAAGGAACTCTACATGATGCAGCAGGCCAGTCCCTCAGGTAATTTTGTGCCTTTATCGCGTATCGCACGATAAATTAATTACTAGTCAATAGGGTCTTTCACTTTGCAAGAATTAAGAGGGCGATTGTGAAAGCGCCAGCTGTGGAGAATACATTTCCATAATATTCATCACCATTCTCTCAAAAAGCTTACAACAGCTTAAATCATCTCATGGTTTTGTCGTCCGTTGGCAGTTAGTGGGAGGTCGGCGGTCACAGCGGTAACTCCCGGCGAAGCGGATGAAATATCCACGCAATTGATTCAAGTTCTCGCAATTGGAATTAAAATAAGCATGTGCCTTATGACCAATGTTGGAAATGTCTTTATCCACACTTATCTGTCACTTTTACAAAATTGTTATTTAAATGCAACCTTCTTCATCTACCAAAATTGCATCGATTTTTCATCATATTACACAAATAGTACACTCTCAACTGAAGAAACTATTGTTTGTCATTTATTAATTAAAAGGTATGAATAAAGAGAATAAAAATAAACGGAGAGAACTAAACAAGAAATTTGGCTATAAATGCAATTTTCGTTACTCGAACTAGCCATTAAACCTTTTTTTTTTTTTGTTTGTTTGTTTTATTTTGCAGCAGATGACTTGATTGACGAGAACAGCAGGCCGAGAGATGGACGACGGGGTCCAAAGAGGCCAAGAACTATACTAACCTCAGCGCAGAGACGTCAGTTCAAAGCCTCCTTCGAAATTAGTCCCAAACCTTGCAGAAAGGTAGCTTACTAAACATATTTGTTCACTGATAACTCAGGTATATTTGTAAAGGTAAAATTAATAGCAGCAGTGTCATTTCACTTTTTAGTTTTAGAAATGTAAGCTGATTGGAAATGTTTCTAATTTACTTCTAATAAAACACTCTCTCGGTGCCGGATATAATCAGTAACATAAAAGAATTAAAATGCAAAATTACGAAATCAAGAATTATCGAAGTGAAGAACAAAATAACCACATAGATTTTTGAAATTGTTCTTATTTGTTTTAATAATTCCTCCCTTCACACTAATGCACTTTCCCATTACGAAAGCCAGATTCCTCCAAGTGTGCAAAATACGTCTCAACGATAATTTAAGCTCTACTTTGTTCATTTGTTTTATTTACGGACGCTCTTTAACATCTCAGGTCATCAGCGTCCCATTCAATTCAGGACGTGAAATGACCGACAAATTTTGCTCAGAGGCCTCTCGTTCAGGCTTGAGGTTCTTTATCGTGCCGTAAATGTACGATACGGGATCCACGACTTTACTTCCCTTCCGAAGGAAGCCTTAGGGTTTTTACCCCCGAAAAAAATTCATCGATCCTAGCTGGGTTTGAACCGGCGACCTTGGGTTTAGAAGGCAGGTATGGCTACCACTACACCACCAGGACCGATATGTCTCAGTAGTAAAAACGGGCTTTAACACTATTAAAAAAGCTGTTTTATATCATTACCAGTACTGATACCAACTTTGGAATAAAGGAATTTAAGAAACTCCTTTCAAAACCTGTTTTAACATGTTAAAAACAATTTTAATTCACGCAAACTTGACCGCTTAAAAAAGGGGGAAAAAAATAGCACTGTCTTTTTGTTCGATTTATTGCAAAGAACCACCCTCCACAGTAAAAAAGGCACAAGTCCCGTTCTGTTTTGTGCAAGAAGCATGTTGAAGAAATTACGTCATTTGTTGGAACTGTTGGTACACAAAAATATGACATTTTGAATAAGGTGTAAGACATTACGATGAAAATTAGTGGTGGTAGTTCTTGTTCTTTAGATCCCAGGCAGAGCGACCCTCAAGTCGGTCCTGGGGAGGGGGGTTTGAAGACAAAAAGACGCACCTGATCGCGGGTTCAAACCCGGCCAGGACCGATGGATTTTTTCGGGTGTAAAAACTTCTTTCGCAAGGGAAGAAACGCCGTGGGTTCCGTATCTAGAAAAAGAACCTCAAGCCTGAAAGAGAGGCCTCTGAGCAAAATTTGTCGGCCGTTTCACGCCCTGAATTGAATGGGACGCTCATGACCTGAAGTGTTAAAGAGCGTCTCTAAATAAAACCAAATCATCATCAAATATGCTGAACACATCATAGAGCTTATGAAGCTATCAAACATGACATATGAATACAATAACAAATCATCACCATTAATAATAAGAAGCTTTATAACCATCGCTTGTTCCTTAATAAACACCCTCTACAAAATTTAGCGAGTACTGACCTAGTCTAATAACGTGATAAATTTGTTATACTGTGCAGGAATTAAAGTGTTCATCCATATCATAAAAGTTGTGAGTGTAGTATACCTGCCTTGTAGACCCAAGGTCGCGGGTTCAAACCTGGTCAGGGCCGTGTAAAAATATTAAGTATGGCTTAGGAAGGGAAGTAAAGTCGTAGATTTACGTAAGAGGCAAAGAAGAAGTTGTTGAGAAAAATTTGTTGTCTCACGCCCTGAATTGAATGGGACGCTAATGACATAGGATATTAAAGAATGCCCCTAAATAAAATAAATCGTCAGACTCACATAGCACTTTCAAAGAAACTGGAAATCTCTTGTATACCGTACTTCAACACTTACCCATACAGAGTGCTCAGTTCTAAGTCCCAAGGGGCAGCGGAGAAAGTCGTATTCCTCAGCAGCTGAAGAAGCGGGAATAGAGTACCAGGCACCGCGTTGATTTCGGTCTCTGCCCCTATGGAACAACATGAAAAAATTACTTGCCAGTTTTTGGATGCCATTTAGGAAGTTTCCAGAACAAGAGAACTTCAAGTTGTGCAGAACAGATGACATTCTTAAAGACCACATTAACCGCAGTTGCAATCAAAGTGAAAAAACCATACGCTTTTAACACTATAAGTTATACATGCATTATTTTTTTTAACCTAACCTAACCTAAAATTGCAACACGTGTGTTGTCCTCCCTAAAAGGTAACATCCCTAACCAACTGGTGGAAAGAAAACGGCGTGCAGCTTATGTAGTCATGAAGCAACAACAGAATTTCTTTTATTTGAGCATTTTGAATCAATACATGAAACAAAAGTGAAATTGCAACCTATTACGCACATGGCATCCATAAAAAGTAACATTTATATTAAGAACGTTGTAGACAAATTATAAACATTACAAGAGAGGGGAAAAAAATGGCCCTTGGAGAATCCAACCCACGACCTTCGTTCGCATTATTAGCACAACGCTCCAACCAACTTAAGCTTATCTTTTTTACACGGAGCACGGAAATCCAAGTGCAACTCAAGACACTCTTGCTGCTTGCTGCTGGAAGTCCCGAGCGACGGCGGAAAGAGCCGAAGGTAGTGACTTCCACAGATAGTAAAAGCTTTTAAGCGTAACGGCTTGATAGCTCAGACGGTTAGAGCGTCATACTAAAGTGGTTTCGAATCCTCAAATTTGGATGGATTTTTTTTCCTTCCTCCCTGCTGCAGTTCAAGGAGGTTTGCCGCATTACAATGATTTATTCGGTAACGTAGACCCACAGAATGCGCTATAAATTTATGTTCATCAACGTTTTTCTGCTGCAATCAAGGGAAATTTGCCACCATTACACTTCCTTATCAATTTATATTTACGAAAAGAAGACCAGCGTATGCCGTTAGGCCGTAGCGAGCCGCAGCAAACCGCTGGGTCCAGGATTTACACGTTAGCGTTAGGTTAGAGTGTATATGTGTGTGTGTGTGTGTGTGTGAATTAATTGAGAATTCCAATAAAAGCAGATTTGCCACTGTTACAATATTTCACCCGCCTAGCAACTCCCTATCAATTTATATTTCAATGTTAGAAGGACAGCGCATTGGCTACTTTTGCTTAACAAAAAGTAACACATGCAACATTTACAATGAACCAAGCGGCCACACAAACAGCTAAGCTATCGCTCGGGACTTGCAGCAGCAAGAATGTCTTTAGTTGCACTTGATTTCCGGACTCCATGTAAGGGCAAGTGCTAGCAAGTGGAGGTGTTCGTCTAGCTAATTATCCGGTTGATGTCGCACTACCTGGAAACTACTGCAATCGTAAGTTGACGGCTTTCTTCGCTATGGCTCGCTACTTGCCGTTCGGGGGGGGGGGGGGGAGACTAGCGATCCGTACGGTTAAGTTACTTCACTGCAGTTCTACAAATATCCTTCTGGAAATCTTTTAATAAATTTATTGGTCTGTTCAAGCCAGTAGCGTGCCTGTTATTGTAATTGTGCAGAGATGGATTCATTTTAAAGCTATCAAAGTTGCCAACAACAAAGGTCATAATATAACTCTCCAGGAAGAGTAAGAATATAGAGATTATTAAATAGTGTTGACTGTCACAAATCAACACCACTGAGGATTCAAATCGCTCTTTTTTTGCAAAACGAACACTTTCTTACTGTGGACAGAATTTAATAAATAAATAAAACATTTCATATCTCAAGAGAAATGAAAATATACATAATACAATAATCTTAATGCATTTTGGTCACAAAAGTATCCAAACATCTCAAAGCAAAGTAGCCAGAGCTGGGCTTTGGCATATGATTCTTCCAATTGCTAGCCCGAAGCATTTGAATATGAGAAATTTTCCTTATGACGAAATTAGTGTAACTGAAATAAATTCTGGCACCTGCTTGTTTTTTAGTTCTACATCACATTAAATTTTTATTTTCAAAATTTAATAAAACCAAATATTTAAACTCTTTAAATGCGTTTGCGGCTAGTTTGAAAGATGAGAATGCATTTCCCCATAAACGTACACTTTGGTATCATCCACAAAAAGTACTACATTAAATTTATTATTTACATTACAAGGACTCGTAGGTCCATAAGTTTCCGGCCTCGCCGATAAGGATTATCGCCTTCACAAAACCCCTATCTGCTGTCATACCTTATCTGTTAAGTAAATAATTGTAGCTGTAACTTCCGATCCACTGTGTTCAGTTATTCAGATATAGCTGCATAAAGAAGGCTATGTGTAGAAGATTGTGACGTGTTAAAAATGGAATTTCGAGCTGTTATTAAGTTCTTCACAAAAGAAGGACTTACTCCAAATGAAATTAAACGGCAATTGGACGGTGTATATGGGTAATCATCCCCCTCATATTCTACCGTAAAAGAATGGGCCACGCTTTTTCGAAAGGGTCAAGAAAGCATCGAAGAAGAAAGGCGTGCAAGTCTGCCCTTGGAAGTGCTCAATCCTGAAAACATCGCTCGCTCTTGTGGAAGGTGAAATTATGGAAGACCGACGGCTCAAAGTTACAGAAATAGCAGCAAGATTGGGCCGTTCTAAAACAACAGCCCTTCGAATTATTCATGAACATTTAAACATGCATAAGGTTAGTGCAAGATGGGTACCTAGACTTCTTTCCTCAGTCCAAAAGAAGCAAGAAGTCATCTTTTGTCAGGCATTTTTGGAACTCTGCCGTGGCAGCGAGACGGCAACCGTTGTTACAGGAGATGAAACTATGATCCTCTACTATGATCCCTTGTCCAAAAGAGAATCAATGGAGTGAAGTAAGCCTGGCGAAGCATCGCCTATAAAGGCCAAGGTCACTCAGTCAACCAAGAAGATTAGGGCCACAATCTTTTGGCACTGTGAAGGAATACTCTTCATTGACTTCAGGGAGAGGAACACCACAATAAATTGAGAGTACTTAGTGCGCCTTCTTTACGACAACGTATCTGAGCACACAGCTCTTATTGCAAAGTAGACTGTGTAGAAATGTGGCTTCAAGGAGATCGACCATCCACCTTACAGCCCATATCTAGCTCCCAGTGACTATTTCCTCCTCTTAAAACCCAAGAAGGATCTTGGAGGAAGGAAATTTAAGTGTGACGAAGAAGTGATGCGGTTTATGCCCATTTTGCAGCCCAAACTTCTGACAATTGGGGGAGGGAGTGAAATGTTAACTCAAAGACGTGAGCATTGTATTGCAATAAAGGGAAACTATATGGATAAGTGAAATATAGTTTTTGTCTTTATCATACCTAGAAAATGGTTAGGCCGGAAACTTATGGACCTACCCTCGTACATCACTGACAAATGTTAGAAATATACGTGTTGAAAAACACCAAATTTAGTAATTACAGCAATTGCTGCATCACTCGATAATAGACTTTGGGCTCTATTAGATACGAAATGAACGAATTTAAAGACAACTTGTCCACACCATAGACTTTCAAAATCTATATCAGCAGTTTATGATTTGTGTTATCGAAAACTTTAGCCAATTTGCGAAATAATCCCAGAGGATTTTTTTTTATTTACAGTACATAATATTTCAGTGATGTCTTAAATGTGGCAATGCTAGTTGACAATCCTCTCCTAAAACCGAATTATATGAATGAGTACTAATCTAGAAAATTAGGGCATGACGTCACAAAATATGCATGAAAATAAATTCTTAGGTTAACCTTAGGAAACGAGCATCATTAATTATGCCTATAGCGGTTAATTTATAATTTTTGCGATTAGCATATGTTTAAAATTGAAGGTGAGATGGGTAAACAGCACAGCTAGAATTGTAAATTTTTTTTACTTAATATTGTCACGTCACTTAAACAACGTGACAAATATAAACACCGATGCTATTGTTTTTAATGAACTAACTTAATCCTACCTTATAAATCTTTCAATTGCTTCATTTTGGTGGTTCTACATTCACTATGCAGTTACTTGATCAAGTGTAATACACTATTCGGGGAAGCAATTCCAACGCTGAATTACTCACGAAACACACATAAACAGAACCCGCTTCCTAGATTAGACCTACACTACACACACGTTCTGACCGTCACATTAGAGCCAGAGCAGGATTGCCAAACATAAAAAAGATAAAAGCAGATATCTTCAGGACGGTAACCAACACGAAAATCTAAATATCATCAATACAAACAGCAGCCTATAAAACCGAAATATTATGCAATTAGACTGATCAATATAGCACAGAAAGATAGCTGCCGTAACATTTATAAATTTCATTCTTACGATAATCGAGAGATAACCATATCGATTTTCATACTCCAAATATAAAAATTTTAAACATTTAATGGACAAATCATGAAAAGTAATATATTAAAAAATAAAGTTAATTCATATTATTAAATATTGATACGAACGTAGCCTTTAAATTTCCGGGAACTTTGTAGTAGGTCACATGGCACCCCAACTTTGTTTTCTTCTTCTTCTTCTCCTCCTCCTCCGAAGTGGTCTCCCCCGCTTTCGATATAAAGTGGCATACTCCGGCACCAACCTCCTCTTCGCAATATTTTTTTTTAATTTTATTTATTTATGGACGCTCTTTAACATCTCAGGTCATTAGCATCCCATTCAATTTAGGGCGTGAAGAGGCCTCTTTATTCAATCTTGAGGTACTTTTTCGTGCCTAAAATCTACGACTTTACTTCCGTTCCGAAGGTAGGCATATTTAGGATTTTAACCCCCGAAAAACACTCCCAAACTGATAATAACTCAGTTTTTCCTTGACAGCTAAAAACAGAATTAAGGCGCGAGGAGTCAAATCTGGACTGTATAGTGGGTGGTTCACCAGTGTTGCTCCCGATTTTTGCAGATATTCCGTTGTTTTCAAAGCGGCATGCTAGCAGACTTTGTCGTAATGAAGCAACGTTGAATCTTCGCAAACCAGACTTCGGTCTTCTTTCTGCTGGTGTTTTAAAGACCTTGGGGAGGCAAATTGTGATGTACTGGGTGGCAGAAACTGTTTTTTTTTTTTCCCTTGAGTGAAATAGTGAAATGGTTGCAATATGGTTACTTATGTCCTACGCTCCAACATCGGTAATCTACACTGGAAGGTCACATTGGTATCTGTGAAGATACTGTGAACACATCGGGAGCTGCCACTGCCGAAATGACGAATTATTTCCTGGCATCATTATTGTCGTGTGTTCTTCTGTGAGGTTG
Organism: Metallyticus violacea; assembly: GCA_030762175.1. Lineage (NCBI taxonomy): Eukaryota > Metazoa > Arthropoda > Insecta > Mantodea > Metallyticidae > Metallyticus > Metallyticus violacea. The sequence goes on along the minus strand of CM060837.1, from coordinate 21,330,847 downwards.
TGGGTACACATCAACAAAAAAATATTCTCATACGAAGAAATTTGTAGGAATTTTCTTATCTGCGGCGAATGAAGGTTTACAGACTCCTGTATGCCACTCATGAATCGTTCTTCACTATGGCTTCTACACGAGCGATATTTCCATCTGTGATTACTGTAGCTGAACTCTGTGTGCCCCTCTTCTTTCAAGTCTGTTCTTCCTCGTCTAAATTCTACAAATCAATTACAGACTTTTTTACAATCTGGAGAAGCCCAATGTAATTTTTCCAGGCTCAGCATGTATTAACTTCCACTACGACTGCAGATCAGGACATGTAATTTATGGGTTCTTTCACAGCCTATTCAAAAGCCCTTGGTGCTTAAAAACTGGGGCGTTAAACAATGTTAAAATAAAAAGACATTCTATTCAGTTAGGAAGAAAGGTGTATTTTTTGTTACAAAACAAAACTATTCCTAGAACGTAATTTATTTCCGATAGAGAATTCCGTAGACCCTTATTTAAAGAATGTTTATATTAACAATTCTTTCTATTTATACCATGCCTATTTAAGGCGAGTTATTTAAAATAAATGGAATTTAATGCTAGTATCTAATGTTTATGGTCATAATACAAGAGGGCAAACTAATTTAGTCAAAAATTCAAAATAGTTCTCAATTTCTATACCGCCACGGGTGGCTGAGGTCGTTAAGGCGCGGGCTCGTGAGCGGAAGGTCTGGGTTTCGGTTTCCACTAGAACCGTCCACTCTGACTAAGATTTTTTTCCAGATTTTCCTCAGTCCTCTTAAATGGCAAATGCTGGGGAGGTACACTAAATTTAGGCCTGGAATACTTCCTTACTTAAAAAATAAATCCTTTCCCAATTTATCATTTCATTTCATGTATCATCAGTGTCCACCGCCTGTGGTGCCTCGGTAGTAAAAATGGGCTTTAACAATATCAAAAAATCAATTTCTATTATAAATTTAGTTTATTTACGGACGCTCTTTAACATCTCAGATCATCAGCGTCCCATTCAATTCAGGGCGTGAAACGGCCGATAAATTTTGCTCAGAGGCCTCTTCTTTTATGCAGATGTTCTTTTACACGCCGTAAATCTACGACATGGGACCCACGGCTTTATTTACCTTCCGAAGGAAGCCATACTTAGGATTTTTACACCTCGAAAAAATGCATCGATCCGGGCCGGGATTGAATCCGCGATCTTGGGTTTAGGAGGCAAGTATGGTTACCACTAGATCACCAAGACTCGCTCTTTTATAGACAGAATTCATTTTAATTCTTATATGAAAGGTTCTTATTAAAGTTACAGGTTTTATAGCTAGAAGAACTTCTAATGTCTGATATTTCGTTGAACTTGTGACCACTTTACTGATGTTTTAATTCTCTGTTTTTATAAGACGAAACAGTTGCATGCCATTGTTTAAATGTGTATTATTACTGTTGTTGTTGAGAGGTAAAGCAACTTCAGTAAAGCACGGTGTAATTTTTAACTTGTTTTGCTTAATAATTGGCTTTTCTTTGTCTTTGTACACCGCACCGTGTATTCTGATTTGTTTTGTTTTTAGTACCTTACGGTGTAATTTTCCTTGCAGGTACGAGAAGCCTTGGCGAAAGAGACTGGGTTAAGTGTTCGGGTGGTTCAAGTGTGGTTTCAGAATCAGCGTGCAAAAATGAAAAAACTGCAGCGTAAAGCAAAACAAGAAGCAGACCAAAAATCTTCTGGGGACAAGGATAAGGAGAGCAAAGACGAAAAAACGATTAAACAAGAACCTTCTGTTGACCACAGTAAGTGCAGCATTTTAATACCCTGTCACTTAAACTTTATAATGATAAATATAACTGGCGTTTTAGGCTTTATCCCTTATTTTATTCCTTAAGCATTAATACTAACATTTAAAAATATATCCATATTTCATAAAAAGCCATTATATATAACAATTCAGTGCCCTAAAATGCTTCTATGCATATATGTACGAGGGTAGGTCCATAAGTTTCAGGCCTGGCCGATAAGGATTATCGCCTTCACAAAACCCTTATTTGGTGTCATACCTTATCTGTTAAGTAAATAATTTCAGCTATAACTTCCGCTTCGCTTTGTCCACTTGTTCAGATAAAGAAGAACTCTGTGTAGAAGATTGTGACATGTTCATAATGGAGTTTTGAGCTGTTTTTAAGTTCTTCACAAAAGACGGACTTACTTAAAATGAAATTAAACAGCGATTGGACGGTCTATATGGGGAAGCATCTCTCTCATATTCTACCGTAAAAGAATTGGCCAAACTTTTTTTGAATGGGTCGAGAAAGCATAGAAGATGAAGAGCGTGCAGGTCGGCCCTTGGAGGTGCTCACTCCTGAAAACATCCTCTTGTGGAAGGAGAAATTATGGAAGACCGGCGGCTCAAAGTTACAGAAACAGCAGCAAGGTTGCGTCTTTCTAAAACAACAGTCCTTCGAATTATTCATGAGCATTTAAACGTGAATAAGGTTAGTGCAAGATGGGTGTCTAGACTTCTTTCCTCAGTACAAAAGCAGTAACGAGTCATCTGTTGTCAGGCGTTTTTGGAGCTCTGCCGTGGCAACGAGAGAGAAGTTCTCCAAACCGTTGTTACAGGAGATGAAAATATGATTCTCTACTATGATCCCTTGTCCAAAAGAGAATCAATGGTGTGGCATAAATCTGGCGAAGCACCGCCTCTAAAGGCCAAAGTCGCTCAGTCAATCAAGAAGATCATGACCACAATCTTTTGGGACTATGAAAGAATACTCTTCATTGACTTCAAGGAGAGGAACACCACAGTAAATGGAGAGTACTATGCAGGCCTATTGAACGACTGCGTGCTTCCATCAAAGAGAAAAGGCGAAGAAAGATGAGTGGTGGCCTTCTTGACGACAACGCGCCTGTGCACATAGTTCTTGTTGCAAAGAGAGCTGTAAAGAAATGCGGCTTCAAGGAGGTCGACCATCCATCCTACAGCCTAGATCTAGCTCCCGGCGACTATTTCCTCTTCTCAAAACTCAAAAAGGACCGTCGAGGAAGGAAATTTAAGTGTGACGAAGAAGTGATGGATGCTGTTTATGCCCATTTTGGAAACAAGGCTTCTGACTGTTTTGAAATGTTAATTCAAAGTTGTGAGAAGTATATTTACAATAAAGGATAACTATACTGAAAATTGAAGTATATTTTTTGTTTTTATCAAAGCTAGAAAATCGTTAGGCCGGAAACTTATGGACATACCTTCGTATTTAAAACTATCAAAATTTAAAGTTTAATAAAAACAAGAATAAAGATAGAATAGTATTGTTCTGCGTAATTTTTTTCTTGCCAGTTCATTAAAAACAGAGGTTTTTTTTTTCTCTCCCAAAACCCGCTACGTTCCATAGAAACATCTGTGCAACAATACTTGGTTGGGTGAAGAATCCTGATTGTTGTAGTGCAGACGCGTGCATACTGAAAAAATAGAACATGAGTTATGAAGTACTCGGTGAAGAAGGATATGCCAGCAACAGAAATTCGTACATATAAGGTAGACACACTAGAGGACTGTGCACCATCATTTTCAACTTTTCCGAGAAGTTGTCTTAGTTCTGGAATATCCGTACACAATTGCTGAAGCTGTAGGCAATGCAAAAGAACGCGTATTTCGTATTTTAACGGAGGAATTGAGCATGGAAAAAATTATCTGCAAGATGGATGTCGCGCCCATTGATGACATGCGAACAAAAGCGAATCGTGTTGAAATCTCTCAGCAAAATTTGACCGGTTTAGGGATCCAATTGACTCTGTGCATAGATTCGGGGGTGTAGTAGTACATACCTGGCACAAAAACAGCAGAATGAAAGAATCACAATTCTCCGTGAAATCGGTCGGGAAGATCATGGTGTTGGATTTCTGAATGTTAAAGGCAGATTTCTAATTATCTTCCAACTGAAACATCTATCACAGCAGCAATTTATGCTAGCCTTCTAGTTCAACTAAAGACAAAAATATGCGAGAAAAAGGGCCCATTTATCAAAATAAGTAAGTCATTTTGCTCCAAAATAGTGCTAGTCTATTGTGTCCCTTAAGGGCAAAGGTCTCCTAACAGGTATGGAAAGCTCGCTTTTTCCTAACGTGGTGAGCTATTCCTCGCTATTTGTTCGTATGCTGTTTAAGACACTTTTTGGTTACTCCATTTCTCACTGCACTAGTTGCACCTAGAGCTGATGATATATAAATTATTTGAAAAAGTAAACATTTCAAGGCAGTACTTGTCTAGATATATTTGAATGTTTGATTTGCAGATCACTACCTCGGCCTAAACGGACTCAGCATGAGGGATGCAGGCGAAACAGCTTACACGGCATCTAGTAGTCAACCGCTGAATCCGAACATTCCATATTCACCTGACGGTATGTACTCCTTTGTCAAGAGTAAGCCATGCTTTTTGATATTGAAATTAACGCACATGAAAGCCACGGGAGAAAAGGCGCTGTTAATTATTTAATGTGTTTAAAGCAAAGAAGCAATATTATCAGCCTGTGTATTTATGTCATGAAAATCCGTTTAAAAATTAAATATTTTTCTTTACAGACGCATACCCAGCCCACTCTGGAGAGAGTTTCTGCAGTTCAGACATTTCACTCGATGACAGCACCAATTTCGAGCAACTGGATGAAGGTGGATCAGACACACTATCGTTGCAAAACGTTGACCTACAGCCGCCACACCCACCGCCTCCGTCAGAAGGCCTTCTTCCCACCATCGTGCAAGTGAACCCGATTGATAAATTGTACCTCATGCAAAACTCTTACTTCAGCACAGAACAGTGAACAGTGATGATGAACAAAACATTATTAGTGCACTTAACAGGTTTCTTTGCGTACATGTACTTAGCTTTCAAAGAGGAGTGACTGCTGTACAGTTCCAAAATTGTTGTGCACTTTCGTGAGAGAAGCAAATAACATAAAAATAAAAAAAATGAAAAACGTGTATTAAATGTCACACTCAAATGTTAAAGTAAACATTCAACTGTTTCATTCAAGACGTTGATTTTGAGTTAGAAATAACTTTCCAATCAAAGAATTTAACAACGTTTTTAATTTTGCCTTTCTTTTTCAATGTAGCCTACTTGAAATTAATGCACTTCCTTCAAGAAATGCTCCAGTGCCTCTGTACCACCCCTGAAGTGTTTCTCGTCAAAGTCGCCACAGTTCTTCATCAGAAATAGTTTGGTCACGCTTTGGGAATAAAAGAAGTTCGACGAAGCTAAATCTGGCGGATAGAGTACTTTAATCCAAATATTTTACCTTGATCCTATGAAAAAGAATGTTCTCTTCTTTAGGTGCAGAGGATATCCAAAAGTAATCCTCCTCTTCATTTGATTTTGGAATGTAGTTAATTAGTAGTATTTCCTTAGCATTCCAGAAGATTGAAATTTACAGATTTTTCAGGCCTTTTTGGTGATAGTGAATCATCGTGCTTGCATTGTGCCAGCTGATTTTATTCAACTGTCGCTTCTCAAGCTTCAGTAACTTTTGGGAAGCTTGCATCCGTTAATCATCAGTGAAAGTTCCACATATCTGATACCCACAGTATTCCTTTGCGACCAATTCACGATGAGGATGAAATAGCAAGCAGAAGCTCTATCAGCCTAGATCGTGCTGCGAGCGTATTTAACCACTTGCACCAAGTGGGGTGACGGTAATGTTCATATTCACGTATTTTCCGCTCTCGCAATTTCATTTCGGTGGTTCTTTTACAGAACAAGGTGGGCTGGTTGCATTCTGACGATGGCTTATACTTTGAAAAGGGTGTACCCCAGCGTCTGGAATGGAAGCGGCCCTTCCGAGTTTGCAGAGGGTCTTCGTCGACGTCGCGGTGTGCTATCCGGAAATAATGTTAGGGACACCGTTTACGTCTGTGCCTTGCCGCCCAGTGTCTCCCTCAGAACTTTCACCGGAGGTACCCCCACTGAAGTCTAGGTTGAGCACGGCTGAAGTACGGAAATATGCCACTTCGACCCTAACAATCCATTCTACTTGGATTTAGACTTCGCTGCTGCATCGCATGAAGGATATAGAATGCTTTAGTGAAAGATAAAGAGACAGCCCCTTTCAGTTAGGAGGTTTAACTACTTGGAGCAAAATAAACTGGTCAGCCCACATAATGAACAAAGCGCTTAATCACCATCTATATAGATCTGTTTAAACAACAGCAAATATCTGCTTATGCAACTCTTATAGTTTTTACGTGCCGCCATGTACACAATTCTGACATAACTTCTGTCCCAAGTATATTTACGTTTCTTTCTTTTGCGGAAGAATTTTTCGAGATTAAATAGGCCATGCACAACAAGGGTTTCAGGTGTTGTCTATGTTGCGAAGACTCCATGAACGCTTACCCATTATTCATATGCCATCAGTTAACAGTTTCTGAAGAAACCCAGACATGAAAGAGTGAAAAAGTTTCATTGTCCAAAAAAAAAAAAAAAAAAAAAAAAAAAAAAAAAAAAAAACTCCTTTTCGACGAAATGTTCACATTGAGATGTTACTACGGAGTTTTTACCTGCAAAATGCCCCATTGCAGCACTTTTAATTCCATCATCATTTATGTTTCTTTCCTCGGCTTAGAGAAGTAGGCTATAAATGTTCGGTATCCTGCAAGCAATAGTCCTTGACTACAGTCTTTGAAACAATAGTCGTATGATCCGAATATTATAATGAATCGAACAAACACAATGATTCGACATTCCCCATTTCTTCTTCTTTATGACGTTGCGCTGTTAATGCAGGCATGAAGCACAACACTCTGGCACTCAGAGTGTTTCTTTCCTTGATGCCAATCAAAAGAATTTCCTCCATGATGTTCTTCGTGGATTGAATGGTGCTGAATTTATTATTTATGTACTCCATGAAGCTCCTTTTGGAAAGAGGGTCAACATAAATAACCATAGTTTCATTCCTGTAAAAATGGATTCAGCTTCTTTAGGATTACTATGGCAAAGCCCCTGAAATTCTTCTGAGCTACAGAAAAAAAGCAGGACACTCTTCTATTGAGCTTCCTCGTGTGTGACGATTGTCATAATCTCTTGGTATGACCTAAAACAAAAGTCAACTTTTGCTTCAGTCACAGTGACATCATTTCCCTTCATTCTTACTGTTTTCAAAGTTGACGAATTCCTCGCTGATGATACGTTTCGCCACTGAAGTATTAGAAGGCCACTTTGTGTTGGTGTTTGAGGGGGATACATTGAAAAATAAACTTAGATTTGTAAGTCATTGATCACTTGGTTTTATACCCGAAACTTTTCCTTCAAAGTTCTTTGACCTGTTTCAACAAAAATCGGCGACGTTTGGTCGCTATTTAGTTGTTGTCTTTAAGATTGAATATAGACATATTCAAAAGTCACTCCAAAGTTCAAACACCATAAAAGTTTAATACTGAAGATAGTGGGGAAAAAAATAATAATACAACCGCCGTTCTTTTGTTCAAGACACAGTATTTTGTGGACAATATTTCGAAAATGATATCTTCAGTAGATCAGATGAGCTATGGAAACCTCTTGGGCATAAACCTACATGCACAACTGGACCGAATTGAGATCTGGAGATCGTAAACGCTATTGGCTGCTGATCTTCAAAGACATCTCTAATGAAGTGATGTGCTTTTGTGCAGGAAGGCTTTATTTTCTACCTTGTGATTCCTCAGTCCATGGAAGGAAGTTCTATACCCTCCCTTCAATAAATTAAAAAATATTTGGGGGGATTATAATACATCACGCAGTAACTTTCAAATAATGAACAACCCGCTACATTAACTTCACCAATAAGAGAAAACGTGCTTCATCTGTCTAAAAACTTTATCAAATTATACGTTTCAGTTATTTTAACTGAAACTATGGAAAAAAACAAAAGAAGACTGTATTATAAACATCCTTCCTTTTCCAACACAACTTCAATTTAGTTGTTTTTATGTTACATTGGAGTTTGAAGTGATTTTTTAATGAACCTATATTTTCTGCTTTATATATTTGTTTTGAGTTGTGTTTTTAAGATAACATACTGCCAAAGAAATCTCTAAAAAGTCTCATAAAGGAAAAGCAACTCACAGATCTGATATATATATCTGTTTGTTTCCATGCATAACGTTACCTTCGATACTCAATATTTACTTTTATCACCTTCACTTGTCTAGCTTCTTGCCATTGAAGAACTCGCAGTAGTTCGAAATATAGCAGTTTCAAGTGTGACTCTTTCTCTGTGTTTTATCTTTATCTATTTTTATTATTAGTGTTAATTTATATATATATATATATATATATATATATATATATATATATAAGTTGTATGCAAATTACAGATTACTTGTCCGAATTATTAAAATGATAATGCCTTGCTGATGAATGTACGGATATAGATATGGCTGTCGCAGTCAGAGAAAGCTTTTTGCCATGTATAATTACATTTAAAGCCACTCTTATCGATCTGGTGATCTTGTTACTTTCCTCGTAGACCCAAGATCGTGGGTTCAATACCGGCCAGTGTCGATGGATTTTTTTCAGGCATTCTTCGGAAGGAAAATAAAGTCTTGGGTCCCGTGTCATACATTTACGGCACATAAAAGAACCCCAAGCCTGAAAGAAGAGGCCTCTGAGTAAAATTTATCGGCCGCTTCACGCCCTGAATTGAATGGGACGCTGATGACTCGAGATGTTAAAGAGCGTCCGTAAATAAACCAACTAATTAAAAAAGTCACTCCTCAACTTACGTATTATGAGCTATTTCGTTGTAAAATACAAGACACTGAACTGAAGACACAAGTGAAAGAAACAATGCATTTTGATTACTGTGCAAAATATGAGATATGTTATTATACAATGCAACTGATGGACCTACTTTGTAGAGAAAAAGTCTATATCTAACTGATTAAAATATAAATTAAAATAATATTTATATGTATAATTTCCTTCATGAAAATTAGTTGCTGTGTTAAAATTTCCTTCTAAATCGTAAACATTAATAATTCCTCTATACTAAGTCGTTCAATTATATACTTTTTTAAATAATAGCATATTTAGTTTTCCGGAAGGGCTGTTGTCTGTTGATGCAATGTAGTATTTAGTCTCAAGTGACATCTCTGAGCTCGATCAATCTATTTTTGTAGTTACCTATGTTACAGACAAAATCCAAACGAAACAAAAGCTAAAAATGAAATACGAGGCACGTCATTAAATAAATTATATAAAGATATTTCAATTTGTCATGGTGAATGGCAAGCAAATGTATAAATTGATTAATTACTGTCCGTTTCTTCTTTTAATTGCAACAAAAAGCACTAGTATTTATATTTCTTTTTAGTAAAAAAAAAGTTTCCTACATTAATAACAATGCCCCAAATATACCGTACAAAATTATATTATGAAAAAAAAAATGAATGTATATTGTTTTAAGAAATTCTTTACATACAACGAATTTTAAATGATTCAACAAATACAAAAACGGTTGCGTACTTTGGATATGATTTGCACAGGTCAAGCCCGAAAATGACTTGACGTTACACCCTGTACAGAGAAGTATGGAATCTGGCTGTCTGTGGGAAGCTGGCTGCAGTCCCGAGCGAGCGACAGCGGAGAGATCCGAATTCCTCAGTTCCGAACGCGATGTGACGCGAGCGTGATTATGGCAATTATTGCGTGCAGGCAATGTAATAATGAGTGCATAAAAAAGTTCGTATGCTTGGAATGTGCGAAGGAGTATAACTACAGGAAAAATCTAAGATAGCATGTTGCTCAAGTGCACCCGGAAAAGTTGAATGTAATCGTGCCTAGTGGATGTGAGACATTTAATGATTACTTCACAAGAAACTGAAAGAGAGCAACTCAATTTTCATTCGATGTCATGACAATTATTAATGTTGACCAACGTTTTTAGGTACCACGCAATGCACTGAACCGTACTGCAGATAATCTTCTATCCGCTTAAAATATTAATTTCATAGCGGTACAGAAGAGCTGTTTATATAGACTTAACCTCAATTTCGCATACACAATATGCACTACCAAGCGCTTACCTTATTTCACACAAACTCCAACTGCACTAAGCAATGAAGTAGCATACTCCTTTGGCGTATCTTTCGAGTGCTTCCATTTCCAGCAATGCATTGTTTAAAATAAATGCAAACAGTTATTTCTCTAATGTGTACATTACTAACCTTCCTGTTTGAGTGTCGAGGGAAGAAACCAACTCACGTTCGGGACTGAGGAGTTCGGCTCTTTCCGCTGTCGCTCGCTCGCGACCAGCTAACAGCCAGATTTCATACTTCTCTGTACAGGGTGTAACGTCAAGTAATTCAAGATAGTGTCAAGAAGTTTTACTTCAGAAAGCATCTCGACAGATACATGCTTTAAAGTAAACAGCAGGCACTGGATTTTATTACCATTAAATCACAAGGACTTCAAACCAAATGAGTTGCGTCAAATAATGAAGACTCCATAACGGTCGTATCGCCCACGAATAAAATTTAGTCACAATTAAGGTTATGGGGAAAATCGTTTACACTAATTAAAAAGACTAAGGTCCAATAACCGAACGGAATTCGATACCAACGTTACGATATCTCTCGACTTTTAAGTGTATCGCGCGATATTATATCAAGTTGTCATGCAATGGAACCGACAAAGGAATTTAATTCGATTAGATCATTTCTTACAAATAGATCATGTAAACTATTGACGTTTATTCATATTTTTAATAATGATTTATAGGTTTTCTTTAAATATTGACCATGAAGCTTGTTATTTACGGGCAATACTAAATTTTTTCCATTCGAACAGAAATAATGATCAATTAAAACATTTATCAAATATCCCTCACAACGATATGGATAGCGAGTAGAACTTTTGGGTATTATTTTGGATAAATAATCCTGAAATAATGTCATTAACTCAATCTATACCCATTTATCCATATAATTACATTTATTGAGGTGTTTAATTAAATGATGAAACAGTTTTGTAAGCACACACATACGGTTTTTGACACCATAAAACATAACTAATCTCAGATTTTTAGACAAATGCCTATTTAGTTCCCGTAGGAAAATATATGTAATCCATGAAAAATGGTGCTTTTATAGCGCCTATTTCTGCTTAAAACAACCTAAGCAAGTTATTTTTAAGAATTAATATAGTTATAACATAGTTATTAAATTTATCTGTTATACGGAACGACATCAATTTAAGGGAAAATTAAATAAATTAAAACTATTAATTCCGAATCATACTTACAAAAGCCATCCATTCTTTCAGATTCCACGCGAGAGAAAATCTCACATTAAGCAGCATGTAGAGGGCACAGGATGAATTTTCCTAAACAGATTCTACTGACTCAAACTTCCATGAGTTTGGCAAAATCAAATTTCCTAAATTTTGGAAAAGTACTGCCAAAAACCAAATGCATCTGAGTCCATGCTCAGAAAGACAAATTTGGATATTGAGTAAGTACCAAAAAACATTTGCTTCAATTAGGGACAACATAAAAGATACCTGCATCTCAATAAGTGTGGAAGAGACAATGGATGCTCTAAACAAATATAATATAATAGTTGGTAAACTCAATGTTACACCTTTCTGTCTACATCTTGTAGCAACCAGAAAGTTTCATTGTACACAAAAGTTTACAGTTGTTATTTCCTGATGGTTTTGAAAAGAGTAGAATTCTTCTTTTCTGGATGCTGGTTCCTTCTTTTCTAAAAACATTCTACCCTAACCTTATAATGCCATCTGTTTGGGTCCATGTCTTTCATCTGATCTCAGAAACCAAAAAGGAATGAATTTCCGTAAGCCGATACCTTGATCTTTGATATGAAGAAAACTTTGTACAAAGCTCCATACCACATTGCATTTTTCAAGAAAAAACTTCCAGAAACTCCTCTTATTCATTAACCTTTTTAACTCACTGGGACACCTGGATAGAGGCATTTGGATGACATGCTGCTATGGTAAAAGAGCTTCCTACTAAGAGTACAGCCTGTGTTTTGTCTGCAAAGGAACTGTTGAGAAATTCAACTTTAAAGAGAGATCTTGTTTACATAAAGGCATATTTTTCATTCTTGGCCTCAACAATAGCAAAGCTGACGTGACAATGCTACTAAGGGAGAAGCTGGGGACAATAAGGGAAGTAAGGGAAAGTAGAATGGGTTTAAAAAAAAATGGACATGCTGTAATGGTTCATATGTGGTAAATAATGGGATGGAGAAATTCCAGAAGTGGGCATGAAAAATGTAACAAAATGCAGATTTGCTCATATAACATCAGCAGAAAGGCCATTTTCAGCCTTTAAAATGATTTTAACAGACAAAAGATATAGCCTAACTGTTGAAAATTTGGAAATATTCTTGATATATATTGTGCTTCAAATTATGAAAACAAATAACTTGTAATGCTTGTAGTCATATTTTCCTGCATATTTAAAAAATGTAGTACGTAATTCATTTTATGGTCCAATTTAGATGCCAAAGCAATATTTTCTTGCCTAAAATTCCGAGGTCTAGACATAACATTTATGTTTAGGATAATGAAAACAACATATGCTACATAATAAGTGCAAAATTACCAAGAGTTTACCATACATAGTGAAATAGGTCAGAAAAAGACACAAAATATATCAATTGGATATAAAAAATTATGAAGCATAGACAAAATACGCAAAGAAATAATTAACAAATGTACAATAATAACTGTAGTATAAAAAAAGCAAAATATTTGTACAGAAATAGGCAAGATAGGAAAAAAATATACAAATAAAATATAAATAAGGTGCGAGAAGGGGCAAAGAACACAAGAATATATACAAAAAATATTGAAAATATTTTTAAAAAAAAGAAGAAGCAAAGAAAAAAATATACAAAAATTAACAACATAAACTGAGGTAAGAAAAAGACACTATATATAAATAAATTGTAGGCATTCATAAGTACAAAATAAATATGAGAGAGTCAAGGATATCACCAGAAGTATACATATAATAATGAAATATATAAAGAAAAACACAAAATATGTTTTAAAAATTGTTCATTATTTGGAAACCATATGTTCTGCAACAAGAAAAGAAACTCTCTCTCTTGCAAGCACACACACAGAATAAAGTACAAGAGCAGGCAGTAGAGACCAAAAATTATGACAGGTAATGGAAAAAATTTGTAAATAAAACAAAAAATTGCCAACTAATAACTAATTATATTGAGATTTATTTAAAGAAGCAAACTTTGCACTTTAAAGAGGTTGTTCTCAAAACATTGACTAATCAAAGAGACTTTAATCATATTTGCAATTCTCATTATCAGTGGAAGGTTAAAAAATAATAAGATAGTGGCCTATATCATTTAAAATAATTCAAGTTTTCCATGACTCATTCAAAACCTCTCGTTAAACTGTACTACACTTTCCAAATCAATTTTAATTCTATCTCAAATTATTCTTCTACATCATCTATGTTGGCAGACTTGTGAAATTTCTTCCTCATCAGAAAAAGAAGACATATTTCTAAATACTTATCAAAACACACTTTATTCAATTTTTGGAATCTGAATAAAATATAACCTTGAATTCAACTATTTACTCATATCAAAGAATATCTTAAAATTTGTAAACAAATACAAGTGAACTGTATAATCACTGTTATTTTTTAGTTCGCTTACAATGTATAGAAATTTTTTGTGAAAAACACCAGCTTAAATTTGTAAATGTGTAATCATCATTTGATTATCTAATGTCTTATTATGTATTTGTTCAATTAATTCTGCTATTGTGGATGTCCTTCATGTAGATTATCTTCAAGGCTAGTATGGGCATATTTAAATTCAATAGCCCAACTTTTAATAATTGAAAATTGAAAATCCATAAAAATTTTATAAATTTGGTATTCATTTCCTTTGGCATTATCATCTATTCACCGCACAATTTCAATTTTATGGAATACTCTAAACACTTCTGCTTCATAAAGCTGTATTAAATAAACTATTTGAACAATGACCTGAACAATATCAAAATATTCATCTTATCTCAGCAATTGCACAGTCACCTATAGTGCAGAACTTTTCATACAGCCCTCATAACATCTGTAATTTGAATTTTGTGTATTATACCTCTTTCATACTGTTGGATTTCAACAACTTAGTTCTTCTTCAGGCTGCAACTTCAGCATACTTCAATCCCTATCATAAAGATGGCATGCCCTATCTGTCTACTTACCAGGCTCAGTGTAAGAAGTCATCAAGAAACTGCTAAAATTAACCTCACCTGTGCACAACATATCTATTTAAAAAAAAAAGATTACTTTTGAAAATGAATTTTAAAGACAGACTGAAACACTTTGTTGAACTTGAAACAACTTAAACAATGTGTAGATATTACACTGAATTAATGTTTGAAAAATGAATTAAAAATGAGACAGAGTCACAAGGAAACAGTGATTGACATGCTCCCCTTACTGTGTTAGCAAGCTATGGTATTAAAAATAAGTAAATATTACCTCCATAAAACAAAAATACTGGCATATTTGAACTGTCTTTTTATTCATTTCAAAACTTCTTTTATAGCAATACTTTGCTTTAAGGCACCAATTCGAGATGCAGCAAATACTTTTACATAAAAAGAAATGCACTAGAATAAATATTTTTTATTAAATTGAAGATCCTGTGCAACAGGTGACCTAATTACAGAAATCTGTTCTTAACAAAACATAAGCAGTCATTTCACTGTTCATCACTGAACTGTAATGAAAGTATTTTATTTTATTCAAGTTTTTTCACTTAAGCTCACAATTTCATTAACGAGACTGCACTGCAGCCTCTTTCCTTGCGGCATCTTGGAGAAGCTGTGTGTCCACTTCATCTGCTGGTAGTTGTACATATCTCACAACTGAACCTCTAATGAAGCAGTTTTTCACCGACAGCTGTTGAATTAAAAATAAACAGTTAAATAAACTTCTGAAATATTACTTCAAAAGCAGATGAGCTGTAAGTTATGCCACATCAATTCTTTTGAAAAGTATTCTTTGGGTTGCACGTTTTATTTAGCATAATTAGAAAATCATTTTCTATATTTATACCTCAATTGTAAAAAATCATGCACCAATTTTTAAATTCTTATCATGCCATTTTTACTACTATGAGGATTCACAATCATACATGTAGCCAAGCAAGAGGACATTAAAAAAATAATAACAAACAAACAAAAATGTATTCTGTTTGGAATGACTGCCAGGCATTAAAAGTATTTGAAAATTGTTAAAGTGATTAAAGAAGCCAAAACATTTTTTCCTGACACAAAAGTACATTGATAAATAATCTAAATAGAGCGGTCATTCTTGATTACTGTTGAAACAATATTTAGCACCTTAAGATCAGATTTAAAACAGGATTGGGAGTGACAGAAAACCACGTAACTGGACTACTTTATATGTTTTACTAGAAATTTCTCTTAGGAAAGAACATCTGAAGATGAAAGTTATAGATACATTTGGTGAGAAACCAAGATAGTATCCCTGACAAGAGCTAGTCAATAAAGACTGAAACTGAGAATTTTTCATGAGTAGATCAGAACTCATGTGATCAGTGGAAAAAACTGCAATTGCACTTCAGTGGTTCAAAAAATTTAAGGAGGGTCGTGTTTCTACAACAAAGCAGGGAAGTCCAGATGCTTCAACAGCTGCAGGGAACGACCTTCATTGTTCAGGAAGGTCAACTAATAACAGTGGACAGACTGGCAGACATGTTGTAGATTTTCCATGGTAGTGTACCTTTCTGCACGACTGCTTATACACCAAATGGGTGCCGAGATTGTTAATGCCTGAGCAGGTGGTGCTAGTGGATATATGTAAGAATTATGGTGATGCATACCTGAACTTCATCATTAAGAGTGATGAGCCTTGGCCTCACCATTGGAATCCCAAAAGCAAACAAACGAGCTCAGTCTGGAAATTGCCTTATTCTCCAATACCAAAGAAAGCCAAGGTTGCTCTTCGGCTGTTCTGGAATGGTTTATTAACATCAAATCCCTTCACATAACAGTCTTGTAATAATTCCCATTACAAGCCTGTTTTCAGCATCCTGGGCAAAAACACTCTGAGCTGCATACATCTGGTTGACACCTTTACCATGACAAAGCACGCCCATACACTTGGAACATTGTTGCTCAACATTTGGTTAGAAAAAAACTAAAATGTGTACCCATCCTCCAAACAACCCAGACCTAGCTCCATGTGGTTTTTTTCTGTTCCCTCGTCTCAAACAGAAACTGCAGGCCAGCATTTTGGTTCATCAACGGCCGTCGTGAAAAAGGCGAAGGCTGTTCTGAAAACAATGTCAAAAACGGTTTCCAGCATGTCTTACAGGACTGGCAGAAATGTTTGGGAACTACTTTGAAAAAGACTATACCAATCTTGACCTACCCTACCCATGTATTTTGTAAGTAAAAGACCCATTCTAAGTGTTTTTTGACTAGTGCTCATATGTTGCAGTTCTTTCCTTCTGTTCAAAGAATCAATAGAAAAAAAAATTAATAATACAATTTTTCCTTCTGGGTCAATGCAAAACTTAATGAAGTAATTAAATTATTTAATCAACATAAACTAGGATTAATAGCCACAATCTTGGTTTAAGTTCTTTTTGTATCGTGCAGCTAAAATATTTTCTGCCTATGGCCACATTCCCTATCTGTACTTTGCAAATAAATTTCACATTTTTTCTTAATTTTCACATACCCAATATCATACTATAATTCACAAGTGATACTACAATCAGCTTGGATGCAATGAGCTATTGATTAACACATATTTATGTGCATATGCATCCAGATTAAAACTTGAAAATGTTGCAAGTAATTATTTTAAATATGTGATTTAGATTTAAATACCAATGCTTGAATATAATGCAACATATCAACAGTCCAATGACTTAGCTCTAAAATATTCTCAAAAATCAAAAATCGGATATCTACAATGAGATTATTGCTACAAGACAGTTTGATTCTACTATAAATGCAATGAAATTTGTTATATGTAGAAATGAATAAATAGCATCTTGTAAACATGAAACAATATCACATAATTTTTTATTATAGCCAAATTTAACATTAAACCAATACATACACAACAGCAAGTAAAATAAAAACTTTTGCTTCTAATAAGATATATAGAATGTTTGGTACTATGTATAAATTTCATTAAAATTTTTCAATTAATGTTACAATATTCATTTGTTAATTTATAACACATTAGTGTTCCATCCCAATTACAATCAACTCTTAGTTATCTGTGATAATGATGAAAATGGCAACTATGATTTATACAAAATTGTGGTTAATCAAAAAACCACCTTGCATTTCAGTCAATCAATTGCTAAACATGCACCCAACAGCTGACCATACACCCACCAACTGAACAAATCCTTACATTGATTTGCTGGAAGATGTTTGAGCAGGATGTACGAAGTTAAAAAGAGTTTTGTTGATTCTAACAAGAAAAATTTTCACTTTTGCTTCCCCCTTCATCATGAATAACATTTTTGCACGATTTCTATATCTTTTTAATAAATATGTAATGTATTATTGCTCCTTTCCAAAATATGGTACAGAAGAAACAAAGACAATATGCATGCAGGGATAAGTGTTGCTCAGTGGTAATATGTATGTATGGTATTTACCAGGGTAGGTTCATAAGTTCCTGCTCTAACTATTTTCTAGGTATGATAAGGACAAAAACTATATTTCACTTTTCAGTATAGTAACCCCAAAAATAGCCAGAGGTCTTGTCTGTAAAATGGGCATAAACAGCATCTATCACTTCTTCGTCACACTTAAATTTCCTTCCTCAAAGGTCCTTCTTGAGTTTTGAAAAGGGCAAATACTCACTGGGAACTAGATCTGGGCTGTAGGGTGGATGGTTGATCTCCTTGAAGCCATATTTCTTCACAGCTTCCTTTGCAACAAGAACTGTGTGCACAGGTGTGTTGTCGTGAAGAAGGGACACACCACCACTCAGCTTTCCACACCTTTTCTCTTTGATGGAAGCACGTAGTCTGTGTAGTAGGCCAGAATAGTACTCCCTATTTACTGTGGTGTTCCTCTCCTTCAAGTCAATGAAGACTATACCTTCACAGTTCCATAAGATTGTGATCATGATCTTCTTGGTTGACCGAGTTCCTTGGCCTTTAGAGGCAGTGCTTCGCCAGGTTTATGCCACTCTAGTGATTTTCTTTTGGACAAGGGATCATAGTGAGGACCATAGTCACATCTCCGGTAACAATGGTTTGCAGAATTTCTCTCTTGTTGCCACGGCAGAGCTCCAAAAATGCCTGACAACAGATAACTTGTTGCTGCTTCTGGACTGAGGAAAGCAGTCTAGGCACCCCTCTTGCACTAACCTTATTCATCTTTAAATATTCATGAATAATTCAAACTATTGTTTTAGAAAGGCCCAATCTTCCTGTTATTTCTGTAACTTTGAGCCGCCGGTCGGTCTTCCATAATTTCTCCTTGCACCAGAGCGATGTTTTCAGGAGTGAGCACCTACAAGAGTCAACCTGCATGCTCTTCGTCTTCAATGCTTTCTTGACCTATTCAAAAAAGTTTGGTCCAACCTTTTACTATACAATATGAGGGGAATGCTTCCCCATATATTCTGTCCAATTGCTGTTTAATTTCATTTGGAGTAAGTCTTTTTTGCGAAGAACTTAATAACAGCTCAATACTCCATTTTAAACATGTCATAACCATCAACACATAGTCTTCTTCATGCAACTATATCTGAACAAATGAACACAGCAAATCTGAAGTTACAACTGCAATTATTTACTTAACAGGTAAGGTATGACACCAGATAAGGGTTTTGTGAAGGTGATAATCCTTATCTGCAAGGTCAGAAACTTATGAATCTACCCTCGTATGTTAACTGAAGAGTTTCTTAAGATATCCATATTGCCTTTTGAATATGGGGTAACATTTCTGAATTTTTTATATTGCTTTCTAAGATATATTTTAAATGAATTCACCTTACAATGTATTTAGATTATTATTATTATTATTATTATTATTATTATTATTATTATTATTATTATTATTATTATCATCATCATCATCATCATCATTCCTTTCTGCAAAGATTTTAATTGTTAGTAGGAACAAAGGAAAATGAAAAAAGAGATTATTACTCCACCTTATTATTCTTAGGCTAAAATGAATTAAAGTCAAAAGTGTTGGTTAACTTGTTAGTTATGAATAAATTCAACAAATAACTATACCATTTATTTCAAATACACTTATAATGAATGAGAGATTAATTGCTCTTTTTACCATATCCAGGAATTTCTTAAGTCTCTCTTCAATATACAAGGAGAATTCAAAACACAATGTTCCCTATTCAATTACCTCCTAAATATTAAATGAAATTAAACAGTTTTTTCTGTCACATCGTTAGAGCTTGGCCTTTAGGTGAAACCACTAAACCCTAATTTTCAAACTATAACATTACAAAATAGATGCTGTATTCAGTAAACAGAAAAAGAAGATGTGAAGTCATTTTTTTTTTATTTATTCACAAAAGGAACTTCAGCTATTAAAATTAACAATAAAATTGAAGAAATTTATGGTTCAAATACTATGACAGACAAAGGAGTGGACTTTCTCCCACATCATGCCAGAATGCAACAGTTTAGTCACTGCAAATTTTTAAACAGATGGGATTAGAAAAGCCACCAGCACTTTACAACCTTAATCTACTTCCATTTCTTTGAAACAATAATAAGCTTTCCAATCAGATGAGAATGTGGAGCATGAGGCAAAATATGGTGGCAATTCAATCAAAACCCATCTTTTATCAATATAGTTTCAAATCATGAGCTTTCCAGATAGAAAAGCGCCGCAAAATATAGGCTGGCTATGTTAATAAAATAGTATAAAGATGTATTTTTTTCACATCATTATTTGAGTAAAAATAAACTAATAAATTATTAAAAAGTATTTCAATGGAACCTCAGTTTTTTATTCTCCTTGAGGGATGTTAGAAAATAAATTTCCTATAACCTTTTTTTTTTTTTACCAGAACCAGTAGAAATATTAGGTTAGCAATATCTTATGGTTATACAGACATCATCCTCTAGTGGCACCAGGACAGTGCTCTATTAAAAATGAAGAATTGAGCAGTGTGTACCCAGTAGCTATGGAGAACTGAGGTGTGTTGAAATCATAAATAAAGGAGAAACTGTAGTAGTTGTTTGCTACAAATCTGTTGTTGTTTGGATGTTCAGCAGTGAAATCTTTAACCAGCTGAAGGTGAAGGTGTAGTGGTATGGGAGGGAAATATTTTACTCCCTATGCAAATGTTCAAGTACATTTGTCCATATACAATTTTACAAACAGGGGTTAATACCGCTTTCTGTATATAATATATTCTTTCTCTTGATTAAAATTCCGTAAGGCCAACAGACTTGGGAAACTTATTTTTCAGCTACACCTCGTAAGCTAGTGCAAAAGAACTATTTCTATATATATATATATATACTCCTTGGTATTTCTATAATTACTTTATTTTACTGTGTCTAATGTTATTTCTGGATATTATGACATATTACTAAAATAAATTATACAAGAAAAGCTTCAACATTTTACATTCTTCCAATTCTCATCTCAGTTCAAATAATATTATTAATCTTAGAATCAGAAGTAGCTATTATTCAATCTTTGCTATTTTAAGAACTCATATTCTAGAGAAACAAACTAACCAATGTCAACAATAAATCATCCTTACCATAGTATGGTTTTCAAGCTACTAAATGTAGAATATGCATAACAACCAATCAAAGTAATAAATACTACTCACCATATGTGGATATTTATCAGGATCTGTGACGCTGATATCTGTGAGTTTAATGTTGAGATACTGGTCAACAGAGTGAAGTGTACCACATATACTGAGGATGAAAAATGTCATTCTTTTAATATATTTTAAAAATGGAAGTGCCTATGTCTATACCAATTGCTAATATTTCATATGTTAAATGCAAAATAAATAAAACTCAATTAGTTCAGATCATACCCATGCTAGTAAAGCTTGTTATTGTTAAGTTTCAACTGGATAAAACAAATATAGATGCCAGCTTCTTTTACCTACTTGATATAATACTTTTATGCTCTAATTAAGATTAAATTATATAGAACATGTCCCACAGGCCACTGCTCTCATCATCTATGAGCCGATTCTCAGATTCATTGATAAATTGGGTGGACTTGGTATAACTCTTGTGGACATTTTATGAACTTTTGGACTAATCTGTCTTCTGTTTGGATCTGGAAATTCATAACCTTATATTCATATTTTTTTATAAAACATTTTTCAATATTCCCAGCTCCAAAGGTCTACTAATTTCGATAATTTCATTTCCATTTCTATATCAATTTATTTCTCCAAAAGTGTGCAACCATTGATTTTTCTATCTGATTGTACTTGCTATTTCTTCATTGTTCTTTGAGCCTAATTTCAATGCTTCATTTTGTTTTGCCAATATACACTTTGTTGCATTCCAAGCAGTTGATTATACAGTTCCTAGTTTTTTCTCATTATCACCAGAGTTGGGCAGATTATTTAGGCTCAATTTGTTCCAAAGTAATACCAAACTCTCTGAATAATTTTTGGAATTTTTTGTGGCCCAAGGATGATAATTCAATTTTCTGTGAATGGTACTTTTTTCCCTTGCTGTCAACGTTGTAATTGGTCTTAACCTGTTTTCTTATTTGAATTACTTGATTTTTTTGTCTACAATCTCTTTGTTATATTTATTGATTTTTGCCATTTATATTATCTGTGAGTACTCTTTGCTGTATTCAAATTCATGAGTATGTTAACAAGTCTATGTGCTAAGCTCCCGAAGACTGCATGTTTGCTCTCTCTCTCTCTCTCTCTCTCTCTCTCTCTGTGTGTGTGTGTGTTTAACCCGATTTTACTGAGACACCACAGGTGGTCTGTTTGTGTGCTGTAGGGAATGGCCTGTGAAACATGTTTTAATATTTAATGGTAAGTGGAATATAAGAGTATTAAATTGACTCACCAGCTAATTAACAATATTTAAGATGCTTCACTGTATTAGTTCTGACACATAGAAGTTGGTCGTAAATTTAACTGCAATCTGATTTGAATTATTATTGAAATTGATCATTACCAGGCTATATTGCCATGCTGTTGGTTTAAATTAATATAAATTTACTGACATTATGATTGACATCATCAGTGCACTGAAAGTGTGTGGAGATGCAGAGGTACAAAATCGTTAGAAGTGGGAGGGGATAGGAGTGTTGGGAAAGTTGTGGTACAGGTATTGTTTGATGACCAGTAACGAATTCCAATTCTTGCTTATTTGAAAATTTTTGTCTTTAAAATTAAATTAAAATGTAAATTGGAACTTGCACAGTGAAGCTAATCATGTTAATTGATATCATTGTATGATTTAGTTGAACCACATACTCTTAAAGCTTCACTTACTTTTTATAAATGTATGGAACTGGTTTCGAGAACATTTAGTTCCCATCTTCAGCCAAGCTAAAGTTCAACTATATATGTATATGAATGAATTTATTTCTTCCAATTTCGCATGTAGACATATTTTTAACATAAAAACAGAACCAATTTATGCAGTATAAACAAACAAGTAAACAATTTACATTTCCATATTCTCAAAATATGTAAAAGCTTACTACTATTAAAACAAATAAATTTCCCACTTAATCACCCTCAATTTATGGAGTTGCATTCCTTTTTATTCCATTACAATTAACACCAGGTTGAGTATGTAATGGGGATATATGTTCACTTCCAAATGGACTGCCATGAATGGCTGAGGTCGTTAAGGCACAGACTCATGCAGGAGGTCTGGGGTTCAAATCCCACGAGGACTATCCTCCCCAGCTGAGGTTTATTTCACTGTATTTTCCAAGTTTCTTTATATTTATATTTTAGATTTAAAATTCTTCTGCCTCTTATTTCATTTGGTAAGTTTTTCTACTTTCATAAAAGGAACTGTTCCCTCGAAAACTTGGTTTGCTTACATTCTAAAATACAATGCCAAGCACTATCTGGTTCCTCTCATATTGATTTCCCCTTTATATATCCATTTCTTTTCCCATGATTTACAATGCAAATGCCATTATATTACTGCAAACAGGCAACAAGTATGTAGATGCAGTAAATAAATACATGAATGCTATATAGAACGTTCCTTTATCAGGGTGCACACTTACATTTATTAAATAAAACTTTTCTTAGATAAAAAGTTATATATAACTAGGCAGTACTGCTGCCAGAATCAATACATTATGAATAGGATCTAAAAAAATAATAGGTTTAGTAACAAGTTTGACCTCATAAGGAATAGAGGACTAAAAGGAAAATGTACAATTTACACATATTGAGTAACAAGGAATGTTTTAACACCCCTCTTAACAATTGTGATAAATTATTTGAATTGAGGACTGCATCACTTTTTAAATTGGTAATTTGCAAGTTGTGTACTTAATTGCAAATATCACTTTGGCCAGAATGCTATTCCAATTCAAAAATGTATCTGAAAATTGAGCTAAGGCAGTCGGTACATTAATATGTACTACAAAGAGTATATGCTTAAGGGGTTTATATTAATAAGTAAATGGTAAAGGAACTTTTTTTTTTTCAACCCGTATCACTTTGGGACAATGCAGAACTCGTAACTGCTAACAGTCTTTATTGTTCGCATATATTGCGGTTAATTCTGTAATATTGAGTACTGAAACGGCAAACCTAACCTATAACGTTTTGCGTACGTTGTACATAGTGTGTCCTAACAAACACTATTAAAATTAAGCATATTTGGCTCACCTCAGATCGTTTTTTAATTCCACCACCACATCCTTTCCAACTAAAGACTTGAAGAAGGAATAAAATAACTGTAAGAAAAAATTTACGAACATTAAAACTAAAACTTACAATTTCAAGTCACTACCCACCTAATATTTATAAAACTGAACTAATTACCATTTTGGGGGATAAAGTGATTAATCACTTCATGAGAATATTTCGTTTATTCCTTTATTTCACCCTTGTTCAATTACACAGCCACTCCACCACCAAGCGACGTTTGTTTTTCGCTATTCTTATTTTACTTGCAATTTCGTAGCATAGCCAACTGAACAGCCATATAATACAAATTTACCTCAACGATTAAACGATGCAAACGAAAATAACTGAATGGCGCTTATTTGAAATTGCATTATTTTTAGGTGTTTAAAGGAACAGCGGAAAATTGTGCTATTTTATTTGTTTATATGTAATTTATTTGTTATTATTAATTAATATCCTACAACAATTACATGAAAAAATGTTACTATTTTTTAAGAATAATATATGAGGAGAGACTAATTAAACTATAAAATGCCACATAAAATATAATGTTCTGGAAATGCAAAAAATGTATAACTTCTGAACCATCTAAGATAAAAATTATTTAATCTTATTTTAGCTGTTTCTTCAAACTCATTCTTTTTCTCCTTATCTTCTAAAGTTATTATTTTGATTCATTCAAATTTCTTTACTATTTGTCCTCTTGATCTCCTAAATCTAGTATGAAATATAAAATACCTGATGTCAAGATAATTGTTGGTGGCATGCTAAGAAGATGAGACAAACCTATGAGAAGAATAATGAAAATCAACAAAGATTAAGCTGACTGTGTTCCAATAAGTAGTGTACTTTTGTAGATGGGAACTTCTGGGTAACTGAAGAAGAATTGATGGTATACACTTGAACCACAGAGGGTCCTACAACTTTGGGAAGCTACTGTGTAATGTCTGACTCAATGCTAAAGGGAAACTAACAAATTGTACAGTGGATATTAGTGCAGCGACCAAAAGAAATAACTATAGTTCAAAAGAGTGTAATAAAGTTAGTATTAAGTTTTATGCATTATCAGGAAATAATAATGACGCTGTTGGGGAGGCAGGGAGGGAGGGGAGGGATCATTGGTCAACAAACAGCACTTTGGTAACAAAGCCTAATTAATTTAGTGGGAATTGCTGCTACTAGTTGCTATATAATGTCATCAATAGTCAGCTGAACAGGAATCAGGAAAACCAATAAATAGAATGGAGGTTGTAGTCAAGGTAGGTAGTTACTTAGATGTACCTAATAAATAACTCTTGCTCATTCATTAAAATATCCAATCACTAAAATGAGATAGAGGTCTTACTATAATGCAACTAAAAGATGCAAATATTTTTGATAATCTCTTCTGAGTTGAAATATTTAGAACACTCTTTATGGTTTTACTTACATGAGATTTACTCAGAACAACCATAAAGAGTGTTCTAAATATTTCAACTCAGAAGAGATTGTTAATGCATGTGTTCGATTCCAAATTGATTTAATATTGAAAACATTCTTTCCTTTATTGAGCACTGGCTCAGGTAAGATAATCTACAATTAACCAAATTATCTGATTACACACTTGCAAGCTTTCTCTTGTAGAACTCTTTTAATGCATTTTTGTAAAGAATGGCATTATTTTTAATGTGCTTGGAAATTTATAAAACGTAGTAAATGAAAAAGAATTTGAATACTCAGGTATCCAACTGGTAAATCCCAATATCACAATAATATCTATATATAGGTCTCCAGGTCCAAAAAATTTCCTGAAAAAGCTGGACTGAATCACGTTAAACATCAAAGAAAAATGTGGTGATTTTAATATAGAGTTAAAGAGTAAATCAAACTCTGCATCAGCATTAATACATCTCACGGAAATTTATAATTTAAAAGAAACTGTATCCTCACCTACAAGAGTCAAACAACACTCATCCTCACTAATAAATCAAATTTTTGTAAATCTCTTTCCTCATAAATGCAATTCTGAACTGGGCTTTAGTGACCATAATGCACAAACACTAACACTTTCTGCTGTAGTTAGAGAAACTTAAGTTTCAGAGATCACAAAGAAAAGAATAATTAACACTTTCTGCTGTAGTTAATGAAACTTAAGTTTCAGAGATCACAAACAAAAGAATAATTAATGATCAAAATATGCACTATTTCATTCTTTACTTGGTAAAGAGTCTTGGGAAGATATTTACAACACTGCGTGTCAAGCAAATTTGAGTCATTCTTACAAACTTTCCATTATTACCTAAACATGGCCTTCCCAATGAAAATTATTAGGAAAAATCCTAATAATAATAGCAGGCATTGAACTACACCAGGGATAAAGAAATCATACAAAACAATACTTTTATATTTTATTAAAAACTATCCTTTCAGTCCTAAATTAAAACATGACTATGTAAGATATAAAATAATCCTATCCAGAGTCATAAGATAAGCAAAATGGCAGGCTAATGATAAAACAATCAAAATAGCTAATAACAAATCAAAGGCCATATAGAATGTAATTAAGAGAGAAATCACAGGTAGTTTATCCCAAGTCACAAATATTACTCAGATGGAGAACTCGCAATACATCTCAGACCCCAATGAAGTAGCAAATAGTTTCAACAATTACTTTGTCAACATAGCAGAAAATCTAATAAGGGATAGCAAACAAGCAAAAAATATATGCTTGCCCACCTGTGAAGTCAGTATCTTAGTTAAAGATTCAATGTACCTTGTCCCACCAAATGAAGTGGAAATACTACAAATAATAAAGGAACTAAAACCAAAATTTTTTGCATAAATAGTTGATATACCTGACTTCCTCATTAAAAATTGCTCAACTATTGGCATATCTTTACAATCAATCCTTCAGCAGAGGCATTTTTCCTGCTTGCCTCAAAATATCTATTGTTAAGCATTATACAAAAGGGGAAAATAAATAATGTGTCAAACTATTGACCCATAGCACTACTATCAGTTTTCTCAAAAATCTTGGAAAAAATGTTTTACAAGCAGCGTTTGAGTTTCCTAGAAAGGAACAGTTTACTATCCGCAGACCAGCATGGCTTCAGAAGCCCTTTCTATAGATGCTAAATTCATTTCTAAGGCTTGGCACAAATATGTAGATGATGCATTTGCCATTATAAACAATAAGCACATGGAAGAGGCACTGAAACTTTTAAACCTGCAAGAGCTTTCAATTAAGTTCATTGTAGAAATGGAAAGAGATAATATGTTACCATTTTTGGATCCAAAGATAATAAAATGTAATAATAAACTTGAATTTGGTATCTATAGAAAGGGCACACATACAGACAACTTTTTTTTTTGATTGATTTATTTTAACATCTGAGGTCATCAGCGTCCCATTCAACTCAGGGTGTGAAACGGCCGACAAATTTTGCTCAGAGGCCTCTCTTTCAGGCTTGAGGTTCTTTTTCGTACCGTAAATGTACGACACGGGACCCACGGCTTTACTTCCCTTCCAAAGGAAGCCATACTTAGGATTTTTACGCCCGAAAAAATCCATCAGTCCTGGCCAGGTTCAAACCCGCGTTCTTGGGGTGTAGAAGGCAAGTATGGTAACCACTACACCATCAGGACCGACCAATATGCAGACTAATAAACATACTATTGAGCAAAGAAGAATACAAGAAAGAATATGTACACATAATAGAAGCAGATAAATCCAATGGGTTCAACAAACAGATGATTAACCAAAAAATAAAAAAAAATTCCAGAAACAAAAAAAAAAAATAAACAAAGAGAGATTTATCAGGGAAAAAAGTGTGCTTACCACCCATTAGCCAATAAGAAATTTCAAAAAATGTTCAATATCATCTTAGCACCTCAAAATCAATACAGTTTAAAAATTTATTGATATTAAACAAAACAGATTCCAGGCCCAAAAGAGAAAAAATCTGGTATTTACCAGATTAATTGTAAGGATTGTGAAAAAATCTACATAGGGAAGACAAAAAGAAATTAGGCATTAGGTTGACAGAACATTGGAGCAACATCCATTACAAACAAATGATAAATCAGCTGTGGCAGCACATTTTTGGAATGAAAACCATGAAATAGAAAAAGGCATCAAGTTATTAAAAACTGTTCAACAACCAAAAGAACTAAACATACGGGAAAGGATTTACATAAAAAAAATCATAAGCATAACCTTATGAATTTTGACATCCCGGAAGCAGACAGCATTTTATTTAAGTTTATTACTAGACCATCAGAGTTAATCCGGATACCTACCCAACAACAGTCATTTAACAGCTGATAATTTGGACAATAGTTCCACGACAAATACATCCTGAGTAAATCTCATTTTAGTGTAACCATAAAGAGTGTTTTAAACATCCGACTCAGAAGGGATAATATAAATGAATTTTTAAAAAATTAGACATTCTTCCTCTTCCTTGTATCTATCTACATATTCAAAATAATAATGTTTATCCATAAAACCATCAATAATACATATTCACCCTTAATTAAGAATGAAGCAGTCCATCAATACAATACAAGACAAACCTCCATGATATAAGCATAATACCTTCTTATACCAAAGATGCATATTTTATACAATAACCTTGTGGATTACTTAATGGGTATACAACAAGATAAAAGTTTCAAACTATCCCTAAAGGCACATCTAATTAACTGCTGCTTCTACTCCATTCAAGATTTCCTTGTACATAAGAATAAATAACTATTTCATAATGCACTATGTCCTAGTAGTATGAGAGTGACAACGTATTTCATCTATGTACTTATCTTGATATGAATGTATAGCTTTTTGCACATGTTCTATATTATGTAACATGATCAAAAAGATGAATAAATAAATATCACATATAAGTAACCTAAGCTCTGAAAACATTTCTGCATTTATAAAAACAATTAATGTATATTTTCAATTAAATGTACTTACGAAGCTGTTGACAATGGAATGGTATATATATAAACAATGTATACAGTTTTTTTCATACTAACTCCATTCACTTACATACAATTTGGACATATGTTTCGGGAGTGATCCCTCCCATCTCAGTTTGTCAACAGGCTGAAGATGGGAGGGATCGCTCCCGCTCCAAATTGTATGTAAGTGAATGGAGTTAGTGTGAAAAAAACTGTATACATTGTTTATAAATGTATATTTTGTATTCCTAGCATATGTAAAATAGCCTATTACACTTCTCATATATCTTCCTTATGCTTCAAATATGAACTTGAGTATATATTTATGTGGAAAATATGTATTACCAATTATCAATTGATTTTTTATTCAATATTCAATCATTCTTCCATTTTCATTAATTATTCTATCTGCCCCATGCATTTCATACATCCATGACCTTTCCATAGATCTTGTTCTATTCTCATATTCTAATCTCCCATGACAATAATATGCATGTTTTTATATTTTGCTTTCTCTATCTCCTCCTGTAGTTTTGTATAGAAATATTCCTTTTCTATCTCTTCTTGTCCTCTGTTGGTACATATATGTATAAGAAGGATACATCCCCTTCTAAATTTAAATCTACTCTTATTAATCTTGAGTTTTTTGCCTTTCAGTATTTTACTGTTATATCCATAGTTTCTGACAAGACTGTACTCTTTCAAGACAAGCACTCCTTTCTTAGCTCTTTATCCTTTTTCCATCCCTACATATCTTAAAGTGTATCTCTTTTCTTTGTTATTTCTCTACTACATTTTTTTTCCCCACTCAGTCCTAATATCCCCACTCTGTATTTCTTCATTTCGTCCACTATTTCCAATTCTTTTCCAGCCAGAGAAGTTATATTCCATACTTCTAATCTCAATTTCCTTTCCATGCCTAATTATCTTTCATTAATCGTCTGGTTCTTTCCTCTATTTTTCTCTAAATAACATAAGTATGCCCATGTGGGTTATTAGCCATATGCTGAACTAGCCTGGTGGAGGGGCTGCCTCATTACCACCTCCAGGCCTGCAGGATTTGTTTAGGATTTACTCCCCTAGACTTTGGAAACTAGCCACAAGGCAGCAGCTTCTAATGTGTCTCCTCCATCTCCTCTGCTGTTGCGATTTCTTCTCCTCTGCCTTTGGAGCCATTAGACTCCTTCTTCTGGGTTGCTTGTTAGTCTAAGCTTCCCCTACAGCCTGTACGGCAAAGACTGACTTACCAGTAGCTTTGCAACTAGTGGCATAGTTCAAAGAATCATTGGACCTCTCAAGCCCTCCCACTACTGACAAGGTCAAACAACCCCTAGGAAGGGAATGAAACTATTCTAAGAATGAAATTCACAGAAAGTAAATGTGAACATTTTTTTATTTCTTATTGAAAAAAGTAATGTTTAAGCAATTTCAACTTACAATAAAGTTCATAAACTGATTAGCTATAAATGTTTTACATCAGTATATTTTAGAACAGTGGTTCTCAACCTTTTTAAGTCCAGGACCCCTTTGAAAGATATTAAACATCACAGAATTCATACATTAAATTAGTACACTCTAATACAAAAAGTAAAAATTACTCCAATTAAGTAATAGTAAAATTTTATTACAATATTCTTGCTCCATCTGGAGATATTTGTAACCCACCAAAAGCCCTCTCAGGAGCCACCAGTGGTTTGAGACCCATAGGTTGAGAAATGCTGCTCTAGACCATTATTCCAAATAACAGTGAGAGATAATCTAATATTCCATTATAAATCAACAGGAATTAAATGTTGGATACAAACAAGAAATTGAGTATAAAAATAAATATTCAAGATGCAATTCAAATTGCCTGCTAGTCCCAGCAGCTGAGGATGTGGACAAGGGTTCATGAAAATGTTCTGCCAATAAAAGTTGGTAAGTGGAGAAATACGTACGTAATTGATCATCAACTAAAACATTTAATTTATAATTACACCTCCACTGTGGAATTTCTACAAAGTTGCATTTAAACAATAAACATATTTCTTATAATAAATGAGTCTTCATCTTATGAGAATCACACGACCGGGGTTTCAGCACTATTTCAATAATGACTAAGAAATTAAAATCTATTTTAAATACAATTTTAAAACCAATTAAGTAACATAATAGCATGCTCACTATTAAGCATTATTAAGTATATTTGTGAGAAAATAGCATGTATGTCTTTCACATATTCTGCATTTTGTGGGTTTCTAAAATATATTATGCAGTACCAATAAATGAGAAAATTTTATTCATTCAAATGCAACTATGTTTTTAAAAAAAACATAGTTGATGTTGCATTAATATTTGCTTTGGTTTAGAAGTTTTACCTTTTATGTTTCATTAACACAATATTTATTTATCATATAGAATAGTGTGAGATGATAACATTGAATAGCTTTATTTCACAGCATATCTCACT
Organism: Metallyticus violacea; assembly: GCA_030762175.1. Taxonomy (NCBI): domain Eukaryota; kingdom Metazoa; phylum Arthropoda; class Insecta; order Mantodea; family Metallyticidae; genus Metallyticus; species Metallyticus violacea. Next base: position 21,299,559 of record CM060837.1, on the reverse strand, counting down.
ATTATGTGCTGCAATCATACTATGAATCACTCATAAAAATTCTTTGTAGATAGAAACCTTAAATTGAGCTTTATGTTTTGTTTATACTATAGTAATACGCCTAGAAACCTTCAAATGAACACAAAAGGTATGTGCTCTAGTGAAAAGGCTGAAAATGCCAAGTGTATCAGCATGAGAAGGCAGAACTGGAGTACTGAGAATGGAAAGCGTCAAGAAAAGGTCAATGGAAAATATATAAGGGTCAATTAAATGCATTTTTTCAGAGAGACATAGAAAAACAGGTAGACAGACCACTGAGATAAACACTTTAAAACAGATAGTCTAGCATAAAACTGAGTAATACTACATTTGATCTAATCTTTATATCTAATAATAAAATTTGATGCAACATATGTGAAGGTATCAGAATAGGAAAGGGATATCCACCAACAAAATTTTCATTGAAACCATCTTGCCATTCAGTTTTCAAAACAATGTTGGCACATACACCTATCCTATTCTACAGGTCTCATATATTTTATCTTGTCATGGCATGCAAATGAGTATTCATGCTTCAATAGTGATGATGTCCATTATGTCCATGATTATAGTAATTATGCTCATTACTACTGCTTGGATGATTATGTCCTGGATAATAATTGCTGCCTGGATGGTTATGTCCAGGATAATAATTGCTGCCTGGATGGTTATGTCCAGGGTAATAGTTGCTGCCTGGGAAGTTGACTGATGGGGGATATCCTGGTCTCAGAAATTTTGTATCTTGAGCATGAGCAGAGCGCACTCTTCGCTGTTGTGGGTTAGTTACATGCTCAGACCTGCAATAGATAGATTGTTTAACTAAGTCATTAAATGATGATCCAGCAACTACTATGAAAATACAAAGACTTGCAAACTTTTAGAAATAAAAAATATACATACATTTTATTAGAAAAGAAAAGCATATTCATTGAATGTCAAACAAGCTACATAATATACTGAAAGGGTAAGCAAAAGTTAACCATAAGTATTTGGATGTTTTCTTAAATTTTCTGATGAGAATGAAACATATATCTAAACAGCTTCCAATTTTAATAATTAATTGCAAAAGATTATTATTTACCATAAAAGTAAAAATTTTGATTTTTCCAATTTTCTGCAATTTGTTTGACTGAATAGCAAAATAGTTAGTCAGTAGGAATGATTGTTACCCTGGTGCATATTTAAAGAATTTGATATACATCTTTAAAGTGGATAGCATGAGAATCATATATTTATGAAGGCAGTTAAAATAAGAAAAGAGAATAAAAACATTAATAGTGGCAATGGTAATTGCAAATATAGTAGCAAAGAGTTAATTGAATTTTATAGATTGTAATAAAAGTGGGTTTTATCCTAAATCACATATGCTATATATGTCAATTGACATAATTGGTCCTTTACAAAAAGCTTAGATAAAGTTATGAGTGGTGCAGTTCTATTTATAGATCTGAAGAAAACTTTTGATACAGTGGACCATAAACTACTACTTAATGAGTTGAATGAAACAGGGCAAAATGAGTTTCTTTAAATGGAATTATCTTAAATTATCTGAATAACAGTACAATATGTGCAAGTAGAAGACACAAGAGTATCTCAGATATTAAATATGGATTTCCTCAAGGATCAATATTAAAACCTTTGTTATGTTCAGTATATATAAATAATTCAATCCAAAATTGTTCAAATTTGATTATTTGAGACCCCAGTCCTTGGTATCTAAAGAGTATAATTCATTACAATAAAGCATAATATAAATTAAACAATTGAAAATATCAGAATACAAGTTACAAAATACTTAGGGGATCAATACTAAAGAAATTAATTAAATGAAGTATATGAATAAAGACATAAATATTATAAAGAGCTGTTAAGAAGTAAAAAGCATTCATAGTAATTTTAATTTCTAATCTTTGTACAAAATATTAATTAATACTTACTATGTGAATTTTTATGTCAATGTAGCTTAATATTAGATATTATAAACATGTATATGTATGTATAAGATAATTTAAAAAATTATTATTTTTACTAAAAAATAATTTAGTCCGAAGTAAGTATAATACTATATTTGTAAAATAATATTTACTATGTATAATATTGTAATTTTACATGTTCAAATGCTGCTTGAAATATGATATACATTGCCTCTATGAATAGTACATGCTTAAGGGGTCTATATATTAATAAAATAAATAAAAACAAATAAGAAAATATAACACTCTTTCTACAACCAGGTACATAATCATCTGACAAGAGACTGCTACACAATATTTTGTGGTAAGAAAAGTATAAAGACTGCTATGTTAGGGATTGTATATATTTTATTTATTAAGCAACTGAAAGACATAACTTTAAGAATAAATTCAAATATATTTCATTAGTAAAGTTTTATGACATAAATTAATTCTAATTTGGATCTTTAATTTATATTGTTCATGTTAATTTGTGTTTTGTATTCACTTGTATTATAATATTAATATGCTTTGTGCTCAGTTTCTCCATCTCATTATTTAGATACTTATATTATTATTGTTGCATTTAGTTACTTTGTACTAACTGCTCATGCACTAATGAGCATCTGTAATTCTATTTCTTTTATTTGACTAATATTTTTTTCTATTGTTTCATAATTTTCCTTACACATACATGAGTATGCTCAATACCAGTACAACAGATTTATGGGAAATAAAGTTGATGATGATGATGATGATGATGATGATGATGATGATGATGATGATGATGATGATATCTTAATATTTTGCCTAAACTATCACAGGACAGCAAGTCTGAGATCATGATGATCTTGGTTGAACTTTTGAGACCAGGAATGTTAGCTAATAAAATTAGCTAATAAAACTTAATGAACTGAAGATCACTTTGTTAGATACAAAAAATTGCATTCCAAATTTATTTTCACTTGTTTAACTTACATTTGGCTCATGAAAAGGATGATATTATATTCTTTATTCAGTAAATGTGTATATATTCGGCAAACTTATGCCAACAAGAACTCCATACAAACATATTTATTTATCTACATAAATATTATCAGGATTAGCATAATAATTAAGAAATATATTAATGCTATTTGTTAGATTTTGATGCTGGAACCTTACTGTGCATGTTGAAAGCACAAAAAGATAGAATTGAAACAAACAACTAATCAGGAATACATCAAATAAACTGCAAAGAATGTAACCAACTATATACCTGCCAGACAAATGAACACTTCGCAAACATCAGTCAGATACAAAGAAACAGAAAAAATCTACATCAGTCATGAACTTTTGGTCAAGAAGTCATTATATAAATACAGAAATAAAGTAAGCAGGAAAATACATAAAACTAACCATTTGGGAAAGATTTTTATATTTCAATGCAATCAACAAGCAATGAATTTTGAAATCCCTCTTATGGTTGAGTTCATAAGACAATCATGATAGGGAAATAATGAATGAATGAATGAATTTATTTCTCATACATCAACATACAAAATATTTAAAACATAATGAACATAAAAAAAAACAATTAAAATTAAAATGTAATAAATAGCATCAGTGCCTTGGGTAATTCCAGAAGGTGCAAACTCCAATCAAAATTTAATAAACAAATATTTAATTAGTAACATCTTTATAACATGATAAATATATTACAAGATTTTTAATTCTTAATACTTCAATCCATATATTCCAATTAGCTCAGCTGCATAATCCCCGGTTCATCAACAGCTACCTAATGGAATATCCAGGGGTTCAGGCTTGAGAGGGAGATAGAAAATGGTAAAACAGTTGGAAAAAGTAGCTGAGGATGAAGGCAAGTGCATTCAAAACATATGGAAATGTAAAAAAGTTAGTGAAGTTCCAGTGTCAAAAATCCAATCAAATATCGTAATTTAAAATAACTTCACTATTAAAAGTCTTACTAAAAAACAAAGTGATTACAAATAAACGTTTGTCAAATGTTTTCAAAATATGGAATACTGTGTTAGTCTGACTCATTAGGCTCATGTTTACCAGAGAAACATGAAAGGTAATGTAATTAAATTATCTTTCATTTCCTATAGTAACTGTTTATATATTTCATAAATATATATTTCTTGTTTTTAAGTTCATTACTAGTATTAATATTCCTTATTCTGTTATATACATGGCATTTGGTCTGGGACTATGTACAAGTTTTAAATACATTTATATATTTCATAATTATATTTTACTTGCTTCTAAGTTCATTACTGGTATTGATATTACTTATTCTGTTATTCACATGGCATTTGGTCTGGGACTAATTTGTACAAATTTCAAATACATTTTGATTCAATAAAGCGTTTTCTTTTAATTTCATAAACATTTTAGGTACTAGGAATTTAAATCTTTTTCAAAAATACTTTTTTCTTCTTGGTCTTTGTTTTTCTTTTTGCAGCTCTTTCAATAATTTATTATTCCATAAATTTGTTTAACATAGCATCAATTATCCCATTGTTTTCTGGTCTCATTAGAATAATGCTGCCTTGCTGCATTAATATCCTGTTTATGATGCATGTACTCAGTAGCAAAACAAATTTTAACCATTAGGAGTTCTGGTGTGTTTGAAGTCTTATTTGTTTGACTTCTGATCAGTGTTGACAAACATAATTTTTTTGTTATTCCAGAAGCTCAACAATAGAATTAAAATGTCTTTCCTCTTAGAATAGATGAATGAGAACCAAACAAGATGCAACTGAAGTATATATACAATCAGACTTGTGGAATGTTCCCGCAGCCTGATGAGAGTATAGACTATTCTAAGGTTGGGAATTCTGGAAGGCATAGCTAATTTTACTAATAAGATCAGGACTTTGTGGCCTAAGTTTCTCAGTCATTCAATTTATGACCCGAGGGAAAACTCCTTAAAAAGCCTCAGTCAGGAAGCTGATCACTGAACCCATACCCACCATGTAGGAAGCACAAACTCCACTAAATTACAGTTGTGCTTATGTAAAAATATGAAATCACTCATAATGAGTATTGCTAAATGTAAGAACAAGATTTTAGGCCATAAAAGTAAGAAATACTTAAAAATATCACACAACACATCCAATATTTCACTCTACTAAGTGTCCTTCATAGATGCAGAGTATATATGTATGAGGTGGTATCCACAATATTTGGGACTGGTGCTGTTATCTCGACAGTAGTTGCAGTAGAGTTTTGTACTGCTAGGTGACAACACTAGCACATCTGATAAGTTAGTGTTTAAAGTTTCATGCAGCTGGGTAGATGTGTTGAGATTCTATGAAATACTTCATGATACTCTGTGTGTAGTGTGTGGCGATTTTACGACGGATCCAAGATTAGAATTGGGAGTGTGCATAAATTCTGTGCAAATCTCTGGAAAAATGCTATGGAGACCCTCGCAAAGATTCAACAAATATTTGGGGGACAAAGTATGCATTGTTTGAGTGGCATGCTCGGTTCAGGGCCGGCTGTACAGCTATTGAAGACGATGCTCATACCTGTAGGTCTGTCAGCTGCACAATGCCTGACATTGTTGCCAAAGTTCAACACCTCGTTCGTGAGGATCGGCGTCGAACCATTGAAGACCTTGCTCATGAAGTGGGAATTGGTTATGGAACGTGCCAACAAATTTTAACTGATGAATTGGGCATGCATCGTGTGGTCGCAAAAATTGTGCCAAGGATCCTGACTGCTGATGAGAAGGCGCAGCGTGTTGAAGTTAGCACGGAGCTTCGTCAGGCCGTATCCGATGACCCAACCTTCTTGTCCAGGGTCATCACCGGCGACGAGAACTGGAAGTACGCTTATGACTCTGAGACAAAACAACAATCCTCCCAGTGGAAAAGCCCGAACTCACCAAGACCAAAAAAAGTGAGACAAGTGAAGAGGTAAGTCCAGAGCATGATCCTCATTTTCTTTGATACCAAGGGGATTGTGCATAAAGAATTCGTCTCACCAAATCAAACAGTGAATTCCACGTACTACTGTGACGTTTTGCGACGGCCTGAACTTTGACAAGGGAGTTGGCTGTTGCAACACAATAATGCACCCTGTCACAATTCCTTGTTCACCAGAAGCTTTTTGATAAAAACAACATGAACGTTGCCCTCTACCCACCATACCTGCCTGATTTGGCACCCTGCGACTTTGCTCTATTCCCCAAACTGAAAATCAAGTTGAAAGGACGGTTTGACACAATTGAGAGGATTCTAGAAGAAATGCTGTCTGTGCTAAACACCCTCAAAGCACTTGGAAAATGGCAGAATAGTTGAATACCTAGACTGGTGTATATGTGTGGAAGGGAACTACTTCGAGGGTGACAGCAGTCATTAGTCTCAAAGTAAGTTTGACCAGATGGTAGCACCAGTGCCAAATATTCTGGATATCACCATGTATATGTATATATTTTTTTTTCCCAAGAGTGAACCTGATTAGCTGCTGCTTTTTTCTTTTATTTTCTTCTGTCTAGAGTGTAAAGCAGTTTGTAGCATTACATATTACAATTGGTTTCTGGGAAAGTTAGTTTTTAGGCAGCATAGATATTTGCTACATTAGAATTTCAAACTTTTTCATAGTTTTTATTGATGAGTAACAATAAAACCACAAATTATGTTCCTGAACAGAATTAATGGTAATGGCAATAACATTAACAATAACAAATAATGATTTTGATGGCTACAATAGTTTTGCTGATGACAAATTTCTAACAGAAGCACTTAACCATTCTGTGTTTTTCTGAACAGCTATTTTAAGTTAAACATAACCATTTTTATAAAATGACTTCAAAATATTTTCTATTGTTTGCACAAGAGAAATTATTTAAAATTAACCAATTTAAAAAATACCTCATCATAAATTTTCTAAGCCATGAATTCTAGAATTTTTAGAAATATGTTTATTCTTATCTAAGACCTATCTGGAGAACTTTTTTATTAGTTTTTAAGGATTATCTTATTTATTTTTGTTAATATTGCATCATTCATATAATATATATATGTGTGTATGGCTATTAATATTGGCATTAGAGTTTGCATTAAAGTCTATTGAAAATAAACAGATTATCACTTTGTCATTAACCTGTTTTTAAGCAATTTATTTTCTGCATAACACTTAATTTAATTTGTATAGTGTATTTGGTTTGAAAATTGTAAATGTTTTGGGTTCATTCTTATTAAAAATAGTTCCTATTTTAAATGGGGCTATCAATTATTGGTTATCTCTGTTTTGTATAAGGGATACAGAAATCTCTTTCAAAAAGAAAAAAAAGAAAAACTGCTGAATAAAGAAACGATAATAATTATTTATTAGCAGCAAATTTTTTTATTGTTGTAGTTACAACAAATACTGAATAACAATGTGGCAGAAAAGTAACAAATACAAATTTTGTTGAAAATACATCTATTGAACTTATAAAGTACACATAAAGAAAAATTGATAAATGAACATCTAAATTTACAACATAATGCTAAACAAAATTATGAAGAAGAGGAACTTGTGAAATTTTATTTTAATGGTGCTGAGGCTTGGGTGGATCCACAGCCTTTACTGGAAGTGTGCTCACTACTGGAGGATTCGTCTGTGTCTTCTTCTCAGTGGTTTCACGTCTGTCAGCAGAATTAAATTTACATTATTCAGCAGGTGCTGACATTCCCTGAGTTTGCAGGGTGTCTTTCCCTTTGTATTGATAGAGAAAGACTATAATTTTTCTTAGTTCAATTAAAAAACCTAGAAAAGCTACTATTTATTATGATTATTTATAACAACAATGGTCTTATACATGTAGTCACCTACAGTTTATAATTACCATTACTAAAATGTAATTGCTTCTTTTAATCTGTTTCTTGGGTATTTTCCAAACACAAAGCAACACATTCTCTAAGAAATTGTGTTATCTTTACATATTACGTGTAATTCTTTATATACTGTGTAGTTTTATCCAACCAACAATGATATATAATCGTTTTTGATTTACATACTGAATAGGACTATCAAATTGTTTGTATATATAATATATTAATAAACTGTAAAGTTCCAATTCATATTCATCTTTACAAAAATGTCTGAAGCATAAATAAAATACATAAAAATATATAATACTGTTATTTATAAACTATTCTATAATACATTTTAAAATGAATATATTAAATAATGAAATGACAATATAATCAAAATGTATGTGTGTGTTCTAACATCAACACACTTGACAGCTAGGCAACGCAGTTTCATACACAGAGCATAGTCCATTTGAAATGCACATTGAGAATTGTGAAACTACATTACACTGAATGATGAAGATGAAGATGGAGCCATGGCAGAATGAGTGGTGGGGGAAACTGGTGTACCTGCAGAAAAACTACCCAGGTACCACTTCATGCACCACAAATCCACTTACAGACACTGGGATTGAACCCAGGTTGCCTCAGCGGGAAGCAAACAATCTAACCACTTGACCATGATGCTGCACCAAAATATGTAAATGGTAAAGGAAATCTTGGATAGTTACGTGTCAAATGACACGGCTAGTGCTATTTATTATAGGAAAGGAACTGATTAGGCTATCTATTAATAGTAAGAAACATATAAAATGCTCTTTTAGAATTCTACAGATTTAATGATGCATAAATTTTGATTCATATATTTGAAAATTATATTTCATGATCTCAGAAAATTTAAATTATAATTTCAAGGTTTTAATTTATATGTATACATATATAAACTGTGCAATTAGTAATTCTTTCCCCTGCAGGATTTTCCCTATGACCGAGCTCCACTTGTTTGCAGTGCCATGGATGGAGCAGCAAGTCTGATTGCTTACTTGTTGATTATTCTGACTGTTGCAGTTATAGCACAGCTATTCTCAGGTGTGTGTTGCGTTATTCATTTCTTAATTCGATACATAAAGTGTATTATGCCTCGTGTGTTTAAAAAACAGCATAGTATGTCTTTATGTACGATTCATATGTGTAAAGAATTATAGGAATAGTCTTTTTTGAGCATATAGTTGATTCTGTTATTTATGTGAATACCAAGCTAATTATTTTTTCTCACAGAACTAACAGACAGGGAGTGTAATGATGCTTTTTTTGGCAGGACTCTGCTTACACAGTGAATAATCCCATAAGAACAATTTACAATATGTTTCCACAAAACAGAGTTATTAGTATGAATTTATAGTTTTCCCTACTTAAGAGCCTGCAATTATTATCTTGAGGGTAAATTTAAAATTGTAGTATATAAGACAATTTGCACACCATACAAGAACTCAAAGATAATATTCATCAGGAAATTGTCCAGATTTCTCAAAATGAACTACAGTGAGTGATGAATAATTTTCTATAGAGTTACCAAATATGTGTGGAGAACGAAGGAGGACAGTTCCAATATCTCATTTGAAAATATAGTAAGTAACAAGCCTTTAAATTGTTTTGTATTGTCGTATGGTGCTTGGTTTTATTGTTTTATCCTCTCACTAATCACCAAGACCCACTGGCCAAATAACTGGCTAACAAGCAGCATGCATGCCCATAGGCAAAATAATCCAGGGAAAAACAAAACTGACCACATTGTATACATTATTGCACCTGCTGTTATCTTCCAAAATGGTCAATCCTTTTTCACAATTTATTTTTCATTTCTCTATTTTATTTCCTTATTTATTATTTATATATTAACTACTGGTAAAATTCAGATATTTTATTTTTTTTACAAGAGAAATTAGCATTTTGACAAGATTGTTACATTTTGTAAAAAAAATAGCAAAATAAGAAAAAGGATTTTAAAAAATTGAGTCGAGATTGTAACATACACAACACTAAAATTCAATAAAAAGATAGATTAGTTTTGGGAGCCATCGCTCCTATCATCGGTTTCTGGTCGACTGCTGGCCTCAATTTTTTAGGCCAATCAATTTACCACAAACAGCGAGGCTGGCAGTCGACCAGGAACTGATGATAGGAGCAATGGTTCCTGAAACTAGTCATTCTTTTTATTGAATTTTAGTGGTGTGTGGTTACAATCTTGATTCAATTTTTTAAAATGTTAATATTAGACATCACTATTACAAAAGTTCACTATATTTTATACAAGAAAAAGGATGTTGAATAGCACATATTTCTCTCAGGTGAGTTATTGCATCAGTAGCCAAGCAAATGTTCATGATTTCCAGAACAGAAGGGATACAAAATTACAATTAAAAATAAAAAGTCAATATTTTTTTTGGCCTAAATTATATTTTGTATTTAAGTTAAATAACGAGAACTTATCTGTTCCTTCATCAGGGGAAAACAATGGATTGTATGTTATGCTGACTGAAATGTGTTTGTAAGCAAGATTTAAAAGTTACTTGTTTTGAACTTACTTGTGTTCTGTCTTTGTACTTGGTTCTGGCTGACTACTTGGTGCATGGTATGGTTTGGTCAGGGGACGGCGGTCAACATGCTCCTCACTTGTTGTATCACGTCTAAGGAGGAATGTAAATTCATAATATTAAATTTTATGTTATGTAACAACAAAATATAACTTCTGATAGATAATGCAAAATGGAAAATAATTTACAAATATATTTTTAAATTAATCATAATAATATAAAGAGTGTAATATGAAGGATTTTGACCACTGTGCTGCCTGACTGCCTCATTTATAATTATTCAAATTTATAACTTATTAAAATGTGCATATTTTCATGAATACTGAATTAATTACAACTATATATTGTGTATATAACAAAGAAATTTTAATACATATTCTGTTTTTGTAATTATTTAATATCCCATACCAACTTTGAAATAATAAATGGAATTAATTTGTTAATGATATGAAATGAGCACAGAACTTATCTGCTTTAAAGTAAACCGGCATTCACCTTCTTAGAGCAAGAGAAAATTTTGAAGAAAACCTCCTCAGGCAGTTTAGTAGTTTCAACCCTATTCCTTTCACTTATGTAAATGATTTGGGACCAATATCCAGTTTGGAACATAAAACTAGTTACATATAATGAATATTAAACTTTATTTTAAAAATGGTTAAACATTCTTTCCAAAATATAAACAAATTAATTAAAAACTTACTTCTCCTTCTTTTTGATATCAAATGTGTCATCATGTTGAGGATGAGATGGGAAGACTGGCTGCACAGAAGGCCTGTCTTGTGGTTTTTCCTCTTTGGTTGGACTCTCACGCCTAATAATAATTTCAATATACAGCTACAGTACTAACTTAAATTATTAAATGAGTTAGTAAACAAGTTACTATGTATGCAAATGTTTGCCTTGCAGAAGGCATAATAGCTTCCAGCATATAAATTCTTCAAATAACTGGATATCAACACATAGCAATGTGCTAATTATATTCTTTAAAACGTTAAATCTTGTATCTATTAGAAATAACATACATTACAGAAAATATGAATTATTTGAACTAGTGAAAATGAATATAATGATGTCACTAAACTATTAAATAAACCACTTTTTTTCCATAGGTGTTGCTAGCTGATAAAAATATCCAATAATGTTATGATTTTCAGTACAGTTTATTTTTATATTAAGAGAGTTCCTCACTTAAATGAAGCTATAACTTTTTTCACTGATAGTATACACATTCATTCTTCTTTACAAAACTGTATATCTTACTAAAAACTATGTGGAAGGCATCTCAAAAGATGTCTAAAAAAGTCTTTGTTGCAGCTGATTCATTTTTATGGTTATTAACTCATTATTGGCAAGGTTTTTTATTTTAATAATCTCATATTTTGGGCAATATAAATATCAAAAATTCAATAATTAAATACAATGAACTGTAAAATTTATCATGCAATAGAATTATATTAAATAATAATGCTCTGCATTTACAAATTTTGTGCTTAAAGATTTGATTTTTTTTAATTTATGATAAAAATGTTCATATTAATTTTGTTTAACTAAGATTCTTAAAAAATGTATATTTCAAATAAAAAAATGATATATTTATTTCCATTAGTATGATTATCAAAGCTAAACACAGGTGCTAATATTTATTTATTTTTTTCTTTGTTGTGTTTCTATGTTGCTGAGAACTAAGAAAATAATATATTGTATTTATTTACATCCTTTCTTAAAATTGATGTAAACATTTTATAATATATTTATGTTGTAATGAAATTAATATACTGGAATATTAAATATTAAGAATAAAATAATTCCAGAGTTACAAAGAAAATATTTATATAAGAATGAAAGTCAACTGCATGTTACAATAAACATTAAAAATGTTTTGATGTAGATGTATTATAATGCAGTCCAAAATGTACAAGACAAAGTATTTGCAACACAAATGTATAAAAGATATTTTAAAAACACATTTTAATAAACACAAGCTCTATACAAGATAGGTCAATTGCTTTGACCAGAATGTCTTGTTGCAAGAAAGTTCACATCTTAATGGAGCTTTTATACGCTGTGATATTTCATACTTTGATAATTCTGTACAAGAGAGGAATATATGCTTGAAAACATGACTCAAATATTTCTTTTGTTCTTATTTTTTATTCTTGTGTATACATATGTGAAAATAATTAAGATGATGATAAATTTTAAAAATGTTGTGGCATACAGTACATGCTTTTTGGTGGTCTATTCGCAATTAATTGTTTCCTAGTATTCCCTACAATTTCTACATAGATGGAGGAACTTCCAACTACCAATCAGGTTAAAACACAAAACTTTCTTCTGAAAATTTCTAACAATAAACAACCATACCACAATAGTCCAAACAATGCATGTCACAGCATTAACAATTGAAGTATAAATTTCAGATTAATAGCAATGAACTTTCTGGGGAAGGGATGGGGACAATTTTATGGATAATTTTTTTTAAAATGTGGTTCATAGAAAAGTAGCATAGTTTACAATATGATAGCATTTATAACTTAAATTATAATTTTTATGATTTTTCTATATTATTTACAACAGTGTCATAAGTCATAAACTTTTTAAGATTCAATTTATTTATTCTTAAAAAAATGATGTGTACTTACTTGTTTTTGCTCTTGATGTCAAAGGTATCAGCCTGACCAGTTTTTAAGCCAGTTGGGGGTTGAGCAGGTTTAGTTAGATGAGTGCGATCAGGTTTTGGTGTTTCTTCTGCACTGCGCCTGTAAGCAAAATAGGTATTGTGGAGAAGAGTTTGTCTTCTAAGGCAAACAGCTGCTCTAAAATTTATGTACAGACTGAAGTTCTGTCTGCATTTTTTTTACTTTTATCATAGGTTTTTTTATTTCTTAATTATAATTAAGGCTAGACTATAATATCAAGCCATTATGATAAAGTATGAAAATCTAATTAAATCTATTTCAATCTCACAGCATGATAACCCTCTTTCTTTTATAATTCTTTGTTTAATATAAAGGTGACCTCAAAATAAAAAACTGTGTCAAAAGGTGAGCTTCTATCTACTTACATTAAGGATTTTTTTATTTAAAAAACTTTCGATGACAAATACCAAAGATATTTTAGATATAAAATAAAATTAAACAAATGCTACTAATGAGTCTGAAAATATTAAGTATTTGAAGTTAATGGGTTTTGTCTCTTTCATTCCCTATGATGCAATCCAGACAAAACGATCACAATCAGGGATCAAATCTATTCCTGCTGGCAGATAAGCAAATACTTCCTTAGTGTCCAAAACAGAGGATTTTGGAAAGAAATAAATCTAAGATTGGAAGATGCTGAACGACAAGAAATAATTAATAGTTTCAGTGAAAAGAATTCATTGATACTTTATAGGGAAATAAAAATAGTATGGGGTAGGGAAAAATATATAGAACAATGTGATAAGACAGGTAGAGAAGGGTTTGCTTAGGCTGGAACTGGAGTTATGAATTTAAAAGGATATGGTAAAGGAATAGGAAATTGTTTAATGTGCGGAGAAACCAATATAGATTTTCATTGTTTGTTATATTGTAATCAAACAAAGTTATGGAATAAAAAATGGGAAGATTTAGATGGGGAAATTTTAATTAGGAAGATTTTAACTGTAAAAGGAGAGAAGGATAGTTTAGATTAGTTTAGATATAAAAATGAAAGGGAACTAATTAGGTAAAATTAGAGAAAAATGGATAAGAATGACAGAGAGGATGATGGGAGGAAATGTAGAAAGAAGTGTAACCTTAGAAGTATAATAATTTATAGATTTACAGTGTATTTAGGGAAGGTGAGGGTGAAATGATAAAGAATGGTCAGATAGTTAATGATTGATAAATTGAATAGGGGGGGGAATGGGAGTAAATTAGCATTAGAAATAGGATTATTATACACCAATAACCTGGGTTTTAGTGTGTATATAGTCCTAAGGAAATAAGTAACTGACGAGTATAGCATAATAGTTGGACGAAGTGTTTAGAATTAAAATATTGTAATAGAGTCATAATGATATGTATTAATTTTATATTGTTAGTTAGTATTATAGAATTGACAAAGATATAGATCTTATTGTAATATTTAAAATTGTATGTTGATGTAAAGAGAAATAAATTCATGTAGTAATTCCTTAGTATAGGATATATTACCACTCCACTGTCTACAGCTTCATAAGTACAATTTAATTAAAAATACTCCCTCATAAAAATCAGTAGTGGATTTTTTTTTTAATTTTTTTCTTTCAGTTTGTTATATTCTTTAGTCTACCGGCTATCTCGTTTATTAATGGTCTGAGGACCAATAATAATGGAATTTTATGAAACTTAACATTGAATACTTAATGATACTCATCCACTCCTGTCCTTCAAGCCCAAAGGCAAAGTTCTAATTTAGGTGGGGCATATTAAATTTTAATGGGGTAATTGATTCTTCTCTCTCACATTCTCTCATATTGAAATATATAAGTCTCAAAAGCAGCCTTGGAGATGAGAGATATGGAAATTTTCTTACATGCTGCATACCTGTCTTCCAATTTAAATCTTAGTATTAATACAGAACACAGACAAATTGACCTGCCATCCACTACCACAATCAGTGCATCAGATGAAGCCAAAGAGTTCACTCTCACTCTTCTTGCTTTTGAATATGGACAAGCATCTACCGAAAATTTTACATAATTTGTTTAATTTTTATTATTTTTTTACGTTTGGTATTAACCTCAACAAATTCAAATTTTCTCAAGAACTTACTTATGCTGTGATGTTGTGCTGTGTTCAGGGTGAACATTGTCAGTCTGGGGAGGAGATGGTTTGGTTAAAGGCCGACGGTCAGGTTCGTTGCTAGTTGTGTCACGTCTACAAAGGAATTATTAAGACATGATGGTATTAATATTTTGTAAAATTCAACATTATTACTCTCCTAGGTCTTTGTATTTTGGTTGTTTAGTTCATATTAAAGAAACTATTCTTTGTCTACCTTTGAGGTGTGACTATTATAATTCCGGAAATGTTGACCAAGTTTATTTATTCTTTTCTCAATTGATATTTAAAAAAAAATCACAATTTATGAGCATAATCTTCTTTAATAAGTTCCAAAAGTGCATATAGAGTATTGTTGAATGGATTTAAATTTGTTTTGTTTTAAATGGATATTTATGAAAATTATCTGAGTAAATCAAGTAATCCTAGAAAGCCTGTAACTTCAATTTTATTTGTTAGGACCCAAATTATGTTTAGGTTTTTTATTAATGAATTTTTAAAATTTTAGTTTTATTTTATTATATGCTGCATACATTTGTATAACATCAGGAAGCATGTTATGCAAGTTCTTTTGAAGAAAATTCCATATTATTTTCCTCTAAATTAATTTACATAGTAGTCCACTAATAAGAAATGAGCATGCTAAATCTTTTGCAAACTCCAGGCACCCAATCCAAGTAAAAAACTCCTAAAAGTTCATCAACTGGTTCCTAATTTGAATAGTATTAGTAACCAAACAGCAGCATAATCTGTTCCACTATTCATATATTTAATACTTTTGTCATACCTGGAAATTAGGTATCTTAACAATAAATGAGGAGTATATAAAGTGAATCACTAATACACCATCATGAAATATTCCTAAAATAAAAGATGCTATTCTGAACTGAAATTCAGAAAAGGGCTCATCAATGTAACCCCTAAAAAGATTTCAATAATTATTAGAAAGTGTGTTTCTAGCACAAAGTAACATTATTTCAAATAAATCGAGAAAATACTAACAATAACAACAAAACAAAAACAAAATTATTAACAACAACGAAAAAAAGTATATTAAAAATATCTCTTCCCCTTCCCCCCTTTTTCTTTCTTTTTCTCTGACACTCCTACATTTTCCACACACTAGTATCATGCCAGCTTTTTCAGTGTTAGTAAACAATACCATCTTCTCTAGCACATCCAACACGCTCTACTTCTATGCTTCTATGACATGTCACAGCATACTGACATGAATGCCTCACTATACTCCATATAAAGAAAACAATATGTAAACACAAACACACACATACTGTCATGGTAGGTAAGAATTTTGAATCTAGTACCTATGCAATTATATGGGGCAGACAACTAAGTTTCATATGAATTTCAACCCATCCAGGGTATGCTGCAAAATGCTGTTGATGATTTTTTCAGTAATTGTAGGCAAAATGCAAACAGACATATTCTGTTTTTGCCTTATAATTGGGGAAATATAATTACTTTTTGGGAAAAAAAAATCTCACTTAGTTCAATTTCTATAAGTCAATAGGCATTCTTCTAAATATTGTACTTACGAAGCTGTTGACAATGGAGTAGCAATATAACCAAAACTTAGGTATTCATTTTTTACACTAAACTCCATTCACTTTCACAAAGTGTAAGGTTATGGATGAGCTCAGCAACTTGTTACTTCAACCAACAGAGGCCACCACAGGAACATTCGTTTGTCCACCCATAATTTCGAGTAACTGCGGTTCAGTGAGCAACCGAAGATGGGAGAGATTCTCCCAAAACGCGTCTTACTTTTGTGTAAGTGAATGGAGTCTAGTGTAAAAAATGAATACCTAAGTTTAAGAGACATTATTCTATTTGAAAAAATGTTATTTTGTGTTACAAATGCACTTACAATTATTTATTAAACATGTTCACACAACTCTACTTACTTTCACAACACTAGGACATGTTTCAAGGGCAATTGCTCTCATCATCAGCTGTTCACTGACTACTTAATTTGGTGACTGGATCCCAAGGTGCTTCTGTGATAGACTCTGATGATTTGAATAGAACTTGCTGAGTTCATTCATGGGTGGCACATAAAAATTCATTAAGCTTTTCTAATTTTTTAGCATGGTAATGTTTTCTAAAGTGAATAGCTCCGTTGGGTTGTGAAGTTCTTTCAGTAGCTTAGCCTCTTGGTTTAATTTCATGATTTTGGGTCCAAAAGTGAGCTGTACTGCAAATTTATCAATTTGCTTAAAACAAATGTTCCTAAAGTGTTCTTTTCTCCAAATTTCCAAATTTCTTTTCGTTTTTTCCAATTTATCTCTGATCACAATCTGCACATTTAATTTCATAAAGTCCTCATTTCTGTTCTGTTGGTATGGTGTCTTTTACTGTGCAACTTAATAAATTTCTGACATTAAGTTTGTTCTTTGGGACTAACATTATGCCATGTTTTTCAAATGTCTTCTTGAATTTGTTGTGGTAAGTTGGATGGTATGTGAAACTTCTGAGTTTGTATCTTTCCTTGATGTTCTTTAGCTTGAAAACCTCTCTTATAGTTTTGTCTTATAAATTTATTGATAATTTTTATTATTGTGTCTTTGTTCAAACCATTGATTATTGTTGTATTATTATCTGTTGGTATTCCATTTTGTATCACTTTTCTGTGAGTGGAATATTAATTATTCTGGATGCCAAGCTGCATAACACTGGATATTTATGTGGCATGGGCTTATAACCATCAGAGTTCACTACAGAAGCACCTTAGGATCCAGCCATCAAATTGAGTAGTGGGTCAATAGCTGATGATGGGGTGATTGCCCCAAAATATGTCCTATTGTTGTGTAAGTAAATAGAGTTAGCATGAACATGTTTAATACATTATTGTAGGATATATTACCACTCCATTCTCTACAGCTTCATAAGAACAATTTATTTAAGAAATATACTTTATAATATATATGTATGTAATGGTATGTAAAACATTTTGCAAATCATAGCAAATCCAAAACTTAAAGAACTTACTTCTGTTGTGTTGTGCTGTGATGAGGTTCATTATTATCAATCTGGGGAGGAGATGGTTTGGTGAGTGGACGACGGTCGGGCTCACCGCTCGTTGTGTCACGTCTGCAAGAAAGAAATTTAGTTGCAGTAAAACATTAACCAATGAATATTTATAAATGCAGCAAAGTAGATTACAGATTTTGTTTATATATGTTTAAAGAGTTTAAATAGCACTTTCACTCTAAGAAGAGCTTCTCAGGGCATCCATTGCCTCTAATAGTTGCTAATGAGAGGAGAGTTACGCAGTGCCCTTGGAGTTGCCAAGTGAAATGCTAAGTGTTTTAATATAGAGAGGAAAAATCGGCTCTACTCAAGGCCAGACCATTGTTTCAAGGGCCACAGTATTATAAAACTACAAGGCCCCTTCTGCATGCATCCATTTATGATATGACAGCAATTTCCATTAAAAACTCCAGGTCCCAAAAGCATAATATATGATTACGAAAATATTAAAATAACTATGCATGTGCCCAAATAAACTTCCAAAATATTTAATCATTAAGTTTCAAACATTGAATTAAAATATATATTTTCAGGAATTTTAGAGAAATTAGTCAACAATGAAGTAAGCTTAAAATTTTCTTTACTGTTTTTAGTGCACTTTTAAAGACTTGCAACAACCTTGCTGTTTTGAAGTTTTCTGGGAAAATATCAATGGAAGTTAAAAGACTGCAATTATTAGCAATTTATGAGAACTAGAGTACATTTATATAATAAACTGAGGATTACACCTAACAAAATACAAATCATTTTTAAGCTTTAAATTACTTTTATCATCTCTGTTCATACTATGTAGATTAAAAATAGGTTTTTCTAAATGAATTTTAATTTAAAAATAATTATACAATCAATCTTAGGCACTCTATATAGTAAGATTAATAGGATTCATGCATTTATTTCTAATATATTTTACATAAAAATTTCAGATGTGCCAATTTACCACTAAGAAATGTAATATCATTTTGATCACTTGTAAAAAGCATCCATTTCATAACATGGCAGTTCTAGATTTTGTTGCTTGGTGCACATGCTTTTATGACTATAAGCAGGGGAATTCTTAAGGAGATTTTATTTAATGTGCATAGGCAGACAACTATAATTATATTTATATTATGTTAGATTTGCTGAATATATGAGGAAAGTTAAATGGTCATTGTCTGCTTGCAAATTGTGTACTCTTTAACAATTAAAGAATATAGATGTATTTGTTAAGGGGCCTGGAGATGTTTACTGTTATAATTGATGAAGAAGGAACAGAGTCTTATATATTTGCTAGAATTAAGTCATTGGATTTCATTTAAATTTTGGCAAAATGATAAAGACTGAAAACTAAAAGCAAAAGGCATCTAAGGTTTTAATGTGATTGCCTCACCATTGCAAACTATGTAAATTTGGTGGATCTTTGTTGATAGATTTACATAACAATTGCATTTCATGGATTTTGGGGCCAGACTGTCTGAATCCTAGAAAAACCTGAGTAAGGACATGTACGAGTGTGTTTCACTGCAATACCAGTTAGCTTTTGGAACTAGATTCTCCAGAGTTGCTTTAATTTCGAACTTTGAAATATCTTTACTGAATTGCAGTTCAATTTATTTGACGAATTCAATGACCAAAAGATGAACAGATATTGTAGATGATGACCTTGAGATGCACAATGAAGCTTCTTCCTCGCTAGTAGCTACATCAGTACAATGCATGCTATATAACAGGGTAATTATGAGGTATACCGAATTTGCTTTTGTTGAGCTATGTTTCCAACAAACTTATTTTGGATAAAGTTTCAGTTTTGTAAAACAGAGTATGTAAATGGTAGGATTTTTTTTTATTTATCGACAATATTTAACATCCCAGGTCATCAGCATCCCACTCATTCAGGCCAGTAAATTTTGCTCAGAGACATAAATTGAACCAGAAAACTTTTGGTTTACATGTTTAGTACAGTAACATTTAAATTAAATTAAATTTCACTATCTTCTTTCAGGCTTGAGGTTCATTTTCATGCCGTAAATCTATGACAAGGGACCCACCGCTTTACTGCCCTTCCAAAGGAAGCTACACTTGGGATTTTAAGCTCGAAAATATCCATCGATCCTGGCCGGGTATGACCTTGGGTTTATGAGTCAAGTATGGTTACTACTAGACCGCCAGGACTGACAGGTTGGACTAGAGACTTGGGCTTATCTCTTGGCTGCATAGAAGCCCAGGCCCCACTTTTATCTGGAAGTGCATTAAGAACAACATGTACAGTGAAAGTATATGGGTTCTGAACACCTACTAGACGCATCGTTTGGTAAGACATCTGAAAACAGAGTGAAGTGACTTAGGTGGTAACACTTGGGACTTGATTCGGGAGGCTCTGGTTTGAAATCCTAACTTTGGGTTTTTTTGTGGTTTCCTCTAATCGCTTAGGACCTTTAGGATGGGCCTTTACTTTCCACGAATTTTTCGCTCTTCAATTTCATTTCATTCCATTGGTTTTGTTATAAGGTCGAATGTGCCAGTGCAGGCGTGCTGGTGGGGTGTAATGGTGCTTTACACTTTGAAAAGGTTTCTGCCCCAGCATCTAAAGAGGACCTTCTGAGTTTCTTGAACCCCTTCTATCTGGAAATAAGATAGGGATCCCATCTACATCTGTGTTTCCCTTAGCTCATTCTTTTGTCCCAAATGGACGCCACTAGGGGAACAGGCACTAAAATGACCAGCCGTTTAGCATAGAGTACAGAAGTATTCTCCTTCACCCCTAAAAATTCAATCTAATCCAAGATATGCAAAAAGTATAGTAAAATTTATCTGCGGATTTCAGTTCTTGGAGATATACTTAAAAACACTAATCGCAAAACAAAATATGACAAAGAGGGGTAAAAGGCCTGCATATGTTTTTAAGTTTTCATTGAAATTAGATCCATTTCTCTAGCAAAAGCGAATACATTAATTGCCTTTAAGTACAATTAACTTACCTGGACTTATGCTCTTCTGGTGTTGTAAAGGAAGGTGGAAGTTTTCCAGGTAACGTCTGGATACGGATGGTTGTGGACTCTCTGTTAATACAAACACAAACAGATAAATTGAGCATGTGCTTTTGAGTTTTAGAATTCTGCACACTTTTTATACATCTTGAAAATTAAGTACTGCAGGCTAGAATATCCAGTAACATGAATTATATTACAAATAACAATAGAATTGTTTAGAAAAATTGAGAGTATTTGACTAATGGAATATTGGGAGCTACTTTTCCAATTTCTTTATTTCTTAACGCTGCTGACCTCAAATGTTGGACATGGTTTTCTTATAGAACCTGTATACTAAGGGGATATGTCCTGTGTGTGAAGAACCAGATAGTACTTGGCATTATATACTAGAATGTAAGCAAACCAAGTTTTGGAAGTACCCTAAACTTAGGCCTGGGACGTTTTCTTCTTTGAAAAATCCTCCCCAGTTTATCATTTCATTTCATGTATCATAAATTTCCACCACCTGTGGTGCCTCAGTAGTAAAAAAGGGTCTTATTAACTATTGAAATGAAATAAGTTATGGCATTATGTGTGGTATTATGAAGAACAAAGTTAGAATCCTTGCAATCTTTTAAGTATTAGAAAAGAGAGAACACATTTTTAGAAATATTGTTGTTGTTGTTGTTGTTATTATTATTATTATTATTATTATTATTATTAAATCACAAACACTAACAGTATACAACTAATTAAATGAAATATATGACCACTGATAGACAAAGCTATACTGTGTGGGCATTTTTAAATGTAACCATGAGCCATGATATCATCTTTACATTCACTAAAATTAAGATAAACAACAGAAAGTTTCGACTTATCTTGTGTATTAAAGAAGATGCTGTTCATATATTTCAGTAAAACAAAAACGTGCTACTCCTTAAAAAACAATTACAATGCAAGCAAGCATACAAACATACACAATAAACATTCGAAAGTTTTATCGATTTTCAGTGACTTTCAAATTTAATAATTCTCAAAAACATATTAGATTAATATTTCTTATTTGTACTTTTGTCAAATATAAAACCAATGCATTTTTATAAATATAGTTTATAAGCTGGGTTAATTTGTCATTTTATTTTGAAACAATAGAAAGAAAATTAGAAAATTATAAATCTCTCCAAATGGCCCGATTTCCCTTATTTTCAGAAAATATTTTTATTAATTTATTTTAATGGCGTATGCCGAGTTTCGTTAAGGAAAAAAAAAAACATATATAAAATGGCTGCTAGAGCGATTTTTAAATGTTCTTTTAAATTTTCGCTTTAGGTTAACCCTCACCCCCAGTGGTCTAATTTTGCTGGTTAATGAACTTGACGAATTATTTGTTAATTGATGGTAATATGTCGAGTTTTGTTAAGAAAACATTAAAATTGCAACCCCTAGAACATTAACATATATTATAAATTTTTTTCATTTTCATTTTCGATGGTAGGATTGATGGAGATTCCAGGAAAATTTTCAAAAATCTTTTTGTGGATACAACCGCAAAAACTAGATCCTTAGGAAATGAATAAATGTAATAACTTATAAAATTGTATAAGTTTTAACTATACTAAATAATTCAAAATGTATTTCTCAAAAGCGAAAAACATTAGAAAAAGATTATAATTTTTTATACTCTACGATGATGCGACAGGGCTTATTTTAAAATTTAAGCTATTGTAGAATTGTTTATTACCGCCACCGGTGGCCGAGGTCGTTAAGGTGCGGACTCGTGGGTGGGAGGTCTGGGGTTCAAATCTCCCCAGAACCGTCCTCCTGATTGAGATTTTATTTAGGTTTTCCTCAGTCCTCATAAATGGCAAATGCCGGAGAGATATCCTAAACTTAGGTCTGTAACCCTTCCTTCCCTTAAAAAAAAAAAAAATGTTGTTTACTATTGCAAAATGGTAGTAATGATATGCGATTCATCACGACAGTTTTCCATACTATTGTAATCAGAGATATAAGTGTTTAAAAGTGTATATTGGATATTGTATTATGGTGTATATAAAGGTTCATTAATCATTGAAAAACAGCCTTTTTAAAATTCTCCAAAAACATAACTACTTACTAGGCAGTGTACTAAACTAATTGGTTACAAAACAGAATTATACATTTTCATGTTAAATTAAATATTTTAGGCTAAGAACTCACTCGGAAGAATCTTCCTTGGACGATGATGATGATGATGATGGTGCAGCTGCTGTTAGGCAGGCAACCACGAAGAACAATACCAAAAACTGCAAAAGAAGAAACAAAAACAAATGCAATAAAGTTTGTAATCATCTCTCTATTAAGGTAACCCCAGGTACATTTTAAACTATATCTCGAAAATTGAAAATGAACATTTTGTAAGATATTAAAAAAATTTAACTAAATATGCTCTATAAATTTTAATTCTGTAATCCACATAAAAAGATTTTTAAAAAAAATTGAGCAAAAATAAAATTTTGTTAAAAAAACTGAAAATACTGTGACATAACCATGCATTTTTCTTATAAACTATCGGTGGAATGGAATGAATTTTTTTTACTTAAACTGCAGACAACATGCTATCCCAGGAACTGAAATAATATATCTATGCTAGTTGCTTGAAAAGAAATACATTTTCAAATTTTGAAAAAAAAAAAAAATAATAATAATTAATTTTTTATTAATATTGACGTTTATCAAATAATAGTGATATTTAAATACTTCTAAATACCACATTTCAAATTTGCATACATTATGTATGTGTAAATTTTGAACAAGCCAATCCTGAGAAAAATCCTGTACGGTGCCTGTTTATAATACATCGTACACTATACACACTATACCGCTCATTCGATTTTGCTGGTTCTTTCAACGATTTAAACGAAGGTAAAATAGTGCCGATTCAAGTTCGTTTTTCCAATTGATTGCAAAGTAATAAACATTGTGCCAATTTTTGATAAACCAGTATATGACGGCAAAATTATATTTATAAATATTCCTTGTATATGTACGTTTAACCTCAGAAAAAATAATATTTATACTCCATATATTTTCATGGCTAAATCCCCACAACAATTAAAAGAAGGATAATTTTTGCAATTTTTCTAAAAGTGAAGAAATAGCATAACTTATAAAAAGTAATTACTTTTGCATATTTTTTTTTTTTAATGTACCTGTTAATAAGGTGATTTTTTTGACGAAACACAAGGCTGCTGGACAAAATATTTTAAGGAAAAATGCATTTAGTTGATATATGCAGATGTCCTTAAACTTTTGGTAGGGACTGTATGTAAAAGATCGACTGAATGAAGCGAGATAAATGGGAAAGGACATTATTCCTGGAAAGAAAAGATCAAGCCCAGCATTGGCCTAAGCGGCCAGGGGAAATCAGGAAAAAACCCAAAGTCTGGACGACCAGCCCTATGGGATTTGAACCCAGGAACTTCTGAATGCGAGTGCCGAGCGTTAATCGCCTGAGTCACTCCACTCAATTAGCGGAGGCATAGGTTCAATTTTACTGTTTAGTATTTAGTTGCTAATGGGTAGGAATCGGATTTGCTAGTGTGAACTCCAAAACTCAAACTCATATTCGTGTACTGTGTACAGAAAAAAACCTCCCCCTCCCAAAAAAAAAACAGATAAAGACATGGGATTTTATTTTGGAATCTCTCCACTACATTAAAGATGAAATTAGAGAGAGCAGGATATGCGTTGAAAAAAAAAGTCCGTCACGCAGAAGCTGCGTAAACTAAACGAATTCATCATACTGAATAACATTAAAAATCTATATAAAATCCATATTTGGCGTTATCAGTTTATGAAATAAAATAAGTTAAGACATTGCTGTGTGGTATTAGGGTAACGAAATTAATTTTTTGCAATCTGTAAGTATTACAAAAGATTGCTTTATTTATGGACGCTCCTTAACATCTCAGGTCATCAGCGTCCCATTCAACTCAGGCGTGAAACGGCCGACGAATTTTGCTCAGAGGCCTCTCTTTCAGGCTTGAGGTTCTTTTTCGTGCCGCAAATGTACGACACGGGATCCACGGCTTTTACAAAAGAGAAGCCACAATTTTTAGAATTATTATTATTATTATTATTATTATTATTATTATTATTATTATTATTAAACCATAAAACTGAGCCCTTGATATCTTTACATTCTTTACATTCACTAAAATAAAGAAAAATAACAAAAAGTTTCAAATTACATTGTGTAATGTGATGATGTTCATATGTTTCAATATAACAAAAGCATGTTACTACTTAAAAAATAATTACAATGTGCTAAGCAAATATACACAAAAAACCATAAACGATCCAAAGTTCCGCCGATTTTCAGCGCCCTTACATACAAATATAATTCTTACACACATATTGGAATAATATTTCAAATTTACTATCTTCACGACAATGCTTTTGTCAAATATAAAACCTATATATCTTTATAAATAGTTTCACACGCTGAGATAAATTGTCCTTTTATTTTGAAACAATAGAGAAAAATTAAACGCTAGTGCATTTTTAAATTTCGACTTTCAGGCACAATCCTCCTACTAATGGTCTGATATTCCTAATTTTCAGAAATTATATTTCTTATTTTGTTTAAATAGTATATGCCGAATTTTGTTGTGAAAAAACAAATATTGCTGCCGCTAGAGAGATTTTTATAATTTGAGTTTTAGGTTACCTCTCTCTCCCTCCTAATATGATTTTACTGATTTGCAGAAAATAATTTATTTTAATGGTATATGGCAGTTTTGTTGAGAAAAAAAAATTACGGCCGTTGGAGCGATTTTTAAATGTTCTTTAAATTTTCGCTTTAGGTTAACCCCCATTCTCAGTGATCCAATTCTGCTAGTTAACAAACTCGACTAGAAGTTTGTCAATTGATAGTTATATCCCGAGTTTTGTTGAGAAGAATTGCAACCGCTAGAGCGTTAACAGACAAATGCATTGTCATTTTCGGTGCCTAGTAGGTAGGATCGATGGAGATTTTAAGATATTTTTCAAAATCGTTTCATGGGTACAACAGCAACAGTTACATTCGCTAAAACTACATTTTTCTACATGGTTCTAGACAACAATTATGTTTTCCTTCCAAACAGTGTACGTTTTTTTTCAAGTTTCAAACGACTCAATTTCGGAAGATGAGGTCATGAGTGTGAATGATAATTTTATAAAAAAAAATGCCAAAATGTGTGGAAGTAGCAGGACGACATTTTAACATCTTCTGTCATAAGGTACTTGCTTATTTTAATTTTAATTGTTGTTGGAGATGCGAGAACTTGTATCAGTTGTGCGGATATCGGGAGTTACCGCTCTGACTACCGACCCGCCAGATGTCATGAAACGGGCGACAAAACTATGAAAGACCCATATTGGAAATCGGAATTGCTTTACCAAATCCAAAAACTATTATAGGAAATTTGAATGGGTGATACATGAAATAATATGCAAGGGTTTAGGAGAAAAGATTAGATAAGCATTGAAGATATTATTAAGTTATTTAAGATTACATAGAGTACTGAAAAAAAGAAAATAAATCAAGGAAAATATGTTTATGTGATAAAAGTAGGTAGGGAAGGTTTTGCACAAGCTTAAATATCTGAATCAACGTATGAAATGAATATAAAACATTTTTTTAATTGGTTAACGCCGTTAAAAATAATTTATTAAGCTATAGAGGGAATTTTCCATAAGGACATTCATTCTTTAAAATAAATAAGAAAGATAAATGGTGGACGAATATAAAAAAGAAAGAGGATGCAAATTTTTCGAGAGAGGCGAGTAGTTATTAATTTACAATTTGCAAATAACGTGAGAAATTTGTAGAAATGAGTATCATGATTCATAATAATAACTGATAAAGTTGTGTTAGAAGTACAATCTAACGACTAGATATGTTAGTATGTGACATTCTCGTATATGAAATAGGAATACACTTCAACTTCAAACATAAGCAATGCATACAGCATCGTTTACAAATACATTTAAATGTAAGATAATTGATGGGATATCGACGAGCTTCAAAGAAGAATGAACACAGCATTCATACATACCCTGAGCGCCATGTTGATACTTCTCTTCCTTCAACAGGACTGTGGAGAGCCGCCTTCTGGACTCAGCATATATATTCACGATGCTAATAGACTGTCCAAACATCAGGTGCTTGGAAATAGCCACTATTTACATGGTAATTCCTAGAAATGTACAGCCCAGCCACAAATGTGTTATCGCTGTCATCTCTTGTCAACTTTCATCATCGCAGTTTCACGTCAAGGTTGCCTCTCTACCTTATCTATTGACAAATAACATGTTCATTTTGAAAGTAGGTACATAATAATAAGAATGAAGATTCAATGGAAAACCCCTGCGTTAATATAACCTTCTTGCGTCACAAGTAATTGAGAATTTACTTAGTTACTTCGATGCACAAGAAAAAATCACTTAATACGTTTCTAAGGGTATGGAAGTTAAACTAGATTTTAAATTTATTTTATATGATTACCACCTAAATGCTTAAAATGTAATTTCAAATGATTATAGTTTGATATTTGTCAATTATATGCATATAAATAAATGATATAAACTTATAGTCATTGTAAAAATGAGGGGAAGGAGATTGAAAACCATTGTAAGTGACAAGAAATTGGTTTGAGAAAATAGCATTCTTGCCTTCAAGCTAAATTACCTGAAGTTCATTAAACATAAATATAAATTCCAGTAGTTCAAAATATAAACGATATCGTGTTAAACGGAAAAGAATATTGCAACAACTAACTACATGACTTTAATATTCAATTTAGATATTGACGGAGAAGTTTAAAACCAACGTTGATTACATTTGAGCTTTCACATCCTCAAATAAGACACCTATTTTATGTACTTGCATTTTGTTATTACTTCTTTTGTTTTCTATGGTTGTCTGGCAACCTGGACTGTTATTTTGCTGTCTGAACTTGGACAGAATAATATTGTAAAAGCAATTGAGCATTTAACGCAATGTTTGTGTTTTGGCAATAAATTGTTTCAAAATGGTAGAAATAAGAGAATGTATGTAGATTAGTCAGAAGTTCCGAAATAGGCTGTATTATTGTAATAATTTCCCAATACTCAGTGTCGGTAGGAAGCTGATCCCCATTTTCGATCAGTTATGGATTATCTACGTGCCACGTTCTATTCCTTGTTCTTTCCAGTTCATACATTCTCTGTGCCCCTCCTTTTAACTCCAAAATTCTTATTAGCATTATTTGCACAATACTGAATTTCAGATGTTTTATCACATACTTCTTCAAATTCTAATAATTTTACTCTTTTGTGACCGCCACGGGTGGCCGAGGTCGTTAAGGCACGGACTCGTGAGCGGGCGGTCTGCGGTTCGAATCACGCCAGGACCGTCCTCCCTGACTGGGGTTTTTTCCAGGTTTTCCTCAGTCTTCATAACTGGCAAATGCCGGGGAGGTACCTAAACTTAGGCCTGGAACGCTTCCTTCCTTAAAAAAAAAATATCCTTTCCCAATTTATCATTTCATCTCATGTATCATCACTGTCCACCGTCTGTGGTGCCTCAGTAGTGAAAACGGGCGTTAAACACTACTCAAAAAAAATTTTTTTTTACTCTTTTGTATGCGTGTTATTAATTGTCACTTTGACAGCGACGTCTGTAGATTGAATTTGAATTCTGTAGTTATGAATGGAATGAAACGAAATGTTAAGCAAATGAGCTCGGAGTCCTTGGTGCCTTAAAGCTATCTAGCACTCTCCTTCTCAGGGTAAGGAAAAACTCCGAACAAAACTTTACCCAGACAGCTTGACCCGAGCGGTTTCGAACCCAGGACTTCGAGATTAGTTGTCGAAAACGCTACCACTATCCTACGGAGACGAATATTGCTTTTATGTTATGTGTGGGGGAAACATATCTGACAGCAATGGGAATTAATTTTTTATCTCGTTTTTAGAAGCATATACAATCTCATTCACAAAGTTCTGATTTCAGTTGTTCAAAAACGTAAGGAGCCTTTATATTTATTATAATTTGCCTCGCAGTTAGTTTTAACTGTTTACATATAAGTTTTGATGCACAGTCAGCCGATTTGTTTTGGTATGAAAACATTGTTTCTTTTGCTGTACACTGAAAAGCAACTTTATTTGGCACTTTACATTTATAAACTGTTGTTAACATAACGCTTGCAGTGCATCCGTCAACACTTTTTTTTCTCACAATGTCCTGACGTCCTACCGCCACTGTTAGACATGGATTCATGAATGGAAGGTCTGGGGTTCGATTCCTGCCAGGACCTGCGGTTTTTTTCTGACTTTCCTCAGTCCTCATAAATGGAAAAGGCCGGGGATGTACCCTAAACTTAGACCTGGAAAGTTTTCTTCTTTAAAAAAAATCCTTTACGAATTTACCATTTCATCTCACATGTCACCAGTGTCCACCTGATGCCCTCAGTAGTAAAAACGGGCGTTATACACTATTAAAAAAGGCGTGACTTCTTCCTAAGTCGATTAAAAATGTATTATTTTACACTGAGCACATCGCCTCATCAAATACAGGACGTTCTTCTTTTTTTACTCTTTTTAAAACTCACCCTGCAGCTGTACGTTAAAATGACATCAACACCTTCGTATTTGTTTTCAGGAAGCTTATCGAATGAAAACAAATAACATGGGCCAGCTTAGAGAGAGAGCTCAAGAGTTGACAACAATTACCTTTTTATTTATTACAAATAGCCAGGCTTGGCAACATGATAGCAGTTTAATCTATGGTATTCAAATGTTTTTTCTTTATCTATGCTAAGTCGTATTCAACTAGACCAATACACAAATTAAACCAAATAAAGTGTATTAGTCATAACAAAAACTACGTATATTTCTACGTTTATTCCTAAGTGTCGTATGAACACGAACCAATAAGTCAAAATACGACATGTCTGTACTAAACTCAGACGTATGACAACCCTATTTATAAAGGAGTTGTATTATTTATTATTATTTTTTTTTAAATATTGGTACCAGACTGTCTGAATTGTAGAAAATCTAGTTCCTCACATCTAAGGATAAGAGGAATTTATTGCGTTTTAACTTTTTAAATACTCTTCAGACAACAATATTTGGAAAGTATACTTTCTTTCCCTACCATGTGGTTTCGCAGCAATTTATTTGCGTAATACCCTTAAGTCATTTGCATATCAAAGAGCATTTGTTGTAGCTATGCCGACGTAAACCCTTCGTATGATAACATTCATTTTTAAGTTTAGTCCATCCAATTAAGTTCCATGTTACGTGGGGTTTTGAAAAGCATACAAATAGTTATATTTAAATTTTATTTTACAATTTAACGCAGAAATTTAAGAGTAAGTGCAGTAAGAGAGGTGTGTGGACACTATAAATTATTCTAAAATAAATCTGTCCAGATTTGATTACTGAAATTGATCATTATCTAGCGATTTTGCTGTAATCGTGTTTTAAACATTTAATCAAACAGCATCCGCGCCACTTCTACCCCCTACAACTTCTGACGGTTCTGTATACCTCGCTTTCAATCAACTGATGATGGCAAAAGCTCTTTTTTTTTAATCCCTCTAGCGGACCCAATTTTTGTTTTTTTCTCAACAAAACTCGGCATATTTATTTAAAATAAATTGATAAAAGTAGTTACCAAAAAACGAGTACTCGGGTCATTAGAAGTGGGGATTAAAGCCAAATATAAAAATCGCTCTAGATGCCGTAATTTTTTATTTTGTTTAAAAGGACAGCTCGGTATATGCGAATAAAATAAAACAATAAAACACACTCTGAAAATGAGTGAAATCGGACTATAGGAGGGAAGTTTACCTGAAACCCAAAATTTAAAAATCGCTTTAGCGGCATTAATATTTGTTTTTTTCACAACAAAATCCCGTATATGCTATTTAAATTAAATAATAAAAATAGTTTCTGAAATCCGGAAAATCGTTTCATTAGGAGGTGGGAATTTACTTGAAACCCTAAATTTCAAAATCGCTGTAACAGTAGCAATATTTGTTTTTTCACAACAAAACTCGGCATATATCTACCATTTAAATTAAATAAGAAAAGTATTTTCTGAAAATTGGAGAAATTGGACCATTAGGAGTAGAGATATACTTGAAAATTGAAAATTAAGTTTTAAAAAGTGCTCTTGCCTCTAATTTTCTCTATATTGTTTTAAAATATGCATTAATATTTAAATTAAAGCAGTACGTATGGAGATTAAAAATGATATCCAAGTAGCAGTACAAGTTGCTTATAGTACAGTAGCTGTAGCATATCCTGGTAAACACAAACCACATGCTCACGATGACTTCAACATTGAAATTACAGTCCCACAATAATCTTAGACTGTTAAGCGATGTAAAGGCAACGAATATAACAAATTGAATAATCCCATTGATAATAAAGCCCAAGAGGATAAATGTTAACAAAATAAACGCTCAGGTTACCATGGAAACAAACATTCAAACATCTTTCACATACACGCCTACAGGGAATAAAAGACTAATTCCAAGCGAATCCTCCATCAGTGACCCTTTAACCATCTCTACGTAATCATTCTGAAATCTTGAAAAAAGTAATTGAAAATAATTTAATTAAAACTCATAAATCAATAAAATATTATATTACACGCTCAAAATGAGAGTTACTTAACATTTTTCAAACTTGATATTATCCAGAATTCTAATAGATGAGACTATGAATTGGTTTTAGAGAAATCTTAATAGGTCTGATTTAAATAAAAAAAATGATTAAAATTAAAATTTAGTGAAATATTTTTTCCAAATCAGTCCACAGTTAATCATTTGCCAATCATTTGTAATTGCGTATATGTATCTATTCCTAGATGTCTTGGACACGATATGTATATTTGTAAATCTTTCTGTGAATTAAGAATAAACAAATGATGACATAAAAGCCAAACCTTTGTTACCAAATTAGGTTGCGTAAGTGCTTTACGTGTTTCAAGTTCTATCTTGGTATATTTAAAACAGACGAAACAAATAACGGTGATGAAATTCTGTCGATTTCTAGTTAGAAACGAGGGAAAGGAAAAGGAAACGGCGGTAGACCGCTCATCTACCTCTTGCGAATTCATCGCTTCTTCTTGATGTGCTTTAACTGTTCAAAACATTTTTTGGTCGATGATATGACAGACTGGCTTCACTGTCTGTCCCGGGTTCGATTACCCGCTGGATACAAGAAACCTTCGTTGATTGAAAAGATTCCTCGTCATTCCCAGTGCCTGATGTGTGTGTAAGGTGTATTGGTTATGAAATAACCAGTTCGTCGATATTTAGGGCTGCTATTGGGCAGATACCTTAAAGCTTGTATCCAAGTTATATATGTCTTATATAAATGAGGACAACATGGCACCAAGTACCGTACAATTAACTTTAAAAAAGTCTGTCCTGCAGGAGCTGCGTAAACTAGGCGATTTCCTCAACAAGTTGATTAATTTTAAAAATGTGTATAAAATCAAAATGACGACCTTATTAATTAATAAAATCAGTTATGGCATTACTGTATGGCACTAGGAGACAAAATTAGAATTCTTGCAATATATGAGTATCACAAAAAAGAAACCACATTAATAATAATAAAAACAATAATAAATTATTATTATCATTATTATTGAGATTAAACCACAATAATTAATGGTATACTATAAATTAAATATATGAACACTGATAGACAAAGGTATACTGTGTGGGTATTTTTAAGCATTTTTAAATGTAATCTAGTTTATGAAGTGAGCCCTTGGTATCATCTTTACATTCACTAAAATTGAGAAATAACAGAAAGTTCGAGTTATATTGTGTATTTAAGATGATGTTCATATGTTTCAATTAAACAAAAACATGTTATAACTTATTTAGTCAGCCCGGGTAGTGTAGCGGTAACCATATTTGCCTCTGAACCCAAGATCCTGGGGTCAATCCCAGCCAGGATCGATGGATTTTTTCGGGGGTAAAAATTCTCAGTGTGGCTTCCTTCGGAAGGGATCTAAAGCAATAGATCCCATGTCGTAGATTTACGGCATATAAAAGAACCTCAAGCCTAAAAGAAGAGGCCTGTGAGCAAAATTTATCGGCCGTTTCATGCCCTGAATTGGATGGGCTGATGACCTGAAATGTTAAAGAGCGTCCATAAATAAATCAAATATATAATAAAAAAGGTTACTATTTAAAAACAATTGCAGTGTACTAAGAAAATATACACAACCAACAATATATAATCTAAAATTCCATAGATTTTACTTATTAGAAGTTAAGCTTAAGTGTCATTAAAGTAAAGTAACGCAAACGTTTTCTGAATGTTATTACAGAGCCCTCTTATATACAAATATAATTCTCAAACACGTATTAGATTAATATTTTACATTTGCTATCTTCACGATGATACTTTTGTTAAATATAAAAGATACATTTTATGTGCTGAATTAACGTGTCCTTTAAATTTAAAAATATAGATCGAGAAAATTAAACGCAAGAGCGATTTTTAAATTTTGGGTTTTAGGAAAACTTCAACTCCTAATGATTCGATTTTCCTGATTTTCAGGAATTATTTATTTATTTATTTATTTTATTACTTAAATTGTATCTACGGATTTTCGTTGCGAAAAATCGAATATTGGCGCGCAAGAGTAATTTCACTAATTTTCAGAAACGCCTTTTCTTGTTTGCTTTAAATGATATATGCAGAGTTTGTTGTGAGAAAACATATATTGGTGCTGCAAGAGTGAATTTTAAATTTTGGATTTTAGGTAAACCCCCATTCATAATGACCCGATCCCTGATTTTTATAAAATTCTTATTTTATTTAAATGGTACGTACCGAGTTTAGTTGCGATAAAGCAAACATTGGTGCCGCTAGAGCAATTTTTAAATGTTGGGTTTCGGGTGAAAACCTTTCCTAATAATCTGATTTCACTGATTTTCAGACACTATTTTTTTTTACTTTATTTTACTTAAAAAAATAAAATTACGGATGCTAGAGCGATTTTTAAATTACGCTTTAACCCCCCCCCTTGATTTTCAGAAAACATTTTTATTAATTTATTTTAATGAAATATACCGATTTTCGTTAAGAAAATTGTGGACGCTAGAGCATCAGCAGCATCATCATCATCATCATCATCATCATCATCGTCGTCGTCGTCGTCGTCGTTATTATTATTATTATTATTATTATTATTATTATTATTATTATTATTATTATTTCCGCTTTAGATTAACCCTTGCCGCCAATCATACACTTTTGTTGGTTAACGAACTCGACGAATGGTTTGTTAATTGATGGTAATATGCCGAATTTCGTTGAGAAAAAAACAAAAACTGCGACCGGTAGAGCGTTAACACACACACACACGCGTATATATCTCAAGGGTGTCAAAAATGTATACACACTTTTACAGTGAACATTTATTTCATATAATTTAAAGTTGGAGACGAAACAACAGTAATGTGTACTATGATGTTCTGTAAACAGACGTGACTCACATATACTATGATAGCGTTGCTACAACAAAATGGAGCCAAGATTATCGTTTGAACAGCTGAAAGCAATTTTGAAGTATCCAAGGTACTGGATAGGATGAAGCGGTCTGATTGAGTTTCCACCGCGTTCTCCGGATCTAACTCCGTTGGACTTCTACCTATGGGAAACTCTTAAGGATGCTGTATACCGTAGAAAACCAGCTACCCTGACCGCACTTCGGGAAGAAATTGAAACGGCATGTACTGCAATCTCTGAGGACATTTTCGCAAACGTTGCTCAATCAGTAGTTCAACGTACTCAGAAGTGTATCGATGCCGATGGTGGGCATTTTGAGCAACTGTTGTAACTGTAAAAGTCTAAGATGATTAGTGCTCATCATTTTCTGTTTGTGTGATTTCAGGCTTGTTGTGTTAACAATTAGCTTGAAGAGTGTATATACATTGTATATATATTAATTTCATAGCCATTTTCGGTACCTAATCGGTAATATCGATGGAGATTTGAAGAAATTTGTCAAAAATCGTTTCATGGGAAAACCGCAATAGCTTCGAATTCGGTAAAAGGACCAATTGATATGTGGTTAATTATTCCGTGATCTTGGATATACGAGACAAGTATGGTTACCACTAGACCACTAGGACCGACATCTGTCATGATGTAAGGTATTTCAATTTAAATATCTAATAAATTTTTTTCTATTTTGTTTCTGATTCTGAAACTCTTTAACATATACAGCAAATTCACAGATCTAGAAACATCTTCCCTTTGTCCTTGAACAGAAGAGAAAGCAACAAGTGGCATGTTTATTTCTTCCTTTGATTACTCACACTCTGAATGACTTACAAACCATTTTTAGAACGGACACTTTAGGAAAATTGCTTTATGCAACTGCATTCCATGCTCTCATTTCTTGAAGCAAAGTTTCAGAAACTTCGTCGTCAAGCAGATCTTCCGACAGAAGTTATACCCTAGTAGCACGATTTAACTTTTTTTTTTTCGTTATTTGTTTTTCAAGACCAAAAGCAGAATAATTGTAGAAATAGGCCCCACAGCCATCTTGTCCCCCTAAAAGACTCCACAATAATGCCCGTCTCCACACTTCTTTGAGAATAAATGTGCGCAAAAAAATATAAAATGTGTTCATTTTTCACATATTTGGGGAAAGTTCATTCTAGGGCGGTTTCTCCATTCGGTAGATTTCGAAAACGTAGTTTTTAGGTTTGCTTTACCTGTGTACTGAAGGATAAAGCTGCAAGAACCTGAGACCTAGGTTTGATATAAATCTTCTTTCATGTGTCCAGAACAATCTTTACTAAATTACTATCAATATAGAAGGGCATATCAATAATATTAATTGATTTTTTTTTTTTTACATTAGTACATCTATCTTAAACATTTTGAAATGTCAAGTCATTGTTTCAAATAGCTTAATGCGTTTTCTAAAGCAGGCATATTGTGAATATTCCATAAAATGAATAAAATTTACTATCGTGACAAAATGCTTTGTCTAACTCAATTAAAATTTATAACAAATTTATAAAAGTTTATCGGGGCTCTTCTCTTTCGTTTTATTAAAAAAATGGGCCGCTAAATTTAAACACAGCTGAATCAGCATTAAAGATGATCCCACGTAAAGACGTGCAAAAGTGCAGAATTCATAGAAAGTTGATGTTCAGGCATTTAAAGGAATGCGTTGATCATATTTTACAAGAAAATTTGCATATGAAAAAGCTTTGCGAAATATAATTGCCGAGCAGATTAAAAAAGCATTCTATGAAAATATTGCAACGTTTGAGACGTTTTAACAACAAAAGAACTCATTTTGTGCTGGCGGACGGTATTTGCATCACTATCAGACATGAGAATCAAAAGAGAAGCGACAGAAGTCAATTGTTCATCAGCAAAGAAGATAAAGTCGGTCCCATCAGCAGGAAAAGTTATGACATCAACCTTTTGGGATGATAGTGGAATTTCACTGATATTCCAATCTTTTAAACTAACTAGATGAAAAAATGTGGTTTGATGTGGTTTGCTGAAGAAAAAAAAACTTTTTTATCACGTTAATGCACCTGCAAATGAAGTGTTTCAGCGATTTAAAACCTGAAAGATTTGAAGTATGAATTGTGGAGCATCCTCCTATTCCCCAGATTTGGTTCCCAAAGCTCAAACTATTCCTGGTCAGCGTTTTTCATAAATCAAGAGACGATTACAGCTTTTGAATATATCCCAGGAAACACTTCAGAGAAGGGATAATGTTCATTAAAAGTTAGTTTCATCATTTCCCAGCCCGAGAACTTTCCAGATCGTCCTCGTATCTCTTAAAAGTTCAGCCTTCTATACAAAAAAAAAAAAAAAAAAAAAAAAAAAAAAAAAAAAAAAATCCGGCCAAACGTACGTAACCTTCCAAAATTTATGGTATGGTCGATTAGCTCAGAGATTCTTCAAATGATTCGGTTCAAGCTGCGCTTGGATCAAAAAAGAATCCAAAAAGTCTATTCAATAAAATGTTAGGTTGAAAAATAAAAGTATTCTCCTGAAAAACAGAAATAAAATATTTTCAATCAATTTCTAAGACTTTAGTGTATTTTTTTCTGTGGTTAGATCTTTAAAAACAAAGTTATTACATTTAATCTGTTTGAATCTGTTAGAAATGTAATACCATATCCAGTAGTTCCCACAATCATAGTTTTTGTGTTGGCTGTACTTAACAAACAACCCGTACAAGGCTCTGAATGTTTAGCACTGTGCAAAACAAATCAAATATGTCCGTTTCTGCGTACGAAGGGGCTAGAATGGACTGTTTACACGCTAATAACCGTCAACGCAGTATTTGAAAGGTGAAGTTTGCATTGAGAGTAAACTACAGGAAGAGAATTCGCCAGCTTTGCTTATCTTGTACTGGTTTCTGCAGTTATTCCCGTAGTATTCATATATGAAATGGAAATGTTTAGATATTTATCTGCCAAAAGTTTCAGTTCAACGTAAATAAACGTTGTACAGGAGTCTGCACCAGATTGTAGATGCTACCGGAACAAATAACGGTTATGTAGATGCAGAGCGGGACATAACGAACTATAGCTGTTCCCACCACTTAAGCTTGATTTTAGCGGTATAGAAAAGTTCGTTATCAACTTTCAAATCTACTGCTTCTCGCATTGTTTAATGTCTTTGTGTAACATTAAAATTAATTAATTAAAATTAAAGACTACACATATACAGACACTAGGGGGTGTCTTGTATTGCATAATTTTTTCCTAGCTGTTAAATAATTTTACGAGGATTGAGTTTTGTATTTCACCCCTAACCTATTTTTGGTTGATCTAAAAGTCTCATTTTTACGTCACATCACTGGTATACAAGGGTAGGTTCATAAGTTTCCGGCCTAACCATTTTCTAGGTATGACAAAGACAAAAACTATATTTCACTTTTGAATATAGTTATTCTTATTGCAATACACTTCTCACATCTTTGAATTAACTTTTCAATCCCCCATTCAAATAGTCAGAAATCTTGTGTGCAAAATGGGCATAAACAGCATCCATCACTTCTTCGTCACACTTAAAGTTCATTCCTCGAAGGTACTTCTTGAGTTTTGAGAAGAGGAAATAGTCACTGGGAGATAGATCTGGGGTTTAGGGTGGAATCCCCCTTTCTTCAGAGTTTTCTTTGCAGGAAGAGCTGTGTTGACAGGTGCGTTGTCGTGAAGAAGGCGCACACCACCACTCAGCTTTCCTCGCCTTTTCTCTTTGATGGAGGCACGTAGTCTGTGCAGTAGGCCAGCATAGTACTCCCCATTTACCGTGGTGTTCCTCTCCTTGAAGTCAATGAAGAGTATTTCTTCACAGTCCCAAAAGCTTGTGGCCATGATCTTCTTGGTTGACTGAAAGAGGCGATGCTTTGCCAGGTTTACGCCACTCTATTGATTCTCTTTTGGACAAGGGATCATAGAAGAGGACCATAGTTTCATCTCCTGTAACAATGGTTTGCAGATCTTCTCTCTCGTTGGCACAGCGGAACTCCAAAAATGCTTGACAACAGATGACTCATTGCTGCTTTTGGACTGAGGAAAGAAGTCTAGGCACCCATCTTGCACTAATCTTATCCATGTTTAAATGTTCATGAATAATTCGAAGGACTGTTGTTTTAGAAAGGCCCAACGTTGCTGTTATTTCTGTAACTTTGAGCCACCGGTCTTCCATAATTTCTCCTTCCACAAGAACGATGATTTCAGGAGTGAGGACCTTCAAGGGCCGACCTGCACGCTCTTCGTCTTCAATGCTTTCCCGACCCATTCGAAAAAGTTTGGCCCATTCTTTTACGGTACAATATGAGGGGGGTGCTTCCCCATATACACCGTTCAATCACTGTTTCATTTCATTTGAAGTAAGTCCTTCTTTTGTGAAGAACTTAATAAGAGCTCGACACTCCATTTTTGAACATGTCACAATCTTCGACATATAGCCTTCTTTATGCAACTATATCTGAACAACTGAACACAGAGATGCGGTAGTTACAGCTTCAATTATGTACTTAACAGATAAGGTATGACACCAGATAAGGATTTTGTGAAGGCGAATTCCTCCCTGTAAGATTTTCCTAGTTTTGAAAACAGCCTGAATTCTTAGGAGCTGGATTTGAAGAATAAGCAGAATATTTCATCAGTTCAAACCCCGCATATCACAGCACAAGACATGTAGCTTGAAGCACTGTCCTGAAAAAAGACAACACCTCCCCTCATCTTTCAGCGACGTTTCTCCTTTAGGTAATACATGCTCTTCCGCTTGCTGATGGCTATGCCTGCATTTGGGTTCCAGGATGGATCCACGATTCATCCGTAGTCAAAATCTGCGAAGAAATTTTTCTGCCCGAACATGTTTTGGATATTCTTTGGACATTGTTGACTCCCAACCGTTTTTGGGTAAATGTCAAAATTCAAAATATTCATAATGCAGTGGATCTTTTTCATCTCTAATTATTTAACTTACGTAGTATTTAAATTCTAATGTGACATGCCTGTTTCATCTAAACCTTGATAATCAATCGTCGATCTTGAAACTCTAAACATGATCTGGACGTTTTCTTCTGTTGCGATAATTTTCCAAGATTTTTTTTTTTTTGAATAATTTATTTATGGACGCTCTTTAACAGCTCAGGTCATCAGCGTCCCATTCGACTCAGGGCGTGAAACGGCCGACAAATTTTGCTCAGAGGCCTCTCTTTCAGGCTTGAGGTTCTTTTTCGTGCCGTAAATGTACGACACGGGACCCATGGCTTTACTTCCCTTCCGAAGGAAGCCATACTTAGGATTTTTACGCCTCGAAAAAATCCATCGGTCCTGGCCGGATTCGAACCCGCGATCTTGGGTTTAGGAGGCAAGTATGGTAACCACTACACCACCAGGACCGACAATTTTCCAAGAGCCACCCCTTGATCATCTTAATGGGATATTCAACCATATTTAAATTCCTTTAGCATACTTTTCTTATATCATAAGACCTCCAAAGTTGCTGGTATATATTGATGAATTTCAGAAGCAGACATTCGCTTCATTTGCAGCTCTTTGCTCAACATTCTCAACTTTCCTATGGAGTAAAAAATTCCTATTTCAACAGTTGCATGAACTTGAAACCGCGATTGCATATTTTCCATTTTAGACATTATGTGCTACGAGATGAAACATGCAGTTCAACTAAAAACTGACCAGGAGTGGGGCAAAGTGTATTGAAATGTAGGTAAAAAGATAAAAATTATACATAAAATTAGTGTATATTATGAAGTTGCAAATTAGCTTTCGTTTTCCTTTTTTTGGATGCGACTTTCATAAGTCGTAGCTTATAATTATAAATGCCTTTGAGGATAAATAATCACTTACTTGTAGGATGAAAAAAAAAAAAAAAAAAAAAAAAAACAATCACTGTCTACCGCGATACTGCGTTGTTCTAGTTCTTGAGAGTTCACTGAATTAATGTGCGGTACATTTTCAGTCTAGTACCTATGTAATTATGCATTATTTTTGCATAATAATTTGGGGAATATCCTTGGGAATTCTCGAAAAAGGATCTAATTGTCCGAGACTTGCATTTGCGATATCTCGTAAACTACTTGGTCTAGAATCGTGCAATAACTGTAATTCAAATCTCATATAATTTTATTTTATTCAGGTCGATAGGTATTGTTCCATTTAAAAAAATGTAATTTTGTACTATAATAACTTTCTGCTAGTGTAAAATGGAGCGGAAAGTACTAGGGATATCCTCATGGATAAAATATCATTTGTGAAATTAGGAAAGATGTTGGGATTAATCGTCGTGGCTTACGTGCAAACAACCTTATGGGGACATATACAGCTACCACATGGGGGCTGCAGAGAGAAGGGAACAACCGAAGCCAATAGTGAAAGTGATACCAAACTTATAACAGATTCGGTACTTGAACCTTTTAGTTAAATTGTGTTAACCTTGTAAAATAAGAAACATTATAGACTGAACAAACTCATAGAGATAATAGCTCATCATATGAGAAATCAATTAGCCCTAGCCCTGGATGAGACACAAGTGGTTTAATTCATTCAATAACTTTCTCATAACTGTTGAAATCGTTGTATCAGCCTTTGTCTGAACAATGCTCTGAAAACAGCATATAAATAGCACCCTTCGTTTCAAAAACATTCCCGGAGATAGTTATAGTTTATTCATCCTGTATATTTATTTGGGAAGTGTCGGTTTTAAAGATTTTCTGCCTAATTTAGGCATTAACAGATCTTCTGAGCGTTTTAGTCTGGTAACTTATGTTAACAAATGCACATTTCCTTTATTGCTAGAGATTAAAACCGTTCTCTGAATTAATGTTTATAAAAAACAATTTTTGTGACAAGAAAATTATCAAGCAGAAACCAGCCTAAAAACTTACACGTATAGTTGAGTAAACACGAACATACATGTCATCACCGAAAATTCTCCGAAAGAAAACGTTAGAATTGACGTGTTAACGCACTAGTCAAGGCCATGTTGCATGCTAATGGAAGCATGAGTCACATATGAACTACTCAAAATTGCAATGTACTTCACATTAGCCTAAATAATTTCCTAATATGTAGAGAAAGCAAATAAACACTACACACTACTAAAATTAATGCATTTTTGCAATACGGCTTGACTTTATTGAATGTCATTGTTGTTGTGTCTTTCACGAGAGGGTAATTAGTGGAGACTTGTATCCTTCTTAATACCCAGATTTCATGCGCTCGCTCTTGAAACCTGTTCTGAAGAATAAACCAGTTAGTGAAGTTTTAGTGTCACCTAATGCTGACTCATTTGTATATACCGCATTTTCTGATTCTCTGAGCTAAACGTCGGTCCTAGAGGTGTAGTGGTTACCATACTTCCCTCCTAAACCCAAGATCGCGGGTTCGAACCCCCCAGGACCGATAAGTATGGCTTCCTTCGGAAGAGAAGTAAAGCCGTGGGTCCCGTGTCGTACATTTGCGGCACGAAAAAGAACCTCAAGCCTGAAATTTGAGCAAAATTTGTCGGCCGTTTCACGCCCTGAGTTGAATGGGACGCTGATGACCTAAGATGATAAAGAGCGTTCATAAATAAATCAATCAAAAAAAAATCTGAGCTAAACAATAGCCCTTCAAATAGCTAGAAAACTTTGTAGGTTTTGCTAAAGAAGTTATTGGGATGGCTGCAGAGGAAAAATATCCACATTTTTGTGTTTCAGAATAGCCTTAGATGGAAATGTTTAGGAGGAACTGAGTCATATAATATATCATTTTCTAAATAATTCCTTAAAGTTAATGAAAGTTGCAATGTTTTGTGGAGCACTACAAGTAATTTTCTCATTACAAAATATTGTTAAATTTAATTGTTCTTAAAGAGCATTAATATATAATTGAACGTTTTTAAAGATGTTAAAGAAGCTATTGATACAACTGTCTTAAGTTGGAATAAACTTGTATCCATAGCTATATATCTATTAGACATCAAAACCGATTTAAAGTCGGTTGGTGTAGTGGTTACCTCCTATACTTAAGATCGCGGGTTCGAACCCGGCCAGGACCGATGGATTTTTTTTCGGGCGTAAAAATTTTAAGTATGGCTTCCTTCGGAAGGGAAGTAAAACCGTGGGTCCCGTGTCGTACATTGTCGTACGAAAAAGAACCTCAAGCCTGAAAGAGAGGCCTCTGAGCAAAATTTGTCGGCCGTTTCACGCCCTGAGTTGAATGGGACGCTGATGACTTGAGATGTTAAAGAGCGTCCATAAATAAATAAATCAATCAAAAAAAAAAAATCAAAACCGATTTAACATAAACAGGCCTGATAAAAAAATATATAAATTTTGTTTCTGATGAAACTCTTTATTGGATTGCAATTCCCTGCTTTCTCCATCAAGAGAATCTGTGGGACAAATATTGTGGCATGGAGACGTTGGAATTGTATATTTTGAAACTGTAATATATTGTAACATAGTAGGCATAGCAAAATGCCCGGAAGGGGTCTTTAGAATTGAAAAGGGACGCTAAAAACATGAGTGAAAAGATGATTCATGATCACGAACCTTTTAAAGTGCGATATCTGTTAGTTTTCTATTTCCTTCGAGCAGAATAGGACCGGCCATCTATAGACTAGAGGCACATTATTTCGTCAAAGATGTAAGGTAAGTATGAAAGGAACATTTTAATTTCATTTATAACAATTATTACTTTAGTTAAAAATAGTCTTTAATTACCAATTAGTTAATTTTAAGAATACGGACGTGATAAATTAGAAGGGAATAAACTCTTGACTACATCCCTTAATATCACGGCCAGTACATAATGATTTTAGATAATAAGGGAGTGCTCTTTAAATGGAATATATTCTGTTTTAAACGATGGGCCGACAATTAGTAACTGACATAATTTGGCAAAGGCTCTGGGCATAAATTATTTTTATAAAACTAAGGAATAATTTCGTTTGATGCTGGAAGATTAATTAATTAGGTAATTAATGCATATGTGATATCCGGGAAATATGGATTCTATGTGATTTTAATTAACTAATTGTTATAAACCAAATTATGCTAATACGTAATTGCCTTTTTTCCCCCCCTTCTTTCTTTTCTCATAAACTAACACATTTTCTTAGTTCCTTTCAGTGATTTTATTGTGATAATCTAAGTTTAGCAACATGGCATTTTAATTCAATTAAGTAAATTGTGTGTAAGATCATCTGGTATACGGCCATTTTGCTTCTACGTCTCCCTTCTCTTGTTTTCTAGTACATCCTTTGTTTTCTTTTCCGTCTTACTTACACTTTCTACTATTTCTTTCTTTCCTTTTCTTTTTTACCATACACGAAATGTGGCATGGGGGCTTAGGAATTGTACACTTTGAAATTGTAATACGCTGTTAATAGACATAGC
This sequence comes from Metallyticus violacea, assembly GCA_030762175.1. Lineage (NCBI taxonomy): Eukaryota > Metazoa > Arthropoda > Insecta > Mantodea > Metallyticidae > Metallyticus > Metallyticus violacea. Next base: position 21,255,451 of record CM060837.1, on the reverse strand, counting down.
AATGTGTTCGGGAAGGGTCTTTAGAATTAAAAAGGGACGCTAAACGCATGCGTCAAAAGATGACGCAGTAGCTTTAAAAAGTGCGACATCCGTTCGTTTTCCTGTTTCCTACGCGGGATTTTTGAGTACAACAGGCATAGGCATATTATTTCGTCAAATGTGTCAGGCAAGTATAAAAGGAAAACATTTTAATTTTATGTATAACAATTATTAGTTAAGAATACTCCCTTAATTACCAATTAGTTCATTTTTAGAATAAGGATGTGATTAATATTCGCTGCTGTTAGCGTGAACGAAAAGCTTGAAGGTAACAAGCTTCTGCGTTCGCGAACAAGTTTCACAAGGCAGAAAATAAAGGAGATCATCTAAATGCACGTGAATGTAAGAAATTATAATTATTATAGAGGGAAAACGGCCGGAAGATCAAGAATGAAATTACTGCGAAGGATGGAAGAAATGAAGGAAAATCATATGGTTGCAGGATTTTTTTTTAAAAAAAATATTATACTGCTTAATAATTGAAGTAAATATATTGTTACAAAAGTATTTTCCATTTGAACTAGAAAATTCATCCAAGACCTGCTCACATCTGGTTGCTGAATTGTAATATTGTCACTCATTTCTTTCCGCTTCAGTCCCCAATTCTTCTTTGGAATTTTTTTTTACTTATGCCATAAGTAAGGGTGTCTTCATTGCAAAGGTTGATTCTATACATAATCGAACTTTGGAATATAAAATATGACATTCCATTTCCTTTTGCTTTCTTCAATATAGCTAGAGCATGCCATAATTTGATTGGTAGATAGATTGCCATCTTCATGCAAATGCTTAATGAAAATCTTATCTTCATTTCTTAAGTGACTCATTATTTGTTAAATGAAAACTTAATATAAAATGAAACAAGAAAAGATGATTACACAAAAGACAAAACCTACAAAATTTATTACACCATAGTGGTTTATTGGATAAAAGATGTAGTTTTACATTACCTTAGATAACAGTAATACATTATGAATAACTAATTATTACACACTTATTCAGTCTACAAGGCTAGGGAAATAAGCCTGTAAAATAAACATTAAAATGCAATCATTAGCAACTGGAATGTGAACATTTAATTTTGTGCTTTTTTTCAGCCATCAATAGTTATATTTATTATTAGAATTTTATTGGGGTGAAATGGCTTAGGGCTAGTATCATATTGGATGTATAAGAATGGTATGTTTGGTTATTAATGAATATTTTCCTGACATTGTTTTACAAGATTTGTAAAAATCAAAACAACTGTGTCATCAACACTTGTAAATTCTGGATAATTTACTTATACTACAGTAATCACCAATATTTCATTTGGATTAGAATATGAACATTTATTAAAATGCTAAGATAAGTACAAGGTGGCCTACACCTATCTGGCCCAGGCCATTCTTAGAACTGATCCACCATGATTACAATTAATGTATCACAATCAATTTCTTTAATATATTATAAACTGATCATAACTATTTTTATTCCAATTCTTAGAACAAAATAAAATAAAATAGAATACCCACTGAATAATCCCTACTACCCTACACTAATCTCTATCTTTGGTTCATCAGTAATCACCTACTGCAAATCTAAAAGAAATAGGTTAAGCCATCATTTCAAATAGCTTTGTCATGATTAAGGAACAGATTTTAAAGTACAGCACCTTTACAAACATATATAGCTGTTTTCATACAGATCGTTTGAGATTTGCACTTAAGATGTGAAATAAGACAAATTTTTTTGCACCTTTTCTTGAGATTAGCATATTTAACCCCCTTGATTATGGACTGACTTTATGTACTTCCATGATACATTTAAATTCACGATCATTCTCTTTCAGATATGCAAATGGTTATTATATGTATAAGATAAACTGAAAACTTATTCACAAATAAGATAAGGTGAGCTTGGGATTTAATTTGTAAACAGAATTATAACCTTAGGCTTATTCTGAACGTTAAGAAGTTAAATCACCCAAGAGTTTGAGGTTGCTCATCAATCGATTGTGCAGTAATTTGAAGCAATAAATGTACTGAACTTCAACATATCACCACCTATCATTCATTATCTGTTACTTGATATTGAAACAAATCAGGTTTATCTAAACATCATAAAAATAAAATATATAACAATATATGTCTTAGCTTGAAAGATATTTCAGGGTCTTAAAAAGTATGTCAAACCTTCATGCTTGATGCATTTAAAAAATTTATCAATTGCTAACCTGAATCTGCAAAGCATTAATATGCTCGATAAGAGTGTTAGATGTGTTTTCATTTTCACTTCTTTATCATGTGAATTTTTAATGCATCTCTTAGCTTTATGTTTTAAGTACAAATCTATGAAGGTGACTGTTCAAACTTTGTTATAGAACATAAACTTGAATTATCTGAATGGATTACCAGCAGATCAAAGGGAAAGTAATGGTTACCTTAGATATATGTCAAACTTGCAGTAAGAAACCTCAAACCTAATACATAAAAATCAGAATTGCACCATGCCTAACATAATTTTTTTTTTTTTATTGATTTATTTATGGACACTCTTTAACATCTCAGGTCATCAGCGTCCCATTCAACTCAGGGCGTGAAACGGCCGACAAATTTTGCTCAGAGGCCTCTCTTTCTGGCTTGAGGTTCTTTATCGTGCCGTAAATGTACGACACGGGACCCACAGCTTTACTTCCCTTCCGAAGGAAGCCATACTTACGATTTTTACGCCCGAAAAAATCCATCGGTCCTGGCCGGGTTCGAACCCGCGATCTTGGGTTTAGAAGGCAAGTATGGTAACCACTACACCACCAGGACCGACTGCCTAACATAATAGAACAGTACTACTATTAAAGGGAGAATATCACTATTATAATACCCATTTGTCATCCCAGGATGCACTTTAGATACAATAAAACTGACCATATATTACTTACTAGATTCAAAGAGAAGGAAATTAGCATTTGAAAAACACGGTTTGTTGTAAGTCCCATTTAAAGCAGTGAAGATAGCTTCTATATTCCAACAGAATTTAAAATTGGGGGGGGCATCTTTTATTCAATTTTAAAAATTGGTAACTGTCCATTAGAGCTCTAACTTCCTTAAATGCATTTCTGAAAACTTAAAATTGAATGAACACAGAGATATTAAAATAGAATGACATACCAGAAGGATTTGGAAGCAAATTTGAAATTGAAAAAATTTAACGGTATTAGTCTAAAAGCTTCTGTATTCATCTCTTGCTTTTGAAAAACATTTTTTGTGAGACCCTAATAAACCTTTCATGTTACAATGGTGATGTTCCACCCATCTTTTTGGACAGTACTTCATTCATTTCAAATGGTGTGTCTTTGGTGTTAGTTTAGCTATGTATTCTTGAAGTGCAGTATTTTGTTTTAGCACTCAAAAAAATATCTATAGGTTTCATGTAATTTCTTATGACTGGAAATAAAATAAACTTATTGCCAGATTAAGGCTCTAACAAGAACCTTTTGGTTTGCACCAATGAACCACACCAAAATCCAGTTACTGAACTCTAAATTTAATGGTGATATTCGCTTTTTTAAAATACCTGAGCTGCTTCCTTGAGCGCTCTGTTTAGTCACCTTTTGCTTGGTTCAAAAGAACAAAACAGCACTAAGTTTCAGATACAGGCTATTTACAATGGGATTCTAAAAGTTCTCAGCCTACCAAGAAAATACAAGATTTAAGAGAAACATTTTCTTTTATTTTTCAACATAATCACCCTAATACATTTAGTCCAACAATTTTCCAACTTTTTAATACCTCAGTAAAATAAGCTTTGTGTAAAATAAGCATCTGTCTCAGCTTCAATCTTGTCATTTGATGTGAATCTTTGTACACCCAGCCATTTCTTCAGATTTGAGAACAAAAATAATTGCTGGGAATCACATCTAGTGAATATGGTGGATGTGGAAGCAAAGGTCATGCAGCTTTGCAACAACAATCACAGATATGTACGAAGGCACATTATCATGATGTTTTTTGAAGTTTAAACAAGTGTAGTTCATCTAAATGTGTTTTTGATCCACTGTTAACAAACATGCAACCCATGAAAGCTTCTTCATACACAAACCTATGTGTAAAATATAGTGACATGGCCTATCCAAGTCTTTGCAAAGTCAGCCTTTGTTAAGAGATGCAATTTTGTGCTTCTCACAACAAAAGGAATGAATGAAGTACATACGAATGTCCAATCTGGAGCCACTCCACAAAAGGAAATGTTTTCAGAGATTTAAAATCCTCCAGATTTATTAGGGACTTTGCTAAGTGTTTTCCCAAAATTCCAGCTCATAAAAGTAACTTAGAGATATTTTTATAAATGTTTCAAGTAGACAGTGCTAAAGCTACCAAAGAAGGCTATTTATTATTCCCTGAAGACAGGCATTTAAAATAATTAAATACTTAGTTACCATTGTTTTAATAACTGGAACCTGTCACATTTGACTTCTTTATATATAACTGTAAATGATTAATGATTATCTAAATTTCATAGATCTAGTAAAACTAGTTTCCATTCTAGGTATTACAAGTGTGTGTTTCTAGAACTTATGAGCGTAAACTACTAGTGTGCCAGATGATATTATCTCGTGCAATTTTGTTTTATCAATGTTCTGTTTCACGAAACATTTGGTCTTGTAATATAGTATATTATTAACTAGTGGAATTCTACCCATGAATCTTGAATGGTTAATTCACATACTAGTGTACGTATTTTAAGCACATATAGGTGTACATATCAATTAAGCCTGATGCATTTTTATTACAAAGCTCATTAAGGTTATTTATGCGATATGTGGTCTCAAATCCACCAGCCATTCCCATACTTATTGAATTATCTATTCATACATTATAGCTTTCTTGATGTATTTGCCAAAATGTGTACCCCATAAATGCATAATCTTTCTCCTATGTGACAGCCATGTTGTGATGTAGTGGTAACCATATTGCCTCCTAAACCCAAGATTGCGGGTTTGATCCCAGCCAGGACAAATGGATTTTTTTCAGGTGTAAAAAAAAAATAAGTATGGCTTCCTTTGCAAGGGAAGTAAAGCCATGGGTCCCGTGTCGTACATTTACAGCACAAAAAAGGATCTCAAGCCTGAAAAAAGAGGCCTCTGAGCAAAATTTGTCGGCCGTTTCACACCCTGATTTCAATGGGACGCTGATGACCTGAGATGTTAAAGAGCGTCTGTAAATAAACCAAATCAATTCTCCTATGTAATTAACTCCATTCATTCACAATTTATGTTTTTGTTTTCCACATTTGGGTTTTGTCTTTCTTTGTAATTTTGTTGGAGAATTATCCAAAAGTATTTCTTTATGCTTATTAATTACAGCAGTTACTTTGTTTTATAATAGAGATTTTTCCAACATAGCGGACCTAATGCTATTTCTTGGCTTGAATATACGATTTAAAATATATGCTGCGTAAACAAAACTGCATCAACAAACAGTCGATGAAATAACATATATCCTTGAAACAGAAAGCAATCAAATTAATTTAAAAATAATTGAAGTTTCACAACAACCAACTAAACAATTCAATTTCAAGTAAGTAGTCAAAAAAGTAAAATTCTGGACAAGCCCTATCTACGAAAAACTCTGTCCAAATCTTCAGTTCTAAAGAAACAAAATAACCCATAGACAAGAATTCTTGGAATATTACATATTCTTATACTAGCTAGATTATAGTTTTTTCTTCTCGATGCTTGGATACATTAGCTACACTAGTAATTCTGATGAGTGACTAATGAAAATTTTATGATTCTTCCATTGTGGAATAAATGTGCATGAAACAAGTTTTATTATAACTGGTGGAATTATGATTTGTAACTAGTAAACTGACAGATTAGTTGTTTAATGAAACAGGTCCTGATATGACCACCTTTTCTGTTTGAATATCATATACTGTGGAATATCTTATAAGTTGGGATTTTTCTTCAAAAACTTTGCCACAAAGAGCATAAGTGTTTAGAAATTTCTGCTTTATGTATATTAGAATGTCTTATAAAGTAGCTCTTAACTATATATTGCTTGTCAAATCCATTTTCTGCTTTATGTACATATGATGGAATGTCTTATTAGTAGCTTTTAACTATAAACTGCTCGTCATGATCTTTTGCCTGAGTGAATGCGTTCATGCTTGAATAGTGACCACTTCTGTGTGAAAGCCTTTTTACAAATATGGCATTCAAAGGGACGCTCACCAGTGTGAATGCGTATATGAGTCACTAAAGCCCAACGATCTGCAAAACCCTTAGAGCATATATCACATGTATACAATTTTTCACCTGTATGACTACATAAATGTCTATCCAAATGCCTTTTCTCTGCAAAACACCAACCACATATATGACAAACATGTGGTTTTGCTCCACCATGCACTGTACTATGTCGGACAAGTTGTGCATGTTCTACAAATGCCTTTCCACATTCTTCACATTTATGAGGACGCTCTCCAGTATGGCGACGAATGTGTGCAACTAGATTGCTTTTTTGTCCAAATTTCTTTCCACAAATATTGCATTCATGAGGTTGTTCACCTGCATGAATCCTTAAATGTGCTACCAAATGCTCCTTCCGAGAAAAGAAACGTTTGCATAAATTACACGGAAATGGCCGCAAGCCTGCATGGAGTTGAACATGCTTTGAGGCTGTTGACTGATCAGTAAATGTTTTCCCACAAATATCACATCCAAAAGGCCGCTCACCAGTATGAATGCGAGCATGACGTATCAAAATTTGTCTTTGAGTAAATGACTTCCCACATACAGAACATAGATGTGGGCGCTCACCAGTATGAGATCGCAGATGCTGTTCAAGTCTTACACGCTCAATATATGCATTTCCACAAATGGAACACACATGGGGTTTCTCACCGGTATGACTTAGAGTATGACGGATAAGATTACAGTTCTTCACAAAGCTCTTTTGGCATGTAGAGCACTTATATTTACGTTCTGCATTATGGCAACGCTGATGAGCAGTCAAATCACATTTCCTAGTATATTTCTTTAAACACACAATGCATTCGTGAATTTTAACTGCATCATGTGACTTAACATGAGAAATGAGCTGTTTTTGATTAGAAAATGTCTTTCCACACTGGACACATGTTGGAACTGTTTCACATAGTTTTGCAACAGTTTTATCTGTTCTCAATGTTTGAAATGATGTAGATGTTATTTGTGCTGTAGTTACTTGTGATATTACTTCTGCAGGATCACTCTTTATGGTCACAAAATCAGATGAATTGGTTGAAAATGTCCCGTCAACTAAGTTTCTCTTTCTGTTGATAAGTCCCCTGTCTTCAGCTGTATTATTTTCTTTATTCTCCACTCTGTAAAATAAAATAGCAAGATCTGTAAAATCAATAAAAGTCATGGTCCAAAAGGGGGAGGGAGAAGAGACGGGAATTCGTAAGCAAATAAAATAGCTATTTCTTACCTTATATTGCCATTAGAAAGAACAGCTCTCTAAGTGTGAGATGCCTTATTCACAATTCTTCAATGTGTGCACCCTTAGTCACATGGCACACATCAACACAATAATCAAATTTCTGTCATACGGGATGAAGTATGTCCGGCATTTGTAGTGCACGTGTTACCCGAACACGAAGATTTGGGAAGGATGGTACGTAAACATCTTTAACGAATTCCCTTCGAAAATAATCGCATGGCGTGAGGTCCGGCGAACGGGAGGATATTCTAATCTACAGCACGGCCAACGCAGCACCGCCTATGATGCCTCAGTAATAAAAACGGGTGTTAATCACCATTCAACAACAATGGCCAATGCCGTGTTGTGGACAAATACAGTTTAGGAACTAGCGACATTACTGTGAAAATATGGAGTCGTAATCATAATTGTGGAATCAACCCTTTATCCAACATGTTCTGGTAGGTACCGCCAGTCAGTTATTTCGGTGAAGAAACCGAGCCGTTCATTTCTCCGTAACAACGGCAAAGAAACCTTTACTTTCGGAAACTCTCGTAGGCACTACCACTGCGTATGAGGGCTCAATTCCCCATATACGGGATACGAACATTAAGACGATTTATTTTGCCACTGGTATGAAATGTGATTTAATCACCGAAGATGAGCCGTTCTGCCAAAATATCTTCCTCCATTTTCGGCTAATTTCAACGCTAAAATTATTCTTCTTATCTGATGTAAGGGATAGCTTAACTGTTAAATTCAATACTGTCACTTGCAGCATGTTCAATTCTTTGCTTTTCTAGCCACCGATTTTCCGGGAATTTCACTCAACCATCTCGTGTACCTTTCAATATTTTCAAGCGCAACCGAGCGGAACTCTATAGATATTCAGTGTAACTGTGAATGTTCTCATGCGGTATGTTCTTTTGAAATTGGGTACGAAACTCCCACTACTGCAATATGGAATTTTGACAATTAAAAATAGGGAGCCCAGAGCTGCTAACTTGTCATTTTAGAAACTGCGGCCAAGTAATCAGCACAAACTGCCAATAATGCATTCTTAAGTTGAATTGTTGCTCTTCCTAATGGCACAAGTTACATCCATATAAGAGGAGAAAAATATTTTACTCGCTTACAAAATCCCACCATTCTTCTGTAATGACTGTATTTATGGCCTGCCAATACACAAAAGTTAACATTTAGTTATAGCCGTTATCACAAGCACACTTTTAAGTGGCAATATTAAAAACAGTGTTCAAAGAATTTTATTTGGTATAGAAATACGAGGGTTGTTTACAAATTATATAGGAGACCTTATATATTGAATAATGATATCTGCAGTAGTGTGACTAGCGAGTCCTCTGACAGTTTACATATTTGTCATCAGTGCTAGATCATGGAGGGCGATTATCACGGGCAGAGGTGAATTGGTTTCTGTGGAAGGAAGGCAACTGGCCCGCATACATTTACAGCAGATTGCGCACAGTGTGTGGTGACAGACCACGTGCGACGGTGATCAATTGGGTGAAGGGATTTGAAACGAAACCGCTGAGCAGCTGTCAGCTGCCCACCTCCCAAACTGGCTTGATCATGACAAGTGTTTCTGATCTTATTCCCGAAAAACGGGCACTGTGCACATTGAATTCCACGATCTTTGACACCAGGACAAACCCAAACCAGAATGGATAGGTGTCGAGAGCTACTGGCACTGCACCATGTTGATCCTGATGGGCTCTGCGCGCGGCTGGTGGCTGGTTATGAATCGTGGTTTCATCATTACACGCCGGAAACGAAGCAGCACTGGAAGCACAAGAACAGTCCTGTACCAAAGAGGTTCCGGTCCGCTGGATCCTCCGAAAAGCATATGACAACGTTTTTTCTGGGAGGAAAATGACATCCCGTAGAAAACCACCTCCAACATGATGTGTTATTGTACTTTTCTAGAGAATCGCCGAATACAAGAAGTGGGCCAAGAACGTCCTGTTGCTTCATGACAATGTCTGTATACCATCCAACAAACTCAAACGGAGTGAGGTCACTGGATTTCTGTTGGCACATTTTTCATACTCACCAGACCTAGAACACATCAACTATGCTCTCTTCAATGAAATGAAGAAGCCCCTATTTCCGGACAATCATACCCTGCAAGCAGCCGTCACAGACTGGGTGCGTGACACAAGAGAATGGCATAGTGTAGCCATTGGAAAACTACTGAAACGGTGACAACAGTTCTTCAGAGAGAATAGGTGGAAAGAGCTAAAGCCTAATCTGGGAGCCTGGACCACCCACAACACGGTAAAAATATGTTTTTGATATGGAAGAAACACCACAGTTTTCAGAAAACCACTTATATAGAGAGAGCAAATCTAGACCTAACTTTCCTGAAATTTGTCTTATGGGTATCACAAAATGTAAGAAATTCATAAATTGCCTCATATCCTGGAGGATACAACAACCAAATTTTGCTTCATCCTTCTTAATAAAATGACTCTTACCACTAATCTCCACACTTCATCAAATATATATAGTTGACTTTTAACCTCCCTCAAAAAAAGAAATACTTAGATTATAAGCAAAGTTCAAGGATATTAAACTCATAGTACAACTTATAAAAGCATTTAAACACATGACATAAAATACAAACCATTGCCTTTTATAATACTGCATCGTAAATACTGCATTACATAATAAAAACTGTCCATCATATGTAGGAAATACTGACCTAGTCTAATCATATAAATTCATTAGTTAAGTTATGCAAGAGTTAAAATATTTATAGGTATAGATATTAGAAATGCATCATAATTATTTCTTGAATATTTTGCACTTAAGTGAATTACAAAGTAATTACGAAAGCATGTCAGTCCTGGTGGTTTAGTGATAACCATACTTGCCTTGTAAACCCAAGATAAAGGTTCAATCCCGACCAGGGTCGATGGATTTTTTGGGATGTAAAAATCATAAGTATGGCTTCTTTTGGAAGGGCAGTCTAGTCCTGGGCCCAATGTCATAGATTTACGGCATGAAAAAGAACCTCAAGCCTTAAAGAAGGAGCCTCACAGCAAAATTTATTGGCTGTTTCATGTCCCAAATTGAATGGGACGCTGATGACCTCAGATGTTTAACAGTATCCATAAATAAAACAAATCAATTAAGGAAACAGGTAAATTTATATACTGTTGTCTGATTTTCTGGCCCATTTTTTCACTAGATGAGATGAAGAAAAAGAAAAATAGAAGCGATACTAGCTCTATCAGAGCTATCATTATGACTATATGGGACGCTGATGACCTGAGCTGTTAAAGAGCGTCCATAAATAAATAAATGACTATATGGAGGAATTTCAGCTTCAGCAAGGGTCTTGAAGGTTCCTCGTAAGAGAAAGAGCTATTTAGTTTTTCACAGTGATGGATTAATGAACAATATTGTTATTGTGATGTTTTTAAACATTTTGTTCCATTGGCCCAACTGTAAAAGTGGTTCAGCACTATGTTTTCTACGGTGATATAGCACAATATCACTCTTGAGAGTCCAAAAAGGCACAGTTGATAACATTACTAGGCACTAGGGTACAGGGGGCCAGCAGTCATACAGAATAATAACAGCTGCCTTTCTGGAAAAATTTTACTGAACTTGTTGGTCTATTCGTATAAGCAGTATATCTCATATTGTAATTAGATACATATAGGTTCATTTTAAAGTTATCAAAATGCATGAGAAAACATATACTATTCCAGTGTGAATGAGAATATCAATATCATGGAGAACCAACACCACAGATGATTCATATAAGTAATGATAAAAAAACATTGAAACTACATAATTCAACATAATCTGACAACATGTATACATCTTAACTCCACAGGAATTCACCACCAACTGACAAAAGAAGAAAACAGCTACGAACACTAGAAATAAAATCTGCCATACCAATCACCATCCACAAAATAGGTAGTTATGATAGCTGTAGTTCCATATAGCCAATAATGTGCACAAACATTGTATATACAACCATCTCAATTAAAAAGTTTTCATGAAGAATATGGTGTAGCTCTTCTAAATAATCTTTGAAAGTAGATTATATAATAGGAAACATGCCAGTGTGCAAAGAATGTAGGTTAGTTATCAGCACAAATGTTAACTGGTTTTTGACTTCAATTAAATATGTGGAGCTTTCATATATGTCACCACAAAAATTTGATAACTATTTATGTATATGCACATCCTATTATTAGGTCCTTCTTATAACTGTGAGAAACATTCTAATAGATGTGTGTAATGATTTAAATGTTTCATAATGCACTCAGTGGTAAACAGTTCTCAATTTTTAAGATACTTAACATAAAACTAAATTATAATAGCAATAATTTTTAAAAATTGGAACAAAAGCTAAAGCAAACTTGGATATTAACTATTTATAAACATGAACAACCATAAGTGTCAAGATAACATCAAGGGGTTTGGAGTGCAATGAAAATGTTAAAATTAATTTTTTAAACTGCATTATCAAAGCAAAATATTTACTATTCACCTTTTTTCATGATCCTCTTGGAAAGAGAAAGATTCTGTCAAAGGTTCCTCTTTTACAATGCATTCTTCTATCTTGAGTTTGCAAGGTTCATCTTGCTCATTTGATGCATTTGTAATAGATACATGTGAAACTTCGTTTTCAATGCATTCTGAATTGATTTTTTCAGAAAACACAGTCTTGGTATTTTTATTTTGCCACATGGTTTCTTGAGCTTCCCCTTGTTTACAAACATATACATTAATATTCGTACATTCGACTTTCATGTCCTCCAAAGGCACTAATTTATCAATTTCTCCACTATGTAATACATTCTTAAAGTCATCGTCACATATTTCATATTCTTCTTTCACCACCGCTTCAAATACATTGCCCCGATATTCATTTGTGGAAATAGCCATATTTTAAGTTTAAAGCTTCCTTCGTTAACCTGTAATCTTCTGTAGCATTCTACAGGTAGAGGTTAGAGCTACAGAATAGTTTGACAGCTGTCAACATTAGTTTATTGGTAACGTTGGCTAGCATGAATTTCAACCGTTGATAAGTTGAATAATAGACTTTAGGAGAAATGATATGCATACAGATGTTCTTCGGATCATTTTCACCGCGTCTTTTAATATCCTTGCTGTAAGCAGTTATGGATTTTGTCCTTTTTTAACACCCTGAATATGAAACTTTCCACACTCTTTACCGCACAATTCACAAACGCATTTACTATCGGGTTTATGAAATATTTTAAATATGCATATTATTTTGTGATGAAATCACGTATACTGATTCAGGTTACTACATGTCTCAACTCGTAGTAAGGCACTATAGTGATGAGTATTCTCATCCGCCATTTAGGGGCCAGTGAGGAGCAGAAGTCAGTATAGTAGCGTATAGTCAACTCGTTTGTGGATGTTGAGTGTGTTTAATTTATTATTCAAAATTGTGTTCAATCTCACCAACAAAATTGATTTCTGCAATCTTTGTTCGTTTATGTTTCGATTTTTAAATCATACGAAAAGATTAAACTGCGTAATTTCATCAAATATTTAAGTCAAAACACAGACTGTATAACCTCTCTATTTCAACGCATCATTTACATATAATGACAAAAATAATAAGTTTCTTTATATCAAATTACTTGTAAAATATATTAATAATTTTAGAATATAATTAATACTTATAGAATAAAATGTACGATTATATATAGAAAGAATAATTATTTTTTTAACAGATGAAGAGTATGTCAGTGAAAAAAGATGTATTTACACAATCCAAGGAGAAAGGATCATCCGTGAAAAGTGTGAAAACTCAAAATGTAAGAAAATTTTGTTTTAAAAAAATAAAAATAAATTGACAAACGTAATTATCCTTATATAAAAATGCAGAATGTGATATATTTACAGGTTGTGGATTCAAAGTCCATGTAAAATAAAACATCAGCAATGTTGTAACAAGGAAAAATCTTTACGCATAATGAACGTGAAGGTAAAGATAATTAAATTTTGTATGTTATTTTGAAGGCCGTTTTTAATACATAATACTTTATAATATATTTTTCAGATTCCGAAAAGAGAAAGGAAATGAGCCAGGTTGTTGACGATTAATACGTACCTAAGGAATCTATACATCAACAATAAAGCGACTATATTCATTAACCACACATTCACAAGTTTTTTTTTTTTTTTTTTTAACGTTTAAACCAACTTTCAAATAACTGGAAAAAGAATTTTTCAACAATAAAAATATTTTATAGGTATTTCCAATACAAAATATGGTTAAAATAATCTTCATTTGCGCTACTAGCTATGTTTTTAAACTATACCTATACTACTGCTCATCGGAGGCACCAAAATGGCCGACGAGAATACCGTCTATTTAGTGCTCTAGTGAAAGCTTAGGTATTTTTCCAACAAATATATTACGCTACAAGATGCGAACAAAATTCCACATCAATTTTACTGACCATATTAGGAGATTTGCTGATACAATCAAATGATAATTTTATTTTAGACAAAATATCGCCTTTTGGTGCAGTGCTTAGCAGAGTATCTAAACCACAATCGGATACATCTTGAACAAGTTCAGAATGGGCCATCTTTTATATCTTTTAAAAAATAATTTTTTTGCAACATTTAATTTTATTAAATTTATCAGATTGCCTGTTTTAATAATTCGGTAGGATTCTTTGATTTTTCTTTCTCGATTGCATAGTTTTAATTTTATTTTTTGATTTATTCTTAAATTCTTTTGTCTTAAATTTTTTAAAAATATTTTTGCGTGTACAAATCTTCTGGTGTTCAGAAAAGAAAGACTTTTGGTGACAACATTTATCTCTTAATTTATGCTGAAATATTTTTAAAAGGATTTAAAAGTCTTAATGTTTGGCAAAATTTCTGTCTTTCACAACTAATTATTCTAATCTAGGTTTTATTTTACAAACTTTATCAGATTTCTTGTTGTAATAATTTGGTAGTTTCTTTGATTTTGTCTTTTTCGTTTGGATAGTAGTTTTAATTTTTTTTATTCTTAAAATCTTTTGTTGTCTTATATTTTTAAGAAATTTTTTGCGATGGATAAATCTTCTGATGTTCGGAAATCACTTTTGGTGACAATATTTCTCTCTTAATCTATGCTACAATATTTTTAAAAGAATTAAGAGTCTTTCTTTTTGGTTAAATGAATAAATGCAACAGGATAATGCGCGTCCTCACACTGCCCGTGTCACAATGGAGATCAGAACATTTGGGTGGGAAACTTCCACATCCCCCCTATGGTCCTGACTTGGCACCCTCAAACTACCATCTTTTTGGTTCTGTTAAGGAACAGACATGAGGCCAACAAATGAGATGGCAGAGAATATTCGGAAAGCAGTGTCAGTGTCTTCGTGCAGCTGGAATAGAGTCTATCGTAAGGATATTTTCAAACTTGCAGAATGAGGAGAAAAATGTGTGCAAAGAAATGGAGACTATGTTGAAAAGTGAGAGAAAAGTCTGTAAATTACGGTAGTGCACTTGGTTTATCTAAATACTAAATATTAGGAGGTTTAAAAAATTGTTGCTCACTACTTTCAGTATGACCTTTAATAACCAAAACTCTGCAAAAAGTGTCATACAATATCTCTGAAAATGTTTCATTATAAAAGCTTTCTGTATAAATATAACCTGTGTTTGTATAACTTATGTCTTTTTTGTACAAATAATTTGTTACTACATAGCATAGAGCAAACCCAAGTAGTATAATAAAATATTTCTTATTTTGGAGAAAACATGCGCTTATACTTGGGGGGGGGGGGATTTTTTTTATTACTAAAAACAAATTAGTCCTAGATGACTATAAAAGATGAACAAAAGAATGAATGAATCATTGAATAACCAACAAATTAAATTAATAGGCAAAGGGACCTGGGGACAGAGGACTAAACATATGTGATACTTCAGCAAAAACAATGAAGATAAAAATGTCTGAAACCAGAAGCTCGATTCAAGCTGGTTTTGAACTTGGTTCACAGCTCAGAAGCTATAGTTTTCCTCTGCATCACTACAATTGTCTGGTAAGTAAGAAATTTCATCGGCCCGAGTCAGCAGAGCACTTAAATATATGATACTGTGCACACACCAAATATATACAAACTTACTCTGGAAGCTAAATGCAAACTGGTTTCGAACCTGGTGTGCAATTTAGAATGAAATGATTACCTCTATATCATCACAGTAGGCTAGAAGGCGATAAGGGAAAATTTTCATAGTTTTCAGTGAGAAAAATGATTAAAAATGCGTAAGAAAGCAGTAGTGGTCAATTGATCGCTAATGGGCATTTTGGGGGTACTTTAATCTCTGGCATTTAGTGTTAAGGTGAATGTGACAGAGAACTTCTGTGCTTCAGGTCATGGAAAAGGCGCAGTTGGTGTAACTATAAAACATCATTTTAACATTGCCTTGCATACAAAACAAGATGCACAGGTTAATATCGATTATGTGGCTGCTTTGGCAATAAAAATTTATTTAAGAAGTTCATTTCAAGCAACAAAATTCAAGAAAATAGAGTATTAATAGTTCCCTGCTTCTCCCTAATAAAGAGCTGTACCACAGACTCATGAAGTACATTTTGTAAAGCCAGTCAGCAGATACATGGTGCAATCAAAAGAATATTCTGTCCAGGAAATTAGCATGAGCCATTTTCTGCACCCTGACTATCTCTGTATAACACCAAAACACACCATGAACAAACATTGAACATACCACGAACATACACACATGTAACAGGAACAGAGTAGATATGCCATATCATAGGTTGCAGAAGACCTCTGGATATTACAAAATAACAGGAATAAAATGTTTTAATTCACTTCCTTTAGAATTTATTACTGTAAATATTTAGCTATTCAAAGAGAGAGTATATAAATGGTTAATTAAACTTCCTTTCTACAGAATACAAGAATTTGAAGTAGAAAATGAGAGTAATATGAAATAATAATAAAAAAAAAAAAAAGTTATAATGTAAATAAGCTGTTACTCTTCATCCAGACTTTAAGCCTCTTTCTCCTTTTGACAAAGCCTATGTAATTACCAAATGGTGAGTAAACTATTATTATTATTATTATTATTATTTCAAGTTTGTGATTTTGTGCTGGAAAAACATACTGGAAAGAGAAACCTGACGTATTACATGTGTCTCAATATTGAGTGTGAAAGTAATGTCCAACTTAAAGGAACGTGACAGTGAAGGTAAACTGTTTAGTGAGTCCCAGAAAAGTTGTGCACTGCAAAAAAATCATTAAAAAATTACCAGTTTCACTCACAATAAGTTGCTGTTCAATGTACCAATTCCAGAAGCGGAGCAGTAATAAACATTTAGCAGAACTGACTAGAAGGTGAAAGATTATTATTACAGTTATTATTATTATTCCTTCATTACTACTCAGTGCTTAACCATGTGACTTACTAGTGAAGTCTAATTATGTCACCACACGTTTATTCTTTGCTGCACGAAAAACATTCAACACAGAACTTTCAAATTTGTATCAAAACATTTAACCTTTAGTAACATTATATATTGTACTGAGAAAAAAATATTACCATACTTTGCAGAACTTTTAATCTATCTAATATCATGCAAAGTACAATGTCCACATTGTATAATTACATCATGGCAGATTATATACTTAAAAACAGTTAATAACTGACTTAGAGGAATCAAATTGTCACTATTATTTTCATAATTTATTTACTTTCGTTTGGTATAACTTTCATTTGCATATATCCTTTACTTTTCTCTATATTATGAAAAGTAAACATGAAAATCTGTACAAATAAATTATGTCACACTTGGAAGTGGCCTAATATTATGTTAACTTAATTTCAAAATTACCAGATGCAATAAAAAAAAACAAAGTAAAAAGTTGATGCAAGGTACGATCATTTTTGGATACAATCCTTCAAGATACAGATATTGTGTTCAATAGTTACAATTCAGAGGGAATGTTGCTTACCCTTTCCATTGACATGAGGCTGTTCCCAAAACTGAAACCAGCGGTTTGCAGAAGTTGGACTGCTCTTCTTCCAAAAAGCTGTAGAAATGTAAAGCATTTGTGAGAGAAGTGTACCAGCCTTTGTTGAAAAGTGAGGTAAAAACAAAAATTTCAGATTAGAAGAAATGGATCAAGAGTGGAGCAAAATCATAAACCCTCGTAATAAAATACACTTCAATTAACAGAAAAATTTTCCTAGCTCTAAAACTGAAGCATTTGCATTTAAAAGTCAAATTTTAGTACATATATTTTGTCTTCCATAGTGATTGCCATGGTTTTGTGAATGAATTGAACATGCGATTATCATTGTTGCACGCATGGATAGATAAACTCTCAAATTTTGCACTTTGTTATACATCATTTAGTTATGGTTATTGCTTATACCAGATGGTGTTGACAATATGGCAGCAAACTATTAGGAAAAAGCATTTTGTACTCTTGAATATCATGAATTTTGGTCCATCACCTTTGTCAGTGCAACTCCTGTAAAGAAATTTGGAAAAGATGCTTCCTTCAACAATTGCTCTTGGAGATGATAGTGCAGTTTGTGTGGAGATGAGGTGTTTGAGTAAAGGAAAAAGCACTGGTGTCTTTTTGTTGGAGGAAACAGTGGACCAGGGCAGAGATGCTTACCAATGCAGTCCTATAAAATTGATTACAAGGGGGGCATAGTGCAAATACATCTAAGAATGAAACTTTATTGCCCTGGACAACATCAAGCTTTAACACTTTGTGCCAAGCACTGATGAGAGGCTTTTTGTATTACACGACAGCAGCCAATGGAAAATAATGGGCTTAATGATGAATCAACCTTTCATTTAAGTGGAAAAGTCAATAAATGGGGAACAGAAAACCTCCATTATTACGTTTTTTTTAATGGTGTTTAACGTCCATTTTTACTACTGTGGCACCACAGGCAGTGAACACTGGTGATACATGAAATGAAATGATAAATTGGGAAAGGATTTTTTAAGGAAGGAAACGTTTCAGGCCTAAGTTTAGGGTACCTCCTCCCAGCATTTGCCAGTTATGAGGACTGAGGAAAACCTGGAAAAAACCTGTCAGGGAGGACGGCCCTGGCAGGATTCGAACCCCAGACCTCCCACTCCACGGGTCCACGCCTTAATGACCTCGGCCACCCGTGGCAGTTCCATTATTATGTTAAATGTGAGTAATACTTCCTGGAAGTTAATTCATTAAGTGAAAGTATCTGGCTCATTTTTCTTTGCTGAAAGGACAGTGACACAGCTGACTTATATGGACATGATCATTGGATGGTTGCTACAACAGTTAAATGAAAACAGAAATAATTTCATACTGCAATGAGATAGTGCTTCACCTCATTTCCATCGGAAGGTCAGGGAATTTTTAAACCATCACTTACAACAGTAATGGAATGAAAGCTCATGCTTCCATCTTGGGCATCTCAATCATCTGATCTAACTCCTTGCAATTTTTTTTCTATGGAGCTACATAAAGGACCAAGTTTTTCTCCCTCCTCTACCTTAAACTATTCTAGATATGAAAATGCCCATCTGAACTGCCTTTCAAAACATCTCTGGTGATATGCTAAGGTGTGTGTGGAAAAACAGACTATCTTGTTGGTACTAGGGTAATCCCAAAAGTAAGGTCTCTTATTTTTTTAAAAATATAGAGAAATGTTTATTTTCAAAACATGGTACATAGTTTTGAAGCTGGAACATTCTTCTACTTTTATACATAATCGCCATTTTGGTCAATGCATTTTTGTAGCAGTTTTTGTATGCCCATGTCATACCAGCTTGCTGCCATGCTATTGAGAAAGTATTAGACCTCATCTTTCACCTCATCGTCACTGAAGCGCCTTCCAGCTAAATGTTCTTTCAACTTGGGAAACAAGTGGTAGTCGCTGGGTGCTAAGTCCGGCCTATAGGGTGGTTGGGTGATGATATTTCATCCAAAATG
Organism: Metallyticus violacea; assembly: GCA_030762175.1. Classification (NCBI taxonomy): domain Eukaryota; kingdom Metazoa; phylum Arthropoda; class Insecta; order Mantodea; family Metallyticidae; genus Metallyticus; species Metallyticus violacea. The sequence continues at coordinate 21,235,980 of CM060837.1, read as the reverse complement.
TTGCAGAAGATCCATGGTTTGACGGGTAGCATGGGGGCAAGTGTTGTCATGGAGAAGGCTCATGCCCTTGCTCAACATTCCTCTTTTCCGGTTCTGAATCGCCAGTCTGAGTTTCTGAGTGTCTCACAATACCTGTCAGCATTTATTGTGCTCCCAGGAGTCACGAAGTCAACCGATAATATAACCTTTCGATCCCAAAACACAGTTGCTATGACTTTACCAGCAGATTGTTCTTTTGAATTTTTGCAGTTTGGGTGAAGAGGAATGCTGCCACTCAAGTGATTGTTGTTTAGTGTCAGTTGTGAAGTGGAAAGCCCAGGTTTCATCACCTGTGACAGTTGAATCCAAAAGACTGTCCTTTGCACGAACTTTGCGCCTTGCGGTAGCGGTAAACAGAGGCTCCATTACAACTGGTTGTCAAGTCAAGACTGAGCACCCCAGCGGCTGTGTGATGCATTCTGTAGCAAATTGGGGAAGAACAAATGCAAGAGAGTGGTCAATGGTCACTCAAAAAGTTTTCCTGCAACCCCAGTGCTTTGGAGACTTTACTTTTGGGATTACTCTCTTATCTGCATAGTGACAAAGGGTACATTTAGCGTATGTGATGCATATAACAAGTTTATGAAGTGTAAATGCAATAAAAGAACATTCACAATCCTATCTCAATTGCTATGTTTGATATTTGAAACCATGATCACAATTTTCAAAACCCCTCATTACTTCTTGTCATTACAACAATGGAAAGGATGGTTTAACAGGGAAATAAATATTAACTTGAGTAACAAACATCAGTTTTTATATTGTACTTATGTTTTGCCCTCAAGCAGATGTATTACTGAAAAGATCTCTGCATTTGTACATAGATCTGCAACATGTATACACACACACATGTATTTATGAAATATTTACATTATCCATCATTTGATTTGAAGATAACTATATTTATGAAACTTGAATATAGGCATGTACCCACCACAAGCACGCACATGATTTTAACTACTTAAAATAACAGGAAAGTGAGTGGAGACATTATTATAGCATGATGTGATTTGTTTAGAGTTTGTGGTCGCACATACCCATTCTTAGACTTAGATGGTGTATTATTAATATAGCAAAATTCTCATGCACATCTTCCATTTTTCCTAAGCTCTGTGTATCATTTTTAGTTGTTCCTCATTAATTTTTTGCAGTTGCCAAACATAATTTTACCATATACCATTTGATATAATGGTAATGGAATGGTATAAATAGTTATATAAAAGTACTGTTAAGTCTGCTTTGCACCACTAACTTAACCCCTAGATTAAGTTTAAGTTTCACAAAGATCTTAGTAGTAATGAATATTTACCTAGGTTTGGTTGAGCTTGCTTAAGTTGGTTTAAGTAATTTGTCTTAATTTAGCTTTACCCCTTATCCTTGCTTCTGTGTGAAGCTAGCACATTTTACCACCAATCAGAAAGCATTTAAGAACTTTCGAAAAATAAGACATTTTTAAAAAATTCTGCTTGGAACTCACACAGTGAAGCTTGTTAAATGTAAATTATATCTAATCTGTCATCTAACACACTCTTATGGTTCACTTACTTTTAAGTACGGTAGGACCAGTTTTGAACAGACATCCTCTCCATCTTCAACCAACTTGACGACTGGTACGAGAAACTAACATCTATGAGGACCTGTGGCTCCACCCTGGTGGTTTTATAAAGAAAAAAAAAAAAACACCAGAACAGAGCCACAGGTCCTCATAGATGTTAGTTTCTTGTGCCAGTCGTCAAGTTGATTGAAGATGGAGAGGATGTCTGTTCGAAACCGGTCCTACCATACTTAAAAGTAAGTGAAGCATAAGAGTGTGTTAGATGACAGATTAGATATAATTTACATGTATTGGTTGTTCATATAACCTCTCAAGGACTGTGTCTGCAGACAATATCTGCATCTCAATGGCCTTTTTTTTTGTTTGTTTGTTTAATGCCCATTTTTACTATTGAGGTATCAGGTGGTGCAACTGATGATATATGAAATGATAAACTGGGAAAGGATTTACAATGTTAGTGACTGTAGTTTTATTAATTAGGTCGTTTTTGCTTTTGGCATAACTGTGACACCAACACACTACAATGTCAGTTTCTCTTTCTTGGTATGATGTCAGCTATAAAAGTTGACGCACTTTTTGGGGCAGTTGGATGGCATAGGTTTTAATGCATTCACATCATCTTATAATGCTTATATTCACTCTCCGTTATTATAGGTAAGTTTCAAGCTTCTTCTTGTACTGTATACCTATATGCAAGCTTTACCCTATAGTTGTATCTAATAAGACCAGGAAAAGATTACATGAATCCATTAACATTTTATGACTAAGCTCTTTTCAGTTTTAAATAGTTACCACAGGCATGATCACTGTTTCTGGTTGAACTCCATGAACTTTTGCATGTCTGATAAGATGGCACTTTTGAGCAAAAAATTTGCCACAGAGAGCACAAGTGTGCAAATTTTCCCCTGTGTGAAGACGAGAATGTTTCACAAAATAGCCCTTGTCTGCAAATCGCTTACCACACACAGAGCACACATATGGTCTTTCACCTGAATGAATGCGCACATGCTTGAGCAGTGACCCCTTCTGTGCAAATGCCTTTGTACAGATGGGACAAGCAAAAGGACGCTCACCAGTATGAACCCGTACATGATTCACTAAGGTTCCTCTATCTGCAAAACTCCTGGAGCATACATCACACGAATATGGTTTCTCACCAGTGTGGACACGCAAATGTCCATCCAAATGTCCCTTTTCCGCAAAACACCGACCACATACATGACAAACATGCGGCTTTGCTCCGCTATGCACCTTATTGTGTCGAACAAGGTGTGAACGGTCTAGAAATGTCTTCCCACATTCTTCACACTTATGAGGACGCTCTCCAGTATGGCGACGAGTATGCACAACAAGATCACTTTTACGTCCAAATTTCTTTCCACACATATCACACCCATGAGGCCGTTCCCCTGCATGTGTCTTTAAATGCCCTGTCAAATGTTGTTTCTGTGAAAAGCAACGTCCACACAAATGGCATGGAAAGGGACGCAATCCTGTATGTAAACGAGCATGCTTTACAGCTGTTGACCGATCAGAAAATGACTTGCCACACATATCACAAGGGAATGGTCGTTCACCTGTATGAATGCGAGCATGACGTATCAAAAACTCTCTTTGAGCAAATGACTTACCACATACAGAGCACAAATGAGGACGTTCACCGGTATGAGATCGGAGGTGTTTTGCAAGTCCTGCCCGTTCCAAGAATGCACTTCCACACACAGGGCAAGTATGGCGTTTATCACCTGTATGACTTCGAGTGTGACGTAAAAGGTGAGATTTTTCTACAAAGGTCTTTTTGCATGTAGGACATTCATAGGGACGTTCACCAGTATGTCGACGTTGATGGATAGCCAAATCACCTTTTCTAGCAAATTTTTTGGAACATGTATTGCACTCATGGGGTTTGACACCTGCATGCAATTTAATGTGAGAATTTAAATGTGTTCGATTAGAAAATGTCTTTTTGCACAGGATACAAGTTGGAGTTGTTTCACTAAGCTTTGCAACTGATTTACCTCTTCTTGATGTCTGAAGTAGTAGGGTTGTTATCTGGGCATTAGTTATCTGGGACATAACTTCTACAGAATCAGACTTTTTAGTTGCAACATCAGATTTATTTGCTGAAGTTGTGTTTTCATTCACTGTCTTCTTCCTTGTGATGATTCTGTCTGAAAGCCTTATGTCCTCCAACAGATCTGCATTCATATTATCTTCCAATCTGGAACAATATATTAGGACTTATTAAATCTATGAGATACTTATAAACAGGCAATGCACAAATTGCAATTGAATTTACTAATGATTGCCAAAGGTACATTTGTAAACCATAGTAAGACAGGTAATCACTAAAATGCACCAGTTCATTCTTTGAACTTACACCACAAAAATATCCCTATGTAAAAACTTCATGCTAAAAGACCCATTATAGTCAATAGCCTCCAATATTTTTACCAAAAGGCTTTAGGTCATAAGATTTTCTAAATTGCATTATTTATTATAACAATAATTTTCAATGGTTATTATACAGAGTGAACAAAATGTATGGAATATTGCTTTAACTTTATAATTTAAATATTTCTTCAAAAATTAAATTTGTACTTTTTATTAGATTTATATCTTTTAATATTTTATGCATAATATTAAAAAATAATTCCTCAAATTTACAGTGTATCAAAACACATTTTTTCTGTGCTTATTTTTATATTTTTGAACTGTTCTCTCAATTATATCTATGGATTGGTTAAATTATTCATTAATGTATTGCTTATTTTATTTTTATTTTTTATTTTCTTTAACCTCATGCAGAGAAGGTAAATTAATTTAAATTGAATATGAAATTATTTAAGTTTGCAGGTCAAAAGTACTGTTTCAAAAATAAAATAAAACAGTTATTTTTTGTGTAGAATATTGTTCTTCATGGAAAACCATGGAACTGAAAAGGAGGTTGAAAATGGTGATAGGATGAGAACTGAACAAGAGGTGCATGATTTGTTTAATTAAGTTAATGCAAACAGAAACATAACAAAGTCTAAAGCGTCAATAATGGGGATTAAAAAAAAACCATAAACGTTGGAAGGGCAAAATTTGCTCTGAATAATGAAAATGTCTATGATATGTTACTGTCTGTTCAAGGAAATCCAAACATAGCCCCAAGATACGAGGGTAGGTCCATAAGTTTCCAGCCTTGCCGATAAGGATTATTGCCTTCACAAAACCCTTATCTGGTGTCATACCTTATCTGTTAAGTAAATAACTGCATCTGTAATTTCTGCTCTGCTATGTTTGTTGTTCAGATATAGTTGCATAAAGAAGACTATGTGCAGAAGATTGTGACACATTCAAAATGGAGTATCCAGCTGTTATTAAGTTCTTCATAAAAGAAGAACTTATTCCAAATGAAATGAAACAGTGATTGGATGGTGTATATGGGGAAGCATCCTCTCATATTCTACCGTAAAAGAATAGAAACTGGATCATTCACCATATATACAGCTCAGACCACAGAATCATGTATATTATATTGAAGAATGCTGTTTTCCAACATTTTGCAGACAAAGCTTCAGATTATTCTACACATAAATAAGTATTAGATGATTAATGTTTCAAGAGCTTTTGCTCTCATCTTCACCTGGGGATGACTATTACTAGGAGGTGACAATATAACCTCTAGTTGTTCCATTATGCAGAAAAACAGGAGTCTATTATGGGAGTGAAAATTTATAACACAATGCTTATTTTTTAAAATGAAAACATTTTGCCATATTGCTAATTCCCTGGGATTGCTGGTAGCACATAATAATACCATACTTTGTAAACTTGTTCATGAATGCATTGTTTGCCCTTGGATGACGTGAATTTTTTACCTTTTAAGGCATTTTCATTCATCTTTAAAACATGGTTTGCTATGTAGATGACATATTTGCAATAATACCAAAAAAATAGATGCCTTAAAATTACTAAATCTGCACGATCAAAGCATTAAGTTCATCATTATAGAAATTTAAGAGGAATGATGTTTACATTTTTTGACCTTAAAATCTACAGAAGAATCAATATCATTTTGTTTGATATACATAGGAAAACATACACATTCAGATAATTATACAAAGAATAATAGCTTCAACTCTAGGCCACATCACACTATTATTAACAGCTGGGCTAATGGATTAGTCAACTTTCCACTGAACAAGAAAGAATACACAGTACCAGTACATCATCAATACTGCCCTCAACAATGGATTCAACTGTTCATTAGTAGATAAGAAGATCAAACATTTCAAAAGACTTATAGATATTAAAAACATCATCTCTTAATGATAAAGAATGATAAGTTTTAAAAAAATCACATATCACTCATTTGCAATCAATGCATTCATGGAAATGTTTAAAAAATTTGGTATTGTATTGGCAGCACATAATAAATTTAACATTAAGAACCTTCTGAACAGAACCATAAATAATGTTATCCCGTCCAGCAAAAAGGCAGCAATGTCCAGATAAATTGTTTGCATTGTGATCAGATGTATATAGGCAGAACAATAAGAAATTTGGAGACAAGGGCAAAAGAACACTTTAGAAATGTAAGATGTAAACAGGTGGATAAATCAGCAGTTGCACGTCATTTTTGGATGTACATCATAACTTCACATAAGAAACCAAACTGTTGAAAGTTACCAACAATCCCAGGGAATTAGCAATATGGGGAAAAAATTTCATTTTAAAGAATAAGCATTACGTTATGAATTCTGACATCTGGCCAATAGACCTTCTGTTTCACTGTATATTGGAACAACCAGATGTCATATCGTCATCTGCCAGCATTAGTGGTGCCCATGTGAAGATGAGAGTGGATATTGAAACGTGCTGAAAAATTAATTAGCTACAGAAATATAGTGCCACTTAATATCAACTTCTTTATGTATATAATAAATCTACTTAACGGTTAAGTAAAACTGTACTTACGAAGCTGTAGACAATGGAGTGGTAATATATCCTACATTAATGTGTTCAAGTAGAAAAAATAAAAATCTCACACAGAGCAACCCGGTAATACCCAGACTTTATGGACTTCCAAAAATACACAAAAATGATAACAGCATAATACCAATAATAAATAACATAAACTCACCCACATACCAACTAGCAAAAAAACTTAACATTTTCAATTCGTTTAAAAAATTCCAAAGCTTAAACATTAAAAACTCATTTGAGCTAGTTGAAAAACTTAAATTTAACAAAATAAAACCTGGTGATATAATGGTGTCATTCAACGTGAAAGTCTTATTTTCCAGCATTCCAATAGAAAACTTGATGCAAATTCTAAAAAAATGGTTAACATCTATAAACTTAAAATTAGAAGAAGTAGAAGATTTGCTGAAACTAACTGATATTTGCATCCAACAAAACTTCTTCAGTTTCAATAAAAAATATTACCAACAAGTTTCTGGCCAAGCTATGGGAAACCCTTTGTCTCTGTTTCTGGCAGATCTTTTCATGAGTTCCTTCGAAATACATATCACCAAAGCGTTCCCGTTGATCTTCAAGACATGGCATACAAATGTGGGACGACATATTTGCAATAATATAAAAAAAAAAATCTACAGATGCATTGAAACTCCTTAACTTACAACACAAATCTATACTGTTTATCATAGAAGAAGAGAGAAATGGATGTCTCACATTCCTAGATTTAAAAATAATAAGAAATACAAACAGTCTTAGCTTTGGAATTCACAGGAAACTAACACACACAGAAAATTACATAAAAAATTATAGTTATAACCCCATCCCACATAAATATGCAGTGTTTCACAGTTTAGCGCACAGACTAATCAACATCCCACTGACGGAAATGGAGTACAAAATGGAATACCAACACATAATGAAGACGGCTATAACCAATGGTTTCAACATAGACTCAGTAACAAAAATCATCAATAAAGCTAAAAGACAAAAATCGATTAAGGAAATTTCCACACTTGAGAACACCGAAGAAAAATATAAATTCAAAAGTTTCACATACCACCCAACTTACCACAACAAATTTAGGAAGATATTCAAAGAACAAATATGATATAAAAATTTAGTATGTTGCACAATGAAAGATACCATCCCTACAGAGCAAAAATCAGGAATATATGAGATTAAAGGTGTAGATTGTGAGCACAGCTACATTGGGAAAACATAAAGAAATTTAGAAATTCGAAGAAAAGAACACTTTAGGAACATTAGATTGAAACAGATAGACAAATCAGCATTAGCAGGTCAAAAAAATCATGAAATAAAATCAGAAATTAAATTACTGAAACAACTTCACAACCCACTTGAACTACCCACGTGGGAGAGAATTTTCATTTTAAAAAATAAGAAGAACTTAATAAATTTTGATTTTCCACTGCGGGATGAATTCAGCAAATTTCTACTGGAACCACAAGATACAACCACAGGAGCGAACAGGTGTCCACCCCCCGTTTCGAACAATGGCATTCAGTCAACAGCAGCCGATGATGGGAGGGACCTCTCCCGAAACTAGTCCTAAGTTTTAAAAAAGTAAGTGGAGTTAGTGTTAACAACTTGAACACATTAATGTAGGCTACTTAACTGTTTCTAACTACTTTTGAGTTTATAACTTCAAATTATTATTTTCAGGAGGAATAATATGTTAACCCAGAGAAAAAGTAACATAAAGCAATTACAAAGTGGTTAGATCAGAAATTTATACACTGCCCCTCATATCAACTTTCAAAAGAATATGATAATAAATTCAGAATTATGCAAGAACACTGCCTATTACACATTGCATATCATCATGACCATAGACACATTAAAATTTACCTTTGAACCTGTGGAAGTCAGAGTAATCTTGGTACCACAATTTTAATTAAAAGTCCTATTTGTATTGATAAACTGGATCTGCTCAAAATAATTTGTACATATCATAACATATCATTCAATTTGTGGATCTACATTGATTTTGCCAACTCTAAAACAGTTTAACTCTTAGGACATAGATTTCATGAGAAATTACATTATGTGCATTTGATGAAATTGTCACAAACTTCATATTTACAAAATGTAAAATCTGATGTTAAGGTTTGTCAGAGATGGTGTTTACATTTATTATAAGAGGTGAGTGATTACATTTATTTTTAATGTTAACCTGAACTTATATTGTTAGTATGCAGTTTCTTTATAGATATGGAAGTGAGTTAAATAATATTATACCATTGTATTAAACATCTCTTTGGAGTGCCTGCAATTGGTTACTTCGTCTGTAAAGTCCTGCCTATGTCTGGTTTCTTTGCTGTGTTTATATGAGTTTTTTTTATGAACACTTCTGAATTGTCTACCACAAATAAAATACTTGCAAGCTAATGGTAAAGTTCCAAATGTTTTGAATAGCAGTTTACAATGAGTTGATTGTTTTGCTCCTACCATTATTATTACTCTTTTGGGTGTAAGAAATATTTTTTTAGCATTTACTGTATTTCTCCAAAACATTAATTGATATGTCATTAAGAAATGGAAGCAAGAATAATACACTTATCTTAGGATGGTCTTATTTATAAAATGAATTGACATCTCATTGCAAAACATGTCAAGCTTAGTTTGGGTAAGATGTAATCAATATGGTCCTTTGAATTCGTATTATGTTCAATCATAAGACCAAGAAATTTTATGTTACTAGATTTGATGATTTCATGGTCTTCATATTGTATCTTTAGGAGTGCAACATTTTAATTTTTTGTGTGAAAATTAATATATTTAGTTTCTCAAAGTCTATATAAATTTAGTTAGTGTTAAACCAGTTATTTGTACTGAAAATACAAGTGAATAAATTTGAAAGGAAACTGATTTTGTGTTCTTTAATGAGAATGAGAATCATCTACATAAAGAAGTGGATAAGCATGTTAGTTTATTACTGAATAATTAAATGAGGGAGAAGTAGAGGTGATAAGGAAATTTAATTATCTATGGGCAAGATTAAGTTCTAATAAAAGTTGTAATGAACAGAAAAAAATGCCCATAGCAAAATGTTATAAAGGGCAGAAATATGGGTTATAGAGGATGCATGGAAAGATGTTGATAAAATAAACATAAGTTTCTGTGTACAAATCTTAGGTTTACTGCTAGCATTGCCAAATGGAGTAGAGCACCTAGAATTAGGTAGCAATTCCATGATAAAAATCATTACAAGAATGAAATACATACACAGAATTTCCACATTGGAAGAGTATTATTAAAGGATGTTTCAGTATCCAAGAGAAATGTAAGTGGAAAGGATCATGGTATCTCAAAGTGCAGGAAATTTTCAAACAGATAGGTATGGAAAACTTGTGGCCAAATGGGGAATATCAAAACAGAGGATTCTGGGAAGAAATAAGATTGGAAGATATTGAAAGACAAGAAATATTTGGTAGTTTGAGAGAAAAGAGTTTATTGAAACTTTGTAGGGAAATAAAAATATTAGGGAAAAATATATAGAACAATTTGATAAGACAGGTTGTGAAGAGTTTACATAGGCTAGAACAGGAGTTATGCATTTAAATAAAGATGTACGTAAAAATATAGAAAAATGTCCCATGTGTGAAGAAACCAATACAGATTTTTATTGTTAATTATACTGCAAGCAAACCAAGTTATGGAGAGAACTGGCTTGGCAACCAAATTGGAAGAATTTAGATGGAGAAATATTAAGTAGAAAGATTTTCACTGTAAAAGGACAGAATTTAGAAGTACAATGGATTAGATAAGTATAAACAAGGATAGAATAATATAGCAAGAAATGGGGTCACCACTACAGTAACAACCTGGAATTATGTGTATTGTGATCAGAATGTAAACAAGCAACAAATAGAAAGAAAATATCTAGAGGAGATTAGTAAGATTTGTATTATTTTATTTTTAGATCTTATTTTGTAATGGATTAATAAAGTATGTATATTTGAGTGTAGTTTGTATATATTTTTAATAAATTTGTACTAAGGAGAGACCATTGATATGCAGTAAAAATAATGGAACCAAAATAAAACCTTCAGGAACAGCATGCTTTTCTATGATCATTCTGGGTATGTGTTGTAATTATTTGAATAATTTACAGCATTTTGCTGTTTGATAAATATAACTTAATCCATTGATAATTTTTGCCCTTAATCCCATAATAGGATAATTTAATAAGAGTATAATAAGATTTACATTGTCAACAGTTTCTGATAGATCACAGAATATTTATATTGTATTAAATTAAAATGGGATTCAAGAGCTTCATTAGTTAACTCATTGGGTAGTATAAATAAAAGCAAGAAGTTCCTTAAATCTCACTAATTCCAATTTGCTCGGCTTCTTATAAATAAAAATGTTTATCCTCAACCCTCAGGAGCAAATGTTTCTTTAACTTGTTCACTAAGCAATTGTTCATGATTTGGTATAAATAAAAAGAAGCCCTTGCTCGCTTTTAGTAAGCAACTGCTTGCTATTTTTTTGAGGTACCTAAGTAGGTAATTCACCTTGCTCATCCGCAGTTTGGTATTATGGCTGAGTTCATGGTGGCAGTTCTTGAGCAGAAAATAAAAATTTATACAAGGGGCAGGGACTCCGATGTCAGTAGATATAAACTAACTTGTGCAACAGTTTCTTCCAAAGCTAAATGAAACACATGGTGGAACCGTTAACAATGCTGAAAAGATGCCGATTTTTAAAGATATATAGAAGATCCTGAGTTTCAAGCTAGTATTGTGAAGAATCTTGGAATTATATATGCTATGGTCTCAAATACATTCTGGGAAGTTAATGCAATCAAGGATAAATCTCTTCAGGAAGCCAATGGGAAATGGTCAGAATGATATAATTTCCCAGATGCAATTGGTGCAGTGGATTGTACTCTAATAAGGAAACCAGATGTACCTCAACAAGAAAGAAGTATCCAGGCTACGTACAGCCAAAGTGAAAGATTTACAAGTGTTATTAGATGGCATGGGTCTGTGCATGATTCTCTGATATGGAAAAATTCAGATCCTTACACAGCAATGGCCAGTAATAGTGCCAATGCACTGCTGCTAGGTAGTTATGGTAATGCACCAAAGTTGATGACCTCTTATCAAAATCCTACTATTCCAGAACATATAAGTATACAACAGGAACATTACAAAGGTGTGGGTGATCGATCATTGAATGATGTTTTGGTCAACTTAAAGGGAGGTTCCTGATTTTACAAAATAAGATAAGATTATCCACCTAAAAAATACCTTCATAGTAGTATGCTGTATGACTGCATAATGTGGCCAAACTTCTAAAAGAGTAGGACTTTGACATATCTAAACTACAGGATGATATTGATATAGCAAGAATAATTCATTTGGCATGACTCTTCACATCACTCTAATTTACCACTCAAATTTCATATATGTGCGTTCAAGTTTATAAATCTCATCACCGTAGTTCTCTATGCAAACATGTGTTCCATGTCATTGGCCTTGATATTTACATAGATATAGTAGATATAGAAAAGAAGAGTGAATAAATAGAAATAGAAAGGAGGGTGTATAGACAAGAAACAACTGATAAAAAAATGTGAGCTTGCAAAAGCTAATTGCCTAATTAGGTACCTAAATAACGAATTACCTAAGCTAACACAATATATAAATTAGCCCTAAATATTCAAAAAATGGGACGGAAATCTTCACTTTCTCATTCTCTCTTTTCTCTCTCCAGTTGTAATGCTCCTGTTGCAAGCTTTAACACTTCAATTTTCAGTTTGTCTTTTTCTTCTTTCTGCTTAATGCTAAACAGAATGTGAGTGAGGTCATATTGATCCGCTCTCATTACCGGAAGACTGGTACATAAACAGAGCGATATACAAATGGTACACACATATGTAGAGCAGAATGGTCATACAAATCATAACTGGATTACAACTAAAGAATTTCTTATAAAACCAACTCTAAATTTAACTTTCAATGAAACAAACCTCTTACTTTCATGATAACATCATATAAAACTGGAATTACTTATTTTATATAGATTTTAATCCCCTAATTACAGAGATATGAATAAAATGATGCAAACACACAAGTACAAATAATCCACTTTGATTATATCATTTGGCAAATGACAAGGTTCTTAATTCAACCACATTAAAGAAATCTTAATTTGGACTTAAGAAGGGAATGAATGTCATCTGTCGAAAATCGGGAGAATCTGGATTTCTATTTAATAATTTGCCAAACCGTGTAATTTCTTTTCTGTTATTTCAAAGCTGTATCTCCATTTAGTTTATTAAATGCGAGTATGCTTAACATGGATAGTATGTGAATATTTATCCACAGCAAAGATTTAAATCACTTCCTGGCACTAGAATATGTGTGTTTGTTTACTCAGCTGATATGTAAATTGCAGGAAATTGTAGGCAGCCATTGTAGACATACACTGTTTTATTTTCACAAAATAGACCGCTACAGATATAATTTTTTTACTCAAGTCACATGAATTCTCAAGAGCCAATTTTAATATGTAGGTCATCACCAATGCTATCTAATTGTGTAAACATATTATCTTTCTGCGATACAGTAAATTTGTTGATTCAGGTTCTTATTATTGTATCATACAAAGAAAGTGCAACTATTAACAATTTAAATTTGACCTAAAAGACAAGTGGTCTATTTATAGACTGCTGGGCACTTGTGTTATCCATGCACCAGTTGGGCATTAATGGGTTAACTAATATAGAGACTGAAATTCATTGACATGTAGGTAATTAATTTCATTAAACACTGGTTTTGTCACAATTGAGCTAGTTTGCTTTAAACCACTCTTTCATTATGTCAAGTAAAATTATTCATCAAATTTGTCTTAATTTCTGCTAGTCACTACTACACTAGTGTCATCTGTCAAAAATATATTAGCCAAGTCATTAAAATCAATAAAGGTAAATCTTTAATGTAAATAGAACCAGCATGGGTATCAAAAACAGAATTCAAAAGGGACTCCATGATTTACAATTCCCCAATCTGAAAAAAGAGCACTGTCAGCACACCTGCTACTTATTTTAACTCTTTGCTTGCTAACAAATTCAGATTACTTTTTACCCCTTAGTACATTTTATTTTGCTAGAAGAACAATTTGTCTTTCAATGGGGCAGATCAACCATACGGCAGCAGAAAAATTCTCAAAAATGTACAAAAAAAAAAAAAATAAAAGAACATTTGTTTTATTTATTTATTTGGACTAAGAGCATTACAAATTTAATATTGTTTGGAGCTAGCCCAGGTTCTATCCCAAGTCCACAATAACACATAAATTCCTTTAGATGCATATAGAAAATTACATGTGTGCTTATAGATTACTGTAAAGCCTTTGACATGGTAAACGGGTATGCTAATGAAAAACTTGAAATCCTAATTGGATAATCAAATATAATAAGATTAATCTAATATCTTGGCACAATTCAATGCTGGTGTGTGACGGCACTTCAAAGTCAAGTTTGGTCAGTCAAACAAAGTTCTTCAGGCTAAACCTGTAAGTCCAATTCTTTTAAACTCAAGACTGTTGGTTGCAATTAATAGAATCAAATAATGATGCAAGATGTCTACAAAGATAATGTGAAAACATAAAGAAACTACAGAAGGCAATGAATCTTGTCATTAAGGGGCAGAGGAAAATAATCTCACTCTGAATGAAACTAAGACTAAACTTGCAGTGTTCAGAAAAGGCCAGCTAAATAAAAGCAGACAATAATTAATATTATCCAAGAGGGATGTACTAACTTCAAAGTCCTATTCATCTACTTAGAAGTCACACAAACAAACAGGGACAACTTAATCAGTTAAAGAGAAAGCTTGCAGCTGAAAATTACATTATATACCTTCAACGAATGTCGGTAAGCTAACAATAAAGCCATTCTGAATAAAAATATTACCTACCTAACTTACGAGCTACAATTAATCTGGATGTTTCTGTCCCAAAGACCATTGCAAGACTTGCAAAACTTAAAAAAATTAATCCTGATATTATGGAATATCAAAATTTGTTCTTTCTCATTACATCTATGTCTTGATTTTGACTAGAGAGATACTTTACTGATAGCAGATTCAAGGATACAGATGCACAACTGCAAAGATGAATTTTATTGATGAAAATTTCTATGAAACTACAGCTATAAAAAACAATCATTGAATGGAAGTGAAAAATGAACTGAGATGCACAGTGATTTATTCAAAATGCATGCTTCCATCATCACACCTGCACACAGAAAACATCTACCAGGCCTGTGACTAGTAGACTTGTGGATTCAATTACATGTAACGAAACAGTTATATTGCAACCAAACATATTTAGACAGTGCATATACATGATTAGCTTGTATATTTCTTAATGCTTATTTGTATCTTGAGAAGCTCTGTGTAACAGGTTTTAAATCATAAATGCACAGAATTTAATGAATACTTAATATAAAAAATATATGGATTATACATATGCTAAGTATTAGTTTTATTATTTTAAATGAAAGAAATTGGTCATCAACAATGTAAAAGCAGAGCACTAAAATACTGATAGGAGTAGAGATTTTGATTTTAGCATCATCTTAAAAACCAAGCATTTAATTGCAAGTTTGTATTGTAAAACAAAAAAGAAAATTCTACTTGGCATGCTTGAAATTAGGGTAATGTTTGATATACTACACATTTTTCCAGAGGTTAGATGCATTGAGGTTGAAATGAGGGATTGTGGGGGTGAAAGTGTATATATGTGTAACAGAAAATGAAAAACAGGCTGTTACATATGTGAACATTTTGCAATAAACATGTTCACATAAATTACAGTGCATATAAATACATTACACGTAATATACTTCCACACACACCGTTGAGAGAATGTACTTATTTTCTGCATGGAAGTCGAAAAAAAGTATTTTCCATAAATGATAAAATTAAAGAATTACACATGCATTTAAAAATATTCTGCGTTAAACATATATAACAAGTTATTTTCATATTGTGTGTGGAAGTATATTACAAGCAAGGTAAATAGATGCACTGTTATTTTTGTGAACAAGTATATTACAAAGGTTATTATATACACATATATGTGCACATTTTGCAATAATCATATTCACATATATAAAAGTCTGATTTCCATCTGCTACATGAACATGCAGTCTCACTTGATTCCAGCAGTTTTGTTCCCACAATCCCTCATTGCATTATGGGTAATCTAACCTTTGGAATAAAGTACAGTATACTCAAACATTACCGAAATTGGCACAGTTATTTATGCTAGATATATACCTCTTTCCATCTGCCTCTTGAGAACAGACAGTCTGTCTTTTTTGTTTTGTAGCTTCATCTTTTGGACTACTTTCTTCAGTCTTGGATTTTGAAAGGTCATCTTGCTCCTTTGATGCATCTTTGTTGGATCTGTTCGAAGTTTCATTTTCCACACATTTTGAAGTATATTTTTCAGCATCTGTAGCCCTGGTACTTTTATTTGTTAATTCGGGTTCTTGACGTCCCGTTTGTTTCGAAACAGATTCATTGTCAGTATTATCATCCGTAAATTCCACTTTCACGTACTCAAGAGGCATTAAATTCTCAATTTCTTCCTCACATAATACAGTATTAGAAAACCCATTTTCAGCAATTTCGAATTCTTCTTTCACAACGCCTTCACATGTTTCACCCGAGTTTTCCGCTGTTTTGCTGGAACTTCTCATGTTTTTGGCCAAAGTCTTCTTAACCTGCTCCTGAAGCACGGCTATTGTTTTTGTTGCCATTGTTGGATTACAGTGATATTTTGTTAGCCTTTATGATTTTATAGAAAATGCTCACCATAATACAGCACGGTTTAATAAGTTGAAACTAGTTAAGTCATGCATTGACATTAATGCTATATATTTCCATTTGTATCATGTTCCATCGTTCTACACTTCAGTCTGTTAAGTGATCATTATAAAGTAATATTCATAAAAGCAATACTTAAATACTCTTTTTCCTTCAGCTTTTTCATTTTTCGGCGTTATGTAAGTGGTTGGCGACAATGGCTCTTTAATTTATATATAAACACCATTTTCTTAGCTCTAACCGTACCTCAACTCTTCAAGTCCCGACATTCGTTTGTTCTGCATTTAACATGGACGGCAACTTTTCAAACGTAAAGAAACTGTACAACCTATGCTTTATGCAAATCACTCCCAGTACCTGTTTTATAAACCAACATTAATAATAGGCAATAAATCCACAAAGAATTTGTTTCTGCAAGCTGTTTAAATTAAAAAAAATAACTAATATCAAAATTGGTATTTAATATAGGGAGTTAAAATTAACCGACTTATTGGAAAACACATGTCACGTGTTAGTGTTATGTACGATAGCATTACTATCCATCAAGACCACCTCTATTTATCAGACCCCAATACGGAAAAAAATGCGGTTGAAGTGACCCTATTACTGCCGATAGCAAATGTCAAACTTAACGCAATGTTTACAAGATAACATTATTATAATTAGAAAATATTTCGATGGTTTTTTAAGAATCTGAAATTCATTAGAGACAATATCTCTCATATGTAAAAGAAGTATAAAGTACGAATTAAAGCTACGAGAATTTGAGTACATCTAGGAAAGCATTTCTCTATAGTACACTCCGAATACTTAAATATAACAGTGCCCCTTAAAAAAAGTAATTGTACATGACAAGTTCTATGTTTGTAGATCTCTGTGACTGCTTCGCGAACTCACTGAATGCTCCAGGAATTAAACTAAACCTTGGTGAGGGTTAAGTCAGAAAGAAAACAATTATGTGCAGATTATGTAATCAAGAGGCAACATTGGAGTTTCCCCGCTGCCGTTCGGGACTGGTGAGTTCGGCTCTCTCCGCTATCGCTCGGGACCTCAGCTCCAGCAGCTCAGACCTTTCTTGCTGTATAGATAAGTTTTAGTTAAAGGGGTCATCGTGGGAAAATACAATTTCAAGCGCTGACTTGTGAAGAATTTTGCAAATAGTTTTGAAGACATAATTCATCTCTTCTCTCAAAAGTGAATGCTGTGGATAGTATGTCTGTTACCAACACCATCATAATGTAAGTGTTTTCTAAAATATTAAATAATTTCCTCCTGCTTTTTTTTTATATGAAAAGTCTGGAAATTTTTTAAAGGATAACCAGCATTTGAAAATTCATGACAACCTATATACTATAAATATAACATATTAAAGATTGCATTTTTCAGGTGGCAACTTATATTAGATTGTTGCTTTATGAGTGGGTATCTATATTATCTCATTCTGAAATAAAAGCACCTTCAGGATGGCTAGTGTGAAACATCGTTATAGGTCGTTTATGGCAAAGGAAAGAGACAGAACAAATTGGCAATCGCGGTCTTGGAGGGAAATACGATGTGGATGAGAGCTGCATTCGTGACTGACGAAAAAATACAGTTCGCTTGAGTGGATGAACAGTAACCGGCGGGCATTTGGCGGACAAGAAGCAAAGTTTCCAGAAGCATAAAACAGGTTATGTATCTGATTGAAAAGATACCAGTTGGATGTGCCGTTACGAGTAAAATGTGTCAATTGAAAGCTATAGCAATAGCAAGAGAACTGAAATATAGCCGATACTGGTTTTAAGACTAGTCAGTCGTGCATGGCTCACGCGTGTTTTCCAGCGTCATTGCTAGCGATTTTGGCGGAAAATAAGCATCGCTCAAGTCTCCCTGCCGATTACAAAGAAAAGACAGTGAATTTACACAGATTTATCATCAGATTACGCCAGAAAAATCAATATTTACTGTCCCAAATTGATAATGCGGAGCAAACGCCTGGGCACTTTGAAATACGCAAGACACAACAAATAAAAAGGGATACTCAAGTATGGTAATTAAAATTGGCGGTAGGGAAAAAACAAACAAAGATGCACTGTTGTGCTGTGTGAATGTTAAGGGCGTCATCATTCGAGCTCAACCTAAAGAATGGATGGCCAATGAGTTAATAGTCGACTGGGTGACTTGAGTTTGGCAAAGTCGCCCAGGAGCACTACTCAACTTAAAGAACGATTTGTCCATAAAGACAGCAGTATTCTCATTGCTCCAGTCTGAGCGGCAACGAAAAAACCCGAGCCCAATTCCAAGTAATATGACTTTTAACAAATGCAGGAGGTTAATTAACTTTAAATGTTTATTAGCTCAGTTATTTGGAGCATCGTGCACACAATGAGAAGGTTATGGGTTCAATTCCTACTTGGTAACTATTTTTTACTCTCTTGTAACAGAGAGTCCATAAGCTTCGTTTAATACTACATACGCCTCAGCTGAAGATTTGTTGAGAAGAAAGCAGAATTTCAAAGTAGCACATTGTTCATCACGTGTCACTCCAATTTTGCTGTGGGCGGAACTGAATACATCTCAACTTGCACATTTCTCAAGGTGGAAACTCTCTTTCTCTCGTAATCTTCATAAAATGTCTACACTGTTCTTCATAGAATAAATATTTCTTTTGGGGGGACAATACATAGGTTGCAATTTCACGTTTATTTCGTGTACTGATTCTACATACTCAAATAAAATAAATTACCTTGTTGTCTCATGACTACATAAGCTGCCAAGTCATTGTTTTCTTTTCACCAGTTGGTTTGATATGTTACTTTTTAGGGAGGTTGCAATTTTAGGTTAGGTTTAAAAAAAAACACGGTAAACTTATTGTCAAAGGTTTATTTTTGTTACGAGCGACGGCTAATATTGTCTTTATGGATGCTATATGTTTCCTTGATCTGGAAACTCCCTAATGCGGCACAGAACAGTTGAGACTTGCACATATTTCATTTAATACTGGAATCAACGGACGTCCTGGTGCTCCAGTCCCGCTTCTACGCTGCGGAATTCGACTTTCTCTGTTACCGTTTGGAACTGGAGCACCAAGAATGGTGCTGTCTGAAGGGTAAGTAAAGAACGTGCTGAATAGTCAACACGGCCACACTACAGACAACGTTCACAAAGTTTCGAACGACGCAAGAACTGACTGGCTGTCTGTCATTCCCGGAGGACTTTCATTGATCCTCCAACCATTGGATATCTGCGTCAAACGATCGTTTAAAGTTGCATTAAAAGAACATTTTACGAAATGCGATGACAGTGGAAGAGCACTAACTCACTCAGTGCGGTAAAACCAAGGACTAAGAAGTGATCCAAATCTGCAAAAAGTGCATGGGACTCAATTTCTCTATCATTGTTGGAAAGAAGCTTCAAGAAGTACGGAATTTCGAACTCCCTTAATAGAACGGAGGATATGTTGTGGGATAATTGAGGTCGTCATTGTTGACGATGACAATGGCGATGGCCTCTCCATGCAGTGATGATGAATAGAGGCAAGGCATTGTGTAATTATACAAGCAACGATTTTTTATTGTACTTATTTATGTTAAGTAGAATAAAAAGATATAAGATGCTGACTTTGGTGTTATATTTTCTTCTTGCAGAATACTGTACTGGTTGGTTCCGCATCCGTGACATGATCATAAAGATTACGGCGCAATGGATTTCTGATCGGCAAAAATATTTTAACTTAAAATTATTGTAGTCTTTGATGTTTTTAATATAAATATTTAACACAGCTGTACAAACACCCTCCCCCCAATTCCCGTCCTAAAATCCGCGTGCGGGGATTATTCGCATATATACGTGATATGGAAATGAAAACAATAAAGGTGACTGCACCAAATATCCTGTAATAAGCCTAGATAATAAACTATTACTTTACCAGCATAAATATGAGCAAATTGAAAGGGGAAAAAAAAAAAAAAACAACAACAAATAATGCATCCTAAAATGACTAGCTGGCAGTTAATGAGAAAGCAATATGGTTATCTTTAACTAAAACGTATAAACTTATATCAGACTAATCCTAAAGTTTGGAGGTGAAATTATTTCGGCCATAATCTAAAACAAAAGATCAAAGATAGAATCCTGTCAAAACAAAATGCTGTGGATTATCACCGAAGCAGTGAAAATAACGCCCATTTCTGCATTCCTTTCCCTCTTGAAGTTGATCATAATCTCTAAACCATCCAACTTCATGAAAAGTTGTCCCTTGATAACTAGTAAGAAGACGTAAAGAACTTACATATGAACTTAACCTTGAAACACATCCAAATTAGAGAAAGAATGATTGGAAAAAACCTATGGAAATACTGGAGCATTTTATAACAGCATTTTACAGAAAAACAGTTACAACACTCTTTAGATTAGAGACCAGCCATATTTGTTTGAATGGCCATTTATATAGAATGGGAATTTCACCCACTAGAACATGTAGCAAATTCATCAATGAATAAGGACCACCTTCTTCACTGCAGAGAGTTAAATAAAGAACAAAGAAAAAAGAAGGAAGATTTGTTATCTCTTTATGGAAAGTCAGAGGAAAATTGGTCTAGCCAAGTTTCTGCCAATTGATAACAACAGTTTTCAACAGGAGGTGTACTTGCCTTTGGTCTATTTCATTAAAATCTTGAACTTTGCTGAAGTCAGTATGTAATATACTGTACATTAAAGGAAAAGTCGGTCTGGTGGTCTAGTGGTTACCATACTTCCCTCCTAAACCCAAGATCGCGGGTTCGAACCCGGCCAGGACCGATGGATTTTTTCGGGGTGTAAAAATCCTAAGTATGGCTTCCTTCGGAAGGGAAGTAAAGCCGTGGGTCCCGTGTCGTACATTTACGGCACGAAAAAGAACCTCAAGCCTGAAAGAGAGGCCTCTGAGCAAAATTTGTCGGCCGTTTCGCGCCCTGAGTTGAATGGGACGCTGATGACCTGAGCTGTTAAAGAGCGTCCATAAATAAATCATTCAAAAAAAAAAAAAAAATAAATAAATAAATAAAAAAAATAAATGGAAAACAAAATAACAACATTTCAACTTTTTAAAAGGTTTTGCAACCCAGTTGTGAAAACTGCATTAATTTAGTTAATACAAGACTATCAAAGAAATTCTAGCTCTAAATAAGACAAATTCTCAAAAATTCTATTTCACAGGTAGAAACTAATATGATGAAAGGGATAAGATATAAATTGTTCCAGGGCAGAAGTTTTTTTACCTGTGCTGAAAATTGTATAAACTGCTTTGTTTGGATGTATTATTTCAGTTGTTTCAAAAGTAAATACTGTAGTGTTACAATTTTGGAACAACTGTCAATACAAAATCATGTATATTATTTCAGTTTAATGTTATATGATGTGCATTTTCTCATTAAGTTTGAATATGCAATATGATATTTGTATGTGTTTAGAAGCTATTGACAATGAAATATTCCAATGGAATATTAAATATGATAACTTGTAATCTTAATAAACTTCCTATTTATTTAAGCAGCAGGTACTTCATTTACATCATTGACCTAACAGACAAATTTAAAGATAATACAATAAAACAAAAACAAATAAAAAATAGTTTTGATGGGACTGGCTTCCCAATGTTGTCCTCTGGTGTTCTTAATTTAATGACGGAGTGCTGTTCACAAAGCTTGCATAGGAGATTCTATTGATGCCTATTTGATGAAGATGCTGTGTCAAACAGTCATGGTCCAATGTCATCCAAAATGCTGAAACTGCTACATTTCTTGACTAATCAGTAATTTCTTTAAATTTAGCTTTCCATGTATTATTCAGGAATCTCCCTTCAACATGTGGCTAATGGATATTTATATGCCAAAAGAAGACTATTATATTTATTACTGGATTCAACTCTACTCAATCATCCACACAAACTTTTCAGCAATATGAAATTATACCTCTTCCTTCTATGGGTGTATATCTGTCTACTTAACATAAAGGATCATTTACAACTGTTTAGTTCATGAAATTTACGCATATGCATTATATGAGATACATAAATTACTTGTACCTGTAAGACTACAATAAATCTCCATCACAAATTAAAAATGTTAATATGTTAAATTCAAAGGCATATAAAAAGTAGCTTATTAGTTATTAGTAAAGCTATATACAGTATTGGTGAATGTAATGATAATTCAAAGAGTCAATAATTTACTTTCTTATTGAATATCCTTGCTCACCATTAGCTGATTTATTTTAAATATAATATAAAATAAAAATAAAGTAACACTATTAACAATGTAACAAATTAACAGTAATTAAAACACTAAGAAAAAGTCACACTTGAGATCGCTATATTTCGGACTCGTGGAGTCCTTCTATGGCAAGAAGACAAGTGATGGTGATGATCACCGTGTGTTTTAATTACTGTTAATTTGTTACATTATACATATAATGTTTAAAGGTATGTATTTACTATTACTATTATCTTAACTTAATTTGTTGTCTTGTTGAAATTATAGAAAGAGTGCAGTGAATTGGCCATTATTCTTCACATTGTTATTCATGTGTATTATGCAATATTCTTATGCTAGACCCTTGCAAGTTGATATTAATTTTCTTCATGAGAATTTTGATTAAAATGGTATAGTTGTTTTCCTTGCAGAAAACAGTTAATATGTCTGCAAAAGTAAACAATATCTTTTAAACATACACAAATATTTATATACTATAAGAATGTATTAAATATGTTTACACTATCTCCACCTACTTATTCAATATTAGGACATGTTTCTGTGGCAATTGCTCTCTTCATCACCTGTTGATTGACTACACGATTTGCTGGCTGGATCCCAAGGTACTTCTGTGGCAGTCTCTGATGGTTAGAGTAGGAACTCAGCAATTTAAGACCTATTACACATTAGTCCTCACACTATATAAAACCGCCATGGGTGGCCGAGGTCGTTAAGGCACAGACTCATGAACGGGAGGTTGGGGTTCGAATCCTGCCAGGACTGCCCTTCCTGACTGAGGTTTTTTCCAGGTTTTCCTCAGTCCTCATAACTGGCAAATGCCAGAGAGGTACCCTAAACTTAGGCCTGGAACGTTTCCTTCCTTAAAAAATCCTTTCCCAATATATCATTTCATTTCATGTATCACCAGTGTTCATCATCTGCGGTGCCTCAGTAGTAAAAACAGGCGTTAAACACCATTAATAAAAACTATATAAAGGGAGACACAATTTGGCTACACAAACGCTATACAATTGTTCTATCTGTGGTGTTTTGAATGTTTGAAATACATTATGTTATTAAACATAATTTTTCTTTATTTATTCTGGGTGATCAGATCACATTTTATTGCAATTGAGTTTGAATGGGTGATATAATTGCTAGTCAGTTTAACTTGCCGTGAATGAGTGGTGAAAGAGCATCAGGTTCAAGAGTATGATATCATACAACTTAATGTGTGGTTAAAGAACACAACTGCATTTTGTAAATTAACTAGACTGCATGTTGTGTACTGTTTAGTTAAATGGGTTACTGGCAGCAAAATGGAAATCACTAAGCACTCTGTTTTTATGGTTGAAAGTTTATTCCAATCTGGAAGGGTAGTTCAAGGAGTAACCTCATTACAATGTTAGGTGCTTTGTTAATTAATTTCTCCTCTTTTACCCACAATTTCTGCAGGTTCCTAGACAAAACATTGTAAGAAAAGGGTTAGCTCAACTTGTAATCATTCTTTGAAATAATGTAATAAGTTCTTTTTTTATTTATTCCCTTTTCTTATAATAAGTAAACTGGCTATTTATCTAGAAGAACAGGGAGGTTAAGAGCTTTAAACTTACAGATGTTAACATGGACAGAATACAAGAAATTTGTTTACGTACCTAAAAGTTTTAAGTATGACATATTAATAGCATTTCTCTATGTTTCTCTTTCCTTCTTCACGGACATTCCCTCCCCCAATAGTGAATTCTCAGGATTAGATCAACCAGTGGCTGCATTAGTAACATCATTCATTTCAAGTGATTCTTGGTAAAATGTGAATAAATTTGATCACCCAGTATATGAATCATACTACAAGGATACAGTATATTCAAGAAAGGAAGGTTATTTGGAATAGTACCTGCATGTTATCACTGCAGATAAAAGTAGAGTGAATAAAATACTGCTTGAACAAAAGGAATATGTTTCATGGAAATAATTCATGTATTATAATTATCTGATTTATATCTAAATTTTGGCTGTACAAGTTGTAGCCTCTTACACATAATCCTTTTCATACTCAAAAGAACTGTTATAAAAAAAAACTTGAACGGACCAATTTGTTGCAAAAACTCTGTGAGCTCCATTTGCTCTATAGAGAAATTCTACCTAAAGTTCGCTGCTCAGCTGAAACCCTCACAGTATGAGGGAGTGAGATGTGTAATTTGATTCAAAACTAGCAAAATGTTCCTATGAACATATGTACTGGAAACAAATATATTTTGCAATACAGGAAACGTAGTACTGTGGCCTATTATCCACAACTCTCCATAAACAGTCAATATAGAAGTGCAAATGTGGTTAACGTACCTTCAGTCATATTTTTCAGAGAATCACATACTTCTTGTATGTGATTCTCTGTATGACATGTTCACCAAACTGGTTTTGGTGAACATGTCCTGTTATTTTAATAATTAAAGGAGTGAAACGCTCATGAGTGTTGATTATTTTAACTTTTTAATAAACAAAGAAGTTATATTTTCCTTTTACTGTGTGGATTCCTTCAAAGGTATAAATCACATACTTGTGCATACACACCTTGCTGCTCTCAGATTTGATGACATGCAATATACACATGCTCCTACAAAGCTTATTGTTGATGGGTATAACATACACTAAGGTCTTCTTTACTTGTCCACATAACAAAAAATCCAAACAATTAAGTTCAAGTGATTGGATAGGCTATGTTACTGAGCCTCCTTGAGCAAGCAAGGATCTGGGTTGGATGTTGTCACATAATATGCAATAAAACTGGGTGGTGCATCATGCATAAACCATATACTGATACCTATAATCTCAACTATAATGACTTTCTATCGCCATTAGTGCACCGTATATATAAATGTAACCTACAGCAGAAGGATAATGACCCAAAATGGAAAAAATGACCCCATCATACATATAATAAGATAGCATATTACGCATTATGGACTCTTATTTATTATGAGTTTTCACGAAAATACCACTGTAAACCTTACATATCTCATAGTTATGATAAGAACCAATTATTGCAACATGGATAAACATATATGCTACAATTGGATAAAAAACTGAACCCTTAAAGTAGAGCAGTATTACAATGAAATCCACTCAAATAGTCCTAATTATTGTTTAAATAGACAATGTATAACAAAACAAAGACTTCAATAGCACGATTTAATAGATCAACATATACAATCAGCTCTCATTAAATTAATAAGAAAGATATTTTAAATGTGATAAAAAAGCCCAATACATTTTATACTTACATTAGAATATATGCAATCTTTCAACTTTCACTTTCATTGTTCACTTTCTTTTCCAAAAGATCTGTTGTTACCCTTAATGGATTTACTTTGTACTCAGGATCTGCCAACATCTTTCTGAAAGCCGAAATATCTTGCATCCTAGTTAACAAAATAAAAAAACCTATATGGAATACTAAATACTCAATCAGATGAATTATATACATTTTACAATATTTGGTTGGACTTTTGACATTGGAACTTCACTACCTTCTTTATATTCCAGACATGTTTCAAATGCCCTTGCATTCATCCTCACCTTCTTTCTCCAACTGATGTTGCCTTTTTGCTATCTTCTTCTCGCTCTTGTGGTTGTCTCATGAACTTTCATCAGACAAGCATGAGAGCAAGAAGATATGGCAACAACTGCTGGAGAGAGGAGCTAAGGATGAATGCAAGTGTTCAGAATATAAAGAAGATAGTAAAGTTCTAGTATCAAATTCCAACCAAATTTATAAATAAAATAACTTCACTATTAAAAGTTTTCCTATGTAGCAAACTGAATTTATGTCTTATTTATTAAATTTGCATTATAACTATGAGGCATGCTAAAAGTTTTACGCTGCTTCCTAAATTTTTTTTTAAAAAAAATATACTTTAACAATTTTTCAAATACTTCTCTTCAGCATCATTGCAGGTGGAAGTGTTGTAATGCAATGTAAGATATTCCATATTTGAACCTTTCATTAGTTTTCAACTGGATTAGTACACTGTATAATTAAAAAAGATGTTACCATTTTTTTTAATATAGTGTTTAATGCCATTTTTACTATTAAGGCATCACATTTTGCATTTAATTACTACTGTGTCTCAGGTAACTGCATGCCTACATGCTTTTAAACCCAGAATACTCAGTACTAGATTGGGACAACTTTATTCTAAGGTTTTAAAGATGTCAAGTGCTTCGCTTATTCGTTCCAGATACTTGTGTCAAGATTTTGATCAAGGAAAGTAAACATATCTTTATCAATTGATATCATTGTATGATTCAGTTGAACTACACACTCTTAAAGCTTCACTTACTTTTCATAAATGTTCTCGAAACCGGTTCCATACATTTATGAAAAGTAAGTGAAGCTTTAAGAGTGTGCAGTTCAACTGAATCATACAATGATATCAATTAATATATTGGCTTCACTGTGCAAGTTCCAATTTACATTTAAGTATTAAACATATCTTTGTTGTGGAAATGTAGCTTTTCATGATATTAGGAACAAATTTTTGACAGGGTGCTTATGGATCCTGCTGTGATATTACAGTCTCACTTTATTAAAGACAGGCATCGTCATATCAAAAGACTATGTGCATAGCCTTCACTAAAAGATCATTGTTATTATATTTATGTACTAATCTTGCTGGTGACAAATAAAATGAATGTTAAACTGGGAAAGGAATTTTTGGAAGCAAACATTCCAGACCTAAGTTTAGAGTACTTCTGAAATGACAAAATTCTGAGAAAAAATCCAGTCTGGGAGGACAGTCATGGTGGTATTCAAACTGCAAACCTTCTGTTCAGCAACTTAAAAATGATTTATATCTGTTCTAATAACTGGTGTTAAGATTCCTGGCTGTAATGGTAAATCTACGTTTTATCATGTGTAACAATATAATACACCTTCAAACTGTATCTCTAATATATTTTTTCAAGTGAATTGACACACAGTTTTATAATGATCAGTAGGGCAATATGGTGATAAAAAAAACATCTCTTGGTGAGAGGTCAGTGTGATGCATGATTGTTTGACTAACTAAGAAAGAAGATATGGAAGATGGGGGACCTTTTACCTTTATTCTTACAGTATCAGTGTTTTCCGGCAAAGCTGCTGTGTAGTATGCCAAGGCAAGGTTCATTTTCTACAGATTCCTACTCTTTTAAATCCACAATGTCAGTTCTAATTGATGTCTGTTTTGTTGCAGAAAATCACAGCTTGAAATTATGTCTAGAGAGCTCCATCTTCAAAAATACACTATGCATTTCATGTTGAAATACTTTTCCAAACTCCACAATGACACAAATTCATCTGCTTTAGCAATATATTACATTTAATTATAGTTTTAGCTCATTAGCTACTAATAAGTAGCTAAAAAACTTTCAGCATGATTCTCTTATCTTAAATTCTAAATTCTATGGAACTTTGTTTGAAGGTTATTTTGGAATCCACAAAGTGAAACTCTCATGAATCTTGATATGATCTAAAGTAAAACACTAAAAATCACATCAACACTTTAAAACACTCTTGAAGTACTTTAGATCAAATCAAGATTATGGAAATTCTTTTTAAGGAATCTCAAAGAGATAAATAAACATATTTTATTTACAATAATCTCCACCAATTTGGGACTGCCATATGGAAAAAATGAATATGAACAACTAAATATTATATGATAAAGTCTTATATAAAAATACAACAAGAAAATTGACAAAGTATATAATACAAGTACTATGATTTGCTTGTAAATACAAATTAAGGTTAAAAGTTTAAGTATGGTGCTTTGTACTCCAGTCATTAAGTCTACACACTGCCATGGGTGGCCAAGTTTGTTAAGGTGTGAACTAATAAACAGGTGGTCTGGGGTTTGATTCCCACCAGGACCGTTCTCCCTGACTGAAGTTCCTCCCCCCAGGTTTTCCTCAGTTATCATAAATGTTTTTTTCCTTTATTTAAAAAAAATATATATATCATCTATGTGTCATGACTGTGATGTCTCAGCAGTAAAAACAGGATTAAAAATTTGTAAATGAATTAAAATGTAACTGAATAGCATGAACTTCTCTATATTCTAAAATGGCAAAAGTAATGTTTAAGTTGTATTTTTTTTGCATTATTAACCACCAGATGGCTTGATTTAATTATTATGCTCAAACATGGATACTGTCACAGCAGTTGCAGACTACATTCTTTGACGCTGGTCATTTACCAGGATAGTACACCCATCCCTTGCTCTTTTACACTTTTGCTGTGCACTGGCCTCTTGACTGCCCTGAATGTTTAAAGGGCGAAGAAAAAGAAAAGTAACATATGTATTGACAGTAAATTTTCAATATTTTTATAAAGGTAAAATATGAGCAGATAATGTATAGCATAATTAACAGGGGCCAGATAACTGAAGCTCTACTTCCTTGCAGACTTCCCATATAACAGTACACAAATAGCAAAATATGTGCTTTACATGCCTTAAACAAGCAAAATAAATACACAATTAAAATATTTAATTATTCAATTACAGGTCCAATTTAACACCTGTAGAGTTGAATTTACATTATCAATATCTATAAGTACTTGAAGGTACCTAGCAATTATATTCTTACAATGAGTCAAAAGTCTGAAATAAAATCCACTCAGGTAACTACAGAGGTTTAAGCTCAGTAGTTACTCTCTCTCTCTATGTGGTGTATTAAAATTAGAAAAAATTA
This sequence comes from Metallyticus violacea, assembly GCA_030762175.1. Taxonomy (NCBI): domain Eukaryota; kingdom Metazoa; phylum Arthropoda; class Insecta; order Mantodea; family Metallyticidae; genus Metallyticus; species Metallyticus violacea. Next base: position 21,206,608 of record CM060837.1, on the reverse strand, counting down.
AATAAATACTTAATGATACTAATTAAAATATAAATTGGAACTTACAAAGTGAAGCCAATCAAATAATTGATATTATTATTTTTTAAAACTAGTTTCGAAAACATTTTGTTCTCATCATCTGGGCTAAAATTCAACTGTCGGATAATTCTATAATATCATCATAATGATACACTTACATTTTCTTTTGCCTGTGCTTTGCTTTAGGAATGCTCCTATTTTTCATTTTCTTCTTGCTGATTTCCTTTGATTTATGCTGTACAAATGCCTCAACATTATTTACAGTAGCATTTAAATCTCCTGTAATGGTATCTTTTTGTCTTCTCTTACGTTCTGCTATTTTTTTCTTCATTTGATAGGCTGTTTCAAGTTCTGTAAAAATTGATAAGCTTTCATTATGACTTTTACTTTATCTCATAATCTATCAAACTATTTTAAAGTATTAAAAGAAGTAATTGGCAGTAGTCACTTCCCTTTAATTATGAAATTACACAGGTGATATTGTGCAAAGAAATAAGTAATTGGAGAGAGGGTATATGGGATCCAAAATGGAATAAATTGGGAATACATTATTGTTGCAATAAAAGTGTTGACAGTCAGAGAGAGGGAAAGAAGCATGAGTATGGGTGAATATTTAGGAGCAAATAAATTACTAAAGTGAAGACAGAAAAAGTAGGCAAAATAGGGCTTTATCTCACGCTGAAGATCAGGGAGGCCTGACACGTTGGGGCCTCAAGTAAAGTTGGGTCAGTCTTAATTATGAGAAATGTATAAATAATTTGTTATACTTTTTGTAATGAAAGATTGACATAAATATTCTATTCTATTCATGTTAAGAGAAGATGACTGAAGATATCATCTGCAATCTTCAAAATATTTTACAAACAGATTTACCAGTTGTAATATCCATCACTTAATGCTTGCATCTTAATCATTTTATACTGATGGAAACACAAGCCATACTGCAATAAATGGTATAGGGCAAAGTGTGAAATTTCCAATGCATAAGCCTGTTTAACTGCAGATCATTTAGGAATTCTGCTTATGGCTTGCTGCACACATTCAATGTTCTGTGGAGTTCTAACAGTATGCTGTTGTTCTGGAGATTTCTTCTTTAAAGCAATAGGAAATTCTTGGAAACTTCATAATTTCACAACTTTGTGGCTAGGAACGCTATCATTCTAATTAATGTTAAAGTGGCAATGAAATTGCTATTCAAGTGCTATAATAGATTAACTATTTATGAAGAAAGTCTCCACAACAAAAGCAGAATGATATGCAGACCATCATTCGATGGTTATTAAAATGCTATGGAAACGCGTGTACTCAAGGACAACTATTTCATGAATAACTGTTTTGCTCATAGTCCACTTTAAAAAGCAATACATTATTCAGCTGGACCCTGTACCATCCACAAAATACATCCCTCTCAATTTATAGTCAGAAGCCATGAATCTTTGGCTTATTCTGTCAATTCTCTGCATATATTACCGCCAACTTCTTCCATTTGAATACATATCTGAGAAATACACATTGATTCACAGATAGAGCATAAGTACAGTAAGTCAAAAATCTACAGTTTGAATCACAATATGAGCTAGAATTTTTCCTCTCTTATTCATTTTTCAACTCCTTGTCTACACATGACTTAGAAATAATACTCTAATATAAATGATAAAGCAAGATGCAAGACAAACTGTAAAGACAATGAAATGGTCTTACAGATTAGTTTAACAAATGTTTCCTTCATCCTCTATGAACATTTACAAAAGGGAAAAAATTATTTTCTTACATTAGAAGAATACCAGGTGTTTGATGTATCTATTTTTTATCAACAAATCAAGGAGCACTGGTAGCCATACAAAGAAACCTGGAAATTATGAATGTGGACTTTATTTAGGTTCGTCATATTGTATCAGGTTATCCAATAACCTGAAGATTGATGTAGCAGCAGAAACTACATTTGTCAATAAGCCATTGCTCATATCCAGAGTCAGGACAGGCAGGTGGAATAACAGAGGACAGTATTTGTTGATTTTTGTTATTGATTTGATTTATTTACGGATGCTCTTTAACATTTCAGGTCACCAGCGTCCCATTCAATTTAGGGTATGAAAGAGCTGACAAATTTTGCTCAGATGCCTCTTCTTTCAGGCTTGTGGTTCTTTTTCATACCGTAAATGAAGGAAGCCATATATATGATTTTTACGCCTGAAAAAATCCAATGATTCTGGCAGGGACTGAATCTGCGATCTTGGGTTTAGAAGATAAATATGGTTACCATTACACCACCAGGACAACAAGAGTCAGCGGTGGAAACAGTAGAGTGAGCCTAATAAATTATTCTACAGTACTTAAAAGGTTATGCACTAACAAGTCACAAAAAGTGAAGCTGGAACTGCCTGCCTTCATTTTCTGCACATTTCTGCTTATGAAATTACCATTACCATTCTTAATTCTCTTTGGGCAATTAAATTGATTCCTTTGTTTGCCTAAGGTGTGTGGATACTACTAATTTATGAATCACATTGCAACTTGGAATTGAATCATTTTTAGTCCCATTGCAACTTGGAACTGTACATTTATACACATTTTGTTAACTTTGACACTGTCTGAAACTTGTGCTTATGAGTCTACTGACAGCAATAAATATATCATCATCATCATCATCATCGTATTCATCACCATTATCTGGGAATTTTTATCCAAACAATTTAACAGCATGAGCAAACTTGGCACAGACATAGAAATCATAAATAAAGCTTGTGGAACAGAATAATCAGGCCTAGTGCTTGCCGTTTGGTATTCTTATAAAAATTTATTCTAGGATTAGCCATTTGTTATTTCTTTCACTGTTCAAAGACAGTGATTGAGTGGCATGAGCCCTAAGGTCAGTAAAACAGTTTGGTAAACTCCGCTTGCCCATCCAGACTTGGTAGTCTGGCTGATGGTTCCCCGCCACCAAATAAGAAGATTGGATAGCCCAACATTATGAAACAGTGAGTAATACTCTGATTAATCCACACTAATTACTTTTAAATGATCACTGTACAATTTAGCTGGTATCCAATTGCACTTAAAAATTTTAGAAACATTTTTTTTCTTTCTTAGGGCTAAGCATGCTTGAACTTTCTCTTCCACTTTTAAATCAACAATTATATGACTCCTTATTTCAAAATATCCACAAGTAACTATATTGACCACCTACTTTTTAAGAAGGCTTCATGGCGAAGTCTTCTTTTTTCTGTTTTTGGTATATGCTTTTCTTTAATGCCACTTTTGTTGGTTTTAACACTTATAGCATCTGATTCTTGTAAACTTTGTTGCAATTTGTCCAGTTTTATGTCAATACCAGCAAAAACATTTTCTGGGATGGAATATGCTGGAGGAGACAGTAAAGTTGTATTGGGCTGCTTGTTTTCAGTAGAAACTTGCTGATTTTCTGAAGCTTTCTTGAGATGATACTTGGTCCTTTCTCTTCTTAACTTTCCCATTGTAAATTACAAAAACCTGAAACAAATAGCAGTTACAGTAAATTAAAATCATCTTGTTTTGCATTCCTCTAAAACAGTCCTGATATATTTATTCTTTCTCAGTAGTGTAGAGCCATTGCACTTGTGGACTTGGAGGTCTGTGATACTATACTAGAGGTAATGAAACAGTTTGGAAGTAGGTAATTTTGAGGTGGCATGCTTTAATGATATGTTCCTGGCAATTTCAAGGGCTCACAGGGATTAATCATGTGCTTTGCTTGCAGTGTTGGTCTGATAGGTTAGTAAAGGTCTCTTGCAAAGTAAATACATTGTTATATTTATTTATCTGCTAAGTAATTTACAAATTGAATGGCTCTAGTCCAAGCCAAAAATAAAGTATATTCTCTATTAAACCAGATTAAGCACAGAATAAATTACAGTCACTCAATTACCTTTTGTAACTGCGTATCTACATCTTTTTCAAGAGTTCATACATAAACCAAAATATTTTTCAATTCAAGTCAGTCAGAAAGCAATAAAGTTCATTAATTGCAAAATTATTATGGCTCTGCTAATGAAGGGTAAAGGGGAAAAACCAACAGAGTCCAAAAACTGAAAAAAATAAATCTTCAAATGCTTTAATTTGGATATCTTTGGACCTTTCCAAGAGATATTTTTTCAAATTGTTGTTTTGATCTGAAACTACAGAAATGTTACTTTATTTTACTTGTATAATTAATTTATCAATTAATTAAGGTTGGATTCCATTGGTTTTTTTCACTGGATTTTGTAAGATAAAAATACGCTTAGGTCTATAATATTAATTTTGCATTATGTAATTAGAAAACAAAATATGAACCTGTGTTGACAGACATACTCTTTAAGCTTAAAGAGAGGCCTCTATGATTCTCATTAGTCTTTTTGACTTTATCTCTAAAAATCACTTTCATCATTAGAGATATCATCTTGAAGTTCAGATAGCAATAATTTTGGCTGATGGGCAGCAAGTAATCGGCCGTAGTACTCCTTGGATCACAAATCTTCACAGACCAACACCATTAGGCCAGAGGGTTAGCCAAGTGATAGCATGGGCTTGGGTCCTGAATATCTTGGGGCTGTGGCTGTTTCATTCTCTTCTTCCTTTGATCCCTTATCAATGATCAGAAAAATGTTTTATTGTTAAGTGTGCTTGTGCTCTATGGTTTTTATTTCAAACCTAATAGCATTTAGTAGTAGTATTTATTTCTCATGCATCACATACAGATTTTTTTTTAAAAAATAAACTAAATAAAAGAAACCATTACTTTTAAATATAGCAATTAGGAACAGTGCCTTCGGCAATTTCAGAAGGCACTGACTCAAATAAAAATTTATTCCAATTTGATTGGCTCAGTCTCGCAGTCCCTGGTTAATGGCCTAACAGCAAAAGGCATCTTCTTCGTATAGAACTTGGAAGGAAGAAATATACTCCAAATTTTAAACATTACATGTTCACACAAGATCATAATAAATAGATTAGACTTGTCTTGGGCCCCTGCAATCACTTCTCTCCAGCCATCAGAACGCTCACCCTTTGCAGTCCTGGGGATCAATGCGTTTTTGTCTGGCTCCATGAAAAAATGGCCATGCTCTGGATAAGTAAATGTCACTTTTACAAACCGTTTTAATGCAACAGCAACATAGTGCAAGAAGTGAATAATAGTGATTTTTGTTCTGTCCACTATATATCAGCAAAAATGTAAAGCATTTGAACATCTTTGTCCAGATATTTGTTGAAAAAATTATACAGCAGAGGCAACATATCTGATCCTTTCTTCGCCACTGCCCATAAGTATACATGATTGAGGAACCACTTGATAAAACATGTACAATGACAATATAGAAAGAAAGCTGTCTTCTGAAGTACACTTCATCAGTGGTTAGGTTGACATTTTCCGAAATCTATACCAATAACCTCAATGGTTTGTGATTATTTTGCTTCTATTGTGGCAGATTTTTTTATTTTGTAGGACTAATCAGCCCTCTGTAGGTGCATTATCTATTCATCTTAACATTCCTATGATCCCCCTGCAAAAATACTTTATTCTCATTACTTATTGCATTAAAAATTTTACTATCGAGTTCAATAATTTTGTCTTTCTTTTATCACACCAACAGCACGTTTTGTTTTGAGGGTAGCCTAAAGCGATATTGAACTCTGACACAAGAATTGGTCTCAATTTTTCATAAGAAATCCAAATATATCTGTTTAGAAAATTTTCTAGAAGTTTTTTATATTTAATTCTTCTGGAAGGTACATTCTTTAACTGTAATATGCTTTTCTCCCTTTTAGGAGTCAAAATACTGCATTACTGCTTCGTGAGAACTTTGGTCAAGCTTATGAGGTAAATTAGTGTATTTTCCTTGTCTATCAATTGGTGACTTTCTAGTTTTTCTCAAAGATATTTGACTGTGTGTAATAAGAAAGGTTTAAGTTACTGAAACCCTTTAAAACATACTGATACCTCTACAGCATTATTACTAATCACCCTAACTTTGTAGCTACCATTTAACCTAGCAACCTTTTCATTATACTTTGACCTTTGCTGTGAAATAGCATGCAATGAGCTAAGGCCTGAGAGAGAATTGTTCTGTGTATCAGTACCACCACCACATCCATTTCATTAAACTTTCACTCACTAACAGAAATATTCTTAAAACATTCATAATATTTACATTGGCAGTATCTCCTATTTCAACTGATGAGGCTATTAGCTTTTTGCCAACATCTTTGATGTGACCGAATTTCTTGCATTTTTAAATTGATTTCTCTTTACTAGCAGATCTATTTTCATCACTAGCTTCACTTTCAAGAAGTTGAAAGCTGTCATTAAACATTGATTCCTTAAAACTCTCTTATAATTCAAGTAAATTAATTGACCACAAAACATGCTATTACACTGAAACAAAACAATAACAATGCAATAACCTCAAACATATCAGAGTAAGTAAAATAAATGCATCGATTGTAAATTAAATGGATTGTGTACATCCAGAAGGTGGTGACTGTGTTGGTTTTTCCATTGCATGCAGTTGCTTTAACCGACTATAGCATGGACCATATAATGTAATGGTTTAACAAGATGAAACAGCTGACCATGAAGCATACATTGCACCAGTATCTCATGTTAAGTTTTTTGGATTCTGCTAGTTTTTTCCCTGCTCCTCTTCATAGCATGCATTATTTACCATTTATAGTTGGTTGGTCAAGTCTGAACTGCTTTGGTATTGGTATTAAATAAACTCTTATATCTCAAAAGTGGTTCACATAAACCAAATGAGTACGGTGTCCTATTCTCAAAGATTACCTGGAAGGGAAGTTTGAAAGTGTGCTGCATATATTGAAGTTTCAATGAGATGTTGTTTAGTGCTGACAATATGTCCCATATCCTCCTGCATGACTCATTTGGGAGTCTACGTAACGACTAACTAATCGGCCAGTCAGACCAATAATGCATATAACTTTGCATATTATTACTAACCTTATATAATTTTAAATATTATGTACATTTAAAGATTTTCTGACTTGTCCTGTACCATCTAACATTTTGCTCATTGAATGATTTAAAAGGACCAATAAGCAAACAAACGATGGATGTTATACCCTGTTTTTCAGGATTATCTTTGAGAATATGAATTACCCAGAACACAGCCATTTGGTTATTTTTTAAAACTCTATTTAAATATATAGCAAGGACACTAACCTAGAATATTAGAACATAAACAGTAACGAAGCACACTGCAACAATCTTTCTTTTACTTTGTCACTGGTATTGGTACTCCATGAACATTTTCGGCTTACGGTATTCCTTCAAAAGAAAAAAACACTTGAATTTTTCTTTTAGAGAGAAATGAAATTAATTCAAACAATTTCAATCCTCAAATGCGTGATTACATATGACGTTAACATACACCTGGGGAAACAATTAATTTCAAAATGTGGTCACACTGTAAAAGCGTGCATTGGTGAACTTGCTTAATGAACGTTGCATACTTGTTTGTCATTCTGTGGTTGCTGTAGCAATGGCTGTACAAACGCGATTTTATAATATATCAGAATATGAAAAGCCAAAGATGGCATCTTTCTACCCTTACGCGGATAATGGGGGGTAAGTATACCACAATGCAATTTCAGGAAATTAAGCTTGCTGCATTTGTGGTTAAGTTTTAACAGTTTTAAAGAAAAACATGACGGAGCATAATATTTTATACTTTTTGTAAAAACATTCCCATTACATGTAAAATAGACGAATGAAGATTATTATTGAAAACATTCCGGACTGTATTACTTTGCGTAAATTCGCTGAACGTGATTACAATACTAGATAGAGCAGGTGTACTTTACCACAATTCCACAGAGCCTCATAACCTTCCAACTTCTTTATAATGCTACATGACTTACATAAGCATGCAGTCTTTAAAAATTCAATTCACGACATAAAAAAATACTTAAACATAAATAAGAATGGTTACATTTGTTGTATATTTTCTGTATCCAGTTGTTTTGTGCAAATAGGCAGAATAAGACAGTTTTCAGAATTAGGTATGTTTTAATTTTGTATTTCAGGAGTGTTGTAGCAATAGCTGGAGAAGATTATGCTGTTTTGGGTTCAGATACACGCTTGAGCAGTGGATTCTCCATCTACACTCGAGATCAATCAAAATTATTTCAACTATCAGACACAACTGTTTTGGGATGTGCCGGATGCTGGTGTGACACTTTAACACTAACTCGTGTACTTGAGGCCAGAATGCAGGTACATATATCAATAGAAAAAATTACAGCCTTCTCCAAATAGAGTATGAGTGGAAAAAGCATACATACTAAGCAGATAATACAAGTAAATAAAACATGATTACAAACTAACTCAGAGAAGAGGTAATTAATTTCTGCAAAGACAGGTGCAAATAAGAAAAATTAATTAAATGTGCAAGATAGATACTAAGGAAAATGGTAACTCAGAACAAGTGATAGTCTGAAATTGAATTAGCAAGGTTGCATCGGGACATTTAATTTCATTAAAAAGTACATTTTATTTCCTTCAAGTAGGAAAGGTGTTACTGATGTTAGTCGTATGAGTAGTGCATTGGATACCACATTAATGTTTCATAACTGTGTAGGACTTTTTTTTTTAGTAGTGTTTAATGCCCGTTTTTACTACAGAGGCACCACAAGCGGGGGAAACTGATGATATATGAAATGAAATTATATATTGGGAAAGGATATTTTTTAAGGAAGGAAGTGTTCCAGGCCTAAGTTTAGGGTAACTCCCCAGCATTGGAAAACCTGGAAAAAAAAAACCCAGTCAGGGAGGACTGTCCTGGTGGGATTTGAACCCCAGACCGCCCGCTCACATGTCTGCATCTCACGACCTCGGCCACCTGTGGCAGTATGTGTAGGACTAAAATTTATTCTTCATTGTACAGCTAACCTTTTATATTACAATATTTTTTCAAGTTTTCTCACTTTAATAATAATAATTAAACGACCTGTTTAACAGCTAATGATGTGGAAAAAGTTCCATGAAACATGTCCTGAATAAATCTCATGTAAGTGAAACCATAAAGAGTGTTCTAAATATCGTACTCAGAAGAGATTATTAATGGGTATTTCACTGTGTGTCCAAATTGAATTAATATTTAAGTACTGAATATTTCTTTGATAAAATGGTATAGAGTCAGCAACTGTTTTTAATATGAAAGTGTATAATGAAATAGACGTTAGACATTCCAACCTTTAAGTGACAGAGCAGTTTTAAGGCATTATTTGATAGATTGTATGTATGAAGTAATGTGAGTTTGAATCTTGAATGATTTCTGCATTTTTATTTTTAATGTTTGCATGTCCAACTCAGTATAGAATTAATGTTTAAATATAAGAGGAAGTTTTAATGCTTGTAGTTTTAAAATGTACGTTACTGCCTTAACTTGGCATGGACTCTACCAGCTGCAAAATAATTTGGCCTTTCTGTGAAGGAATCCCTCTCCCTTGCATCTTCAATCCTGCATTGCTCAACAGAGTCTTGGGAGGGTGAGGTATCAGTGAGATATCCTCTTTCCTATCAAACCATTGCTGAAATATCTTTGACTTTTGAATGCTATATTATCCTGCAGGAACAGGATTATTCCATTTGTAACTTTACTCGGACAGATGAGACTAAAATGAATTCCGAAAGTCACCATAGGTCAAACTTTTTAACCTTCCACATGTTCATTTAAGGTGTTCAGGAACTTCGAAGGAAATCCTGCTCCATTATGAGATGCTTAAACAACCATTGTGAGCACAAGTAACCACGTAGGTTCTATCATATCGATGACCACATGGCTAGTACAAGTGCATTGGCCATGTTGTTAAATGTTGAAAATGGTGAGGAGTCCCTATAATCTTTTATAATCTTGGTTTAATTTTTCCTTTGGTGTTAACCCATCATTTACATTGTTCAATGTTATTCACAATATATCTCTTTAGAATGCTGTATTAAATTTGCATTTATTTCCAACAAACACTAAAACATTACAATAAAATTCCATAATTCCATTTTTTTTATAAGAGTTCAATTCAGTTATTAATTTTGCTAAGTTGCTTGTTAACATTCTGGTCCCACTGCATGCAACTTCAGGTTATTAGTGCATTGGTGACCATCATACTCTGTAATATCCTTCAATTATTATTTTTCTAAGCTTCATGTCTTCCATCATCCTTTTTATCCATTTCTCTCTAACGTTACCTAAATATATAATATGTATATCCTTCTCCCCTTTTACATTTAAAATCTTCCTAATTAAAATTTGCAAACATTTTCTCTCCATAACTTTGTTTGATTACGATATAACAAATAATGAAAATCTCTAATCATTTTCTCCACACATTAAACAATTTCCTATTCCTTAAATGTAAATTGGAACTTTGCACATTGAGGCCAATCATATTAATTGATATCATAGTATGATTCAGTTGAACTACACACTCTTAAAGCTTCACTTACTTTTCATAAATGTATGGAACCGGTTTCGAGAACATTTATGAAAAGTAAGTGAAACTTTAAGAGTGTGTAGTTCAACTGAATCATACTATGATATCAATTAATTTCCTATTCCTTTATCATATCCTATCCTTTTAAATTCAAAACTCCAGTTCTATCCCAAGCAAACCCTTCTCTACCTGCCTTATCACATTGTTCTATATATTTTTCCCAACCCCATACTATTTTTATTCCTCTATAAAATCTCAATAAACTCTTTTTCACCCAAACTACTAAATATTTCTTGTCATTCAATCATTTTTAATCTTAGATTTATTTCTTTCCAATATCCTCTGTTTTGGTATTCCCTATTTATCCATACTGTACGTAAACCTATCTGTTGTAAAATTTCCTGCACTTTGAAATTCTATGATTATTTCCACTTACATTTCTCCTGTATACTAAAACATTTTTAATAATATCAGGCTCTTCTAATGTGGTAATTCTGAATAAATATTTCATAATTCTCGTAATTTTTTTCTTAGTAGAATATCTACCTAGCTGTGCTATACCATTAGGGGATGCTGTTGGTAAACCTAAAATCATTTTAGAAAAACTTCTATTTATTTTATCAACATCTTTCCATCCTCTACACCCCAAATTTATGACCCATACAACATTTTAGCTTCTACAGTGGTTGTGTATATTCTTTCCAATCAATTCACTGGTATCTTGGAGCTTAAACTTGTCCCTAGATAATTAATTTTCCTTACCACCTCTATTTTTTTCTCATTTAACTGCCAGTTTTAATCATTGTTCAACTAATATCCTCTTTTAACAAACAAGCTCTTTGAGTTCTTTTCATTCATTTTCAAACTCTATATTTTACAAAAAGTATTCACTAATTAAATTGATCTTCTTAATCCTGTACTAGATATAGATGTGATTACTAAATCATCTGCAAAAAGTAACCCTGGTTTTTCTAATTATTTATTACTGGTAGATGTAATTTATCTCAGATTGAACAGTGATTGAACAATTTACAACCTTGTCTTACTCCCGTTTTACTCTGTATATAATGTTACATTATCACCTGAAATTTTGACTAAATTATTTTCAACAGTGTTTTGACATTCCATAATAATGCTTAAGACAAAAAACATTTGCATGGCCACCTGTTGGTGAGGCTGAGAACTTTTCAAACTACCTGCATACTTTGCACAAATTGAACTGGACTAAGCTATTAAATAGGGCCTTGACATTCAAAATTATGCAAATTATATATTATGAATTACTACTATTGGCAGAAATTTAGAAACAACATATTACAGGCTTGGCATTTTCTTTATATTGAAACAGAATTAATGCTTACTAGCATATTCCCTCCCTAACCTAACCTTAACGCTTATTTATAAATTTAAAAGTGTGATACTTAAACCTGGGATATATCCAATGGAAAGAGCTGTGATTAGCAAAATAATATAATAGTGATATTACACCTGATGATGGATCCAATGGCAGATTCAATATCATAATTTCACGTGGTTTGATAACAGAAAAGTATGATTTTTTTTTTTTTTTTTCCCAGATGTACCTCCATGAACACCATAAGACTATGTCTACTCCAGCTGTAGCACAGATGTTGTCAACCATGTTATATTACAAACGATTTTTCCCTTATTATATTTCTAACATCTTGGCTGGACTGGATGAAGAAGGAAAAGGATGTGTGTACAGTTATGACCCCATTGGTCATTGTGAACGTTCAATGTTTCGAGCAGGAGGCAGTGCTGGAGCCCTACTGCAGCCTCTGCTTGATAACCAGGTAATATATGAAGGCTTATTCAAATATCTTGTAGCTTACAAACAATATATATTAGATGCTATCTGCTGGCTAGAAAAAATGGGAAATTACTTGTATATTTCAATAACTTTTATTTCTATTTAAAAAAAAAAAAAAAAGAGGTATCTAATATGCAAGTAAATATGATAGTATCAATGAATTTCATTTGTTGACGAACTCTTCTGGTTCATGTTCCTACATTTTTCCTTTAGATGTCCATTTTTTAAGCGATGGATTATCTGATTATACCCTTTGAGTAGCTTGAGTGCTAATACCTTAGTTGAAATAATGCAAAAAGATTGTGAACATCAAATATGCCCAGAATAAATGGGATGTACTGTAGTAACAAACACTGCCACAAGAGTCATGAAGTTGGTTGAAGATGTCTTGGAAACTGGTCCCACCATATTTAAATGTAAGTGAAGTATAAGAGTGTGTTAGATGACAGATTAATTATAATTTACTGCCAGTGTTTATCATCAGAAATAAAATGCTGAATATAAGGATGCTTACACTGCAAAATTTGTTTGCAATGCATAAAATTTTGAGCTACAAAGGTCATTCAATAAGTCATCTTCTTTTATTCTTCCAATGGCCTTCCTGCTGAAATTCTAGTTCATTGGAAATCTTGCTGTTCAATACAATTTGGCTAAGTCAGCTGTTGGTTGAAGTAAAGTTCCCTACAGGTTAGAAAGTGGTCAGCATTCAATAATTTCTTATTAGATTCTTTGTACTGGTTTTAGGTCTGCTGTGTTGCTCATTTAGCGTTATCCAGGGGGCACGTGTAGAAAATCTACGGACGCGAGCAACCTTACCCCCCTCATTGAGTAAGTTAGTTTCCCTATTGTTTTATCTCTTAAAAACAAATAACAGTGAAGTTTTGGATAAATGTTAGGGTGTGTTGGCAGCCCTGATTCATCAAATGTGTTACTTTCGTATTTTCTATTGCAGACTATGAGAGTAACGAAGTGGTAATAAGGGAATGGTGTGAGTGAAGGGATAAAGACCAATGTTGTCAGGTTTAGTCATGAACGTTATTTTCATTTGTTCTTGCATTCTACAAATACATTGCCAAAGGAAATGACTAAAGTATGTATATTTCTATATGTAACATTGAAAACAAATGCAGTGCTTGTTTTTACTGTTCTCGTTAATTATTCAGTTGGTTTTTGTCTGCTAAAGCACGTGACTATCACCTATCTTGTCTTGTTCAGGATCGAATAGTGGAAATTAAAGGGTGATAAAGTGTGTGTGTGTGTTTTATGTAAGATAAAATGAAACAGACTGTCAGAATGTTAAATGAGTGCAAATATCATTAATTTGTTCTGAATGTATAAAATATTTCAGAAGGGGGGGAAAAAAAACTGAATTGGTATAGGATGCATTAGTAGAAATTTCAGCAGTGTTACAGCATAAAAATACATTTCAGTGAAGTGGAAATATGTTTACACCTATAAAAATGCCCATTGACCGTACAAAAACATATTTGACATTTGTGATTCATTTACGCAGGTAGCTATAAGAAGACATACATAGCTTCTATATGGAAAAACAATCCACTAATTTTTACAAAACTAAAAACTCATGGATCAAGACAAGCTGTTTCCCAAAATATCAAAGTTCACATTGCATATTCAACTGCTCAAAATGGGTTTTAAGCTTATGAAAAGAAAACGTGGTGCTTTAATTATTGATCGCAAGGGCAAATTTTGCAGCCAGGCTGTTATAATAATGTTTTGGAACCATCTGGATTACTTACCTAACCAAACCACAATGAATGATGAAAGATACTGGGTGGTCTGGATGCAATAAGAACTGCAATCAAATGGAAATGCTCCAATTTAGAAAGTTCTGCTACTGTATGACAATGATGGCCTACACTTATCAACTCAGGACTTGTTCAGGAAATTTAACTGGGAAATTTTCTGCCATCTACTACAGTTTCCCCTGATCTTCCCTTGAGGTATTTCAATCTACACCGACTAAAGAAGAATTTTGGAGGCCAAGATTTTTAAAATGATGAAATGAAAATCATCAGAGTTAACAGTTGACTATGCAAACAGAACACAACATGGTATAAATAAGATGTAGAAAAATTGTTCTATGATACTGAGAATGCTTGGAGAAAGATGATTTTGTGGAGAAATTGTAGAATATTACTTAGTTTTATATTTCAAAATAAAAAAAAAAAAACTTAATATTTTTCCTGCAATAGGGAAACTAACTTATTAGATGCCCCTCATACCAGCAGCCATTATTATTGTGCACAAATAATTTGGCATGTATAAATTAAATATTTTAGATTGAGAATCAGTTACATACTTTTATTTCTACATTTGCCAACATTTATTGCCAGAACATGCATCACATTCTTAGATGCCAACAAATGGTAATAAAAGAAATACAGTGAATGTAATCGACTCACTACCTAAAACATTTAATTTATAATTATGTTCTCCACTATGGAAGTTCAACATAGTTGCATTTAGTAATGTAGCTTTTTTTTTTTTTTTTTTTTTTTTTATAGATTGGCTTCAAGAACATGGAGAATGTGACTCCTGAACCAATTCCATTGGAGAAGGCTATTGCAATATTAAAGGATGTTTTTATATCTGCAGCTGAGAGAGACATTTATACAGGAGATAGTATCTATATTAATGTGATCACAAAGGATGGAGTAAAGGAAGAGAAATTTAGTTTAAGACGTGATTAAAAGTTTTGTCATGTAATAATACACTTCTTGAAATAAAAAAAACCTTGTATATTTTCACAAGGAAAAAAAAAAAAAGCAAAACACCACCATGTATTTAATGTCTTGCATACATAATTATGGTTTGAAAAGGAATTTACAACAGTAAAATGCATTAGTTTAAAAAAAAAAAAAAAAGACATCTGTCACAACAAACCCAAACAATAAAGAAAAATCACTATGAACTTCCAACCTACATCCCTTATAAACCTCATCTGTGCAGTTTTCAACAAAGCTGTAAAAATTGCATACATACAAAAATCTCCTTATGTTTTATGCAAGTTTGTTTATTTTACATAATGCAATGATCCAAAAGTTTGGACTACTAATGATTTAGCATATTCAACAAATGTTTTAAGAATTTAGCAATTCTCCCGCCACTGGTATTGCAACTGCAGCATCCATCCTAAGAATCTTCAAAGTTAGAACATTATGCTCCCTGGTTAACAATCGTTTAGTATAGGAGGATAGCTGCATAATGGAGTGAATGGCCCCCAAGGACTTATTCTTTCTTTGTCCCAGGGGGCACAGTCGGTTTGCCCCGATCCTTTCCTCGAAGTTTTATTCCTAAAAAGAAAAAAAACAAAATGTCAGTTAACTGTTTTTAATAGTACAGCAGCAGGATAAATTTTCTCAAAATTTCCACTCACCAATAGCCCTCTCGATCTTGCCAATTACTACTTGATTAGGAATGCCACGCCCAGCTTCATAGTCATTTATCACTTGGGGCTTTTCATTTACCTTCTGCAAAAAATAAATTGCTTTTCTTAGAAAATTAAGTTGCCAGATCACATTTTGATGTGTAAAGCTAAAATGACAACAAAATCATGAAAGTGTCTTGGAAATCCACCAACCCATATCTTCCTTCTGCTCCATGCAAAGAAATGTTTTTAAAGATTCCCATTATCAAGGATGTGAAAGGGAACTAGTATATTTTAGGAAGAGTATCAACCATTATAATTAATATACGTAGAATTTTTATGATTTAGCATATTTTTATAAGGCTGTTCGTTGCTAAAATGTATATATATTCAATGTATGGGAGGAATATTAAACTGATGTATTTTGTTAGAGCACAACGATGCATTTTGGCAGTTTTATCCTGATAGGATATGTTTTAATGATTTTTACACCACATTCAGCATAGTTTTACCTTTTACAGCTTTTTAAAATCTTGTCTATAATTTTAATTATTTTGAATTTCTTATTTCTTTCACTGGTCTCTGAAAAAATATTAAAACTTCCTTCTTTCCTATTATATGGAATGTGCAAAATAGACTTGTCCCTTAAGTGGTCAAGACAAATATTTGTCTATTGTTTCAGGATAACCAAAAAGTAGTAAATTGAGCACTTCTTCAGAAAAAGTGGATGTGAAAATATGTAAATCACTTTGTGGCCAAATTTATTTGTTGCAGGGAAGAGTGTCTATGTAACAGAAAGGAGGGGAAAAAAATGACAAAAGAAATGTTGCAAAAAAATAAAGATTGTCCCCCCAAAAATAAACAAACAGGGTATCAAACAGGTGTTCCCTTGCAAAGGTTTTGTTAGTTGAAGCATTTTTGCTGATAGTTCAGAATGAAGATTAATGATATCAATTAATATGATTAGTTTCACTGTGCAAGTTCCAATTTACATTTTAAGTTTTAAATTAATGATACTGTTAATATTAAATTTACTCCCATTGTGTAGAAGAAGAAAGCAAGCTTTTCTATATATAGGATTTTGTTAGCTGACAACCAGCTATCATTTTCATTTCAACATTTTCAGAAGGTTTTTAGTGTATATTGTAACTAATATATGATAAATTAAACACAATGAAAGGAGTTTGTGAAAATATAATATGTGCCTTAAAATTCTTTAAAATACATTTTCTTCTTCTGATTACTACATCTCCAAAGTAAATTATAAAAAAAATAATATTATTCAATTTTCATATCTTACATTAGAGAGCATATTTCTGGAATTTTTATGTCATAAGTGCATATTTTGGCAATTATTGCAGCATAAAAATACTAGTCCTAATTATCCAACTTAAATATTCTGTGTGTTTGCTGGGGTTTCAGAATAACTAGTTTTCATTCATGCCTGACCATTAGTGCAGCCTTTTTATATTACAGACAACCAAAAATAGTTTCCTGGACAAATTATGAAATAATTAACTTATATATATGCCGAGACACTTAATATTACCATTTCAAATATCTCCTATACCAATATTGATACTGACTGTTTTTGCTTAATTGAAGGGCACATAAGAGATCATAAAACTATCCCATTGAGAATTAAAATTAGTAATACAAGTATTTCTAGCATACAGTTATATCTTTTAAATGATAAACAATAGCCATAACTGTAGCAGAAATTAAACTAAATGAAATTAGAATAATAATAATAATAATAATAATAATAATAATAATAATAATAATAATAATAATAATAATAATAATAATGGTATTTACAGCATGTTTCCAATGCAAGTAATTAATGAATAATCAATCTTTCAAATTTTTTTCATTAATTGCAAATGAACAGTAATATGGTAATTATATAAGGTTTTACAGCTGTTTCTGAATCCTTTGATTTCCTTCCTTTAAATCAGAATACATTTAAAAGTCTCGAATACTAATTTTTCCTCTGTCCAATTTCCTCACCTAACACCCTGATTACTGGTGATTAAACCCCATTCCATATAATTAACCTCTCCAACTTCCTTCATCTACTCTTAACTATTCCGAATTCTTTCCTCTTTATTCTAAACCATTTCTCTCTTATTTTTCCTAACTACACAATAAGCTTTGTTTTATTTTTTCTAAAAATTCTTTTTGCCAATTTCTCTCTACTCAAAACTATTACTATTTAGTAATAGTCAAGTCCTAACTCTCTACTCCATAATTAAGTATTCTTACATGCTATAACACATTGCTTATAACTAAAATAACAGTGACTATAATATATATTTTAATAGCATTTAACAGCCATTTTTACTACTGAGGCACCACAGGCAGTGGACATTAATAATACATGAGATGAAATGATTAATTGGTAACGGATTTTTTAAAAAAATTTCATTTCCAATTCATATACTGTATTCTTCTTATTCACTTTCTGTATTGTTAGCACTCAGTTACAAGGAATAAGCAACCCCTCCTTTGAGGTAGTTCTGACCTGCCAATGAGTTTTGGAATCAGTATGTATGAGCTATGTTTTTTAAATGGACAGGATCAAAACATGTGCAATTATATTTTGAGTTAACATTTCTTCCACATTATTTAAAAATATTCGAAAACATCTGAATTTCATTTCTTAAAGTTGTGGGAAAAATTTAGCTCTATCTAGGGAGAAACTTTAACAAAATTACAGGTATTCTTTAGGATGAGCATATCACAATAACAAGGAATTCTATAACAATGGCATAGTACATTCTGGTGATTGGTCAAAGCAATAATGCTAGAGCCAGTATACAAAATAGAAGTTCATTTAGCATACTGCATTATTTTATCTAACATGGTTGGTCTTCAACAAGATAACAAAAGAAAGTATAAAATATTGCTTCTCAAGTTCAGCTGATGAGAAAATTGAGATATACAAATCTATAATGAGGTGAATAACTATATTAATTTATTTATTATTTGAGAAATGTCCTCAAAATAAAACGCTTTCTCTGATTTGAAGGAAAATTATAGACTTTTACCTTGCACGTGTCACACATTCTATTACTATGAAGAACTTAAACTGAATGATTACGAGATATTCACCTACATAATTGCAGCAGATGACAATTTGATTATCAGTTGACAAAAATATTTGGAAAACGAAGAATGAGAACTTAAGCATTTACTTGCTTAGTTGGGGTAAGTGTGCATACTTCAGCACTCAGTAAATTATTTACCTAAATATGAAAATGAAACCTGGCAACGAAACTCACCTCATTAATTTTCACTGTAATCTCACTTGACTTCCACACATTTAGTACACTTTGCCTCCATATTTAATCCCTTTGGTATTTAAGGATATGCCTTGGTCCTCCAACCAAATCATTATCACCTCCTTCATATTGTCATCATCAATAGAATATTTGTCCACGAAGGAATTATTTCAGGTTTTGAAATAGAAAATAATCAGAGGGCCAGGCATGAACTATAGGGTGGATGGTTAAGATCCGAGTACTACAATCCTAGATAACAGCTCTTGCTTTTTGGGATTTGTGGCAAGATGCATTGTCATGAAGCAAATCAGCTTTCCATGCTATTTCTCCCTGATGGGGTTATATAATTACTTCACTGTAAAAGCACAGGTTTCTCCAGAGATGGTGGACTTATTTGACATGAATTGCTATGGCAGAATATCGTCCACTGCAAAAAATGATTCCCATGACTTTTCTAGCTTACTGATGCTTGTAGAATTATTTGGAGGTGGAGGTTAATTGAAAGAGGGGATATTCAACATATACATTAAGGTATATCATGCATCTAATGTGAATGCATTCAAAGTGATTCTGATTTGATTGAATTGATAATCTATGATTATGTCATATATTAGTTCCATAGTTATAATTTCATTTATTTGCTTGTAACAAAAATCATTAAAATGAGAAAGCAATAAAGCGCAAAGTTAATTTTTCACCACACAATTATCCTTCAAATGAGACAAGTTTCACCATAAAAAAAAAAAGCTAAATGCTAACGTAAAAATGCCAAATGTTTCTTTATCTTATTTTAAAAATATGATTGTTTTATTTTCAATATATTAATGCACATAACGAGTTTTTTTAAATCCATTACAGTGCATATCTGCAGAATACAAGCAGGAAGGAATGACTAGAAGTATGTGAACAGGCTGTAAAGCAACCAGCCAGGAGTCAATGTGTGGTGCATTTGATTGAATGTTTTCATTTCTCCCACTAATTCCTTCTGCTAGGCTACCATCCTGCATTTACTACTGAACTAAACTTACCCTTAAGCTACCAATGCATGTGCATAACCTAATCTAGAACATGTAAAAGAGCACATTAATAATACACAAGTATTTTAACATACAGTAGCAAGCTCCTTTTGGCTCCATCCTTTGGCCTGACGACCCTGCTGAATCAGTTTCCCAAGATCAAGGGATATTTTTTCATGCTTCAACTCCTCTGTCTCTCTATCCAGTTTAGCTGTATTCTTTGTAGTGACATGCTGTTTATTTGTAGCAGCTCCCCCTGAAATTTATAGCATATATTATAGCAGTAACATTTAAAAAAGAAAGCTGTATCAACTTACTTTTATACCTCTATGCTATTTTAGATACAGAGAAGCAAAATGACAATTTCTGTATTTATTTGCATAAAAATTTCAAATTACAATAAGAATCTTCATGTGTTATTTTATTTTTTATAATAACAGCTTAGGGTCAGGTATAAATTTAAGTTTTTTTTTTCTTCATGATGATACATTATATCATTGCTAGAATTTGTTCTCATCAATAATTTGGAAAGATTTAGCCTTATTTCAGTGGCATTATGAACAGAAAAAATTAGAAGAACTAAGAAGACAGGGAGAGAATTCTGCAACTGTGCATGATAACATTTTTTTATTAGAGTTTGCAGTCTCATTCCAACTGCTAAGGTCATCATGGTGATGAATGGAACAAATGATATATCAAGACTTAAGAAAAAACCTCAGTCAATCAGGATGGTTCTGGCAGGAATCAAATCACAGGCCTCTTACTCATTTTACGACCTAGGCTACTCATAGCGGTACATTACCAGTGATGCAAAAGAGTCTAGAGTATATTGGTGTCCAAATTTACCTGATGTTTTTCTTTTCAGGATGAACGAAAATCTGATTAAAAGAAATCCTTGTCTTGGCAAATTGATTGATACCCCTAACAAATGGATCATTGACTTGGCTTGGCTAGTGCTATTCAGCACTATAAAACTCAGCAGAAATCTACACTTCCAGGAAAATCAACAAGCTTGTGGCTTAGCCATTACTTTATTTATTTTTAAGAAAGGGGAGATCTTAGATATTTCACTGACCCTGGTTGTCTTAATCCAGCAATAGTATGCTGTTTGGAACAGTTAACTTAAAATCACAACAAGCAAACTGTAAATATACATTGAACTTTTAGAGATTTTTGCAATTCATTAAAATGAAAAGGGAAATAGGAAGGGGTGGACAGCCCACCCATATTTAATTGCAATAATTTCAGTTACCACCTCAAACTCAATTTGAACATACAATAAAACTATTTTGGTTAGGGTTGCCACATCTCCCCTATTTTCCTGCTTCTCACATATTTAAGTTCCATTTTTAAAATTTTCTGCCCCCAATATATGAGAAAAATCTATCTAAAATCATTCTATTCTTTCTTGTATTCTTCAGTTATTGAGTTTTACTATATAAATGTGCAGGTTTGTTGAAGTCAAAGCCAATATTTAAAATAATTTTGAGCTGACAGTCTACTTCTGGTAAATCAGACATCTTTAATTCACTCTTCATAATTTTAAATATCATGGAAATTTCATTGCAGTAACAGCTCTCCTTGATAAAATAAGAGAGAAAAGATGGTGAATGTTTTCATGAAATTGAAATTTATTGAAATGCTAAGAAAAAATATAAAAGACCCTCCACATATCTGACCCACGCCATTTAGGGGCTACCCCTTACAATTAACAAAAATTTTAATACTATAATTGATTTCATACTAATATTAATACTAACTTCAACAAAATACAACATTTCCACCCTCATTGCATCTGTCCCTAGGCCCTGGTTAACCAGGAGCAACCTACTGGAATTCCAGGGGACCAGGCTCCGACCCAACCAAAAGTGCCAAAATAAAAATATTTCAATAACTCTACATATACAATTATTTTATCAGCTAACATGTTCTACAAACTACTAATTCCTTTATTTCTCAAATACCTATATATGTAATGCCAGATGTATTCATATTCTAGAACACTTTCAAATATTACGAACAATAAATTTAATTCCACTCACAGACATTCCCAAATCATAGACCTTTTTCCAATAGCAATAATTTCCTTCTTAAACTTGCTTGCCATAATCAAAATTTCCTTATTATCCACACATACAACTAATAACCATCCTTTAAGTTATATTTCATTTTCTTCCCTCCCTAGTATTTAGTTCCATTTATTTTTAAACTTTACTACTCAAGAACTCCCCCACTTTCCTGAATATCTTCATCTATCTTCCTATCTAACTTAAATCATTTCTCATTTATAAACTTTTTCGTCTGGTGGCTTGTCCCTTTGCACTCAAACACTATATGTTCCCTATCCCCACATATTGGACACTGATTCTGAGGAAAACCTCTCCTTATTCCTTTTAATCTCCACTCACCTACTCTTGTCCATGCAATGCTCTCTCTTTGTTTGATTTATTGGTATATAAAATACAACTATAGGGGTATAGCACTGTTGTCCCATGTGGGAAAAATCTATACAGGAATATTGGCTGATAGGTTGCAGGAATGGGTAGAAGAATATAACATTCTTTTGGAATTTCAAATGGGCTTTAGGAAATGAAAGCGGACAATTGATAACATATTTGTTATAAAAACTATAGTGGACAAATATTAAAAGACAAAAAAGTTAAAATTTATGTAAAATTTATATGGCCTTTATTGACTTAGAAAAAGTTTTTGACCGAATAGAGATGAAACTATTGTGGCATAAGCTATCTATTTCTGTTGCAATGTTTTCATATCTACATAAACAAGAATTTAAGCATTTTGGTGTGATAAGAATGAATTTAAAAAATTCAATTTTCATAGCTACATGTGTTAGAGAATTGTTTGTTTCAATTACATAACATACAGCGTTCTATTCATAAAGCCTTTGAGTTCTGAAAAGATGCTTTTATCACAATTTATTGAGCAGAAAATGTATTTCATTACATCTAAATTCAACTAAATAATGGATAAGTTGTTAAGCAGTACGGTTTGATGTGAAACCACATACTACTGCTGAACAGCACTGAGCATTGGTATAACACTTTCAAAATTTTTCTGACTGCTACCAGGGCAAATGAAAAAAAGTTATTGTTACACATAAATTACACTTCTCCTTACATTTATGAGCCTATTGGTGATGTGAATATTTATTCTACTGCCATCGCAATACTAGAATTCTTATTCACCACTGCAAAAAAAAAGCAAAGTTTTGCCATTTATAATGTTAAAAGTTTCACACCACCTAAATAACTTTTGAAGCATGTGGTTCAGTGACATGGAACTTGGTGTTTGTGGAGGGATAGCCATACACAGAGAACTTAAAACCAATATTATACACTTTTTTCTACTTCCAGTTTAACCAGAAGTAATTCCAACTCTCTTATTTTAAATGAAATAACCAATATATTTTTATATTTTTGATTAATGCTCATTAAGAGCTTTTCAGAAAGTGCCCTCTTCCATACAAATTTATTATTGCTAAATCAAAAAAACAAAATTCTTCCTTAACAAACACAAAACAAAGCTAGCTTAATATCTAAATTCTGTGTTTAAACTGGTAGCCTTCAGCTGATTGACTATGTGCCAGCCAATCCATATAAACTGTTTAAGGAATGAATTAACAAGGCTTTAAGAATGTCATTTCGATACCCTAACTCTTTCAAGTTGTTAGATCTTTCTCGATATACCACTGACTTCAGATGGCCCATTAAAAGAAGTCCAAAGGTGATAAATCTGGGGATCTTGTTGGCCACTCTATTGACCTTTCTTACCAATTCATTGTTGTAGAAAAACCTGGTCTAAGTGCTGAAGAACATTCTGACCATAGTGACCTGGAGCTCCATCTTGTTGGAAATAGATGTCTTCTCTGGGTAGCTCATAGTTAACTGGATGTGCAAACAAATTTGCAATCAGTACTACATGATTTCAAAGCAAATCCAAATACATATTAAGGTTTATTGTTTCTCTAAAGAAAGGGCGAATGATACAATCACCAATAATACCAGTCCAACATGAAGTACCGCCATGGGTGGCCGAGGTCGTTAAGTCTTGAACTTGTGAGCGGGAAGTCTGGGTTCGAATATCACCAGGACCGTCCTCCCTGAATTCCTTAAAAATAAATCCTTTCCCAATACATCATTTCATCTCA
Source organism: Metallyticus violacea (assembly GCA_030762175.1). Classification (NCBI taxonomy): domain Eukaryota; kingdom Metazoa; phylum Arthropoda; class Insecta; order Mantodea; family Metallyticidae; genus Metallyticus; species Metallyticus violacea. Next base: position 21,182,436 of record CM060837.1, on the reverse strand, counting down.
TGTATCATCAGTGTCCATCGCCTGTGGTGCCTTTGTAGCAAAAACGGGCGTTAAACACTATTCATTCATTCGTTCCAACATGAAGTTTTTATGGATATAGCATGTGATTCTCCTCCATCCATTGTGAATATACATCTGACCAGTGTCAGCAGTTGTATTGGTTGGCAAATCCATTCAGGCAGAATGTGGCTTCATCTGAGAGTACAATTAGTCTAAGATAAACTGAATTGTTATTGATGCACTCCATCATTAATTCACAAAAATGCATTCTTCTATTGGGGTCATCCTCTGAAAGTTCCTGCAAAAGTTGAATTTTATAAGGATGCTGCTTGGCTCTTTAAAGGATTTCCTTCATGGAATTTTGGTTTAAATGTAATCCTAACAACAAACTTGTAGCAGAAAATTTTGAATTTTCTTGCACATGTTGTTGACTTGATTTATTTACAGACACTCTTTAACATCTCAGGTCATCAGCGTCCCATTCTATTCAGGGAGTGAAACGGCCAACAAATTTGCTCAGAGGCCTCTTCTTTCACGCTTGAGGTTCTTTATCGTGCCATAAATGTATGACACGGGACCCCTCAAGACTTTACTTCCCTTCCGAAGGAAGCCATACTTAGGATTTTTACGCCCCAAAAACATCTTGGCCGGGCTTGAATCCACGATCTTGGGTTTAGAAGGCAAATATGGTTACCACTATACCACCAGGACCGACTTCTTGCACATGGAAAACATAAATGAAGTATTCTCATTAGGTGCATTTTTCAGGTGACCAGATATTGTCAAGTCCTTTACATTTCCAGTTGAATAAATTTCTTTAAGATCCTTGTTAATGTATGGAATGGGATTGCAATCTGGATGCACATCATTAAATTTGCCACATTTCAATTAGATTGTTGCTGTCTCCATGCCAACCATAATTAAAATTAGTATTCTTTCCCTTTCATTCAACATCACTTAGAATTATTTAACATACTACATGCTAGATTTAATCTCTTAAATAAGCTGTTTCTTTATCAATAAATATCATATAAACAAAGGATAGTATTTGCTACTAATGATAAAACACAGTAAAGAAAGAAGTATTATTATTTGCTACACTTTTTTGTTTTCTTGATTTAGCAACAATAAATAAGTACAAAGTATCTAGTGTAGATACTTTTTATAAAAACTCTTAATACGCATTATTAAAAAATGCAAAAATATATTAGGTATTCCATTTAAAATAAGAGAGCTGAAGTTACTTCCAATTAAACTGGAAGTAGAAAAAAATGGATATCATATTTGAGTTCTTAGTATATGATTATCCCCACACATTCCTTCCTTGAAGGCCCTTTTTCAGTTTTGAGAAGAGGAAATAGTCACTAGGAGATAGAGTAAGGTGGATGGTCGATCCTCCTTGAAGCCACATTTCTTCACAGCTTCCTTTGCAAAGAGTACTGTGTCCACAGGCACACTGTAGTGAAGAAGGTGCACACCACCACTCAGCTTTCCTTCCCTTTTCTCTTTGATGGAAGCACGTGGTCTGTGCAATAGGCCATACTATTCCCCATTTACTGTGGTGTTCCTCTCCTTGAAGTCAAGGAAGAGCATTCCTTCACAGTACGAAAAGATTGCGGCCATGATCTTCTTGGTTGACTGAGTGACTTTGGCCTTTAGAGGCAGTGCTTCTCCAGATTTACACCACTCCACAGATTCTCTTTTGGACAAGGGATCTTAGTAAAGGATCAAAGGATCATTGTTTCATCTCCTGTAACAATGGTTTGCAAAACTTCTCTCTAGTTGCCACGGTAGAGCTCCAAAAATGCCTGATAACAGATGACTCATTGCTGCTTTTAGACTAAGGAAAGAAGTCTAGGCACCCATCTTGTACTAACTTTATTCATGTTTAAATGTTTGTGAATAATTTGAAGGACTGTTGTTTTAGAAAGGCACAACCTTGCTGCTATTTCTGTAGCTTTGAGCCAAAAAGTTTCATAATCTTGAATTTGCACCTAAACATAAAATGAGAACATGTTTCTATGGCATCAATATCTCTAATCAAAAGAATGTGTATAGCTACAATAAGTCTGCATATCATATATGTATTTACTAGTTTGTTTAATTTAGAATGTTTGTGCTGATGTATTAACTGGATATGATATTTTAAGAGAATATACCAAACTTGAAATTTTGTTTGGTGGAACCAAGTAGTTTGTCTTTCCAGTACCACTGTTAAACGAATTCATCTCTGATTGTACTCCTATTGCTATTAAATCTCACCGACATTCTAAGGAAGACATTGAGTTCATAGAAAAGGAAATTACTCTCGGAAGGAATAACAGAAGAAAATATATCACAGGTCTTAATTGCAGTAGTGAAAATCATGAGAAAAGGATGGTAACAGACTATTTTCAGACAAAAATCATATTCCCTCCCCCAGCCTAGGGTAGAAGATGTTTATAGTGTTCAGTACCACAGATCTGCAAATTGCTTACCAACACATACCTATTATGTTGGAAGAGAAATCATACATCGCATTTGAGACTTGCAGTAAACCGTACCAATTCTGTTGTATACTCTTTAGTGTTACAAATGGAATGCCTTGTCAAAGAGTAATTGATTCTATTAAACTTTTCACACATATTCATTCTTAGATGATGTCGCAATAGGTGAGCATATTGACATTGAACATGTCAACCTGAAATAATTTCTCAAGACAAAAATTTCATCTCACTTTAAACAAGAATATATCAAGAATATATGTTTGTTCTCTGCAAAATATATTCATTTGTTAGGTTATACAATTGAAAACAAAACTATTAAGCCTGATGCTGAAAAACTTCTGCTTCTGATAGATTTACCTGAAAAATGATTGTACAATATGACGTGCTGTAGGAATATTTTCTTATTATTCAGGATGCATATCTAACTTTTCTGACAAAATATATCCTCTTATTCATCATAAGATATTTCCTTTGCCCCAGGGAGCTGTGCAAGCTTTTGTGAAACTAAAACAAGAAGCAGCTGAATAATTTGTAATATTTTCGATGAAAAATCTCCATTCATAGTATAAATGATGCATAAGATTTTGCAACTGACAGTTGCATTTTCTCCAGAACTAGCCGAGACATTCAGTAAAAGAGAAAGAGGTGGTGATGATGATTACTGCTTAAAGGGTGCAAAACTGCTAAGGTCATTAGCACCCAAACACACTAAAAACTGTGCCAGAATTAAATAAATAAGTAATCTACACAAAATCAGTGAATAAGATAAGCAACAGTAGGAATTTCTGTGATAAAATAAAAACCCCATAAATAACAAGGATTATAAACACAACAACAAACATAACCCATAACAATGCTGCAAGAGCTGAAAACATGAGTGTTATAATGGTTTAAAAACGGTAACAATAAAACCCCAAAACAAATAACAAGGGCAATATGCACCACAACAAATAAAGACTGGTACTAAAACGCTTCAGCAAGAGCTGAAAACACAACAATCTGAAAATTGTCTAAGACAGCTGTCATGAATAAAATGCTAAAATTTCAAACCTTATTCCAAAAACCATAAACACAGATAAAATGGAGCACTCGCTCAACAGCAACTCCATCATAATTCCTCTATAGAGGATTACAAACCTAGCGAAAGTCTAAAAGGAGAAAGAGGCTTATGCTATTGCAGTCATTATGGAAAAGGAAGCATTAGCTTACAGGTATATATATTTTAAACTAATAACTGACCAAACCAGTACCATTCATGCTTAATAAAAATATATCCAATAATATAAAAAAAAATTACAAACATTAAGAGATTGTAACTTGTACTCATATGTTTTAAATAAGATACAACTTACAATCCAGAAAAGAATAATGAGATAATTGCAATGAAGTATTCTCAGCCTGGAGCAACCCTTTTCCATCATTGGATACAGTGTAAGAATTTACCTTATTCATTTGATGAAATTAAGAAAATTACAACATCTTGCAGAGTAATCTCATCTGAGTCAAACTATTTAAACACGCTCTTTTTGACTTCGCTTAATGGAGATTTTCTCAGGACATGTTTTGTGGACCCTCTACACATCCTCTGCTGTTATACAATTGTCAGATAATTAGTTGAAGTTGGGTTGGGAAGTGTCTGGGTTGACCCTGGTGGTCTAGTCATAAGCTTAAATAAACAACTAACTGCTTCTGGGATGTCAAAATTCATTAAGTTATGCTCATGTTTTTTCATGTAAATTCTTTCCCAAAGAGAGGTGTTTAAATAGTTTGCCTCAGAAGAGATTATTAATGCATGCCTTCCTTACTGTGTCAGATTAGAAACTTAATTAATATTGATCTTGCAAAGCTTTAGCAGAATAAAAACTATAATTTTTCAAGTATAACAGAAAATTAATAAAAGCAACTCTATATAAACAATGTATACAGTTTTTTCACACTAACTCCATTCACTTACATAAATTTGGAACATATGTTTCGGGAGCGATCCCTCCCATCTTCAGCCTGTTGACAAACTGTCGTTAAACGTGGTGGTTGGGTCTCTTGATGTTCTTGTGGCGGCATCTGTTGGTATTATTAGGAATTCAATATAATACCAACAGATGCCGCCACAAGAACATCAAGAGACCCAACCGCCACGTTTAACGACAGTTTGTCAACAGGCTGAAGATGGGAGGGATCGCTCCCGAAACATATGTTCCAAATTTATGTAAGTGAATGGAGTTAGTGTGAAAAAAACTGTATACATTGTTTATATATATACCACTCCATTGTCAACAGCTTCATAAGTACACTTATTTGAAAAGCAACTCTGTTATGATCGATTAAATATAGACTTTAATGGTCCTATCCTGTTAGTTAGCTGAAACTGCTATATTTTTACAATTGTCAATGAGTATAGCAGATTTCTTTTTGCAACTCCTGTCCAGACATGAAGTCATCGACAGTAATGAAATGTTTGAACAACTTTTTGCCTTATTTGACATGCCTTCTTATATACATTCTAACAGAGGTGCTGCTCTTAAATATCATGAAATGAAAACTTTTTTAACAAGCGATGAAGTAGCTTCCTGCTTACTCCTTAATACCTGAATAACTGCAAAACAGGAAGATTTACAGCATTATATGGAAAACTAAATTATTAGTACTGTGAGATTAAAAGTTTGAAGTTCAACGATTGGAAACGGTCCTCCAGGATGCCCTTCATTCATTCAGGCCACTACTATTTATTGCCACTAATCTGACACCATGTGTGTACATTCATATAAAAAAGAGATTTTCTCTCCCAGCTGGGTTACAAAATAAGGATCTACTACAGAAACATAATGAACATCCTACAAGTATAGTCCCTTAGTTAATGAGTTTAACCTCTTAGAAGCAAACCCTAAATATGTTCATATGTGCTACCCAGATGGAAGAGAAGATACAGTGACTGTGATACAGTTGGCTTCCTGCTCTGAATGTTTGTGGAAACAAGGAGCAGAGCTGATAGAAACTAGTTGTGACACGGAAGATGTCACATGGGATTCATGACATGGGAATTCACACTGTCTTCCAGGGATGGAGAAAATCTTTTCAACTATTCCCAAATACAGAAATTAACTCCATCACTAAATATTTTAAACCATGATTGTAATTAACTTTAGGGTGAGAAGAACGTAATAAGACTGAATTCAAAATCTAACTTTCAGAGCACATATTTTGTAGCAACTGTTTAGTTTAGTTTCGCACTTGTTTTATAGCAACATGCAGATTTCTGTTCAATACAGTCTTTAAACTCTAAAATTATGGTTTTATCACACTTAGGCAATAACATTAAAACACAACATGAAAATAATTTCAATGAATTTCGTGCTGAGATGCATTTATCTCAAGTACATGCTTAAATATTGCAAAGATTATGTTGACTAATTCTCCTCCTCTTTGTCTTAAAGAAATTATTTTTTATTGAAATTGTAGATATTTTTTCATTATTTATCATGAATTATTAAAAAGTTTGATGAAGATGAAGTATACAAAGTGATTCAGTGAGCTATCAAGCAACTTAAAATGTTTTGCCTACAGGTGAGAGCAGCGCTCACCATCTGGGCCCTGTTTCACAAAAATATGGTCTAATACATACAAGTGTATTAATGTAGGTTCTTGTAAAGTGTAACTTTCTGTTCCACCAAAGAAGTTCTACACCGGTAAAGTATTGGTAAAATGTTACAAGTGACATCATATAAAAGCAAGATGCAGGAACAGCTGCTTGCCTAGTCGCCATATCTTGAATTAGGTTATGTCCACGCTTTATGGATTTTTAATGCACAGAGCAGATTACTGTCATTCCTGCAAAATGGGTCTTGTTTTCTTCTCAGACATAATAATTTAAATACTTTACTATGAATTTATTGATATTCAAGCGTAATAATCTAATGGAAGTACAAATTGTGATATACGAAATAACAATAACCTTAACATAAAATATTAAACTACTTAATCTTAAATCTATTAGCCACACTGGCCCACTTTTTAATTTAACAGAGACAATGAAGTAAAACTGGTAACCTTACTAAAAATATATATACCTTTGTGTGATTTCTGCTTGTAAAATGCAATTCCTGAATAAGAGGAAGAAGTGGTGAGCACATTATTAAGGGAACCAGAACCGAAAAGCAGTTCAATTTTAAGAACGTTTTTTATTCAGTTTGTGCTAACACTGCACAAATGTTGTTTTAGTGTCAACAGTCTTTATTACACAGTAAGGCAGCCTCCTGTGTTTCTTGATACAAAAATTAAATGAAATATTATTGATAAAGATTAAGATTTCTCCCGAGAAGGTTAATGCTACAATTTCTATATGAGTGTTTTATAACCTTAGAGATTTCTGGATTTATTTCATTAATGAATCTGAGATTTATTCGGTTTCTGTTCCTGTTAAGCAGCTTTTTGTGAGACACAAGTTAATGATCAAAAAAAAGATTTGACTGATTGGTAGGAAACTTATTCTTTGAATTTTAAAATTATTTAGAGGTATAATGACTCGTGTCAGATTTTTTTCTCTCTATAATTAATTTAAATCACATGGCATACTTGTATCTAAAACAGCTTTATCCCAAAAATTGCTATAAAATTTCAGGTACTGCTTTCTTATTCTTATTACTTTTATTTTAAACATGCAAATTGAAATATATTAGTAATTACTGAGCACTATATCCAACTTACACTTCTGCTGAGTATCGACTGCTACTCCTTGGCGACGAGCAGCATTTATAGCCTAAATAAGTAAAAGGAAAATCTTCAAATTAAAGTCCAAAGCAGATGTACACAGTTGCACATGATTAGCCCAAAATCTCTTTTGCAGGCAAGAACTTACTTGTTCTGATTTCATTGCTGATGCTTTAGGTGGTTTCTTTCGTAATATGGTAACAGTTTCCCAGTCCGCCATGGTTTTAAAATTGCTGTACAAAGAAAACACCAAAACAACAAAGCGCACTTGCAGAATTTCGCTGCAACACAACCTAAATACCAATTATTCCTGTAGTACTACTGCTATTTTTTTCCACAACGCAATGATCACTTTCAAAGGCTAGCCAACATTACCCGTTCCTAGTGATCGGAAGTAGCTAACTACTGTGACTGTCATCAAAAACACTTCCATATGGCAAGTAATGCCGTTACGTTTTGCTCTGTCAATCAATAATCAGAAAAAATACTGATGTATGAAAATGTCATTTTTTAAATTTATCTCGCCCCCAATTACTTTCTCTTATTGAAAGAAAGGTTTGCAGCCTGCTCCTTCGCAATCTGGGAATTATCATAATCACAAAAATATTTAACAAATGTGTTTTTCTCGAGCAATTTAAATAATTAATCCATGTTCAACACCTTTCCTTTACAATCACTGAAAAGTTGGTCAACGTAAAATTAGCTTAATAAATACATCAATAAAATTTTTTTTGTCCAGAGGTCGCTTAAGGAAATTAACAGCACACAGCATCTTATTTTGTTTTTATTAAATATATAAACCAGGTCTCATGTACACCTTTCTTTGACAATGAGAGCATATTGGAGCATAGAAAGCAAAAGAATGGATAAGGCGGAAGTGGAAGACATTCTAGAAAACCACGAGAAAATTTAAGAGAACGTTAGAATGGAAATCTGTGGCATGGCCTCAATAAATTATCTAGGGACTAGAGCTGTAGCAACTTCGAGATTTTTTCTAAGGGTAAGGAAACGTGATCTAAGGCTTGTTTTGAAATTCACTGCACATAGCACCATGCTGCAAAAATTGAAAACACGTAGTCTGCGCCTAAACCAGAGAGTAAAACATGTTGAAAGTTAACTTAAAATAGTACTATTGTTAAGTCGGTCATCGTGGTGTGGCGGTGACCATACTTGCCTCCTAATTCCAAGATCGCGTGTTCAAACCCAGTTAGGATCGATGGCTTTTTTTCGGGCGTAAAATCCTAAGTATGGCTTCCTTCGGAAGGGAAGTAAAAGAAGAGGTCTCTGAGCAAACTTTGTCGGCCGTTTCACGCCCCGAATAGGATGGAACGCTGATGACTTGTGATCTTAAATAGCGTCCGTAAATAAACAAACAAAAAAAAAAGTACTATTGTAACATTTTTATACCGACTTTCTTATTTTCCTGTTAATTATGACCATAATAAATTTTTCAGTTAATCTAAGCTATAAACATACTGATACAGATTCGTGAAGAGCGGTCGAATTATGCCAGAACCATCCCGACTGTTTTCCCAGAATTTCCAATTCTTATCAACGGCGAATACCGAAGATATTATTAATTAAGGCCTATAACGCTTCATTCCTAATTCACAATTTAAAGTTTAACAGTATACATCCCCTATGATGTAGATTTACAGTCAATGTTTCATGCAACTCTATTGCTATGGGTTGTTTTAGAAATCTCAACATTTAAAGAATTAATATAAAATCGTTCCTAGAACAATAAAGCATTTCTTTATTCATAATAAACGTTTCATTTGTAACAAGTCAGGGCTTGCCGTTTACCTTATTATGGCTTCGATAAGAAGCCAATGCTTTTGGTTCATAGGCAATGCCTAGTACATTTTGGAAGTCATCTAACTTTTCCGGTCACGCTGGACAGTCAAAGTACCCCGCAAGCTCCAAAAGCTACGTAATATTCAACCTTAGTGCCGAGTAAAAACCCTAAATACTTTAGCCTACCCTGCATTCTAATTCGGGCCCGCACATCATCACTATGACTTGATTTCTTCATATTCAATTGAATGGTTGAAATTATAAAACTCCTTTGTTAAGCAAAATTAATTGTCAGTCGCCAGAAGTCGCTAAATGTATTAAGATTTGCAAAATTCTCCCTTTTTGAAGTAAGCCATACTTATGATTTTTGCGCTCAAAACGATGAACTCTGGCCGGGATAGAACCAGCGATCTTGCGGCTAACAGACAAGATAGTTACTACTAAACCAATTTTAATGTCTGAAAAGCTTTTCTCATTTGAGTAGATATTAGTGTACCACAGTAATACAAATTAACTTTTAGTGAAATCCTTGCAAATAAAGTGCATTATCGAAAATAAATTGAGGAAATTTACGGCAAAGCAACTGCACCATGCATTTTTGAATTAATATTTGTATCTGTATTCACCCCCAAATAATGTAGATTACCCTGGACAGTTTCCTATTTGTATTTTTGAACTCCAGTTCAATTCAAAATACATTATAAAGAATCTGAGATATTCTACTCCATTCATTCCAAATTCAAATCCCTTTACCAGTTATTTCCAGGTATTACTTTGGGACCTCTTGAATATTGAGAATTACTTCCGGAACTGCAGCACTCGTGAAAGCCATACATATTCATCATGATAAATGGTCTCCTAGAAAAACTTTTCAAACTCTTGACATAGGCTTAAGTGTCATTGACATGCTATGCATCCCACTCAACCATCTGCCTGTGGATTGAAAATATTATACAATGCTGCATGAATGGCTAACAATGGTCAACTGAAATGCACAGATATGAGTTCAGTATGTGTAGGATAATCACAAATTCCCAAAGTTGCACTTATCTGAGGATAAATTAGTCATTAGGTGCCTCCAACAGACACACAATGTGTGTGTGTGTATGTATATGTATATATATATATCTCCATCCCTCAAAAATATTTGGATAATGTTCATTTATAACTTCTTTGTTTATTAAAAAGTTAAAATAGTCAACTCATGAGCGTTTCACTCCTTTAATTATTAAAATAACAGTTTAAAAACAGCTCATGAGTGTTGATTATTTTAACTTTTAAATAAACGAAGTTATATTTTCATTTTACTGTGTGGATTCCTTCAAAGGTATAAATTAAAAATGTTCATTTAGCATGTTAAAGAAACAACAGCACGAGTCTTTTCATATCCCAATAAAATTGTTAAAAGCCAATTTCTCTATAAAGTGTACATTCAAATTATTGCAAATATTTTTCATTAATTTGAACTCCTAAAGAAACACCCTTGTTATATTTGCACACACTTTGGTTCATCTTTCTATGCAACAATCGCAAAAATGTTTCACACAATATTTAACATGAACAAGTTTGGCAATAAGAGAATAAATATGCTTTCACCCAAATCAGTTTGAAAGCACAGCTTGAAGTTATTTTGTCTCCAACTTTGCATTAATTTCAGTATGACAGTAAACACAATTGCAAATTTGTTTTTCTCAGGAGTTTTGCATTCGACACTAAAAATGCTCAACATAATGCAAACCCATTTTACACTTTACATCAAAATTGAGAAAATTCATCCTCACAAGCAGGTACCCCGGACAGATTGCACTTTTCATTAATAAAGCTATGTAAAGCTTGTCACATTGTACTGTCTTAAATATAGTAATATATAAACTGGTAGTTAATTTTGGAAAATTAAAATCTGGGCATAATTCAGCCTGCAATTGAATAAACTATATTAGTCTACAATATCCGATTAGATTATATTTCTACATGGTATGTTATCCCATTCCACCCCTTTCTTTCCACATGTACCAGTAAACACCTGGATCCTATTCTGTAGGATTATATTTCAGATGGTTCCATTTCTAGATTAGTCGGGGATTTATTAAGAGTCAGCCTAAAAAGAGATACTTTCACACTTTCCCAAGTCTCTTTCTTACCAGGGATGGACAATTAAACCTATCTACTAATTCTGTTTGCACAATCTGTAAATGGTTTAATCTTTTTTAGAGTCTAACTTTACATAGATGTTTCCTGAAGTGACTGTTCAGTAATTAATGCAACTACTTTCCTTATTTCTATTCTATCAATTTTGGATTAGGATAGAGCTGCTTGGACCTAGGCTAGCTTATTTTTGACCAATTCATGTTTTTACTGGCCTTAGCACCACATGGTATGGATTCCGACTATGGGTTCAGGGCCAACAAATGTGTATTCCATTCCTAAAACCTCAAATATGGTTTGGAGTGCATATTAATTAAACAACAATAATGGCCAGCCTAGCATACAAATTTGGTTCTAGAAGTTTCAGTAATTCTTTACAGCCCTTTTCACATCATAATAAATTTAACAACAGTATCTTTCAGTTCAAGAGAGATATCGCCATGTGCTTGATCTTCAATTAAAATCTATTCAAGCTCCTGGAATCTATATAGACTGCAGCAATATCATAACACTGTTAAAACACATTGTCTAAGCAGTAATCTTTGTTCCTATATGGCATCACCATTTGCCTTCACAGCAGTATTCTCTGAACAATTAAAAATATTACCTTTATTATATAGCTCATCTTATGCCCCCATTACTTAGCAAAATTCTTTAGTTAGTCGCTTTGCCATGAGTACCACTAAATTCTGCTGGACATTTGGTCAATTTTTAACAATGAATGCATGCATATTACATTGCTTCACAGACATTTTACTAAGCCCTCTGGGGGCAAAACTGCAAATTTATTTAATTTACAATCATTCCAGAAAGAAATATAGGGATCAGACTTGTAACTCAGGAGGAACGTAATACAGACAGAAAAATTGGCAATTGCAGATCCCTCTTGGGAGTACAAATGTGACATACAAATGCAAAGTATGTTACTGAAATTCATGGATAGGCCAGTGGAGTTGGGAATATGGGAAAGAATTTATATAAATAAATGTAAGGATGAGGTTATGAACTTAAATCTGGCAAATAACACATAGCTATGATGCAGACAAAGAACCATGAAATCCTGTTCAGAGAAGTTCAATGGTAAGTAGACCATTAGAATACAAAATCAACTTGCCAGCCTAATCTGGAATATATAGTAGCTTTACTGTAGTGGACCCAATACTAAGTTTTTAAATTTAATTTTAAATGGAATCATGGTAGAGATACTTATATTCCCATTAAATAAAATATTTTTTCTAAACTGAAACCCCCTCCCCTCATAGAGCCAGATGAAATTTTCATAAAGGCCCCCCCTCTTCAAATGAGATTTAGTAAAATCAGGATGTAGTTTCACCAATCCATTTAATAGCTATTGGCTTATACATTTTATGTCAGTCATTCTACGATTATGAAAAGTTATAATAAAACAGTTATTTAAGTGACTATACTTTATTATATATTCATGTAATCACACTGAAATATGTAATGAGCTTTATATGCAATCTAATAACTATGCTTAGTAGCATATTTGCCACAAAATCTTATGTTGTGAATTGCACATTAAACAAAATCTTGTTATGAATCTAACATTAACTGGAATATTGAAGATGAGAAATATTTTTTCACTGGAAAGGTCACCATATATTATACTTGCTAAATACCTGCTTGCACAAAGCAATATTACTTCAATTTCTAATGTACAATGCAATCTTATGCTCCCCTTACATGCCAAATATTTCTAATGATGCCCAATACTAAAACTCTGATATCATTTTTTGTCAACACATCAAATTTTCCATGCTTAAATGTTTATAGCAAACACCTATTATATGAATCTCATTGTTCCATACCCATGCCAAAATCCAACGTTGAAGTTGAAAGGAAAGCAGAGAACTGCTAATTGCATGTGGTATCTATTATAATCAACCTTATTTCAATTTCAGAGAAAAATTGGACAAATAAAAATGCCAAGTGTTCAGTTACTGTGGATGCTTACAAAACATTTAATCCAAATATATTAACACATTTAAAGTGCTGGAGTACATTCTGTATTAAGCTGTTACACATTGATATCTATAATAACTGTACTTTTCAAGTGAAAGAAGGTATTAAATGTGTTTGCACAAATACACTATTCTAGTACTAAAAAACATTTAATTACACAATAACCTAGCGCGAAGAATAAAACATGCACATTACCTCTTACATATCTCCTAAAATGCTAAGTCATGAATGTAGCCTGTTTGGGCATGGTCAGCTATTTGGTTACTTAATTCACCTTTTACTGATTAAATACAGCAAAAGTGAAAATATAACCAATTCTTAATTTTAACACGGTACCATTATCAAATAATTCTCTTTTAAGGATGAGTGTAATCATATTCTACACTATGCTCATTATTATTATTATTTTTTTTTTTCAAAGTACTAAAATTTTCTAGCTATCTTCACCAGCCACTAACAGCAACATATCCCACATTATATCTAATTTTCAGAGCTCTGGTGTGATTTCATATATCTATATACTGAACAGTTAAGATATAAAAGAGATGAAAAAATGAAAATCCTTACTCTTAACACCAGCCAAATCTCCTTACACTGGTTTTTCCCATAGATATTTTAGAAGAAACCAATTTACTTCAAGAAAAACTCAAAACACAAGCCCTTATCTTTTTAACTGAATTATGAGTCCAGCTTAAGTTATAACTATTACGTAAATGGCTTTAATTTGAAATAATTAAAATAAAAACTGCAAGACCAAAGACTTAAATTATTATAAAAGATTACAGCAAACCTCTTGCATAATTACACACACCAGAAATGTTTTAGTCCAAAACAAGAAGAAAAAAAAAGTTTTACTCCAGACCTGCCCAAAACATGTCTTTTGGCAACAAGCTAAATGACACAAGAGTAAAATGAAATAGAAAGTTTAATTATGGGAGTGAAAAGTTTTGTTGAAATCTTAATACCAAAAACTAGTTAATAAGACAATCTAATATAAAATATGATTCATGTTTGAAATATCTTCAGTTTTATCAACTACTGAATACTCAATTGTTTAGTTAGGAAGGGAATTTGAAAAGATCAATTTTTTCTCAATAATGTTCATTTATTGAGATTAATTTACTTCTTCTTCCTTCCACGTCCCCTTACAGCAGTAGGAGTCTTGGCTGCTCCAGATCTGCGAGTACCTGTACGACCTCCCTTTGCTGGGGAATCTGCATCATCTTTAGCATTTAGCAGCTCATCATCCATTAGATCATTCAAGCTCTCTTCAGTTTCGTTTTCTCCATCAACTGTATCCAGAATAGTTCCTATGTCTCTATCTACTTCTGCCCAAAGATTGTCATCTCCAACAATGTTATCATCTTTCTGAGTCTTTTCTGTCTCCTCATTTGCTTTTGTTGCTTCTGGTCGTGGTTCTTGTGCCTCAGGCTCTGGACTGGAGTTCTCAGCATCTGCTTCTAAAGGATCATATTTTTCATTCCCATCACTTGTTTTCTTCTGACCCTCCTCTTCCTTCTTCTTTTCTGTGGAGTTCTCTGCAGGTTTATCAGCTGGTGCAGCATCAGTTTCCTCTTCCTCATCTTCATCATTAGCAACTTTACGACGTTTCCAATTACCTTCATCATCTACAGCACTTCCCTCCTCCTTTCTCTTCAACTGCAACAATCAAGCATAACATTGATGCTTACATTTTTAATAATTTAACATTTTACAAGTTTAAACTGAATTTTCATATGAATATAGTTAAATTAAGGACTTTTATAGAAATTGGAAAGATCCATGAAAGAGGATTTTTTTGAATGTTGTTTAACACACATTTTTAGTACTGAGGCGCCACAGGCTAGATGTAAGAGGATGGTGAGAGTTTTGTAGTTTAGGTTTTGGGTGCAGTGCAATAAGGTTGCTTTGAATGAATATGAGGTGTGATTGTAAAATTTTAAGACTGGAGCTGCCACTGTTCAAAGGTTGGAGCTAGCATGGTATGAAAGGGACAAAAAGAAAGTTTGATTTGTCTCTGAAAAGATTCTAAAAATTTATCAGTTCTATTTAGTTAAAAGATTACAGCCTGGTCAGCGAACACACATCAGGAACTACTAGCAAATTTTTGTGCAAAAACTGAATACATTTGTATAAAATTTTGCTATAAAACAGAGATCTTCACAGATTTACAAAATGTTAAAAGTTAACCTTCAAGGATATGTGTCTAACTAGATGCAATGTAAAATAAATTGTGGAGAATGTGAAAAAAATCTATATTGGAAAAACAAAGAGAAACATAGGCACACAGTTGGCAAATAGAGAAATCAGCAGTAGTACATCATTTTCGGACAGAAAATCATGACATAATGAATAAAGCAAAATTATTCAAATCAATACACGGGCCTACAGAACTAGCAATTAGGAGAAAATCTACATTTACAAATACAAAGACAATCTAATGAGCTTGGACACTGCTAGGGATGAAAATACAAGTTTATCACACAGCCACTAGAGCAGAATAAACATTCCCACAGCTTAATGAATTATCGGAGTTCAATTTTAGTCTAGCTGATGAGAATCAAGCATTCTTGAAACCGGTACTAAATATTATGACAAGTAAGCAAAGCATTAAGAGTGAGTAGTTCAACTATATTATATGATTGACTTCACTGTTCCAACAAACATTTTAATTAGTTTGACCTTATATCTTATGAAAATGAAATCTGCATTCATCATTCCTGGAAGTATCATTTTCCATATTGTTTGTTTAAAAAGTTCAGTTCCAAAGAAACTCTATTGCAGACACTCGTTTTTGAACTGAAACTGTGAAGCAGTAGTCATTGCAAGTACAGATTTGTGCATCACTCTTGATCTGAGAAAGTCTGACTTGAACTCTCCATAGTTGCAGATATTTTTGGAGCCAAAGGATGTTAGCCTATGTGAAGAATGGGCCAGATATGCCACTGCCATCATTTGTAACATCTACTAGGCAGTGGATGATGACGCCAGATGTGGCAATCAAAGTGTTGAAGTGTGTGACAAAGTTAGAAGATAATTGGACGCCTACTCAAACGCCACAATGTCAAAACCATTTTCAAGCCTACCAGAAAAATCAATACTTTACTAAAGTATTCCACTAAAGACCCCAGGGACCCACTCGCTTCGGCCGGTGTCTACCGGATTCCTTGTTCCTGCGGTGCAGTATACATAGGCACCACTCAACGCAGCGTCAACACACGGATATCCCAACACAAGAGATGCTGCCGTCTGGGCCATCCGGACAAGTCCGCGGTCGCAGAACATGCTATGTGGGCAGATGGTGAACACACTATCCAATACGATGAGACATCACGCATGAAACATCTATCTTCAGTACCATACTACCACGCTAGATTACAATGCAAAGCCATAGAAATCTACAAGCATCCTAATAATTTCAACAACACAGGGAGAGGCTCTCAAACTGAGCAAAACCTGGCATCCGATATTAGAGCACATAAAACAAGCCCACACCAGCAATATTCATGCAAACCAATCACAGACCAGAATGGAGATGCCCCGCCCTCCGAGTACAACTCCTCTGCACCAGCTGAACCAATCCTCTTCGAGCAGTTCATATATAAATATAACACCTCCAGCTGGCATTTCAGTCGTGGCAGGACCTTCGCCCAGAAGACTCAGACCACTCCACTGAAGATGTTCTCCGCAGTTAAGGATGAAACGTTTGGACTACTTAACTCCAAGAGAACACGGCTCCTAAGCCCGGAAGAAACTTCTAGTTACAATTCTGACTCCGGCCGTGAAAGCTTCCGATTACTCAAAGTTAGAAGAGTTGCAAATATTTTGGATAAGAGGGAAGATGTAACAGCAGAAGCTGTGCCAATATTTGCCAAAGTTCTGAGAACATATGAAACTGTAGAAACATATTCAATGCACATGACAATGATGGTATGGATGGTAGCAAGACAGAATGCACTGAATGTGGAAAATTATTTTGCATGAAAAGAAAAGCAGCAAAGAAACATATGTCAGCTAACAATCTTTTACAAAAAAGTTACAAATGTTTTGATTTTATTTCTTTATGGACATGCTTTTTACTTTTCAGGTCATCAGTGTCACATTCAATTCAAGCACAAAGCGACCGAGAAATTTTTCTTAAAGGCCCTTGCTTTACTTACATAAAATAAGACGCATTTCGTGAGAATCTCTATCTTCAGTTTCTCACTGCCATTACTCGAAATGATGGATAGACACCCAAATGTTCCCGTGGTGGCCTCTGATGGTTGAAGTAGGAAATTACTGAGTTCATCCATGGGAGGAAACTCTAAATTCATTAAGTTTTCTTTATTTTTATTCAATATGAAAATTTTTTCCCAAGTGGATAACCCCAATGGAATGTGAAGATGTTTCAGCAGTTTAATTTCCAGTTTTATTTCATGGTTTTTGGTCCAAAAGTGAACTGCTACTGCTGATTTATCCACTGAATATTCCTAAAATGTTCTTTCTACCGATTCCAAGTTCCTCTTTGTTTTGCTGAAGTAGCTCTGCTCACAATCTCTGCATTTTATTTCGTAAATCCCTGATTTCTGTTCTGTTCGTATGGAGTCCTTTACTATGCAACCCAATAAATTCTTGATGTATCTATTCTTTGGTGCTAACATTATCCCATGTTCTTTGAAAATGTTTGAACAAGTTCAAGAATACTTGTGCAACCAAGCTAGAATTTTGTACTTTTCCCACTCACATTAAAAAGATACCTCAATTAACTTACCTTTTCTTTCTCTCCCTTCTCTTCTTTCTTCTTAGCCTCAGCCTTGGCTTCACGTTTTTCCTTTGCTTCAGCTGCCTTTGCCTGTAAGAAAGGTTTGTTCAGCACACTATATTCATTAAACTTAAATGTAACAGCATTAATATGCATTTTACAGAGTTAGATTCCAAATTTAATTAATATTGAGAGTACTAAAAGTTGATGGCCAACAAATATGTTAATATTAATGCATGTAATTTACTTTTGTCTAATTTTAGTACCTTTTCTTTTACCAGCTCCACAAAATTGTTATAATGCAAACGTGTGCGACAGTGAGCATTAGCATCTTCTTCAGTCAGGAAGAATCTATGACAAGCACGGCATGTTTGTCCTGTCATCTTTTTCAGCAAACTCAAACCTAAAAAATAAAACAATAAATGATCTGCCATTATATATACAGTGAGTCATGACCTAATGACAAATTGGAGACCTTGTTAAACAACCCGTGTTAGGAACATTTAACAATCATCACTATTAGTATTAGCTTCATTAGGATTAGCTTCACTGTGTTTAGTTCCATATATAATTTTTAAATCACTATTAGTAGTTTATTCTGCAAGTACCTATTGACAGATTACAAAAGACGCTCCCAGCATTCGTACCGATTACATACATTATGCATTCATAGCAGTTTCAGTCAGGTTTAGCAAATGTTTCAAGCATGTGTAGCATTTGATTAAAACTGAAATTTAGTTCCTGTTCACAATGCTCTGCACATATCCTCAAAGAAAATAATGAAAGTGATGTTAAGGTGTGGCCATTTCCTCTAGCCTCCCTGTGACATATGTCACTAAATTCCGGGGAAGTATATGCACTCTTTTCAATTGATATTTGTATTCAACTACACAAGCATCAATTATGAAGATTCTGCAGAATCTCATGGTTTAACAAAAAATTCCCTCATTGTGGGAGCTACTACTAGTCTGAATTTGTGGCAAGAGGTCCTGGCTCTATATAACACTCCCTTACTGATACAGGCATTTAGTAAATATAATAAATTGTTACTGGCTGTGACTGAAATTTAACAAAATACCTTTTATACTCTACTTTATAAATTTGCTAACAAAATGCCTTATATACTCTACTTTAAAAATTTGCTATTGTAACAGTGGCTGAATATTTGGAACTTCTTGCCTTCTGATATGTGGAATTGTAGCAAAGAAGCATTTGAATAGTTTTCCATCTAACATCCTGGCTTTGCCTACCTTTCTCTGATAAGAGCACTAACAGCATTCTCATCTTTAAAATCTAGCACAATGCACTGGTTGCAAAGTGCATACACTAGAGTCTTCATTTTTCATTCTCAAAGCAATCATTTTCCCATATGTATCATTAAATTTATGTAGTGTCAAACAGTGTACATTATAACTTAGATAAATAAAACTCTTAATGGATATCATTGTATGATTAGTTGAACTACACACTCTTAAAGCTTCACTTACTTTTTATATATTTTATAAAAGTAAGTGAAGCTTTAAGAGTGTGTAGTTCAACTAATCATACAATGATATCCATTAATATGATTGGCTTCACTGTGTTTAAGTTCCAATTTTACATTTAAGAAATAAAACTCTCATTATTAGTTCCTTGAAGTACGATTTCCCAGCATTATTCATTAATCTGCTGCCAGATGGCCATTTAAACCCTGTGCTGACTGTTCCCGGATACCCATTAAACAGATTTAGGCATTTAAATGGCCAGCAAAATAAATTTCTATATTGCAGAACAAACCATTATATTTTAATGAAACAAAAACTAAATTAAAGAATATTAAATGCAGTAGGAGCAAAATACAGTATTATTCTATTATTACAAAACTATATATAAAAAAAATGAAGTTATGAACTTTGAGAACCAACAGAAAATATATTAATCCAAAATTTCATTAAACCAACAATGAATCCTTTAGAGCTGATGATGAGGGCAAAAGTCTGAAAACATGTTCTGTATAATGCAATGGTATGCTGAGCAAAGAGTACTCACCAGCTAAAAAGTATTAATCTATTCATTTGCAGAATTATAAAACACTTTAAATTTTAGAGTACATTTTACATGTGTGATTGTGATTTGCAGAGCTGAACAGCCAGCAATAGCATGTAATAAATATTATGACGGGAGAAAATTACATTCATGGTGAGAAGGTCACTGCTGATGAAAGCTTGTAAGCTTGATGCTCTTACAGGGCTGTTTGGGTTAGAAGCAATATATCAAAACAATAAAGGCTAGATTTGGCATAAAAATTTGATCTTTGTGAAAATAAATCAGTGTGCGTCTATAATGCTCTATTTACACTGCAAAGAGACTGACAGCACAAGTGAAAAAAACCTGGGGTTATCTGGCCCCATACTTTTGTACCTCATGAAATCTGTACTTGAGCAGGGTAGGACTGTATATCTAGACAACTGGTACAGCCCCTCAAAGTTATGTATTGTTTTAGGTAAAAGAATGACAAATTCTATTGAAACAATATATTCAAATCGTACCAGATTGCCTAAGTATATGAATGTACAGGCTCTATACGTGCAGAGGGAAAATGGAGGTGCATCAGCTTCCACTTTTGACTTACATTGCTTGGCATTATACAAGGGTAATTATGGCTTTATTTAATTTCAGTTCCAAAATTTTAATGAATGATACAAGAAAGGTACATACCAAAATGGCAATTTTCAAGCCTGATATTATATTTGAATACAATGCGCATACGGGTGGTGTTGATTTAGTGGATGAAGTATAACAGGAATATCCCTCTTTACAAAAAACCGTAAAATGGTACAAACTATTTTTTCACATGTTGGACATCACCATATAAATTGTTTGTAATTTTAAGAGCTCTAACAAACAAAAACTATGACCTATCTGGATTTTTGAAGGTGAACTCCCATCACCCTCAGATTGGAGGGGAAAGAAGATAGAGACAGACAGCCCACAGAAAAGAGTTGCTCCAATTTCTGAAATATGTGGTATGTCGCAAAAGGGGCACACACAATAAAATCTCTATGATTTGTTGTGACTGCGGAGATGTGCTCTTATGTCACTACCCATGCTTTGAGGTGCATCATTCAAAGCACAACATTTTTAATGAAATGTTAAAGCAATTACAGGTTGAAAATCATCCAATTGCTGGACATTCAAGGCACAATTTTTTAAAAGAAATGTTAAAACAATTATAGGTTGAAAATCATTTGATTCCCAGACATGTATACATGTCCAATATAGCTCAGGTCCATTTTACTCTGCATGCATATACATGTACAGATCCAGGAAGAGGTTAAAAATTCTATTCTATCCTCAAAATTGTTTTGAAACCGGAATAAGTGATGCAGTGATCACCACATGTAGTTGCTAATGCAACCAGTTTTAACACCCACACGGCAGTGAATAAGAATGTTGCCACATGTGTGTTCCAAGTGTTGATGAAGTGTGTGATGACATGGGATGAGTAGCAAGTGTTGGTCACATGGGGAAGGGGATTGAGGAACGGGAAGGCGATGCAAGAGCTAATGCAGACATATATATATAATGATAGGTAGCAACAGAATGTGTTTAATGTGCAAAATTCATTGCCTTGCATGAAAATTAAAGCAGCCAATGTCAATGACTTTTTAAAGAGACAAAAGTGTAAATTGTGTGCTTGGTATGATGCAAAATATAGCAATTGCTTATATATTGGCTTTATTTATTTTTGAACATTATTTATGCACTTTCCTCATTAATAGTTTCTTTATGGAAACTCCAAAAATGATAAATCGAGATTCTGCCACAAATCAGAAAACTGCTATGTAAGCTTAGCAATGATGTATGGAACTCCAGTGCCAATTACATCAAATTAGAATTACTCAACAAACTGCAAAGTTCCAATACAAACGAATCTAATCTAAAATTTCAGAGGATATTAGGATTGCCATAATGTAATTTTGATTGACTTTTGGAAAACGATAAAAATAATAACTTGCAAATATTACACTATACTACTTGAGCAATTAAATAACATGATCAATAATTGTCCTCATTTGAAGAAAAAGGTGCTATTCCATTATGGTAATGCACAAAATACTATTGTAACATGAAAATGGTTGGATTCAAAGTATGAAACCCATCTCCCTACTCCCTAGATATGGCTTACTAGGCATACTTCCTGTTACCCAATATTTGCAAGTAGGGAAAAATTGCTTTAAATGAGGCTGCTGAAATACCAGTGCATTTTGCAGAGTGGAAGAAATCACATTTTTATGTTATGGATGCAATAACAAATTTCAAAAATTAGGCATACTTCCTGTTCCCCAACATTGGCAAGTAGGAAAAAATTACTTTAAATGAGGCTGCTGAAATACCCGTGCATTTTGCAGAGCGGAAGAAATCACACTTTTATGTTATGGATGCAGTAACAAATTTCAAAAATTGCTGCAATAGATGTAAAGTTTTGAAAAGAGATTATGCTGAAAAATAAACAAATTTCCCCCCAAAAGTTGTCTCTTATTTTTCCAAGTAATAATCGAACAGCCTTGAATATTACATTACTGATAAATAATGAACATTTTGAAATAACATAGCTCCTATTGTTGGGCCAATTGGCTCAACCAATCACAAAATCTTGCTATAATTTGCTGAATGATGCATTCAAGTTTCTCTATATAACAATCTCCATTTGTTAATATATTCCTTATGTTAAATGTTACATTTGAGTATATGACAAAAAGTAGACATTAAAGAACTTGTTGCTTAGAGCAAACAGAAATATCTCATTAATTCATTGAATACTTAAATCAACACAACATTCTACCTACCAACTGCAACTTCAGGGTTGTACTTTGGCACTCTAAACCTAGTGCCACTTGATGTTGTGATGATGGAACCTTCTCCTTTGTCTGCATCTCCATCTTTTTCATCTTTTGCTTTATCACCTTCTGCACCATCTTTTGGTCTTTCTCCCTCATTTATTTCATCCTCTTCATCTTTCTTTGTTCTTACTTCAATTTCTCTGATGCCACCATCCTCTCCTGAAGAATAGTAATTATTAATTTCAAAATATCTGCATTATTGTAGTGCAAAGTAGAATAACCACTAAACATTAATATCTGCCAGGGTACTGTAATTTTAAGGTTGCCATCATAATGATACTTATAACAACACATGGACAGTAAACATAATCCCTCTTTACATGCATTACGTACACATTTGGTATGCAACAGAAACCAACCAAATATCTATTTATATTCTGTACCCTGTAAAAAGTCTCACATTTTAAAACTCAGTGTAGACATTAGTCTTCAGATGTGAGTTTTTCATAATTTAACAATGCATAATTTGTATAGTAATATATTTTGTAACAAAATATGATCTTCTGATACACTTTCATAATTACTTCAATTTTTAAAAGTAAATTTTAAAATACTAGAAGTTTAATGAAATTTCATGCAGGTATAACAAAGGTCATTATAAAACCATCGACAGTTAAATATGACTATTTTTGCAAGTAAGATTACTTTCATTTCTCCCTAAAAATGATTCTGAGATCACAGATTAGTTCAGTCATTTATGATAAATGATGCAAGAAAACAATGGAATTTAATGATATACAAATGTTGAAAAAGGACATAAAAAATATTTCAAACCCATATAATGTAAAAACAGGGTCAATGATAACTATGATTCCACTGTACTGATTTTACCTACTCTCAAAAGCTTTAATAGACACTTCAAGTTACTAAACATCTTACTAAGCTTATTAAAAAAAAAAGAGAGAGAGAGAGAGAGAGAGAGAGAGAGAAGAACAAGAAGAAGGAGAAAAAAAAAGGAATGACCTAATATAATAGTGAGAAAATTTATATTTATAAATAAGAACAAAAAAGCTCTAAAATGCTGGAAAAAAAGAATACAAACCATCTGGAGATATTAAATCCTCGAAAGCAAGATCATCATCACCCCTTTTAGTTTTGCGAGTTTCTGCTGCTTTCTGGAAATGAAAAATATTTATTAAAATATTACAAAGAATAGAGCTACTAGGAATAAGCATTGCCAACAACCACCTCTAAATTCAACTTACTCTAAGATGCATTGGAGTCAGCTTATGGTGATCCCATTCAATGCGAGTAGGAAATTCTTTGCCACATGGAGAGCAGCGGGGATGGAGAAAATTCTTCAAATGCTGTAGCAAACAAATCCAAATTTAATAAATGTAAGAATGTTATTCATAATTAAGATGATGTACTTTCAAAAAGTGCTTGCTTTTAAAGGATGTGGGAGGGGGAAAAAAAAATCCCAAGAATGACAAGAGCATGAAAAAGAAAACCACCTGATAAAATGCAGTTCCAATTTATGATTAATGGCCATGAAGAAAAATGGAGACAATGTGGGTTGCATGCAACCTGCCTTGCACATAGTCATCTCTTTTACATGCATTACTGCACTTTTTACTATGAACACTAAAGAATCAACTCTATGACTAGAAACATCACCTAATGATAACTTTTTCTGCCTCTAGGTTCGAGAGCTCTAATGGGTAATATTACTTATAAAATTTAGCACTAAGTGCATGTAAGAACTTCTACACTTCCTAGTAAACTCTTAACTTATCCCAAACTTAAGTACGTATATAAAAATAATAATTTTTATGTAAGTGAAGTTCAGTGTAAAAAATGAATACCTAAGTTTAGGATATATTAGCACTCCATTGTCTACAGCTTCGTAAGTACAACATTTTAAACTCTAACTTGTTAGCAGGTGTTTTCTTCTTAAGTGCCTTCTTTTATAATTATAATAAAGAGAAAGATAAAGTATAAATTCCTCTATCCAAAGCCTGAATAATTTCCACTTAATGATCAAACCATCCATTAGAATAAAAATATACATCTTTTAAATGCAACTTATCACAAATTTATGACCAACCAGTCTTTGAATGCAGTCACATTTTATTCATGCTATTGGACCATACTGCTTACCAAATTTGTTAGTAAATATTCCAATTTCACATTAATTAATCCAGGAGACAGGTAAATATGAATTTTTTTTAGCCTGTACATCAACCCATTTTAATCTGTTGTTTTCATTATTCGACTGAATACTTGTTTCCTTACCTACATCTAAAATAAAATGTTTATATCTCCAGTAAACCCAAAGCCTTCCTCACCTAATGCTTCAATAAAAACTCCTGTAAACAAAAATAATGACCAAATTTAGTAGCTATAATTTATGTATTCAGTTTGCAGGTAAGAATTCCACCCATAAATTTCTTAATGACATGTTGGGAGAAGCAGGGCAATGATGAATAATAATCTGCAATTTTCGTATTTTCACTCCCATTCATTTATCACCAAGGTTATGTATTTGCAGCTGAAAGAGCGCTGAAGTCATCAATGCCTTCAGACTTGCTTCAATGACACTGGCAAGTTCTTTACACTGGAAAAACATCAATGCTCCCAACCAAATTGCCACCAGCATTTATTTCTATTTAAGCTATCCTGCATGATGTTGAAATGCAGTTTTTCACTTTTAATCGTTTCCTCCACTTTTGAAGTTTTCCAACATCTTTAATCATTAATGGCATTCAGTTCTTCACAGATAACCTTACTTACAACATTGTGCCCCTTCAGTTCATCCATCCAGGGATGCTCTGCGAATCTGTTTACAAGCAACTGGAAGCCTCTATGGTTTTTTTTCCCCCCTCAGCATTTGTAAGAATGATCAATGTGCACAGTAAGAAACCAAATAATATCTTCTCCATTATGACATTTTGAGTATGCATTTATTGTTCCTTCTTTTTTAGAAATGGACCATATTCAAGATGAAATTATTTTTGATTGTTGGTTTCTCAAAATTATATTCAATGTGCACACAGACTACCAGATAATTTGCAAACACAACATATGCTGTTGAAACGTCTAAATTGCATAGCAATTCTTTAACTGTGCACAATTACCCAAATATGATTTCACCTCTTTTTCTTAACAAAATAATGCTGCAAGCAAATCTTTGAGCTACGATAACAGCAAAATGGAAATATAGCTTACAATTGAGGATTTGTTGTAGATGGTTAAATAATTAATGCAATTCTTTTGTTTCCGGAGAGCAAAGACATTGCTCGACATAAGATGTCGAGCAATATGACTGGAGTAACATAAATGCATTGGTATAAATACCAGAGAAAAAAATGAAAGCCACCCGTTCAAATTCAATGAAAGAAAATGAAGTAAACAGTGGAAATATAATTTGATAATTAATTCAATTTAGAATCAAACACAGTGAAACACTCATTAATAATCTCTTCAGAGTAGGATATTTAGAACCTTGTTCTATTATTCTACTCAGAAGAGATTAGTGGAAATATGTTTTTTCCAGGAACATATAAGATGGGTTCCATTGTGTTTGTATAATGTTTATTAATAATATAATGAGCCAGTCAGTTATATTTGCCACTGCATTACAGCCTGGAAGATAAAGAAAATTTAATATGCGGGAATGACCCAAAAGCATTATGCTAATACCTACATCTTACTCTCTGCTGTTTAAAACTCATCTCATTTTAAAAGCAACTGTAATTTACCATCAATGGAACTTTTTGTGCTTTGATGTGCACTACTAACTCAGTTCTAAGGCAGCATTTTTATACACTGTATAAAAATATATATTTAAAAGGGAGTGTTGTCATCATCAAGACCAAGGAATATTGTAATTTTCAATAACCTGTATTCAAGTTTCACTAACCTGATGGCGGTCATTCTTGCGATGAACCACCAAATTTCCAAAGAAATGCAGATCACACATGGTGCAGTACTCTCTTGTGTTCATGTGAACTTTCTTTCCTTGGCGTTTCATGCGATCCAGTTCAATTTCTCGTTGCTGTTCAGCCACCTGAAATAACAGTACACACTAGTATCATAATTTCTCTGGAACTATACTGATAATTTAAGTGATCACGAGGAGATATTTTTCTGGGTTTGAGACTGATCCACTTAAGGGGATCTCTATTAACGAAAGGCAAATATCAAGCTGTGAAAAATTGGTGTAATTTGTTGCTAACCCCCAGAAATGACTGTTTCAACTGAGTTCATTGCCTTACTCCCATAAATAAATTCTGCAACTGTGAAAACTGATTATAATATTTTCAATGCAGATGTTTTAAGACTAGTCAAACATATTCAATGTGAATGATTTAAGGTTTCATCAATAGTAACCTTCAATGGGACCCCTCTTTGATTTTGTTTGAAAACAGTCAACAGCGATACTGGATTTAATGTTATGGAATTCCAGCAGACAAAAATGCCTTCTCTACTGCTATGACCAGCAATTTTCACGAAACATCTGGTGGTCAATGAATCAAATTTTTTATTGAAGGCAGTATGAATAGAAATCTCAAGAGTTTGTGTAGCTGTGCAAATTGCACCTAAAGTCAATATAGTGAAACCCGCCCTTTCAGAACTGAATAATCTAGAATAACATTTTTCCATTTTGGAATAAACAAATGTTGCGTGTTATTTTTCTTGAATAAAACTAAAACTACACAAGACAAAAACAAACTTTAACTGTTCAGAATGGGATCATAATTTTTAACTACAGATAGTTCAAAGTAATCTTAATTTTGAAAGAGCATGCACTACAAAAAATAAACCTCTGTAAAGTTAATCACTTAGTAGAATTGAGTTTTTGAAACAGTGTACAAGGGTGAAAAGACATTCTTCCATCAGTCACTTATGCAATACTATCCAGTTTTGAAGTGTTTGGTTTAAGCTGTGAAGTTTTGTGAATAGTATACTTAAATAATGTCATTTAAAAATGTGGCACTTACGAAAGTTTAATGGCTTTGTTGTTGCTGACTGGCAGTAAGAGTGGAAACACTACTGGCAAGATATCAGTCGAGTAATGTGTACATCTGGGATGAAAATAGGATATTTTAGGGCATTCTGCAAATGCCATTATCTTTCCAAGGGGAAAAATGTGTTTGTAGAAAGATTTCAAAAGAACATCTTACTGATTTCCTATGGCAGGAAAAATCGAAAAACGGCTGGTAATTGGAAAATAAGCTAAACCTCGGTGCTTCAGATATCCGACACAAATAAGCTGCCAATGGTTTGGAGATTGAATAAAAAGCCCGACAACAGTAGTTTTGCTGGAAGAATGGCTAAATGTTTTTCTTCATTTAGTGCAGGAATAATCAGCAATTTTATTATGACTTAAAAACTAATATTAATTGGTATCAATGGAATGGATGGAAACTAAGATTTAACAGGAGTATTCTTAAAAATTCAATTTCAGCATGCCTCAACTTCATAACAATAGTGGATTGAATTTTGTATCATACTTGAGTAGGGAAACCTGGTTAATTGATAGGACTGAGTCACTTTTGTCTTGAACTGGTTTCACTGTATTAAAAAAAAAATACTGTTTTTATAAACTTGGTATTTTTTTGTTGCTAATTCTAGACAGCAGTGCTCCAGACAGGCTATTTAACATTTTCTTACCTTCAATTCATGTCTCAGTAATTCAACTTTAATTTTGTAGCTCTCTTCCAATTTATCCATCATCAACTGATGAGTTCTTCCTTTTAAATGATTTTGGAATGACTGCAATGAAATAAGAAACCATTAGTACCATTAGACATTTTGACAGGTATTCCACAACATATTTTGAAAGGCAAAAATTCAAGATGACCAACACTTGAACCATAGACTTTCAGGTTTTTGAGCTTATGCACCTTTAGCCACTACATAAACTTTTACAGAATATAAATATTTACATTAAGCACACACACACAGGAAATAGTATTTAAAAGATATGAAATGGAAAATTTTTCAGGAATCATAGCAAAGATTTGAACATAGTTAATGTTCTACCAGTTTCTCTCCAACCATATGCTGCCTTCATACTTTTATTACCTCCAAAAAGGATCTCCCTATGAGAAAAACATTTGATTTTATCAGTAATTTCAAAAAATACTCATAACTAGGTTTTGTAGTTAATATGATTAAATCTTTTCCAAAGCAATTATCAAGGTTTCCAGGATGTGTTCGAAGTGGGAAAACTTTGTGATGTGGATTATAAAGGAAAAGAATGTTTTATGTAATTGTGTTAAGCAATTTTCTCCAATCCTTTTCTCTATGCAACATCCCAAAAGAGCTTATATGAAACCTGAAAAATTTGACTTCCAAAATAATATGTGGAAAAGTTGATAAAAATATACGTAGAACAATATTAGTACAATGGAGTGGATCTTCACTCTAAAATGTTTGAAAATGTGCCTCAATGTGCAAAATATTACCTTTATTCACAAGGAAAGAACCTCCCTAATATTTTTGTTACAAATAATAATTTACTGATTAAAAAGTTCGTTAAAAATATTTCTTGCTGTTCATTGCAGTGCCTAGTGCTTTATTATGTCAGGGGTTGCCAATAGTTTTGATAATGGGTACAAAGGAGCTAGAACATCGCTGACATTTGAGTTTCAGCAGGGGTCCTGATAAACAACAATGGTTATAATTGTATTTTTTGTACGATTTAGTGGAACTACACACTCTTAATGCTTCAAGCAAGAGTGTGTAGTTAAACTAAATTATACAATAACATCAATCATATAATTGGCTTCACTGTGCAAATTCCAATTAACATTTTAATTTTAGTTTTGTACTCCTAAGAACGGGATACACATCTGCATCCTAACTGGTATAGCCTATACAGACCAATGCGGTAAGTCTGTAGTCCATAATTCCTTTCTGGGTATAACAGATTTTCTAACACCACTCAGAATTAGCCGCAATGACAAAAGTGTGGCAGTTCTCCACACTATGAAATTACCGGACAACATATTGTGTAGCATTTGCAATAAGAGTGTTTCCAGGGAAACCTGACAGCATTTGGAAGCACATTGCAAGCAAATAAGGTACACATTTAAGCAGCACATTCTCACAAACTACAACAAACAACATTTGAGACAATTGAGGGTGCAAAGAATCCAAGGTATGTCGTACTTTAATAAACTTTATACATTTTGTATGTTTGTGTGTAGTAAACAGAAATAATTTTCAGTCACATCTGATCGGAGATGGAGCATTTACAACAAATGCATCCTTTGAATGTAATTTACATTTTTAATAATTTGTAGGTTACTTTTCTTTGCTGCAAAAGTACCTTAATTAAAATCAAATGCAGAGATGGCTGCTGCGAATATACCACTTTAAAAGGCAGACTATTCACAAGCTTGATTAAGAAGGATATCATTGGCAGTTGAAGATTACCTAGCAGTGACACGCCCTAAAGACAGTATTTGCCACTCATGGAAAAAGCATAAAAAAAGATGCATCATCTGCATAAAATGGAAGCAAGACAATATAAAATGGAGAGGGCCATGTATGTTGTACAGTGCAGCCACCCAAATCTCAGGAGCAGCAAATAGAATGGTAGAACTTGTGCCAGAACTGAAGTAACTGGTCCTCTTCAAAACATGGAAGTAGGCTTTGAGCAGATGGTGGCATGTTTGCAATTTCACTTCTTACACGACTGCTTGCTATGAAGAGTTCTCCCTTCTCCTCCCGAAAGAGGCTCTATCTACGTCCAGTCTTGTGCTCACATAATCTTTTGGGTAATGTTGCCAGAAACTTCATGTCCATTTTGAACAATTGTATAACTGGCATTAAGCACATATTCCTTAATGTACGGAAGAAGAGGCATACATTCCGGACATTCCTCAGAGAAATGAATCATCAGCCAGGTTCTTCCATATCTCGGTTCCAAATAGAGAAGTAAAATATCTTTGATTTTAACCACCACATATTGGTAGAATGTGTTTGAAAGCATATTATCTCCATGGACTTTTGAGGATCACCTGAAAGTGGTGGGAATTGATATTGTTTTTGCCTCATGGTAGTGAGGTTGAAACAAATACAAAGTCTGTACCATGTGAGGTGTACCCTAAGCTACAAAATATAAGACCAGACATTTGTTAGAGGCATCTTCTGCAATAAGTATGCTAACGGCAGAGCATTACATCAAAATTGCAGACGGTGTTGAATCACATGTTGCTTATGAAAGAAGATCTGCTCGAAAATTCCTTTATAAGATCTTTTCTATCGGCAGCATGGTAGCCCAGCTGCTATGATGAAAAACTAAAATAGTACTTTCATAGATTCTAACCCTTAAATAGATAAAACAGCCAGTCAAAGCTGATTGCACCTATAAGCAGCTTGAAAAGTTGCTAACAAACATATCTGCCCTCGAGGCGATAAGACACCACCTGAAATTTGCAGGAGCATTAACCTTTCCCCGGTAATGCATTTATATAGACATCCAGAGCAAAACGAGCCTGAGCAATATAGATGTGAATACATGTCTGGCAGGCACCGCAAATTGAATGATTTTAAACCAGTAGCTGTTTTAATATTTCTTTAAATAATTAACTTAAGGAAACCAGGAAGTGTAAATCTAGTAAATAACAGCAGTATACGTTTTACATTGTAGCTCAAAGTTTTAAAGCTATCAATTGGAGATTTTTGAGAAATGAAAATTTAACCAAGATGTTCTGTAATTACAATGCTCTAATGTACGTTTTTTTTAAAAATTCAAAACCAAAATAAAAAAAAGCTTTTTAAAAAACTGAAAACACACAATCATCTCCTTTTCTGAAACTATTGGAATATATATATTACTTAAACTGCAGGCAACATGCTATCCCAATAATATATCTAATGTTAGTTGCTTGAAAAGAAAGCAATTTTCAAAATGTTTTATTAAAAAAATAATAAATAAAACTTAATTGGTATCAATTTTTTTTATCAATAGCGATATTTAAATACTTCTAGTTACAATACTTTATATTTGCATACATTATGTGTTTGCAAATTTTCAACAAGACAGGCCCAGTCAATCCTGAGAAAAATGCGCATTTATGTCAACATCGGGAAATAATATTTATTTTTGTTTAAAAAACTTTATGTGAATTAGAAAATTAAACTTTACAGAGCATCTTTAGTTTAAGTATTCTTAATGTCTCACAAAAATTTCACACTGAATGCCTTATAAATTCCTAGGATACAGTGCATAATGTATACTGCTGATTATTTGCTAGATTTACACTTCCTGGTTATACTTTAAAATAAATACGATTTGAACATATTTTCCTTTTGAGCTCAAATCTTCCAGCACTTTACACTCATATATTTATTTCAGCAGGATATATACTATGCAGTAACAATTTGGTAAAAAATCAATTAGCCGACTGTTACTTGTGCGCTATTTATGAGGATGTACAAAACCAGTTGTACTCTAAATGATTAGAACTGGGATCACTAGTTCAAACCATGATTAATACTAGGAATAACAAGTTTGAAAAACATTCTCAATAAACAAACCTAAACATACGGTGCCAAAAACAGATTCCAGTATCAATTTGCTTAACTCATCAGCTGAAAATTGTATAGCTAATCTGAGTATAACAAGCTAAGCTTATTGTATCATGCAAATGCAATCATATGATGCAACGACTTTGTATACAGCTATACACAAGTACATATATAAAAACCCATTATCTATAAATGATAAAGATGCGCCTGCTTTCAGTTATGCCAAACATTTCTTTCCTTACAATATTTATTATGTGCTGGCTCAGCTAAGAGCTTGCAACGCTTCTAAAAATGAGTGTTCAATGGTAGTTGTGTTTGTGAGAAAAAAGTAGAGAACTCTTTTAGTTCAGCAAATATTAATCAGACAATCAAAATACACTGCAAAATTGAACCATTTCTCTCTCTCTTTTATCTTGCAAATAAATACAGCAATACTTGTAGTTGGTCATACTGCATTTAATGCTGACTGTGTAACATTCTTTTGTAATCTTTGCACATGTTCTTACAGATTATAGGACAAATCTAAGCACAACAAACTTGGAACTCTTGCCTTTATGTTCGTACGAAAACTGAAATTTTGTAAAATTGTAGCATTTATGTAACATCAAATGAATTTGTGGTTCTTACTCCAGAAATTTCCAGCTTTTTATGAATTTGTGGTTTTTACTCCAGAATTTTCCAGCTTTATTTAACAGTTATGTCATTCAGAGTATACTTTTCCAGAAAAGCAGTACTAAATTAAAGACAAGAATATGTGGTATATATCACTTACAGTATCATCCCACATATGCTTCTTGCATACATGGCAGTAGAACAATGCTGGATTTATTCCACTATATCTGGAATTTGATACTCTTTCTCCGTCCTGCAATACAAAATCACAAAATGTTTTCATAATATGAACATATACTCATAAAGTTATTCAACTGCTGATGATGGGAATGAATGTTCCCAAAACATGCCCAATAATAAAAAAATAGTAATATAACCAAACAAAGACCCAATATTTAACGTATAAGTGTCACTAAGAAATCTAAATCAACATGTTTTGGGAAGCTGAAACTTGAAATTAATTTGTAAAGCAACACCAAAAACACAATTCTTATAACATTCTTCCCTTACCCCATGCAAAATAACTCTTTCAGATAATCTGCAACTAAGTGTCTAGAGTTTACCTTCATGTATCATAAGATAACTAACCTTATCTCTGTCCTTTGACTCTGTATCGCCCTTTTCATCATCATCATCTTCGTCGTCATCCTGGCCTTCATCCCCCGACTTTTCCTCTCCTTTTTTCTCATCTTTCCAATCACGTTTTTTCTCACCTTCTTCATCTTCTCTGGAAGCACACATTCAAAATGTGAGCCTATATAGTTTCAAATGTCCATAAAAGCAAGGAAAAAAAGGGGGGGTAAAACATTTTAAACTACAATTTATAACTAATAAATATAAATGTTACTGTAAGAGTACACAATAAAAGATTAAATTTTATGCTATTCAAGTGACGAATATATTGTTTAATTATTTAAGCAGACTTTATTAAAGCAACATTAGTATTTATTCATGTACAATATACATTTGTATTTCAATAACAATTTATGAATGTTAAATTGCTGATAATAATTTAAAATTTAAAATAGAATTCACTGATTGCCCAGATCTAGTTATTAATCTGCAATTTAAATTTTGAAATTCAAGAGCATTTTACTCAATTCACCCAGCTCTTCAAAGATTCTACTTGCTAATTCAGAAATGATCAATAGCAGATGTGGCCTTGTGTGAAAGTTAAACCGTCCTCACCAATCTTTTATGGCATCCTCTTATGGGTAAAAAAGCAAAGGTTTACTGCAGTTAGGTTATGTAATTCATTTATCTATGCAGACTTCTGTTTTAGATCAACCTCTATAATGTAAGATTTTGAAATGTATGCATTTTTTATATATTTGTCAGATTATTATGTAACCTTTTCTTAGTTCAATAAAGCTGCAAAGGCTGAATGAAATAATTGCTGCAATACTTACCTTTATAGAATGCTGTGGTAGATACAAAGGTTCTGAAAACGTTGACAATCACAGGGTGTCTCACACTAACTTGGCAGAAACAGTATGAAAATATGATCAAACTGATCTATGGAGAATCAAATATCAATGAGAAAAAGAAAACTGCACTATTTCTTTTCGATATCACACCTACAGAGTAGCACTTGTTAAGAATTGATTACTCAAGTACATATCATTTACAAAATGTTTTTGGCGTGTTCAGTTTGCAATTACCATAAACACAAAAAGCTGCATAACTTCCATGAAGAAACATTGGTTAACTTCCTCCTAGAACTAAAATATGCAACAATACGAAAAATAATGATTCACTCTTCATTGCACCAACCAAAATGGCTTTGGCTTGGTCTCATTGTTCTACCAATCTCACTCCCAGCTGTATGAAGTTGATTCCCTTTCAGTTATTTTCTCCTAAATGACCAGAGGATTTCATGAAATATAATGTTGAACATATCATCTTGGTCTGCAGTGTGAAGCTATCTCAGATAGAACAGTGTTATCAGTACTTCATTAAGGATGTTTGCATTTATTCTTTGAAATCAAGACATTTCATGAGATTTCTGGAGCATAAACTGCTCATCGCTAGCTGAGCCATGGTATATTGCTGAATAGAACTTGTATAGTAATGTATTTATGTAAACTTAAAGCAATTACACAGCAAACAAAGAATTCAAAAGAACAAGACTTTCAAACCCTTTTCATTTACAAATAAGAAGTTAATGATTGTAGATCAATAATTTTTACACAAATGCATTTGCATGAGATATGAGCTTGGAATGAGGGAGGGACAGGAAGGAAATAGGAAAGAGCTGGGAAACAATATATCTATTGTTAAAAAAGTTACAACAATGGCAGACAGACAAAACAGTTACAAAATTTCTATAATTATAAATTGTAGATGGAATGACAGAACTGAAGGGAAAATGTACAATTGCATAAGATTTAGCATAAGCAAAATGACATCTAGACCTGATAACTTTTTAAGCTTACACTTTAACATTCCCTGCAATATATAGGTAGAAAGCATTAGTTTAATTGAGAAAAATTCATCAAGCACAAGATTTGGTTCCATGACAAAATAAAAGTAACCCATGGTTCCAAAATCTTGGTATGTGATATGAAAGACCAAGGCATATGCAAATTAATAGATGTCTCCTGTTTCAGGTTTCATGCATTTGGAATCTCTAATTAGTGTTATGCAGATTGTTTTATTAGCACAATCACATTTGCAGTATCCTATCTCAAATTGTGTTATCAAAGGATAACATGATTTTTTTATTGAGCAAATAATGGACCTTAGGTTCCACATTCAAATGGAGTGCAAAAACTATGAAGAAAAATTAATCACTTAGTCAAAAAAGCAAAGCCTTTTGAAAAATGTAAACAGATATTGTCTAAGAGCAATACTGCATACTTCCTGTAAAATTTCAGTGGTTTGATGCAATGTTTTTCACCACCTGAATTACAAATGTGAGGCTTGAAGAACGTAAAGTTTAAAATCTTCAGTGCACCAGACCAATAAATATATATCTCGTCTTCCCATAAATACCAACACAACTTCTGTTAAATGCCATTCTAACAAAGGGGCTGGGGAAAGGTTTCAAAAACTCAAATTATGTCAATGTTTTGGTGGATACGGATTAGATACTCTTGCTACAAAGTTGAAATGAAAGAGTATTAATGTAGGGTGTATCATACAATATTGGAACCTCAATACCTAGTTCCGGAATAGACTTTTCAGCAAGATTCTGCTCCAGCTTATGAGGGAAATTCACACCTTCCCTTCTACTGCTAACTGGTTGCCATATCCCCCAAACCTAACCTCCGAGTACAAACTCTCAAGTTTGAGAAAATCATCTACAAGAAAGGAAACCAACAATTAAAAAGTGATTCTTGGTGGTAGCAACAAATTTTTTCTCTCTTTGAGTAAATTTGCAAAACCCTTATCAGGTGACCATTATGAAAAATTATTGGAATATAGTAAATTTAACAAAGAAATGTATAGAAATAATATTATAGTATACTTCAACTTTTCATGAAACAGTTATCAGTATTTATGACAAGACTGGTGATCCACAACTAAGAAATTAATTATGAAATCCTACATACCCTCTGAATGCTAAATAACCTTACATGGTGGTCCCAACAAATACCAGTGGGTCATCATACATGGTTCACCATAGTGTAAGCACAAGGCAAAAAAGTAAGTTGTGTAAGATAATTAAGAAAAAAAATATTAAGTTTTTATCATCTTGAGCTTGAATGAATATTTTCTCAAAATATTAAGTTAGCACTATTTAAAAACTTGAAAATTAAATGCAATTTAAGTCAGTTGAATATTGGAATGGCAACAAGGAAGATGGATTTCCTAAAGAATGCAAAATAGAATTTGACTAGGTGTCTTAAATTTATAAGAGAATAAGCAGAAATTTTAATGTTGTTAGTGCTACCTGGTACTCAAAATATGCTTAAGAAGACCTTTTTGTAATGATAAACTACAATCTAATGCACACAATATGTTTATAAGCTCTTCTCCATTAGTTGGCTGTAGGGCTGTACAAGCATGTTGTTTGTTGCCTAAGGATACAGCTAGGTTGCCTCATTACTGCATGCAGCACATTCATAGAAATGGCATAGTGCATCCACTACTTGCTAAATTTGGTAAAATGATTTGGATGATTCAGGTATTCATTTTATACTTTAAAATGTGATGGAATACAACACAAGATGCAGATGTTTAAAATGACAAGAAATCCAAGGAACAATTTCTGCATCAAAATAAATCTCCACCATTCTCTTTATAAACCATTCCCAAACATTGACATAGACTGGCTATGTAGAAGCACAAATTGCAACACTACTGGGCAGGTTTTCAGAAACAGATTGTTACATCTTTTTTGAACATGCAAATTGCTAATGGAAGAACTTTTTGATAAAAACAACTATCTGGAGTAAAGATGTAAAATTTAAATGGGGAAAGGAATTCCTAGGAACAGCTGCAGGATTTCAAGAGGTTTCAAAACATTCCATGCAACTCACTTCAACCAGTTACAAAAAGGAAAACAATACTGTCACTTGAGCTACAAAAAAATGAATTTCTGCTTCCTCTCTTATAATTATAAAAGAATTCAATGAGTTTTATGCCAAAATTTTACCAACCATAACCTGATTTTAAATAAAAATTCATGATTGTAAATGTATATCCAATATGTTTGCCAACAAAGATTCTCAGTCAATACGTTCTGTGAAACCTTTTTTTTTCCAGCTGTTAATCTTTTACTGAGATGTACTAATCTACTTATATGACAGCACTTCATAAGTTACCAATTTGTAATAGACCAAATCTGCATGAATATATGCCATTATTTTGAACGTTTCCAAAGGGTAAGAGATAATTTGATTTACAACTGTTGATTTGTAATGTGGCTATTTTGTCCATAACACAATATGGTTCATAGGAATGGGCTATGTGGACAAAATGCATTGATAAAAATGTGTTAAAAAAAAAAGGGCTTCAAACTATAAAGGAAAAGCCATGCTCTATATCATGAAAAAATAATAACTTTTAAATAGAAATGACTATTCATTTTAGAGAACTTTGGATTCTACAGAGAAAAGCACCAACAGGAGCAAGAAGTGTTTTTCCCATTCCTTGAAGTCCTGATTAGTTGCAATCAACTAGCTCAAACGCTATACTTTTACAAAAGCAGATAAATATTTACCATTGCTATAAAATATCAGAAAAGCTTATCAACATAAAGGGCAGTACAAAAGTCATTTGGCAATCAGTAAAATCCAGTTATCACAATTTAGCAATTGCTAGCTGACATATAATCTGATAGATTGACAGTTTTGTGAAAAACTCTTGATTACTCTTTCACTGTCTATTGCCAGTTTGAAAATCTTTACTAAACACAATTTAACCTGGATATCAACCAAATAGAGAGAAAATTGCAGTTAGTCCCTACTAGTTTGTGGAATGAAAATTACCTTAAAAATAAATTATGAGATTTACAAGAATTACAAATAGAGTTGCCAACCATTATGTATTTCTTGGGAAATACACAATTTCAACCTTATGATCCAAGTACTAAGTCCTGTATTTTATAGTATAGCATTTACCATATATTTGTCTTATGACATGTTAAAACCTTGGTATAAAATGTAGATTCTGTGGGCTACTAAGACACATTTTTTAAAGTAGGCAACTCCAGTTACAAAATAATTTGAACTGCTTGGGCACAGTTGTATAAGAATATCTATATAGAAGAAATGTAATTGTTTACTATATTTAAACCTGCCCATTTTGGATCAAGATTTTAATGGCACTAGCAAAAATTATATCTCTTATATGTTATTTTTTTCTTGAATAAAATGAAAACTGTTGAATGCAGAAGTGGAAATAAGTCTGCCACCACTTAAAAAAGAATATATTTTGAATACACTCTTAGAAGTTAACCTTATTTTGAAACAACATATTGTTACAGGAAACAAGAATATGCCAGCTATTAGGTAAAAGATGCAACAAGCTGTCGGAGTGCATTGGGCATTTGCTTAATAAATGTTGTGAATGGTGAAGAGTGCAGACTAATAATTTTCATGAATAATATAATGGAAAAATGTGGTACTGTTGTTAAGTAATAAGGTGAATATTATTGGATAAACACAGTTTAAGAGAAATAACGTTAAAAGTTTAATTGTATAAAAACTTAAGTGTATGAAACTTTTAAAAATAACAAGGATTTACAAGGGGCACGACAATGACAGAAAAGTACATGAAATAAACATGACCATGCTTGTTAGTCATTTGATAGTTTGATAAAGTACTTGTTTTGGTCTAGCATATGATCAAATATAGTATGTAGCAGGAAGTCATAAAAATAACAGTTTTTTCTGTTTGAAATACATAATGTATTGAGAAATGCATTCAGAAACAATTCTTAATCACAGTCAATGATACAGCTGCAGCTGGGAAATTTTACTATAAATACACTGGGCATTATTTAGTACCACCAATAAATCATGCAAAAGAATAAAATGAGCATTATTACAGCATACCAGTCATTTCATTTACTATTGCAATTAACATTCTTAATCGCATAATTTTGTGATTTTCAAATGAAGAGGCAGTGAATAGATTTACTTTGCTTGCAAATGATCCATTGAAGACAGGCAGCATATTAACCCCCACTCCCCAAACCTAAAATAATGCCAAGTATGCAGACCACTGTACAAACCTTTGGCTATAAATACAATATGTTTACGGAATTTGGGAATCCACACAGTGAAACTTTTGTTAATCTTATTTTGATTTAAAGTAAAACACTAAAAATCATGTCGTCACATTAAAACTCTCTTTAAGTTTCACAAACACACTTATAAAAGTAATTTTGGTACATGTTTCGTGAGGTACATTCCTCACATTGTCAACCAAAACGACGACTGAGGAGCCAATTTCAGCAAAGTATGTATGTTACTATGCTTGCTCTGGTGGTCTGTTAATGAACTTAAACAATATGTTGTCTGCTTCCGGTATATCAAAATTCATAAGTTTGTATTCATATTTTTTTATGTAAATTTTTTCCCATATATTAAGTTCTTTCGGATGTTGAATTGTTTTTAGTAATGTTATGTCCTTCTCTATTTCATGATTCTCATTCCAAAAATGTGCAGCCACTGCTGATTTTTCTACTTGTTTGTGTCTAATATTTCTCCAGTGTTCTTATCTGGGGATAAGATTAAAGGAACACTGGAGAAATATTAGACACAAACAAGTAGAAAAATCAGCAGTGGCTGCACATTTTTGGAATGAGAATCATGAAATAGAGAAGGACATAACATTACTAAAAACAATTCAACATCCGAAAGAACTTAATATATGGGAAAAAATTTACATAAAAAAATATGAATACAAACTTATGAATTTTGATATACCGGAAGCAGACAACATATTGTTTAAGTTCATTAACAGACCACCAGAGCAAGCATAGTAACATACATACTTTGCTGAAATTGGCTCCTCAGTCGTCGTTTTGGTTGACAATGTGAGGAATGTACCTCACGAAACATGTACCAAAATTACTTTTATAAGTGTGTTTGTGAAACTTAAAGAGAGTTTTAATGTGACGACATGATTTTTAGTGTTTTACTTTAAATCAAAATAAGATTATAAATACAATACCTGAAGGAGTTCAGCATTTAGAAATGTATAGGATATTAAAGTCATAGTTCTGATTTTCAGTTTCAACAATATTAAAATAATTAACTTCAGTTTTACTAACAATTATAATTATATATATATAAACCTGTATTATTTAATATTCTAGAACTAAAACCTTCTGCTTCTTCCAATACTTTGATGAGCAATTGCAGTGATATATATATATATATATATATAAATATAAAAACCCATCGTGCATGAAAATAGCAAATTATTTATACATATATTTTGCCAAAAATGAAAATAACAATTTCATTTCTTAGCTTAGATAATAGCATGAGAAAATATTCTAGAGAACAAAGTAACATACATTAAAAAAAATTGGTTTGGCATTCCAAATTATAATCATAAGCAAAGGCAATGCATTAGTTTACAAACAGTGGAACTGATACATGTGAATTAACTAATGCAATTCTAATCCTTAGAAATTTGGGTTTTGTAAATGCTGTGAAGATATTTTATACAAAGAAAAATTAAATTAACTCTTTCTATAGCAGCACACCATGTTTTCAAAGAAATATTGCTTAAAATTCTAGTCATCTTTGATGACACAAACTGGAAGCTTCCAGGTTTTTCTCAACACCTAATTTTAAAGGGATTGGTAGAATTACCTCATTGCTATGAATTAATAACTATTTCCACAATATGCATTTTCCTGCATGGCTGCCTTATTCAAGGACTCCATAAATCAAGAGAAAAAATTAATTTATATTCCAACACACACATTCTTTCTCATTCTCTAACTTCAATAATTCAGATTGTGCTCGTTGGTCATAAATGGAAAACGATCCAGCTTATCTTCAACGTATTCACTCTTTTCTTCTTCCCAAGTGTTTCCAACATTTCAGATGACCAATTATAAACGAATGGAACAAATGTGCTGCATTTTTA
This sequence comes from Metallyticus violacea, assembly GCA_030762175.1. Taxonomy (NCBI): domain Eukaryota; kingdom Metazoa; phylum Arthropoda; class Insecta; order Mantodea; family Metallyticidae; genus Metallyticus; species Metallyticus violacea. The sequence continues at coordinate 21,141,040 of CM060837.1, read as the reverse complement.
TTATAAACAGTCTTGCTTGTGTTTCTCATGGAACACGAATGAAAACAAGAGCCATTATATGCATTCCTCTTCAAGGTAAACCAGCTGCAATGTTTCAGAACATTTTTGTAATTCATGAAAGAACAGCCCATGCACTCAAAATGCAATGTAAGGCATAGAAATTATGATTTTTTTCAGTACCATAAGATACAGTTTCTTGCCAATCTCCCTATAAAGCTGCATTTCAAATAAAAAAATTATAAAAATACATCCATTTGCAGACTTGTACATGAAGTAACAGAAAATCCACGAACCATGTACATTGTATTGCACAGTGAACACACATAACTTAAACATGCTATATTATATTTGCCTTTGAGGCACAAACATGAAGGCATACTACACTTAATTGATGTTAACAAAGGAAGTGTTTAAACATGCATCTATTGCAGGAAGAATTAACTTGAATGAATTGAATTTCCATGCTGTTTTGCACTGTTAAGATGTCTTCCTACTTAATCAGTTGGAATGTTTTAATGTAAATAAAGCTTAGAGATAGTTTTTAGAAAAATATCCAATCTATACTACTACTTACATTGTGTAAGTTCAAAATGAGAATATTACATTGTGTTATTTGAGTTATAAAGTCTTCCTTCAAAGACTTTATCAAGAAGACATTTTTTTTTCTTTTAACAACTTATATGAATGGGGAGTATATGACTAATCAAACTATATGTGTGATATAGCACTTTGCAACCATCTATTTTCTGGTGTTTTTAAAGAAGTAACTGAATTATAAATATTGTAATTATTTTGCTTCAATAGAATTCAAAAGAGGAGTGAATAGAAAACAGTATTACTTGTGAATTAAAATAGGCAATACATATATAATTACCATTAGGATTTCTCTTCAACTTATCTTTTAACAAGTTATGGGTCAAATTTAAGACTTTTCTCTTTGAAAGAAAACATGCAAAAATGCTTAAATTGTAGCTTTCGATACAACGCAAGAAAATCCGTGATGTTTAAAATGGTTAAATTTTTATTCCATTTAAATAAAATCTGCCAAGAATGTCAAGATTACCATAGCAAAAAAGTTAATCATTAAGCACATGAAATTAAAAAAAAATTATAAATTTAGAGCTGATTTTCATAAATATTAGAGGTTTCTTAAAAAAATCAGGCTCAATGAGAATAAACAATTTACAGTATGAAAAATTAACATATTTCAAGAAAATCAAAAGTATTACTGCAGAATGCTAGTATTCTATTCAAGAGCTAGTACAAATGAAGAAGCAACTACACACACTACATTAAGTTTAGAAAAATGTGTATTAATTATTAATTTAGTAACAGTATGACATTTAACTATCTGAGATGCCCAGAAGAATTTGGGATCTGCATTACATCCCATGTGATTAAAGAATTTTGTTCCAAAAGTCTGAAGACTTCATAAATTGTGCTTTAAGAGTAGGTGTGCTATAAATAAAAATATGATGAAAACAAATTTGCCTTGGGATAAAACTGCTTGAACCATGTGTGCGTGTGAAGACGCCACAGAGGGAGCAGCAGTAGAGTAATGAGGAAGGACATCTGCTTACCTTTTAACATCCTCTTCGTCGGTTTTCTTTTCAGCTGCATTATTTTTATCATCTTCCTGGTCTTTGTCTTTCTTAGGGTCTTTCTCATCATCCTTTTTGTCTCCTTTACCCCCAGGTTTGGAGCCACTGCGACTTTTCCCTATGCTAGGACTTCTCAACCCTTGGTTACCAGGCTTCCGGTCAGGACCCCCCCTGGTAGGGGCAGGGCGGCGACCCTGCGAGGACTGTATGTCATCATACAAATTATTCCATCTCAATGCTAGATGGATGTGAACGGATGATGGAATGAAATGAACACATTAAGGGTACAACTGCAGGAATACAGAAAAGAAGATGTGATAGCAGCTGGGGAAAGGGGGAAACAAAGACTGCAACTGTGGATTAAGTGCAAAGAAGGCTTCTCTTTAGTGTGGAGATTTAGCAGTTCCAAGTGTCAATGTGCTAAATGTTTTATAATAAACTGAAAGCTTTGTACTGTGCTTTATACCTTATAGAATGAATTACTTTAATCATTTTAGATATACATCCTTCAGCACTGAAGATGACACTTGATGCTGAGTGGGGTTAACAAAACAGTATAAATATTATCAACATTTTTTATGTAAGGCTCTTGACAGTGTGATGACAAGGCCCATCTACACCTGCAAAAGATGAACCAGTTTTAAAGTATTACATATCTGGTGCATTTCTGAGGAGAAAATTTGGATGATGTAGTCAATAGTACTATCATCTTAGCAGAAATGTGTCATATATTGCCTAAACATAATGTTACAGGACTTTGTGAAAAAAATATAATATGAGCATTCATATCTAATGTGTAAACAGAAATTGTTAGCTGATCCATTGATGATCAGAAATAGGAGCACATTATGAATGTGAGATACATTTTTTAAAAATAAATAATCTTTTCTGAGCAGGTTTGAACATGAAATGGTTCATTGAAAAACCAACAATTCCATTTGTTGTAGACCACTTGTGAGCTCTAGTGGTTGGAAGGCTAAGGGCTACTCTACATGATTTATTAGACTTATTTAGAAAGGCTCATAAATGTTTATTAATACCTTGTTATATGGTTCTGCTCTTCTTGATTCCATACGCTTACGCCTGTTGGGGCCTGGGTCTTGGTAACGCCCCATGCCTTGTCCATAACCTTGTCTATAACCTGAACCAGAGTTCATCTGTCCCATCTGACCCAAGCTCAACAATGAAGGGACCTATATCAAAACAAGAAATTACATGCATGCTTACATTCTCCAAATATTAAAGTATATTCAAACAGATTCTTATGTTCCAGTGATTACCTGAGGAGTTTGTTGTTGTGGTCTTAACAATGTTGTAAGTAGGTTGCTGGCTATGGCCAGTTGAGCTTCCGTTGATGAAAGTTGTGACAGGATATTTGATGTCTGTGGTGGAGTTGGTAGGAGACCTGCAACAGATCTTGGGCCTCCAGGAACCAGTCCACCCTCCCATGGATTAACATTCATCTGTTGTCCAGAACGATTTCCATAGCCCCCACCACCAGAATTCATCTGGTAGGACTGCCTGCCCTCACGGCGGAATCTATTTTGTGACATGACTGTTTATGCCTACAGCTGGAAATAAAAAGAACAGAAAAATAAGAAAATGTTTACAAACGAAAATCATTGTCACATACTTCAAACCATATACAAGTAGTGTCTATTAGACAGAGCCCTATGGAATAGGAAAGATATATATGCCAAATTTAGTTTTGAGAGAAAGAGAAAATTAGAAAGAAAAAAGTACACACTTGTGCAATGTTTTTCTTCCATGAAATTTCAATGTATTATTGAGCAATGGACTGAACAAAGCCACAACAATTAAAATGGAAAGTTCATAGAACATGCAAAAGAAACAAATGGTATCTTGCTATGTCCTATTCTAATGGCCTCATATACCTATATGTAGTGGATCGGTCCAGTTCCTGTATATTGACTGGGTCTACCAGTATCCGTAACAGGTTGGAGGCCCAGGGACAAAATCGAAATTGGTAACATGAAATTTGGAAGGTGCAACTACAATTGCGGCTGCTGATCTGAGGACAGTTCTAGGAAAATACAAAAGGGCAATCCAAGAAATATTTTCTGATGCTAATACAGGCATCACACTAAACTGATTTATGTTAAGGCCTATAAGATTAACAAACATGAATTTGTACACTTGACAGTGAACCATAATGTGGAATTTTCTGTCCAAAGTCAGTGCAACAAAAAAGTAGCAATGGGTATGGGAGAAAATTAATACATACACCATTTAAGTAAAATGGTACATACGGTGTAATCTCCCTTCCAAATTTGGAGAAAAAAGGTTCAATTTGAAAGATACCTTTCTGAATACTTTATACTTAATGCAAAAGTCAATTAGTAGTGGTTGCACCACTTCTCTCATGCTGCAGAAATTTATCTTACACTTGCAGAGTACTATATATTTAAGGCAAACTTTATTCATTAGTGATCACTATATTTCTAATGCTGCAGAAATTTGTCCTACATAGAGTACTATGTATTTAAGCAAAACTTCAATCACTAGTGACTGCACTTCTCTCATGGTGCAGAAATAAGTTACATAAACATAATTAAGGTAAATAATTACAACAAATGTGCTGCTATAAACCAAACTTAAGCTATCGGCAAGCCTTACATAACCACATATTGATTATAAGAGTCCTTGTTCAGCTTCACTATAATCAGGACTAAAAGTTTACAACCATTCTGATTGCACATGTATAATCCACAAATATCTTAAAATGCAAGTTAAAAGTTGCACTAGCAACCTTCATGACATTTTTATTGGCCTGCTATATTACCGTGTGTCAAATGTTAACCTGGCAGACAAATTATTGTAATGTATATGTTAATAGTGGCAAAACTGCCCTAAGTACTGTAGTACAATCTGGTAACAGTGAATTCCATTCAGATAGTTTGGTGCAAGGAAATGTTACTTGCAGAGTTGGAAGAAGCTGTGTATTCTGGGAGGTTCGAGTAGTGGTCAAGGAAAGTCACCAGCCAACCTCAACCAATACGCTTAACTTGAAGTCGAGCTTTGTGTGTTTTGTTTGTTTTAAAATATAGAGAAGTAAAACATGGAACAAGTAATGCATAAACCAGAAAATGAAATTGTATATAAAGTGTACCAGTTCTGTTAGGGGGAGGCAGCTGACAGCATATGGTCTGCAGCTCAGCTAACAGCATTGCCAAATGCTAAAAGTGCATGGCTGAAGCCTGTGATATTGGTGTAAGAACTGTGCAGAAAATTGCTAAAGCAAGATCACACGAGAATGATAGTCAAGTGTTGTTCTTTTTAGATCACCACAGAAAAATTCTATGTGCAAAAAAGAGCTAACTGACCTAGATGACTGATAAAGGTGTTCTACATAACTTGATTTCTTGTTATAAGAACGGGGAGTTTCCTTCTGCACATTACTAGCAGTTAAAATGAAGAATTCAACTGAGTTTAAGGGGGGCAACCATTACATTCGGAGCATTTTGATGAATTTGGGCTTAAAATATAGTGTGTGTAATGATGAGGAAAAACCCTCTTTTGGATTGGGGTTACGTAACTACTAGGATTGTGTTTTTGAGATGCATGCATGAAATTTGAGAGGTTAACACATGTAACATATATTATTTAGAAGAAATGTGGATGAATCAGAACCACACAAGATGTGCTACACAAGTGGCGATTGCTCTGATGGTGTGGAAGTTCCAAATGGTCTTGTCATGCCAATGCCACAAAACAGGGTTTTATTCCAAAATGTAAGCTAATTTTTAGAACTATTAGCTTAAGCACCTTGCACAAACACCAGGTAAGTAGACATTACTTGGTTATCCAGCAAGAATATTCCACATTATAGAACACAAACACTGGCAGAATTGTTGTAGCTGGTTTAAAAAAAAATCCAGCAAGAATATTTCACATTATAGAACACAGACACTGGCAGAGTTGTTGTGGCTGGTTATATATATATTAATGAAACATAAAAATAAAGAAACACTATTAACAATGTAACAAATTAACACTAATAATAAAAGTAGATAAAGATAAAACACAGAGAAAGAGTCACACTTGAAATTGCTATATTTCGAACTACTGGGAGTTCTTCAATGGCAAGAAGCTAGAATAGCAGTAGTTCGAAATATAGCAATTTCAAGTGTGACTCTTTCTCTGTGTTTTATCTTTATCTACTTTTATTATTAGTGTTAATTTATATATATATATACATAAATAAAAAAATTGTGCAAGGCATTCAGCTCTTACTGCAAGGAAAGGATTTTCAACGAGAGCTAAGACACCATAATTGAACGGATTATATCAGCCTTAATGAATCAGAGTCCAAACAGACAAGAGGACAATGATAGTGATAATAGCACGAGAACAATTTGTAAGTATTTTGTATCCACAGTTAATTCATCTAGTTCACTTTATATGTAACTTCTTTCATTTTGCAATCAAATAGCATGCTTCCAGGAAATGGAGGCTTGGCATCTCTGTGGAATGCAGTTAAGTATCACTCTGATTTCATATGTTGCACCAAATGAGTTTTTGAATTAACTATAATGTATAAGACACTAAAAATTCTGCTACTACTGCTTCCCATCCTCAATGGTGCAAACTAAGTAATGCATCACTTGGGGATTGGGCAATGAGGGCAGAGGTTAACAGCCAGTGGCTTTAGGACCAAGCAATACTGCTTCAGCTATATATATATATATATATAAAACTTTGGCTCTTGTATAATAAAATAAATGCGAGCTTTTAAAACAAACGTAATGGGCTTACCTTAGTGTTAGGGGTATATATTTAGCACAAATACTACACACATTCATTTACACCCTTTGAAACACTCTAAAATTATGTTGTGCTTTGTTTTTAAAAGTGAATGTTTTCCTATCATGCAACTAAAGCTTATGCTTTCTGCCGCTAGATGATACTAGGCGTACCTCCCATAGGGCACTGCTGTAGTTAAAGCAGTATGGCCACAATTACAATGATTCATTCGCTAATATTAAAGGAAAGTTATGTTAACTACCTCAATGGCCAGGATAAACCTCTGCAGCATTAATGAAGTGATGAAATCTTTCTTGTTCTGAGAAATTGCACTTTAATCTCACATTGCACACAAATTCCACACCAAGATTAACTCTTAAGTACCACTTTGCTTCAATATATACAAGGGCTATTTTTTTAACCTTCGATTTCTCTGCTGTATGACCAAACAAGCATAAGACAGATCTGCTCAATGTGCTACTACCCCACAACATCTACGTCCACCAAGGCCAAGTTCAATATATCAACTGGAGCTGAACTACAGGCATTTGAACATGGCCAGCATGATCAATTTTACTGCAAAGTGCAAGTTGCAAAGCGTCATAAGTTTCTGCAGGAAGGGAATAATTCAGAAGAAATTCATTGCACAATGAGCAGTGTTTATGGTGCTAAACTGTATGTGCATGAATGGTTTAGAAAATTTAAAGGCCAAACTGATGTTCATGAAGGTAAACAAGGTGGGTAGGTCTGTCACTAATGAAGCCCTTGTTCAGCAAGTTGATCAAGTGGTTCAAGAGAGTAGGTTTACTACCATCAGTGAGTAGTCTGGAATGTGTGGATGTTTCAAGATCAATTCTATACATAATTGTTACAGAACACCTAAGCTAGGGAAAGCTTTGTGCATGCTGGATTAACAAAAATAAAAAAAAAAGGGGGAAGGGAAAAAACCGGCAGCATCCTTCTATGAAGAGCGTATTGGAAACCTGGTCTACCGATACGACAAATGTCTTAAATCTTCATGATGACTACTTGGAAATGACTGTATTTGACTCCTGATAATAAAATCATTTTGTAATTCACATTTGTCCTATTGTCATGCCCCATCAGAGGTTAAAAAAAATAGCCCTTGTACTTATTTACAAAAAGGAGGCAAGCGTGCACCATAGCGAGCTGCAGCAAACCATTGGGTCCACCAGTATCTAGGATTCATTCAAAGTTAGGTTTAGGTTAGTGTGTGTGTGTATATTTAAACTTATTACAAATTCACTACTGTCTCCTTTTTGCACTATTTCAAATTTTCCAAGCTGTAAAACCACTAAAATAATGCTAGGATCAGTGTAATGTTGCCCATTCTTATTTCCATTCTGGTGGGGGTGCAATAATCACATGTAGGAGCCTGTGGTTATATAAGGCATGTACTGCAAAGGTGCATAGGTGGGAGGGTAGTAAAGTGGTTCCAAGACCAAAAAATAGTGTTCCAGGAACACTTAACTATGAAATTACCCTATTTTTAGCTTTTTTCTTCAAATATGTTGTTTCAGGGTTGTTACTACAAAAACTTGAGTTTTTCTAGTATGTTTATACTTGATCTAATTACATTTAGCCCCCATTGATCTTATTGCGCTTGGACCAAAATAGCTTTTTGAGGAACTTTTGAGCTTGTTTAAAATACCAATTTTGGGACCGTATGGTGTATGGCACAGGAATTTCAGTCTTTTCATCTTTCCTTAGGAAAAATAATAAATATTTTTATTGTTGGAAACTAATAACGATCATAATTAACAAAAATTATTTGTAAATTAATGTAATAGACACAATCTCTTATTTTGTATTGTGCCAGATATCTTAGTATGTATATATTCTTGGAAGTTAATCATTTTATGGCCGTGTTTTAGTCCGCCTTATACCCCACTAATATGACACATGCTGCATCTAAGGAATTTGCCTTTTTACTTTGCGCCTAGAGTTTCAGAACCACAAACATACTGATTAAAATATTTTAATTAATTACGTAGTCTAAAGAGTTAATATGTACTGCTCATATACCGATACATTCGTAACTATATTCTTAAGATTATTTCTTTGGCGTGGTTCCACACAATGGCGCTTTGTCCTATCGGCTATCCCTCTGCAGGCCCCGCCTAGACTCGCCTCATAAGCCATTAATTTTCTTTTGGGGAATTATAAGTTATCAATTCAAACAACACTGTCATTATGTAATATGCACTTACTACACCAATTATGCAATTCCTAAGCCCTTCTTTGGCATATATAACTTTTTATCTAATTAGTTGCTCTTTCCGATACAAAGCGTACGGCAAACCTGATACGTAGTCTTGTACTCTTAAAATTTCTGTAGCTATCCTACATAAAGCGCATACAAACACATTTTAGATTAAATTAATTGTGCTTCCAATTATTTTTATGACAATAGCTACCCCACGATTAAAACGCGGCACACTTACTATGGAATAATTCCAAAGCGATCAATATAGTAAAATACATTAACTTTGATAAAAACAAACTTGGCTGGTACACTGCCTCCTGCAAGTAAAATCAAATGTTTAAATTGTGCTCATTTTTACATCACCCCCTAAAATAATGGAAAATTCTACCATATTAATCACCCTTCAATTCCATCAATGGCAGTTCCAGCCGGCATTTTGATATACTTTGATTTAAGAATATTTCAGATTATTCCTACTGTAATCCAAAGTTTAGCACATGCATATATATTAAACATTACAATATTTACATTAACAACAAAATTACCTTTACTAGCTTAGTCTAAAATCAGCAGCACGATTCTTCCAAAAACAAAATGTCCGTTCCTTTCTGATGCGTAGAACCCAGTAGACCCACAGGACGCTATTCACCTCGCTTCACGATAAAACGTATCACGTAGGCACAATGCATAGAGCAAGTGACGCTTCCGCTTTTGGCTCACAGACTATATGATAGAACAAAGTCCATTGCATCTATGGTCCATTGAGTATAAGCATACTATGACTTACTAAAATAATATCAAAATTAGGCATCTTATACTGGTAAGAAGGAAAGATAAAAGACAGAAACTATAAGTTTGTAAAATATTGAAAATATTTTATTCATATTTACTTGATTTGTTTTATTAAATAAAGCGCACTCTATATAGTTGTTCTCTATGCCATTCTTTCTGCTACATTCTACACTCAATAATAATAATAATAATAATAATAATAATAATAATAATAGGTGTAACATTTCTTCTAAAATGCATGTTTTAATTTAATTGCTTATTTACCCACAGTGTATATATTGATGCATAGCTTCAATGTAAAATACCAATAAATATCTGAACTAGCAAGTCAAAAAAAAAAAAAAAAAATAATGTGCAGCGAATCATCCAGTTCACATAGTGTACAACTGTTGACAGGTTATTTTCACAGGTTACACTGATCAAGTGCGGTACAGTTAAAGCAGCCTGTAGTGCTTCTGCTTGTCAAAACAAGCAAAGCGAAAGCATCTGAATACGTCTAAAAGGGTTGAAGGAAAGAGATAAAATGAATGCTTTAAGGATTGGTGTATTCATTATAACATACATTTTAGTAGGTGACATTTTCCAGTAGAAACTGTATCATGTATAACTCTTTTTCTCTTTTGTAATTTATCTTAACCTTTCATTCGCGATGACATGAAATTAACGTCAAAAACACGTGAAGTGGTTCAGAAAAGTCAATATATTTCTTTGAACTTCTGTATTTTCTGAGCAAATCTAATTACATTAATGTTCTAGTCAATTGTTAAAGTATCACATTGAGGCTACGTAGAAGACATTTATCGCTGTTCCGCATAATGATACTTTTGAATTGAAATCACTTGGGTATCACGTGCACTTGTTTTGTTGGAGTCAATTAAGACTTTAAAACTAGTTTATTATACTTATTTCAATACCCAGTAGTGAAATATGGTCTTATATTTTGGGAAAACTCAGCTAAAAGTGAACGTGTCTTCCTATTATAGACAAAAATCATAAGAATAATCGCTGGTACATATAGTAGATATTATGCAGAAACCTCTTTAGGCAATTTGAAATTTTAATTCTTCCATGTGAATATGTATTATCCCTCATGAACTCTAATATAGTAAATAAAGAAAATTTTGTACAAAATCAAAATATACATGACAAGTACACTAAACCAAAAGCAAATCTATATAGACTGGCTTCAACACTTTCTGCCATCAAAAAGAAATTCTTATGATTGCATTTTAGTACTAAATGCTCTTCCCTCTAGCCTAAAAGCCTTAATGAACGATGATAAATCCTTTAAATCTGCTCTTTCTGTAAAAGAATATATGAGTGACAATATATTATCCTGAGTTAAAAACACTGCAATAATTTTGTATCATTGCATATGTAAATGTGTACCTAATAACTTTTGTTTGATTAAATGACGTACCTGTTTCTGCTTCTCTCATTTTTGTTTCCGTTGAGTTGTTCTAAGTGTTGTTTTTTTCATTTTTATTGTAACTATTTAAATGGATGTATATGGTATTTTTGTAAATATAGATTGTGTGCTATTGTGGTAAATGTAAATGACAAGTTCTATGTTCGTAGGTTTCTGTGAGTGCTTCTTAAACTCACTGAATGCTCCAGCAAGTAAACTAAACTACATTATATTCCCAAACTTTGTATATCATACTTCTACATTAAAATGCTTTCTCTTAATGAATTTACAAAACTTTTATGTAAATTTCAGGTTTCCAGTACTTTAGCAGAATTCACAGCAGAGGATTGTTGGATGCTAGGCTTAAACAAAGCCAACCTCCTGTGCTCATCTTGTGATAATCTCCAAACATTTGGACTTGAATTGCTAAAGTAAGAAATAGCTGCATTATAAAGTACCTATCTTGTATAGTGTAAAGTGTTTACTCTAATAACCCAAATTCAGTGAAAGTAGAGAAATAAGCAGCAAAGGAGATGGGCCCATGTATTATTGGGATTAAAAAAGATGAACATTATGAAAGGAAAATGTACAAGACATGGCAATGAAAAAATCAAACACAGATAAAGGAAGATGGTAATGCAATACAAACCAAGAAGCAGACTCCATTTTTTGCATTGTAATAAACTAACATTTTTGTGCATAATTGGAATATAAATTTTTGGTAAACTCTTTATAATGCAACTGAAATGAAAGTAAGGAAGCATTAAATATAACGCTGTAATGTCGTAGTATAGTTTTCTGAGGAATTACAACATTGTCACTTCACCATTATATAACAATGGTTAGTTGGTTGGTTGCTAATGGCCATTGGGGATGCTGATATTTATCATTTTTTCCCTAGCTTCCCAATACAGAACTTCTAATTTTTTTTCATTTGTTTGTTGCTGTCAAGTTGGTTGCATTTCAGTAATTGTTCTTTGATTAATTTCATCCTTAAAAATGTTCTGACGGGCAATCATTCCCAACGATTATATGGCAACTCCAGTTTTTCTATTGAAGATATTTGAAAGTCTTTAAATTTTCATATGACTTTCCTTTAAGTTTTTGTTGGATATTTTGATGTTTAGTTATTAATCTTTTTATGAATTTCAATTTAGAAGGAATTTCTTGTTCAAAAGATGGTTCTAATTTTATGGTGGCTCTTTTTTTTTTTTCTTTCCCCTGAAGTATCAGCTATCTCATTTCTCTTTAATCCCACATTGCTTGGGATTCATTGTAAAACTATTTCTGTACTTCTGATCTGGATTGTATGACATATAGTGTATGTTGGTGGGTGACTAATTCATTATATTCTGTAGTGCTGCTTAGTAACTTAACAATACTAAACCAAACAATTTTTTGTTTATGTTAGATCTATACAGAAGATTTTCTAAAAATTGCTGTATTGGTCATTATTTTGCCATCAAAATTGTTAGCATGCTGTCCCAAAGGTGTATATTGAGACAATTCCTCACCATGTATCAATTGGATAATAGTTGTCTAGTATATTAAATGCTGACAATCTTAATATTTCAGGTAGGTCATTATTAGAGACCAATGTATCCATATTTAGTTTCACCGTATCTATATGCTGTAAAGGATCAGTTAGTATAACGCTTATTTTTAAAATTTTATTTAAATCTATTTTTTGTATGTAATTTTTGAAAGTCTGTTGTATTTTTAATCATTGTGTGTTGTCAGGAATATGAAATCATTTATTCCTGTGTTGATTACTTTTTTGTTTATGTTCCAGTATTGTCGTTTTAATTTCTAGCTCTGTTTTAATTGGCAGGTTGTTAGTTATGCTCTGCATTGCAGCAATTGGTGTTGCTTTTATGGCTCCTATTATTATTGTTAATGACCTAGATTGTGTATTACACCAATTTAGTTTTAAATTGGTTAATTGGATAAATTGTACCTATGAAGCTGTAGACAGTGAAGTGGTAGTATATTCTATATTAATGTATTCAGTTTCTTCACACTAACACTATTTACTTACATAATACTAGGACATATTTCAGAAGACCTTTCTTCCATCATCAGTTGTTTTCAGACTACTCGAATTGGTGGTTGGATCACAAGATGCTTTTGTGGCAGTCTCTGGTGCTTCTAGTAGGAATTTGCTCAGTTCGTTCATGGGTGGGAAACCAGAATTCATTAAGTATTTCTTATTTTTTAAGATGAAAATTTTTTCCCAAGTGGATAGTTTGTTTGAAGTTTCAACCAATGGTATCAAGTTTCGTGCCTAGCCAAGGAAAGTCCTTTGTTTCAGTTTCTAGCAGATTTATTCATGAGCTCATTTGAAATACATAACACCAAAGCCTTCCCTTTAATTTTCAAGAAATAGTATAGAATTTGGACAATATATGCAATAATGCCAAAAATAAAAAACACTGAATAGATGCTCTGAAACTTCTTAATTTACAATACAAATCTATACGGTTTACCATAGAAGAACAAAAGAATGGTAGGCTCCCATTCCTAGATTTAAAACTTATAAGAAATGGAGATAGACTGAAATTTGGAATTCATAGAAAATAAACACACACAGAAAATTACATAAAAAATAATAGTCTGTGACTTTATCAGATAGGTTATATTACCCAAGAAGAATGTTTTATGCATAATTTTGCTTTGTGATCGGTTTTTGTGGAGTCAGGCTGGAAAGTTGTAATGCTTTATGCAATGCTATTAATTTCATGCATATCACACATACTTTCATTTCTATTTCTGAATTCGGGCATTACCTGCAAAAATTCTGATTGCTGTGGAATTTGTAGTTTTTACTGCAGTTTTTCGTTTTGTATCACTTCTTTTTCTTTGGCTATTACATATAGCCCTGATCCATACACTATTTTTACTCTAAGTAGACTTTTTATAAAAAGAGTGTAATTTTCCATACATTCCTATAAAATGAAAGCTACTCTTCAAAGGGAAAAAACAATTTACAGCTTCATCAAAAAAACCTGAGAGTGACGTAAAAGAAGTTGCACCTCTCCATGAAGACAGTTATGCATTAATGGACACTTATCGTGGAACAAAGCATGCATCAACTTTAAATTAGCTTTTCACTGAAGTATTTTACTTCCTTTTATATGTAATCTTGTTTAGTCAGAAAACTATTCAGGTTGTTAATGTTTTCTATTACTTCATCTCCTTTTGCATTCTTGGTGTATATTTATCTCTCTGATAAAGAGTAGACTTAGATTAAGCTATGATATTACATATTCTATGATGTCCTGCAGATAAAATTAGGATATTGATTTAATACTTTTTAAATACCACAATATGTCCATTAGATGAGGTTAAATGTACATTATTTTGGCTTTTCCTTCTCTCTGTGGTGTGGCATTTAGTGATGTATCTTGGTCATCTTTTGTCTTATCACAAAATTGAGAATATTTTATCTATCCATAGAGGTAATAAATAGAAAACATAATCATCCTGGGTAATTTCTGCAAAACACACTTGTCTTTGCAGTTTATATGTTTCACCTGTAAATTTAAACATTGATAACATAACAAATTATTATTGAGGAAATCACTCAAATTTCACTTACTTGGACATGTTTCAAAGGCAATCGCCTTTGAAACATGTCCAAGTAAGTGGAACTAAATTAGTGAAATTTGAGTGATTTCCTCAATAATAATTTGTTATGTTATACTATATTTCACTGTGAAAATTCCCGCAATTCAAAAACTATTTAAACATTGATGTTCATGAGAGTGTCAATTTCCATATATGTCCAAGAATCCATTTTTATCTTTCACTAGCCTTGCATCAAATGGCTGACAATTTGCAGTAGATTGTTCTGCTGCTAGGCAATGTTGTGTGCATTTAACCTTTCAAGGAGAAATGGTTCATATCAGTGATTTATGCAGTTTCTCCAAACACTTGACTTTTATTATTCAAGAAATCACTCAAATTTCACTAATTTTGTTCCACTTACTTGTAGAACAAAATTAGTAAGTTAGTAGTAAGTAAATATTACAAGTGGAACAAAATTAGTGAAATTTGAGCGATTTCCTCAATAATAATTTGTTATATTATGTTTCACTGTGAAAATTATTGCTATTCAAAACTATTTGACTTTTCCCCATCATCACCAAAGCATAAGAATTTGCACAAGTATGTGTACATAATATAGAGAACATAGTTTAACAATCAAGGAATATGCTTGTGGCATTTACTTAATTTTGACCAAAACCAATTCAATTACACCTAGATCATTAATGTACACCCTTTTACAAAAAAAAAAAAAAAAAATTCTAAGTCCTACTCATTACAGGGTGCACTTCACAAAGTAACCAACAAGGCTGTGCAGCAGTTGTGTTATATGGCATGCACTAAAGATGTAGCCTCTCATTAACACTCTTCTGACATCACTATGTCTCAAAGATTGAGAGCAGTTATACATGATATCAATATGTGTTTATTTCTATGTGTTTCCACTTTAGAAGATAAATGCTTCTGTTCATGCAATAATTTAGTTATTTGTAAAGAATGTGTTAATTTGTGACCTCGTTTATTTGTGTGCATAGGTAATGCCATAAAAATCAAATGATATATTAAAATATAATATGATATTAAGGCAACATAATGTCCTATATATATATACATACATTTATAAAACCAATAATAATAATAATAATAAAAAAAAATGTTTTGTGGGATCTGAACCAAGAAGCTTATGCAGAAGAGAAATGACTTCTAAACAGTTTGGTCACTGCTACTCTACCCAAACGTTCTCTTTCCAGATGCTTATTATTGTGACCATTACATTTACAGGCAAAGTACCCACTGCAGTGTGCATTGACTGCATGCACTTGTGAATGCAGCGTTTATGAGTGTCCCTGAAGTTCTGCAATTGACACATAGAATCTGACAATGACCTGCTATTTTTTTTGTCAAAGGATGTACATCTGTCAACAGTTTTACAGATAGCAGACAAAATTAAGATTCACATACTATCATCCTGTTTCAAGTTATTTATTTTCCTCTTGCTTTTCCCTCGCTTTACTTTCATTCATAGTTAGGTTATTTTCCTCTGCCATTTGATGACATTATTCAATGCTTTCTGTAGTTGCTCTATGTTGTCTGGTCCAAGGACTATAACATCAGTGCAGATGCACATCCAATCACCTTTTTCACAGTCCTTAATTCTACCAAACACTTTGTGAGTTAGAATGTTGAAGAGAATTGGGCTTAAGGATCACCAGAAGAACTCAATTGTTTGCTCAAGTGAATTCTTCTTTCCCTAATTTGTTGCATACTTGCAATATTTTTCTCTTCTCAATTTACTTTTCAATTCCAAGTATTTTTATTGGTAAAAGAACTAAATATTTCTTGCTTTTGCAAATCCACCATCCTATTTTTTATTTCTCTCCTAATATTCCCCATCTCATGTTTCTCCAAGATATATTTGAAATCAGATTTTTTCTCCTCTCAATTTTTCTTCCTGATTAAACATTCTTGGACATCTTCAAAATTGAATGTTTTATAATGTTGATATGAGCTTCACTTACAACTTTTCAAATTAGTACAAGTTTCAGGAACCACAGCAATTGCAGTCAGCAGGTGAGGATGGGGAAACATGTCCTAATTCAAAAAGTTATAAGTGAAGTTTGTTTATTAGTTTGTTTGTTAGTTTATTGCCACCTAAAGTTATCTAGTATTCACCTTTTCAGAGTAAGGAAAAACTGCAAAAGCTCCTAAACGTCATTAATCTCAGATCTGTCATTTGACAAAGCAAACATTCAAACATCTAAGCTGCCTATTATATGTAAACCATCTATCTATATGTAGCTAGTTACAATTTATGTTTATTCTGTTATCATACCATCATGTGATTTTGTTTCCAGAGATCATTGCAACCAGTGTTGTCACAGAGATGAAAGTGGATATACAGTAAAACGTTATGCCCAGGCACGTCTGGAAGTATGTACATGTAAATTTGGAGCCTACCCACAGATACAAGGTAGGTTTTCCACATCGGTTTCAAGTATATATAGATGATATATTTTGAGTTTTAGGGTCAAATAGCATTATCAAGGTTTTAAAGGACTTAATAATGAATATACAAACCCATTTCTTTCCCTTGTTACCACAGCATTTGTGAAGAGTGACCGGCCAGCTAAATTTCCTAATCTACAAATTAAATATGTAAGAGGTCTGGACCCGATAATAAAGTTGATGGATAAAGATGGAAATGTTCAAGATGTAAGTATAGAAACATTAGTTCAATTTAATGAGCTTTATTATAATGAAACATTGAAAAGACAACTGTATACTTTATTCATTTTCATTCTGTTATGAAATGTGAGATGATTTTCTGGGGTAATTCTGAACACAGTAAGCAACTGTTTGTTCTGCAGAAGAGAGCACTCCAAATTTTATTTGATGTTGAATTTCATGCAGGTCCTTTACTTAACAACCTTTATATTTTCACTTACAGGAGAATATACATTCTCACTCTTGTGTTTTTTTTTTAGCTGATATGATGCTTTAAGGCTAATTCAGCAGTGCATGACTACAATTCAAAACATAGAGCAGATTTATATTAGTGGAGAAACTTATTGGAACTTTTCCAAAAAAGGAGTTACTATTCTGCAATGCACTGTATATAATAACCAGAGCCGCGATGTTCAGGCATTTATTTTGGTTAAAATAGGTAGGCAAAAATTTATAAGGTGGCCATATAGTTTTATAACTTTTTTCACTTGAATACACTGAAATTCTTTACGTGCATTTTAAAATGGATAAATAATTGCAGAAAAAGTCCATAACAATCCAAAACAGTCACAAAAAAAAAAAAAAGAGTCATACCTTAAAACAAGCAACAGAAAGCAAAATATGCAAAAGAGGTAAAATAAAAACTGACCCTATCAACCCCAAATGTACGGCAACATGTTCATTTCTATCTGACTCTTAAATACATCTACCCAGATAGAAAAGACATTTTGCTTAACTTCCAGGCTCTAATAATAGCCTTCCAGCCCTTAATTCGGTCCTGGTGGTGTAGTGATAATCATACTTGCCTTCTAAACCCAAGATCGCAGGTTCAAACCCAGCCAGGATCGATGCATTTTTTCGGGCATAAAAATCCTAAGTATGGCTTCCTTCTGAAGGGAAGTAAAGCCGTGGGTCCCGTGTCATACATTTACGTCACGAAAAAGAACCTCAAGACTGAAAGAAGAGGCCTCTCAGCTAAATTTGTCAGCCATTTCACGCCCTGAATTGAATGGGATGCTGATGACCTGAGATGTTAAAGAGCGTCCATAAATAAATCAAATAAAAAACCCAGCCCTTAAAACTGTTAAATGACTTTCAGAAACTTTCAATTATAAAAAAAAAAAAAAAAAAAAAACACATTTTCATGTTTTTACAGTATTAAGGAACAATTTAATAAAAAGACAATGCCTAATACTATATTGGGTCTCTGTTAACTTTTCCCCATATACATACTGGGTTTGAAGCCAGTAGATCATAACTGCACACATCAAGAATCAAGTTCTGTTCAAAGATTTAAAATAGAAAAATGCATTTTTATTTTCTGTAACTTTTTAAGAACTGAATCAGCTGCTCAGTGTTATGCAGAATTTTAAGAATGTTTTCTGGTGGTTAATCTACCTGACAGATTCACAGTTTGTAAAATAATACTTAAATTCAAAACAACAGAATCAGTGTTGGACAAGAAAATAAGATGCAGGTATTATGTCTTAGTGAGGAAAAACTGGATGATATTACTGCTTGATTAGAACAATCACCGTGAAAATCTTTTACATTAACACGACAAGTAAGGTCAGCATATTCTGCTATACCACCATGGGTGGCCAAGGTTGTTAAGGTGCAGATTTGTGTCTGGGATTCAATTCCCACCAGGACCGTTCTCCCTGACAGGTTTTTTTCCTTATTTTCCTCAATCCTCATAAATGCCAAATTAATTATTAGTGTGCCTCAATAGTAAAAACAGGCATTAAACAGTAATAAAAAATTTTATATAAAACTGATAAAAGTTTCATCCATACTGAAGTGCATGCATTGCAGCCCACTGACTTAATAAAGAGAAATTTCACCTTCTGTGAAAAAGATAAGTGTGTTTTCAATATTAGCCAATTGTGCAACAGGTTTGGGTATGCTTTGTGCTCCTGGCTGCCTGCCTGGTTCATGTTCAGGGATGGGTGCTAATCTTAACAGTTTCGCGCCCTGTAAACATAATATGTTCAGGGAAAAACAAAATGAAGGTGCAATATATTGTATGAAATATTTGTATTCTGAATCTTTGCTAAGACATGCAGCTGTGCTCACATACACCATTTGGTGGCTTGATTTGAAGGTACATTCCATACATTTTCAATTGCATATCTTAGATTTTTCATCTTATCCCTTGTTCGTGAGAAAAAATATTGTTATAATGACTTATACCTCATATGATATACATAAGCTTTTGTAATTAAGTTTTTTTATCTTGTTTCCCTTCTCTTTAGGTGCTTGCAATAGATAAGTGGAATACAGATTCTGTAGAGGAATTTTTGAAGACACACCTAATATCAGAAGATGAAGAAAAGGATGATTTTTTGAGGACAAACATGGTGTGACAATATTTGTGCAAAATACCGATTAATTTCTGTGCAATTACTTTTGAGTGAAAAAAGGATTTTATATGTGCCCACATCATTAATCATGAAAAGTGTTCTGTTCTTTATTCTTGCCATTTTAGTTCAATGAGAAAGAAATTACCATCATAGTTGTATGAGCTATAATTACACCATACTCTTTCTGTCTTGCACTTTTTCAACTCTTCCTCGGTTCTGAATTCTACCAGATATTTTGATTTGCATTTCTTAATTTTTTCATTGTAAATTCATAAAAAATTACATGAAAATCTACTTTATTTTTAGATTAAAATACATTACTGTGTACAGCAAACTGGCCAATGTATGAAGTACAGATCATGAATGAAAATAAATTTAAAAATAACATTACAAAATATTTTATCTTATTTGTAGCTGTAGTATTTTATAACCTTTTCCAAAATATTGAATAATTCCTAGTGTGTGAATGTAATAACATCCCTATACTAAGCAATATCCTAAAGGTTTATGGAAAGCTTTCTATAAGCTGAAATATAAATAATTATATCATGTGCAATTTAAAACTTAGACCAGCTGAGCTTTTTTTGCAGCATGCAATGCAAAACACTGATTTTTTTTTTTCATTTTTAATTTTTTTTTTAATGTAGCCAATAGTTCTTTATGCATATCACAAAGTTTCCGTTATGAAAATGTCATCAGCTTAAAGAGGAATGTGAAGATGGTGAGGAGGTGCTGTGGAAAATAGCTGCTGGTGGTAAGAGAAAGGCCACTTGAGTCTCGCTTAATCTGAAAAAAATAAAATATAAGTTATTTCTAATGTTAAATGCTTATTTTGGGGTATTAATTTTATTGCAGGATATTTAAGAGCTCAATTTAATTACATTCAAAATATCCTAATTTGTAGCAATAGTTGTTTTAAGAAACAGTGCATTTTTTATTGCATCATGCTTATATATAATGCATACTGAAAGCATGGTACAATTTTTTTGTGTTACAATTTAGCAATAAAACTATCTATATGTATCATTTGAATATAGAAGTATTAGAGTAATGGAAAAGGCAAAACAGCAATTAACTATATGAATGACACCACAATTATTACAACTCATATAGCTGAAGCATCAGAAAATGAAGCCAGTAACTATTTTAAAACTCTATAAAACAATATTTTTGAGTCTGGATATGATGCTGAATGTTAAAAAAACAACTTAGATTAACTTTGAATGAAATATTGCTATTCAAATAACATTAAACTAAAGATTAATATTGTCATCCCAGAGACACAGAGCTCAAACTTACTTGCAATAATAATTGACAGATTAGACGCATAATAAATCATATTGGGAAGGAAGAATTAAAAAAAAAAGATAAAGAAAAATATAAAAGGAAACAAGTAGGAAGACCAATATTATAAAACAATGAAGCAAGTATATAATGCATTCGCATATTAACATACAAAATATGGGATAACAATATAGGGAAATATCACATCAAGAGAAGTACTAAAAATATTCAGATTACAGAAATATGGTAATAGAATAAAATAAAAGTAGAAAACTTACTTAAACTGAACGTCTTAACCATTTTGTGAAGATATAAAAAGGTAATTTGTAATAATAACTAAAGACCAAAAATTATCTGAATTAATATAATGTAAGAAACAAAGAAGATTATTTGAGGACAAAACTTGCAGAAAATATTAAACAACTTTTCATTAGATAGTGTGAAAGAACAATTGTATAATACATTGCCCAAAGAAATCAAAGCAATAAATTAAATATAAAAGTACTAAAGCCATAAAGATATATTTAGTGAAAAAATAAATTCTATAATTTGAATGTGTTTATACACAAATGCTATAGAACAATTCATGCATATAAGAAAATCTTACTCTAGTTTTTTTAATAGCATTTAACGTCCATCTTTACTGATTAGGCATCACCGGCAATAGACAGTAATAATGATATGTGAAATGAAATGAGCAACTGGAACAGAATTTTGTTTTTTAAGGATGGAACTATTCCAGGCAGATCTTTTGACAAGTAAATAGATAACGAGAAATGTAAAAAAATGTCATAGGTGATATTTCATCCAGATTTTTCAAATTCAATCACCAAATTCTTCACAACATTCTAAGTCCTATGGCTCTGGTTTCTTCCTCCTTCTCCAAATATGCTTTCATTTTCCATCAGTAGCTTGTTTCACGGTCATAAATTGCTCATATCTTTATTCCATATCTATCAGGTTTTGATAGTATGTACTGTCAAAATGGACTGTGACCTGGAAATGTGTTCGACTGTTTATCCATGGTCATGTACCATCCTGGAATAGGCTTTCCTAAGGGTGATCTCCCATATTTCAGAAACTTCTCTGGTTGTTCCTAGAGAGTGGTAGTTAAAGGGTTAAAGATGTCTCACTGTCTCAGACACCAAAATTTAACTCAAAGTTTAAAATACTGAATTTGCTTCCTACATATTTTTTCAAGTTGTTCATTTGGTTTACAAAATTTAATTACATAAACAAACAACTAAATGGACATTTTTTTCAATATTTGCCTTTTAATATAGTATATTTTTACACAATAGTAATAATCATAATAATGTCACATTTAAAAAGTATAAAATGCATAAAAAATCAATAACTATCAATATATAATGGTACATCAGTCATTAATTTTAATTCCTGAATGAGAGTTGCATTCCTGTTGCATTCCACTTACAAGCTGTGATATATTGGGCTTAGTTGCAGAAAGTTGTATTCTGAGTTCTGATCCTAAATTTTCTAAATGTTTTTTTAGACAAATGTATGCAGACAATGCTTTTTCACACAGTTAAGTTGTTACTAAAAACATCAGTACTTTCATGGCCTTCTTTGAGAGTTAGGGAAAATCTGGGGCTTGCCTATATCAGCCTGTGCAATTTGCTGCTAAAAGATTCATGCTGTTGAAACATACATATGAGTCCTCCGCTTGATCCACATTTTCTGCTTACCTACTTGAAAACTCCTCCAGAACAGACAGTCACCTTCAAAATGATTCTAATTTACTTTACCTCAATAAATACTGTACATATCGTAAATATGTATCATCTTTCATTTTCAATGTTAAAGAATAAATAAATATGTGGTGTTATCAGTATTCTAATGCTTTATGGATGCCTGGGAGGATCTTGGAAATCCATGGGAGAGCCCATAGTTTGAGAATTGCTCTGGTCTAGAGGCATCATTTTTTCAGGGCATAAAAATCCTAATTATGGCTTCCTTCGGAAGGGAAGTAAAGCTGTGGGTCCCGTGTCGTACATTTACGGCACGAAAAAGAACCTCAAGCCTGAAAGAAGAGGCTTCTGAGCAAAATTTGTCAGTCATTTCACGCCCTGAATTGAATGGGATGCTGATGACCTGAGATGTTAGAGCATCTGTAAATAAACCAAATCAACAACACAACAATCATGGAAAAGGAAGAGCTGACAACTTGCCTTTCCAGTTATTTTGGAATCTTAAGACATTCATTTGTATGACTTATCCCCATAAAGAACATCCTTCTAACCATAACCAAAGTAAAAAATCGGACAATGTGATAACACCTACATACTGTGCTTCTCAACTGTACAAAAATCACTATTTCTACCAGGAGTTTCACCATCCAGACTATGCCGTGCTAGCAATGGTAATGTTTTCCCAAGAAACGTAAGATCCAAAGAGCCAGACTGTCAATGCCAATCAAGACCCATTAGATGCCATACTTCAAGAATATTACTGACAGTGTTCAACCACTACAATATCATAAACACCTATAGGTCCCCTCACAAATTGACAGCTCAGTTCAATAGTGATACAACTCAATGTGTCTGGAAATGTATTTCTCAGTATGTCAGTTACCCTTACAAATTTATACAATATTTTCTCCTGCATGTAACAAAATTAACAAGAAAAATATGTTTTTATTTGTCAAACTAATGGACTAATATTTCTACTGGCTTTTTAATTACAACTTATGGAATAACTTCAAAAGTCCTGCAACTTGCATGTAGTACAATACAATTTATCACATACCTCCTTTCAGGTTCTCTGTCATCAGTCTCATCTGTTGTTTCTTTTGTAACTTGCGAGACCTTCATAGAAATTTCAGCTGGATTTTGGAATCTCATTCATCAAGTTGTTGTTCTTAACCTCTGAAATTTCATGGGTTTCTTGTATGCAGGCTAAAGCAGGCAATTATTTTGACATCCTCTAATTTTGTGTCAGAATTAACTGCTTGTAGGCTGTCTTGTAAAATATTATATCTGGAAATTCTTTTTCCATTTTCATAACTTTTATTTCTGACTAATTAATGTTATCTCCTTTTACATGGGCATTAAATCATTTTCCTGTATTTTAAGCTAAATGTTTACAAATGTTGACATAACCTTCACTTATGGATTATTTATGAGGAATTCACTTAAATTTCACTAGTTTTGTTCCACTTACTCGGACATGTTTCAAAGGCTGTTGCCTTCATCATCAGCACGGTTCTACTGTCAGCTTCCCACCATGGTATTAATATGTCATTTCTGTGGATTTTATGAATTTTGTGTTGAGGTTACTGTTGTTTGGAAGCTGGGAAGCTGACAGTGAAATCGTGCTGGTGATGAAGACAATAGCCTTTGAAACATGCCCAAGTAAGTGGAACAAAACTAGTGAAATTTGAGTGAATCCTCAATAATAATTTGTTATTTATACTATATTTCACTGTGAAAATTTCCACTATTTAAATCTATATTCATTTACATGGTTTTTAATTAGGACATGTTTCGGGAACTGTTGTTCCCATCTGCTTCGTAAGTTTTGGGCTGTTTGATGTAGATCTGAGCTGCTACTCTGCTGATATCTATTGACTGGAATTGGAATTTGCTAAATTTGTCCAGAGGTGGGACGTTAAAATTTATTAATTTTTCTCAATTTTTAAGAATGAAATGTTTTTCCCATGTGGATAGTTAACATTTATATTTTTTTTAACAAAATGGTTTCTTACTTTATTTCATGGTTGTTTTCCCAAAAGTGAGAAATGGCTTAATAGTAAATTCAACTTCTTTCAATGTTTCATATTCAGATTATTAAAAATTAATTTGATCTACTAGAAAAATGACTATTTTTGTAATGGAGCACTATTGAGCTGAGCTGTTTATTATACTCCACTAAAGATCCCAGAATCCATTGCTTATGCTGGCACATACAGGATACCTTATTCATGCAGTGTCGACATCTGCCTTGCCAAACAAAAGAGAAATGTTGAGTTGCCCAAAAAGCACTGCACACTATCAATTTTGAGCACTTATATTTATCAAAGTCGTCCACCTACTTTGGAAAGTTATGGAAATTTTGAAGCATGACAATGACTTCAACAAAAAAGAAGACAGTATTTGTTTAAACCAAACTTGGCATCCTGCACTCTGCATGAACCAACATTTTGAAAATCTAGTAATTGAAAGATAGTAACAAATGCTGCAATAGACACAACTACAGCTAAGCTGACAATAATATTTCATGAACATCAGTTGCCCCACTTATTATGCCAGTTGCAGTTGCTGATGAAACCTCTGAAAGTGGAAGGAATTACAGTAGATCATGGATCTACAGCACAAAAGATTTTACTTATTCATTAATGACATTTGTCATAAAACTTCTGATACTTACTTTTCAGTTTTTGCAGGAAGTGTTGTTGCATTTTCATCTTCTATTTCTTCACTTTCAAGAGTTCCAATTTCAAATTGCACACTTTCAATTATGTACCTGAAATAGATTTCACAGTTAATCTTAAAACAGTCCCACTTTTGTGTGCTTAGCAGAAGAGTTAACTTCTGGGTGATCATAGTAATGCCCTATGCTAAGACAAGCTAGCAAAGTTTTATCATTATCAGCTCCCATTCCAAATTGTTCTCCATTATTTTGTCTTTAAGATATATTTTTATTATTCTTTACCTATTAAAAGGTGTTTGCCAATTAAGAAATGCTTAATACATTTATCGTTTTGATTCTCCTGAACACTTTTAAAATCATTTATATCTTTTTATCGCGTGCTGCAGTTCTTTGTGAATAATTTTAACTTTCTTATGATGGTACTGTATTTGTCATTTAAAATACATAGTTTTCATTGGTGTTATAACTTTCCACATGCAAATCACTATTAAACAATTAGCCATTATGCAAAAAGTAATTTATACTTACGCATCTTGAGTGTTATTTCCACTGGACTCAGTAGAAGATATATTATCTTCTGGAACAGGATGTGCTCTTGATTGAGACAGAAGAATGAAAAGTCCAATAAAAGTCAAAAGAAGCAAGACATTTCCTCCAACCTATAGAAAGAAAATTAATTTTACTAACAATATGACTTAATATAAAAATACTTTGAGTTTGGATGTGGTTCTTAAACTAAGCAAGTGTGTTGGCAAAGAATTAATTGAAATCCACATAAATGGATCCTTTTAGTCATATTAACTAGAAGTCTAAGCCAAAAAATACTTCAGTTCTTCTCTTAGGATCAACCTTGTTAGGCTCCAGGGTAAGCAGATTCTGGGTAGTTTGCGATTATGCTGAGTAAGACACCATTGTTCGCTCGCTTGCTTGTGGCATCAATACAATAAAACCATTATCCATGGTTTGTATCTCAGCTATGGCATCAATTTTATTCTTTCTGGTTCGCCATTTTAAACCACTCAGAATTTTATTAGTGTTTGTCTGAATTTTCGATGAAAAACAACATAACATTTCAGAATGGATAAATTAAAAGTGATTTGTATGAATTTTTTTGGAGTTAGTATTTATTGAATAATCATTATTTTTATTTTTCTGAGTTGCTGATATTATAAACGCATAACACTCGAGTTATGACACCGGTGTTTGATGCTTGTATGAATATGTAAATAAAATATGTAGATATATTTAAATTCCACTTGGTACTTTCAAGATTAAAAACGTTCTCTTTGAATTCTTCAGAGTACATCGTATGACTTAACATTGTGTATATGGACATTAACTTAAAATAACTTACAGAGGAATTATATTTGGTGCCCATGATGAACCGACAGCTATACCTCTTCAGACAAAATGGGAACGCTTTCTGACTGCGTCATTTTAAATAGCTATCCTGTGTGACTCATACGTGCTAACAAGTTACGCTGTAAGTGACAACAGTTCTGTTCTTGACGCCGGGGATGACCAAGCTTGGATCATGGCCCTCCAGTTTACGTACCTGTA
The DNA here is from genome assembly GCA_030762175.1 of Metallyticus violacea. Taxonomy (NCBI): domain Eukaryota; kingdom Metazoa; phylum Arthropoda; class Insecta; order Mantodea; family Metallyticidae; genus Metallyticus; species Metallyticus violacea. The sequence goes on along the minus strand of CM060837.1, from coordinate 21,114,382 downwards.
GTCTATACATAACATTATTATTATTATTATTGAAATTTAACGTTGACGTTAATAAAATCAACCGGTTTCCGCCGCCTCCCCGAGGAGCTGTATTGTAATTCTAAAACTGCCATCGATCTGAATTTTACAGACGGCTTAGGATAAAAGCATACAAATGCCCTAATTTTTGGTAAAATATGCCTTCACTGATGGTCAAAGTAGTGCCCTTGAACAAGATTAGGCAATTCACACACAAGGCTACGGCTATTTCACATGGTCCAGAGTTTCTATTCTTGGTGCATTAACGGGCTGTGAACAAAGCGAGATCTATACTTCATTATCAAAGTATTTTTATGTATGATTCATGTGCTTTAATGTATTCGGAATGTGAAAGAATCCAAACTGTTTCACAATGCGTACACACTTTTTGGGGAAATGTGCACTCATTTATATCTAAATTAATTTCTCATTAATTTCTTGTCCGCGGATCCCCTTTAAAGATATCGCCATCCACGCAAGATTTAACACAGAGCTTAAAGTCCTAAATTTGCATCTTATTTTTTTTTAAGTAGTTCATCACTGGTTTACAAAATGTCAAGTGTGAACGAACAAATATTTTTTTTTTCAATATTTACTGACTTTTACACCCAGTTCTACTTCTATAAGCAGATTTTTTATCCTTACACAATAGTAATAATAACAATATATTACACTAAAATACATATATAAAACGCATAAAACATTTATATTTACAACTAAATAAGATGGCACAGCATTTAATGTTAATTCATGACTGAGATGAATGTTGCTGCATTTAACTTAGAAAACCGTAATATCGAAGTTAATGGGAGAGATTTGTATTCCGAGTTCTGATTCTCTATTTTCCAAAAACGTTTTTATGATTTTTTCTTTAGACAAATGAGTACAGAGAATACTTTTTACACTAGTAAATTGTTACGAAAGGCCTCGATATGTTCATGCCCTTCTTTAATAATCTGGGAAAATCTGGTTGGAGGCAGGCGAGCCCCACCTAGTCAGTTCATGCTGTTGCCAGGGAACTATGATAGTACATATGAGTATTCTGCTTGGTCCACTTTTTTGGATTACCTATCTGAAATTTCCCTCTGGGACCAATAGTTGTATTAAATTTGATTCTAATTTATTTCAATAAACACACAGTAAATTTATATCAGTTTTTGATTTCTTTAATTCTGTGTATCTATACATCCAAGAATAAATGCTCTAATCGTTCATGGGCCTTCTGGGAAGGCCTTAGGGATACCACAGGGGACCGTAGACCATAGACAGTTTGAGAACCGCTGTTTTATATAACTCAATGCATAGACAGATACGAAGCGATCCAATGAACTGTGAACCAACTTGGGGTGTTTTTTCACTGAGCGTGTGTAAACACGTTTCTCGTCAAAACTGTCTGTTGATAGTGGTTGAACTCAGCTCAGTTATCCTACCAGTGGCGTGTTTTATTCTGCGTTTAATTGCGAAGTGAATTAGGCTCAATACTGCACATGTTTTTATTTATGACTCCAGCTCGTGAAGTTCAAAGACGATTTGAAGGAAGATTCCCTTACGAAAAGTTGCAGGCCGACAATACTCTTTATATACTGGGTGTCTCAGAATTCCATCACACAAATTGCAAGGATTGTGGAGGGCCCTAAATAAGCATTTTGAAACAGGGAATTTGCGTTCTGTGGTTTCTAAATTTCATGCAAAAGCATACAGGTACAGCGGCGTTAGACAACGTGATGGAGCAGGAGGAGGAGGAGGAGGAGGAGGAGGAGGAGGTTCGAACCTCGTTAATTGCATGCTGTTTGTTTGTTTTTTAAGTTACTATTTTATTTGTTTTGTTATTCAGAACCGCTCTTTCACTCTAACGAATTAAGCAAATAAATTATAACGTGTTTAACAGCAAGGCTGTAAATAACAAGTAACTCTAAACTTGCAAGGGTAAAGGCATCGCCCAACTGTTTATCAGCTTGACCTGGGATGTATATGCAGTATTTAGGTGCAGATACATTTCATAATTTAGAAGATGTTTCCTCCACTCTAGGCAATGATGGTAGACATAGCAAGTGCTTAAAAGGAAAACTAAACGGCTTTCTCCAGAGTATAGGGAAATTATAACTGAATGAATCCAAATATCTAAGAAAGATTCAGTAAACTGCATTTCTCACCTGCGTGAAAACCACATAAAAGAAAATTGGAAATTTAAGAAGAAAAACAAAGTATATAAGGTGCAAAAAATAAAACAAAGATCACCATAGATAATGTTCGATGTGTCGGCCTGCACGCCCCTGCAAAGAGTGCACCAGCAAAGAAATGATCGTCGTACCCTCTCAAAAAGCTCTGAAGTGTTACAAACCTCATAACAAGCAACCAAATCACCTGTTAGTAACTGCTCATCAGTAATGATGCATACACGAGGCTCTTAAGATATCTCCATAAAAAAAATCTAGGAGGTTGAGATCCGGAGAACGTGGTGGCCAATTTACAGGACCGCCTTTTCCAATCCACTGCCCAGGAAGCACACCACTGAGATAATCCCGTACTTCCACGCTGAAATGGGGAGGAGCTGCAACCACATATGACGTCGGATGTTCAGAGGGACGTCTTCCAAAAACACAGGCAAACATGGGCGAGAAACTGAGGATACACCTTTTCAATGCAATTTCTTCCCGAAGTGCTGTCAATGTAGTTGGTCTGCCCAGATCTGCCCTTGTGAACATCGCATACGGTACCATGAGTCTCAAATTTGTCTCGAATGCGTGCAATTGTTACTCGCGTTGACGGTTCTGTTCTGTACATGCGTCTCCATTGCCTTTGAACTTCAACAACATTCTCGGTTTTCCAATACCACTTCAAAAGTGCTTTCCGCTGTTCAAACGATAATCTTGGCTCCATTTTGTTGTAGCAACGCTAGCATAACGTAATATGAGTCACATTTGTTTACAGAACATCATACGATAATCTTGGCTTCATTTGTTCATTGTTGATTTACCTCTCACGTAGCAGCGCTATCATAATATATGTGAATCACATCTGTTTACAGAACATCATACTACACATTACTGTTGTTTCTCGGTAAAACTTTGAAATATATTAAATAGATATCTACTGTGGAAGTGGGTATACATTCGGTGTAGGTCAGGCTTAATGAATGAAATAAAAATATCATATAATATGACTGGTAAATGTCATCAAAAATTTGGAACTGAATTATACACGCCTTATTAAATTTAAATACATTTTAATTCCTTTATACCTACCTACTCATTCTGCTTTATTCTAAATGCGGGAGGAACTCTTGTTTACGATAAGAACATGCGTCACCTGCAGAAAGCTATGATTATTATCTTATCTCTAGTTATACAGAATTCCTTCTATTGCAAGGTAATACTCTACCATGGGATGCTGCAATTATATTACTCGTTTCATCTCAGTGTTTGCAGGAATATTTTCATTGGTAAGTAAATATTTTTCGTACATGATTTGCAAACTGCTGCACACAAGCTACTAAGCAAGGAAAAGGTCATGTAATACTCTATTTGTGGAATGAATAACAGTGAAAGCTTTTTACACAACCAAACTATGAAGAACGATTCACTTTTTTATTATTATAGTAAGAAATGTGGACATATTGAACAGCAGTTAATGAAATCGTTTATTTACTACTCAGATCACTGAAGTTATTTTAAACAGTTATCGTTTATTTCAATGGATTAAACAAAAGCAAGACTGTACACTAAAATATTTTCAAATAATTAAAAGTTTATATTAAAGTTTGTAGGTGCAAATATAATCATTTAATTATTCGCAAAACAACACACCTATCATTTGCATCCTCGATTAGAACGAGGACTAGCGGGAATTTCATGTAGATTTAGAAAGTCACTCTCATCGAAAAGGCAATGTTTCTGTTAATAACATAAAATGTAATTGCGTTTCAAGAGCGAAATACTTTGAACATAGAACATGTCAAAATTTGCATTATATAGTTAATATAAATTGTTTTAAAACATTATACATTACATAGCATAAATTACAGATACAATGAGGTTATTTCAGTTACGGGCCGAGAGAGCGCGGCTGCTTACTGGGAGAAACCAATCGTCAAGGCATATACTTCATCTGCAAGTAGCAGCTTGTATTTAGTTTGAGGGATGCTTTGTTAGCGAGTGGTTGTGTAGCCTTTGTGTGCTAATTGTTCATCTTCAGTTATGCAACTACATAAGCAGGTTTTAATGTACAATACAATGTACATATTATGTACAATGAAGTGGTAAGGCGATTTGCAAGAAAATATCCTGGCAATCGTGTTCCAGGTAGAAAACTTGTTCGTCAACTCGTTTAAAAGTTACTAGAGATATCTCTTGTTAATCAGAAACGTGTTCAAAATTGCCATGTTCTTGCAATGTATTGCAGCCGAGGGACATCATTTTCCACATTTCTTATGACACAAGCTAGTTCTTATTGTTATAAGTTTTAAACACAGAAACAGTTTATGCTTTCAGTAAAAAATATAAATACCTAAATAAAAATATCGACTTTACGCGTGCCGACTTTTATTTTCCCTCTTTTCCGGTTGGGGCAAACGAATTTCTTCAGCAAACATTCTTGCTCTGCCGGCCCTAAATTCAAATAACTTTACTGTATATGCTATGTAGGACATTTTGTAGTACAATAGTATTTAAATGTAAAAAATGCATTATAAAGTACTCATTCATAGGACAATTCTAGTTACCCACACACATTAAATATATATTAAATGCAGTATCTCGTCAAAGCATTAGAAATATACTTTGCAAAGCATAGTTAATGTTATCTAAGAAAAAAAAAAGAACTGTTGATTTGTAAACTCTTCTACAGAGTAATAGACTTTGTTACATAAATGTTACGTTACAACAGATTTGTATTTTTATCCACCGGATAATAATAATAATAATAATAATAATAATAATAATAATAATAATAATAACTTAAATTGTTTGGAAGAGCATTAAATAGTACGAACCTCATTTATAGCTACATTTTTAGAAACCAAAATGACACTTTGAATTTTAAGTGTTATCTTACAGTTAACTTGCACTGTGGAAAATCTTTATTAGACAATTATATTATATTTATATGAAAATGAACTGAAACGTTGTCACAGGCTACACTTATCATTTGCTTGCCATCTTAAAAGATTCCTAATACTGTTAGCATTTTCACATGCATGCATTTTCACAGTATTCTCAGGTAAGGCATATTTTTTGAAGAGAGGTATTAAATTAAAGTATCAAGAAAGAAATTTGTCATTAGAATAATAAAGGGAACAAATACGAGGGCTGTTCAATAAATAATGATATACAGGCATTATTGTTACGCTCCTATTTAACTTTACATTATTTTGCTAGCTTACTGCTTAATGTATACGTGATACGTTTCATTGTTGTCGCTTCCGGTTCCTGCCTATGACAAATGTGCAAGTTGAGAGATTTTCGGGTTCGCCTACAGCAAAATGGAGGTGACACGCGATGAACAGTATGTTGCTCTGAAATTCTGCTTTCCTCTGAACAAATCTATAGCTGAGGCCTATGCAATGTTACAGGCGGCCTATAGAGCTTGTTTATTTGGTTCGTTGCAATTACACGGTTTATTACATTTGTTTATAGTTGGATATAAATCAACAGTAGCGTGTTACTTTTTTTTTTTTATTTAGTTAAGATTGATTTAGTAAAATGACACCAGGAACTTATATAATAGAAAGTATTTAGTGCAACATGAGTCGTTCTTGTTGTGTGCCGGGTTATACCTTTAATTTTGGTAGCGTACCGCATAATGCCATATTTACATTTTCTAAAGAGCGGTCATTAAAGGATAAAATGCAAACTTTGAGTTTAATGATAAAAATGTAGTGGTGAGTTGTGGTTAGGAAGGACATTCTCCCTGCGCAAAATGGTAAACCAATTCATGTTCCTAGAAACATTCCAAAACCAACTAATGATGCTTACTCATTGATCATTGGTTCATCATATTTCTCTAATCTATCATTATATGCGACAGTGAGGTTTAGCATTAAAACAAAAGATCCGAGAGCAGAATGTTATAATATGATTCGACTTCTTTGCAAGAGAGGTTAAGAAAAGGCAGGTCTACCTTTCTAACCATTGTCAAGGAAGACGTGGTCCTTTTTATTAAAATATATAATGTTGTTCCATCTATGATTTTTTTAGGTTTAAGTTAGTGAATTTTATAAATATTTGTGATTGCCTGTGAAGATGTTTAATTCAATCTGAGTGCAGTGGAAGGAAGGAATTAAAATATGACAGATGCAACAAATAAGATAATTTAGTGAGTTGCTTTGCTATTGCTATTATTGTTAATAATAATAATAATAATAATAATAATAATAATAATAATAATAATATCTCATTGAACGTGACTTCATTTATAAACGTTGTCAAGGAAAGTTTACCCTAGATCACAATTTGGAAGTTGGTAACATAAATTTTGCATTATAACAATTCAAACTTTCTTAATGCAAATCAAATTATATATTCTGCAGAGTTCTCGATATGGGGTTTTCTTGCACACTTTCTTTTCCAGTTTGGTTAAAAATGTTTGATATACTTGTAAAGAGCATTGTAATTTGATAAATGGCTAACTATTTTATATTTGAATGGCTTTACAAAAGTTAATCCTGTTTTAAAGATGCATGTATGTTTAAATGATCCATTAATTTTTTTACTGTAATAAATTTGCTTAAAATAATTTTTATGCATGTTACACCAATGAAAAATGTTTGATTAGCTTATTCTTATTTGTGCATGTTGTAGGTGTTATAATTGTTGTTCTTCTTCTTATTATTATTTAATTACGTATTGCACTACAGTAAACACTAATGGTCAATTCTTCATTAGCTATTTTTTGTACATGGATGATTTTATGTACGCGATATTTTGTTTTGTTTACATATTAAATTGTAAACAATTTCAGGCTGTTAAAATCATCGAAATATTTTCTAACGATAAATGATTGTAATGTTGTAAACCCAATAGTGCGTAAAATGTTTTTGTTTGCTATTGGTAGTATTAGGGGAAGATGACCATTTATTTATTTATTTATTTATTTATTTATTTATTTTTATCCTGCATTAAGAAGCTTCGTTTTTGCTAATGTTGCAGATTCAGAGTGTGATATGGATAGCCTTGGCTTTCATAGGACTTTCGCTTTACAACTGCGATATGCGAGTGCACTACAAGGAGAATCCTGCCGGATATTTGATATTTTTGATCTACTTCTGTAAGTATGGAGCCACATATCAAATCTAAGTGTTAAGCGCTTGCATTTATAACTACATTATTAAAATTGGTCATATGAATTATAATATATGTAAGTTTGGGAGTCTTAAAGCTGCATAGACATTTGGTTAGGTTAGGTTTATTTTATTTACGGATCCTCTTTGATCATTAACATCGCAGTCAATTTAGGGCGTGAAATGACCGATAAAATTTCCGAAGGAAGCCATACTTAGGGCTTTTATGCCCCCAAAAATTCATCGAGCCAGGTCGCGACTTTTGAGCTGTTATAATCTAATATCCATGTAGTGTGCAAATTTAGCTCTTAAATAGTTTACCTTAGGTCGACACACCGGAACATGTTTATTCGAATGCCCTAAACACCAGTCAATTGTAGCTGAGAACAGACGACTACTTGCAGGAAAATACATTTGGAACATCATGAGAAATCAAGTATTGAATGATTTAACAAATAAAATATCATGTAAAATGGTGGAAGAATATATAAACAATAAAAATCAAATAAGAGAGAAAATGCAATGGTCAGGAATCATAGATTCCCTTACAAGATCTGAGAGAATGAGAGGCAAGAAAGATATGTACAAGAAGAGTTAGTTCAAAAACAAGAAGATGAAGAAGGTAACACCGAAATTGAATCAGAAGAAGGGAGTAGAACTGACAGAAGAAGAGAATAATAGTAATCTTCGGGCGGAAAGGAAGTAGCTGAGAGAGAGAAAAAAAAAAGAGGAAAGTATAAGGTACAGATAAAGTTGAAAAGTAGAAGAACATGAAGGAAAAAGAGAAGAGAAGCAAACTCCACTGTCAACACACCATGGCCCAGCACAGTTGCAGCTTGAGACCGGCAGCAACCTCATTGATGTGCAGGTCCTGTTGCTTGGAATTCCGGCGGGGAACAGCCCGGGTTCCGAGCGTTAGCAGAAATGAAAATTATAGATATTAAATTGTATAAAAGTTGTAAATGTTTAATTATAAGTTATAGTTAAAATAGCCGCAGCGCTGGACTTCAGTACCGGTTTAATTCTTTGATCTTCTAGTTTTGTTAAGTTATAGTATTAGTCTGCAGATTTTAAAAACTGTAGAATTTTAATTGTAATTTAAATTGTATTGACAAATGTAAAAGGAATAAATAAAAATTAATCTGGAATATTATGTCTTGATATAGAATCAAGTTATCAGAATATGGACATTGCAAAGTAAATTTTTAAAAAAATTCAAGGTTAATTCACTTCAGGTAAATCTACTTAAAGCTACCACCACCACTTTAATAACAAGACTGGTCTACATTTTAAAACTGGTTTTCCGTTGTTTTACATCTGATATGCATTTTTTTTTTTTTTAGCTAAACTCAAAAATAATTTCCAATTTTTCCCTATACGTCAGATTTTCTTACAAATCATAAAAATGTAAATTAAATGGTAATAAATTAATTACTATCCAGAAATGAAGTTATAAATTTGTGAAAAGCCCATAAAATTACTTCCCACAGGTGAGAGGGGGGAAAAATGTTATAATTTGCTATTCGCTACTAACCTATTAACGTTATCTCAATATTGCACTTCAAATTTCCTTCTTTTTGACCTCCTCGAATACCGTTCAGAGTAGTCCCTTTTTAACATCCAACATGTTAACACGCCACTTCTCTTGATACCTTATTTCTACATTCTTAACATCTTGGAGAAATCTTTCACGAGGCTGGAATCAGCAACTAAGTTGTCAATGCTATTCATATTTTTCAGACACCGGCTGTGCCCTTTCTCCCAATGTGGAGCTTGAGTTTGACAATTCAGTTATCAATGGAACGATATCATGGCCAAATAGGCTGGAATCCGTGTATACCGCACACCAGTTAAACTTGGCTTATGTTGTTTTAAGTTGTTTGTGGGCCGTAACATCTCTGCTGTTGATAGGTATGTAATGTAATATAATTATTTTCCTTTTGTTTCATTAATTTGGTTACAACAGTGTTGTAGCCTTAAATATTCTTGATACATTTGTGCACTATTTTCGGTCTAACTGAGAAAACAATTTCATGCATGCTCTTATGAAAATTAGTTGTCTAAGAAGTAATTTCTTATGCATTTGTAATTCACTGACAAATGAATATCAAAGAACAATGACAATTACCCATCATCCCTCTCTCTGTGAACAATCACATTTGTCGGTGACGCCAGAAAGATATCGGCAAGTTTCTTAGACGCTTTAATATCAATCAGTGATAAATAAGGGGCTGTCTACGTATATATTTTGCAATTAGACTGATGAGATCGTACAAATTCTTGGGCTAGGCAACGCTCCAAAGCCTTCTAGTTCTTGATATTTCACCATCTTGTTCGATGTGCTTGAGAATTTTATGGAAATGAATTATTTTAAAAACTAGATAAAGCCCTACTAAATTGCCCTGTATTTGGTTCCATTTTAAGGATTATCTTGCAGTATTAAAACACGACCATGTAGAGTATGCTTGAAGAATACCAAATATCAACGTCATTGGTCTTATGCACAAAGTCTCAAATTATCTTTCATTTCCTGATTATGTACAATCAACGATTTTTCATTATGTTACTGTTGATGGAAACTTGCTTATGTGGTGTGTTTATAATTTCTGAACGCACTCTATTGCCTATTAGCAATCTTGTTGATTGATTTGTTTTACTGAAATAGTATTACGATACAGACTTGAAAAGAGTGTTGCAACGAAAACTAAAAAACACCACTCTTCAGTTACTACCAAAATGTCGGTCCAAATTTGAAAAGTGCAGAATGCGACAGGTTGTGTCAAACACCAAGCTAGAAAATACAGCAATAGTTGGGAGCATTTGTTGTCACCATTAGAGCTGCAATTTGGAAATACCTGATGTTCACCTAGAACAAAGACGAATGCTCATCTTTTGGTTCTTGAATAAAATAGGAAGATAAACGTTGAAAAACTCTACATATCTCAAATGTCAGATGATAAAGTAAAATTAATGCCCATACTTAATTGTATTAGTATCCGGAAGGTCTGCTATGAACTAAGAAAAGAACTGCCAATATATAACTGATAAAATACCACGATTGCTCCCCAGAGGTATTCGTACCTGTACGAGGAATGATTAAACGATCCAGTTCCATACTAAGAGGTAAGTTACAAAAGTTTCCAGCCTGTTTGTCTTTTTATTACCTTTTCCAAAAGTACTCAGAGTTTTACTTGCAAAATCTTCCATCAGACTTTTTTCACTTTATCGTAATGATTACATTTCTTTCCCCGAAGAATTTTCTTCAGTTTAGGAAACAGGCAATGGACACTGGTGCTTGATTTGAACTGTAGACTGGGTATTTGATATCCTGGAAGCTAGGTCCTTCGCAATGACTTCATGCAGTTTATACAGGAGTGAATCACATTTGCTGTGCTATTAGCGCAAGACGCATAATCGGTCCCATTTTTTATGAGCAGACATTAAATGGAGAGAAGGTCCGAAATCACACTCTGGCAATTTATTAATCATCTGACGTAAGAAGAGAAATCAAAGTCATCATGAAAGAGGTTACAAGAGAATACATTAAAAAATGTTTGCACCTTTAACAAGATCTGTCTTTTGGGCACTATTTGTAAATGGAAGGGGCAGAGTGAGCAATCCTTATCATGTACAACATTTCTGGACGAGATTTGTCTGCAAGGCTTGCATCGCCGTCGCTGAATTGACTGAAAGGTCTGCTAGTCTTTCATCTACAGCTGCTGACTTTCCTAGGATTTAAAGTATAAAACCTTAACATTATATTATTAAGATGAGATTTTGTGTGAGAATATTGCTCTCGCTGACGTGGCAACAGCTCTGAATCACTGATCATCCCCCATGTTCAGCTAGCCTGATAGGGTTTACGACACGCGCAGGCTGAATGATAATTTGGAAGATATTAATTGCCTCAACTTTTGCAGAAGTATGTTGGGCACACACAAAAAAATCCTGACGTATTTCTCGTATTTTATTCAAGAGAGCAAATTATGACTTTGTAATCTTTTCTCATATATATAAATTCAGTACCTGAATTCCAAAAATTATTCTTTCATTCCAAAAGAGTCTATGGGGGACTCCTACCGTATTTTCTATTTAATTCTGTCATGTGATTGCTGCTGATTATGTTATTAGGAGCCAGTATTTGCAAAACCAGGATTCTGTTTGCCTACCTGCCATGGATACTTACAACAGTGGCGAATCTCGTTCTAGATGTGGTAGCTACAATCACATTCGCCCAACACATCAGTAAAACACAGGTAAGAGATTTTAACTTTTTTACTAGACATCTATAAACTATCCTTTCATTCTACTTCTGTTCTTTTTCCTCTCTATTCCATTTTCTTCTTACTCCTTCATTCTTCTTTTCTTTCTGCTCTTCGTATTCTTCCTCCCTCCATTTTAGCGAATTCCGAAGGAATGTAGCTAATGCTGTTTATCAATGAAACAACTTTTGAAAAAAATCTTCAAATCTCCATCGATCCTATCTACCTACTAGGCACCGAAAATGACAACGAAAAAAAGTGTAGGGAGTAGCAATAAGGTAGGCCAAACTTTCAGGACACATTCCTCACACGTAGAAGAAGAAAATATGTTATTTGGACAAGTGTTCGGAAACTGTTTATTTCCATATTCATTTTCTGCTACTCTTCATAGTACATTAATGATGGGAAACAGAGAAACAGAACGTACCAGCATATCACATGAAACTCATTCTTACATTTTTTTTTGAGTAGTGTTTAACGCCCATTTTTACTACTGAGGCACCACAGGCGGTGAACATTGATGATACATGAGATGAAATGATAAACTGGGAAAGAATTGTTTTTTTTTTAAGGAAGGAAACGTTCCAGGCCTAAGTTTAGGGTACCTTCCCGGCATTTGCCGGTTATGAGCACTGAGGAAAACCTGAAAAAAAACCTCAGTCAGGGAGGACGGTCCTGGCGGGATTCGAACCGCAGACCTCCCGCTCACGAGTCCGCGCATTAACGACCTCGGCCACCCGTGGCGGTCATTCTTACATGAAATGTTCAAAAGGTCCTCCGCTAGCTTTGATACGTTCATCAACCCAGCGTTGCATTGAATTCCGGATGCGTTGATGTATCCCTGGAGAATTGCGCATTGTTTCGCAGCCCTCTACATACGGGCACGAAGACTCTTGTACCGGTTCGATAAACAAGAACTTTCAAAAGCCCCCACAAATAAAATTCTAGTGGGTTTAGGTCCGGAGAGCGTGGAGGCCACGGAATAGGACCACCTCTATCTAGCCATCTGTCATGGAATCTGTTATTTAGAAGCCGACGGACATTAACACTGAAATGTGGAGGAGCTCCATCATGCATGAAGCATGTAATTCGCCGCTCTTGTAAAAGCATGTCTTCTAGCAGTACAGATAGAGTATTCTCTAAGAAAGCATGGTAAGTCTGTGCGTTGAGCCTGGGTGGAAAAAAATGAGACTTAATAAACTTCACCAACAATGCCCGCCGAAATATTGACAGAAAGTCTTTGTGGATATTGTGATTTAACAGTTACGTTTGTTGTTGATTCATGTATATGTTCTGTTCCTCTGTGTTTTAATGTATATGAAGAGTAGTAGAGCATGGAAATAAAGCGTTTACGAACACTTGTTCATATAACATATTTTCTTCTTCTAAGTGTGAGGAATGGGTGCTCAAAGTTTGCCCATATCTCAATGTTACACGCTGTATATATCTACGTATATATGTGTCTGTCAACGCTCAAGCAGTCGCAGTTTTTGTTGTTTTTTCTCAAAGAAACTCGGCATATAATCATCAATTAACAAACGATTTCTGGACTTCGTTAACCAGCAAAGTTGGATCATTGAGGATTGGGGTTAACCTAAAGCGAAAATTTAAAAAATAAATAAAAAATCCCTTTAGTGGCCACAATTGTTGCTTTTTCTCAGCTAAACTCGGTATATTTCATTTAAATAAATTAATAAAAACAATTGCTGAAAATCAGAGCATTTGGACCATTATGAGTGCGGTTAAACCTGAAAACCGAATTGGGATTAAAGCTACATTTAAAAATCGCTCTAGCGGCCGCAATTTACTTTCTCTTAAAGAAACTCGGTGTATGCTATTGAAATAAAATATGGAAAATAGTTTTTGAAAATCAATGAAATCAGATTATTAGAAAAGAGGATTCACCTGAAAACCAACATTCTAAAATCGCCCTAATGAAACCAATATTTGTTTCTTCACAACAAAATTCGGTATAAATCATTTAAATAAAATAAGGAAAACAGTTTCTGAAAATTGGAGAAATCAGACCATTAGGAGTGGGGGTATACTTGAAAACAGATATTTAAAAAGCGCTCCTGCGTTTAATTTTCTCTCTATTATTTTAAAATAAAAGGACAAATTAATTCCGCATACAAACTCCATTCATAAAGATGCATATGTTTTATATTTAACAAAAGCATTGTCATGAATATAGAAAATGTGAAATATTAATCTAATATGTGTTTGAGAATTATATTTGTATATAAGAGCGCTCTGTAATAACCTTCAGAAAACGTTTGTATACATGTTTTTACTACAATAACATTTAAATTAAATTTCAAAGTCAATGAAAATAGATGAAACTTTTGATTGTTTATTGTGTATATTTGCTTAGTACATTGTAATTGTTTTTAAATAGTAATATGTTTTTGTTTTACTGAAATATATGTTAAATACACAATGTAACTCAAAACTTTCTGTTATTTCTCTCTATTTTAGTGAATGTAAAGATGATATCAAGGGCTTAGTTCATAAACATGGTTACATTTAAAAATGTTTAAAAATATCCACACAGTGTAGCTTTGTCTATCAGGTCAATTTTGTTACTCTAATACCACACGGTTGTGCCATAACTTATTTCCTTTCATTAATCAATAAGGCCTAATTTGGATTTTATTTTCATTTTTAAAGTTACTCAACTTTGTGTGGAATTCGCTTAGTTTACGCAGCTCCTGCGTGATAGAGGCCTCCCCCCCTTTTAATTTTTTTCCCTTCCATTTGCTTCTTTTACTTCTTATTTCCCTTCCATTTTTATTTAGTTTTGCTTGAGACTCATGTTCGGGATATCCCGGGTTCAAATTCAAATTCCGCTAAGAGGTGCGGTTCATAAGTTTACGACCTGACAATGTTAGGTAGGTGATAGAATAAAAATACAGGTATAATTTTTCAAGTTTATCTCCCTTGATGTGGGTTTTGGTGGTGTAATGGTTACCATACTTGCCTCCTAAACCCAAGAACGCGGGTTCGAACCCGGCCAGGACCGATGGATTTTTGGGCGTAAAAATCCTAAGTATGGCTTCCTTCGGAAGGGAAGTAAAGCCGTGGGTCCCGTGTCGTACATTTACGGCACGAAAAAGAACCTCAAGCCTGAAAGAGAGGCCTCTGAGCAAAATTTGTCGGCCGTTTCACGCCCTGAATTGCATGGGACGCTGATGACCTGAGATGTTAAAGAGCATCCATAAATAAAATCAACCAATCAATCAATCTCCCTTGACTGCAATGCATATCTCACATCTATGGATTAACATTAAAAGCCCTTTCTTTGTCTGCAAAATGCTGAAAAACAGCATCTTTCAACTTATTATTATTATTATTATTATTATTATTATTATTATTATTATTATTATTATTATTATTATTGTCCGTGAATCTCCGCCCTCGAAGGTCAGATTTCAGTTTCCTATGCGCTATCATGAGCGAGATTTTTTATGATGTTCACAGGGCCTCAAGAATTTTCTTAATTTTCTCGGAGCACAGTACTCATCCGAGATGCTCCCTGAGGTGCCAGATGAGCTCACGACGATACCTTCAATCATAATGACTTTATTATCAGCTCGCTTTTTTGTTCTCTGGCTGTTGAATCTGCTGATCCTTATATGCGGAATTGTGGCTGCATGGAATTTAAGTAACAACACTTCAAAGCAGGTAATGTACCAAGTATTAATGGACTGCATATGCAGAGCCTTCAGAGCATGGCCGGCTTAACGGGAATTTGCTGCCCTGTTTCTAACCGGTTCTGCCCCGCCCTCCGGCTAATCATTTGACGCGAAGTCTTTGTGCTGTACAGAAGTTGAATGTTGTGAGACCACATGTCAATGTCATAGTGTATTAGCGCTGTTAAAAAGCCAAAAATTCGGTTACTTTAACACACAGAATCTTCATGTATGATTTCTATGTGACAACAAACTCATATAGAGAAGAGAGCGGCGATTTATGGACAGATTCTCTGCTGTTCGTTCGCCTCTAACCATAAAAATAACAACCTATCAAGTTAATACTTTATTTAATAGCACATATTCCCAATCAATACACTCATTGCATGCAATATCTTAATCGTAATGGTCCATCATGCTTACAACCCTTTATCGTTGTTAATTAAATCATAAGAACCTTCATAACTAACATTAACTTTTAATTTTTAACCAGTTTTCTTCTAATAATTAAAACTTTCATTTATTCAACGACTTTAAACTTCACGAAGTGCATAACATTCTTTATAAACAGACAACAGACAGTATCAAACAGACAAATAACACAAGACAACTACACTCATGACTGACCAAAGCACGCACGCTTACAGATTCACCCACACAATGCTAACTCCGCCAAGATTCATACCCATATACCGGCTACTGGCTTTAGCGCTTGATTTAGAAGAACGATTTACGAGTTCTGTGTGATTTAGAAATGGAAAAAGCAATCAAGAAACAAAATATGGGATGTTTGACGTCCCGTATAACCTTCAAGCGGGACGGAATTTATTCTCCTCTAATACGGGACGCCTGACAAGTCTAGGTGGGAAATGCATAAATAAGAGCGGATGTAAACAGTTCCCAGTGCTTCCACCAAAACTGATAAACGTAAAACAAAAGGTTAATGCTGCATTTCAATTTTCTGCACATGCCATAAACAAATGAATGTTAAACCCTATTACCATGCACAAGAAATATCGACGCAATTTCATATGGTAACTAAGTGACATAGAACATAATATTATTTATTATTTATTTGCTGTTATAACACTAGATAAGTGTTATTTTATAGACAATACAATATTTTATGGTACGAGCTAATAGATGGCGAGTGACTATATCTATGAGAAAACAAAACATAGAATAACATTTATCAAAAGTATCTCTGGATTTTATGTTACAAATGCGACAAATACACCTATTTGTAGTATATTAATGCCAATACTTACACATATATGTTGCAATTCTTATGTTTTTAAAAATAACGAAAGCAAAACATAAATAATATAACATCGTCTATTACTATTACTTATTCTTTAACATTATATAAGGTTATGAAAGAATCGTAAAATCCAGTAAAAATACTTAATGAAAGTTATTAATATGCAGCTACCAAAGTATGCTTTCGTGCACTTGCCTCCTAAAGCCAAGATTGCGGGTTCAATTACGGCCAGGATCGATGGCTTTTTTCGGGCGTAAAATCGTAAGTATGGCTTCCTTTGGAAGGAAAGTAAAGCCGTAGGTCCCATGTCGTAGATTTACGGCACGTAAAAGAACCTCAAGCCTGAAAGAATAAGCCTATGACCAAAATTTATCGGCCGTTTCACTTCTTGAATTGAATTGGACGATGATGACCTGAGACGTCAAAGAGCGCCCGTAAATAAACCAAATCAACAAAAGCTGCCATTTTGATGTTTGCTTACATAAAGAACAAGAAGTGATAAAACTCTTGACAATACAATAAAAATACTGATTGGTTCAAATTCATTTTCTTTAAAATGTTTTCTGGAAAGTGGTATTAGAGCTATATTCTCATGTAAGATGTACATGTTTTCAGAAAAACCAACCATACAGACAACCTATTGATGAACAGTCAAGTGATAACAGCAATTTGAACGCAGCGCCTGTTAGACCTTTTTCTTACATACCAGGAACAGACGTGGCGAAGCAATTCACACGAGAGCAAGCGGATTATAATCAAAGGTAAGTCTACCATGAGTGCTGGGTGAGATGGTACATTTTAATAAAGTTAAAATAGACGATATATCTTTTTTAATGTTGGTATCACTAACTCTAGTTTTCGGTTCAATAGGGGAATATATATATATATATATATATATATGTGTTCCATTTTAAAAAATGTAAATTTGAGTTGAAAGCGATGTATTTTTAATTTTCTGAATTATGCACCCCCTTCCAGTACATTCCTGCGCAAATAGATTTTTGAAACCTTGTTTCATTTGGAAAATATTTCAGTTGCAGAGTTAAATGAGACACCCGGATTATATATATATATATAAGTAACTTGTAACACTATTAATCCTTGTGGATAATAAAATGAACTCAACATTTTCACAATCAAATTTATTGTGTAAATTATACAAACACCATTTGAACAGAGGCATACATATGTGTATTCAGTAATTTTTATAGTTTAAGAAGTGATATTGTAAGTCAAAGTAAGTATACATGTATTCATATGCATGTCGCTGAAAAAATATTTTGCAACATAAAATATGAGACATAGCCTAATATGCAAATAAATGTTAACTAAAAATAAATACCTCCATTTTGAAAAAGCTTTTCATCGGGCTTCTAAAATACTATTTATATCAATAAGCATACACAAGCCTTTGTCCGGACAGTAAATATGGCCTCTGACGCCCATTTCTCATATGTAAATATTCTTTTAAAGTAATAAATTCTGCGTCGGTCATGGTGGTATAGTGGTAACCATACTTGCCTCCTAAACCCAAGGTCGCGGGTTCAAACCCGGCCAGGGAGAAAGGTTTTTTTTCGGGCGTAAAAATCCTAAGTATGGCTTCCTTAGGAAGTAAAGTCTGGGACCCGTGTCGTACATTTACGGCATGTAAAAGAACCTCAAGCCTGAAAGAAGAAGCCTCTGAAAGAGGCAAAATATATCAGCTGTTTCACGCCATGAATTGAATGGGACAAGATGATCTGATATGTTAAAGAGCGTCCGTAAATAAAAAAAAAAAAATAAAATCTGCAGTACTCCGTCCCGCCACCTTGTTACCTATACCGGAAGTATATTTCCATATTTTATCATTTATTAATAAATTAATTACCGCTGTACATCATAATATATAATTATAGTTTATAGGCAGTAAAATAAACAGTGCTTATAGCCAACTGACTATCTAAACTACAATTAACCGTCGGGAGCCGAAGGGTCAAGGTGCTGGTAACCAAATCAACAATCATAAATTCTGCAAAGAAACCACTTGAGTCATGAGTACTAAAACAAGTGTTTTACTGTTAGTTTTTTCTGACTGGGCCGTATATGGCTTTTATGATCAGTTTGGAAACCCCTGCTTTAGAGAACTGGATGGATTGGTTAGTCCATATGCGGTAACCATTGCCAACCTTCAGCGCTATCAGTTAAACAAACATCTCATTTGCAGCATATCTCAATAGGAAGAGAATACGGCAGTACTTTTTTCCTCTTTAAGATAGGCACTGTTTCAAAGTACAATCCACTTTTGTGGAATTATTCTGCAAAACCCGATCTTTCATGCCAGTAGCTTACATTTCGTAATTTAACACGCAAAATCTGCTCCTTTGTTAGTTGAGTGCGAGATAAATTCACCAACGTGTTGCAAAAAACTCTTCAAAACGTCACTTCTGTATATTTAAAAGAATTCATTTTTAAAAAGTTATTTTTTGTTTGGTTTCCTTATTTTTTTTTTTTTTTTTGAGTAGTGTTTAACGCCCGTTTTTACTACTGAGGCACCACAGGCGGTGGTTTCCTTATTATCCGTAATGTTTTGCTTTATTTAATATACATGTTACTCATTTCAATTCTGAAAATTTTACAATAAAAATGCACTTTAATAGAAAAAGCTAATTTGGTTTTTTAAATTCTTCTTAAACACAATAGTATGAATACTCATTATAAACATTTATACAGAGGGTGCCAAAAATGTATACACACTTCAAGCAAAGCAAAACTGTGTTAACATAACAAAACTGAATTCAGCAAACAGAAAATGATGAGCACTAATCATCTTACACTTTTACAGTTACAACAGTTGCTCAAAATGCCCACATCTGCGTCGATACACTTCTGAGTACGTTGAACTACTGATTGAGCAACGTTTGCGAAAGTGTCCTCCGCGATTGCAGCACATGCCGTTTCAATTTCTTCCCGAAGTGCTGCCAGTGTAGCTGGTTTTCTACGGTATACAACATCCTTAAGAGTTCCCCGTAGGTAGAAGTCCAACGGAGTTAGATCCGGAGAACGCGGTGGAAACTGAATCGAACCTCTTCGTTCTATCCAGTACCTTGGATCCAGTGCGCGGGGCTTGTTGCCCTTGTGAACGTCGCATACGGCACCATGAATCTCAAATTTGTCTCGAATGCGTGCAATTGTTACTCGCGTTGGCGGTTCTGTTCTGTACACGTCTCCACTGCCTTTGAACTTCAACATTCTCGGTTTTCCAATATCACTTTAAAATTGCTTTCCGCTGTTCAAACGATAATCTTGGCTCAATTTTGTTGTAGCAACGCTAGCATAATGTAATGTGAGTCACATCTGTTTACAGAACATCATACGATAATCCTGGCTTCATTTGTTCATTGTTGATTTACCTATCACGTAGCAACGCTATCATAATGTATGTGAGTCACATCTGTTTACAGAACATCATACGATAATCCTGGCTTCATTTGTTCATTGTTGATTTACCTATCACGTAGCAACGCTATCATAATGTATGTGAGTCACATCTGTTTACAGAACATCATACTACACATTACTGTTGTTTTTCGGTCCAACTTTGAAATATATTAAATAGATATCTACTGTGAAAGTGTGTATACATTTTTGTACCCTCGATATATTTGCTTATATTAGATTTCGGTTGGGAATCCTTGTATGAATGATGATTGTGGCAATTTATAAAAAATACCATAACTGGCCTTGGCGTAACGCACATGAAATAATGTGCAAAGATAGCTATGTGGACGCGTTAACAGAAAGTGTTCTGCGTTCTTGCGCTAGCTGAAGCGAAATATGTGAGGCGTATGCCTTCCTATGTGAGCATTGTTAAGCGGAACAATCAATTTCGAGAAATTGGAGGTAGCCTTGTATCTTAGTCGCGGGAAGCGTAGTAAACGGGAAATGTTTGAGAAAAACGTGGTAGGGATTCATACGGCCTTCGAAAGAAGTCGGAATAAATCAATTCTACGTGTCAGTTTAGAGCTCAGCATACTTCGGTCCATTGAACACGATGTTGTCCACAAAAGATTCCGTTTACGAGCCTACAAGGTGTGTACTAAAAGTTCTCGGCCTGCCTCAGAGATGTCGTGAAGATGGTCAAATTACTATGATAGCTGTTAAGAAGCATCCTTTAGATGGCGCGCTGTAAAGTTTCAGACACGTAAGTGCAGTCACTTTTTTGTGACGTTTGTGTAAACAAACTAGCGTTAACATTTGCTACAAAGTGGATAAAACTGAAATGCGAGTTGTGGTAAAGTACTTCGTTTTGAAGGGTTTAACCCCAACAGAAATACTAAATGAGTTAGATTGCACATTGAAGTATTTTTTTCCTTCGTTTTCGACGGTTAAAAAGTGTACTGCTGAATTTAAGCGTGATCGAACATTCATTAAAGTTGATGAACACTCAGAACGTCCCAAAAACTGCTACAACCGACGAAATTGTAACAAAAATTCACAATGCCATACTCAGTCGTCTCCGATTGAAGGTAAGCGAGTTGGCTGACATTGCAAAGACTCGATTTTACACGAAATTTTTGGGTATAAGAAAACTTTCCGCTCGATGGGTGTCACGTTTGTTAACAATGGTCCAAAAACGCATGCGAATTAATATTTTGCAAGAGTGTTTAGACTTATTTAAACGTAATACAGTGAGATTGTCCGACATGTTAAACATAAATTCATCACTAGTACATGATCAGTCCAAAAAGTGGGTGACAATAGGTGAAAGTGCGCCAAAGAAAGCAAAAGCGGTTTCACCTGCAGATAAGTCATGACTTCGGTTTTCTGGGATATAAAATGGCAATCAGTAGGAATGTGATGTGATGTGATGTGATGATCGTCTTCACATTCACCAGTGACAAGTAGATTTAGTCACTCAGTTTGGCTTCCGAACTGGGATTTCAGCTTCCATCTAAAAACACAAGAGTTTAAAAATGGCATCTGATGAATTTCAACCAGAGAAATCGGATCATTGTTTTTATTCCTCCTTGCTAGCGCAGAGTTTACTAAATATACTGTTAGAGCAGTAAGGAAGGTGGCGCGATCAAACTCAAACTTCCAGAGACCACATTAGAACCACGCATGCGCAGAAAGCAATGTGACACACATTCGCAAAAGTGCTGATAATTTTTACTTTACTTCGTATTGAAGCTTTAAGTACTGTATTAAACCTAATGTGTGTTGTATTGCCGTATTATACACTCTTCATTGTGAGGGACTGTGGTTTTCAGGAGAACGGACATGGAGATACGAGAAAAGGCTGCACTAAGCAAACAACTTGCGCCACAACTTCAGCGGCTCCAGGACCGGCTCTCTAGTCCCTACAGGTAACTAGCAGCTTGTATATAGCGCATTATTTGTTATTTTTTAGTGAACGATTTCGAAGTATCGTCTGGGCAGGTAGACTCAAGGTTACAATGCATTCAGATGGCTAGTTTATTGCACTTTAATTCAGATTAGATTTAAATAAAACCCGGAAAATGTCCTTCCCCCCTCAAGGTATAGCTGATATGACGTTCCAAGTTGAAGCAATTTCTTGTCAATGCCGTTCAATTCACGTCACTTTTCTTCAACTCTTTCAATGTGGAAGGCATGCAGCGCAGTCTATCCTTCAGACACGCCGCAGAAATATATAATGCCATTTTTCAATTAGGTTATTTTTCAACTAGATGGAAATAGACTTTGTTACATCATTTTGCTAAATTGTATTATGCATACTGTAGAATAAAGTTCACATAAATTTATGACTGGCAATCTCAAGTTCGTGGAAATGATCTGGTCGTCGTCAAAATAGTTGAAAATGTGTCTTTCCTTGATTCAACTTAGCTTTCATCTTTAAACGCTTATCTAAATTTTTACATTCCTTGCAATTTATGTAGATGAATTCTGAGACACCTTATATAAGGGTAATAATACTTTTACCTAAATATTTTAATGAAATAATAAATGCAATCGACACATAGCCCTAAAAATAAGAATATCGTTTCCCTATTGCGCACTGACTGGATTGTAGACTGTTGTGCTGCCTAGGCCGCCCGCACCTAAATTGAGCCCAGGAAAAATGATGTCCCAATACATTTTTCAGTTATAAATGCTTTGGAAATTTCCAAACATATAGAATATTTTATGAAAATATTATGTTGAAGAAAGTTATTCACCAATGTAGTGAAAGCACTGGATTATTGCCTTGTCGCTATATAGGCATACGAGCATTTTCAGACGATGAACAGTATTCTTGTTTTTCTAGTCCAGGTATAATGCCCAGTGAAGATGAGGCAGGAAGGAGGCGTCTGTCTTACAACACCCGTCCTCCGGAGGAGCTACGTGGACAGTTGCCATGGTCATATTTCAATGCACGAGACGAACTAGGCCCGGCATCAAACCAGCCTCGACCTTGGGATAGACCTCCAGTGCCTGTGCCGGATTACACATTGCATTTTGGCAAAAAAGCACGTTACAACAGACCTGACGATGCCAGCTCCACTTCCTCCTTATCAAACCCAAAAAGACTGGTAAGTACTTTATTTTTTCTGGTACAAAATGTCCGCTCTTGTGGAAGTAAAAACTTTTATGTTACATAAAATTAAATAGTTTTTTAAATTCTACATTAAATGTGTGCCGTTTATGCTTTTGTACAATTTCCATGTCACTCGTCGAGCGAAAACAAATTTTCACTACCTGTGGATTTTGTTGATTTGGTTTATTTAAGGACGCTCTGGTCATCAGCGTCCCATTCAGTTCAGGGCGTGAAACGGCCGACAAATTTTGCTCAAAGGCCTCTTCTTTCAGGCTTGAGGTTCTTTATCATACTGTAAATGTACGACACGGGACCCCACGACTTTACTTCCCTTCCGAAAGAAGTCATTTGAATAAATAACACTAACTTTTGTTTTGTTAGTCAAACTTGATACTTTTACTAAATTGCATGCCAATCATTGATACGGCGAAAGAAGGCACTGGTGTGTGTTGTGAAGTCCGTGTAGTGACTTTATTTTTATATTCAGCATAGATAAAAGTGAGAAATGTCAGTGTTGTAATAATTTTTGTTATGTTTCGGATTTAAGTCATAACGGCCTTATGAATTATATAAAATCCGTGATTTAGAAGGTCATGGACACAGCAAAGAATAATCTATACACCGGAGATCGCTACTCATTTGTTTTTCATGACAATTGCACATCAGGGAAAGAAGAGAATTTAATGTATAAGGGAGTAAAACGAGCTATAGCAGCGCTCACTCGATACGAAAAGCATTGGGCCTTGCTCTACTAAATCATCTGGTGCTATACATGTACTTGCTTCCTTAAAACAGAAAAAAATACGTTACTTTCAATTACATTTCATGTTATACTGAGTTTTTGACAGTTCAGATAGCCAACTTTCGAAATATTGGAAGACATAACCTTATTAGTGCAACTTAACGTAACCTACAACATAAAGAATTTTGTTTTATGTAATACTTACGGTGAAATAATAAGACAACTTTTAGCATTATTTAAATATTATACAAATTCACAGGTATGCTGGGAATTATAAGTCATATTCTATAGAACTTAAAATATCTTTTGCCGAAACCGCATTTGGAAATCTTTCTCCATACTATTAAATAAATATTTATTTCGGAAAATATCCTCAGCGGTTTTGGAATAACGTGGTCTTCAAATAGCATATACAACATTCGTCATGCTATGGTGAAAAGTTAATTGAGAATTAACAAATAAATGGTCAATATACGCCAATGAACTTAACTGGAGTTTAATGACGGATTAGCATATAATTGTTAATGGTGAGATTCAACACCCTAATTAAAGGATGATTAAATAAGAATTAATGCTAATTGAGCTTGGTGAGGTGGGCCCTAAGCCTGATAGGAAAAATCCAAATTTTCGGAATTGGCGCGTCGTTTTCCATAAGAAGCAGCTAGGTTCACTTTAGAAGTACGATAACTTTTTTTCTTTCCTCCATAGTGTAATTATTGTTTGCCTTATTTATTGTTAATAGTGTATGTAGATGGGTATTATTTTCTATTTTATAATTATATATACATGTTTGTTACATTTCTTCTTCAAATAATTCTTAAATTACTATTATTGTCATATGTATAACAGATAAAATATTATTGCCACATTCTTAGATGATATACATTTCTTTACAGGTTTGGGGTAAGACAATTTTAACACGTTTATATTTTTTATTGCAGCCATGAAGAGAAGTTCAAACAAGGGCAAAGAGTATGAAGATAATTTTAGTACCACGTAAGAATTCGGTGCCGCAGTTTCTTCTGTCAGAGTGTCTTACGTTCAACGTTTGCGCAAAATATATCTACTGAAAACTAATTCATTGTACCAAAATATTGTTAATATTATTGTATTTACAAGAAAGCAGAACGAACTCTGCTGACATCAAGCTGTCTGGTTGAGGATATCAATAACATTTTATTTTCTTTTTCCTCAAGGCGCCTCTGTCCATAAGCTCAATGAAAGCTATATTCATAATTCGTTATCATCAATTAATACCCAGAAAATCTAAGCAGTTTGAGTTTATCGGCAATTGCTAATAAATACACAAATTAACGAATATACTTTTCAAAAATAATAAAAATAAATATGTATAATTAAATAATGATTTTGTAACAATTTTACATTGAGGAAAAATCGAGTAGGACCGGACGGCCATAAGGCCGCTAAATAGAGACATCTTATGAGGGTTTTGAACCTTCCCAATGTGATTAACGTTCCTTCTTACTTTATTGTAACAATTTTATCATAAAGAGAAGTATTTCACCAACCCTCTAAGTTCTCTAACCTCTTTCAGGATTTCGCTTCCAGTATAAAGGTTTGTATATAACGTGGTGAAGGCTATGAAGAATACTGAATCCAGTGTGAAAAGTGTAAAAACTGGGCTACTTTGGAAAATTAAACGTTCATTATAATTAATGAAACAAGGCATATGAAAATAACTTGTATTTTTAGGTATATAAACTTTTATAGTTTAGGGTCTTCATATATAAAATAGACCTTTATAGATTTTGATATTTTAGTTCATATTTTATCTCTCAAAAACTTTATCTTTAAACATTTAGTACAGAGTAGTCACATGAACTTCTTTGCTTCTTCGTTACTAACATCGCCTGAGAGTACTGCACACCCGCAGCTCAGTTGTGACAGAGAAGTTGCCGAACAATCAGGAGGTAAGATATAAAAACAGAGTGTTGAAAAGTAAGCAATTATCACGAACTCTATTGTGCATGTGACATTTATGGACAAGTGTGGAACTACTTTGCCGCAACTAATTCACGAACTCAAATGAGGAGTTTGCATTGTCCGAACGTGGCCAATGAACGACCGAACCTGTTGTCTTCAACTTGTCCAACAATCAGACGACTATGCTTTGCTGCTAGATTCTGCCCATATGACGCCAGCTACTGCTCTCTGTGACGTGGGTACAATAAAATTATTGAAACAAACAACAGAGGTTTTGATTTCGCCTAAGACGCGACCTTTTTCAGACACTCTCTTGTGTTGTAATACATTTAGGTAACAAACTTTATTTTTAAATCGTGCACCATCGTGTTTATCGAGAACGCAGGGGTGTTTCATAAACCAGGATAACTTTATTGTAAGAGGAGGATATGGTGTGCTCAGGCGGTTACTTTACATAGTTAAAATCGATGGAACTTAACGATAAAATGAACTAATTTATGGGACAAGCCAATAATAAACATCCACAAAATGTAAGAAAGTTAAACGATTGTGGTTTTATATGTGCGAAATAGCCAAACAATTTGACGTGAATAAAATCCGTGACACATTGTAAATCAATGCGAATGTGCTCTTAAACTACGAGAAAAGTTTCCTAAAATATAAAGTCGGCCCTGGTGGTGTAGTGGTAACCATACCTTCTAAACCCAAGATCGCGGGTTCATATATAGGGTCGTACATTTACGGCACGATAAAGAACCTTAAGCCTGAAAGAGAGGCTTCTGAGCAAAATTTGTCGGTCGTTTCACGCCCTGAATTGAATGGGACGCTGATGATCTGAGATGTTAAAGAGCGTCCGTAAATATAAAAATAATTTAAGGCCTGTTATATGCTTCCATATTTCATTACGTCTAATGACAGCGCTGATTAATATTTCATTAACAATAATTTGTTTCCTGGTTAATGCTGATTATATTTAATTACAAGTATACAGCTTGACATTCAGTTGTATGTACTGTTTTATTAAATATTTATACTTTATAAAAATAAAGCATATGGCTGATCAACAAAGCACATGAATAGCTTTTGCATGCTATTGTTGTTATATGCTTTGTTTAAATTAAGTCTTACGTTGACTGATCTAATCAAAAAGACCTTAAATCCATTTAAAATGTTCAATTCGTTGCTTTACACAATGCGATTTGCCCTCTTAATTTTTTGGCATTATAACATCAATCTCAAAAGTCCGTCATGCAGAAACTGCACAGATTAAGTAAATTCCTCACCTGTAGATAAACTAAAAAAGAATATAAAATCCAAATTATAGTCCTATTAATGAAATTAAATAAGGTAAGACATTACTGTGTGGCATTAGGGGAACAAAAATTATAATTCTTACAATCTATATCACAAAATGGAAATCACATTTTGTTGTTGTTGTTATTATTGAGATTAATCACAAAAATTAATGGTATACTTTTAATTAAATTAAATATATGGTCACTGATAGACAAAGCTACATTTTGAGGGAGTTTTTAAACAAATTTTAAATGTAACCATGTTTATGAAGTGAGCCCTTAATATCTTCGTAACATTCATTAAAATAGAGAGAAATAACAAAGTTTTGAGTTACATTGTTTATTTAAGAAGATGATGTTCATATGTTTCAGTAAAACACGTTACTGTTTAAAAACAGTTACAATATAATAAGCAAACATGTACGATCAACAATATACAATCGAAAGTTCCGTCGATTTTCATTGGCTTTAAAATTTAATTTAAATGTTATTGTAGTACAAACATGCAACGAAAACGTTTTCTGAAGGTTATTACAGAGCGTCCTTACATACAAATATAATTCTCAAACATATTAGATTCATATATTTCACATTTGTTATCTTTATGACGATGCTTTTGTTAAATATAAAACATATGCAACATTATAAATACAGTTTATATGCTGAATTAATTTGTCTTTTTATTTTAAAACAATATAGAGAAAATTAAACGCTAGAGCGATTTTTAAATTTTGGGTTTCAGGTAAACTCCCACTCCTAATGGTCCAGTTTTCATGATTTTCAGGGAAAATATATTATTTTATTTAAACTGTATATTCTGATATTCCATTCTGATATTTCTAATTATTCCATTAGTGAACACATTACAAGTGATTTCTTCCCTTCTTAAAATTTGTTACATTGTTATTTTTCTTTTTCTTTCACACACACACACACATATATATATATATATATATAATATTAATGAAAAATAAAAATAAAGAAACACTATTAACAATGTAACAAATTAACACTAATAATAAAAGTAGATAAAGATAAAACACAGAGAAAGAGTCACACTTGAAATTGCTATATTTCGAACTACTGCGAGTTCTTCAATGGCAAGAAGCTAGACAAGTGAAAGTGATAAAAGTAAATATTGAGTATCGAAGGTAACGTTATGCATGGAAACAGATGAAACTAGAAATGAGAGTGTGGGAAGAAAAAATCTAATATGTAAGATTTAAACCAGGTGGTATACGCGCTTTATGTATAAATATAGCTGCCATTTCTCTATCTCTGAGTAAACTTTCACAGCATTGTGTAGGTAAAGCATCAATAAGAGTTAGGCTAAAAGCATCATCAAAATCCTTACAGTGAGATAAGGCATGTTGGGCAACCGGCAAGGGAGACTTGGTTTTAACAGAACGTCTATGATTGTTCATGCGTAGCGAAACAACAGTAGAAGTTAAACCAATATAAAATGCTTTACAAAGCTTACAAGATAACATATATACGACGTTCTTGGAAGAACAGGTAGCAAATGAAGAAATGTTGAAATCCTTGGATAAATTAGGGCTATGGAATGATTTGCACGGCATAATTAGTGCACAGGTTTTACATTTAGGATGTTGGCAAGGATACGAGCCAGCAAAGGGACGTGATAAATTCGCAGAGGATAGGTTACGGCGAAATATACTTTTAAGGTTAGGGGGTGTTCTGAAAGTAAGGCGGGGTACAATTTTAGAAAAATCATTTAAAGATGGATACATTAACATTGAAGAACTCGCAGTAGTTCGAAATATAGCAATTTCAAGTGTGACTCTTTCTCTGTGTTTTATCTTTATCTACTTTTATTATTAGTGTTTATATATATATATATATATATATATATATATATATATATATATGGTTACAGATTTCTTCTAGGAGGGGATTTCAACTCCAAACACCCAAAATAGGGCTAAATTTAGACAATCCACGAGGGATATTGCTGTTAGAAGCTACAACAACTGTCATTTGAGTTCATTCTTTCTATTGAACCAAGTTATTATACAACAAGTGAATAAACCCGAGATATTTTAGACTTCTTCATAAGCAAAAACTTAACAAATGTGTACTGTTCCATCGTACTCACAGCTCAAACTATTTCTCTGTAATAATCACAATATGTTCTGCACCTCAAATAAACAGTTATAATCACCCATCCTTCGATTAGTATTGTTATACATCAGCACTAGATGAAATCACAGACTTAAAATGTACCTTTGCGGTAATTAAAAATTAAATCTCTATTAATAGCAAGTTTATGATATGAAATGAAGCCTATGCATTTGTCAATTATATTTTATTAATTTGTCATTAAGTGAGGAAATGTCAAGCTGTTTAATTCAGTGGTCAATGTTTTCTGAACACATCATAGCACAAGCACAGATTCTGTTTACGACACGAGCGCTATCCATGAACAATGCACTCCTCTGACACATTGCGTTATCAGCACTTTCCTTTGACAAGTCATTTCTCCATCTCCTAACTGTACTAATAGCTTACTTCTAATTACAAAGTAAACTTCATTGATAATTAGTGACAAATTTATTTAAAATTGTTTAATGAAACCTAATATCCTTTTCTTTCAGAGAAAACCGCAGAAAAATCCATACCAGTTAAATCAGCTCAAAAGCATGTAATAACCCCCACTTAACAATAATCATTCGAAAAGATTCGAACCTACACCCTTTGCTTTTGCTGCTAAGGAAATATGGCTATAATTTGTGTAACAATCGCCATAACACGAATAAAATATCAGAACATGAAGTTTATTGCCCCAGACAAGTAACATAATAATCAGAAAATAAACCTAGAAAAGCTTTGACCAAAGTCCAATGGGTTAATAACGAGCTTTAACGTGACTTATAAACAGTAATGAAAACACACTGCTCGCCTCCAATGAGGTGTTCTGCAGCCGGAGCTTGTCATCGAACTTTGTAAATATATACCTATCTGGCTGTGAATAAATACACTCGTTACGTTATTTTCAACAGTGATTTCGTTTTTTATTTAAGGACGCTCTATAACATATAAGGTCATCAGCGTCCCATTCAATTCCGGGCGTGAAACGGTCGACAAATTATGCTCAGAGGCCTCTTCTTTCAGGCTTGAGGTTCTTTTTCGTGCTGTAAATGTACGACACGGGATCCATGGCTTTACTTCCCTTCCGAAGGATGCCATACTTAGGATTTTCACGCCCGAAAAAAATCCATCGATCCTGGCCGGGTTTGAACCCGCGACCTTGGGTTTAGAAGGCAAGTATGGTTACCTCTACACCACCAGGACCGACTTTCAACAGTGAGGCTCATTATCTGAAAACCATTAAAAATGCCTTTGGTGTTAATTTTCTGCATTGTATGTTAAGTTACTTTAATTTCCAGTGCTTGTCTCATTCAAATATTTTCTCCAGGTTTTGCGAGGCTTAATCTTTTTAACATTGTATTAATATGACACAAGAAGGCAATACCATCTGTCCAAACAAAAGAATTCTAGCTAATGTTTGCAGCAGTGAGTAAATGCATTCGTACTACTGACTTGCATAGTGTCAAAAAACAAAGCACTTGTGAAAACGCATTGTCCTGCAAGTACGTTAGCCATAGATTCAAGCTGCAGCAACAAATCCAGCATTTCCCTTTAAATGCTGAAGAGTGTTGCAAGTATTTATAAGTGTGTGGCATGTACAAAACAACTGACATTTAAGGCTTTAGGCGGATTACAATTTATGCGTGCACAGCTGCATATCACATTGAACGCATGCAGGAACTTCGCCTGCCTGGGTTAGCTCTCCGCTTCGTTTTTGTCTTGGTTGATTGTGATGCAAATGCTAAACAAACTGTGTTAGCGCCTTTATCACGCTTTGACGCTTGTATTAACAGCGAAGGATGACATTCCTGACGTATATGATTATCGGTGCAATTTCCCAGATAAGATGAGGGAAGAAGATAAAAGTATTATCACCAGTTTCAACTAGTATATCGCTCTGACACATTGAAAAGTTTTACTGTGGACAACTGTGATAAATGGCGACTCTTCTTCGACCAGTAGCAATTGCAGCGGGAGGATTTGGCATTGTAAGTATTTGTGCTTTGTAAGAAGAAAACAAATGATGTCAGACTAAAGACAGAGAAAACGATTCATATACACATAAAACATACGGCCGGATTCTCTAATAAACTATGTTGTCTCTTGATATTTACTGAATATTTAAACAATTACAGTTTACCTGAAAATATATGTGAAATTAAACGTGTTGCGTATAAAAACACTTAAATTATTCAGAAAATATTATTTTTTATATTTGCTAAGCGAAAAATTATAGTTTACATATTATTTCTTGTTACACAAGAGTTCCTGGGTTAATTTCAACAACCGTCACTACATTTTTTACAGGTTCTTACAATTTTAAGAAAGAAAATAAAAGACCAAATGTAAAATGGGAATACATTTAAAAATACCTGTCAATTTTTTGTGCTTCTTAGAAATAAAACCTATTATTAATAATACACTGCACATCAAAATATAAAAATCTATATTTGTTTAAAAATGAGGGAGATAAAAATGAATTAAATTTTCAACTGAAAAAAAAAAAACAGTTTAGGTTTTAAACTATACATTCTATACAAAATATTTAACTTTAACAACGTAATTAAAAATGTACATACCTAATCACAAAACATTAAATTGTACACAGTAAAATTATATAACAGTTGGCAACCTTGAAAAGAAATGTAGGAAATGTTGAAGGCAATGCACAGAACCGACCTGGTGAGGCAAAATAAAATACATACACGCGAACACTGGCGACTAAAGGTTACCACTCATTTTATAGAAAATAAATAAATTAATATTGTAAGAGGGAAAATAAAGCGCATTTAAGATATGTACAATGCCAAAAGATGAGGATAGTTAAAGCTAAGAAGCTGAGAGGATCGTCAACATTAGGAATTAAAAAAAAAAAATAAATAAAACAAAGGAGGGAGAAATATTGGATCTATACGGAGGGGTTGTTTATTTTTTAACGCGCTTCATAATTATAAATATTAATGTATATACATTTTGTTTGTCCTCTCTATTGTGTGCTTAAACTAAACCAATGTGTTCTATCTTATATTGCAAACAGGTATTCATCTCTTTCTCTGCAATTACGTTATTTAATAATAATAATAATAATAATAATAATAATAATACTTAGTATTGTGATACAGTATTTCATTGAAAAAGTTAGCTAAAGTTCAGATACCGCCACGGATGGCCGAGGTCGTTAAGGCACGGACTCGTGAGTGGGAGGTCTGGGATTCGATTCCCACCAGTACCGTCCTCCCTGACTAAGGTTTTTCCAGGTTTTTCTCAATCCTCATAAATAGCAAATGTCGGGGAGGTACCCTAAACTTAGGCCTGGAACGTTTCCTTCCTTAAAAATGCTTCCCCAATTAATTATTTCATCTCATGTATCATCAGTGCGCACGCCTGTGGTGCCTCAGTAGTAAAAACGGGCGTTAAACACTAATAATTTTTTTCAGATGTTTTGTATACTTGTGTTTGTTTTGGAAAAAATAGATAAATGGGTCTAGATATACTCGTATATCAGATGTCATGCATGTTCATTTAATACTGAACAATCTCCATCAAGTTCTATGCTATGTTTCCTGAATAGTTTCAGGGCATAGTATGGGGTATTCTGTCTCTTCTTGCGATCCTCTTGTACAAAGGTGTGATTCAACAACCTGTCAGTCCAGCACCGTCAGAAATGTTCGAAATGAACCTCATCATGATCTACTTCAACGGTAAAGCAATTCAATTGTTCTGTATAATGAATTATTATGTTACTTTGATGTTATTGAACCCTTTCTTGCTTTTCCTAACCATATATATTTTCTAATTATTTCATTACAATTAAGTGAATATTGCATTTCATGAAAAATACACTACGAGGTGGTTTCAAATGTTCCCCACCTTATATAGTAAAAACTGCATACATTTTGATACGCTGTGCTTGACAGATGAAGAGATTAGCGTAACAATTTCAACTCTATACGCGTGCCATTGGTGACAAAAAAAAACTGAGCACCGAAGAAGGTATTTCTTCAAGTGGTGTCAAACAGATGGGAAAATTTTCCTTCTTATTCAATCGTGAAAATATGCGAAGAACATATTCGCACGATATTTGCTCAGTACAGCGGATGACTGAAGAAAACATCTCCATTGTTCAGGAGGGAGTACTTTGACCAGCGTCTGAAGATCAAAGAAACCTCAGCAAATCTGCAGCTTCCTGTTACAGTCGTCTTTCGAGTCATTCTCAAGAAAGTTCAGCATAATGTGGGTGTCCCGATTTCTTTCTACAGTTCAGAAGCAGCGAATTTCACTTATTCCCACAAGGTTTTAGAGCTTTGCCAAGGTAATTGCAAGATGTATTACAAGTTATTGTCATACGAGATGAAACCATAGTTCTTTATCATGGGCGTGTTTTGAAAGAAAATCTATGGAGTGAAGGAAACCAACAGAATCACGCCGAGAAAATCGAGGTCACTTAGAGCACAAAGAAGGTTTATGGCAAAAATATTTTGAAACGACGGATAATTCTTTTGATTGACACCGCGAATGCAAAGTATTGAGATGTTCGTCTGCTGCATGATAAAGCTCCAGTCCATACGGCTATTGTTCTAGGGTTCCTAGGAGATTTTTTATTTGGTTTATTTTGGGACGCTCTTTAACACCTCAGGTCATCCGCATCCCATTCAAATCAGGGCTTGAAACGGCTGACAAATTTTGCTCAGAGGCCTCTTTTTTCAGGCTTGAGGTTCTTTATTGTGCCGTAAATGTACGACACAGAACCCACGGCTTTACTTCCCTTCCGAAGGAAGCCATACTTAGGATTTTTACACTCGAAAAAATCCATCGGCCTTAGCCGGGATAGAACCCGCGATCTTGGGTTTAGGAGGCAATTATGATTACCACTACACCACTAGGACCGACCCTAGTAGATCGAGCATGTAACTAAAATATACCAACAGTACAGTTACTTTTAGCTGAAACATGGAAGGCAGAAAGAGATAGCACTATATTCCGCACGGCAGTAGGTAATTCTTAACTTCCTAATCTCAAAAGCATCACTATTGAAACTTCCTATTTAAAGTATGGATTAAGTTGAAACATGACATTTACAAATACTATTTCACCCATATCTTAAAATTGACCAATGAAACGAAAAAAAAAAAATGAATTTTGACCAATGACAACCGGATTACGGAGTGAATTATCGAGAAAAAATTATCAAGTCCGTTTTATAACGCGACGTGCATTTGTCTTGTGGTCAGTGTAGCCTCCTGTATATCTATACTCAATAATTCCTGAGCACGTATCACTGACCACGTTTTCAGTGATTGTAAATTTAACTAACTTAACGTGTATTCATTCAAGCAATTGTTTTTGCGTATTCAGCTAAACAATCTCATCTCATTTTGTAAATTATGTAATAATATCTGCCTAAGCAACCACAAATCTTAATGAACACATTGTTTAGAATGGTAATATTTTTTATTTTTTTGGTTTTCTCAGTTGGTATTATAGCAAATCGAACAGTAGCGATTGTAATAGTCAACTTTCGTCTATTTCATTCTCACGGTACTGGAGAGATAGGTATTCATAAGTAAGTGTATCATTTTATACAGTTAAGAATCTGTAAGCGAATTTTAAATATATATTACGTTCATTCTTATTTTATTCATGGGTATTGTTTAAGAGCGCATTAATCTATTCGTGAAATAGTTCCAAACCAATACTTGGCTGTTCTCTATTGGCTTCATTTGTTCATTGTTGATTTACCTGTCACGTAGCCAACGTTATCATAATGTATGTGAGTCACATCTGTTTACAGAACATCATACTACACATTACTGTTGTTTTTCGGTTCAATTTTGAAAAATATCAAATAGATATCTACTGTGAAAGTGTATATGCATTTTTTGGCACCCTCGGTATATGTGCTTTAAATTGAGTTAAACTCCTTTTCAAATTTTGAATAAAAATCTCACGGAAAATGAGTGAAAACTTAAACCTAATTTAAACTAAAACCCAAAAACACATGCTAAATACCTTTGAATCAGATCGCACCGCATATCGCGTACAAAGGATACTTTTCTGTTGAACCAACCACCAGCGTCGAATCTTGTGATGTAACCAGATAAATGGACCTAATCTAAACTAACTTAACATGACATATTAAATGTTTTCCATTTATTAGGATGAATATCTCTTGGGTATTATACTTCTGGAGGGCAGGGTTTTCATTTCAAAACCTCCCAGTTTGAATAACTATCTGTAAAATACATTTAATTAAAAACACGTCAATAATTTACGTATTGAGGAGGAAGTTTCAAATCAATATTGATTGCATTTTAGGATTCATCTCCACTTTCAAATTTCAAATAGCACTGCTACTTTTTGTTTCTTAAATTTTAAACTGGATGCAATTATTACATTTTTTTCTATCGTTACACGGCTATCCGCACTGTTGTCACTGTCGACAGAATATAAAATATGTCAATTAGTTGTGAAATGATTAATTATTTTGGATAATACTACTGCTGTTCCAAAATAATCGGCTTCGGTCGTTGCTCTACAGATGCTCCAGGTGCGGACCCTGAGTACCCGTGGTACCTCTGACGTACTAGAGGGAGCCGGGCCGGACTTGAGACGAGCCCCTCCCGAAAGGGAGTTGTCCGGATTGGGTTGGACTCGGCGTGGCAGTGGTTCCCGGAACTCACGGGTAATAGAGTACTCGCAAGAGCGGAGTGTCCCAGGGGAGTGCCTAAGGCGTGTACCCTGGGGGCCGGTGCGCCGGAATCTCCGTCATTGTGAGGCGGTGGTGGCTTCCTTAATGCTGGGGTCACTCACCCCTATAAAGGAGTAGGTCTAAGCTAGTACGACCTATCAGCCAGTGATACTCTGGTAGCTGGGTGCGCTCGGCTTTAGAAGCTGCAGTTCACTCGGTGCGCTTGAGCGACGTAATCGCCTGCAGTCGAATGGCGGGTCGGTTTAGGAAACAAGGTACCGTCCTAATGCAAAAAACCACGGGGCACACAGACCTCTGTGATGTAGTGCGTGCGCTACGCCCCCTGGACCCAGAGCCTGGTAGAACTCCCAACCACATGTTCCAAAATAATAGCTGCATTTCTTTAGAGAGGCATTTATTGATAATGAACTTATTTACAACGAATACTGATAAAAATAATGAACAGTATTCTCAGGCGATTAATCACTCAACGTGGCGTACAGCAGCAGGGCGGAGATGACAGTATCGCGGTTGCAACAAAGAACTAAAGGCAAACTCTGCTTCCCCATGTGAGGTAGTTCTTCCCGTTAACCTTTATATCATAATGACGTGTTGCAAGGTCAGAAAGACATTCGCAGCAAGATTTTACATTCTTCACAATGATGCGACAAGTTCATCCACTGTGTCTGAGAGAATGTATGACAAATTTCCCAGCACTTTCCTTTGCCAACAAGTATAATGAAGAAGAACAATGTTTGTAGGAAAAAAATATCATAAAAAGCAGTGCAAAATGAAGAAATGTGGAAACAAAACAAAAACAAAATTCAGAATGAACGTTTTGGGACCCTGCAAAAAAGAAAAAACGTTCATAAATTGTTTTGTATTACATTATTGGTTTTTTGTACTTTTTGTAGCCTTGTTGAAATATTATTTATTGTGTTTCATGGCGTATTTGCCTCTTTATTCGTCATTAAATATGTTTTAAAGTACTATATTAATGTTCAAATTTAGTATAGGTTAGTAATAAATATATTTAATATATGCTTAATACTGGCGATCTACACAACCGCATTGGCAGTTTTAAGTTCGTAACAGGATCCGATGGTTCTAGTGTTAAATTTATTTTAAACAAGCACTTTTCCAGACTGGTAGGTCAAAAGAACGCCCTGTATATATTATACTGAAAATCAATAACTGATGCCGGGAAAATTTTCTCACAATAAATTAATTTTCTGTTGGAGTACCGGTCAGACAGATATTTCTGTAAATTCTTGTAAGGTCGGTATAAAAATACAGGGTAATCAAAAGGCAGGCAAAATCTAGCACCGAATGACTTTAATTCTGTTTTAACTGTAGAAAAATATTTGGGAAAAATACATGTAATGAAAATAAGATTAAAGAGTGTGCAATGGAACATTTTATAGATAACATTTCTGAAAACTTTTGAAAGGCATTCCGTTTTTAATTAACAGATGTGAAAAGTGAATTGAAGTGAATGCGAGTTATGAGCGCTGGTAATTCATGTTTAACATTTAAGTAGCCGGGAAACTTTTGAAACTTACCTCCTATTAGAGAAAACACATTTATAATGAGTTTTACACTTTTCTATTCTTCCGAACGCTTTGTATTGACATAAATATGACTTATATCGTACAAAGGTACCCCAGCACTGAACGTGGATATCATGACACCCGGTACCGTAGCCATCTGGACATCGCTGTATCTTGGTGGCAGTATAGTTCTCAGCATTAGCTCCGGAATGCTTTTGAAAGGTAAGTAGTGCAACAATGAGATTTCAACAGACAGAGTAATAATAGGTGCACATCTCTTGCATATACCTAATTCACAATATTTATATATACAATCACATATTACGTAGAGTAACTGGCGAATTCAATGGTATAAAATTTATCTCTTGATCATTCGCAGACAAGCATTCTAATTTGTAAACAAAATGCGTTCCCCGTTACTTCCATTCGATATAAACAAACATGAATGTATCACTCCGCGGCGTATGGCTCTGATTGGTTAAATAGCACCATTGGTGTGCTCCAAATAGCTGGTGTAACGTACTGTTTACAAAGCTCGTTAAAACAATTTTGCACGGAAATCCTGTTGCCACTTTTCAACGAATTTCCTTGACAGTGTTTTACGATACTAACAGGACCAGCACAAGCTTCTGGCTTGGCGCCTCTTTGCATTGAAACTTATTGCACTTTACAGAGAGAGCAACATGTGTAGACTGTTGGGATATATTTTCAATAAATTTTCTTGCTTCCTTTGTGCTGTACAACATAACAGTGGAAGAAATGTTGCAATTTCTTTGATTTGCATTGGATTTTAGTGGCTGCAAATGTGTTTATTATTTTTTTTAAATCTATTTACCTATAGTGACCAGAAACACTTTCAAATTGCAGAAACGCTGGAGAGCAAATTTAGAACCAAAGTGCACATGCTCTGGTTAGCTGCAATGGGTTTCACGTCCCTGATTGACTTCATGGCTACAGTATGTTTTGGACTTGATATCACCACTTTAACGGTAAGCTGTACTTTATTAAGTTGAAACGAAGTTTTAAGTACAAAATAGGTCATTCTGAGTTAGAATTTAACCTACGCTATTCAGTCCTGAGAGGCGATATATTAAGGAAATGTAGTTTTTTGGGAATGAATGGTGTATTTGGACCACAAGAAATACAATGTTAATTAAAAAAAGTATTGTTCATAAACAACAACAGATCTGAATCGTGCAACACTATGTACATCACAAAAACAGCAATTTTATTGCCTGCGAGGAAAATAAGCATGAAGTGTTGTCAATATGATGCAAATAAATATTATTGTGAACTATTTTGTGGAGATGCATAAAACAGCTCCTGTCATTAGTGCAACAAGGAGCTATATACACCTTGATTTGTCTCTCTGAATGTTATTTATAAATTTTGGAAGACGCAGAGCTTGCGTTCGAATAGCTTTTGAGCTATTTTGCTGGCTCCGTTATCGTCTTCAGTTCCGCAAATTTCATTTGTTTCCGTTTCGAAGTTTTTGGTAAATTAAAATTTTTGTCACCTCTAACTTGAATTGATAATAGAATAAAATGTCTTTCTTTTTCAAGCCATTTGCTTTTGCTTCTTTCTGATATT
Source organism: Metallyticus violacea (assembly GCA_030762175.1). Taxonomy (NCBI): domain Eukaryota; kingdom Metazoa; phylum Arthropoda; class Insecta; order Mantodea; family Metallyticidae; genus Metallyticus; species Metallyticus violacea. The sequence goes on along the minus strand of CM060837.1, from coordinate 21,075,420 downwards.
CTATCCCGCAAGCTGTACTAACAAAGTCAACAAAATGATGCTTAATTCTTATGGTTCATTTCTTTGCTTGGCCTTGCATTGCAGCATGTCGACCCCACCCTTGTTTGCATTGTATTGTGTTACAGTATTAGGCCGAGGAACTTGTATATGAGCTGCATCCGGTTCTGACTATCTTCTGCAGTCTGCAGCATATTCTGAGGAGGAGGGAAAAATAGGTTTGTTGTCGTACCATTTTACAATTGCCAGTTTTTCATCTCTTCTAATTATTATTTGATCAAAGGAACCCCTTTGATTTCTCATTTTGGAATCTTTCATGAATCATACAGATTTTGTATGAAATGAGTCATCTTCATTGCTACTCTGCCTCCAATATCAAGTTTCAATATCTGTTCTGAAGTTACTTGAGCTCCTTTACCTTCATAGAGACGAAAATCCAGAGGAAGTTCAGATTTGGTTGTTGAAATAAACTTTTAGATTCCCACAGGGTTTGGTTTCCCTCTCGCACACTGCCTCATCTTAACGTGTCCATGAAAGGATATAATTTGCTCATCTATTGATATGTTCTTGAAACATGGATTGTTTAAACATGCCTTCCTTAGCTACAAGATCTATCACTGGCTGAACTTTCTAGAAACTATTATTCTCTTAGGCATCATTATTGATCTCATTATCATCAACAAGTTTCAGCGATTACTTGAAAATATTTACTTTTTCTATTTGTGTAAGTAGCAAAAGTCTGAAAAACTCTAGTCTAAATATTTGCAGAAATATTTTTTTTTTGAGTAGTGTTTAACGCCAGTTTTTACTACTGAGGAACTACATGTGGTGGACACTGATGATGATACACGAGATGAAATGATAAATTGGGAAAGGATTTTTTTTTTAAGGAAGGAAGCGTTCCAGGCCTAAGTTTAGGTACCTCCCTGGCATTTGCCAGTTATGAAGACTGAGGAAAACCCCAGTCAGGGAGGACGGTCCCAGCGGGATTCGAACCGCAGACCTCCTGCTCACGAGTCCGTGCCTTAACGACCTCGGCCACCCGTGGCGGCAGCAGAAATACTGAATAGGCTTTCTCATTTCTGTAAAACCTTCTTGATTTGATAGAGACTGGTCCATTTGTACATTTATCGACTGAAACCTAAAAGAAAATTAAGATAATTAATAATTACCTTTATGGTTTGCATATAATTTGGTGGGTAGCTCAGAACCAGTGCCTTAGTCACACAATAAGAATTTTGCAAATGTACCCCCTCAGGGGATCTCGGAGACCAAGTCTTCCGGACCAGGACGACCAATCCAACGATGGGGACATTTTGCATTCAACCCACACATCGCTTAGGAAGTGAGGGGGAGCGCCAACTTGTTGCCAAATTATGTTGTTCTGTTGATCTTGTAGTTCAGGGAACAGACATTCTGGAGCATGTATAGGTAAATAAATCCAGCAAATTTTTTTTTTTTTTTTTCAAGGATAAAAAGAGCTCTTAAAATTGTTGATGAGATATCACACAGAGAGCGTTCCGTTTCGGTGAATCTCGCACATGCTCTATAATTTGCCTGGATTCTGTGAAACCCAAATATGAACATTATGTCCCTTCACTTTTCCATTGAGATCAAATGTGCACTTTCGCTGAATATTACGCCACTAAGAAATCCATCATTTTCCAGTTGCAGAGCTCCAAAAATGCCTGACAACAGATGACTCGTTGATGCTTTTGGACCGAGGAAAGAAACCTAGGCACAACTTGCACTAACCTTATTCATGTTTAAATGTTCATGAATAATTCTAAGGAATGTTGTTTCAGAAAAAACCCAAACTTGCTGCTATTTCTGTAACTTTGAGTCGCCGGTCTTCCATAATTTCTCCTTCCACAAGAGCGAGCGATGTTTTCAGAAGTGAGCACCTTCAAGAGCCCACCTGCACGCTCTTCGTCTTCAATGCTTTCTCGAACCATTATAAAAAGTTTGGCCCATTCTTTTACGGTAGAATATGAGGGGGATGCTTCCCCATATACACCGTCCAATCGCTGTTTAATTTCAAAGAACTTAATAACAGGTCGATACTCCATTTTGAACATGTCACAATCTTCTACACATAGCCTTCTTTATGCAACTATATCTGAACAACTGAACACAGAAGAAATTCAAAAAGAAAGGAGGAAAAAGAGAAAAAGAAAATTTTTCATTGATTCAATAAATTTACTGTGGCCAAATGACCCTTAAGAGCTAGTATTGCTTTTTGTGAACAATGGTGCTAGTAACATTCCAAGCTTTATAAGTAATATTCCCAAATATAAAACATCTAATTGCCTTGCACATAGTATATGAATTTCTGGCCTGATATTTTAATCAATGGGTTTATTTCTGTGGATATTTTTTCTCTAGTCTATTCGTAACATTTCAATACAATCCACTGCACTAACATTTACTTTACTAACACGTTTAACCAGTTACACAAAGACTTCAGTTATACTCTCTTAACCTCAAACACAAATACAGAAATAATACTTGTTCTCGTAACAGCAAACTGCAATTGACGTGCAGCTAACAGCGCAAGACCCTCTATTATTATGACAGGCGACTCGCGTGACCTTGGCCCAACCCATAATAATTTATGTTCTCCACTCCTCTTTCAAGTCATCATTCCCCTCACCCACTACTGTCTGTGTATATTATACTTTCTTAATGAATTTACAAAAGTAGTTTTAAGCATTGTTTAAAAATTAGAAAATCATTGAGAGATGTCTGACCTTTTACTGTGTATAACATGAAAACACTGGAAGAAAGCAATAGACGAAGGGAAGCCCGGAGTTGATCCGCTGCACATAATTGCTGCTGGTTTGATGATGTTGTTGACTGCCCGAGGGTTTGTCCTCTGGTTCATCAACGTGGCTGTGATGCTTTACATGGCATACGCTGCAGTCAGCAGCCTGGAGAAGGAAGAAGACCCCAAGGTAAGTGTATATTGTTTTAGCAATTGCCAGGCTTTGTGGCCTACAACTTATTATTAATAAATACGACGATAAATATCAGCAGCAGTGAAAAACACATGTTCTCAAAGTCAAGTTTCAAGTAACCTTACAATGCTAATGTTAAAATTTTAAATATCAGCTCAAATCAATTCAATTGAAATTTCTTTCTGACATCAAATGTACATAAGCAATATAAATTTAAAAATAAATAAAAGATTATTTGTTATTATAAACCTAGCAACATTTAAACATCTGTTTAGATAACGAAAGTATTAAATAAAATATAAAGCTTACAAATTATTCATCACTAGGGCTGTTCAATAATGAATTGTCATAACTTGTTTACAAGCAACTAAAATTTAACTTTATTTTGTTAGTTCAATGCGAAATGTACACGTGGCAGTAGTTTCATTGTTGTCACTTCTGGTTCCCACCTGTGAGAGGTGAGCATGTTGAGACATGTTAAGTTCCGCCACGAATGGCCGAGGTCGTTAAGGCGCGGACTCGTGAGCGGAGGTCTGGTGTTCGAATCCTTCCAGGACCGTCCTCCCTGACTGATGATTTTTTCAGGTTTTTCTCAGTCCTCATAAATGGCGTATGCCGGGGAAGTATCCTAAACTTAGGTCTGGAACGTTTCCTTCCTAAAAATCCTTTCCCAGTTTATCATTTCATGTATCATCAGTATTCACCACCTGTGGTGCCTCAATAGTAAAAACGGGCGTTAAACACTATTCAAAAAAAGTTCCGTCTACAACAAAATGGAGGTGACATGCTTTTGTCCCAAAAAATCTTCAGCTGAGACCTATGGAATGTTACAGGAGTCCTACGAAAGGACTCCTACAGCTCTAAGATTGTTTAAATGTTTATAAAGCGGAGGCAGTCAATTTCAACGGAACCGTACACTCCAGTTTGTGCTATTCGGCAGAAAAAAATTACATCGCTGCTGCCATTGCGAGAGAGGATCATAAAATAACTGTAAAAACACTTTCAACAATTCTGAAATTTCACTGGATGCCACCCACACATTGGTAACTGAAAAGTTGCTCATGGGATGTGTTTGTGAACGGGAGGCTTCAAGACCGAACAAAAAAAGTTCGCTGGCGTGCTGGTTTACATGCAGTTGAAAATGAAGATACAGGAAGACGCTGAGTTTCAAAGATATTCCCTACTGATGAAGCTTGGTTACATAATTTCCTCCCTGAAGGCAAACAGCGAAGCTCTGTGAGGCCGCCAACACACTATTCAGTTTATGAGGAGTTTGTCGAAAGGCTGCAGAGGCAGTTCTGATTGGACCTGTAAAAAAAATATTTCCAGTATGTCTTTGAGACTGGAAGAAACGCTGGGACAGGTGCATTGCATCCAAAGAGGATTTCTTTGAGAAAGATCATCAAAATTATGAGTGTAAAGGCATGTTGTAAATAAAATAAATAAAGATGGTTTTTATTGAACAGCTCTAGCATTTATTAGCTTTTAAAGTTTTAACGCGAAGTTTCCTTCCACTTTTGGACAATGTTAAGAGTTTCAGAAGCAAAACTTTAAGCGAACTCCTACAAATTATAAAAGCAATTGCTTTACATTTTCCATACGTCATCATTACAATTTCGGCCATTTCTTCTTCTCTCAACAGCCATTTTATATTTTTAGTGCTCTCTGAAGGTCTTATCTTTTTCAGGCTCCAAACACAACACAAGATTCCACTCAGAATGCAGCAACCCGGTCAAACCAAGGAAGGTAACTAAACATTTTTTTAACTATTTCCAATTACTGAAATATGCTATGCTTCAAGTAAAATAGAGATACCAGTCTTAGTGGCAAATAACTTGCAGGAACTGGCTGGTGTGCTTTTTTGCTCCGCCAAGGCTGCTAACAACCAAAACTGTAATTGTGCTCGGCCATAACATGAAATGTCTTTTGAGCAGATAAACAAATAGACATCGACGACTTTCTTTAAACAACATTATGTTGGGAATAAATAAACCTTCATCTGTGTTCAGGATGTCGCCGATCCACTACCAGCCGGAACCGATCTCTGCTTGGAATCTGCAGTCGCCAACAATTGGCAACGTGCGTCGCTCCCCTTGGACAGGCCCAGGGAGCGCTACCAGAGTGCCGGTCTTGCCGCGTCCCGGGCGTCCCCTCAGCAGTCCTCCGCTTCCTACACCTCAGCCGGACTATAGCCCACCGCTTGGCCGACCTGTGAGACACGAACCAAACCTCAAAGACGTGCCTGTGCGTTCGGCTCTGAAGAAACCTTACAGCCCGCTGGGTCGCACTATACTCTGACACACGGAGGCGATTACTTCATAATGAAAGCAAGGACTTGAATTTTTATACGGTTATATCAAACCAATGCAAAGTAATCTATTTATGTGTCTGGTATGTTCATCTGTACTTTTTTCCAACAAACTTTGGACGAATTAAAGTTTCTGTATAAAACAACATCACTTTTCTGCCATTTGTTTCACAATGCATATTCAAGTGATAAAACTTAGTTAAGAGGGTTAGTCAATAAGTTTCCGGCCTAGCCGATAAGGAGTATCGCATTCACAAAACCTTTATGGTGTCACATCTTATCTGTTAAGTAAATAATTACAGTTGTAACTCCCGCTTTGCTGTGTTCAATTGTTCAAATATAGTTACGTAAAGAAGGCTATGTGTAGAAGTTTGTGACATGTTCAAAATGGAGTATCGAGCTGTTATTAAGCACTTCTACTCCAGTGAAGTTAAAACAGCGATTGGACGGTGCATATAGGAAAACACCCCCCCCCCCTCATATTCTACCGTAAACGAATGGGACAAACTTTTTAGAAAGGTCGAGAAAGCATTGAAGATGAAAACATTGCTCTTGTGGAAGAAGAAATTATGGAAGACCGGCAGCTCAAAGTTACAGAAATAGCAGCAAGGTTGGTCCTTTCTAAAACAACAGTCCTTCGAATTATTCATCAACATTTAACATGAATAAGGTTAGTGCAAGATGGGTGCCTAGATTTCTTAGTACAAAAGCAGCAACGAGCCATCTGTTGTCAGGCATTTTTGGAGCTCTGTCATGGCAGCGACAGAGAGAGAGAGAGAGAGAAGTTCTGCAAAACATTGTTACAGGAGATGAAACTATGGTCCTCTACTATGATTCCTTGTACAAAAGAGAATCAATGGAGTGGCAGGCGTAAACCTGGCGAAGCACCGCCTCTAAAGGCCAAGATCACTCAGTCAACCAAGAAGATCATGGCCATAATCTTTTGCAACTGTGAAGAAATACTCTTCATTGACTTCAAGGAGAGGAACACCACAGTAAATGGGGAGTACTATGCTGGCCTACTGCACAGACTACGTGCTTCCATCAAAAAGAAAAGGCGAGGAAAGCTGAGTGGTGGTGTGCGCCTTCTTCACGACAACGCGCCTGTGCACACAGCTCATGTTGCAAAGGAAACTGTGAAGAAATGTGGCTTCAAGGAGATTGACCTCCTACAGGTCAGATCTAGCTACCAATGACTATTTCCTCTTCTCAAAACTCAAGAAGGACCTTCGAGGAAGGAAATTTAAATGTGACGAAGAAGTGATGGATGTGTTTATGCCCATTTTGCAGACGTAACTTCCGACTATTTTGAGGGGGAGGGGATTGAAATGTTAATTCAAAGATGTGAGAAGTGTATTGCTATAAAGAGTAACTGTATTGAAAAGTAAAATATAGTTTTTGTCTTTATCATACCTAGAAAACGGTTAGGCCGGAAACCTATGGACCTACCCTCGTATTTATGCCAGAAACTCCGCAGTTGTATCTCCAACAAAAATAATGACTAGTGCCAGTGGCGGCTCGTGACATCTGTAGAAGGGTGGGCCAGGGGCATAACTACATGACACCCAAATGACATGGGTGAAAGATATATATTATTAAGACTTAGGCCCCATTCACAATGAAAATTAAACGTAACGTAAACTTAAACATAAAAATAAACGTAACATTAGAAGCTTGCAAGGTTCAAGGTTTTGCGTCTACACTTAACTTAAATTAAGAAATCAGCCAATCAGAACGCAGCTGCTCTGTTTGTGGCGCTTTATCGTAAAGAGCGTTGACGATCAGTGGCTCTGTAGACAGAATGGGGTCAATGAACGAAAGTTATGCATTATGCGATGGCTATCCTTGCTCATATTATTCCAAGCAAATTAGATACTGCACTTTGCATATGCATAAACGCTACCGCCGTCTGCTCAGAGGCAGCCATTTTCAATCAGCTGTTAGTTGATCTTCGTCTGTTCTTATTTTTGATTGGCTAATACGTACGTTTGCGTTTTTCATTGTTAATGCCTACATACTACTAAGTTAACGTGTTATTTCTTATTTTATTATGTTAACGTTTAATTTTCATTTTGAACGGAGCCTTATGCTCCTCCCCAACACTCATAACTGCAGCGTCATCGAATGTGTGTTTACATTAAACTCTTCTAATTCAGCTGTTAAAGTACGCCTTAAGCCTTCTGTAGTCAATTCAGCCTTGTATTCTTAAACGCAAACTCTCATTATATAAATAAGTTACCATGAATATTAAACATTTTATCTATCATTTAATGCTCTATTCTTAGCTCTTATCCTATTTCCGCATTTAATCCTCTTTTGTATTGTGTCGCCTTCTAAACCCAAGGTCGCGGGTTCAAACCCAGCCAGGATCGATGGATTTTTTTCGGGCGTAAAAATCGTAAGTATGGCTTCCTTCGGAAGGGAAGTAAAGCCGTGGGTCCGTCCCGTGTCGTACATTTACGGCACGAAAAAGAACCTCAAGCCTGAAAAAAGAGGCCTCTGAGCAAAATTTGTCGGTTGTTTCACTCTCTGAATAGAATGGGACGCTGATGACCTGAGATGTTAAAGAGCGTCCTTAAAAAAAAAAGTAATTTATTCTGTTCTTGAAACTTTACAACTATATTCAATAATTGAAGCGTTGGGTTTTGAAACGGAACTGGCCAGTAAACAAAAGTTTGTGAGAAAACAACTTAAGTTTAATAACGCGCAACATCTTAAAGCCATTTTTTGTATGATTGAATTGTATTTGCAATTTTATATATGTTCGTTAAAAAAGATTTTGAGAGAGTATAGGACGTTTCAAAACTGCAGATTAATCCCCTTTATGAACTAAAAAGATAGATAATGTAAAAGAAAAGTATAAAAATTAAAATTACAAAATTATTTATTGTGTTAATTTACTGCAGTTTACATAAGTACTACTGGTCAGAAAAAAATCAACATAAATGAAAATACAAGTAAGTGTTTATGTAATAATTTTGATGTTCCATTGGTATTATTTCAAGCTTTTTAACAATACCATTAACTTCGGCAGACTTTATACGTAATCAAAATAAGTATGAGGTGAGAATGCATCTGTAATCAGAACAGTAATAAAAGCACTATTGACAACCGTAACTAACTCGTACTGTATTAACACTTGGACTGGGTGGGATTGTTAGGGACGGAGCCCCTCAGAAGCTCCGCTTCCATGCCAGTCGCCAGGGCAGAAACCTTTCCATAGAGCAAGCCACCGTCACACCGCACCAGATCAAACTTTCGACTCTGTAACAGTGGAACGATGCCATATATTTTTTGTTCCTCGCTTCTTATCTTTTATTATATTTTTTCGTTACGATTCTTGTCTTATTTTGCATAAACTCAGAGCATCACTACTACCCGCCATGTTTTCTACTGATAGCGTGTGTACGCATGCTAGCTCTCTGTGTTAAACACTTGAGTGAAGAAGGAAATTCGTCTGTTAAAAATTCCCGTTTAAAATTTAGTGGCAGAATTTTGCCATGCTCCATGTTTGACAAGTTTCACAATGCAGAATTTCCTTACAAACATCATGTCACTCTTTCTTTAATATCGTAAAATTGTTAACAAGTGTCCTTTTAGAACCAATGTTTCAATTTAGACGACCAAACTTTGTACAAAATGTTAAATTTAAAAACCTTCAAACAAAACGCCATTCAGAATACAGAGAAACGTCAAAGGATGTTTCTTCCCACCTCTTGGAGACGGTGAATGTAAGAAATAGCGTGAAAAATCCGCATTAGAGCAAAGCACTCCGAAACATTATCTGCTATTACTCTTCACACGCAAACAATCAACTTTTGGAGTTGTCTCTCTCTAGAGCATGGTTTTTCTTGAGATCTGGGCTAAGTATTGACCTACATCCTGTTCATGCAGTACACGGGAGATGAAAACGAGGGAGATAAACGTGTGAACCGGGCCAACAATGGCTATCGCTGTAAACAAAAACAACAAGGCAATTTGTAGCGAGAGTCAACATCTTGTAGTAGCTTGTCATTTCCACTGAAAATACTTCTGTGTTAGGAGCTGCTTCCAGCATGGGTCTTCAGGTAAGTCACCAGTCTTTGAGTAATATATTTCTTCCTCTAGCACAGACTGGCAGTGGAATCCTCAAATATAGATGGGTTGTTCATTCAGTTAGTCAATCCCAGAAAACCTTTTTATTAATCTTAATTTGAAGCTCAGATAAAGCCTCAGAGATTTGAAGACTAAATCTGGGAGGTGAATATTTTCAAAATTCCACAACAAATGCTTTAAGAGTTATTTCACTAACAACTCTCCGACACGTTCATAATGTATGGGACTTGATGAAGTTCTCCTTATTTCTCTGGAACTGAAGGAAAGTTTGGCGCATAAACATTGTCTTCTGAATGGTTCAATAGAGAAAGCCCTAGAGGTCTGAAGTTTATAGAGATTGCATTATTGGACCATTGATGTTACGAGGAAGGTAGGTGCATAAGTTTCCGACCTAACTATTTTCTAGGTATGATAAAGACAAAAACTATATTTCACTTTAGGTATCCTTTATTCCAATACACTTCTCACATCTTCGAATTAACATTTCAATACTCCCATTCAAAAATAGTCAGAAGTTTTGTCTGCAAAATGGGCATAAACCCATCCATCACTTCTTCGTCACACTTAAATTTTCTTCCTCAAAATTTCTCCTTCAGTTTTGAGAAGATGAAATAGGCACTGTGAGCTAGATCTGGGCTGTAGGGTGGATGGTGAATCTCCGGTTTGCAGAACTTCTCTCTCATTACCACGGCAGAGCTCCAAAACGCCCAACAACAAATGACTCGTTGCGGCTTTTGGGGTGAGGAAAGAAGTCTAGGCACCCATCTTGCACTAACCTTATTCATGTTTAAATGTTCATGAATAATTCGAAGGACTGTTGTTTCAGAAAGACCCAACCTTGCTGCTATTTCTGTAACTTTGAGCCGCCGGTCTTCCATAATTTCTCTTTCCACAAGAGCGATGTTTTCAGGAGTGAGCATCTCCAAGGGCCGACCTGCACGCTCTTCGTCTTCAATGCTTTCTCGACCCTTCTAAAAATTTTGGCCCATTCTTTTCCAATAGAATATGAGGAGGATGTTTCGTCCAATCGCTGTTTAATTTCATTTAGAGTAATTCCTTCTTTTGTGAAAAACTTAATAACAGCTCCGATACTCCATTCTGAACATGTCACAATCTTCTACACATAGCCTTCTTTATGCAACTATATCTGAACAACTGAACAAGTTACAGCTGCAATTATTTACTAAACAGATAGCGTATGACACCAGATAAGGGTTTTGTGAAGGCGATAAATCTTATCGACGAAGCCGGAAACTTATGGACCTTCGTTGGTACATACAAAAAGTTTTCCTAGTGCCTTCCAAAAATCCAAGTAATAAGCTATTCTGTAGCATTTAACTTAAGATTATTTCAACGTAATTTGCACCTTTTTTTACAAATAATTGTAGAAGATTGGTTGGCAATAATTTAACAAAGAGCTAGCAGGAGAGAGAGAGAGAGAGAGAGAGAGAGAGAGAATGAGACCAAGGAACTGTGACAGTCGGTGCAGCAGTGACATGGAGCAGGGGAAGGGAAAACAATGGTTGTAGTTAGAGCCTGGATGTTTATTACCTTTAAAGTTGGAAATATGTAAGCATTTATAACTAAAAACTGTAAATATGACTATATGACCTACAAACAACATTTTCTGATACATTTTTAAAAGTTTACTTTTGTTAGATTAAAATCTTACTGAATGCTTTAAAAATGTAACACTTAAATAATATGTATAATTAAATTTTTAATTTATTTAACCAATCAATAGATAAAATTCAAATTTAGACAATGAAAGAAATATATTTCAGCATGATGGACGGTCACATGCATGTTTGAAATAAGTCAAATCATTACTGTTAAATTCAGGCTTACATCCATTGAATATTGCAATACGGGTCTCGTTCTATACAACTTACCCTCATTATTTATAGAAAGAGATATTTGTGAAAGTATTTTTAGAAAAGAAAATTCTGCAAAATTACAAGCAACCATTCAGAGGTGAGTAAAATGAAATATGACCAAACATTGAAAAATTATGGAAACATGACCACAAAAAAAAAAAAAAAAAAAAAAAAAAACTATATAAAGGAGACATTATATGACCATTGAAAAGGACATCATTTTAATCAGATTAGCTGAAATCATATTTATTTTAAGTATACGCTGGGGGGAGGGGTGATATCCGAACCCTAGTTATAGCCTTCACAATAATAATACAATAGAGTTGTCCACATTAATAAATGATAAATTTATAAAAAGTTTCCAACAATCATGCAAATAATGCTAAATGTTTATATTTCCAATCAATCGCTTTAGAAGATGTAGAATAGGAGATGGTTAAATTATGTAATTGTTATATTGAGTTTTCTGTGTTAGCTATTTCAACAAAGAGATTGATTGATTTATTTATAGACGCTCTTTAACATCTTAGGTCAGCGTCCCATTCAACTCAGGGCGTGAAACGGCCGACAAATTTTGCTCAGAGGCCTCTCTTTCAGGCTTGAGGTTCTTTTTCGTGCCGTAAATGTACGACACGGGACCCATGGCTTTACTTTCCTTCCGAAGGATGCCATACTTAGGATTTTTATCCCTGAAAAAATCCATCGCTCCTGGCCGGGTTTGAACCCGCGATCTTGGGTTTAGGAGGCAAGTATGGTAACCACTACACCACCAGGACCGACTCAACAAAGAGCTCGGAAATAAATAAATAGTTAACAAAGGGTTCGATTGAGTCCGGTTTTATTTTGCTTATTTACAGACGCTCTTTAACATCACTGTTCGCGATACAAGGTTTTATCTGCACTGTCCAGATTTTAATACTATTTCCAACGCCCAGTTTTTTTTAATAGTGTTTAACGTCCGTTTTGACTATTGAGGCACCACAGGCGGTGAACACGGATGATACATGAAATGAAATGATATATTGGGAAAGAATTTTATTCTTAAAGGAAAGAAACGTTCCAGGCCTACGTTTAGGGTACCTCCCCGGTATGTGCCATTTATGAGGACTGAGGAAAACCTGGAAAAAACCTCAGTCAGGGAGGACGGTCCTGGCGGGAATGACGCACAGGTGACGCTAAAAATGCGCAGGCATTTTCAGATTCTGTGTTAAACACATTGGGAGGGGAGGACGGGAATAACAATGAAGGTCCAAATTTTTTATAGATAAAGGATAAAGAACTGTTTTTGAGTACATTCAAGGAGATGATAACGCTTAGATGGAACATTTCTACTATTTAATGGAAAAATTACATTCTCAATTCTACTTTCTGTCTTGAGAAACTGAAATTTAATATCTAGGACCAGTTTGATTTATGAAATTGTTTGATGCTCCGTTACTGTGGTTTTTAAATTGATAATAGATTTTTATTACTATCATTACCGAATTGTTCAGCATTGAAATGGTTAGCCAAATCATTGAGAATTTAGCTACCTGGTTTACAAATTATTTAAGAGCAGTATTAAAAGAATTTGTGAACGTGATGAAGAATTTATTCCCCCACCAAAAAAAAAAAAAAAAAAAAAAAAAAAAAAAAAAAAAAAAAACGTACGTCATGGGTGTTCATATATTTCGGTTTCAAGAAGATGTCAAACCCAAAAGGCATTGTGGTACTCCGACTGAGCATGGTAGGCAGCGCTGAAATTATGGTTGGGTTTAAAGGTGCTGCACGTTTAAAAGGCTTTCCAGTAATGATAAGAGTTCACTGGAAGGAATAACCAGCAGGGCTGAGAGGTCGCGCATTGCAACTGTTTTGTGACCAGACTAACTGGAGGGAGAGAGAGGGAGGGAGAGAGAGAGAAAGAGCCTTTAAGTTACTATTTTTAGACGTGGCTGCCTTAATTTTTCGAATAAAGAATGCAACATATAAATGCCATATGTCCCATTCATTGCCATTTTCTTTGGCGTGAGTCAAACATTAAAAGCCCTTCACAGTTGAAACATATCGTTGAGCATTCGCTTCCTTGTTGAAGAACTGTTTTTGGGTCCTTTTCAGCCAATTACATGTCACATGCAGTTCTGCGCTTTGTTGGGGGATGTTATATAGTAATAAACACAAATTTCATCATCAGTGTCTGTCTGTCAACGATTTGAGAGTGTTTGGTGGAAACATTCTGAGCAATTTCCTTGTACATTTCTTCCTTTTTAGCTTCCGTTCACTGGTTAAAAATGTAGGATAAATGTTACAATGATTTTTTCTCAGTTTTAAATGTTGACGAAGTAGAGACAATGTGCCAACATTTCCTCCATCAAGTTTGTTATTCTGTGAACTGTTTCTCGTTCGCAGTTTCCCAAGCCGACATAAGCGATGGTCTCTTTCTAAATCTCTCGATCCTTTTCAAATGATCTAACTATTACTACCAAGATCACCTTCAGATATATATTTAAATTCAATCATATTGCATGTCATCATGGTCATAAAACTAATATTTATAACGAAATTAAAAATGCGGGGAGATCATTTTGGAACAATTCATTAAAAACCATGAGACACACCCTGTTAATGAAAGCGTCTTTAATGGATAAACAGCATTTCTCAAAAGTTACGTAACTAAAAAATCATTCAACTAACACTGCCTTATTACAGTACTATCTTTTATAATTTACTGCTTTTACTTAATTTGATTTTTTAAAATATAAATTTTATTTCTGAAAGTCTCTATCGAGAGCTGCACACATGGCCCAGGAAGTTTTAAATTCTTTTATCCGGTTGGAACAGTGTTCTGTCTAACTTACAAGATAGCTATTGACGGCTTTGATGACACCCTTATTTGGCGAACATTTCTTCGCAAGGGGCCAAATATTTAAATTCGTGAAGGTAAAAAATTAGCCAGAGGCTAAGCATGGAGAAAAAGATGAATGAGGAATGAATTCGAACTCAATTCGTGCATTGCCATTACGACTATAGAGGTATGTGACGGCCATGTTCTCCTAATGAAAGAATATTTTTGGCCGTTTTCCCCTCAATTTTTCTTATGCAACATTAGACTCCTGTTATTGTTTCATCCTTTAGCAAGTAATCTAACACGAATATTCCTTGGGAATACCGCTTAAAAAGGTTACCATCGTCTTCCTATGTGACAAAACGGTTTTCATCTTACTTTCGCCAATCGTTGTTCACTATTTTGACTGCCGTTTCGACTCGGGGTATAGTTGTATGTTCCATGGCCACAAATCAACTCAAAAGGTCTTGCGGATTGCGATTAAAAATCGCTAAATATTTCCTTTCGCATCATTCTTTATCCACAGTCAACATCGCGGTACCTATCGCTTGCAAGCTGTTTAACTTGCAATTTTTCATGCAGCATAGTTAAGATACTTATAGTCTCCGCATTTTTATGATAAACGTGACGTGATACACAGACGGTTATCAACACTTAAAATAAGTACGTATCGCATTTGGCTTACAAGGTGTAGCTTGCTGATGTTTTTATTTCCTGTTACATGAACATAAGACTCTCGTTTGACTCTCGATCATGGTGGTGTAGTGGTAACCATACTTCCTTCTAAACCCAAGATCGCACGTTCGATCCCGGCCAGGACCGATGGATTTTTGGGGTGTAAACATCTAAGTATGGCTTCCTTCGGAAGGGAAGTAAAGCCGTGGGATCCCGTGTCGTACATTTACGGCACGATAAAGAACCTCAAGCCTGATAGAAGAGATTTCTGAGCAAAATTTGTCTGCCGTTTCACACCCTGATTTGAATGGGACGCTGATGACCTGAGATGTTAAAGAGCGATCTTAAATAAAATAAAAATCTCGTTTGACTCGACAGTTTCACTCTCACAAACGTAAACAAACCCTAGTGCATCATGGGCGTTACCCATTCTTAAAGAGTACCCTAATTGAAAATAGTTCCAAACTTCACTCATATTACCCGAAAAAGGTAGACCACGAAACGCATCGTCTGCTGTCACTTTTAAGTAACAACATAGCAATGTAAAATCAGCTTTCCTACTAAAGCCGCTAAAATATGATATTGTTTCAATAAGTTTTACTAATGATTAAACAGTAAAAGTACCGCGTTTATTTAGACTTATAACTGGGGCATTTTATAGGAGGAACGTAAATTTTACATATCTGCAAAAAGTGAAAAACATGTTAACGGGTGACCGCAGTCCTAAGGCAGGGACGCATGAGCGGGAGATCTGAGGTTCGATTTCCTCCAGGGCCGTAACTAAGTTTTTTTATAAGGTTTTCCTCACTCACATACGGCAAATGCCAGGTAGATATCCTAAATTTAGACCTGTAACGTTTCCGAGAGAGAGAGAGAGGGGGGGGGGGAAATAAAATAAAGTCATTTCCCAAATTTACCATTTCATCTCACGTATCGTCAGTGTACTCTGCCTATGATGCCTCGGCAAAAGGGAGGGGTGTTAAACACTAAAAAGGGGGAAAATCAGCACATTTTATTGCCCTGGTGCATGATTTTCATAGACATTTATAGCTCAGATATACTGATGCCAGATCATCTGCAGAAATATAAGGAAGGACACTTTTATTATGAGGTTGGTGGTCATGCTTAGAAGGGAACCAATTTCTTGAAACCTGCTATTTAGAACTAATGAACCACTTGCAACCACTTTAAAATATGCTACCATGGCAATATTAATTAAAATTGTATTATATTAGCAAAGTATCAAAAAACTATCAAGCTCATGTACAGAGATACAGTTTGATATCCATACCTCTTGAGTATTGCAAACACATCTCTAATGCAACTAAAACAAAAATGTTTTCTGATTTATCATTGCAGGCAATGTTCATCATCATTTTGCTTCTAGGGAGCACAGGTGGTAAGGTGCTCCTACTGAAAGTTATACATTTGGGAAAACTGTCCGAACGTAAAACATCTGATATGCAAGTCAAAAGAGTAGATTCACTTGATTCAAGAGTATATCACTACCCAGCAGAAGATACTACACATGGTATAGGGTATGGGGTAAGTAAGCATTCTTTACTTAAATACAGGCACAGTACCTCTTTGAGTTTGGCATGTCTGGCATACAATTTCAGTTACAGATACATTTTATTATATTGCAGCACCATCTACATCCATTTTACTACCAGGGAAAAGCAACTTCATATGACTGTGCCTTACAAGGTGAGGAGCTATCTTTATATTTTGTAAAATTGCAGTTATTTTAAAATAAATATGAGCATTTATTTCACATTATTTATAATAATTCTTTTACAAATTTACAACTGCAAAATGAATTCTGAATATTCCATTAATGAGCCATGTCACACATTTATGCATGTTTTCATATTATTCCACTTACTGCAACCACTTTGGGGGCAGCTGTTCTTCATTCTCTTTCACAGCTTCTTCAGGATTAGAAAGTTGCTGTCTGCATAATAATCCTTCACGCAAAGAAGCTGCTCAAGGCCAAGTAGGAACCTTATAACAGACATGTTAGATGCCAGCAGCAACAGAACAAAATGTTCCGTAGCCCTGATCTTGGTTATCTCTTTCAGATATTTTTAGCAATTTCAGGAGACAGAATTCTGTATACAATTTACAGTAAATATCCTCTGCTTTTAGAGTACATTATGAATGAATTGTGTTTAACGCCCATTTTTGCTACAGAGGCACCACAGGTGATGGACACTGATGATACGTGAGATGAAATGATATATTGGGAAAGGATTTTTAAGGAAGGAAACATTCCAGGCCTAAGTTTAGGGTACCTCCCCGGTATTTGCCATTTACGAGGACTGAAGAAAACCTGGAAGAAACCTCAGTCTGGGAGAACGGTCCTGGCAGCATTCGAATCCCAGACCTCCCACTCACGAGTCAGCGCCTTAACGACCTCGGCCACCCGTGGCGGTAGAGTACATCAGATGACTAATTGTTGAGCAGAAATGAATAATTTTCCCCCCTCATATTCCTTGATCTCTTTCTTTAACTTTGAAGTGGGCTGCCCAAATTGAAGAACAACTTTGGTTTGAGCATCAAACTAGTACATCCAGGATTCATAATTACTAATGCTATTACTTCCTTCTCACAAGTATGAAAGAAGTCATATTAGATCCAATGCATCACATTTATCTCCAGGGAATAATACTTTTTTTTAATCCGATGTTTTATGCAGGCTTTTCTGATTCCAGTTTAATTGTAGTACCACTCTATTTCTATCTTTCAATTATATTACAACATGACTCAATGCATTGAATTTTTTAGCTCAAAAGCAGAATTTAAAATATCTATGTACTAAAGCAATAGCTGTAGTTCTTCCACGGCCTTATTACCTCTAGAAACGTTATGTGAAAAACCAGTATGCACATAGCATGAACTAGAGATGATCAAAGAGCATATAAAATGTGCTTGGAACATTAGGTAAAGTGTTAGGGGTTCTTATATATTTGGTTGTTCAGTTCAGAACATGCATTTGGCAAGTATAATGATATTTCATGAATCTGAAGTTTTGTTGATGTACATTGGAACACTATTGTGCAGTTTTTATGACCTGAGGAATGTAGGATTCAAACAATGGCTAGGATTTTATTTTAAATAGTATTTAACACCAGTTTTTACAACTGAGACACCACAGGCTGTGGACACTGATGATATATGCGATGAAATGATAAATTGGGAAAGTGTTTTTTTTGTAACAAAGGAAACATTCCAGGCCTAAGTTTAGCATGCATCCCTGGCATTTGCCATTTATAAGGACTGAGGAAAACCTGGAAAAAACTTCAGTCAGGGAGGACAGTCCTGGCAGGATTCAAACCCCAGACCTCCCACTCACAAGTTCATGCCTTAATGACCTCGGCCACCCATGGCAGTAATGGAAGAAATGAAGACTACTGGAGTTGATCAGTGATGGGCCATTTCTGATCACCTGCTTTGTGCATGTCCAGCAAAGAGAGATCTGATAAAGGAAAGTGTTGAGAAATATACCTTACAGTCTCTCCAATATCAAAAGCAATCATCGTTGTGAAGGCCTTTTCCTGCCTGAACATTCAACAATGCCCTCCTGACCTTACAACATTCAATATGATAGGGGTGCTGCTTTTAGTTTTTCATTGCAAACTGACATTATTATCTCACCCTTGCTGTTGTATGTCATGATGATTGATTAGTTGTCTGAGAATATGCTAATACCACATTTTTATCTATACCCTCCTAAATAAGTACTGCATTCATTCATTGTGAATAAATATCTCGCTAAAGAAATGTGACTTGTTATTTAGGGACAGAGGTAGAAGTATTTAGGTATAAGGAATGTACTTTTTTTTATATATTACGCTGTTTTATTCAGCTTTATTTTGCAATAACTAGCATATATTATAACTATTTTTGCTATAATCTTTGCAGGTGAATGGCATCCCATCGTGTCTGGTCCTGAGCTGGATTTTGGAATTAATGGAGCCAATATAATTGGAAATGTGCCCTTCATGACTACACAATACAACAAATACAGTACAGTTTTTCCTGCACATTGGAAAGATTCTGAAACTTTTATTGACAATACAAGATCGTTCAGCACTAATAGCCATTATCTGCCAGAAACACAACCAAAAATCATTCCTGAAGATCATCAACACGGAATTACCAACAATACTAATTGGATGCCTGTGCTTCAAAATAAAAAAGTTCCTACTTACTTAACTCCACCACCAATCAGTAAAAATGCTTATTGGAGGAACATATTAAACTTACCCCATGAAAAGCATTCTCAAAATCCTGGAAAAGTGATGGACTTAATAACAACATTACACAATTTCAAACTTCTACCACTCCTTAATGAAGATGATGAAGTGCTTTAGTGACTGAAAGAAAAACATATTTGTTTCTTTTTTCCTTTAAGTTGCATTATTATGATTTAAGTTTCACTTAAATTAACAAACATGTTGTTGGAAATGACTGGTCACCATCCAGAATGCAGATTTTCCTGTTACTTCATGCATTTCAATAACTTGTTACATTTTTATAAAAAAAGTTAAAATTTTGCATATAGCAATAATCAAAGAGCTGAGCTATGATGACTGAATGCCATTTTTTAATATTTTGTATATTTATGACTTACATTACTGTAAATATAAATACTAATCTAAATAGAATGTCCATGCTTCTTAACAGAGTAATTTTTTTCTTTTTTCATTTTATTTTGAGAGCTCTCGCTCCCATTATCAGCTGCAGACTGGCTGTTATTGCTGATGGATGACTTTAAAAAAATAAAGAAAAAAACATAATTGTACCTCTAATATATAGATGATTGTTCCATTATCTTTTCAGAATGAACAGGTTCAAAGACCTATGTCTACTCATCTATACAGCAGGCTATAGGGTACTGAGAAAGTACAGCTCATTCTATACTAGTCATTAGAAATATTCACCCATATGATGCAGCTACAACCAAAACACTTTCAGCAATTCCAAAGCTACAAGATTTCAACACACACTAATATAATTGCAACTAAACGCTGTTGGTATCAAATGTAATTCACAAAAGCACTTGGTTTGTGGTTACCAAGGCTTTCCAAAGGCTATTTATTATGTGCAACATCAATAAAGAGAAATATTTTCTTCCATTCCGCTGTACAAATTTAATGTCACAAAGTTGTGATTTGTTTTATTTACGGATGCTCTTTAACATCTCAGGTCATCAGCATCCCATTCTATTCAAGGCATGAAACGGCCGACAAATTTTGCTCAGAGGTATCTTTTTTCAATCTTGAGGTTCTTTATTGTGCCGTAAATGTATGACATGGGACCCATGGCTTTACTTCCCTTCTGAAGGAAGCCATACTTAAGATTTTTACGCCCGAAAAAAATCCATCCATCCTGGCTGGGTTCGAACCTGCAATCTTGGGTTTAGAAGGCAAGTATGGTTACCAGTACACCACCAGGACCAATTTATAATGTCACAAAGATTGTATGATATTAGCAAGATGCTCAATACTGTTCATCTTCAAATGGATTGGTAACCAACTTTATTCTTCCATACTTTTATCATGACTTGCATGCAGATGTCTTGTAACTTCATCTTAATACTATTTTTTATCCAGAAATGGAACACTTAGCCACTATTTTTAATGGTTAGTGAGTCGATTTAATACTCTTATGCTCCACTTACCATTGACTTATAGAGAACATGTTTCACAGGCTTTTGCCCACATCATCAGCTGTGAGTCCATTGGTAAGCGGAGCATTTACTCACTAACTTATTAAAAATAAATTGATTGCTTCACTGTATTAATTCCAACATGAAATTAATTTTAATTTAATACTTAAGTTGCTATTTTAGAAGACTTATTATTAACTCTGCTAGTTGGAATCTATGTTGTAATTATGCTTGCATACTATTCAATATCTTTTGCCCAAATGTCCCACTTTAGGAAGGGTAAGATATAAAATACAAAGTCATTAAAATTATTGAGTTCAATTTTTAAAACCTTTATACACATTATTTTTTGGGCTTTATGTTATAAAACATTTATATTATCATATTATTGTTGAGCTGGCTTCTTTTAATTTATTTTTTCTCTTTTCTGTAGCCTGTCTCTAGTTATTCTCCATACTTAGTTTTAATTTATAACCCTATTGCACATTGTAAAATAAGATTTCATTAATGAAGAATCAAACAATCATTAATGTAGCAATTTATCGTTTATCATTTGATTATCCTTCAAAAGCATCAGGTCAATTTCCAGCTGATGATGAGAGTGAATGCTCTTGAAACAGTTCTGAATTTTAAACAAATGAGGTATAATAGTGTTACTATGCAGACTGCTATAATCAAATAAAATTCCATTAATCTTATTTTGATTTAAAGTAAAACACTAAAAATCATGTCATCACATTAAAACTCTCTTTAAGTTTCACAAAGACACTTATAAAAGTAATTTTGGTACATGTTTCGTGAGGTACATTCCTCACATTGTCAACCAAAACGACTCGTCGTCGTCGAAGAAGAGTCGTCGTTTTGGTTGACAATGTGAGGAATGTACCTCACGAAACATGTACCAAAATTACTTTTATAAGTGTCTTTGTGAAACTTAAAGAGAGTTTTAATGTGATGACATGATTTTTAGTGTTTTACTTTAAATCAAAATAAGATTAACAAAAGTTTCACTGTGTGGATTCCCAAAATTCCGTAAACATAAAATTCCATTGCTTCTGGAAATTTAATAATATTATATTATATTATTTTGTGGCGTTGTGAAATAAAACAGAAATTACTTACAAAAAAGAGGAGTTTTATGCTTCATAAGGAAGTGATGGCAGCTTCTTGTTCACACATATCAACACCATTAAAAAAGTGTCTGCTGAAATGACCATACTAATCTAATTACTGTACTGTTGAGATTCCATATGGTATTAATTCAAGAAGTTTTGTAGGTGTAGCTGTTCTTGAGTTCTTCAATATATCTGTCATTGTGAAAATTGTCTAAAATCATTTATGAGCTTGTGCCTATTTCATATAATTTTTATTGTTAGAACATAATGCCTTTATTAGTTTTTTGCAATGAAAAGAACTGAAGTTACACACTTTTTCTACCAATCTTTTTATAGTGCTGCTATTTGGAACTGGTCTATTATGAAATTTTTGTTCTACTGCAAGACTTTGTACACACCATAGGAGGACTGTTTAATACAGAATGATCATAATTTTTACAGGCATAATTTCTAGTGCTAAAATTTAGCTTAATGCATAATGTACATTGGTACAAGTTTCATTGTTGTCACTTTTGGTTCATGTCAGAGGAGTGCAAGTTGAGATGTGTTCAGTTTTGCCTACAGCAAAATGGAGGTTACAAATAATATGCTGCTCAGAAATACTGCTTTCATCTGAAAAAGTTTTCAATTGAGATCTACACAATGTTACAGCAGGCCTATGGAGAGTTTGTTCTTCCTATATCATAGCTCAAAGATAGTTTAAAGAGAGGAGGCAATCAATTCCAAAGGAAGCTGAACCCAGAGCTCCAGTATGTGCTCTAATGTAAGAAAAATTAACACCACTCTTGTCATTGCAAGAGAGAATCATTGAATAACATTCAGAACACTTTCAGAAATTCTGAAAATTTCACTAGGTGTCATACACATGTTGTAAACTCAAAAGTTTCATGTGAGAAACCTTTGTGCATGGTGGATTTTAAGACTGCTGATTCCTGAACGAAAGGACATTCCCACAGCTCAACCAATGAACCGACAGTTGAACTTTAGCCTGGCTGAAGATGGGAATAAATGTTCTTGAAACCGGTTCCATACATTTATGAAAAGTAAGTGAAGCTTTAAGAGTGTGTAGTTCAACTGAATCATACAATGATATCAATTAAAAGGACATTTGTTTACAGGTTTGCATGCAGTTAAAGATGATGTTATAGAAATATGCAAAGTTTCTTTCAAAGGTTATCATTGTTGATGAAACTTGGCTACATCATTTCGATCCTGAGAGCAAACAACAAAGCTCTGTGTGGTCACTAAAACCAAATAAGTAGAAGTTATTTATTCTGCTGGAAAAGTTATGGTCAGCTCAGTTTTTGATATTTAAGGAATGGTTTATCAGCATGTCATACCTGCATAAACAATACTATAGAGAAGTCCTGAAAACTCTGCAAGGCTATGTCACACACAAACGGCTACATTTCCCAGCAACAAGTTGGATGCTGCAATATAATGTATGACAGCACATCGCAAACGTTGTTGTTGAATTTTCCATAAAAATCAATGTGAAGTGTGTTGCTATAGTTCCCTAGAGTTCAGTTTTAGCTTCATTTGAACCATCTTTTTCCTTAAATTGAAGAAATACCTTCAATGAAGGCATTTTCCATCAGAAGCAGTGGTGAAGGCTATGGAGGAATTCTGTCAAAAAATGGTTTTCTCTTGTCTTTTATGACTGGTGGACACACTGGGACAGGTACATTGCATCCAACAGGAAGTACATTGAGAAAGATTTTCAAAATTATGAGGATGAGTAAAGGTATGTCGTCAAAAATATTTATGGTCATCTTTATGAAACAGCTCTCTTATAAAAGAATACGTTCCTGTACACTATACTTCACTACTGGCATTAATTAATATGCATTAAAATCAATTGAGCAACTGGCATACTTGGCTATGCCTACAGTATATCATGTTAAGCTACGTGAGAGATCATGCAACATGCTGCTGACTTGTGTTTTTAACCGCACACTCATCTATGTGCATATCAGTAACAAACATGTGATAGACAGGGAGCACTCAGAAACATGTACAACATATAAAAACTGCTCAAATTGCCAACAATGCACATCACTAGTCACACTTGAATACTGAACCTTCATTAATTAAAAGCTAAATATTTAAATCAATTTTTTTTTTATTTTACCTTTTCTGCTGTGAGCTCAGTATTCCATGGTCACTGAACCCATTTAAATTAAAAAAATTGCACTATGCACATTCTAGAGTAACTGCTTAAAAATGTTCTCGGAAGTGGTTTATGACTTTGGAAGGCGGTAGAATCCACCACTAAAAAGCAATTTATGTTCTCTGACTTTTCTATCCAAAAAGTGCCGCAGTTCTTGCAAACTGCATTCTACTGCTGTTGGACCTTGAGATGCAAACATCTTCAACATTTGATGGATGCGTTCCAATGGCATTGAATCCAAATTAGTTAACATGCCAACAATGTAGGACCAAAACACCTGTAAAATATAAAACAATTTATTTGAGCAAACTGACATTACTTTCAAAATTTGAAAAGGAATATAGGCATTTCATATTTTAATTTACTTGTTAGCAGTCTGTGAATCTTAAGAGTTATCTTTTATAAAGAATATGTTTATGTAAAAACCAACAAAGATTAGCATGTAAAAGTAGATCATAAAAATTTTTAATAGTGTCTAACACCCATTTTTACTACTGAGGCACCACAGGCGGTGGACATTGATGGTACATGAGATGAAATGATATACTGAGAAAGGATTTTTTTAAGGAAGGAAATGTTCCAGGCCTAAGTTTAAGTACCTCCCCAGCATTTGCCATTTATGAGAACTGGGGAAAACCTGGAAAAACCTCAGTCAGGGAGGATGGTCCTGGTGGGATTTGAACACCAGACCTCCTGCTCACGAGTCTGATAAGTAGAATACTCTGCCTACAACAATTTATTACATAATCTCTTCTGAGTCAAAATATTTAGAACGCTCTTTATGGTTTCATTTATGGGATCCACTAAGGACAGGCTTCGTGGAACATTTGTCCACATCATCAGCTGTTAAACAACTGTTGGATCATTGGTAAAAGTTGGGTAGGTATATATCTGGGTTGATTCTGGTGTTCTTGTGATACATTTGAATAAGCTTCTGGGATATATCAAAACTCCTAAGGTTTTTTTCATGTATTTTTATATAAATCCTTTCCCTTATGTTTACTTCCTTTGGTTGCTGAACAATTTTTAATAACTTGATGCCTTTTTCTATTTCATGGTTTTCATTCCAAAAATGTGCCACCATAGCTGATTTATCTATTTGTTTGTAATGGATGTTTCTCCAATGCTCCTACAACTTAATGCCTATTTATATCACCCAAAGATGGTGGCTGGCAGTATGACTCAGTGTCACCATCATTGAAAGTTTCGCTCTGTGCTGCTTTTGAAGAAAAATAGCATTAAAATGCACCAACTTGTTATGCAGTGATAAATTATTATTCATATGAACACTATATCAAGGTGGCTTTTCTCTCAATGTCCTGAATTCCGCACATTACATTATTCTAATGAGATCTGAAACCACAGATACTTGTGTACTTGTCAAGTAGCAAAAAGTTTTGTGATTCAAGATTTGGCCTCCTAGGTGACATTGCACACTTTATTACAACGAATGATTCCTGTCGTAACATCAAATATTTAATACTCAAGTCCATTTAACTTCAAAGCAGTCTTGGTCAAACAACTGCACATATTATGAACAGTATGTGCATTACATCACAATGAAATCAGTTCATGGAAAGTTACAATAGTCATAGTGAGGCATCATAAGGGTTTATACCAAGGTATTTTTGTGATTTTGGATAAGAGTATATTTAATCTTTGTGGATGAGAAAACTGTTATTGAAAATAAAATATTGTGGTATTTACAGCTAGAAGTCCTTCATGGAGGACTTCGTAAAGAGCTTAATTTATTTTGAGACAACTGTGTGAATGAATATTTATTATTCCTACACATCACATATTACAGTTGCAGTTTTAAAATTTTTCTTGATCCTTGAGTGCTTGTTAATTCAGGGTCTTATACAACTAACACCCTGGTTAGCGTGTGCATGAATCCTACATCACTCTAACTCTACATATTATCAAGTGAACTTTACAAATGCCTCCCAAATGGTATTGTCTTTTCTCAACATTACCTTATTACCCTCTTCTTTTGCCTTGATCAGCTTCCTTAGCCACTTTTCTCTTACATTCCCTACACTGATTCAAAAATTCTTTTCTGCTAATCCCAAAAATCTTTAATGTCAGAATTTCTGCCTGCAGATTATCCCATTTTTCATTCCATACTTCCTCTTTCCATCCTTCAGTTTCTGTACATTCTAGTATACAAAGCAAGTTCTTGTCTATCTTACCACACAATGGGAAAAACTCTTTATCAACTTTTAGTCCACCTAGCGTCATTGTTCCTGTTCTTGCCCATGCCGTACCCTCCCTGCCTATTTTGTCACAGACCTCAGTATATTTTTCCCTGCCCCACTCTTTCTTAAAACTCCTATAATATACCAGAGTACTGTTATCTCTGATATATTACAGTGTGCTACCCACTATTTCCTGCTTCTCTATACCATTGATCCTTATTTTCATTTTGTTCCACACACCATGCTCATTTAGTTTCTGTAAACTATATCTCCTAAACCATTTTCTCTCACAATTTCTTTTAATCTATCTGCAGAACTCCCCACCCATTTCCCTTTTTCTTGAACTTCCAAGAGAGAATATTTCCTTCCTCCAATGATTGTATCCTCTGTCAGTATTTTATAATGCATTTAATTACTACACCTTTTTGACCCATCCTTCCTAGTTCCCATATTTTAATTTTTTCTGCACAGAGTATACCTTCCTGCTATCCACAATGCACAACTTTTCATTCACTATGCAGGACAATTTCCACTTAAAATAAATCATATAAATTCTTAATTTCTATCATACATTTACATGCCCTACTTTTCAGAGTTTTATGTCCTATTTATTTCCACAGCTTTGCAAGCATTAGATCTGCTGCTACTGGTCTGAATTATTAACATAATTAATGATTAAAATGAAATTATTTTGCTTAAAATTACTTTCTAAATAATGAACATTACCAAGCCTCTGTTCACTAATTTGAATATTAAAATTTAACCATTTTGGTACCTGAAGCTCTTCTTCACGTTGGTCATGAGCAGAAGCCATGGCACTCTCAGTTTCTTCATCTTCACATACCATTTCTGATGAAGATTGACATTTAGAACGAGTTGCGCTTTCCTCAACCAGTAGAAAACAATCAGTAGACATTTCACGTAATAAACCCTGTAAAATTATGAACTTATAGCCTGCTGCAATTGTCAGTTTTCTTTTTAATACTTATATAACGTGCATTCAAAAAAAAATCCCAATTTTGGAATATACAGATAGGATAAGCAGACTGAAAATTACATAAAGGCAAGTAGCATCAAATGAATAATATTTGTATGAAATGCACTGCTTTTTCATTAGCTAAATCACAGCTTAAATAATTTTGTTATATGTATGAGATTATTGAGCATTTATTTATATACTTTAAATGTCCATAAAGATATTGCTAATCTGACACAACTTTGTAAATTTTGACTTGTTCCACATTCTGAAGTATGTAAACTGTACAAAAACTTCATGGAATGCGATGAATCTTAATCTCTTACACATTTATGAAAAATATTGCTATGCAAAAAAGATATATGCTTTCATTATCAATAATTCAGTATTAGATGGCAGCATTTTTGTATCCAAGATTGCAAAAGGATTTTGTTTAAATTATCTTTCAGCATGTATTGAGCCATGAAAACATACAGCCCATTTTTAAGGTTTTTTTGCTCCTAAGAACTGATACTATATTTCTTATAACAGCACAAGATGAATCAACATACCTGAGACTGCCAGAAGGCTATTTTACGGCGTAGTACTGTAGCAGGAACATGCATTAACACACTTAATTCTTCAATGGTCCATTGGTCTGCAACAAATGCACTTGTTCAGTATTTTAAATTAGTTGAAACTGCTCACAATGGAATTAATAATGTTAAATTAAAGGCCATAGATATTCATCTTAAATTATAAGCTGTAATGATAATGTTTTGAATACAACAAACTAATTCAGAGAGAGACAGATTGCTTTACTTACTCTTTGCCTGAAAATGCCAAATTATTGTTGCATGAATAGGCGAAACAGTCAAATTTATTCTTCTATCCTTCAGTTCAATATCAAGATTCACTGATCCTAAATGTGGTTTCCAACATAACGTACGATTTCCCTGAAACAAGAATATATTCCTGCTTTAACATTTTTGTTTCTTCATCAGTTCAAATTTTATCTTGTTCAACATGAATGACCATGTAACATCCAGATAAAACATCTAAACTATGACATGGCACTGCTTATTGAATAATGTATTTCTCACCATACTAATGATTTGTCCACCATATAAGAATTTTTCTACACTTTACTTTCACTAAGTTCAAAATAAATTACATGTCAGAACTAGTAAAGTGAGGTATTTAATTTATTTTTAATTAGACAGTGAGTGAGTGGATTTAATACTCTTATGCTCCACATTGAATTAAACAGAACATATTCCACAGACCTTTGCCTGCATCATCAGCTATGTGTCAACTGCTGGATTCATTGCTGGTTGAATGGACTTAATGTATCTCTCCTGGACATTATATGAACTTTTGGATTAAGACAGAACAACAGAAGACAAATTAATCCAAATGTTCATAAAATGTCCACAAGAGCTACATCAAGTCCATTCAACCAACAATGAATCCAGCATTGGACACACAGCTGATGATGAGGGCAAAGTCCTATGAAACATGTTCTGTATAATTCAATGTTAGTGGAGCATAAGAGTATTAAATTGACTCACTGTCTAATTAAGAATAAATTTACTTTTACTTCTGGATTGATCACAAAGTTTTTTGCTCTGACCAGTACTTTAATATAACATAACAACAGCAACAAACTTATTATTTTTCAAAATACAGGCCATCATTTTTGAAGACTTTCATCCACATCCAGCATTCAAATTTGTTGGTGATACCATTCCTTGGATTCAAAGTCAAAAAATGCCAAATATGTGTTTTTGACATCTTCAAGATTATTGAACTGCCTTACACAGAGAAATGTTGTCATTTACTGGAACAAATAATTGTCAGAAGGTGCAACATAAGAACTGTATGCTGGATGAGGCAACAATGCTTCCTTCTACTTATTGGATTTTTTGTTAGATCGATCTTGGTTGATGGGCAGGAGCATTGTCTTGTTGGAGTATAGCATGCCTTCAGTTTATTAAAACCACGTAGCATAGTCTTAAAACTTCAGTTGGGCAGTTGTTCACAGTACATCTTAGCACCAACTTCAAGACCATATGAAACCAGCTAAAAATGGACAACACCTTCAAAATTCCACAAAATGCAAAGCTTCACCATTTGGCCAAAATGTCTTTGACGAACCACTAAATGAAATTCTTTTCCACGAGATACGCATTACTTTCTCTTCTCAGAATTATGAAACAAAAGTCATTTTTCATCATATGTCACAAAATGTTTCGGTCATATACGGAATGTTTAAGAGGTTAATTAATATCATTGTATGAGCTGAACTACACACTGTTATTAACTCCAGTTACTTGTTTAAATTTATTACATGTTTCACGGACCTTTGTTCCTATCTTCAACTAACTGTCAACTGCTGGGTATTTTGTTACGGTTTGGAGATGTATATTCTGCTTTGGTGGAGGTGTGATGAATTTATAAGTTTATATAGATTTTCTCCCATGTTGCTAATTCTGTAGGTCTTTGTATTAATTTTAATGATTTTGTTTTATTTACTATGTCATCGTTTTCTGCACAGCAATGAGATACTACTGCTGATTTCTCCATTTGTTTGTATTTTATGTTCCTAAAATGTTCTTTTAAATGTGTGCCTATGTTTTTTTTTGTTTTTCCAATATAAACTTTTTTGCATTCTGCACAAGTTATTTGGTAAATATCTGCTTTTTTCTCTGATGGAATCTGCATTAATATTATCATTCAGGAGATTTTTAACATTAAATCTGTTTGTAGGTGTCAATCTTAATTACAATCTTTTGGAATGTTTCGAAATTTTTACAAAGCCCATGGATTATATGTGAATTTTTTAAAAATTAACTTATCTTTTCCTGCTGAAAGTTTTGTGGCTTCTTTAATAAGTTTCTGCTCTTGCATCTCTGTACAATTTGTAAACTAGTTCTTTGCTGAATCCATTTTTCATCACTGTTTGTTCTATTTGTTTGTATTGTTTGGAGTATTCTTCCTTGTTATGTATAGGTTAACTAGCCTGTGTACTATTGATCACTGCATGTTTATGTGCTTAGGGGTTAAATTGTTTGTGAATGTCTGCATGCCTGTTCTTTCTGTAGATTCCAAATTCCAGGTTTCCTTGATGCTTTATTATTTTAATGTCCAGGAATGGTAACTTGTTATCTGTTTCTGCTTCATATGTGAACAATATGCTTTTATCTTGTATATTCAGAAGTATTGACAATGCCATTTAATTATAAAGCCTGGCAAGTATAAGAACAAATTAACAAGTTTACAAGGTATGTAGAATAGATGAAATCCCAGAGGAATGTTAGAAAACTTGAGTAGAAGGCCTAAACAGATTAAACATATTGGTGCAATTAGTGAATTTACCTTTGAAGAAGGTAAAATACGAAAAAAATTGGAGAGTGCAAATTATAAGCCAGTTTATAAAGGTAAAGGAGATTTGAGGAGTCCAGTAAATTATAGAGGAATTAGTTTACTTTTAATAATTGGGAAAGTCATCACTAGAGTGTTAGCAAGAAACTACAAGAATGGACAGAGAAAGACAGGAAAATTTCAGTATTTCAATCAGGCTTTAGGAAAGGCAAAAGAACAGCTGACAATATTTTTATAATTAGAACATTAGTCAATAAATATCTCAGTAACAAAAGAGGTAGACTCTATGTGTTGTTTTTGGACTTAGAAAAAGCTTTCAACACATTTTCTAAGAAAGAACATCAAACTGAGAAAAAAAGGAGTAAGTCAGAACTTTATAAAGGTAATTCAAAATATTTATAAGGAATATGAATTCTGTATTAAATATGAAAGGGGAGGGTTACAAATAAAATATCAAACAATATAGGTCTCAGATAAGAATGTAAATTAAGCCCAGTGCTTTTGAATCTATTTAATCATGATGTTTTAGAAGAAATTAGTACAAGTAATGTGCATTTGCCAAATATATATAACATTGAGATATTGGGTCTGCTCTTTGCAGACAAAGAACTAAAAAACAGAAGAAATGAGGGTGGGAAGGCACAGAAATTGAAATTGTCAAGAAATCTGTTACCTGGGAACTGTCTAGTAATGGGAAATGGGACAATCAAGAAAGAAAAGCATTAGCAGAAGGAAAAATGGCTACAAGTGTAATTAGATCTTGTGTAAATAAAACACCAAATAAGTAAAATGGTTATAGAGAGTATATGATTCAATAGTAGAGAGCAGTATGGTGTATAGAATTGAAATTTGGGGGCCAGATGAAGGATAGAAAGCGATTATGATGGTAAATAGATTACTGTCATAGGCTTATCTAGATCTTCACCTAATGAGATTGCTATAATAGAACTAGGAAGATTGGGCTATAAAAGAAGGTAATAGAAAAAGTATTGAAATAGTGGTGTAGAATAGGGAGACTAGAAGAAGAGAATATGACCAAACAGTGTTTGGTAGCACAAGGAAAAATTTAGGAGAGAGAAACTTGGATATCTAAAATCCAAAATACCCTTCATGAAGCTGGCATGGGATCAACATGGTATCAGGGGGAAAGAATGGGAAAAGGATTTTGGAAAGAGATAAAAACAAGAATTGAGGATATTGAAAAACAGGAAATATGGGCTAGTCTTAATGTCAAAAAATTTCTTAAATTATCTATTACAGTAAAAATGGTTGGGGAAGAGAAATATACATTGAGGATATTGAAAAACAAATATTGGCTAGTCTTAATGTCAAAATATCTTTTAAATTATCTACTATGTAAAAATGGTTGGGGAAGAGAAAGATATATTGAAACCTGTGATAAGGCAGGAAGGGAATGACTGGCATGGTTTAGAACAGGAATAATATGTTTAAGTGAGAGAAGAAATGGATAAATAAAGAGGAAATGACAGATGTGCGAAGAAGCAGATAGTAATTGGCATTATATTTTAAAATGTAAGCAAACCAAGTTTTGAAGGGAACAGTTCCCTTTACGAAAATGGGAAAACTTACCAAATGAAATAAGAGGCAGAAGAATTTTAAATCTAAAGTCAGATGAAAATATAAAGAAACTTGAAAACATTAGGAAGGTGAGACAAAAATAGTTATGTAAGGTGGGCAAGACAAATAGGAACAACAATGTTGATAATGGCACCATTAGGAGCGAATACATATCCCCATTACATACTTAATTTAGTGTTAATTGTAATGGGGTATGGAAGGAATGCAACTCCATAAATTGAGGGTGATTCAGTGAGAAATTTAAATCATTTACTTTGATTTTGTTTGTGAAAAGTGCATGAAATTGACTCTCTTTAAACATATTATATCTGAATATAAATTGGAAATTGAAAGAAATAAATTCATTCATTTATATAAAAGCCTGACCTGTAATACTGGAGGACTTCCATTCCACTCTTAGGAATAAAATTTCTACAATGATAATCTTTGAAATCTCAAGGATATATAAACTCAGAAGGGGAAAATTAGTGGTTGGGGCTATACAAAACAAAATGCAGTAAGTCAAATATTCATGGTTTGAGTACCAGACATGACCTTGAATTTTTCTCATCTTATTCTAATTCAAAATCTTAGCCTTATACACTGTTTATTTAATATTATTGTCATAAGTACCCAGTACCTCCGGAGGAAGGAAGTGGGTCCTGCATCCAGTACCATGCTCAGCATTGTAATTGCCGAGCTTACTGATTAGTCTATTAGGATGGTGTTTTACTGCTTTGTCTAAATTATCCCTAATAGTGAGGTTAACCATGAACCCTGGGCCACAAATTCTTGAAGGTTTTGAATGGCCTAGGGTAAAATCTCTGTAATGAGATAACCTTAATGGCCTCTAGGCATAAAGGCATAGATGAGGAAGATCATGATTATGGCCGAACTGGACACTACAGCTCAGATGGAGGAGCATCAGCATATAAGCAGAGAATTGGGTTGATTATTGGCCATACGCTCTTGTATTTGTGAAGGGGAGTGAGAGGTAAAATGTAATTTCATTAATAAAGAGCTCTCCAAAATAGTGTAATGTTTTCCATTTACCTTCAATGTTTCAAATGCTTTAGTGTAGATCTGCAGATGCTCTTTTACAATTACAGGTAACTCCAGAGTTTCTTCTTTAAACGGTGGCCAAAACTGTGCAGAGAGTATCATGGCTGTTGATGGGAATTGCTGTCTGTCTAAATTGAAGTTTGGGTCAGAATGCAGATGAGCATTGATTCTTTTTGAATCATATACATCTTTTAGCATCACTTCACAATAATGCAGCTGTGATTCTCCAAACCTTTAAAAAAAAAACATGAATCAGTTGCACATAAAAAAATAAGAGTTTAAAATATTTCTAAAATAAAAATAATCAATAAATTAACAAATAACATAAAAAGTAATGGGGGAATATAAAAAAAGTGTTTGATGATGTAAACAACACTGATTATATAATTATATAATGCTTGTTGATGATCAAAATCTAATTTAGAGATGAAAAGGTATAAGTGAAGCATGTTAAAATTGTACATATCTGAAACCAAAACTAAAAAAATTAGAAACAAGCAAATGAGTCCGAAATTGATGCAAGTTCAAACTTCAAAACCAAAACATAATGACGATTTGCAGAACAGACAAACCTTATCTACAGATCAACAGTAAAACAAACTTATGCTGCAAATATGATAGATAAAAGCTAAACTGAAGATAAAATTGTGTGCAACAGATATAAGTTTTCTAAATTATAGAAATAAAGTAATAACAGATATGATTAATGTTCAATTTTATAGTTCATAGGTACAGAATTAAAATGGCTGTCTCAAAAGGAAAGATAAAACTATATTACCACAGAAGACTTAAGAATAGGTTCCATATGGGAAGAACATAAAAATTAAAAATTGAATGGAAGAGATAATGGAATACAAATAAAATCTGAAGGATACTCTCAGGGGGTAAAGAAAATTTATATAATATAGCTTTAAATGGTGGCAATTTTCGTAGTAAAATGTAATATTAAATATTTCATTTTTATTTATTTATGGATGCTCCTTAATATCTCAGGTGCCCAGCATCTCATTCAATTATAGGCGTGGTATGGCTGATATTCAGGTTTGAGTTATTTTTAAGTGCAGGATATCTAAGCCATGAGATCCGTGGCTTTACTTCCCTTAGGAAGGAAGTCATACTTAGGATTAAATATCATTTTGACAAGGAAATGTTCAAACTTCACTTTTGATAATCAATTTTAACAACTTAGTTTGACATGTTTTGAAGGCTGCTACTTTCATCATCACTATGGATCTACTGATGATGAAAGCAACACTTTTGAAACCTGTTCCAGTAAGTTGTTAAAATTAGTGAAATTTGAGTGATTCCTTGTCAAACATGTATATTTAAATTTTTAAAAATAAATCATATTTTAAATAATTATATTTTTTAAAGCAATTAAAATACTGCTAACTGCCAAGGTCTTTTAACACAATGAATGAAATGATGACAAAATGAGTCTCGAGTCCTTAGTATTTAATTTCTATGGTACTTGCCTTTGCAGAATTTGGAAAATAATTTCTAGAAAAAACTTTACTATAGCAATATATCACAACACAAATTAGTATCCAATATGTCTTTGAAGATCAGCAGAAATATTGGGATAAGTACAATGCATCCAATGGGGACTATCAGAGAAAGATGGTACAAATTATGAGGACGAGTAAAGGTATTTTCTCAAAAAACTATTACATATTGAACAGCTCTTATATTAAAAAAGTTAATAAAACTCAGAAGAGTAATATTTATTGTTTAGATGAAAATCATATGAAGAGGATTACATATATTTTATTGTAGTGAAGCTTTCTGTATACTGTTTAATGATATTTGAGGTGAACACATTTTTCTGTGCTTTCTATATATGGAAATTGATGTAACCGGCTTGTAAATGAAATGAAATAAAACAATACTACCATAGAGATGTTAGTGTTAACCTAACATTATCAATATGTATGATGCATGTTAAAGATTATTTACCTTAACTTCAGCAATTCCAGATAGCGAATTTCTTTTTCTGTATTATAACTGAACTGGGACAGCAATCTGTCAGCTAGTAGTGTTCTGTATTCATTTACAAACAATTCTTTACTTCCATATACATTCACTAGCATGGAGATTATGTCTGATGTTCTTCTGCTCTTAGATGTTTTAGCTGTAAGGGAAAGTATATGTGGTAAATAATAAAAATTAAGAAATCATATTCTTTAGTTTTGTATCATAAAAATGTACTAAAAGAAGGTGATCTTAACAAGTTCAACAAAATAAAAAATGCAATTTAGAATGTCAATCTCAGTGGATACATGGGAAGAAAAAAAAGTGTGACTGTGGTGGCAATAAGATGCAAAACATGTAAATATTATAATTAGTAATACTTCAAAATATCTGTACTGTTTACTATTTTACAATTTATGTAAAATTAACACTATCATAAATGACATTAGCAAAACATCTCAGTTTTAAGAGCACACAACATGAAAATATGTCATACTATGCCTAGTGGTGTCATTCAACTGGTGTCTGAGTCAACTTGCAGCTTATAGAATGTTTGTTAATTTGATAACTTAGCAGTAACTTTTTGACAAGAAAGAAGTACAGTAGTTGAATATGAAATTCAGAAGCTTTTGTTATTGTAATGAAATTAAGGTAAGTGGAAAGCAATTTAACTAAATGCAATCATGAATTCCAGCTGTGATTAGTGTGACAGTCTCCCATTTGCAAATTAACTGGATATGGAGTTGGCAACCCTGCATGCTGCACTCTGCAGCTTGTAACATTCAAGTAAACAAAAAACAAACAAGCAGTTCAAAATATAGCAATATTTGTATTATTATTTAAGTATATTATCTATTTCTGTTTCTCTAATTTGTTATTTTATATATATATATATATGTATATACATAAATACACACACCTATATACACAATCCCTTATATGTTACATGCATTTTTTAACTGTGTTTGTGGGACATGCTTGACTTCTTTCTGCTTTTAAATGTTCCTCTCACAGCTAAATGGAATATACTTGTCATTTGAAGTGGTAGAACTATGAGCTTGCTTTAGCAGGCAAACAGTAATAACAAAATTACTGCAAGAATTCGCTGCAGGAAGCACCTTAAGGCTTACATTCACTGTATCTTTTATTTATATTGGAGAATATTTCAAATATATTGTTTTATGCTAAGACATATGAATAACATGCACCAGATGGTATCTTACATGGATCTGCATCCACTGGATCTGGATTCCAGCTCTCCCAGTTCGTCATATCTTCATCTGCAGGTGTACCTTCATCCAACTGAAGAGCATCACCTCTAACCAACTCATCAGCAAGTT
Organism: Metallyticus violacea; assembly: GCA_030762175.1. Classification (NCBI taxonomy): domain Eukaryota; kingdom Metazoa; phylum Arthropoda; class Insecta; order Mantodea; family Metallyticidae; genus Metallyticus; species Metallyticus violacea. Next base: position 21,039,243 of record CM060837.1, on the reverse strand, counting down.
CACTGGGACCCTCCTCTGTTAAACTGCTCACCACGCACCTCACTGTATCATCTCTCCAACGAAGGTACTGCCTGAGATATAAGAATATTCACAGAATCAAGAACAAGAGAAGAATTACAACAAAACTTATCCATAATAAATATCAGGAGTCAATAATCTTTAATTCTTAGAAGAAATGTTAAGAAAAATGTATGAAATGATGAACTATTACATTTTGTTTTATATTTGCTTCATCCTAGATCTAGAGAGTCATGCAAATTTATTAAAATATATTTCATCCACATTTGTTAGAAGAACTTTGAGCTTGTCACATGACAATGACATATATGCTATTAACAGTTTTTTTTATGCATGAACAACATGAAAGGCAATTTTAATTTAATATTTCTTGTAAATAATTTGCAAAATGGAATGGCTGGTATAAATATGCTAAGTGCACCAATTTTAGAACAATTTTCATTACATCTATGTTTTATTTTTTCTTTACATATAAAACACACATTTATTTCTTTGGTCTATGTTGGAAACTTCTTTTGCTGCAATGTTAATGCACACATATGCATGGTTTGAAATTCATCATGCTATCATCATATTTCTTGATAATGAGTGGTAATTTTTTTGTAAATGTTATAGAGTGTAATGAAATGCGAAAGTGATTATACTAAAATAAGAGATACGTGAGAAATAGACAATTTTTTTTTCAAATGAAACTTTTTTCTTTGATTTTCTTCTAGAAACTTCAAGTGAGCACTTTGTACATCCTTGAAATATTTATGACACACTTGACCACTACTGTTCTGCAATGCAGAGAGTAACCCCTCCTGCAAAATGTAAACCCTTCATAACCTCACTGTTCGACCATCACACATTTTATCAAGTTTTGTATGTTTCATTTCCTTTATATAAGTCAGTCAACAGTGCTAACTAAGATGGTGATACTGAAAATATCAATAAAACATTGCGCAGAAAATTATAAACATGATAGGTTTTATATCAATGATGGTGAAATTTGAATGTGTAAATGTGTATCCTGCGCCTGGACATTGACAAAAGGAAAACATTTTAGACAAGCATGTCAAAAGTCAGGACATGTCAGTGCAATAGATATTTTCAACAATAAATCAGAAGAGCAACAATGTGGAGTAAAACAGCAAGCTACCATCCAAATGATGCACAGTAAAGTGAAGTGCAAAATCTGGAAAAAGTTTTTTGGAACATCCTTTTTTACAAATTGGACCATCCAGCTTTTCAGGAGTACTTGTCAAAATAATTATCACATATTTAATTTTATCTGATTTTTAAACATGAAGAGGGAGACATAAATTTAACACCATTTCTGCATTTACACTTTAGTAACGATATTAAACTATTAACATAAATAAAATGAGAACTAAAAATTTAATTAAAAACAGGGGTTTAAAATAACACAAAATCCATACTAATGCTGAATATTAAAATTATTATTAATAATGTAAAATTTTATTTCACATTTATGCTATTTCAAGACATACTTATTTATGAGAATTAGCTAAAATTGTTTTTCTTGAAAATGCTAAATTGTAAATGTTTATAAATGCTACAAAATGCTAAAAATCTCCATCCCTACCTATATGTCATGTTCCAATGGTTCATATGCTGATTTTAACAATTTTGCTTTCTTTTTGATTTCATGATTTATTTCCCAAAAATGTTTGGTCACAGCTGATCTATCTGTAGGTTTACATTGGATATTCCTATATGTTCTTTAAGTCGGCCCTGGTGGTTTAGTGGTAACCATATTTGTCTCCTAAACCCAAGATTGTGGGTTCAATTCCGGCAAGGATCAATGTATTTTTTTGGGCATAAAAATCATAAATATGGCTTCCTTCAGAAGGAAAGTAAAGTCGCAAGTCCAATGTCATAGATTTGCAGCACAAAAAAGAACCTCAAGCTTGAAAGAAGAAGGCCTCTGAGCTAAATTTGTCAGCTGTTTCATTCCCTGAATTGAATGGAATGTTGATGACCTGAGGTGTTAAAGAGTGTCCATAAATAATTTGTTAAGTATGGTGGACTTTTGTAACAGTGAAGTTTAATACACTAACAAATTCGATTCAATTATATTAAATTCATTAGTGTCCATAAATACGGCAAATCAACAATTGTTCTTTAAGTCTGACATTTATATTTGCTTTTGTTTTCCCTATTATATTTTTTGTTACAATCTGAGGAATTGATCTGGTAGATGCCTGGTTTCTTTTCTGGAGTAATTTTATCTATAAGATTTCATGATATTAGATGCTTAATACTATACATGTTCTATGGAGCCAAGGTGATGCTAAAGTCTTTGAAAAGTTTTGCAAATTTCTGAAATTTGAATCTCAATGTCTGAACAGATGATGGATTAATTACAAAATATCTGGAAGGTTCAATATTGAATATGTCCAATGTGTGAAGAAAAGGATATCATTTAAATAGTTTATTGCAATATAAATTTATTTTTCTCTTAATAACCTACTAGTTCCTTTAGGTTATTTAGAGAGAAATAACTTTTGGATAAATGAAGTAATCTTACAACAGAAGTAATTGGGCAGGGGTGACCCATCAATAAGGACCAGATGGACCCTTACCCCAAAGAATTGTCATAATTATTTACAATTTTCTCTTCTACTGGTCAACTTTTAAAACAAAAAATATTTGAAAACAGCAATGTATAACCAATTAAGTTTTAATTATATGTTGCACAATTAACGAATCTCCTATCTAATGTAGTAGTGGTAGCAAGCAGGTTCTCCATTAGCAAGGGAAGCTGATGAACCAGTCCTTTATGCTTTAAACTTATATCTTCATGGGCCAGCAAAGATTTACTAGGACTCATATTTGTCTTCCTCTAAGATGGGTTAGCCTTTCTTTTGTTTATTTCTCTATTCTCTTGGGCCAATATGAAGACAGTCCATGGCCAGCGCTCAATATTCTATCTTTTCTTAGGAAACAGATGTTGAGGAGCTACTGACACCACACATAACTGACTTGGGGTTATGTTTGCACTGTGATTGAAATTGGATGTCTTCCTCACTGTTTGTCAGTGAAAAGTTGACTCTCACAATGTTAACTGTTAAGTAACTAAAAAAATGTATCTGTTTGGTGACAATGAATAAAATGGAAGTTTTATTGAAGACTTCATTTTTGCTTCCAAGTTTAACTGTTAAGCTGGAAGTGAAAAGGTTTGGACCACATCAACGAAAAGCTATAGGAGCATCCTCAGCGAGAAGGCACAAAATTAATTTTTTTGTGTGTGTTTTAAAAAAAACATCTTGGCTGACAGCATGTGAAGTGAGAAACATACATATCTTGTCTGTAGATATGAGATTAAAAAAGAAATAGAAAGAACAAATTTCATTTCTGTACAGGCTGACGAAATGCCAGATATTACTTGTATGTCACAGTTTGTTGTGAGATTATGATACATTAGTGGGGGTTAACTGGTTGAAAGATTCATAACATTCATTGCTGTTTTTGAATTGACTGCAGAAGGCTTAAGACGTACTTTAACAGCTGAATTAGAACAGTTCCATTTAAACCAGAAGTTTATAACACTGCAGTTATGAGAGAATGTCAGGAAGGAATATAAGTTTTGATAAAAGATACCTTTCCCCATGCCATTTGGGTATGTCCCTGGCTTGCCCTTCTACAAGGGCCAAGAGTCGCCACTGTAGAAGAAATGGTTGAGGGGGATACAGCAAAAAAAAAAAAAAAAATAAAATAAAAAAAAAAAAAAAAAAAATAAATAAATAAATAAATAAATAAATAAATTAGAGATGATGGTTATAATTGTGTGAATGAATCCAGTACCCTAATAAACACAGTGTTGCAAATTTTGGATCAATAAAATAGTAACTAAACTAAGAAAATATTAGTAAAGAATGTATAATTAATAAATGCATAATAGTATAGAGGAACAGATTGACTGTATAATTCTGTATATTGTATTTTACTCCATATTTATTATAATGAGAATTGAACAAATTAATTCATTCATACTCCATCTCCATTTATTGAGAAGTATACTTCTGGAGAAGGTCTGCAAAGGAGCCCAATTAGAAAAGGTTAGAAACAGTATAATGAACTCAATGGAAAGAATATTTTTAAGTGGTATTGACACATAGGGAGAATAGAGGATACTGATATTCCCAAAATGGTTTATGAATGGATGTTACAAGGGAGAAAAGGGGGGGGGGCGACTACTGACATCATGGGAACAAAATATACAGCAGTCAATGAGGAGTTGTGGCAGAGGATGCCCAAGATAGAGATCAATGGAGGCAATTGATTAATAGAAGGAACTAGAGGTTGACATTAAGGCTGTTTTTTTCTGGCTGGAGATACATTTCTGTGGTGAGGATAATTCTCGCAAAGAAGGAGAAGAAAAAAGAAGGAAAAGGAGGAGAAGGGTGGTTTATCTCAAGTAAGTAAATTTAAAATTACCTAACAGGTTGAGTTACTGTTTCAAGCAATACTCCTGTAGGATCCAGCTGCCGTAGAGCTCTTATAGCTGCTACATAGGCTGTCAAAACATCTGCAGTGTTTACTCCTGGATGCAGCAATCGTGTCTCCAAGGCTCGTTGTAGTTTCTTAGTTAGGTAAGATCTTAGGTCAGTTTTCTGAAGGCATATGCGCAAATCTTCAACTGCTGGTTGTGAATCTGGATATTCTGAACATATTTAATCACAATATAAATTAATGCTAATACCAAACTTTGCTGCTGCAGACATAAATACAAAATGTGCACAAGAATCATGTCTGTAAAGAAAAATCTCTTACCTATTATGATGTTAAATAGTTGCTCTATTCTTGTCCTGGTGTATGTCTCGTATAAGAAATGAGAAAGTTTCTGCTTAAACTTCTTTATGGACTCTAGGGTGGTTACCCCAGAAGATGTAGAAATATCTGCTCCACCATTGTACACATGAGTTAACCAACCCATCACAACAGTATTCAACCACTGATAAAAAAAAACAAAAACAGAGTTTAAGGCCTGAAAGTTTTCACAGTTTTATGGCTTTTCTGCTGCATTCTTAATATTGGAGATTTAGAGTCTCTGAATGGAATTGACTGGGGTAGTAGAAATCAAAATGGAGAAAAAAAAATAAATAAAAATAAATTAGACACTTCAATTTATGGAAACTGGTCCTAAACATTCTTAAAATCTTTGCAATTGCCAAGAAATACTATGGCACTACAAAAAGATGCACATGCCTACCAAGGGCAAGCACATTGAAATCACTGTCATCAGTTCTCTAAACTCCACTGGCCTGTGAGCCTCTCTCTCCCTACCAAAGTTTATAGCAGACATTAGTCCTGGTCCAGTCAGAGAGCTCAAATATTCACTATTAGGATGTATCTTTTTACTGATAATGGCCACAGAGCAATGGTTTGCCAAAAGTGTGACATAGCTCAAGAAGTCATCACAAATATTAAGAGTTTAATTTAAAATTTTCTTCCATATTTGAAATACTATTGAAACTACCCAAGTATATATGATTTGGAGCTACATCCCATCCCTGAAGTTAACAAAATATCTGTTATGTCATATCTTACAAGTAATTCCAGGGACTGGGGTCTCAGCTAATCAAATTGGAAAAAATTTGGATTTAATTATTTAAAATTAAAATAATGTACAATTAAAATTGCAATACATTTGTAAAATGTGAAAAAAATACTACAAGTAATTTTTAAAATCCATAAATGCAGCCCAATTAACAACCCTGATATCAGGTTGACCTTATTTAGCAATTTTATTCAAATCTTGCTCAAATTTCATTTTTCATCCTAGTAATTATTAATGCACTTATGTAAAACTGCAATATTCTATTTTAGGACTAGAGCTAAATAAGAACAAGGTGAATCTTTTTCTTATCAGTGCTTTGGTCTCATTTGACTTGTGTATGCTATTTTTATTTGGAAATATCCACTATCCTCAATGCTGTTTGTTTTCTGGTTTATAGTAGTATTATTAAATAAATGTTCTACAACAGGTTCTTAACTTCCTTCTTCTAAGGTTACATCAAATACTTAGAATCCAGTCAACCTGCTGACAGTGAAGTAAGCAGGCAAGATTTTTGTATGCATTCAAATGTGTACCTGAAGTTGCCAAAATATTGAAATTCTGTCACCTGTCCAGGCCCCAGCACTTGCATTTTTATTCCTCATTTTTGGCTGAATGATCTATTCATATCTTGTCACTGATTTTTAGTCCTAGCTCATAGTGCTTCACTTTCTGGAGCTTTCTCTAGTCATTTACTGTATCAATAAAGATTTACATCATAAAATATTATCTGTATATTTTATATTATATTAATTAATGCATCACTAGCACTACAGTTGATGAAGGAGCTAGGTCTCTTCAATTAATTACAACTTATTACCATGTCTTTAAATGGTTCACAAACTACTGTATAATCACAAGGGGTTCATTCCATATCAAATAAATCTTACAATAGACAGGTTTTGAACTTTGATGTCAATTATTGAAATACACCACTAATTTCTATCTTGTGTTCACTGTCTCTATTCTCCCACACCAATTCTCCTCAGGTTACTGTTCACATCTTGGAGCCATTGCAGCCTAAATCTTCCTCTCCTTCTTTCTGCCCCTGGATGTCCAAATAATGCCCTTTAATGTAGTCTCTTATCTAGCATATACTCTACATGTCTCAGCCAATTTAATTACCTTTCTTAATAAGGAATATTATATTTAGTTCTCCAAACAATATGTATAGCTCTCTATTACTTCTACATTTAATTTGTTCATTTTCAAAATGTGGTTCATATATCCTCCTAAGCACTCCCTTTCCCAGATTGCTAATATATTTTGACTACTTTTAGTCAGCATCCAAGCCCCCCTTACTGGTACATGTCACTACAGGTCTTTTATAAACTATTTTTAATAGATCTAGATAGCTCTTAATTTCAGAGCTTTCCCAAGACCTTACAGACATCTGTTGCCTGCCATTATTTGAGTCTTTATTTTTAAGTTATATCATTATTGTCTGTTATCATAGATCCCTTGTATTTGAAACTGTTATGGCAAAGCTGTATTGAAGGAATTGATAATTATTTTGTTCCAGTCCTGATCTTTTAGAAGATTTCAATACTTGATTTTATTTATTTTTATTTATAGCCCCAATTCATTGGTTTCTCCCTCAAACTTCTGTGTTGCCCCCAACAATGCTGCTTTTGTCCTTGCTATCATGACTACATCATAAATGTATGCCTGATGCTGTGTTAAGTAGTTGCTCCAGAGTTTGTTCAGATGGCTTTGGTGTCTTTTTCATAATTCTCTTCACAATTGACAGATACATATTTACATTGTCACAAAAGACCTTTAAATGTTTTAAATGTTCTCTTTAACCTATGTAAAAGAGCAAGGCAAAAGAAAGAACAGAAAGTGGAAAATTTAGAATGTAATGGCTAGACATCATGGGAGAAAATTTGGAAATTACTGCATTTTTGTGATTTGAATAGATACAAGTGCTTAGAAGAGTAATAGAAGTATAACTCTCCAAATAACTATATTATTGTAACTTGCTTGAACTACTTACTGATTCTAGAGATGATATATACGAAGTATCAAAACTTCCTTTACAAGTTTCTTGAACATGACTTTCAATTCTCAAGTGAATTAAGTTTGTAATAACATCACCAGCCAGCCTTTCCAAAAGGTCCAACTCAATAAGCTTCCTTAAAAGATTGACAAACAAAACAAATCTTAATACACATGAATGCAAAAGATCATAGTCTTCATGATAATGCAAAATCATTTTTAGGCAAACACATAATTCATAGGATGTGTGAAAATTAACTTAAACACTTAATGCTTAAAATTGATAACATTTTGTGTATTCACATGCATGTAAATTAGCTGTTTTGTGAAAAAAATAATTTTATCAATTTTAAAAAGTCAATTCTAATAAATAATGTGTTCCACAGTTACATTTCTACATTTATAAAATACCAGAACTTCAGAAATCTCTAAACTGCACATTAGTTCATAAATAATCTCAAATGCAATAGGGATAGAACAAAACTATTTTATATGTGCTCAATAAACAGAACTCTTTTAAATATTAGGTTACTAATAAATATCCATTCCATATCAGATTCTAATAGCTATAAACTGAAAGGAATATATTTTAATAACACAAGTCTTAGTTGAATCATATTGAATATATATGAATAAAATTAGTAAAACAATTTTTGTTCTGAGATATTTCAAATCCATAGGTGATAAGCAGCTAATGAAAAGGATTTACATTGGGATTAATTAACCTGATATGGCTAATGGATACTAAAATATGGAAAGTTGTGCAAAAGTATACTTTGAAAGAGTATTTTTACTCAAAAAAAAAAAAAAAAAAACCATGTATTAGAATAATCCAGAACATAAAATTTACAAATTCTTATGTAAGTGCATTTATTAAGAACATAACACTAAATATGATTAGTATAGGTGAACAACAAATATGAAAATGACTGACAAGGATATCCAAATGTAGTATTTATTCTATATAATATTGGATTGTAAATATGTAACTATACTAAATATAACTGTAGAACTGACAATATCCAACAGATTGTTGTAACCTCCACAGATAGTAAAATAAACTGATTTGAATTGAAATGTATCTTGCTATGTTTTGCAACTAATGGTTGCTGATTTTCTCTTAGAGAAGTTTCAGGACAAAACCTTCTTACTTTTACATAATTTCCCATTTATTAGTAAACATTACTTTCAGCATTTATAATGAGTTTAGAAGATATTTTTGACAGTGAAGCATTGAAATACTCCAAATGGAATGTTTTTGAATGTTGAACATTCACTTACACCTTTGTTTTTAAAACATGTCCTAATTAAAAAAAAACTCTACACATGAAGTTTGTATCAACATTCAAAAATATTCACTTTGGAATATTAGCTTCAGTTCTGGGAGGATATTTTAGTAAATGACTATATAAACAAACATGTTCTATTCTTATGTTTGAGGTTATATGGTGGGCTTGGGTTTTGATTCCAAGTTAAGACCCACTTCTTGGTCAAGATTTTTTCTCTTTCCTACATGAAGTGATGAATTTAAATAACTAAATGCAGTAATACTTTCTAGATTCTTAATTAATGACCCCCAATATCTGTAGCAGTGAGTATTATTGGGCAATTATGCGATCTCCATCTTTCATTACTAAAACAAGTCATGTAAAAAAATATGCTTGTTCATACTCTTACTCTCTCTCCCTCTTTCTCTCTGTGCTGCATGCAGATCATGGCATGCACATGCAAATATATGAAGCAACCTTGATTGGAAGGGATAACATTATTTATCTATATACATGCAAAGCATTTCATTTCTTTAGGGAAAAAAATGCTGTTATAGTGGAATTTTATAGTTACCATAGCAAATCAATCATAAATCTTGCATAATAGTATGTCCCAGGTTTCAATTTAAATAAATTTACTAAAAACTACTGCTTGGCTGTAGCCTGATTTTGTATATACCATGTTATGTGGGTGAAATTTTTGGTTTTCCTCAAATGGAAACATAAAAAAACTTCAAGCCTGAAAGGAAAGGACTCTAAGAAAAATTTATACGCTGTTTCATGCCCTGAATTGAATGGGATGCTAATGAGTAATGCTGTTAAATTGCATCCTTAAAAAAACCAAACAAACAAACTCAAGTAAAAAGAGAAAATACTCAGTGCAAATAAACTAGCATTTAAATATTGTACTTACGAAGCTGTTGACAATGGAGTGGCAATATAATCTCACTGTATTTAAAAGTAAGTGAAGCATAAGAGTGTGTTAGACGACAGATTAATTATATTTACAAAGAATTACCTGTTTGTTTCATGAAAAACTTGAAGGATGGATGAACATTTACACTGTTCAACCTCATGACCACAACCCCCACACTGTACTGTATCCTCCGAAGATTCATCCTGATCTATAACAAAGTTTTATTTACACACTGTGACAAAAATTTCTTAATTATATATCAATGAAAACATAGGACACTTTATTCTAGCAAAACACATTTATCACACTGATCAAAGCTTCCAATAAAACTTATGACTTTAAAACAAAGCTTTCAAAGAATATAGTTCCCGAGAGCATATTCTACTAAATTCCCCATAACATTCTAAATGAACAATTTCAAGAAATTTATAAAATATTCATTATGAATATAATAATCATTTGGTTTATTCTATTTGTAAAAATATTTTTGAAAACATTGTTATTTTACAAGTGCATAAAGCTCAATAACAAAGATTCATTTTACAAGAAATAAAAAGAAGTTGAAGATGATGTATGAAAAACAAGGAAGCAGTGCATGACTTAATATGTAATGAAGATAGTTTTCCAACAAGTTTTACTGCTCAACAAATGGAATTAAATATTTGCATGTTACTGAGAGCTTAATGTGTTCAAAGAATGCAATATTAAAAGCTGAATATGGAGATTGTGTCTAAAAACAGTTACAAAAAAAACTATGGCCATATAAAGCCCTGCATATAAATTTAATTTTACAAAGATAGCCTCACATTTGCATAATTTATATTATAATTACATTAGTGCTGAATAATTTTGTTAATATTTTTTAATGCCCATTTTACGGCTGAGTCATTGCAGGCAGTGGACACTGGTGATAAATGAGCAATTAGGAAAGACTATTTTTTTTAAGGAAGGAAATGTTCCAGGCCTAAGATTAGGCTACCTCCCCAGCATAATTTTGGAGCTGCTGAGAGTGAAAATTTCCAGCTTAGAATAAATGTTGTCAAAATACTTCTTTATGGCTCCAAGATCTATTTCAGTGCAAGATCTTTTGGTATTTTGACAGAGGCACTCAGAGAGTGTTAGAATGTCTTTTTAGAAATATTTTTACCCATTTACCCCCTGGAGAACAATTAATATGCTCCTTGTACCCATATTTGTCTAGGAAAACCTTTACCTTAAAAAATAATAGAAGATATCAGAACAAATGCTATGGAAATGTCTGAAGTTGCTACTTGTCACTCCAAGTTATGGTAAGAGAGAACCCTGTATAACTGGAGGGAAAAGAAGTGACAAAGTGCCAGTCTTCAAGGAATGTAATACGGGTGTCCATTGCCACTCACATTTTTTTTTAACTTTTGTATTGATGTCACCGAAAAACTTCAGAGGATAATCTACATAAGAGTACATGCTCTGAGTATCTGCATGAAAACTTACAATAAATTAATATCATATTTCTACAGCTGTTAAATTATACAAATAAAGAAATAAAAGAATCAATCTTACCAGCTTCTAATTTATCAGAATTGCAGAATACTTTAAATGACATCCTATAAAAGTCTTCAGTGATAGTCTGGTGTGCAAGAGGCAGTTGGGAATGCAATGTGGATGTTACAATCTCTCTGAAAGCACCTACTAATGTAGTCTGACCAAATATTTTTCTTTGCTTGCTGGAATACCATCTCAGTTTTTTTAGTCTTTCAAGTGTAGGTAATATGTTAGACAGACCACTATATAGTACAGCTACTGCATCCTTAAATCGCTCAAAACCATCAATCTCATTTTCTCTTTCTGAAAACTTGATCCAAAACTGAGGTGCAATTCTTTGTCTCATAATCAACTGTATGTGATAAATAACGCAGTCCTCAACAAATTCATTCTGATTTTGTTCATTGATAATATCCAATATTCTGGCTGCATCTTCTTCAGATACTAAAGTAAAAGTATCCTGAAATGGAAAAGAGTGCCTTGTCAACAACTGCTCTTAAAAGCATTTATATTTGAAACTAAATAAATAAGTAAAGAAATAAAGTGCTCCCACTTGCAAACACAAACACACACACTCACAAAATTCCACCACAGGTGGTTGAGGTCGTAAAGGCATGGACTTGTGGGCGGGAGGTCTGGGGTTCAATTCCCATTAGGATCCTCCCTGACTGAGATATTTTTCCAGGCTATCCTCAATTCTCATAAATAGTAAATTTTGGGATGGTACACTAAACAGGCCTGGAACCTGGGACATTTCCTACCCTTATAAAAAAAAACTTTCATGATTTATCATTCATCTTATGTATCATCAGTGTTCACTGCCTGTGATGTCTTATCAGTAGATACAGGCACTAAACACCATTTCAATGCACACAGTAGAATCAATAAGGGAGAGATTAATGTATTAAGAACACAAAACTAAATTGCATTAATTAAAGCTCACACAGACATATAGAGTAACAAAACTAAAGACCAGTTTGCAAATATAACAATTAAAGATGATGGAGCACCCTGTTATCATAAAGTCCCAAACAGTGCCTTTCATAAAATGCTAAGACAAGAAAGTTAACAAAATGAGACAATGAATGACTAAACACCATGGCAGGGAGGGACAAGAAAATACTTCCTTTACCTTGTACAGAGACTGAATTGCTAACACCAAATCTCACCGCATATCTTATGCAGCAAGGACAATTGAAAGCTTACTGCCACTATTTCTAAAGAATCTTAAATAAAGTACACATCAAGCATGTGCATTCAGGGTAATTAATTAATGCTGTTTACCTAAGGCTTGCAATTCAACTACTAATGCCACTATATCTTCATCTTAATATAAGCAATGCAAACATTTTTAGTTCAATTGAATGTTCACTTTTTGAAACAACAGGAATTATCACATGGTTATTGTTTGAAAGAAAAAAAATTACCTAAAAGAGGAGTTTGCATTTATGCCAGGCTGGATGTACCATAAAAACATTACATACATCAAAATTTAATTCAGAAGAGGACATTGAATTAAATTGTATAGCAAACATATAAAAATAATTGTAGTTGCTCTTTATTGCTCACCATTAGGAAAAAACTGAAATTTTCTTAAAGAAACTTACGATATCTTAGACTTTTTATTAAAGCCTAAGCATGAAATAGTATGTGGGGACATAAATGTTGATTACTTCATGCCATATGTTAGAATACATTAATTGAATTGAATAATTCTTACTGCATAAAATATGTGCATACAATTAATTTCCTCACCAGGATTAATAAGATCTCTAGCACAGCAATAGATAATATCTTTGTAAATTCAGATAATGATGTAAAACTCAATAAAATTTCAACAAGAATTATGCAATAATGTCTACAATGCAAATGATTTAACAGTCAATTCAACAATTTCTTACATACTTTTAAATTTCATTTTGAAGCACAGTATTTCCCACTAAAAATTAAAAAGAGAACTTATAATAGGAGAAGGGAATGGTTAACCTAAGGAATTAAAAAATCCTGTCAACTTAAAAGACAAGTATAAGATGAGCTAAAGTTCAGTGAAGACAAGCACCTAAATTAAAAATATATTTTAAAAAGTACTGTAAGATACTTAGGAAAATAATAAAAGCAGCCAAAGACCTTCATTATTAAAAATTTATGTCACTCTTAAAAAACTCCTTCACCTATGATGACATAAATAGCAAAGTCGCAAAGGAAATAAGTATTCCCATTAGTCATTTGGGTAATGGGTCTTTAACTGGTGTATTTCCGAAAAAGTAAACTATTTGGTAGTGAAACCTCTGTTCAAAAAGGAAGAAAAGGAAAATGACTCTAATTACAGACCCATAGCTATTTCATCTATATTTTCTAAGATATTAGAGATAGTAGTGTACAATAGACTATACCTTATCTTAATAATAATAATAATAATAATAATAATAATAATAATAATAATAATAATAATAATAATACTTTATTTATTTACTGTTAATAGAATCATTACAAGGTCTGACATTGTCAAAAATGTGACAAAAAAGTAACAATATTCTAATTAATGTTCAGTTTGGTTTTAGGAAGGGAATTTCGACAAAAAACGAAATTTTAACTGTATTCTTGCAACTCAATGAAAGAGTATGCATGTAGGAGAAATATTTTGTGATTTAACAAACACATTCAATTGTGGAATTCTGAAAGATAAATTAGATTTCTATGGAATAAAAAAACAATATTTAAAATGGTCTGTATCCTACTTTCACAAAAGGAAACAAAAAGTTATGATAAATTGTTTCTTAAAAAATAAAAACAATTCATCATTTTGGGGAATAAATAAACTTTGAGGCCCTCAATGATCTGTTCTGGGCTCTCTTCTTTTTCTAATGTATATAAATGATCTCGCCTTAACTATCTAAGATGTAGGTAATAATGTTCTATTTGCAGATGACAAAAGCATGGAAATGGAAATAAGTGCATAACACATCCAATCTCAGTTGCAGAAACATTAATAATATTATACTAGTATTGCAAATAACAGAAATTATACAAAAAAACAAATCTGGAAAAGAATGTAAGATAGGCAGAGTGCAATCATCCTTCTACCCACAACCCACAGATCAAAATGAGATACTGAAAATTCTGACAAGCTGAAGCCAAAATTCTCTGCAGGTATACATAGCATCCCAGATTTTGTAATAAAGGAAAGGTGCTTATTTTAGAGCCAATCCTATCTCTAACATATGTAATAGCTCCATTTAGAATTCAATTTTTCCAAAATCTCTCTTCAAAGATTTCAATATTTTTAAATCATGAAATTCTTTATGCAAACTGGAGAAAATTGGCATAAGGAGACATGCTCTCAAGTGGGTAAAATCATATTTAATGGGAGACAACAACTGGAGAGTTCACATATATGGATAGAGGGTAAATTAATTATCAATCAAACAAACGAGAGGTAAAACCTGAAGCACTGCAAGGCTCAATACTGGATCCACTGACTTTTTTTACTTTTTATGAATGATTTGAACAGAAACCTTTCTACACAAATTATCATTCAATATGCTGATGATACAAGCATTATTGTGGAATGTATGGGATGTGATTACCTTCAACCACATAATTTTATCAGAAACAAGTGATTGGTTTGCATATAACCAAGTGAAAGTTAACACAGAAAAGACACTTGTAGTGCTTTTTCACCTTAAGCAAAACAGGTAAATACCAAAACCAGCAATAATTTTTAAAAATTACTACATTAAAACTGCAGGTAGTATTAAATTCCTGGAATTAATTTAATAATTTAATGAAAAAACTTTATGTAGCTGGATATCTGTTCAGTAATTTAGTAAACAATGTAAATCTTGATACACTTAGAAGGATTATTTTGCTTATGTTTACAACCAATTAAAGATGGTGTCTTGCTTTGGGATAACTCTCATCCATTCAAAAAAGTATTTGTAATGCAGAAAAAATAATCAGAATAATAGCTAGTGCAAAACAGAGTGGCTGATCAATTTCCTTAAAATTGAAAATCTTGCCACTCCCCTGCATGTAAATATATGAGGTAACATTATTTATAAGAAACAAATTTGTAGCAAAAGAATTACATATAACAAATGAAGTAATACATCAACATTACATCATCAACAATACAAAAAGAAAAGATGTTCATATAATGAGAACCAATAATAAAACATATTTAAATAGTGCAACTCCAGTGTCCATCAACTTATATAACAAATTAGCACTCCAAATTAAACAAATGAAAAGTTAACTTTATTTAAAAGGGCAATAATGGCATATTTATTTGATTACTGTTTCTACTCATTAAATGAGTTTTTAAATAATAGTGACAGTATTTATACTGTATGAAATAAACTTTATTTTATTATAACTGTTAACTGCATTTGTACAGTAGTTTAACTTAATCCATTTATTTTTCTTTTGACAAAATCATTCTAGTGTGTTTGAACAAGTTTTAAAAATTTATTTCACACTATCAGGTACCATATAATAACTTTGTAATAACTAGCGTTATGTTTTTAAATGTTATGTTGAACTAGTTTTATAATTTAATTTGTTATGTAATCTCACAGATTTTCTGACTTGTCCTATATCATCTAGCATTCTACGCATTGTATGATTTATAAGAACCAATGAACAAATAAACAAATTGTCTCTAAATCTAATTAAAACAAATGTTATGAAATTGATCGCTCACAGATCTCCTAATCCCCTATTGTGCATAGGAAATTCTATCATTTACTTTTACAAACCAAAGATATTAAATTCTTTGGTATAAGAATTGATAGTCATTTGCATTGGAAACATCACATCGATCTTGGGTGTTTTGCCTACTTCTGCTTCTCTAGTTCTTGTTATTTTAGCTAAGAGTTACTTTTTTCATATAAATACATAGTGTTTTCTATAAAATATAAATTTTAAATAAAATTTAAGAATGTATATTATTGTAATCATTGTAAATGACAAATTCTATGTTTATAAGCCTTTAGGCTGCTTTGCGCACTCACAGAATCTCTAGGAACTAAACTAAACTGAAGGAAGAACATGACTAGAAAATAAAATAAAATTAGCACAAAAATATTTAAAAGAATATTGTAAACAGCCAAATGTGCAATATGCAAAGTTAACTCATTCAATAGTGTTTAACTCCTATTGAAGGGGTTTGTTGTGTGAAGTGTAAAGCATAAATAACTAAGTGGTGGATCACTCGGCTTGTGAGTTGATGAAGAATGAGGTAAATTGCAGATCAAGTGAACAGCAGGACACATTAACATTGGCACTTCGAATACACATTGCAGTCCTTGAATTAGTGATCTCAGACCATGGTGGACTGTTACACTAGTCAAAAAGAGGTAGAACAGAGAAAAAAAACACAATGGAGTCACTTCAGAAAAAGAGAGAGAAAGTTAAAGAACTGAATCTTGAAAATATGCAAATGCTAATGAACTAGCACAATGATACCTTTAAAAAAGTAAGAATACATGGCAATAAAAGTGTTTACAAAGTATTTGTAAGTGTAGTATAGCGAAAATTAAATATAACACTAGTACTAAGACAGATGTTGGAATGTACTTTATGTAACAATATCACTGAAAAGTAAAACCTAAACATGTGATATTACTCAATAATGGAATACATTGCCTGTAATATTAATAATAAAAAAAGTGCACTAACAATGTACACTACTAAAGATGAATCTACTTATTTATACTGGTCAAGTAAAGGCCTTGGGATTCCTTTTTCCACTCAACCAATCTTATATAGATACTAATATAGTTTTGTATTTATTTTCATCCAAATTGTCAAAAGTAATGCCACAGTCAGCTAATTAGTTACAAGGAACAAAACAGTAACAAATTATGCTGTATAATCAAGGCAGCAGTACAGATATTGGAACTATTTAGAAAAAGACAAACATATCTGTAGTTATATGCACACAAACTATAATTACACATATCATCTATATTCATAATATACTATAAACATAATGAACTCTATACTACAAAAAGGACACATTTGAGGAGATATAGAAGTAAAATTATGATTTAATGCTGCACAAATTTGGGCTTTTATTAGATTGAACTAAATCAGAACTGTTTTTTGATATCACTGCAGGATCATCACATTATTAAATAAACGTTAATAGTACTAAACATATGCAATTTAAAAACGATCCATGCAGGATAAAACTTTTAAATTTACATAGAACAGGAGCATTTTTTATACATAGAAACAAAATAAACACAACATTCCTCAAAATAGAATTCTTAATCAATTCACACACACTAATCTAACAGCGAATAAATCCTAGAAACCGGAGGACCCAGTTACTTTTGTAATATCTGCTCCTACACTCCTTTTATATTAAATTCACATATAAGGAAGTTTAAAGTGGAATGCATATATATCAATGTTTCAAAAATAACACTTCACAGTTAAGCATTTTAATAAAGCTTTTACTTTATTGCTTACTTTTTCTGCCAAAATTGGAAATGCTGAACAAACTTTATTCCATAATTCGCAAGCCATACTTTGGGCTTTCGCGGTCTTGCTTATGAAAAGAAGCACCTCCTACCCATTTTAACTACATTAATATTTTAAGATTAAAACCATTGTATATTAAGTTGCTTTTATTTGAGGTTATTTTATTCTCTATGCCAAATGTGCTGTTAGCCTGAAAGCTCACGTTACAGCTGCCCAGTACACTCTTCAAAATGTTGGTAATTAATATTTAATGCAATTGGGAATAAACTTTCTAAAAGGCGATGGGTGAAAATAGCTGAAATGGACTATATCATTGTATATAAAAGCTATTATATTAAATTGCAAACTTAGCGCTTTTGTTGGTTCTTGCTACTGAAGGGACAATTTCAAGTTGGATAGTTGGTGTCACTGGAATCAGGGCGAATTGAATTTGCGTTTATTGCATATCCTCTTCCATAACAAGTTTTGTTTTTATATTTTATTATTATATGCGATAGATATATTCATTACAACCCTTATATATATTAGAGCATGACTCTATTAGTGGTGCTGAAGTAAATGTAGACATTTATATTTATAATTTCCGCTTCCGTCTGCATGTAGTCCATTGCTGCCAATAGTGGCGTAAATATCCCAATGTGCATGCGTAATAACATGAAATTAACGTTCTATTATACAATCGCTAAGAAAATATAAAAGTTTTCAATTTTCGCATTTTTATCACAATATATGCATATGTCTAAATGCGTTCAGTTTGCTTATTTAATGTTTTATGCTGAATTATAACAATTTCTCAATTAACTGATAGCTGGGATGAAATATCGTATTATTGTGACAGAATTCAACAATGACAATGTTATGATGTATTTAGATATTGATTGTTACATTATATTATTATATGTATATAATATCCCTCGCTTCACGCTTATGCAAAAGAAATTTGTCTACGTTATATCACTTCGTGTAGTCCAACGAGTCTAATCAACTACTTTATGAAAATGACAAACAATTTAATAAGTTTTCTCATGATTACTACCACTATTTCTAGTTGCTGCTGCCGTTGTTTTGAAAATCTTCACTTTCAGTTTCGCGCGTATCTTTTGACAATATTAATACACGTGCTCAGTTCTGATGCTTCATATGTGATTGGTCAAAATGTTTCTATTTTGGAATAACAATTCACAATCGCTGCATTTGATTGGCTAATATTATCTGGTATAGAATGATGTATATAAATCGGACAACCTGATTGGAGGTCGTGTTCTGTCTTGCAATTAGGTTTCACTTTGCAAGAGTAATACTGTAGTTAATTCACAGTAATGTTATGTGACAGGGTGCTTTGGTTAATGTTATCCTAAGTGCTGATAAGTTTATTTTTTGTGAAAATGGAGCAAACAGGATGTATGATTACTTTTGAATGACCCAATATGTATCTTAATGTATATGACTAGTGAATCACGTTTCTAAATTCTCCTAAAATGTCGCGCTTTTCGGACGTATTTAAAATCCAATATTTTGTCCTTAAATATTGAAATTTAAATATTATACGATAAGGCCGTAATCATTATGTGCAAAGAACGATTTTAATAAAATAATGACATTTATAAAGAATATAAGTAAATTCCATATTGTTGCACAAATGTCTACAACAATGTTAATATCCTTAGTGTGTATATCTCTTCATTTTTAAAATCAAATTATACACACATTTGGTATAATTATAGGTTTCGGTATTTTTATTCAGCTGTAAATTTATTTCCTAACCTAGAAAGCAAGGTTATGATATTACATTTTCACGTTAAATTTGTTAACTCTATTCATAATTGCGAATGAAATGAAATAATATTAATTATTAAGATACTCATAAGGTATGCTTAGCATTTACAATGATATGTTTTATCTAAGATATCAATCACATTGACCGAATATATAACTTTTTTCATTAAATTTAGGAGATTCATACTTGATTATAATTTCACATTACCCGTGGAACAATTTTATGACAAAATTAGGTATAATCATTATTTAGCTATTTAATATTGATGCCCTAACATTTCATATTATAGTTATAAATTTGTCACTAGTTGAATTTTATTCATATTGCATTGACAATGAGTTAGTTAAGTATTTTTTGTGTGTGTGTATATATATTTATATTTTGCAATGCTAAGCTTATAGTGCCTGAGCTCATTAGGGCGTTTCCATGCCATAAAATAAATAAATAAGAAAAAATAAATAAAATGTTTTGCAATGGACATTCTAAATGCTCTGTGTTGATCTAATCTTATTTGTTAGTTAGTTAGTTCTCGGAGCATTCAGTGAGTTCGTGGAGCAGCCACAGAGACCTAGGAACATTGAACTTGTCATATACAATTACCACAGTAGCTTTCAATTTGTATTTACAAAAATTTGTCTGTATCTACATAAATAATTACAATAAAAATAAAAAAGAACACTTAGAACAACTCAACCAACAACAAAAACAGACAAGTCACTTAATAATACAAATTTTATTATATACATATTTACATATACATTTATATGTTGTGCAGTATAATATTGTTACTCATATATTTCTTTACAGAATAATAGGCCTTTTTACATAGGTATTTTCTAAGAGCAGATTTAAAGGAATTGTCATTGTTTATTAAGGCTTTTAGGCTAGAGGGAAGAGCATTGTATACTAAAATGCACTCATAATAAATGCCTTTTCGATGGCATGAAAGTTCTGAAATTGGGCAATGTAGATTTGCTTTTTGTCTAGTATTTTTTGATTTTGAACAAATTTTTGTTTATTTCTTATATAAAAGTTCATGAGGGATAAAATATATTCACAAAGAAGAGTTAAAATTTCAAATTTCCTAAAAAGGTTTCTGCGTGAATGTCTGCTATGTGTACCAGCGATTATTCATATGACTTTTTTTCTGTAACAAGAGTTTTCAGAAAATTTGTATGAAATGTTGAATTCCTCAGTGTCAGGCTTGTGTGTTCATTATATTAACTGACTAACTATTTGAGTATACAGAAACAAGGGAGTGGAGGAGTCAGGTGATCAAAGTAAATGGGTTTGTATAAGATCTGAGGTAGCTTTGGAGACAAATCTCATTAAGGAATTTAGGAGAATATTTGTATAGAGTTAAAATAAATGGATGTGGATGATTAATACATACATGCATACAAGGCATTGTTTATTTCATTGGATGAAAGTAAAAAATTTAATCAATGCTCTGCATTAATTTTGAACATCACACTATTATGCTACTTATCTGATGTAAATGAGCTTCTACAAGCAAATGAATGGTGTGGTCAGAAAGGAAATGCAGTGTTTACACTCAAGAAACATGCGGGTATGAGATAGCATGAATGCAATGAATCATGGACTTCTATGTCAGGCAGGAAATTTGTGGATTGCACCTCATATACTGAACAGTTTTATATGCTATATAATGGTTAGATGTGATTCCATAATGTTGTAATAGGCTGTGACAATATGTGTTTTTCTGCATTGTAAACCTGGGATAACTTTGGAATAATGTATTTATGCTCTGTATAAACTCCAAAATTCCAGAATATAATGCTGAATGTTTTATATAAAAATAAAAATAGTGAGATAAAAGTACAGTTAAAATAGAAACTATATAAGCCAAATTATTAAGTTTAATTCATTAAGAATATATATTTCTGGAAGGGAATCATTAATTTATATTTTACTAGCCTGAATTAAAGAAATGATTAATTTTATTGATAAGCAGCATTCAGAAAAATATGTACTTGAATAGTGGCATTTATCTATCTGAATATCTCAGTGCAGAAATGCTTTTAATTATTTATCATTTATACAATGGCTTCTGGCGTATTTTATGGTCATAAGCTTATTATGAAGCTAATGCAGGCAGTTGATACTTGTTTGCATAAATAAGTAATATATGTAATAATAAGTAACATCATTTTTAAGATCACAAGGCTATAGAGTAATTTTTTGTATCAAATTCGTAAATTTGCATGTAAACATATTCTAAGATTTTCATAGTTTTACTTATTTATTTTTTAGTACTGCCTATGAAAAAATTAGTCTTATATGAGAAAAATGTAAGCTGGAAACCTATTTTAAAGTTCATCCCAATTTTATTTGATTTCTCATAATGAAAGCACTTCAGATTATTGAGATATACATAACCATTCACCATGAATGTAGCATAGTGTAAAATATCTCTGCATGAAATATTTACATACAAGCATCTTTTTACAAGCAAAAAATTATCCCTTTTTTATTTTCAGACCCATGTTCTGTGATCATTAACCAAAGTGAGGAAATTCACACTTCGGAGCTTATAACTCCATTGACGACTAACCAAAATGAGAAAGTTCACAATTTAGAGCTTAGTACTCCAGTTACTAATAACCACAGTAAGGAAGTTCACAATTCAGAACTTAAAACTCCAGTAATGGCTAACCAAAGTGCGGAAGTTCACATTTCAAAGCTTAGTAATTCAGTAATGATTAACCACAGTGAAGAAGATCATACTTCAGAGCTTAATACTCCAGTGATGATTAACCACAGTGATCAAATTTACACTTCTGAACTGAATACTCCAGTAATCATTAACCACAGCAATCAAGTTCACATTTCTGAACTTAGTACTCCAGTGATTATTAATCACAGTGATAAAGCTCGCACTGCAGAACTTAGCACTCCAGCGATCATTAACCACAGTGATAAAGTTCACACTTCGGAGTTAACTCCAGTGATCATTAACCATAGTGATCATGTTAACACTTCGAAGCTAACTCCAGTGATCATTAACCAAAGTGAGCAAGTTGACACATCAAAGCTTGGTACTTCAGTGCTTACAGATGGTAGTTTGTCATACATTACTGTAGCATCTCAAGCAGAACAGCCTCAGAACACAGTGAAAGTGAATAATGGAAACACATATTCCAGTGTTCCAGTTTATGAGATTGTTGGAACAATCATGTGGCCACCGCCTTCAGCAACACAAGAAACACTTCCAACCAAGGTAAGTGATAAGAACAGACTTAAGAATAAATTTATAGATCACAAATATCTTTACTTAAACAAATTTCCATTTAATTACAATCATTGTATGATTGAGTCAAACTACAAAGAAACCACAACACTTTCAACAGGAAAAGATAAGCTCATTATTAAAAAAAATCGCTGTACCTAAATAATTTTCACATAAACCTAAATCAAATGTTAAATTCTTCCATTAATAATAAGAAAATATAATAAAACATTACAAATTACTTTACCAACTATAACTAATGATGATACTAATGACAATAATGCTTATTAAAAACCAACCACATAGTTTGGAGTTGCATGTCTTTCATTCCTTGATCATGGTTGCATATGTAATTGGAATATATTTATATAAGTAATTTCCAAATATTCAAGTAATCATTAATGCATATGATTCTTGTTTAACTTTTATGTTTTGTTATCATTCTCATGAGATCTGCCCACATTTCTTAGCCATTTTTGTCTCACTTTTCCTAAATAGCTCCCTACATTCTTTGTATTGATATCTGATCTTAAATTTAAAATTCTCCTATCTGTTGGTAACTTTTTCTACTTTGGGTAAAGAAACTATTCCCTTTATAATTTTATTTTTTCACATTACATCACATATTATCCAATTCACCACTTTTTTTTTTCAAAATCCCTTTCTTATCTGTCACTGAAATACACCACTGTGGATCTGAACCATGAATCCTTCTCTTCTTTTATCACAAATTTCAATAAAACTTTTTCTCCTCCAATTATTTTTTAATGTTCTTATAATTCAAACTGACACATAATTCCTGTTTTTCAATATCCTCTACTCAAGTTTCAATCATATTCTAAAATCCTGGCCTCATCTCTCTCTCTCTCTCTCTCTCTCTCTCTCTCTCTCTCTCTCTCTGTCTGCCCATAAAGTTCCCATGCTGATTTCTTGAAGGATAGGTAAGCAGTAATAATGAATGCAGTACTTAAACCTTTTAAAATGTTTTGCCTGGGAAAGGTAGGATAAACATTTTAGGTTACAGAAAAAAATAATTCTTGGATAATTATGTGGAAGAGTTACTACACTTGCTTTATAAAATTCTTTTGATTGAAGGTTGTGCTATGTTGTGACAGAAACTTAGGTAAAAAATGGTTTTTATAATGTTGCTTTTCAATATTTGCTGTTTATACATCAGCAATAGGGTTGAAGATTTTTTTAATTAAGCAGTATTATTGAGTAATGAGATTAACAAGGGTGTTAACCTTTTTATTATGATTTCAAGACAATAAATGGAGTATTGAAGGTCTTGAGATTGAAAGGGCTCATAGAATTTATTTTCTAATTCATGCTGGGTTAATAATTGTTGGTAATAATTTTTATTCTTAGGTCTTTTCTTCAGTTGTCGGTTGATGGCGAGTTCCAGCAGAGCTAACATCTGTGCATGTTGTCAAGGATGCATAAAGCATAAGCTATAATCATGGCATTGTTGGTGGTGGAATAGTATTCTATATGTTGACTATGGTGGCAATTACATTGTACAAATAGAAGGCATTGGGCTTTTTATTCAGGTGGATGAGAGGAAATTTCATTGTTGTTATGTCTTCCTGAGTACTGAAGTAATTTATGGAGTTTCTTGTATTTTGTGATACATTTAAGCAGTTGATAGGTTAAGTCTAGGTTAATTCTCTCTCTCTCTGTGCGTGTGTGTCCGTCCAAAATATCAGAGGAGGGAGATGCTCTACACATTCTGTGAACTGTAAAGATACCGAGGAGTGGAAGAAGGGTGTAATTAGAGAGAAATAGTTGAAGATAAATAAGGAGTAGGCGATTAAGAATTTTTTTATGATAAGAGTCAAATAAGGAGATTGGGTGAGTTTTTATAGAAAGTAAGATTGAAGTGGAAATGGTTAGCAGAAAAAATGCAATAAACTGAATTTAGTTAGAAACCTTGTTTTCAGTAGGCACTTTTATAGTTTAAAATTTCTTAAATCTGTTCTTCATATGTGTCATGTACTAGGTTGATAGATTTATTCATTGATTGTTAGTTCAAAGGGAGCTATATTTGAAGATAGTTAAGGTTAATATTAGATATAATTTTTATGTAATAACAAGATGAGGATAAAATATGTCTCCTGGATATTCCAATAGTAGACTATTGATCAGCCAGAGACAGATGTATGCAGTGACAATAAATTATTATTTGTTTAAAATGAAGTTTTGATGTAATTACAATATGTGGTTTGTTTAAGAATTTATAATGGGCATCTTCTAGCAATTGGCCAGGACCAGAATTAGGCAATTACCATCTAGTAATGCTTCTTAGCACATAAATAAATATTAATACAAAGTGTCATAGTTGGCAATTTATTAAAACTTGTGCAGATTTATAAGATGCACAGCATTTTTATAGAATTTAATGCAGTAAGATATATAATCTAATGAATAAAAATATTTCTGTTTGCTTTTCTACTCTTTTAGATTGCAGAGCAGTCAACTTTGTTGTTTGTAGGGCTGTAACTAATGAACCTTTTTTTGTGCTCTTTGAATTTCTTGTTTAATATGATGCTTCAAATTTTTGTAGGAACATTTATTTCATGATATCAGTGAAAAAGTTCAAGAAACAGGTGAACATACTGACTCTCGTGTTCCTGCTCGAAAGAGAACTGCAAAGAGATCATATTCTCCAGAAGTCAGTTTAGCAAGAAAATCCCCATCAAAGAGGAAAAAAGGCAATGTGAAGGCATCAAAACAAATAGACAAGATATGTGCTGATGAAGGTAACTACAAATTTTGGTAGAAAAATGCATATGCCAAACAGAGAATTTAATTCTCTCCTCTTTGTTGGCCACATATACTAGGTGAGCAGATTATGAGTTTCCCATGTACAGTTGTGCGGCTGCATGAGCCATGTAGTCTGCACTCATGACTGCATAGCAACATGATTCTGCACTTTATTAAATACCATAGACACTGGCTACAAAAAAATAGACTTGCACTCACATGTGAAACCGCAAGTGTTCAGTAGAGTACTTAGAAATCTATGACTAATAAGTGTTTAATTAAGATCATTGTATGACTGAGCACTCTTATTACTCCACTTACTTGTTTATAATATGTAGTACCAGTTTCACGAACCATTGCTCCATCCTCAACTAACTGTCGACTGCTGGATAATTTGTTATGCTATGAGAATGTGTATTCTGCTTTGGTGGAGGCATGATGAACTTAATGTTTATTTTTATCCCCAAATGAGTAAGTTCATTAAACTGTCTCTGTATTTGTAAATATAAATTTTCTTCCATGTTGTTAACTCTGTAGGTCCTTGTAATGATTTTAATACTTTTGTTTTATTCACTATGTCACGGTTTTCTGTCCAGAAATGAGATACTACTGCTCATTTCTCCATTTGCTTGTATTTTATGTTCCTGAAATGTTCTTTTTATTGTATGCCTATGTTTTTCTTTTGTTTTTCCAATGTAGATCTTTTCACATTCTGTGCAGTTTATTTTGTAAATACCTGCCTTTTTCCTTGGTGGAATATTGTCATTAACATTGTCCCTCAGGAGATTTTTAACATTAAATCTGTTTACAGGTGCCAACCTGATATTAAAATCTTTTAGAATATTTTGAAAGTTTTGTGTACCCTGTGGATGATATTGAATTTTTAAAAATTAGCTTATATTAAAATACAGGGACTGTTTAATGAACTTTGACATTTCCGAGGAAGAAAACATAAGCCGTAAGTTCATCACACCTCCACCAGAGCAGAATATACTTTCCCACAGCATAATGAATTATCCAGCAGTCGATAGCTGAGGATGCAAACAATGGTTCGTGATGAAACTAGTACTACAAATTATAAACAAGTGGAGAAATAAGAGTGTAGTTTGACTCAACCATACAATGATCTTTTTATATGATTAGCTTCACTGTACATATTCCAATTAATAATTTTAGTTAATAAGTGTTTGTTTATGATTGGTATATGCATAGGAATCTGCGCATACTATCAGGTGGTTATTTGAAAAACAAATTCCCTGATTGTTAAGTTCCACGTCATGCTGCAATTCATAATTTAGTTAACATATATCAGGAAGCAGGAAGTTTGTGAGATAAGTAAATCTCTTCAGCATCTTGCTCAGTAATCATAATTTCTTATGGCTCTGCAAGAAGTGTAAGTTAAAACTATAAAAGTTTACTTTAGTGCAAGAACTTAAATCTAGTATCCTCAATGAAGAAGTAGATTCTATGAA
Organism: Metallyticus violacea; assembly: GCA_030762175.1. Lineage (NCBI taxonomy): Eukaryota > Metazoa > Arthropoda > Insecta > Mantodea > Metallyticidae > Metallyticus > Metallyticus violacea. The sequence goes on along the minus strand of CM060837.1, from coordinate 21,012,205 downwards.
TGGCCTATGAATAACGTGCTTGACAAAGCTATTGACTGCTATCTCATTCTGTTTTCTATGAAGCTTGGCTCCACTTTTAATACACTTGGAGCTGTGAAAAATCTAACATTCTGTGTGAAAAATTTCATTAGTTGATGCCAGAAAAGTTTGGAAAACAAAGGAAATATTTTCCAATATCTCCTTGGGTGATATGTGTAAGTACATGTCTTTTTAAGTGATTATTTTTTTTTAATATTCATCAATACCTCCAATATGGAATTTGCAGTTAGGTAAAGTGAGGACTCTTATTGTTGTACAGCCATGAATACAGGTAGAATTACTTGGTAGAATGCATACCACTTGAGGTACAAATGTAATTTTTGATTCTTTTAAGTTCTGGAAAATGTTGCACTTCTTCCTAGTCATGTGTAGAGCTCCAAGAAAATACATTTTGCCCTAGCGCCAAATTATTTTATTTTAATGTTTAAAAAAGAAAGTGGCAAGAACTACTGCTCATATGTGGCAATCCAGCACTTTTCATTTCTGGTTAATTCCATTTATGTGGACACAGCCTAAATGTCATTAAATTTGGACTCCACTAAGAGTGGGTTTCAGCGAGTCTACTAAAAGTTTCCTAATATTATCTGGAAATTAAACTGGCAGACAAGGTATGCTGCAGTGACTATTTTCCAGTGCTAACAGATTTATGTTTTTCATAATACTAAGATAAACAAAGTTGAATTTACTTAATTTTATAAAATGACACTGAGAAGCGTGTAATATACAATATAGTATTATACAATATATTGTGTAATATACAATATAATATACAATATTTGTATAATATTGATTTTTAATAATAATAATAATAATAATAATAATAATAATAATAATAATAATAATAATAATAATAATAAGTGGAATGTTAGTATTATTCGTATACGTTACAAGACTTATTCCTAATAAAATATTTTTATACTCAAATAAAATTATGCTATACTTTTCATATATTTTATTATGTGTTTTGAGGGAGATTTTAATTTATTATCTTTTTATAAATTAAATGAACATAGGATAAAAAAGTATACTTCCCATACTCTTACTACATTCAATAGATTTTATTATTATTATTATTATTATTATTATTATTATTATTATTATTATTATTATTATTATTATTATTATTCTGTCTGGCACATCCACTCTTGTTCAAAATGTGGCATAGTTTATAATTACTTTTATATTTAAAATCTTTCTTTTTCAAGTTTATTTGTTCATAATATTACTATAAGTTTGTTTTTCATTGCATATAAAATATACACTAGAATAAACTGCAGTTTTAAGATCATTGTGTGATTGAGTCAAACTAACACTCTTTTGCTCCAGTTACTTGTTTAAATATGTAGGACCAATTTCCTGAACCCTTCGTTCGCATTGTCAACCCATTGTTGACTAAATTAATTAACAATTAACAATTTTAGTTAAACTGCAGCTTATTGTTCTTGAACTGAGCTAAAGACCTATAGCTATTTCTCTTAACAGAACATTTGAAATGTTATGGTAATTTTAATTTAAATGCTTCTCTGCTATTGATGCATATGTATAATTTTTATATCTGTTTTCCTTTTCTAGAGTCCTGTATAAGTGATTTGAAAACCAGTACTAAACCTTTCTCATGTGATAAGTGTGGTTCATCATTTGTTGTTAACCCTATCAGAAGTTTTCGTATGAAAACAAAAAAGAGAAAATATCTACCACATAAAGTGGTTGATCCAGAGACCAATAAAGTGCTTCTAGTTTGTAATGCTTGTGGATTGTCTATGATGAGGCCTAAGAAGCAAAAACCAGCAAAGGTCAGTTATGTTTGTGCATAATCTGAAAATACTGCCTAAGCAGAAAATCTATTTTATTACCCGTAATTCTAATTTTATCTAATTCTTCGTTTGTAGAAGACATAAAAAGTTGTTTTTCAGAAAGAAGTATTCTTAACTTTTGATGGGCTATAGAGGATTTGTGATTGAAAAGCTTGTAGGTTCTTGTACAGAGATTTGCTCTGTCTGGGCTTTTTTCAAAACAGTTCTTATTATTAATATTAATATTTATTGATGCTTAGATAATTAATGGCTTTTCCAATCCTTGCTCTATTCCAAGCCATGACCCTTGAAACAATATTATAAATAACATAATATAAGTTAAATATTTTGAGCAATACAAGACAACTTAAATGTAAATTGGAACTTGCACAGTGAAGCCAATCATATTAATGGATATCATTGTATGATTCAGTTGAACTACACACTCTTAAAGCTTCACTTCACTTTATGAAAAGTAAGTGAAGCTTTAAGAGTGTGTAGTTCAACTGAATCATACAATGATATCCATTAATACAAGACAAATTTTAGTGAAACTAACTGCATAATAAGATTAGGCACTTAACAGAATGCTACCTTTGGATAACCAAAGTTCCAACCCCTCCAACATTCTTGCCTAACTACTGTGGGTTTCTTCAGATAATCTAATCACTTAGCGAAACCTCCATCTTCAGGCAACTTGAAGACATCAGTTTCTCTAACCTCATTTCCTTTTCTTTTACATTAATTTCTTTGCTTCTTTCCTCCAATCTAATTGAGCTCCTTGCTACAACCATAATTAATAAATAAACTAACTGTTAGACTTCCATTACATATAAGCCCTTATGTGTTAAATTTTATCCCAGAACTTATTCATCTATTAACCATCCAGGTTTATTTATTTTTAACTCAATAAAAATACTCTCTTAAATTTTTGATCTGGAATTGGTTCTTTACATTCTTTATATTTCTTAATCTTTATTTTATTAATTGTTGCCTTCATTCATTTATTCATTCCTGGACAATCAAATAAAATATGTAATGCATTTTCTATATTCCTACATATGGGGCATAAGCTCTATGCTATTCCCCTCAATTCTCCTTAATTCCTAATATAAATTATGCCTTTTCCACCCTCTCTTATTGCATTTATCAATATATATCTCTTTTTGTATGTCTTCTTTTAATTTTCGACATAACATCAGGAACTTTTCTGCCCCATAGCTGAATACATAATACCTATCTATATTCTAAAATCTGAATCTAATTTACCTCTAGAAACCCCTCCTCTTTTCTAAGCCACACATCACCCATACCATTTTTAACAATTTCTCTAATCTTTTTTTTTTCACTCTACTGTACTTACCTAACAAGAACTCCTGAAATATCAAACATTCTCTCAAAATATTACCATCAGACACCTGCACAATCACTCACCCCCTCAATACCTTCCCCATTTCCAGTAATGCTTCAAGTCTGCATTCCAGCGCAATTTTACAAAAGATATTCATTATTATATCCACATCTTTCCATCTTTCTTCTATTCCCTATATCTCTATCACAATGACACCTGGCTCTTCCACTAATGCACGGTAGAGTGAATGCTAGTTATTAATTTTATTTTTTTCTTACAGCCTGTTGTTGAAAATAAAGAACAATATTTGAAAGAAGCTGCAGCTTTTGCTTTGTCACTAGCTACTTCCTTGAATGATCTAGATGCTGCTAATCTTTATTGTCCAGTGTTCAAAACTTCATCATGCAAATGCTTGCAAAAGTATATTACTGCAAATGGTAAGCAGTTATAATGTAGCAAAATAAAATTTAAGACATTGTTAAAAACATTCTGAAACATAATGTAAAGATTTAAGCCTGGATTAGAATTTGGCTATTCACCTTATGTAACTAGCTGATAGAATGTGCACACACTTTGAAGCAAATGCTATCAATAAACTATATAATACTTAAGATTTTGGTGTAAAGTCAGTATTAATATTCTTCACCCATTTGTTCATATGCTTCTACATGCATTTCAGTTAATTAGAATTCTTACAGAGTTTACTAAAAGAGGATAAAATGTGCAGTTGCATTCTATATTTAAGAGATTGGAAATATTTGGGAAGGAAAAAGAGAAAGAAAGAATTTAAAGCTGTTATTAGTCATGGCAAGAAAAACTGTACATATCATTATGATGTGCTGGAGGTATCTGCATGAAATACTTTAATGATATTTGTGTTATATTTAAATACCTTTCCCAGGCCACAGAAATCAGATTTAAATAGCTTATGAGGATTGAACAAGCCTGTTCAAACACAGCCTGTTCATTATAAAAATAAGAAGATTTTTGACTCAGATTTTGCATACAAGGCAAGAACATTATTAATTTACCATTTTTGTACATCTATAATGATGGTCCATAATGGTAAACCTCAAAGCAGTCGAACAAATTGAAAGCATTATAAAAACTTTTTTCCATTAAAATTAACAATCTCCAGCACCACTAAATGACTGTAATTCTGTTCTACATGTAATGCGTTTCATTGGAGAGATTAGCTTTGGAAACAACAACAACTGTCTAGAGAATAACAGAGCCTGAAAAATATTTTATGTCTTTATTTGTCACAAAATTCTATACGTAGTATCTCAGCATGTAGTAACCTGTTCTGTCACCCCATGCAAATGAAAATGTGTAATACAGAAACACCACACCTACATTTGTCACTGCTTCTCAGCAATTGAAGGTCCATTGATGTGCATACATGAAGATTTTATTGTTGCCAATCTATTTTAATTACTTTTTGCAGGAAAAAATAAGATCAAAGGCTCCTTATATAATTAAATTATCACAGTACATTGCATTTGAAGATGTTAATATTATATCTGTTTGCTTTTACAAAGTTTCTTCTTTGCATAACCTAGATTTTTCTTTTATCATTTTCCAAAAATGATTTGGGCCATATAAAAATTTCAGAAAGTCCTAGTTTAATATTACCTTAGCACCTAAAAATGTATTCAATATAAAAAAATGTATAAAGAATGAGTGTATAAATAGTATACCACCAGAAAAGAAATCAGGGATTTACAGTTTGATAAAGAATTCTCATACAGATAGTTTACCATCAAAAAGAAATCAGGAAGTTACAATATAAATTGTACAGACTGTGATAAAATATATCATACATTGGAGAAACCAATAGGTATATAAGTATTCCACTGAGAAAGGATATTAGGAACATGAAGTATAGCAAATAGAAAAAATCTACCATGAGCTCTTCTTGGACAGACAATCATGAAATATGAAATAAAGTGGAACTGTTAAAGGCAGCACCAGGACCCACAGAACTGAGCAGATGAGGAAAAATCTACATTTAAAGCTTAAAAATCATTAATGAGCTTTGAAGAAAATATTATTTTCAAGTTCTGCACAGCCAAATAGAGCATCTGCCAAGTCTTCCAGAAGTTGACAGTTGATGATGAGACAAAGATCCTTGAAACATGTTCTTGTACATGTAGGAAGTGAAGTGTTTAGATTCAACTAATACATATACACATTTATATACTCAAGATGAAAAATAAAATAACTTGTGTAGAACAATATTGCTCAAATAATAAGAGCCAGAGAAGTAGAAATGAATAAAACACATAAAAAGTCATACAAATAGTGCAATATTTCAAACCACTTGTGTACTTCTACAAATTTTTAAAAATGTCCCCTGCAACTTTCTCGTTTTGCTGTGCCCTTATAATTCTTAATGCTTTCTTTTGTAACTTAAATATTACAGTGCTATTTACAGAATTCCCCATAAATGATTACGTTATTAGTGAATAAAAATAAGCAAAATTGAATTATAAGTTCCTTTTCTGATTCTGGTTGTGTAGTTATAAAGAGGGATGTTGGGTATTCCTTACTCTTTCTAAAAGGAAACTGACAACTAAAATTTCATGAACAGCATGAAACTGCTATTAAATGCAAATATCTTTTCTTCAGGTGAGCATGAACATGGTATGAAAGGAAGGGTCACATACTTATTATCTCTCATGAGGGAAGCAAAAAAACTGAAGCAAAATGGAGGAATGCATGTAAAAGAGGTAAATTTATAGATAATACATTATGAAAAATTAAAATCTCAGCTTATGTATATTTTTATAATAATCTTATAGAACAAAGTAATTAAAAATTACTAATGTAATGTTTTGCCAATTATTTTTGACTTAATTGTGTAAACAAAGAGGTAAAAAAATGTAATGCTAAAAGGGTAGTAAATTGGTAGAACTGTTTTCTATGTATGGTTCAGAATCTATGTAAGAAGCTGATTTTTGGGAATATAAACTTGAAACAAAAAGTAAACTATTAATTAATGCTCTTATCCTTATTCACAGAGTTCTAGATCTGATACTCAGAAACAAACAAAGTCTAAAACTGGATTTCAAAGGCGGCGAACTAAAGAGTTTGAAGATTTTGTTTTGAGCAATAGGCAACACTTGAGAGAAAGCATTAATTTGTGTGAAAGAGCATGCCAGAAAATTCTTCTCTATTCAAATAACTTCTTACACAGGAAGCTGAAGACATCAGAAGGGTAAGTTGTTTTGGTGTTGGCTAAGTTGAACTAAAGAAATGAATGTAAACATCTTGTATGTAATCTCAGGTCAAAATATTTAGAACACTCTTTATGGTTTCACTTACAAGAGATTTACTCAGCATATGTTTTGTGGAACAATTGTCCCCATCCTCAGCTGTTAAATGACTATTGGATCATTAGTAGAAGTTGGGTAGATAGGTATCAGGGTTGACTCTGATGATCTTGTGACAAACTTGAATAAAGATCTGTCTGCTTCTGGGATGTCAAAATTCATAAGGTCATGCTCATGTTTTATTATATAAATCCTTTCCCATGTGTTTAGTTCTTGTTCATATGTCCTGAGTAAATCTCATGCAAGTGAAACCATAAAGAGCGTTCTAAATATCCTACTCAGAAGAGATTATAAAAAATAATTCTTAACTGTAAGAATAATTTGAAAAGTTAAGTAAATTTCTTTGAAACAGCACAATAATTCATTAAATGACATAGTTGTTAGCAAGCGTAATTATTTAAATAGTTCATGACAAAATTTCAGCCAGATGCATTGCATAATTAACATGTGATAGCTATCTGAATTGATCACAGTTACAATTGGAGTAAAAATGTTTAAAAAATTAATGGGGAGGGTGTTTGGTATTTTTTAATTACATTCTGTTGGACTTTTCTAATTGTGGAAGAAGGGAAAATTCCCTGCAACAGTTTCAGAGATTATGAACACTGCTCTGAAGACTACATAGAAGTGGCATACTAGGGAAACACTGAGTAGGGGTAGAACTAGGAAGGCTATTGGAATGATTACTGGACATTGGTAATTCCAGAAACATTTACAGATACCTGTGTGGTGTTTTGTAATAATAACTCTCTTGTTTGATAAGGGCATTGGAGTTCTGCATGTGGGCAACAGAAGGCAATAGCATAGTCCTTTGTAACATGCATACTAGGACTGGGACAAATATAACACAACTGTTTTATTGCTACCAGAACATAACCATTGCGGAACGAAACTATTGCCTGAATATAACAGTTGTAGTTATAGCACCAGTAACTGATAAGTGATATTTCACAACTTGTCAAATACAAACACTTATTGCATGAGTGTATGCTTGACACTGGACTCCTGGTCAGCGCATGGCTGTTCTAGCTACGGTTGGAGTAACAAACAGTACTTTTGTACCATTTTATAGATGATTGTTTTGGCAACAACCGTTGTGTAAAAACAACTGTTTTGCTGGCACTAATGCACAACAAAAAATCGATGGACTACATTACACTGGTTGATAATGAACATGGAGATGGGGGGTGAGATAATGGAGCAACAATGAAATGAGTGGTAGGGGAAACTGGAGTACCCAGAGAAAACCTGCCTATGGCACCACTTTGTCTGACACTAATGGCTGCTGAGATCAACACCTAGAACACCTGGGTGGGAGGCAAGCATTCTAATCACTTAGCCACAACATTGTCTAAACAAGATTATTAATTTTTATAACACTTTTTGGACAGGCCATTACCAATGAACTGGCACCTCTAATTAGGGACTGCTCTTTAACAAAGACACTAGAGGCTAAACAATTAACTTAAATCTTAAAAGTAGTTGGTGTTGGTTACAAAATTATTCAATAGATATTTGAACGAGGGTTTCTTAGAATTTAATAGTTAATTTACTTTACAGTAAATTTCAATAAGGTATTTAAACAATTTCTTTTTCAACATATAAATTCCAAGACCTCATTAACTAAAGAAAGGTTGTTATAGTTTTGGCAGCACTATATAATTTTTAACACATATTTTGTAGAGTTTACTGATTCTGTGGCAATTTGATTAACTGACAATTTATAGGAATGTACATCTTTCTTGTATCAAATAGTGGAATTGGTACATAGGAGATTACTTTCATATTATACTTCTAGAATTGTTTAATTTTTAAAGCAAAGAATAGAGACTGGCAAAATGTTCTTTTCCTTAAATATATTTAATAAAAATTTATAAATATTATAATCAAATATGATTTTGATAGCTGTTTTTTTGCAGGATTTCAAAGGAACTAAGTGGTTCTTTAGTGCTGTTACGTCTTATGACATTTATATACAATATATTAGAATCTATCAATACAAAATATAAAGTTTTCAGATAGCTTCTGCATAAATTAACATCTTTCAATCTATGCAGGTCATAAATGATAGTATTAATCTTTTTTTACAGTATGTTCTGTGTGATACAACTATACTAGGCAGGAATCTAATGTAAGGTCTAGATATGTATAACTATTCAAATTGTTTATATAGTATGAAATGTGAGGTCATGTTTAAATTTACTGTACTGTGATGCATGCAATGTTCTGTTGATGCAATTAGATATTTCTCATATTATTAATTGTAATAATTCACAAAGTAAAATGTTTTTGCAATATATTTACTTTTTATTTTTAACTATCTTCATTTTAAAAAATAATAGTACAATGCACTTCATCCTCAGGGCTTGTCGTGTTGAAAGAATAAATGGAAAGAATGTATTGGGATTACTGCCACCTATTACAGAGCTTGCACAACATCATTGTTGTAGTGATAAATGTGTTGTCTTAGCACTTACTCACTCTAAGCTGTTGCAATCCTGGCGAGAAAAAGCTGCTCTGAGTCAGCGTGAAGCCAGAAGAGTCTTAGCAGAAATGCTTACTCCTTGTGGGGGAACTAAAGCCAATTGTTATAAATTTATATCAATGGTTACTGGTAAGTGCATATTTAAGTGTATCTCTTGTTGTTAAATATAGAGTGACCCAATGATCTATGAACCATCTTGTTGTGTTTTTCCATTGAGCATGTGCACACATGTTTTCTGTTATTAGCTGGTACAAGTTCATGCTAGCTTCTGGCTGTCAGTATGGATCTGATAGTGATTGAGTTCAGTTCAGTTATGAGTGTGGGTTTTATTCTGTATTTAATTGCAAAGCAGTAATTATACCTGAATATGTGTTTTCTACTGCATAGTTATTTATGATTCATATTTGTAGGGTGACCATATTTACGTATATAAAAAAGAGGACAGAAAGCTTAAAAGAGAAGACTTAGCTTCTACATATTAGCTATAAATGAAAGCCAAGGAAAACATAATGCTAAATATTAAATTAGACAATAGACAAAAAGGCAGTACAAAATGTAAATTTACCTAACCAGTATTAGATTCTGAGTTCACAAATTTTGCTTTCAGCTTCAAATTCATTTCTCTCCTTTTCTGAATACAGATTATTTGCTGGCTAGGACATCATTGAAATTATATTGCAGTTTTGGCATTTTGAATGAATGAATGAATGAATGAATGAATGAATGAATGAATGAATGGTAATGTTGAACTAGCTTTAAAGCCATTTGGTTGAGAAAAAATTACAAGATAATACTTTCGCATGTGCATTCAAAGCAGAATGAACAGACTATAAGATTGTCACGAGGAAATTAGATTTGCCCCTCAATCTGTTTCAATCTCTTGTTTAACTGATTATTTGTGAACAAACAGCAATTGAATCAGTTACTTCAGAAACAGAATATGTGACAAATTCGTAATTTTGAGAAAATTATAAAAGACAATTTTATTACATCATTGTTGTTTTTACAAGGCCCAGGAAAATTGTATAGGTTAAATAAACTATTTTCTGTTTATTCTGACACCTTGTTTTAAACCCATAACTTATTTTTGATCTTCATTTGATTTTATTCTTTTTTTTCTAATGCAGTAATACCCAATCAGATGCTCATTATAAAATCAAACACATAGTAAGCATTAATGGGTCTGGCACAAAAACAATTACAGCAGTTTAAGTCACATATAATCTTCATCTTCAACATCATAGGGAATAGCACCAACCATGTCATTGACAGTTAGCCAGCTGAGAATGTTGCTGTAGAACCATTCAAAGTTAATAATGTCTGTCTGTTTTTTCAAGTCTTGTATCTTCTTATTATTGATAGGAATTTTTCCTTCTGGATAGGCTTTTAAACAAGGAATATAATTTGTCTTTGCAAAGCAGAAAGTGTTTCCAAGCAATCCATTAATGAATGAACTAGCAACTACCTTTCCTTTCTTCAGATTGCTGTAGGAAAATTCCTTGTACATAGAAATTGTGAAAGTAACTCTGTCCTCCTTAGAAAATCTTCCACCAGAAGAATCATCAGAAGCTGGTCTTCTTGTAGAATGGTAGCCACCAAACTTTGAATGATAGAATGTCATTAGTCACTATTTCCTGAATGGTAAATCTACCTATAAGACTTGCTCTTCACCATACTGTTTGGGAGTAGAATCTATCCACACATCCAAGGACTCATTTGATGGTGTTCAAATTGCAGGGTAGAAAGGAATATCCAAGATATGTTTAACTGAAATCTACCACTGTCACACAAACGTAACAAAAAATTTATAATTGTGTTGTTTTTATTTTGGCCTGCAGCCCCATCACTGAACAAAGTTTCTTTAATGTAGGAGTTAGGTCATTTTCAAGGTAGTTCAATAAAAAGGTACAAGATATTTAAGAGCTTGTCCCTCATGGTAGACTTGTAGAACTTTGCAGTATTAGTTTTTAAGTTATGAATACAGAAGATATTGAACGACAGTTGCCATAGATAAAACATTTTTTTACAGTAATCAGTGGTATAGGTTGGTTTTGCATATAGTTGAAGGCTAGTGTGGCAGTATCTTCACTTCATTTTGAGATACTGCTTTTAATTTAGTATACAACTTCTTGCCATGCCTCTGATGCATATAATCATTTCTGCAGTTATATTCCTTTTAGCATTGTCACTTAAAGTGGTATCTTACATTTTCACTTTAAATTATCAGAATGACGAAGGTATTAGTAAGGATTTTTGGCCATCTCAGTCCCTAACTTTTTTCTCTGGAGTAAATTAAAAAATTATGTAAGACAAACCCTGAAAGAATTGAAACAAGATATATATCAGGAGATAGCCAGCATTACTCACTGTGGACAACGAATGATAGATAATTTTTTAAAGAGGTGCAAAATTGTATGGACTGACAGTGGGCCACTTTCAGCATCTATTTTCAAAAAGTTGGTAAATAATAGCTTTTAAAATGGTTATGGAAACTGTTGTATGGTTGTGTCAGTACTACCTTATGATACCCTCAGGTGGCAATGAGCATCCTCTTGCCTGTAGGCAGAACACTGCAAGTTGGTTCATAGTTCATTGGGTTACTCTTTATTTCTTCAGAGCATGAAATAAATAATGAACTTTATAGCTGTTAGTTTGATACAGAATTTTTTTTCTGTACTTAAATAATAATTATTATGAAAACCATCGTGCTAATTCATAAGAACAAGACCTATTAAGCAGAGAGTTTTAGCATGACCACCATTTGCAAAGCAGGCTTTAACATATGTTAAAAATATTATTAAATTTGGAATTTCCTGTCAGTTCAAAAGAAATAAGCTGCATAGAAAAGTTGAATTTTATAGATGAAATTGCACACAAATATCTTCATACACACTGTACTTGCCCTTTTATATTCAATATATACATTTAAAATCCCACCTCAATTTTCCCTTTTACTGCTGGGTGATTTTTCCTTTCCCAGGCTATAGTAAGCATTTACTTTTTTGGTACGAAACAATTACACTTAGTTTTCTGCAAATATAAGTTATTGCATGCTGTATTATTATTTTATTGATTATCATAATTTTTTTAAAGAGAATTATAGCTAATTACATTTAAATGAATATATCAGATATAAAGGGAAATTTAAAAATATTAGTATGAGTGTTATTTTATTAGTATTATCAAAATTTAAACCCCCTCTCCCCCCAAGAGGATAGTTACTGGACTCAACACTGGAAGATGTGGATAAGAGTCCACAAAACATGATCTGTGAATAAGCATTGGTAACTGGAGAAAGAAGAATTTGTAATTGTTTCACAATTAAAATATTTAATTTATAATTATGTTCTCCACTGTGAAAGCTCTACAAAGTTGCATTAAATAATACCATATTGCTGATCACTTGTTTTTAATGCATAACACTTTAAAAATATTTCTCATAAAATATTTGGATTAGAAACATGCAATAAAAACCATTATTATTCTAATTTTATTTGGTCATTCAGTGGTAATGATAGTGGCAAGCAACAGAAAGGATTTAGTAGGAATTCTTTGTGTTCTGCCAAATGATGAAAGAGAAAATAACAGTTCCTATTCTAGCTAAATTACATGCAGCTTTATACAAAAGGCTTTTTGTTCTTGTTCAAATCAGTTTTTCTGTATATGGTAAAATAAAGAAATAAAATCTTTATTTTTTTTTCTAAAAATGGTTATTTTTTATTAAATATGAAATGTGCTGCAGATCTTTAATTATAATCCTAAATAGGGAAAACTTGTTTTGAGTATGTGCCTTATTTGAAAATGTAATGAACAAAGATGATGGTTTTAGTCATTTAGCTGTAAACTGAGATTTTTTTTAAAAATTGTTTATAACTGCTTGCTGATGTAAATTCTTAATAAGTATGAATTTTTTTCTTTAATAGGTTGTAGTTTTGCAACCATAAGCTTGGTTAATGAATATATGAGAAAAACACAAGGAGAACGTGAACCCCCAGAGCATGGCTTGAAGAAATGGTGGCGTGATCACTCTAAGAACAAGGATGAAGGTAAAATAGTTTATTTTATAGTGCTATTCTTGAATGCAAAGAGATTTCCTATAAGTTGAGCAGTTCAATTTTATCAATTTTATGACAAGCAAAAATTGAATATAAGTTTGAAATCCAATAGTACATACCTGATTAAATCAATCAATTTGGGGTGTTTTAAAAGTTAATATGCATTTAATGTGAACATTATAACATGAATATGTAGAGGCATCCAGTTTAAAAATGTTCAAAATGAGGGAATTTTGATATCACACTCTTCAGTTAGGTTTATCAATTCCACAGTTTATTTTGTGATATGAATACTAACTTCTAAGCCAATGTATACACTATTTTAAATAAAGTTTGAAAATAGACCACTTTAATTCATTTGCTCGTGTTTTGCAGATATATCAAGGCATACAGGTGGCATATGGGTTTGTATGAGTAAAACCACTAAAGTCAAATCAGAGTTAGTTGCACAAGCACTAAATTCATCAGCACATAACCGTTGAAATTGAATAAACTATGTGGGGATGTAAGCTTCCACAGCTCATGTCCATAGTTACAATATTGGCTTCCATGTGTTGCCACATTTTGGCGGTAAAAATGCTGACATTTCATACAGGCTGAGCTGAGGTGTATTTTGCTGAAATTTTGGTGCCTAGTGGAGGTCTACTTGCTGTCTACTTTCAAGATTCCAGCACAGCAAGTAGACCTCTGCCAGACACCTAAATTTCAACAAAGTACAGCTCAGCCTGTATGAAATATTAGCAGTGATCAATTTTACACCAAGACATAGCAGCACCTGGAAGGCAAGATTTTAACTATTGTATAAACTGTATATTTGTGTTTTGTATTTGGATAAGTGTAGTATTGCCAGTGGGTCATAAAAAATTAATTTGTAATTAACTTTTATGTAGCCAATCATTCCTAATACCCTGATGGAATCATTCTGTCCAGGTCAAACAAGTTGATTCATTCACCCTTGATCTTATTCCTGGGCATTCATTAGGAGACCATGTTCTACTTTCATGGCTGGCTGAAAATAACATTATAACTCATAAATAATGGAATTAAAGAGTAAATATACATTTAACAACACAAAAGAGACTATTTGGTAATTTTTACAGGCACACAGTAATTACCTTCAACACAAATGAAAATGCCTGTAAAATGTGAAAGAATATTCTTGCATCAACAACTAAGATGGTTATTATCATAGATCATTGTATTGTGCTGGAGATTTATGCAATTTCCTGTCTTCCTGCAGACTGCCATTACATGAAAATAAACTCTGTTTTTACATTGGTATTTTTCTCATGCAACGCATGCACCACTGGTGTCAGGTAAGTTAAACAAAAACAGATGAATAAAGGGACCTATTTCCATATTTTACTCTATTTACTTCTAATATACCAAAATGCTGATTACAGAAAATGCATCTACTATAAGGTCATCTACACAAGAAACCAGTAACTAGTAGTTCACAATTTAATAAGAAGCATCTGAAGCAATGGAAGATAGTTAAAAACTGCTCAGTTCTTCTTAGTTTCAGGTTTTTGTTATTATAGACATTATGCTTACAGATAATGCAGCAGCCAGAAATGCTCCATCTTTACCAGAAACAAATGAACTGCAATGCATGAACTCAGAAGAGGTATGCATTGCTCTTGAGAATGATTTACCACCACTCCAAAAGGGGAATGCACTTCCACAGCAACTGGAAATGCTAACATGGCAGCAGCCTGTAGGTGAACAACCCATGCAAAAAGTGACTGTGGTAATGGCGAATGGTGACATAATCAGGAGAACAGATAATCAGGAACTTCTTCACATTCTAGAATTGCCAACCACTTCCTCTACAGGTAGAACTATAAAACTGTAAATATGTTTTGCTTGTCTTCTTTGTAATACATTTTAGTATTAAGTTTTGCAGTTTATTGGATTAGGAACTAAAATCTTAAGTAAGCAATGGATAGAGCCTATAAATATGACAGCTAAGCATTATTATTATTATTATTATTATTATTATTATTATTATTATAATATTAGTTTTTCCTTTAACTTGTTTCCTTGATATTTTAAAATAAGGGCCATTGTAATGAATTTTGTAATATAGCCGAACCTAAGACTAAGATATGGGGGGTAGTTAATTGAAAATTGTAACTGTTTATGTACAGATATTATTGATAAATAAATGCAATTCAATACAAAAGCAAAAAAAAAAAAAAAAAAAAACAAAGATTTGTTAAATGATATACTGACTGGTCTTTGAAGTTAGACTATTTATTATTGCACCTTTATGGGTTATAGAGCTGAAAGTGTCATTTTTATGTAGCTTTCTAGTATATCAATTTTTATAGATTCTGAATTGAGTTACCTGGTTACAGTTTCTGACATTTTTAAATCTACAACTTATAAAATATTGTTTTCAATTTTCTCTATGCATACCACCATTATTCATTCAATTTATGGAATGGTAATGTGCTAACAAATCTTAAGTGCTCTTTCAGCAGATCTAAATGTGTTAAAATTTTAGATTTATTTAAATGTACCGTGGCTAATTGCAGGTTAAATGCTGTACATAAATCTTAATGGTACTACTTAAGAGAGGGACAAAAACAATGAATAAAGTCAATTGAAATATACTAACTTAAATAAAATGAAGCACCACAAAAAAAAAAGCAGATTTGTTATGACTTATGGCATGATGCTTGAAAAATTTCCAAAGCTCATCTCTTGTGTTTCTATTGATTTTAGCTATTACTAACCCTGCAGAAAATTCATCATGTGCACAACCGACTGTGTCTGTAATAACATCAAATGTGGAGCTTGAATCCCTGACTAATATCAGTTTGAATCTCGCTGGCACCAATGTTGTCTTTCTGCCAGAATCAGCTGTAGACACTTCAGTTATTACCAGCAACCCAGCTGCAGAAGGTGATGTAATATCAATTGACATTTTAAGGGTGCTGTTTAAGGCATTGTTCATTCTTTGCTGCAGTGCTGCTATATAGGTTTTCTCTCATCTGTAATCTGTAAATTAGTTAAGGAGTGCACCTTTTAGCTCAATATGACACACTAGACCCATGTCCCATGTCATAGATTTACAGCATGTATAAGAACCTCAAGCCTGAAAGAGGAGGCCTCTGAGCAAAATTTGTTGACAGTTTCTTGCCCTGAATTGAATGGTATGCTGATGACCTGAGATGTTAAAGAGCATCCATAAATAAAACAAATCAACCATCATAACTCTCAGCAGACAATAAAACTTATTTACTAAAGAGCAAAATGAAAGCTGTTAAGAGGTCAAAAGAGTAATTCCTGTTTTTGCAGAAATATTTTCCAGTGGCATTTGTTTATGTAAAGAAAACTATAATGTAATAAACACTGAATGCATTTGTATACCTCCCAAAAAATAAAATCGGTGCATTGGGATTTGGAGCCAAAACATTGCAATTATTGTACTTCTAAGTTCTATATCAAAATATGCAGAAAAGCAAGAAGTGCAGTTAAATATAGCAAGTAGATGGATATTTAGATTAATACCTTTCAGTGAAATGTATAAATAATTTTATTATGCTTTACATTATACTGTCATGATAATATATGTGGGAAATGGTTGGAGGACTTTCATGATTATCTTTCCAGCTAGGTCTGTAGACTTAATGATGAACGATAGAAAGGATCTTCCAGACACATTTGGGTTATGAATGAAAGATGTGACAAATATAATATAAGATGCATTCCAATTTTGAGCAGCAAAGAATGGAAAAAATAGTACTTACTTGTGTATAACTTAACGCAAAGTCAAATTGACCATTATTACAGATTGTACCATAATTAATCATCAATATCCTCACAAGCTGCATAATAATAGAAGATGAGTAATGACCAGCATAGAATATGACTAAATAGAAAAAATATTTCTATAAATGTATGAATGCCATTGATTTTAACAAAATGTGACATTTTAACCTTAATTATAATTTATAAACTGTCATTACTGCCTCTGTGGTCTAGTAGTAGTGTTTGCAATTACTAATCTGGAGGTCTGGGTAATGTTTTTTTCAGAATATTTCCTTACCCTGAGAAGGTGAATGCAAGTGTTTGCAATTACTAATCTGGCGACCTGGGTAATGTTTTTTTTAGAATATTTCTTTACCCTGAGGTCAATGCTAGATAGCTTTAAGGTACCAAGGATTCCTAGCTCACTTGCGCCTAATTTCAATTTATCTCTTCACACTTACACCTATAGTGTTCAGTCCACAATCTACAGTCACAAGAAGACCGATGCATGCAAAGTGACATTAAAATATATTTTACATAAAGCGCATATACCACTGGGTTTAAATCTTACATATTAATTTTTTTCCCCCTCTTCTCCAAACACTCTTGTTGCTTGTTTCATCTATTTCCACGCATAAGGTTACCTTCGATATTCAATATTTATTTTATCACCTTGACTTGTCTTCTTGCCATAGAAGAACTCTAGTAGTTTGAAATATAGCGATTACAAGTGCGACTTTCTCTTAGTGTTTTATCCTTTTCTGCTTTTATAATTACTGTTAATTTGTTTACGTTGTTAATAGTGTTACATTATTTTTCATTTATATTATTATATATATTGGGACTAGTAGTTTTTATATTTATATAAAATTTCAATAAATTGCAGCCCATATTACAAACTTAATGTGCAACAGAATTAAAAAAAAATACTGTGATAAATCAACAGTTTGTGAAAAATGCCATTTAAAAATAAGTTAATTTATCCTCCTCATGCAATCATAATGAAAAACTTTTAAGAAGGCATGCACAATCTAGATTCAAAAGGAACAAATTGCCTAATTAGAGATTTTCCATTTTCCTCAGCTAAAAAGCCACATGTGAGGTAATGTTAGGTGAACTCCTGAGTCCATTTACCCCATATATTGCATTTTGCTATCTTGAAGATATATTGTAGTTGGTATGGGATGTTAAATACTTTTAAAAACAAATAAAGATGTACTTTAAACTGACATATTTTATATATAGAAATTATTCTTTCACTCGTCACGTGTAGGACATTAGTTGGAAAGGAAAAATCAGACTTAATAAATTGGTGAATCCCAATAAAAATCCAAAACCCTGACTTAGTGCATCACATATATTGCCACAGGAATTAAACCCATGTCCTCTGATGGGGCAATCTGACCAAGTGAATTGAGATGGCACAGCTGACACATGAATTAGTTCTTAGAATTTGAAATGCTGCCTCCTTTAAGATTAATGGGGAAACTAGAATGCAGAGTTGTAGGTTTTCTGTTGTGTGTTCTTATGCACTGATTATACTCTATTTATGGCATCTTAGAGCATGCATAAAGAGGACAAAGAACTCTGCTAATAAAATTATGTTTTGCTTTACAGGTACCTCAGTTATCAGTTACACTTCATCTGTGGAACAAAACAGTGTACTTCCTTCATGCGATGCTATAGACAAGAACACTCTTCCTACCGCAACTTTTCAACTTTATAGTGTTGTAGATCCAACAACTAATATGCTTCGGTTGAACTACTAATGTGTAAATGCGGCTTCTAAGTACACTTTTATGTTAATGTGATAACAAGGAAATTGCTAAAAGGAACTCATATTGTTTCTTGTATATTATGCTCAGACATTTTTTTTTTTTTATTAGATGTTATGTAAAGCAGAGAGACAAGGGATGTTAGAGATTCAGAGAATTCAAAATTAGTCACAAGACATTTTGTAGTAGATACCAGAACCTTATAGCTGTTTCAAGACATCTTTCAGAAGTTGTTTTTATTAAGCAAAATGTTGTATTCTCTGAGACATTCTTATAAAGATGTACTAGATTTAAACTGTGATTTAAAATTATGTGACTTCTCATTTCCTTCCTACTTGCTTGTTTTGACCCATTTTAAAGCAAATTGGTTAAACCAAGAATCAATTGTATTTGTGAGAATATTTATGCATATTTGTTGATAAAATTGTTCTTGAAACAAAAGCTAGAATATTTTGTGATACCTTTTTAAACTTAACTGTAAGTGATATGATTTAGTTGAACTTAATGCTCCACTTGCTTTTCATAATGTATGGAACCGGTTGGATTTTAGCCTGGCTGATGATGAGAACCAAATGTTCTCGAAACCGGTTCTATACATTATGACAAGTAAGTGAAGCATTAAGAGTGCGTAGTTCAACTAAATCATACAATAATATCAATTAATATGATTAGCTTCACTGTGCAAGTTCCATTTTACATTTTAATTAACTGTAAGTTATTATTATTAATTTTTAAGGTGCATATTTTTGTATACACTTTTCTTTGTCCACTAATTTTGTAACACCCTATAGCACAAAACTTCATTTATGCTGTTTTATTTATTTAAGGTTAAATTTCATTGAAATTACATTGTTATTTATTATTTTGTTGCTGTACATACACATGAATAAAGCAAAAATAAGGAATTAAGCTTCTTATTAAACCATTACCTTGCAACATTCATAAAATGTTTCTTTCTTTCTTTTAAAAATTGTTGTAAAGGTCTTGAGGACAGATTAGAATAATTTACATTTAACAAGCTTCACTGTGTGAGTTCCAACAGGATTTTTTAAAAATGTCTTATTTTTCGAAAGTTCTTAAATGAATTGAAACTTTCTGTTATTTCTCAATTTTAGTATAAAAATAATATCAAGGGTTCATAAAAAATGGTTACATTTAAAAATACCCACATGGTATGGCTTTATCTATCAGTGGTCATATATTTAATTAATAGTATCTAGTAATCTTTGTGATTTAATCTTAACAATGATAATAATAATTCCAATTTTGTTCCCCTAATACAACTTATTTCATTTCATTAATTCATTTTTTAAGTATTCAAGTTGTTGAGGAATTCACTTACTTTAAGCAGCTCTACGTAACATACTTTTTTGAAATTGTACCTGTTTTTTAACATACTTTCCCTTGACACTTAACACGATTTGTCCCATCACAGAAATCAATTCCTACAGACCTGCAAAATACTCCTAATTGATGCTTAAAAGTTCTTCATTGGATTTTGTATTCTTTCTACGAAGAATATTTCTCAGCTTTGGAAAGAGATTTAAGTCTGATGAAGCCAATTCTGGGGAGTAAGATGGACCATAGCCCAGTTCATTGATTTTTCACTGTTGCAATGACACATGTGCGAGAGTGAGCAAGATCACTTTCATCTTTGATTAATCCTTTCTTTTCTGTCATATATTTGCCTTTACTTGGTCCAAAAGCTTAGCACAGCATTTTCCAGTAATACATGTTTCATTAGGAAGATAGTTCACCAATAGTGTATCTTTAGCATCCCAGAAAACTGATGTCATGATATTTTGTACTAACTTTACACATTTGCCCTTCTTTGGCAGTGGAGAATCTTGATAATGTCTTATTGTAGTTTTTCATCCCAGATACTATCCCTCCACCTTTTTACCATTTCACATTTTATCCACTTTCCCACACATAATACATTTTTCTTTAAAATTATTTCTTAATCCTTTTAGAAATAATACCCTGTACAGATCTATGCAAGACCTATTCTTCCAAAATGATTACAATTATCTATATATTTCTCCCCTTCCAATTTGTTTTAACTATTCAATACAAGTTTAAAGAACTTTTATCTTCAAAAGCCCAAATCTCTTGCTTCTATATATCTTCTATCTCACTTCTTTCCAAAATCACTGACGTTACTTTCACCTAGTTGCATACATTCCCCATTCAAATTTCTTGTAATAGTTTTCCCACCTCCCCACACCAAATCTCTTCCCACCACATCTTTGGTACATAAGACATTCTTTTAGTACATTTCTTTTAACTAATTGTAGACATTCAAGATTCTCTCAGATATTATACCTTTCCTTCCTACTATTCCTAGTTCTGTGAAACTTATCTCCCTCGGTGAACTTTTTGGTAACCCCAGAACTCCTCAAAAAATATTATATGTACCATCCCTTTGACACTCCCCAAATTTCTACAGCATACATCATCTATGACTCAACCACAGCCTCACATAGTCTTTCTAGCCATTTCAGTAGCAATGTAGGAACTTTATACAAACTTATTCTGACAGTTGAATTAAAAGGTAAAACTTCTAAAATCATGTCAATACATTAAACTCTGTTGACATTTTCACATTAATGCGAAACGTCAAGAGAGTTTAATATGTTGACATGATTTTAGAAGTTTTACCTTTTAAACCAACACGATTTATGATAGTTTCACTGTGTGGATTCCTATATTCATTTTTAATTGAATTATTCTGACAGCTTTAATAGCTAATTTATGTTTGGCTTGTGCACATTTAGACTGTACCTTGCATCTTCCATTACTCCTAAATCTCACCCCCAAATGTCAGTACTGGTGATGTAGTGGTAACCATACTTGCCTCTTAAACCCAAGATCGAGGGTTTGATCCTGGCCAGGACCAGATGGCTGTTTTTTGGGCATAAAAATCCTAAGTATGGCTTCCTTTAGAAGGGAAGTAAAGGCATGGGTCGGGTCACATGTTGTACATTTATGGCATGATAAAAGAACCTCAAGCCTGGAGACCTCCTAAGGAAAATTTGTCGACATTTTAAGCCCTGAATTGAATGGGACACTGATGACCTGAGCTGTTAAAGAGCACCTGGGGGGGGGGGGAACATGCCTGTCTCTATTGGATCTTTATTTATAATCATTTTTCATTTTTTTTTTTTTATTTTTGATCCTTTTTAAAATGCTCTTATCTTTCATTTTTTTACTATTTATCCTTAGACCTCATTCTGCACAAAATCTAGTGAACAAGCAAAAGCAAAAAATCAAGTCAAAAGGTGAATCATGGGACCAAATAAAGAGCACCTGGAATAAATACTTGCAAACAATAAGAAAGGATGCAGTATTAATGTTCAGACTCAACACACACCATAATTGTTTGGCTGGCCTCCTAAATAAAATTAATATAAAAAAAATTCACCTGCATGCATCCTCTGCAATGGGCCAGCCATCACCATGAAAATAGATTACCTACTTCAATGCAGTGCTCTATATTCATGTAAAATGGCAGAACATAATTTACCACCTTCTACTGGGAAGCAAGAAAGAATGACTTCTAAAGCTTGCCACTGGAAGAAGGAAAAAAAAAAAAAAAAGCTTTTGTGAAATAGGACCCTATTTGTCAATTATAATTTGACATTAAAAGGTTAATACTGTAAAATATCATCTTAGTGGTAAAAATTCTTTTTAATTTCTAATAATTATGAAGCGATTGGTGGTTTTTCAGGAGAGTATAAGAAAAAAAAAAATGCATCTTTTTTCTAAAATGATTTTTAATGTACAATATTACCTCTTAAAACATTTATTTTATGCACCATTCTTGTACCCACTGAGCATTTACGACGGATAAGGTGACTGCCACTTGCATGTTAGCAGTCACATACTTGAGCAAATTTGTTAAATTCTTTCACAGCAAAATCAGACTCACTACAACTTGTAGTGTTATACATTCAAAAACACAGATTTTTTAGTATTCTGAAAAATAATCCGTTAAGATCTATAAGAATATGCACACATTAATTTACATGCAATTCACATTGAGAATAATACCAATGTGAATAGTGGACGTATGTCAAAGTTGAAAACAGATATTAATGACAAAAAACAAAAAAAACCTAATACACAATATCTTAAGGCACTAACACTTGAGAAGTAAATTATTTATACCCAGATTTCAGTCTGGTTCACAACCTCGACTTATTAAAATGGACTAGATAGTGCAAAGAAATAAATTTACAGTTTATGTCATGTTTTAAATTTCTTGTTGAAAATCTTTTTAAGTACTTGTACCGTGTCATCCATCAGATTGTCAATAATTGCTGTAGCTATTTCATTTTTTACAAAAGTTTCATCCTCATCGTAGTTTGTCCATGAAGATTCTTCTTCTTGAGATTCCTTCATGAGAATTTCATCTACATAATCCCTTTTCTTTCGACTCCAACGAATAACAAACTTTTCTTTAATAGCCTTAGGTGTAAAACCAAAAAGAGTTAGAACTCGTTTGCACACTATTTCTTGCAACATTTCTCTTGATCTTGGAGGTGGTTTTCTCTTCCTCTTTGAGAAAGCTGGCCATTCCCATGGGGCACATTCCTTGTGTTTTTCATTAAAACTATACGTTTCTTTAATTAATTCTTTTGTTAAATCAAAAATCAGCCTCTTGTAGATTCTCCTGCCCATTATGTGTATCTCAGTCAGTTGACTATCACCACTAGCTCCATCTTCATCATAAAAACCAGCAGGTGGTTCAGCCAACTCTAGATTGCCACTTGTTTGGACAATGTTGTGTAGATGGCCAATCAAATTTACAACAATGGCAGTTATTTCCTCAGCTGAAGAAGGGATAAAATGAGATGGCTGTTCTTTGGAAATGCAAGGCATTGCTGCTACTGGAGAAGGGGATGCAGAGCTGGAACTTTTGGAAGTCTGACCAGGTGGCGTATATGGTGGTGGGGGCTTGTTTGGTATTTCCCTTATGTAGAAGTAAGGCACTTGCTGCTCCTGTGCTTGTTCAAGTTGTTGAATCTGCAACAGAATATTGAAAGTTCATTTATGATAACTAAGCCAGAATTAGATCTTGTTCTGCAAAGACCTAACTACTTAGGCTTGCCAGAAGTGTTCCTATAAGATTTTTATTTAACATTAACATATGAGGGTAGGTCCATAAGTTTCCAGCCTAACCATTTTCTAGGTATGATAAAGACAAAAACTATATTTCACTTTTCATTGTAGTTACCCTTTATTGCAATACACTTCTCACATCTTTGAATTAACATTTCAACCCCCCTCCCTCAAATAGCCAGAAGTTTTGTCAGCAAAATATACATAAACAGCAGCCATCAATTGTTTGTCATATTTAAATTTCCTTTTTCGAAGATCTTCTTGAAATTTGAAATGAGGAAATAGTCACTGGGAGCTAGATCTGGGCAGTAAGGTGGATGGTGAATTCCTTGAAGCCACACTTCTTCACAGCTTTCTTTGCAACATGAGCTGTGTGCACTGGTGCGCTGTTGTGAAGGTGCACACCAACTCAGCTTTCCTCACCTTTCCTCTTTGATGGAAGCATGTAGTCTGTGCAGCAGGCCGGCATAGTACTCCCCATTTACTGTGGTGTTCCTCTCCTTGAAGTCATTGAAGAGTATTCCTTCACAGTACCAAAGACTGTGGTCATGATCTTCTTGGTTGACTGAGTGACCTTGGTTTTTAGAGGCAGTGCTTCACCAGGTTTATGCCACTCCATTGATTCTCTTTTGTAACAATGGTTTGCAGAACTTCTCTCTCATTGCCACGACATCTAAAAATGCCTGACAACAGATGACTCGTTGCTGCTTTTGGACTGAAGGAATAAGTCTGGGTACCCATCTTGCACTAAGGTTATTCTTGTTTAAATGTTCATGAATAATTCAAAAGACTGTTGTTTTAGAAAGGCCCAAACTTGCTGTCGGTCCTGGTGGTGTAGTGGTTACCATACTTGCCTCCTAAACCTAAGATCACGGGTTCGAACCCGGCCAGGACCAATAGATTTTTTCGGGCGTAAAAATCCAAAGTATGGCTTCCTTCAGAAGGGAAGTAAAGCGGGGTCCCATGTCATACATTTATGGCATGAAAAAGAATCTCAAGCCTGAAAGAGAGGCCTCTGAGCAAAATTTGTTGGCTGTTTCACGCCCTGAGTTGAATGGGATGCTGATGACCTGAGATGTTAAAGAGCGTCCATAAATAAATCTATCAAAAAACAAATAAACAAACAAACTTGCTGCTATTTCTGTAACTTTGAGCCGCTGGTCTTCCATAATTTCTCCCTTCACAAGAGCGATGTTTTCAGGAGTGAGACCTACAAGGGCCGACCTGCATGCTCTTCATCTTCAATGTTTTCTCGACCCATTCAAAAATGTTTGGCTCATTCTTTTAGGGTAGAATATGGGGGATGGGGGGGATGCTCTCCCATATACACCATTCAATAGCTGTTTAATTTCATTTGGAGTAAGTCCTTCTTTTGCGAAGAACTTAATAACAGCTTGATACTTGCATTTTGAAAATGTCACAATCTTCTACATATAACCTTCTTTATGCTACTATATGTGAACAACTGAACACAGCAGAGTGGAAGTTACAGCTGCAATTATTTACTGAACAGAAAATGTTTTTGTGAAGGCAATAATCTTTATCTGCAAGGCCAGAAACTTATGAACCTAACCTCAATTTTAATTATTTTTCTTGCTTTTGATATGTATGAATGATCTCAGATTTGGTATTGGGATGTATTTTCTTACAAATAATACCCTCAACACTACTACAGTTTATAGTCCAGAAGATTAAGATTATGGTATTAGAAGGCTAGTCTTGAGCAGCAATAAAATTGGGAACATTTCCCTCATGCCAAATTGGGTAAGTATGGCTGATGCTGAATCATATTGGAAGCCCCCAGTATCTGTCTTTGAATAAATAGAGGTTAATAAAAGGTTACTTTTATGTTAAAAAAGCTTTTTTAACAAGAGCTATAACTAATGACTAGGGTATAACTATTTCTTCCAAGTTTCAGCATTATGATAAAAGACTCATTTTTTCATACTGTAAAAATCCTTCATTCAAGTATTAATGATCAGCTGGAGGCAGATATCCATTTAATTCTGAAATTTTTCTAGCTTTAGTTAAAGATTTCAGTAAGATTTTCTAGAATCTGTATGTGAAAATATACTGTATCTTTCAATACACCAAATTCTTCTGAATATCTATACTGATGGCTTTTCTTGCAGAACTCAACATAGGGGTCTTCAAACTGTCAATGCAGGCCACATTAACAATTTAAATTATGCTTGCAGGCCATTAAGCTATATGGTGGTATCTAGAACTGTAAGATACTGCCATCTACTAGCCCTAAGTGTCACTAAAGTGGTAATACATTTATTTGGTAGTTAAGATGACTGGTAAATGGTGTTGGAGATAGTTCATTCCAGTGCCTTCCAGATATTTTGAGAGTTTCCAAAAGTTAGTTATTTCCATATAAATAAAATTGGACCCCATGCCCAGTCTGCCAGTCAGTCTAAACCATCTACCTATAAGGCACAAGCATTTTTGTCATATCTGCCACTGTTACTTTATTTATTTTTTTGCCAGGTTTATTTTTATTAGTGTGAAACATATTTAGTGGATTATAATCACGAGTGACTGAAGCCTCACCTAGCATCAGTAGTAAGTTAAATTATTTGTGCTGGGTGTACCAGTTTGTATATTTTTGTGCCGATAAATGCTAAGCCAGTGTATATGTCAATGTCATTATCAAGAGAATACAATACCAAATGACACTATGTGGTAAAGCATGCATAAATTTGATCTCAAGAGTAGCTTTGAGTGGACAAAGAACAGTCTGCAAAATGATTTAAAATGTTGCAGTGTTTCTTATAAAGGCCAAGGGAGAGATCATAGCATATGTCAAAATAAGTTTCATAATAGCTGAAAAAATTGCTAAAATTTAAAAGTTTTTGTGGAAGGCAAGTTCATGCTATAGAAATTCTTTGTCTAAATAGTAAAGAAGTGTTTAAAAAACTATGAGGTTGCTGTTCCACAACAGTCAAAGGTCTTGCCATTGAATTGAAAAAACTGTATAAACAAAAATTGTTCAAATATTTATATCATGTTTACTTACATTAGAAAAAAGAACAGATCTTAAAGATACAGCACAATTGGCTATTTTTTTATCTGTGGCATTTATCAAATGTTATAAATGACAGAGGATGCCTAGCATTTGTACAAGTGCTATGAAGGGAATGACAAAAGGCACTGATATTTTTAAAGCCATTCAGAAAATGCTCCAGTGTTTTGTACTCAGCCTAACTGACCTTCAAGATGTGGTAACTAATCATACTTTACAGGGTGGGAAAGAAGGAAAGTTATTTTGCGCTACTACAGAAAGAGACAGAACTAGGAGAAAAATGCTTTCCTTTATCATTATTTAATCCATCAGAAGAATTTATGTGCAAAAACTATTTGATTTGAGAATGTCATGCAAGTTATTGTGAGTGTTGTTAACTATACTAGGGCAAGAGAATTGAATTTTTGCCAATTCTAAGAGTTTTTAACCCAGGATCAGAAAATAAATCATGGTGATGTTCATTGGTTGAGCAGAGGGTTCTTAAAAGAGTCTTTTGACTTAGGGCTGAAATATAGAGTTCATGCAAAACAAGGGGAAGCTGAATATGTAATTCATTAATGCTTTTGTGACTGACATTTTGTTGCATTTGAATTATTTAAATATGCAGCTAAAATTCAAAGATTAACTGATGCACACTCTGATTATATCAAAGCTTTTGTGGCCAAGCATATACTTTGGGAGGACAACTCACAAAAAGAGTTAACTTATTTTCAGTATCTCGCTTTATTCAACCCTTTGCCTCTTGAAGAATATGCTCTACAAAAACTAGCTATGTTGCAAAGTGATTTCAAACAGAGATTTAGTGATTTTTGGAACATGCGGTCTTCTTTAGATTTATTTTCAAAACCACTCTTCCTTGAAATAAAAATTTTTCCACACGCACTTGCTTACATTTTACGAAGACTATATTTCTGAGGATTCATTCCCTATCTTTGCCGGTATGTTTGAAAGTGTCCTTTGTTAGGAAGCATGTGCTTATATGAGCAATTCTTTTCAAGGATGAAGCATGTGAAGAGAGTATTCTTCAGCTACTTTCTACTTTGGTGCCAAAATCAATGTCAAGGAAAAGTGTTGCCAAATTGCTCACTGACTTGTAAAAACTTATGGTTCCTTTGTTAATTGCTTGTAATTAGCGTTTTCATTCATAAAAAATATTTCAATGCAATCATTTTTTATTTAATGGGTTTTCATGTTAAATATTTCATTCTTAAAAAGGGTGCAGGCCATACAAAAAAGCTCCATGGACTACTTCTGATCCATGAACCATAAGTTGAAGACCCCTGCTCTATATGTAACCTCAATATCCATGTTTAAGACCTTTTGGAGCATGGAAGTCTTTAATGCTTGCATCTCCTCTACTGAATCATCACTGATCTGTATGGCTGTTGACAACCCCATTGACTTTCACTTCACAAATATTTTGAATCACAGAAACTAATTTGTAATCTGTTTTCAATTATATCTCAACAGGATGTCATTATTATTTTGTTTTCAAGTGCTAGCTTATGAAATATCTTTTTCCATGGCAACTGATAAACAATGTTCATTTTAATAAAAGAGCCTCCATAACTATTATACAATTAAAATTTTGAAATGAGTAAAAAAACTGCCGGGCTTCATTCAACATTTATTGTAAGGTACACAGTTTAGAGCATCACAATATAAAATAAATAAATATTATTTTATAGATAACATTACATTTTATCAAAATAATAAAATAAAGAAGTAAATCTTTAACAGCTGCCCAATGTCAGTTGGCTTTATTTGGCTGCATCATAGCAGGTGTTCAAAATCGGCCTGCTTTGCACCTCTTCTGACATTTATGTACACTCTTGCAGAGATGCTTAAATTATTTCTGATATTTTTAGTTGCTTAGAAGGTATGCTGGTGAAGCTCTTCCAAAGAACCTGTTTCGCCCTAGCAAACTTTACTTTTCACCCCAGAAATAAAAGTCTAGCAGATTCAACTCTGGAGATCTGGCAGGCCAAGTTACAGATCAAAATCACCCAATCCAATGATCAGGAAACTTCCTGGTTAAAAGGCATTGCACTGCACCGCTAATGTGAGGTGGTGCACAATCATGAAGCAACCACATCTTGTTTCCAGTCTGCAAGGGTATATTTTCCAAAAGATTGGACAAATCATATTGAAAAAATCTCTGGTATGTTACAGGAATTTGAGCTTGCTGGAAATTATTTAGATAACAGATTTATTGTATCTTATTTCTTTTGTGTTGTTTGATGTTAGGATGGAGATAATGGCCAGGGTCAGAATCTGTCTACATCCATTATTTGTAATTTACTTAGAACTTAACAAACCATACTAAAGCTTACTTATTTCACTTCCATACTGTATTATTAAGCAACAGGTCTAATACCATTTAATATTCTAAAGATATGCAGAAATTCTGTTTTGTAAATTAAAAATAATGTAATTAGATAAAATGAGAAAATGCACTATTATTTAGACAAATAACTTTTTAAATAACTCTACATAGGCATGCAAGTATTCAGCAATAATACTTGCATGCCTACACAGTAGGCATTTGTATCCACAGTAGATTTGATAAACACGACGAAAACTTTTCTTTACTTTAGAAAATCAATGGCACTAACTAAATTTTAAAAATGAGATGTTACCTCTTGCTCAATTTGAAGTTGTTGAAGCCTTAGTTCTTCTGCTTCTCTTCTTGTGTGGTTAAACCCATAATCATCATCAAACCATTCCTGTATAAATGCTTCATTATCTATGCCCCCTAACTCTCTGCTGCTTGCTAATCCAGCTCCTAGGTCGACCTGCATTTGGAAAATATTATACAATGTCACCAATTGCCTTTCAACAAAAGTATGCTCTGCTGCATGATTTACCTGCAATGATGTCTTATTATACAATACAATGATATTCTAAATAACTCCAACTTTCATTGTAACGTATGCTTATGATATACAGCATTTTGGAAGTCAGTAACGAAAAATGTACTATGTTATTTTTTTTAACCACATATTATTTAATAAGTTATATTTGAATAGATACAATCACAATAATTTAATTTAACATAAATGTTTTTATACTTAGTATTAATAGGGAATTCATTCCAGTTCTCTTGAATAATTACATTAAACATTTTCAGATTTATCAAAAAAAAAAAAATAAATAAATACACTTATAACATGCCATTTCTTTGATTTCCTCATTTTAGACAATGTAGACAATTTATATTTAAACATTTACGTTACATTTGCACTAATGAATAACAGCATTAAACACATGTCTTTTAAAATCCTTCTGCAATACTTGTTCTCTTATCATAAGCAAATTAATTATATTTCTACAGCATTTAGGAAAAACTAGGTAGGTACGTAAAATAAAATTTTACAGGAGATCTAAATAAAGTTCCAACATAACCTTTATATCAGCATATTAACAAAAATAGAACTTCGAAAAATTATTATTCTGATGACTTCTTTCAATGCAATACTATGATTTGTACCTTATGCATAAACTGTCTTACATGGTGTTCCCAATTCTTTATTGGCATAAACTGGACTTGTTCTTTTTTTAGTGTTTATTTTTCAGATTATCATTCAGTAATTTTCATAAAAATTAGAAAAAAAAATATACATAATAACTTATAGTATACATTTTGAATTATAAGTGAAAAATCAGCTGCTGGAGTCTTGAAAGATCATATAAAGCATCAACATCAACTTCTTCAAGATCTGGATCACTTTTAGGAAGTTCGGCAACAGGAAGACTAATAAATTCAATGCATGATAGCTTCTCCATTTTTCTACAATTACTTATCTGTTTTTAGACAATAAGGATCTGGCCACATGAGATTACTCAGTTCATTTAATTTGTTTTTGACCAAAAGTGGAATTACTCAATTTTTTTCTAAATGCAGTAGATTTGTTGAAAAATATTTCAGCATTACCTTGTTTGTAGCAGCCCAAATGCATTGGTGAGATGCTTTAGCAAACTCCAGGTATTTTATGGCTGTAGCTAATTGTAAGCAGTTCACCTCCTTATTGCTCTAATTACATGTAACCATTTGAATATGGAAATATTTACCTCAACATATTAAAAAAATGGTACCTTTCCTTTCAAACAAATCTTTGAATTGTAGAATCAATGCCTGACCCATGATGACTGGGCTTCTTGGAAAAATCTATTAGTAGAATTAGTAGAATTTTTTTACCTGAGCTTACACACCTACTGGTCAAACATCTGGCCCTTTTTCTCAGAGAATAGCCAAGTCATGCCAAAGTGTCACACAATAAAAGTTCATTAGAAGGATGAAGGTTGCTAATTAGTAAAGTGGGTTTTTGCTGCCTTCTGTAGAACTTTTAATGAAGAAGGAAGCCCTGATTCAAGAACCTTACATTAACAGGGGTCGAATCATAGGACTAGGAGAATGGTAAATAAGTTGATACATTGCAGCAAGGAAAATTGACTCAGAAGTTGTATTCTTGTTTGCAAAGCCTACCTCTTCTAGAATTTAGTTCTAGTGATGTCACTACAGTGAAAATTGACTGCTACATAGGGGAAGGGAAGAAGGGCCTACTGCTGGATCCACATACCAGTGAATTAGAACAGTTGTTATACACTGCGCTTAAGAGAAGACCAGACCATCTTTGTGTGTGATACCAATTCCCATCATGAAATCTGGGGCAGTAACAATAAAAGAGGTAAGCACCTTTTAGACTTTCTGCTCTCTAGTAATCTACATATTTAAAGTCAGTAACAAGCCTACGTTTGTCAATTGCATTAAGCAGGAAGTTACTGATATTACTTTTTGCATGGATTATATATCTACTCGACCACCTCCTTGGTCTAGTGGTTAGTGTTACTGACTGTTGCCCAGTACCTACTTAGGAATTTTTCTAAGATCGGGGGTCCATCACATGCCCTCTGCAATACTGCACTCTACCAATGAAAAAATGTGATGGAGATAAAAGACGCAGTTACCAATAAAAAAATGTGATGGAGATAAAAGATGCAGTTACCAATGAAAAAATGTGATGGAGATAAAAGACACAGAGAGTGGTAAGCTCAGGCCCATATAGGCTGTAAAAAGACTTCACAGAAATATCTGTACTCAAATTTCTAAATGGAGGGTCTGATGAATCATAATTATATATCATTTAATGTTAATGTAGTAAAAAATGTCAAACTTTACAGGAATCCCAGGAGAACCTAGTGGGAGCCATATATGCAGAATCTCTCAGGTAGGATTGGGCAGATTGATAAGATTAGATCTTTTGGTGGATATTGACAAGGTTACTTACCTTGCTTACACGCTATACTTGATAGTTATCATGATAATTGCCCATGCAATCTCGGATGAAATCCAAGAAAGTGTCATTTTTTTTAATGGTGTTTAATGCCCATTTTTACTACTGAGGCACCACAGGTAGTGAACACTGGTGATACATGAGATGAAATGATATATTGGGAAAGGATTTTATTTTAAAAAGGAAGGAAATGATCCAGGCCTAAGTTTAGGGTACCTCCCCAACATTTGACATTTATGAGGACTGAGGAAAACCTGGAAAAAACCTGTCAGGGAGAATGGTCTTGGTGGGATTCGAACCACAGACCTCCTGCTCACGAATTTGCACCTTAACGACCTTGGCCAACTGTGGCGGTTATGTCATAAAGACCTTGAATATGAGAGGCTGGGGCAACATCAGGCAAAAAGACTGGTGACTGAGGGGCATATCATACAGCCCTCACAGACTGTAATAAAGGTAAAGGCCATGGCAAGCCTCTACCAGGAAATATCCAGCCTGTCAGAAGCATCCAGATACAAAGAGCCTTGGCCCTTGGTCGTATAAATCCTGTAGGAACAATATGCAAGCCTATGGAAGTTCTCGGCTGAAGATAGTTCAAAGTTCTTTTTGAGGCACACTTCCCCAGGTGCATATTTGATGACAACACTTGTGAATCCACAGACCACTGTGAAAACTCTCTAGACCAAGAGCACTGCAAAAGAACTGGAGATTTGCATGTCAAGTTGCCACAATTCAAAGTGTTAAATGGGCAGTTAATAAATTTGACCGATTTAGTTGCCAGGTTGAGATGATATCTTTCCTGCTTTGTTGCAAAAAGGACCTGACTCGCTTTATACCCTTCTCTGTAACCTCTTTTGGACCAGCCTGGAGAGCTACCAGAGTAGTGTTTATTTCTAAGTATGGTTGTAAAGTGTTTTTTTTTTTGATTGGTTTATTTATGGACGCTCTTTAACATCTCAGGTCATAAGCATCCCATTCAACTCAGGGCGTGAAACGGCCGACAAATTTTGCTCAGAGGCCTCTCTTTCAAGCTTGCGGTTCTTTTTCGTGCCGTAAATATACGACACGGGACCCACGGCTTTACTTCCCTTCCGAAGGAAGCCATGCTTAGGAGTTTTACGCCCGAAAAAATCCATCGGTCCTGGCCGGGTTCGAACCCGCAATCTTGGGTATAGGAGGCAAATATGGTAACCACTACACCACCAGGACCGACTTGTAAAGTCTTGCATAATGATATTACACTGTCGGACTCTATGGCTGGAAAAGAAATAGCCCTGGAGGCCTTCCTAGACACAGAGGGGGCTTTCAACAACATCTCTTATTAATCTATGGTTTTGGCTTTTGGAAAAGGTGGATAAACTCCATGTTCAGGAGTTATATTACTGCTAGCCTTCTTGAGGTAATGAAAGGAATCATCGCCACAAAGGGCTACCAACAGGAAGGTATTCTTTCTCCCCTTATTTGGAGTCTTATAGTGGACAGTTTAGTCCAAGTAGGAGTATTATATAAAGGCTATGCAGACAGATGACATAGCACTGATAGTTTTTGGGAAATTTTCCAATACAATCTCAGACATGATGAACTGGGGGCTGAGGAAAATTCACAACTAGTGCATGCAGGAGGGTCTATCCAATAATCCTAGCAAAACAGTTATTGTTTTAATTACTAACAGGAGAAATCTAAAAAGCCTAAGAACTAGGAACTAGGTAGGTCAATCCTGGAATATTCTGTGACAGTTAAATATCTTACCTGGAATAACCACATTAATAATATTCTCCATATAGCCATGTGGTCTCTTGTAACCATAGATACATTATTGGATCCACCTGGGGCAAGCCACATATTAACAATTGGCTATATGCTGCAATAGATTTCTTACGGTGCTATTGTTCAGTGAGGACAACCTTAAAACTACTATAGCAGGTAAGCTTACCCAGCTATACAGATTAGCATGTCTATGTGTTAATGGGACCTTCAGAAATACTCCAACCATTGCATTGGAGACTGTTGGGTTTCCCTTCCATGGATATCTACTTATAAGCAAAGGGTAGGCTTATGGTATATCACTCGGTGTACACAGGGAACTAGAGAAACAGCTTTGCAGCTACTATACATGCTACCATTCTAAATTTCCCAAATATTCCAGAACTGAGGATGGGATCTTACTTAATGAATACTCAATACTGTAATTTCCCTCCAATTGGGGTCACTCTCGAATCTTCAGAAGGCTGAATGGAATGAACCATGTACATTAAAAAACATAATCAACTTATATGGTAAACTGATGGATCTCACCAAGGGATACAATTGGATGCAGGCATATATAGCCTATCCCCTAGGACCAACTTTAGTTGAGAGTATCAAAAGCCCTGTCTGCCCTGGCATTTTGTTACAGGCTGGAACCATGGTGGGTACCAAGGCATCAGGGCATTTATGGGAATGAAAAAGCAGATCAGTTGGCAAAGAAGGGTGCTGGTACACCTTTTTTGGCTCTGAGCCTGAAGTTGGAATCAGCATACGTACTGCCAAGAATGCAGTTAAAACATGGATTCGGGATAAATATTCACTAAGGTGGCAAACCTAGACAAAACAAGCTAAAAAATTTTCCCTAGGTCCTAGCAGTACTCTTTTCTAAAATTGGATGGAAGAGGGATAAGGAAAGTAATTGTGTTAATTACTGCACATGATCATTTCACGAAACATCTACAAAAAGTGGGACTCTATAAAGATGAACCCACTTGCAGAATGTGTAAACTGGAAGAGGATGAAATGATGACAAAATGAGTCTCGAGTACTTAGTATTCAATTTATATGGCACTTGCCTTTGCAGGATATGGAAAATAATTTCTGGAAAAAACTTTACTAAAGCAACATATCCCAAGGATCCTCCCTCCCTCCCAAAATTAGTATCCAATATATCTTAGAAGATCAGCAGAAATATTGGGATAGGTACAATGCATGCAATGGGGACTACCATTGTATATAATAATTCTTTTTCATAATATGTAGCTATGTCACAACAAAAACATGCAAGAGCTCTGACTTAATAATGCATGAGAAACAAGATCAGAAGAAATAAGAGACAACACATAGTGTCATAAGCATCCAAGCTTTGCATAAAGATTTGGTAGTAAGTGCATGTCCCAGTGTAGTCATTTCACCAATGGTCATGGTAATAACAAACAAAGCAAGGGCTTTATAAACTGCATTATTGGTAAGAAATACTATACTAATCTGCTATAAGCTTCTATATTTTCATTTACTACCAAGAGTTCTCTGTCTAGAGAATGCTAGAAAGAATAAGAAGACTTACTTTTTTGATTTCTGATATTGCTGCAGAATCGACTATTTTACTTCTGTCTAGCAGCACTTTGCACGGTGAACCTAAAATCATAACCAAAACAATAATGAAACTATGTCACACTAATTCATTACTTCCATAAATCTTTTGAATATTTTAAAGTTATAATTTAACAAATACAAGTATAAACAATCTTGCATTTTATATACTTTAATGCTTTGAAAATTCTGTAAGGCTTATGGCTGTATAATACTTCCATATCAATGGTACATTAGTTTTCATAATAACTGAAATGCAATTTACAAATGTCTTTATAAAAATAGAAATATATTCAATGATTGCTAAAATGAAAAACCAATGAATTATTCCCTTCTGTCTCCATAAACACAGTAGGGTCTAACCTATGTGAAATTGGACAGTAAAACTCCATTTATGGTAATATTTAACCGAAACTTTGTAAGCTTATAGAGATCAGAGAGAGTAAGCTTCATGCAGAATATGAATAATTTATTACAAACAGTTTCTGTACTACAAGGATATTAAGTTAAGAATATTTTTGAACTTTAGAAATAAATAACTCTGAAATGTTTCAGAATATGTAAACCAAATTAATATTAAGTAATAGCTGCCGATAAGCTGTTTGCTGTAAATAACTCTTTATTAAATATTATTATGTCCTAAGGGATTGCTTTGGAAGTAATGTGCTTTATCAACTTGCAGTCACTTTAAAATATTTTTACAGTCCATGATTATTCCTTTCTTATATGGAATAAGATAATACTTTTCAGATTACTGGTTTCTTTAACAGGAAGCAAGAAAATATATTCAAAATAAAAGATGGGTTGTTTCAAAAAACTTCCACTCGCTCACAATTTCTCCAGTGAACATTTGGTGTGTCATGCAGCTGGAATGCACTAAACAAGTAACTAAAGTGCAAGTCCATGTCTCAACAAGAAAGGCTGTGCATGTGCTCTATGCCAATTAACCTCCATCATGTGCTAAAATACCTTTTTTAAGGAGTTTTCATTTTTGTAAGCTGTTTCTGATACGGAACTTAATTTTTGAAAATAGATAATTATTCCATATTTTTAAAGTATAATATTTTAACATGTGTTTCAATATTTTAAAGTGAATGCAGCTCTTTCAAATTTGTTATAATGAAATAACAACCCCTTGGTTAAATAAATAAATATTGGTTGTATACCACTAAAAAAGAAGGTAATGTATAATTTAAATTTGTGTTTCTGCAGTGCTAAGTTCAAGAGTAATTTTCAGATGCCCCATTTTTCTTAAAAAACGAAATATGTAACATTTATAATAACAAAATGTGCTGGGAACAGGGGTCATATATTTTGCAGAAATTGTTATCCTTTGATGCTTCATATTTTAAAAAATTGATTGATTTTAAAAAATATAAAGTCAATTTTAAATGTCTTGTCCAATTTGAGATGGAATGTACTATAGGCTTAAAAATTCAATCTTCAAAACCTTGAGAAAAAACTGCAACAACAGATTTCCCAAGGTTTATTTAACAAATTAATGTGAAAAGCGTGTTCAAAAATATTGCAACCCATGATCTGCAGTAGGTTCTGGGCTTGTTGGATGGCACAAAGCAAGGCACAGTTAATGAAGTTTTTATCCCTAAAGAAAGTTTTTAGGACTATAACTTCCAAGTTTCGTTAGCTCAAGCTTTTAGACAAGTTTACCCACTAAGCAAGTTACATATGTGCTTACAAGATATATAAAAATGGAATATATTTTGTAAGGGCCTGTTTGTTTAACCCTAAATTAAAAAGAAAAAAACATATATACATAAATAAACATTATGCTTAAAAGATCTTGAAAATATTATCCATTTGAAGCTCAAAAAAGTAGAAGCTAATGTGTCTGCCCATTAAATTCTGCACACAAATTAGAGATTAGTTAGTTTTGTTAGTTGAATTACATTTCAAATTAATAGAAAAGGCTTATATAAGCAATATATAACATCTTGGCTTCCAAAGTTATGGCCTATACGACTATACTCAGAAACAAGGAAAACATACCCAAAAACAATTAAAAATGAGGTTAACGGGCCATGCTGCTTTGATCATCAAGTATTTGAATACCAATATTTATGCAAGTTCTTCATTCATGCATTGTCACGCATTTGGCTATTTATTTATTTAATAAAATGTAGTCCTTAGTTTCAGTACTAACTGATAATGGTCATATAAGTGAAAAAAATTATTACATATAAGATATGGTTCATAAATTTTCGGCCTGACATACAAGGTTATGATTCATTGTTGCAATGTTTATGCCATCTGAAGTCCACATAGTTCAAGATTGTAAACACTAAATTTTTTTTCCAGCCATTCATTTGAAGTATTTTTTTTTTTTTGATTGCTTTATTTATGGATGCTCTTTAACATCTCAGGTCATCAGTGTCCCATTCAACTCAGGGCGTGAAACGGCCGACAAATTTTGCTCACAGGCCTCTCTTTCAGGCTTGAGGTTCTTTTTCATGCCGAAATGTACAACACGGGACTCATGGCTTTAATTCCTTCCGAAGTAAGCCATACTTAGGATTTTACGCCCACAAAAATCCATTGGTCCTGGCCGGTTTCGAACCCGCGATCTTGGGTTTAGGAGGCAAGTATGGTAACCACTACACCACCAGGACTGACTATTTGAAGAAGTTAAACTCATATAAGTCAGATGTGTTGCATAATACAGTGTGGTATTACACAATGCCTTGATGGTGTGTATGGAAAACTTCCTCTTCATATTAAATTGTCAAAATTATTTTGCTTGGGCAGAGAGAGACTTGAAGATGACCCACATAAGAATAAATTGATGTATGTGTTCACAAGAAAACATCTTTATTTTCAAAGGGGAAGTTCTGAGTGACAAGTGTCAAGACAAAAGAAATAGCTGCAAGGTTGGGATTTTCTTAAACAACTGTGCTTTGCATCCTTCATCGACATTTGCATATGCATTAGGTCAGAACAGATGGTCCTGAATTCTTTCAGCAGTTCAAATGCAATTGCACATGGCATGTTGTCAGAAGTTTTTGAGCCTTTGCCATGGTACGAGAGGGCAGTACTGAACTCCATTGTCACAGGGGGATGAAACTATGATCCTCTACTATCACCCTCTTTCAAAAATAGAATCAGCAGTGGCAGAAAAAGGGGGAACCACCTTCTAGAAAGGCAAAGATCACATAGTCCACAAAGAAGATAATGGCAACAATTTTTTGGGACTGCAGAGGAATTTTGAAGATTGACTTAAAAGAAAGGAACACAATAGTGACATGCTACTATGCTGAGCTACTGCATAAATTGTGCACCATCAAGGAAAAGAGATGAGGAATGCTGTGGTGAGGAATTTGTTTGCTGCACAACAATGCAAAAATCTACATGGATGCTGTTCTGAGATTATTCTGAACTCACGTGGTTTACAGGAGCTGGATCATCTACTGTACAGCACAGACCTTGCCCCCAGTGACTGCTATCTGTTTTCAAAATCTGACCTTTGAAAGTGGAGATTCACAAATGATAATGAGTACAAGGATGCTGGTGTACAACATTTCTGGCTGGTTTTTAGGGAAATCAAATCCAGATATGTCAGAAATACATTGAAATAAAGGGAGATTATGTTAAAAAATCATAATCTCCCTTTATTTTTTTATTCGTATTTTCATTCTATCATCTATCTAACATGGTCAGGGAAGAAGCTTATGAATCTCATAAAATGATGTAAAATTCTGTTATTTTATATCCTATTTTAGTTTTCTGAAATATTACATACAGTAATGAAATTGTAATTGGCTTTTTAGTAATTTTTTCCTATCAACAATATTAACAGTAAATTAGAACAGAATTATATTTATATATATATATTTATGAATATTGTATGTCTAAACCTGAGTCTTCAGAAAATTTCAGTGAATAATCACTGGTGAATGGAAGACAAAGGTATGGTAGGTAGTTAATTGAAAATTGTTAATTGTTTATGTAGAAGGTAAATTGGTAAATAAATTTAATTCAATATAAGTGATTAGTGGCATCATCCCTCTCATATATTGTCAATATCATATATTGTAGGCATAAGTAAAATTTTGTTTTATGCACTGTAACATAGATTTTTTTTTTTGGAAAAACAAACTATAATAAAAAAGCAAATAATGAAAAAATGGCATTAATAAACCTGTTTACATCTTTAAATTTTGTACACCAGTGTTGAAAAACTTTATATAGGATGCAAATTTAGAATTTTAATCTCTAGGGATTTGTGACAGTGAGAGATATTTAGAGAGAGTCTGCAGTCAAGGAAAGTTTGAGAACCGCCGATTTAAGGCATATAGCTCTCTCTAACTGCCATCCTTCTCAAAAAAAAAAAAAATATTATAATTGAATCAATTTCATAAACAACACTGTTAGATTTAGATACAATTTTTTTATGGATGAACAATTGAAGATTCTGAAGTTTCTTCCACAGTTTGGAAATACAACAAATAAGCTTTAATGTTATATGCTATATTCCTTCATGCTAAGATATTCTTCTCTTGTACAGCTAGAGTTCAAAGGCCTAAGAACAATGCTTTGTGATCATGTAGTAGTCTATTTTACTAGCAATGTTTGTCACTCTGAAGAATGGAAATAAAGCTAGTTAAATGGTGACACCACAACTTTTCTACTGTTTCAACAATAATTTAGCCAATTATAATTACTGGAGAATAATGGACATGATCCCATACTGAAAGTTGGTGTGTCGCTTGCTAGGCGAAACCTATATCTTACCAACTCCTTATAAAAAGATTTCATGTCTGGTGAACATTTCCTTGGAAATTTTCAATATCTTTTAACTCTTCCACCAATACACATTCCTACAGCTCCATACATTTCATTTTACACTATAACACATTGTTACTTGTTTATGATACCAATGATAATTATACATAATATCAAAGAATAGAATATAGAATAGAATATTTATATCAAACTTGAGTATAATTATAATTTAACATTTTTTGTGTATTGACTATTTAACAATTTGTCTCCATATATCTCACTAGACTTTACTAGCCTCGTTGCTGCATTTCCTAGGCCAGACAAACTCAAACACTTATTACCAAGTTATAGAGCCCTTCCTATTTCCAATCTACCCCCTCACACTACACATTCTTCACTATCTTGCTTACTAATTTTTCTCATCTATTTAGCTCTCACTTTATTTAAGAACATACCAATTTCCACCATCTCTTTTCTGCACTAACATTCAACATCTTTTTCCCTACAATTTCCTTTGGTAAATTAGACAATCTTTGCCTTTTCAACTTCTCCCTAAAAAACTTGGTTTCCTCAAAATCCATTAATATATGCCAATTATTATCTTGCTGGCTACTAATGGGCATTTATTCAGCTTCCCCCTTACTCTTAAACCCTGTTCTCACCCATGCAAAACCTTCTCTTACAAGTTTATCACATATTTCAACATAGTTTTCCTATTCCAAACTCTTTTCATTTCTCTATATACACTCAATAATGTTTTCAGTTTAAAGCTGGCAAATAGTTCTTGCCTTTCAATGTCTTCCGTTCTTAACCTAACTTCCTTTCAAAACCCACTTCATGATACTCCCCTGGCCCTCCACATAATAACAAAGAGAAGTTTCATCAAGAAAACTTAGCAGAGCATGAAATGAAATTAATTTGCAAATTTATTTTGTTCCCAATGGAGCACACATAATTATGCCCGAAACATTACATAATTAAAATTTAATTTCACATTTTTCAATTGCATGAACTCTAGGAACACATGATGATAGTAATAATATTAATAATGCTTTGTTTCTTAATTTATAGCATACATACAGAGTTTGTTAAAAGTTTGCACCACATAAATAACTCTTGCAGCAGGTGATTCATTGACAAAACATGCGTGCATGGATGGCCATATACTGGAAACTCACTTAGAATTTTACCTACATCTGTTTTAAAAAGTGGTGCTATGTCTCCAATTTTAAATGGAACACCAAATATATTTTTATATAATGTTTATTAACAGCTTTTCAAAATCTACCTACATTAGATACTTCAATGTACAAATTAGAGTTGCTACACCAAGGGGGAAAAAATTCCAATAACAAAATGCTCCTACTCTATTAAAAAAATAACCTGCTAATCAGACAATGGTTATCATGGGAACCACCCTAATTAAGAACAAATTTCTATGGAAAGTCCATGAATCATTATTAAAATCAAATTAACTAATATTAATTAATATTAATTTAAATAACAAAAAAAATTCTAGTCTAACATAACAAATTATTTATGATTGTTGACCAACTGTCAATGGCAGAGAATGGGAGTGATTGCCCCCAAACATGTCCTAATGTTGTATAAATAAGTGAAGATAGTGTGAACATATTTAATATATTCTTACAGGATATAGTGCATTTCCTTTCTGGCCATGTCATTTATTTATTTAGAGAAGCTCATTTAAGTCTTATATGTTGCATGACGTTTAAATTATTGAACAGTGATTCAATTTTTAACTAAATGAGATTTTTAACCAGTAATATTAAACAATGCCTTAGCAGTATCTATGCAGAAGATTTTTCCTTCATATTAAACTGTAAAGGGCTGGTCAAAATCATTTCCTTTGGGTAGAGAGAGCCTTGAAGGTGACCCACGTGACGGTAAACTGGTGGATGTGTTGACACAAGAAAACATTTTCTTTATCAAGGAGGAAGTTCTAAGTGATACATGTTTGAAGACAAAAGAAACAGAACCACCATGGTGGCTGAGGTCGTTAAGGTATGGACTCGTGAGCAGGAGGTCTGGGGTTTGAATCCTGCAGAATCATCTTCCTTGACTGAGGTTTCTTCCAGGTTTTCCTCAGTCCTCATAAATGACAAATGCTAGGGAGATACCCTAAACTTAGGCCTGGAACGATTCCTTCCTTAAAAATAAATCCTTTCCCAATATATCATTTCATCTCATGTATCACCAGTGTCCATTGCCTGTGGTGCCTCTGTAGCAAAAACGGGGATAAAACACTATTCATTACAAAAGAAACAGCTTCAAGATTGGGGCTTTCTAAAATAACTGTGTTTCTTATCCTTCATAATTTACTCTCATAGGACTCTCTCTCAAAAACAGAATCATAATTTTTATCGGCTTTATTTATTAATTTTCATATGCTGGGCTACCCCACTTCCTGTAAAATCTTCCAAATACTGACTAACATTACTGCACTGAATTAAAACGTCATAGCCCTTAGATTACTTAAGCAAAAGTGCTTTAAAAATGATAAATCTATCCTATCCCAAAATTTGTCATTCTAATTTTGGGACATCTGGTATATTATATTACAGCTCTTGAAACATGTACTACATTTTAAACACATAAGGGAAGTATAATAATATTACTACTCTTGACTGCTATTATCAAGTGACTGTCAACAGGCTGTCAGCAACTTTTAATTAATTCATCTACTAAAGGGGCAGTTATTTGGTTCCTCAGAAG
This sequence comes from Metallyticus violacea, assembly GCA_030762175.1. Taxonomy (NCBI): domain Eukaryota; kingdom Metazoa; phylum Arthropoda; class Insecta; order Mantodea; family Metallyticidae; genus Metallyticus; species Metallyticus violacea. The sequence goes on along the minus strand of CM060837.1, from coordinate 20,969,355 downwards.
TGACATCTCCAACAGCTTTCTCAGGGAAAAAAAAACAAAAAAAAAAAAAACAATTGTGTAGAATGCATTTTGTCTATTTTTAACCACCTTTCTTGAAAACAGACTGCAAGTACAAGGTAATGGTTGAGTGCAAATGTCTTATAACATTGGATTTCTACCCGGACAACTGTCAGTCCTGGTGGTGTAATGGTAATCATACTTGCCTCCTAAACCCAAGATTGCGGATTCAATTCTGGCCAGGACCGATGGATTTTTTTAGGGCGTAAAAATCCTAAGTATGGCTTCCTTCAGAAGGGAAGTAAAGCTGTGGGTCTCATGTTATGTATTTATGGTATGATAAAGAACCTCAAGCCTGAAAAAAGAGGCCTCTGAGCAAAATTTGTCGACCATTTCACGCCCTGAATTGAATGGAAGGCTGACAACCTGAGTTGTTAAAGAGCATCCATAAATAAACCAAATCAAATCTACCCTGACAACAGTAGCATGGTTAACAAAAGTTTCCATCAGGAAATTGCAATGCTGTGAAAAAAATACCAATGGAAGTGGGAGTTTAGATACTATAATGACCAAAAAATGTCAATGAACACAATAAAATGATCTTTGCTTTTTTGAACACCAAGGAATTATAATGATAGGTGGAGTCCTGTGTGAAACAAGGTCACAGTAATCTATTGTCATGACTCAGGCAAAAAATGTGCACAAAAACTGATCTTAGTTGCTGGACCACTTATGTCATGACAATGCTTGCCCACACACTAAAAATGTTGCGACTATAAACTGCAAAAATATGGATGGGAAGTGTTAACTCATCTGCCCTACAGTCTAGGCACAAGTCCACTAGATTTCGACTTATTCCCAAAGTTGAAAAAAACCCATATGGATGTCATTTTCCTTCTCTTTAAGAACTTTCTGCCGACAAGTTGATTAATAGTAGTGCTTTGAATAGAATAGTACAGCTACTCACACATTGGGACCCAGTCATTGAGAAGCAGGGAGACTATAATGAAAAGACTGTAAAGAGATATTGTGTGGGGGGGAAGGCAATAGCCATATAAGTAAAAAGAACTGTGTCTATTATTTATGAAGTTATTTTTGTATTTGTGTTTAGCACCCCCAAAGTCCTGAAGGAATGGTTAATTTATCTGGGGAAATATATGTAAGTTTTGTTGTTCAGAATAGTTGAGAGGCAATGTTGTACTTCTAATATCTCAGTATTTGAACCTGCCAACACATCTAATTCCCTTCATATAATGATTAGTAATATTTCCATTTGCAACAATTTCAAAGATTTAACTGCTGCACAAAACACACATAAAAATAAAAATGAATCAAAGATTTCTATCTACATAAATGGGGTACAAAACATGCTCTCACAAGGTTAAACACCATTCTCAGAAACTCTGATCACCCATTTCCTAAAACTTTTTTTTTTAAACCATCAATAAACTAATTACCCACCATTGAAGAAACATTTTATAGATTTTTTTGGAGGAGAACAACTTTAACCTGTGCTATGGTAAAACTTATGTTAAAACAACAGAAGAAAATCATTCTAATCTATTTAATTAAGTGAACACTGCTTGCATCTTGCATGTGGTATAAAAATTATCCTGATAATAATTTGGATTTTATGTAGACACAGCATTCAGATTTGTAATACTTTAATTTATTGCAACTCCTGACAATTTCCTAACAGTAGTTTTGTAAAAGGTTTTTCTGTTAATAATTAAGAAGCATTTCTTTTCAAAAATGTAAACATGCAATTGGATTCAGGGAAGCATGTACTAAAAATGGAACACGAGGTAAAATATGGGATACACATTCAGTGTTCAAGAGCCCTGCACATGAGCTCACATGCAACAAACTGGATGAAAAAGAGGATTTCCTGTTTCTTCTACTTTCTTTATAACATTATAGTTTCATGCAGCACTCATTGCTGGCATCTTAAGCTAATCTGTTTACAGTGTTAATGGGCACGTGCATGAAGACACTGAGGGTTACCTTACAAATTTAAAACTTGAAAACGTACCACTTCTGGGAATTCACAAGAGATGAAAGTTTTCATCTATGGAAGAGAGAAAGAAAGATGATTCAATGTATAATTCAGTTTATACTTATAGCAAATGTAACATAAATTGCAAACCCTCAAAAGAGTTCTTCAATAATCTTCTTTAACAGTATTATATGTATAAGAGAAGACAAAATATTAAATCTGACATAATATTTTGTGAAATAGAATGAAAGTAAAGTTGTACATCAAATATATGTAAATAATTAACAAATTTTTAATGCAGTTTTAATTGAAAATACTACATGTTTGAGTGTAGAGAGAAAAAAAGAGACATATTAGATGTTATTTTATTCCAAATAAAGAAAAGCAGTCTTGTAATGTCTATCATTCTCTGGAGAAAGCTGTAAAATACACATATTTATTGGGACAGCATTTATATTGAATAGCGAAGGGGGATAAAAATACAAAGCATGCCACTAAATACCAAGTGCTATTATTCTAATTTTTTCAGTTACCTGCAGATATTTTTCAACAAATTCTCTGTTGCCCATTATTGTTTTTTGTGTTTTGGAATTCAGCTACACTATTCTTTACCAGAGAATGTGTACTTTCTTCTTTATAAATTAGTTCAGTGCATTCATATCTTTTTTTGTAATGCATCTTTCTCTTATGGTCATTTGCCTTGCTTTTGTTTTTCAGATAGCTACAACCCAAGCTAAGCACTTGTGATAGAGGCTTTGAATACAGAAATTTCCTCTAATTAAGCTCCCTTCATTTCATTTAAGTTGCAAAAAACTACTGGAATGCTAAAACTTACAAGTAGTTATACATTGAGGTTATTTGAGTTACAGGTTGCCTGAGTGCGGCTCTTACTATTTTTATTTTTACTGAAAGCATAAAATGCTATTGCATTTAAAATTATTATTAATAATAATAATAATAATAATAATAATAATAATAATAATAAGCAGCACTAGCCTTTGTTATAAAAAAAGCTGAAAATGATGCCCCTCAGTAGCAGTACACTGTTAGAATCTTTGTTGGAAATTTCTGTATTTCATCTAATTTTTTTTTCCGTAGGAAAACAGCAGTTCAAAACACATTTCTTGTCATTAAGATAATCGCTGGTAACTTTTTTGGGGAACAGTTTCTCTACCTGGAACATGATTGCTAAGATATTCTTTTACAAATCACCTCATAGCTTCTTTGCAAAATTCCATGTGCATTATATGCCTCGACAATTGACTTCTTTCAGTACATAGATGCACTTTGCTGTACACACAACTCAAATAGCCTTCGTATGGTTATATTTCAAGCATTTATTTCTAGATCCTTTAAGAATGGACTCTAAAGTATTTTAAAGTCACATCAAAACAATTTATGGTATTTTTATATACATATTGAATAATATATCTCAGATGCTCTTTCTTTCCTAAGATGAAAATTCTAGCTGAAGCCTATAAGGCTAGGTATTGCACAATATCTCCAAGGGTCAAAAGCAGAACAAAATGAAATGGTTCAGGAAAAATTCTGAATAGCTTTTGTTGAATTAGTACAAGAGATACCATACCCATAAATTATATGGGCTCTGACTCTTTTAAATTTTAGCAAGCCAGTTTATACACGGCTAACCACAAAATTTCATTAAAATTTCTGCCTATAAATCTTGTTTATTTAGCCAATACATCATACTGCCCATTCTAATGCAAACAAATTCTATTAACAGGGAGCACTTTGCTATCGTTTCTTGTTTTAATTCATATTTTGAGGAAGCCGCAAAGAAAGTTATAGCATTATCTGTATGAAAACAGCTGATTGCACAGTTTTGAGATACTTATTGAAAAATAAACAATTATTATTTATTTATTATTAATTGTTATTAAATGCATACAGAAAAATTAGTGACTTTTGTAGTGAAATGAATAGTGAAATAGATAATAGATATTTTGAATAACTTTTTTTCAAAGTAGAGGCATAATTTTAGTTGTCAGAATGTTAATGATTTAATGTTATTGATAAATTAATAATTTTAACATTCTAACTTTGGACAAATTCCTATTTGAGTCATAGATGTCGACAGAGAAGCAATTTAGATCCAGCAACAATCGCATCTGACAGCCTTAAACATGCCACACTGTATTCAGAAAAGATACCCACACAGATAATTATATAAAAAACAAGAGCCACAATGCATGACAACATAAACTTGCCATAGTCAATAGTCTTACATTCAGATTAACAAAGTTACCAATATGCAAGACAAAATACAATTTGGAGTACCATGAAATCATATATATATATATATATATATATATATAGCACAGAAAAATGACTACACAATAGATCTGATCAACAGGAAAATACAAAAATTAAAAAAACAAAAACAAATAGAACCTTTCACCACACTAAAAGGCTACAAAGGAGATCATATATATACAAAATTCACATTCCACCCATGGGCACACCAAAAATTTCAGAAGATTTTTAAAGTTGCAAAAATCCTTTTGGCTCCAATAAACAAATGTAGTTTAAAAAAACCTCCTAAAAACCAACACCAAAGCCAAAATTCTGCCAGGAAAACAATCAGGCATTTACAAAATCAGTTGCAAAGACTGCAATAGGAAATACATAGGTAAAAGAAAAAGAAATATTACCATATGATTTAAGGGACATATGAGAAATGTAAAATATAAACACATGGAAAAATCAGCAATAGCAGACCATTTCTGGCAAAAGAACCATGAATTCCAAAAGGAACCAAAATTCTTAAAAGCTCTTCCAAAATCCATAGAATTAACAGTGTGGGAAAGTATATTCATAAACAAAAACAAGGAAAATGTGGTTAATTTTGACCTCCCAAACAATAGTAACCTCATCACCAAGTTTGTAAAATCCAGAGTAACATCTTAATATCACGCTGGGAAGCAGATAGTGGAATCATACTGAAGATGAAGGCAACAGCCTTTGAAACATGTCCAAGTATAAGGAACAAAATTAGTGAAATTTGAGTGATTTCCTTAATAATAATTTGTTATATTGTCAGTAATAGTTGAGGGTTGGAATGAAGGTTTCCAAAACATATACTAAATTTATAACTTTAAATGAAGTTTGTGTCAACATTCAAGCATATTCATTTATAAGATAAATATAAATTGAGCAAATATCCTGACTGATTGCAACTCCTGTTTTAGACAAGAACACAGAAAAAGTATAATACATATTTATAAAATTTGAATTTACCAGAAAAAAATTAAATGATTTACAGGTTTGGATTCAAAAAATGCTATGCTATTCCTTAGTATCTGCAGCTAAAATATTTGACAAAAATTTACCTCTAATTATGCTAGACTGCTGGACTGCCCAGATTATCTGGACTAATAAAGGAGAAAAAGTAAATGAAGTAAAAAAAGGAAAAATTAGACACTATTTTTACTTGTTGTAGAAGTAATATATGGCCCTCCCTGGTTAATTAACTCTTTGCCTGATGGTTATGTAACTTGGCTAGAAACATAAATTTTCCACGTTGAAGAAATATATTTATATTTCCTTGTTAATATATTTTAATGAAACAAAAAAGGAATCCAATAATATTTCATGCATGACACACTTCCTTTTTTAAAAAAAGTCAGTGTCACGATTTGCTAAATTTTAAAAACCTTTAAAGCAAGGGAAAAGTTTCTATAAGTAATTTTCATTCTTAGAATGAATGCACACTCCTTTTTCGTCTGACTTGGGCAGCTTATTAAGTGAAACAGCTCCATCGCTTACTCTGTTTGTGTTTTGAAAGTCAGAATATTTATCTTGTATGTTTGACCTTCAATGTTCCAGGCCTGACCAAAGCTCCATGCATGCATGCACGCCCACCCACCCACCTACCCACACACACACACAAAATCACTGTTGTTTCTGTTGCCTTTCCTTCCACAAAGAGCTATTTATTTCAAGAGGCTGTTGTTCAGACTTTGTAAACTTACTAGGTCTTCAAACCACCAAAAAAGCTTTAGCTAAGAAATATAGTGTCTAGGATTTTTGGGATGGAAATAAGAAGGAAATTAATATAAAAACCAACAAGGCCAGATTTAGCATAAAGAGTTTTGATCTTTGTGAAAGTAAATGAAGGCCTTATTCCACAAAAGTATGGTTTAATACATACAAATGCATTAGTACAAGCCATTGTAAAGTATGATCTTGTAACTTTCTGTTCCACAAAAGAAATGCTACACTTGTAAAGTATTAGTAAAAAGTTACAAGTAACATCATATAAGAGCAAGATGGAGGAACACCTGTTTGCCATACATCAGTATACTTTGAATTAGGTTATGTCAACTCCTTAGGGATTTTTAATGTACAGAGCAAATTATTCTCATTCCTCCTAAATGGGTTTTGTATTTTTTCTCCGATATAATGATAATTTATATAATGTATTATGCATTTATCAATATTCAAGCATAATAAAATCCAAATGACCTCAAACAGCTACATTTATGAACATCAATTTCAATTGTTGACAGATATCAGAAGAATCAAGCTTCCAGAGTGCTTTGGTCATTTATTTTTTTAGTCTATTTGATCATTTATATTTATTTATTTATAATGCACAACAATCATGTTCTCATCATACATACATATATAAAAAAAGAATATAGTGTCAAAAGAGCTTAGTAATTGAAGTTAGCATATTCCTACACTTGTAGAGCAATTTATACAAATTACCAGTGCCTGACTAATACTTCTTTGGAACAGAACAACAACAAATCAGTTGCACTTGTAAGTATACGGAATTGTAAAATACAAGCATAGCAGAAATCTTTGTGGATTAGAATTTTACTAATAACAACAAGTTACAAGTCCATACATTTGAAATGTACTAGACCATACTTTTGTAGAACAGGGCCCAGGACATGTCTACAATAGTTGCATTACAATGGTATAGGGTTTGATGACAAAGGACATGAAAATATCTCTCCACTTTTTTGGCTGACTTATCTACTCCTATAATGCTAATTGTGATTTTAGCATCAGCTTGCACTATTATATTGCAAATTGGAACATGATTCTTGCTTCTTAAATTTGCCAATTAATTTGAGTTTCTCATTTATGTTAATGCTTATTGCCTTTTGCAACATTTCACAGATTTTCAGCTAAACTTATTTATAACTTTTTACTATGCACAATCACTAATAAATGCAAAAACTGAAAAACTCAAGCCTTGCCAAATCAAAACGTTTCTTTGCAGGTAAGAATGATGAAGTGACAGTATTTTACCTGCTCCCCACCTTTATTTTATATTTTATTCTGTGATTATTTCCTATAGAAGAAAACAGTTCATGTATTATATGCAAATTAAATAATTCATGGATAGATAATCACAAATTTATCACATTTCCACACTTAACATTTTATTTTTATTAAGTAATTGGTGTAATCAATTTATGATACTCTCTTTAATGACAAACATTTCATTTTCATTGGTATTTTCAAGGTACAAACTCTAATTTTCATTTAATTGTTTGAATTATTGTTCCTTTAAAGATTTGATTAGATGGCATTACTTTCATTTATGCACTGCAGAATTCTACGCTTTTGACAAAAATGTTATTTCATTGTGCTTTAGAGGATACATGAATTAGCTTAAAAGCACCACAAAGTTAATTTCCATAAATCCCACCTTAATTGGCTCTGGATGCAAAATACGTGGATGTCAGCTAAGTAAATAATAAAGAGTTTTGAGTAACGGCGGTTCAGTAAGCAACTGAAGATGGGAGAGATTCTCCCGAAATGCGTCTTACTTTTGTATAAGTGAATTGAGTAAAGTGTAAAAAAGTGAATACGTAAGTTGAAGTTAATAAAGAACTTGTTACTTGTTCCTATTCTTTCCTTAAACATACCTGGCTGTGAGCTTTCTTCTGGTGGTGATATATCATATGTTGTGACCATGAAGTCTTGCAGTCTAGACTTTTCTCTTGTACTGGAGGGTGAGACCTCTACAAGAATCTCATGCACTCGTTTCCTTACATCAACTTCCTTTCTTTCTAGAGATAAAGCACTGGTACCTAAAAAATATGCCTCATTAATTTTGCTATTCTAGTTTAATCACCCTGCTGTGCACAATTATGTATTTTGAAAAGGGAATTTAAACAACACTGTAAAAATAGTTGAAAAAATAACTAATTTGTTTCAAAATAATTCATTAATAAGTAAATTAATAAGGATAAAATTACTTTAATGTTCTTTAACCACTGCTCCAATGAAAAACAAAATCACTTACCTGCTGCTATCTGGTTTCTTGATTGATCATCTCCAGTGGAATTTGAAGCATTTCTTCTTAATTTTTTCATTGGAAAATTGTTATATGTATCGTTGAGAATACTTTCAAAAATAGAATCTGTAATTTGTTCAACAGTGGATGTTTTGTTTTCCAATATTTTACTTTTAGTGTTCTTAAAGTTGTCAAAGTCTTTATTTTCATTCTCATTGACTGAAATTTTTATACCCTTATGTTTACTTCTATGTGTTGCATGTAAAGCAAGAGATTCATCTATAATCTGTTGAAGGAATTTATCTGTAGCCTTGTCTATTTCTTCAAAGTTTTCTACATTTTGCTGCTCTAAATTGCTTGCATGTATAGTTAATGTGTCATTTTCTCTATTATCTGCACCAAACTTACTTAGGAGGTTAGTTTTATTGCTCACTGAATGGCTAACTGAATCTTCAGCAATATCCTGAGGAGTAGCTTCTGATGTAATCTTCTGTGATATCTTAGCATCACCAATTATATGAGTATTTAACTGTTCTTCTAAAAATATATCTTCATGAAGGTTGTTTTTTATAGAGTCCTTACTTATAGTTGAAACTTCAGTATCTCCTAACCTTTTAAAACAATTATCCCCTTTAAATGGGCTTTTATTTGATGAATAACTTGAATCACTAGAAGTCACTTTTATTTCAGAGGCACTTTTTTCAAATAAAAAATCTTCATTCTCTGCATGAGAGACACTCTTTGAAGAACTTTGGTCTAATAAACTAGGAGAATTTTCTACTGTGGAGGCAATTTCTTCTTCATGATTTTTGGCTGAAGAAATGTCTTCTGGATCATCTTTTTTGGCAGAACGGCTTTCTACAGAATTTTCGGCTGAGAAGGTAGTTGTATAATTTTTCTCAGAGGGTGAATAATTTCTAGCATTTTCAACTGATAAAGTTGGTTCTAGAGCATTTGCAATTGAAAAAACATCCTCTGCAACACTTTTTGTTGGAGAAGTCTTCTGAGAGACATCTTCAACAGCTGAAGTTTCTTCTACTGCACTTTCAGTAGAAGATATAACATCTGCAGCACCTTCAATCAATGAGGATTTTTCTGTAGCAATTTCCGCTGATAAATCATCTTCAATTGTACTTTTATCTGTAAGTACTTCTGATGCTTCACTTTTAACTGAAGAAACATGTGAAGCATTACCATTAATATGAACATCAGCTAATGCATGCTTAAATGAAGAATCGTTTTCTGCAACATTTTCAAATGAGGAAATATATTCTACTGTACTTGCAACCACAGAGACACCAACTGCAGCACTTTCAACAGAAGATTCAGCTTTTGCAACATTTTTAATTGAAGGAATGTCTTCTGAGGCACTTTCAGCTGAAGACATTTCTCCATCAGCAATTTTAACTGAAGCGTTTTGTGTAGAATTTACCGCTGATGAAATGTGCTCAGAAATACTTGTCAATGAAGCACCATTTTCTATGGCACTTTCAATTGGTAGAACTACTTCTGCAGGACTTTTTTCTGAAAGAAGATCATTTACACTACTTCTAACTGAGGATGTATCTTCTGATGTTCCTTTTATGTCCTCTAGAATGCTTTTAATGGAAGCACTCCCAGCTCTAATGGAAAGATTGCCTAATGCAGTTTTAACAGAGGTAGAACTATCCAAAGGACTTTTTATGAAAGGTAAATTTTCAATTCCATTGCTACCAGAAAATTTATTATTATTTTCTGGTGTATTTAGCACTAGAACTGATGTCTTTAAAGATTTTTCTGAAGGAGATATTTCAGAGGTATATGATGAATTGACACTTTCAAGCCACCGCATTATAATCCCTCCCTCTGATAACTTTCTTGAATTATTTGTTTCTTCAGTATTGTTTTCAATTACAGATTCTTCTTTTTCTATTTCTTGTTTGTCATACAGTTCGTTATACAAAGTTAAGTTTTCTTTTTTGTACATTTCATGGCCATTTTCCTTTTTAGTGCTTAAATCCTTATGTTTATCCCATACTGACTCTACTTTCTTATTTAGTTCTTGAGTAACATTTTTCTGTTCAGTAAAATTACTATCTGCAATTTTTGCATCTGAAGGAAAGCTTATAATATCAGCAGATGATGGAGCTTGAGTATCTACTGATTTTATTGAGGTTTCACCATTTTGGGATGGAATAACTGTGTCTGTAGATGAATTATTCTTTAGAAGTTCACCTTTTGTTTTACTTATGTATGCATCACAAGCCTGCAACAAAGAAAAATTTAATTTAAACAAAGGGCATTCAAAATAATGTTTCCATTACTAAACTCTAAAATATGATGCCAGTGCCCCAACAAAGAATTTAATTATGCAAATTTTTAAAACAGGAAATCACTCAAATTTCACTAATTCTGTTTCACTTATTTCAAGCCATTGCACAACACATTTTGTTATATTTTCTCTCTCAACCCTTCTTAGATCTTATTTTTAGCAAAAGTGATAGTTATTATTCTCAGTTGATATATTTTTGCATAGTGTTGCATTGAAATATACTTTGTTTCAATACAGGGTGAGGCATTTATAGTGTGGCAGTCATTTTCCTCCGAAATGAAGGGAAAAATCAAAAAATGCCATTCTCGATGTCATTTCAAGGTCAATTTGATTTTTTCAAATGCAATCGTGTATTTTTTTCCAGGAATGTAAGGGGATTCAATTTTCTGTATAAAAGTTCTAGTACATCTATCAGCTAGCAGTGATAGGCAGCTTGGTTTATTTACAGATGTTCTTTAATATCTCAGGTCATCAGTGTCTCATTCAAATCAGGGCATGAAATGGGCAAAAAATTTTGCTCAGAGGCCTCTTTTTTCAGGCTTGAGGTTCTTTATTGTGCCGTAAATGTACAACATGGGACCCCATGGCTTTATTTCCCTTCTGAAGGAACCCAGGATTTTTATGTCCGAAAGAATCCACCAATCCTGGCCGGGATTGAACCCACAATCTTGGATTTAGGAGGCAAGTATGGTTATCATTACACCACCAGGACCGACTATGCGCTGATAGGTGATGTGATATTGGACAAATAAGGCAGCAAATGTTTTTCACTCACTTTCACTTCTCTCTCTTTTATTTTGTTATTCCTATGAAGAAAAATAATTTGTTTACACAGAGAAGCCTGTTCGTTGACATCGATACAAAAATGAGTTACATTTTTTAAAAATTGTAAATCTTTAAAAAAATTTTCATATGGAACTAACACAGTGAAGCTCATGAGAATTGAATCTGTCGTCTTAACACTCTTCATGCTTTACTAACCTTAGTGAAGCATGAAATGAGTGCTCATCTTGTCAATCAAACTTCAAAGGACATTATTCTCAGTCAGTTCCATTTCGTTTTTCAATCATGGATATTTTCTGTTTCTCTATTTCATCAATCCTTGCTTTTACTTTGTTCCATGAGCCTTGCCCATTTGGTGTCTGTAAACTAACTAGTTCTCCTAAACCAATTTCTCTTATGATTTTCTTTAGTCTACCTGCCCAACTTTCGACCTATTTTACTTTTTCTTGCGCCCCCAAGCAGTCTTTGAGAATATTTCCTTCCTCCAATGATTGGAATTCATAGAGTGAAGCAAATCAAAGTCATACAATAAGTCGAAAATTAACTAAGGATGTAGACTATATTTTGCGAAACATGTTCTAAATATAAATAAGAGAAGCCACAAGAGTTTGACTGAGTCATACAATAATTTACTTATATACAACAATAATTAAACCAATACTTTGTTATGCATGTGAGACCTGGGTAATAAATACAAAAGTGGAAAAGGTTTTAGGGACATTTGAAAGAAAGGCATAAAGACAGAGTTTTTGACCTGTCAAAGAAAACAGTTAGCGAAGAATACGATATAACTACCAGAAATCAAAAATAAATCTAGATATAACTATTATACCATATATTAGATTACGAAGACTGAAATGGGCAGGAATTGTATATAGGATGGATGATCAAAGAATACTGAAGAAGACACTGATACCAAGAATGAATAGTAAAAGACCAATAGGGAAACCAAAAGACAAGTGGATTGATGCAGTTACACAGGATGCTAATTATTTGGGATTACGGCTTGGAGAAGGGCGCCCTGGACACAGACAACTGGAAGAGAGCAATAAAGTAAGGCCAAACTTTGGGCTGTAATACCATAGGAGAAAAAGAACAATGCAACAAATGATTGGTAAAAGAATAGCAACCAATGCAGTGTTTTTGGATTACAGTACCATCTATTATTTCTGTCAGCAAATACATGTTTGGCTATATTCAAAACAGGAATTCTTTGAGCTGTTCTTCTAATGGCATCTATATTAAGTTGGTAATATATATGGTTACGAAATTATAACAATTTGTAATCAAAGGAGTGTTTCTATAGAGACTGTATGCTTTAGTATCACAATCTTTTATTAATCATTAATAATCTATGACATGAATTTAATCTCCAGAATGGTAAATTAAAAATTATGAAAAACTAATTATTTTCTTGCTGTACAAATACAAGTGCTAAAACAATTTTAATGTCCTCCTTAGTCATACATTCTATGCAACCTGTGTTCTTAATTGGCTCTAGATTGATGCTCTAAATCACGGAGTCATGCAAGCAGCTAAAGTATATTTTAAGAGAGCTGTTGTAATAGATCTGGTATTGGCAATGAAACTGGCATAAAATAATACTAATATTAGATAATTCCTCTCACCTGAATCTTCTTTATTAATGACTGCTCTTTAAGTTTCAAATGTTTCTTCCATTGTTCTGTGAGTGCTTCAGCTTCACTTCTCTTTTTATACAGCTGGGAATGAAGACTTCTTACTCTAGCTTGCAGATCTTTTATTTCACTTGTTGCTTCTGGATACAAGATAAGAACAACTTAGTGCTTTAAAAAGGTAATAAAATAGTATCATAATACAGTTAAGTATTACGGCTTAGCAGATTTTATTTACTACTAACACAAACAGCAAAATGGCTTCATTCAGTGCAATAGGAATGAAAACCTTACTTGGACTGAATGAAATAATCAAGTTTGAGTTCTCAAGCACTAATAGTTTTTCACTAATATATGGAATAGATCACATCTCCAGAGAACAAACTGTATCAGATGCCAAGTATGCTGTTACACACAAAAATCTAAAAGCCTTATTTTACATAAAGAATACAAAATAAAAAAGATTGAATTATCTATCATAAAGAGATATGTATTTAACATAGGTGACACTGAAAAGACACGTCTATTTTTTAATTAACATTTGTTCTGTTTATGGAAGTTGCTTTAAAATGCTATTTAATGTATAATATTTCCCAATTATCTAAATTAAACAAAAATTTAAACACAGAAAATAAATTTTTAAAAAAGTTGGGATTACAGCAGTAATGTTCAAGATGTATTATGGCCTTAACTATCACTTTTCTCACTGCAAAATTTACTTACATATACAAAATCCATATACTGATATGGTGGGCATTTTGAACTCTATTAATAGTACATAACATGATATAATAAAGATATTTTGAAACAATGAATAAGTGGTTAGGAAGCAAGCATTGTGTTAGTTAAAAGCAATGAAATGATGCACTTATTCTTTAATAATATTATCTCTACCTTCTCTCCCTAAAGTGGTTGGCAATTCAAAATTCTACAGATTGAAAGTGCTATCTCATCAACTGTTATTTATGTTTACTTAAATAGCTGTGCATTTTTTGTTCACTTTCATTTCCTTCTTTCTTTTCATGTTAAAATATGTTCGGAACAACATTACTATATATACAACTATTTTAGGTAAATCAGTATCACACATATTTTATACAATTTTACCTCTATTCTTTTAGCTAATCATGCCTTTTAATTTTCTTCCTTCAAATTTTATGCATTTCTGACAATTTTAACTTCCCAAAATCCCCCAAAAAATAACCAAGGTTATAAAAAAGTTAAAAAAAACATGAGATATTCAAAATAAGAAAGCATAAAGCAATGAAAAGATGATGAAACATTTTCAAATAATTACTTGAGGATAATTTACATGTTTGCAAATTATGCCCATGTACATGTTGTTTGTATTGTAAGCTGATCTTCTTATGGACTGTTTTTTCAAAATGTGAGCAGGTCTGCAGTTCAAATTGCGCCAGAATCATCTTGCCTGAACGAGTTTTTTCCCAGAATTTCCTGTCCTAATCAATGGCTAAAGTAATACGTATCCTCAAATTAAGCTTGGAGTGCTTCCTCCTCAAAATTCCTTTCCCAATTTATTATTTCATTTCACGTATCACCAGTTGTGATGCACAGTAGTAAAAATGGATGCTAAACATTATTAAAAATACTGCTGGTCTAGGGGTAGCACCTTTCCTCTGGATCCAATATTTGCACTTTCAAACCCAGGTGAGATCAATATAGGATAAAAATCTTGAGTGCAAGTCCTCCAGAAAGGACTTAAAGTCATGTGTCCCATGTCATAGATTTACAGCATATTAAAGAACTCCATATGTCTCTGGACAAAATTATCAGTCATTTCACATTCAAGTAACACCTTACCATAGCACCAGATTACAATTTAGGTGATCAGTTGACAGTCCATCCTTCTGATATTTGTAAGTGCTAAGTGTAACTAAAGTTCAAATGGTTCATATGGTCTGTCAGGATCCAAAGCAGACCTTAGGCCTAAACCTTGGTAAGTTGAGGATAATGAAACATTTTTAAAAATTCTCTTGCTGAGAAACTTCTTCAATATTTTAGGTAGATAAATAACTTCTCTGAAAACCTTTCTATGGGTAAATTGAAATGTTATAACAGTATTAACTTAGATTGTATTTTTTTTTAGAGTAATATGTTAAGGAACAAACTTAGTAATGTACAGTTGATATTATTGTATGATTTAGTTAAACTACACACTCTTAATGCTTCACTTGTCATAATATACAGAACTGGTTTCGAGAACATTTCGTTCTCATCATCAGTTAAGCTAAAAGTCAACTGTCTGATTAAGATGTGCAGTTCACTAAATCATACAATGATATCAATTATATGATTGACTTCACTGTGCAAGTACCAATTAACATTTTAATTAGAAATGTATGTTTCTTATCTTAACATTTATTAGAATTTTATTTTAATGATAATGGGGAGATATTTTTCATACTGTATGTGGTTAATATATGTAAGTTTATTATTTTAACTACATAATTTAACTAGGCAGTCATTAACAAATATACCGCCATGGGTGGCCGAGGTCGTTAAGGCGCGGACTCGTGAGTGGGAGGTCTGGGGTTCGAATCCCAACAGGACTGTCCTCCCTGACTGGGGTTTTTTCCATTTTCCTCAGTCGTCATAAATGGCAAATGCTTGGGAGGTACTCTAAACTTAGACCTGGAATGCTTTCTTCCTTAAAAAATATCTTTCCCAATTTATCATTTCATTTCATGTGTCATCAGTATCCACCGCCTGTGGTGCCTCAGAAGTAAAAAAGGGCATTAAACACTCCTAAAAAAAATAAATAAAGAAACATATAGGCCATGTAATGTAACTTGAATACAAATTACAATGAAAACAAGTAAAATAGTACTTGATCACTGGTGTATATATAAATGTCTTGGAATGAGAAAGTTTGTTTTATTCATCGTGAATCAAGAATAAAGCCATTTATTCTAGCATAAAGATCTGTATGTTTAATGAGGCAGTAGAACAAAACTTTGAAAAATTATTATTATACACTCAACTGATCAAGGAGCCCTACAAAAATAAGTACTTAAGATCATCTAGTAATCATCTTTTTGACAAATGGGGGAAAAAATTCAGCTACAAATCTTAATAGCTTTATCTGAACAGAGTTTAAAATTTTCTCTTAATAATATATGTTCATTATTTGCATATTATTTTTCATTTTGAAATGGAAGTTAACTAGTATGCCAACAAAATGTCAAAATAGCATTGATAACTTGAACAGAATGTCAGCTTACCATGGGATGATATATACGAAAGATCAGTTTGTACCGCTTCAACACGCTCTTCAGAAGGCACAGGCTCATCAATGGTATAAAGATGATCAGACAACAGTAATGGTGGGTTTTCAATTCCAGAGACAGGAGCAGATGCATCTGAGATGCTGTAAAATGAGAGCACCTGGCATTAGTATTAGCTGGACAGTACACATAGCTTTTATACAGGGTGTTAATGAACTACATGAAAGTAATTTTGGGAGTGTGGAGGTGTCTTAGACAGGTAATTTGAAATAGAAAACACATAGGTTAGGCACTCTTTAAGCTATTTTACCATACCTTGGTTTATTGTCTTTGGTGCTGCTGCTGCTATGTTCCTGAAATCAATGAGTAAATTATTATTAGTCTGGATGCAGTTACACACTGATGTGCCAAACAAAATAATACAACTGAATTAAGATTTAACTAAACATTACACTTTAAATACTTTGAAAGTCATTATAATGCAGATGCAATATTTTTAAAAAACCATTAGGAATAAAGAAAAATCATGATTGCCAAAGAGAATGTACACTTTTGTAAAGAACATGTAAATCATACAGCAATATCAACAAAAAGCTTAAGTTATCTCATTTGTTTCACAGACAGTAATGCAGAATAAAATTCAAAATTTAATTTTATTATGAGCAGATACCAGGATATTAATGCAGGATGTGATTCAAGATATTAAAACGCAAATCATGAAATTAGGTTTCAGGGATATGAAAAATTATTAACAATTTATTGACTTGAAATAGAAATTAATACAAGAAATATTATATTTAAAATAAGCAAGTTAGTACAACAGATTCTGGGTCTTCTGGAGAGCCAAAGGTACAGGACTTCTCAGGGATGAGTTAAAGATCAGGCAACAGTCTTTTTCTGATGGCTCTGACACCATAATGATTGTAGTAAAATATATAGGAAACATATTCACAGTGACAATCACATAAAGATCAAAAGCTGTTCAAAAAGCTTTTCTTTATTCCCTTTGGGTAATAATGCTGTAGTATTAACAATAAAATGTGTTATTATTAGGTAACACAATTTCTTATTTGATAAAAGAATTATTGTTACCTGACACCAAAGCCTTTTATTGTTACAATATTTTACTTCACTTTTGCTAACTGCTAATTAAGTTCCCAAATGCTATACTTTTATTACAAAGGCCAAATACTGGAATTTCTAAAAATAGCATTCTACAGATATAATTTCTTGTGAACTTACCTCTTCAGTTAGTTTCCTGGACTGGTTCTTTGCCAAGTTTCTTAGGAAATCTCTAATTAATGTCTTCTGTTGCCGTAAAGTAGCTTTTCTTGCAGTGGTATCTTTTAACAACTTGTTGTATTCCCTAGAAATTATTTAATATACGCTCAGAAATCATACAAAAACTTCACTGGCAGTATTATACATTCTGCCTTCTACTAATATACATAGGCAAGATCAAGAGAAATATAGTCTTCAGATTGAAGAAACACTGGAGAAATATTTGTTACAAACAGATAGAAAAATCACCATAGCAGCACATTTCTGGAATGAAAATCATGAAATAGAAAAAATGCATCTCCTTATTAAAAGCTGTTCAGCATCCCAAGGAACCTGACATATGGGAAAAGATTTTCATGAAGAAACATGAACATAAATTCATGAATTTCAACATTCTGGAAGCAGATAATATTTTGTACAAGTTCATCAACAGACCACCATCAGATTCACCATAATCGCCTACCTTTTCTATTCTAATATGATCCACCATGCACCAGCTGTTTAACAGTTGACAATGTGAGCAAAGGTCTCATGAAACATGTCCTGAATTTTTTAATTTTGAGAGTGAAATGTTAAGAGTGTTTTATCATTGTATTAGTATTTGAAATGCTTTTAGCATTTTAAAATATTTTATCTACTGGAGAAATAATTGAATGTTACAGTGTGGTTATTGGGTTTGGGCTGGTACAGAACAGCTGTTTACTGTTCATCAAGGTCATATAATGCATGTGAGGGTAGCAACTTGTAGTTAATTTGAGGGAAGCTTTGTCAGCAAGTGGTTATGCAAATTGTGTGCTAAGTGTTCTTTGCTAGCTATGCCATTAAACAATATAGTCTTGAAGAACAGGTTTTATGTATGATACACTTATGAAAACATATTTTTGACTTAAAGTGGTAAAGCAAAAAAATATCCTGGCAATCATTTCCCAAACAGAGAAACTGTTCACCATCTTGTTAATGTTACAAAGGTCAGGATCTGTTAAAACAGGAAACATGTTCTAAACTGTCATATTCTTACGGAATAAAGTTAGATGACTTTTCTACACAGGTAGAGAGGTATACTTTTCAACATTTCTTATAATTCAGGATATGCTATTATTATCAGTTTTAAACATGTATGATTTTATGCTTTCAGTAAAATTGTAAATACTAACTTTACCAGCAGAGACTCTATCCTCCTTTTTTAGATTGTGATTACTGCACAACCTGAAGCTGTCATATAGTACATATTTATAATATTAAATAAAGTTGATGGTGTCCAAATAGAACACACCAGCAACAAAATTATTAGCAAAAGGATGTCTGATTCTCCTCATTCAACTGCGTAATCTTTGCGCTTGTGCCTGTAGTTTGTTCTCTCCTGTGAAAGAGCACAATGCAAAAATCCAAGAGACATTTAATAGGTTTTACCTGAAACGGCAGCCTTAATACTCTCCTTCTACATTTCCTAAACTGCATTACAAAATGGCAGTTGTCAAATGTTGCAGTTTTGACTTTTTCCTCCCACTTGGCTGGGTTAATGGTTGCTGGGCTTCTATTATCCACAAGTGCATGTGGTCACTTCATTTCTGTTGATAAAGAGCTCTTGTTTAAGATGTGGTATGATGTCCTACAGTACACTAATAACAGTTGCTTATGCATAGTTGATGTTTGTGTCAATACCGTCATTATTATCACAGATAAACATCTCTGCAATCATGATAACCTTTTCATTGTATTAATTTATTTCTGTAATGAAGGGAGTATAAAATTCTTGGTCACAAATACCAGCTATGTACCTTTCACTTCAGATGCAACAAAGTGACTGAAGAAGTTACTATATACAACTAAAGGTGATCATTTTTTTTTTTATTTCTTTTATGGTAAGTTTATTTTCAAAAGGCTGGGAATAAAACTTAAGAGATATGTTAACTAAAGCTGTCCTTAGTTAAGTTCTATGAAGGACAGATATTTATAAGTGCTATCTCAAGAAAGCCAATTAGCATTTCTGTTTTACTTTCCATAGTTGTTTGTTATGACTTGCTCAATTTGAAACCAACTATAATAAAAAGAGGAAGAAGACGAAGAAAATGAAGGGGATAAAAAAAATTCTTAAAATGTATAATTAGATTCTACAAGCATTATTCTGATAGAAGGTGAAGTGTGCTGTACAATTGTTAATTCATTTGTTTATCAATGGGAAAGGTGTAGAGATTTTTTCACATGTACAAATCAAAACTTTTTAAAACTTGTACACCTATAGACACATCAAAATGTAAATTATTTTCTATACATAAAATTAAATTAAATTATATCCCTGGTGCAACAACCTGCTAAGCTTTCTTTGTCTTCATTCCAAATCCATATCTTTGGAAAAATTCCTTAGCAGTGCCAGGACAACCCAAGTCTTCTGAATCAGCAGCCAAGCGACATTGACCACTGTAAATGTATTCACAAAATAAAATCACTCACCGATAATTTTCTTCCTTTGCCTCCTGAAGCTTTTTGTACAGCATTTCTTGTTTCTTTTTGTAGCCACTGTGTTCTTTGCTCCCTTCTTTATGTTTTCTGCACAGAATATAAACTCAATTTATTATAAAATTCCTATTAAAATAGGTCATTTAGCTGCAAACAATAGTATGTTCCATTAAAACAAGAAATGTTCCAAATTTCCTTATTTGAAGTTAAGTCAGTAATACCTGCATACCAGACATTTTCAAAGATTTGACGAAAATTCTACATTTTGATATTTACCTTTAGCACCATTTAATGTTTTATAGCTTTTTTTTCTCTCTGTTGAGTTTATTCATGAATATCATTCCATTGGATGCTCAAATGTGCAAACAATGTATACCTGCATGTATATTGTGATTAAAAAATTAGTTTAATACTAAAAACAAAATTACAATATGGTATGTGTGTATACATTTCATATATACTGAATTATATATCTGTCATCTTTGAAACATTGAACATAGTGAATTTGTAATGGTGCAAATAAATCTGGAGTCTATCATCACTATCATACATAAAGTGAGTACCTGGCACCCACTTTATATATAATATTCTAAATTCTACATTTGGACAAAAAAGGTGCGCATTAGATTTGTGTAAATACTGTATTTAATTTATTTATTGTTTAAGAATATATATATATAATAATAAATTTTATGCATCTTTCATTTTCAGCAGATATACCTTCCCATATAAAAAATAATCATCAATAATACGGATTAAGCATAAAGTCTGTTGGGTTCTAATGCAACAAATGAACTATTCAAAATGAGTTACACTTCGCATGTAGAGATGACTAATTTTTATATGTACATGGGGCTAGGCAATTAACAACTGCCACCTTAAATATTTCCTGGCTAAAATTTCAAAAAATCAATTATTTGCAAGCCTTTTTGTTTTATAAATATGCCACAAATATCATTATTTTATATAAACAATGTAATACAATTTTTTTCACACTAACTCCATTCATTTACATAAAAATCTGGACATATGCTTCGGGTAGATTTTATCTACAGGCTGAAGATGGGAGGGATCACTCCCGAAACATATGTCCAGATTTTTATGTAAATGAATGGAGTTAGTGTGAAAAAAACTATATTACATCGTTTATATATATAGCACTCCATTGTCAACAGTTTCGTAATTACATTTAATTGAGATCATTATTTTAATTACACATACAATTACATATACAATTTCTGCTGTAGTTAGGCTATTGTTCCATTTAATATATATTGCATTTAATGTACTGACTACTATCTTACTGTTTTAAATTAGGTTTCATTCAAAATATGCTGGCTTAATAAGTAGCCTTGGAAAAATTCATAGTTTTCTATTGTTCTTCTCTTTTTAAACAAAAGTTAATTAAATATATTTAATATCTTAATAAAGAACAGTCCCTTCTTATAGGCTGCCAATAGAAATTCTGTTTAAATAATAAATAAAAAAAATCTTATCAGTAATGTCACAACATCACTTAATTTTTGCATATACTTTCAACACTGCAATGTTAAAAAAAACCTTTTATGACAAGGTTTATTTCTGGGGAGGGGAAAAAAATGCACATACATATTTTCCCATATGGAAATTTAAATAAGTTTTTGTAACAATATGGGCATTTTTATAAACTTGTTAGCATAAATGACAATCATAAAGTTTTACAGTGTAAACAAGCTGTTGGAACATTGCACATGTGTTGAATATTTAACATATATCACTGATTTTGGTCAATATTTTTCTTTTTTTTAAGGTTTTTAGCAGATTCGCTCATGAGTTATTTTAAGGAAGGGTTTATATTAACACTTACTTCATTTGCATTGCTAGCAGCTTCAGGTCTGAATGGGCCTTTTCTTTCAGCAGGCTAAATCTTTCATTCATAAGTTGAATTTGCTTCTTGCAATTCTCTTTCTCATCATGCATCAGTCTGTCAATCTGAAAGTTTAAAACCACATACAGCATAGGCAACAGGAATGCAACATTCCAAAGGCTTCTGGCAGAGAAATAAGAATTGAACAACCTCTGAGAAAACTCAAGTGTGCTATCTAATTTGTTAAGTCTGTGGGCTTCATAAGCAAAAACAACTTTCTCAAATATTTTTTTTATTTGTCAGTTATCCATAGAAAGTCTAGTCATAATACATTAATATATCACTAGTTAGGTAGTATTAGGTTACATTATTGTTCCAGGTGGTCAAAAACATTAAGGCAGGACTCATGAACAGAAGGTCTGGGGTCCGATTCCCATCAGGACTGTCTTCCTCAGAGGCTTTTTTCAGGTTTTCCTCAGGCCACATAAATGACAAACTTATTTCATCTCATGTATCATCAGTGTCCACTGCCCATGAAGTCTTAATGGGGAGAACAGGCGTTAAACATTATTAAAAAAATATTAGATTACATTAAATATTTGAAAATAATGAAAACAATTCCTATAGCCCTACTATACCATCCTTACATTAAGCGATAAATAAGATAAAAGAGTCCAATGATGGACCATCAATAGGGCCACCCATAGATCCCCTTCCCATGATGGCTCATATTGCAAATGGTACTGGTCATTGTCAGCAATCTGATGAGTTTTAGCAGATTTGATCAAGGATTCAAGATCAAGTAAAGAGGAGAACAGAGGAATTGTGTGCAGCTTTACCAGTCACATGAAAAAGATTAAAAAGGGAGCGAAAAAGATGAGTATTGGCAGAATGAAAATGGGGAAGCAGAAGAATCCAGAGAAAAAATAAAAATAAAAGCAAAACAAATAATGCTGATTTTTTAAGATCACTGTATGATTGAATTGAACCACGCTCTCTTATTGCTCCATTTAGTTGTTTAAAATATGTAGTACTAGTTTCACAAACTATTGTTCGCATCCTCAGCTACCTGTCAATTGCTGGATAATTCATTATGCTGTGGGAATGTGTATTCTGCTCTGGTGGAGGTGTGATGAACTTAAATTTTTATGTTTTCATCCCTGGAAGTGTCAAAGTTCATTAAATTGTTTCTGTATTTGTAAATGTAGATTTTTTCCCATGCTGCTAATTCTGTGTGTCCTTGTACTGATTTTAATAATTATGCTTTATTCACTGTCATAGTTTTTGGTCCAGAAATGAGATGATACTGCTGATTTCTCCATTTGCTTGCATTTTATTTTCCTTATTTTGTAAATATCTGCCTTTTCCTGTGGTGGAATACTGTCATTAACCTTGTCTATCAGGAGATTTTTTTAACATTAAATCTGTTTAAAAGTGCCAAACTGATATTCAATTTTTTTAGAATATTTTGAAATGTTTGCATAGCCCATGGATGATATGTGAATTTTTTTAAAAATTAGCTTATCTTTTCCTGCTAAAAATGTTTTGGTTTCAAAATTCAAGAGGCAAAAACTTATTAAAAAAACCACAACACTTTTAGTAGGAAAAGATTAGCTAATTTTTAAAAAATTCACAGTACATCCATGAGCTATGCAAAAATTTAAAAATATTCCAATAAGTTTTACTATCAAGTTGGCACTTAAACAGATTTAATGTTAAAAATCTCCTGATAGACAATTTTAATTTTCCACCGTGGAAAAAGGCAGGTATTTACAAAATAAGTTGTGCAGAATGTGGAAAAATCAAAAAACAAAGAAAAACATAGGCACATGGTTAAAAGAAGATTTCAGGAAAATAAAATACAAGCAAATGGAGAAATCAGCAGTAAAATCTCATTTCTGGACAGAAAATCACGACACAATGAATAAAGCAAAATTATTAAAATCAGTACAAGGACCTACAAAATTAGCAACCAGGAAAATATCTACATTTACAAATACAAAGACAGTTTAATGAACATTGACACTTCCAGGAATGAAAACTAAACTTTGTTCATCACACCTCCACCAGAGCAGAATACACATTCCCACAGCATAACAAATTATCCAGCAGTTGACAGGTAGCTGAGGATGTTCCTGAAACAGTATTACTACTAGTATAACTAGTATTTATATTATAAACAAGTAAATGGAGCAATAGGAGTATGTAGTTTGACTCAATCATACAATGATCTTAATTATATGATTAGCTTCATTGTGCAAGTTCCAATTAACATTTTTAGTTAATCCTGATTTTGTCTACCACAAAACCACCCTAGCTCCAGAGAGATCAAACCCAGGTTTCATGGTCATAGTAATATAGAAAGTGAGAAAGGAATATATATATTTACATAACGTTATCTTTTTCTTCTTATTATTATCTTAAAAAGAAAAAGTCAATGAATGAAAGTGATATTTAACTTAATTTAATACAGTAATTATACAGTTTATCATGTAAGCAAGACTCACATTAGCCAGTGATTCCTTCAGTCTAGTAAGTTGTTCTTTTGCATCTCCTACAAAAGTGTTTGACAAAAACTGTGAAAAATCAGACTTTTGATGGCTGCTCAAGCTGTAAGTATAGGAGTCATCTGAAGATGCTATACTGCCAACTGAAAAGAAAGCATTCTAAAATCAAAGGCAAGGTAATTGTGTACTAATTTAAAGTTCTAGTTAAATATATTCAACTGCACAGAATAGTGTTTGCCTGAAAACAAAATGCAAGTTTAAAATGAAAGTGGCTACCAAAGAGAAAGAAAGTTCCCAAAAAGCTGCCTGGTCAATTTGTGATATCTTCTTCAGGCACTTTTTGCTGAACTTTATTAACTTTTACTCAGTTTTAAGCTTATTATGAAATCTGTTAGTGCTGAGAATTATGCTGGGAGTTTATAGCTGCTGATAAAAAACTACATCTAAATAAGGGGCGGAAAAAGGAGCAGAAGAAGAAGAAAACTTTCACTGTTTTTCAAAGTGCTACAATTGATACTCATACCTAATTTGCTCATTCTCTTAGGGAAACTGTTTCCTACCTTATTATTTGAAATCCTAATGTCCAAAAACTATACTCAAATCGTTTTAAACTTTACAGGTTAACTTTATTGATACATAACAAATCATGCATGAAAATATTTTTTGGATTAAAGTATTTAAATTGAGCCATTTCATTCTGCTTACAACACACTAATGCACCATGAAAGTATGCAAGATTCGATCTTATGCTTAGCCAGGGTCTTAGCAATTAATCCCATTAACACACAGCTTCAATATGCTCAGACAGTGGCTATAGGAAACTGTTAATTAAATAATATATATTGTGCATGAAATAATTTTGCGATAGATTCCCTAACTTGCCAAACTCTACCTTGTCACTTTCTGCAATATCCACATGCAGAAAATAATCAAGAGAGAGAGAGAGAAAAAAAAAACTTTCTCATCTACACAAATTATTGAGACGAACTGAATCTTATTTGGAAAACATTCTTACCTTCGTCACTCTGTCCAGGAAGAGATAAATCTGTCGTAGTGTCATCTATGTTATCCTGTATTGTTTTCTCCAGGTCCAGCACATTCTTTCTAATGTTTGACAAAGTCTCCAGTGACAATTTTACGTTCGGAGGCTCTACATCAGGTAGCTAAACAGATAAATACTAAATAGCATTATACACAGCTATAAGGTCCAGTCAGAAAGAAACACCTTTTTTCCCCCTCTCTTTAATAAGTAGATAATGTGAGAAATTTAAATGGTGCATTTCCCCAAACCTTCTTCACAGTCCTTGACAATAACAAGTTCTTTTAAGTCAACAGGTGGCAGCAAGGCATCATTTTAGAAAAAGGCTGACCTTGACATTGTATAAGATAGCAAGTTGTAATAGCATTCCTAAATGTGAAAGGTGAAATATCAATTTGCATTCTGAAAGGCTGTAGAATGCTTATAGGGATGAAACAGTGGATTTCAGCACTGTTAGATACTGGGTTCATTGCTGTATGGAAGCTGAAGGGAAAGCCCTTTTGGCTATTGAAAAGAGGAACAATTGCCCAGCCATTGTAGTGCCTCCATTAGGGTGACCAAACATCCTTCTTTGTCTGGACATGTCCTTTTTACATCTCTGTCCAGGCAGATCATATAAACATTATTAAATATCCTTTTAGTAATTTGTATGCTTAAAGTTTTCATGCCTTTTCAAAGTAATTTTCCTGTGGGTGGGAGCTGCAATGTATACTCTTTGCTCAGAGACAGAACATCTGCCAACTGTGCTGTGCATGCATTGAGAATGGGATGTGAGGAAGTGTTCTCTTGTATTTATTTTTCTAGACCTCTTGGTTAGATTTTATTATGTATTCATGTATTCTAAATATCAAAATAGCAATGAAAGTTCAACAATACTCTAACCAGCAAAATCTCGATTTAGAAAAGAAAGAAATGGATTTGAAGTTGAACATACAGTTTACGGATATCTGTGAAACATGCTACAAAGTAATGTTAAATTAACATTTCATGTTGTCTTATCTTTTGATAATTTAATATTAAACATCATATTTTCCTTAGTTTTCATGAGTATCTAACCGTAAAATTATTATTATAAATATTTTGTGTAAATTGTATATAGACATAATTTTAAGCATAGCCATGGATATTTTGCATCCTGTTTTTTTTTAACAATGTCCTCCTTTTTGGAACTTTTTGTCTTATTTTTTATTGATGTGATTCTGGTTACTCTATACAACATGCAATTTGTTGATAAGATCATTTGTGTGATCAGGCTAATTGCTGTGTAAATTTCACTTAGTTTTCTTGTAAATTAAAAGAGAGAGAGAGAAAAAAAGGAGTCATTACTTTCTGACTCCCTTGTTATTAAAAGCATTACAGGTTATCCAACCAGACAGCCAGTTTTAATATTTATTGGTTAAAACATATCAAAACAGCTTCATTTACTCTAGAATTTAGATGTGCTATTCACATCTTACATTGGCATGCTGACATTTACCCTCACGAAACATCAGGGCCAGAGACTATGTGAGCAAACTGTAATGCTTCCATTACTTCTGGAGTGATGTCTTGTCTTTGAAAAGTATCTACACTTTTTATTCTTATATTATTATCTAATAATGAAAATGCAAAAAGGCATTATTTTCCATTTTATCCCTTTCCATTACATTATACTTTTCTTACTATACTACATCTTCTATAATTCCATAAACCTTTGACTGTATGTAACCTGATGCATTGTTGTCATTTCCATGTCCTTACTGCATGAAAATCCTCTCTTTTACAGCCTTTTTGAGGAAAAAATCAGATAAATGTTAAATCTGGACTGTAAACTGAATGCTTTATGGCTTTTCATTTCAATTCTTGAATAGTTTTCAAAATGTGGGCAGCAGTGTGAGGGTGGACATTATCATGCAACAATAGGAGGACACCTGGATTCTTTCTCTTCTTTTAGAATGAACTGTAGGTTTCAGATCTTTATGAAACATGTCCATTGGTTGATATCATTGTATGATTCAGTCAAACTACACACTCTTAAAGGTAGTTCAACTGAGTCATACAATGATATCAATTAATATGATTGGCTTCACTTTGCAAGTTCCAATTTACATTTATGTCCATTGCTGTTTGGTGCAATTTTCCAGTTCAGTTGCCACATTTATCTCTTTGTAGCTATCTGCTAATTGCAAGGTCAACATATGTGGCACTTGATTAACCATATTACAAATACCCCAAGTCCATTTCCTAGCCACAAATACTTGCCCCATCTTTACTAAAATAGCTGCTACTGAACTGATTTATATGAAAAAGTTGTTATATACACTGAAACTCACCTGTGTATGAGAAAATGGCTGCTGAACCGGTGTTTGTTGTACTTGCTTCTGTTCAATTCTAGAACTAATACCTGGCCCTGTAACATAATACTGATTTGAAGATAAATGTACATTTTCAGATAGAATTCTTTCCCATTGCCTATGGTCTTCTTGTCTTATTCTCTTAATGAATTCATCAAACTGTGCATTCTGTTGATTGTACTTCTCATTAATTTTGCTCAGAAGATCAATTCTTCTTTTCTCTGGATTTTCAGCATTGTCCGCTACTGATATCATATTTCTGAAGCACTGTGATTCTTGCAAGACATGGTGTACCACATCTGTCTGTTTTTTAACCAAATTGCAAAGATTACTAACTCTGCTCACAGAATAAACTGATACTTGATTGGAACTCTGAAGCTGCAGCTCTCCACCATTTACATTTGCTGCTGTTGTACTACTGGAAGAATAAATCTCTTTCATGACAGGTTTCTCTTCTAGGGTTTGCAAAGTCTGAATGCCAGTTTCTCTAACTTTAGCATTGGACGGAGATTCATTTGGTGTGATATGTTTCTGTTCTTCTAATAGTTCTAATGTCTGAGTACCAGCTGATATTTTAACATTTTCAGAGGTAAGTTTAGCCTGTACTGCTTTTTGTGGAAGTGTAACTACTTCCCCTGTTTTCTTCTCACTGGTCTGTGTCTGAGCATCACAAACAAATTCTGCAGACTCAGCTTTCTGCTCACTAACCATTTCTGTAGGTCTGACCTAAAAAAAAGAGTTCCTTTGTTAATGACTCAAATTTTAGTTCAAGCAAAATATATATATTCCAATTGAATATATCTAATTTTTTTTAAATTGAAAATTAACTTATTGTCGGAACTAATATATTGAAGCAATTAATTATTCTTTATTAGCACTTGAGTCAAGTTAATACTCTTATGCTCCACTTACCATTGAATTAAACAGAACGTGTTTCACAGGCTTTTGCCCATATCATCAGCTGTGAGTTGACTGCGGATTCGTTATTGGTTGGAAGGACTTTGATGTAACTCTGGTGGACATTTTATTTATAATCCTTGGGCCACCAAAAAATTTCAGAAAATACTCTTGAGAGTTTGGAATTACTTTGTTCCCAGTGAACAAATTCAGCCTAAATAATCTACTGAACCCAGTGATAATGATAGAATACTTGATGAAAAGAAGCCAGAGATATATAAAAAAAATCAACTGTTTGGAATGCAACAAAGTATATATATTGGCAAAACCAAAAGAAGCATTCGAATTAGGCTAAAGGAACACTGAGAAATATCAGGTACACTCAGGTGGATAAATCAACCGTTCACACTGCTTTTGGATAAATATGATATAGAAATGGCAATCAAATTATTGAAATTCGTAGATAGACCCTTGGAGCTGGGAATATGGGAAAAAATTTTAAAAAATATGAAGGTTATGAACTTTGAGATGCCAACAGAAGACAAATTAATTTAAAAGTTCATAAAATGTCCATGAGAGCTACACCAAGTCCATTCAACCAACAACAAATCCAGAGTCGAATCACAGTTGATGATGAAGGCCAAAAGCCTGTGAAACATGTTCTATATAATTCAATGATAAGTGGAACATAAGAGTATTAAATCGACTCAAGTGCTAATAAAGAAGAATATATCTAATTTTTTTTGCCATTTTCATATGAATGCATACATATAATACAATCCTAGTGAAGATAAAAGTTTATTTCAGAATTGAGACTATTCATATGCATTTTAAGTAGTTTCTGTAATTTATTTGATGCTTTTAGAAATATAAAAATATGTAGGAGTTAAAAATGAAATGAAATAATATAAAAGTTAGCTGCAAGTTGCATGCACTTAGATCATCAATGGGTTCATTTTTACCATTATCTAAGAATGGGGAGGAAAGGATTGATTATAGAGAGAGTAATGAAGTATTGTTATTGTATCCTCAAATTAGACAGCTCAAATATATTAAAGGAATGTTTGAAATATCAAAAAGAGGCTTTGGGAAGGAAGAGTTGATATAGTAAGGTGAATTTTTATTATTTTTATTATTTATTTTTTTTGAATGGTGTTTAACATCCATTTTTACTACCAAGGCACCACAGGCTGTGGACACTGATGATTTACGAGATGAAATGATAAATTGGGAAAGGATTTTTTTTTTTTTTAAGAAAGGATTCAGGCCTAAGTTTAGGGTTAGGGTCCTTCCTGGCATTTGTCATTTATGAGAACTGGAAAAAACCTGGAAAAAACCTCAGTCAGGGAGGACGGCCCTGGCGGGATTTAACCCCAGATCTTCCGTTCACGAATCTGCCTTTAACAACCTCAGCCACCTGTGGCAGTATGGGGCGGTGGGGAAGGCACTAGAATCAATAGTTTTTGGGAATATATGGAGAGCAGATGAAAGTAATGTTAATGGATTTTGGAAGATAGCGAGACAGAGGATAGAAGATATTGAAAAGCAAGAGAATTGGGCTATTCAGAAGGTACCTTGGTTGTACATAAAAAGAATCAAACAGAATTGGGGATGAGAGAAATATATTGAAATTTGTGATCAAATGGGTAGGATGACTGGGCTTGGATGTGCACAGGAGTAATACTTCTGAAAGGATAGAGAGGAGACAATAATGATAGATGTAGTATGTGTGGGGGAGAAGTTTGTGTGTCCCATTATTTATTGAAATGCAAGAAAGTCAAATGATGGCTGGAAAAATTTGGGACAATAAATGGGACAATTTCCAGAAGGATTTAGTGTTAAATAAAATGTTAAGTAACAAGAGTGTAAAAAACGTGCAGAAAATGGGAGAGTTTTCAGGTAAAGTTATAGAGAAGTGGGAACGAAATTGAAAGAAAGTAAAAAGAAGATTCTTACAGTAGGACAAATATGTGGTTAACGAGGTAGGAAACTGTATTTTGGAGGATGCTGCTAAGATCTAGAGCAAAACAAGATGTATGTAAAGATATAGTTATTATTAAATTGAGGATATATTACTGTTAACAAATTGTAAAGTTAATTGTGGAATAAATTCATCTAAGAATAAAGCGTGATTACAGTCCATCTCCTAAAGAAGGACATGTTGTTCAGGCCTCCATTCCTTACAACTTATGGACCAATCCTACCAGAAATGCACAGTTGGAATATCACAATAGCACATGAATTAAAGATTTTGGTGCTTATTGACTATAGTGTGTGGTAAGAAGACCAGATAGTTATCAGTTTCCCTAAGTAATCTTATCATAAATACTATCATATTACTTTCTCTCTTAGAAGGCAGCACATTTTTGAGGTGTGGCATGAAATATGCATCATTGTTAGTTGAGCCGCAAAAGTGGGAAATTATTTGTAGTAGCTTTCATGATGGAATGCAATGATTATGAAAATTATGTAGCTGTCAAAGCGCTGCTCAATGTAGGCAAGTCAGTACGTGGGATTTTCAATTATTTTATAAGCTCAAAATATCCAAAAGGTTCATATACTGCAGTATTAAGCATTTTGGAATGACTGGAACTTACAAATGAAAGAAATCACCACACTAAAGGGCTACAAAAGAGATTGCATATATAAGTAATTCACATTCCACCCATGGGCACACCAAAAATTTCAAAGATATTTAAAGATGCAAACATTATTTTATCTCCAGTAAACAAATGCAGTTTATAAATCCTCCTAAAAACCAACACAAAAGAAAAAATTCTGCCAGGAAAACAATTAGGCATTTATGAAATCAGTTGCAAAGACTGCAAAATGAAATACATAGGGGGGGGGGGGAACCCTTACAGTTTAAGGAACACATGAGAGATGTAAAATATAAGCACACAGAAAAATCAGCAATAGGATACCATTTCTGGCATACATGCATGCACACACACACAAAATTCAAAATTCCAAAAGGAACCAAAACTCTTAAAAGTTCCTCAAAAACCCATAGAATTAATAATGTGGGAAAATATATTCATAAACAAAAATGCCATAGGCTAACTTGAATTTGGCATCATTAGAAAGGCCACATACAGACAATTATATAAAGACCTATGGTTTAAATCCGAGATCACATAAGAAAGCAACATTCACCAGCATGTTATACAGACTAATAAATATACCATTTACTAAAGAAGAATACAAGAATGAATATCTGCATGTAATAGAAGCAACTAAATCCAATGGGTTCTTATAAATTTATACATCCCAGTAGCAGACAGCACTTTATTTAAGTTTATCACTAGACCACCAGATTCAACCTGGATACCTACCTACCCAGCTTCTACGAATGATCCAACAGTGGTTTAACAGCTGATGATGTGGGACATAAGTTCTGCGAAACATATGTCCTGAGTAAATCTCATGTAAGTGAAACCATAAAGAGTGTTCTAAATATCCTACTCAGAACAGATTATTAATGGGTGTTTCACTGTGTATGATTCCAAATTGAATTAATATTTACAATATAATATGTTAAATTTACCTTCCATGATGTAAAGGGGAAAACAATTATGATTTAAAAAAATGAAAAAAACAGACACAACAATATGAGATCAACAAAATACATTTTCACGTGCACTCTCATCTATTATTGAAATGTTTAAGAAATTATCTTATAGCAAAAAATGAACATTATTAAGGTCTAGTTGTTACCTGAGTTTTCTGTGCTAGAATACTTTCAATTTCAGAGAGTTGATGTCTTGATTCTTCTACAGAGTCAAGGAGGTTCAGCTGTGATTGAAACTGAAAATGCAGTGCTGCAGGATGCAACTGAAAATGAAACACATATTTACACATAAGATTTCAATGCATTATCTTGCAACAGGGGTGGTGGTGGTGGTGATAAAGGTTTCAATTATCAAGAAGAATTTAAGTACTCTTATTTCCTGACATAGAGCAGAGGGACAAATTATAAGCTATTTCTTTCAATGCCATCTGAAAGGGAACTAGATATTTCTTAGGTATGAAATGTTGATAATTTTGTCCAGGAGCCTCTTTTTTTCAGATATGGAACTCCTTAATGGTTTTTCAAATATACAACAGGTTAAAGTCCCGCTCAAAGGACTTGTGCTCAATAAATTTATGCCCTGGAAAAAATCTGTCGATCCTGGGCAGGTTTCAACCTGCAAACCTTAAGCCCAGAGGAGAGTACACTACCCCTAAACCATTCAATACCAAATTTAATTTGGGCAATGTTAATTAAAAGAGTTCTGGTATATTTTAGCCATTTTAGTGTGTGTGTGTTTTTAATGCCTGTTTTAACTACTGAGGCATCACAGGTAGTGGACACTGATGATACATGAGATGAAATGATAAATTTAGAAAGGATTTTGTTTTTTTTTAAGGAAGGAAGTTCAGGCCTAAGTTTGAGGCACCTCTCCGGCATTTGCCATTTATGACCGAGGAAAACCTGGAAAAAACCTCAGTCAGGGAGGATGATCCTTGTGGAAATTGAATCCTAGATCTCGCATTCACAAATTCGTGTCTTAAAACCCTTGGCCACCTGTGGTGGTTTTAGTGTAGTGGAATAATTAAGTAATTTATTTCAAATTTTAATTTCCTAAGAAATGTTGCTACTCCAATCACATATGGCATAAGTTCTAAAAATAGAAAACTGATTTTCTCAATTGAATGCATTAAATGGTGAATCTGCAGTTTATTAATTATAAAATGAAACTAAGATAAAAATACACCTTGCCAGTAAGCTTGTTATAATGATTTAAATTTATAATGGCAAATAAAGAGACATTATGGTAAGCCAAGTTGGCAATATATTTCTAAAAAGCCTAAGAAATAAAGCAGTATTTTATACCGATATATTTCATCATTGTATCAATTAATGTGATATATTTTTTTTTTTACAATTATCGCATATTTTTTTATTTGTTTATTTAAGGATGCTCTTTAACATCACAAGTCATTAGCATCCCATTCTATTCAGGGCGTGAAACAGCCAACAAATTTTGCTCAGATGCCT
The DNA here is from genome assembly GCA_030762175.1 of Metallyticus violacea. Classification (NCBI taxonomy): domain Eukaryota; kingdom Metazoa; phylum Arthropoda; class Insecta; order Mantodea; family Metallyticidae; genus Metallyticus; species Metallyticus violacea. The sequence goes on along the minus strand of CM060837.1, from coordinate 20,935,711 downwards.
CTCTTTCAGGCTTAAGGTTCTTTATCGTGCCATAAATGTATGACATGGGACCCACAGCTTTACTTACCTTCCGAAGGAAGCCATACTTATGATTTTTACGCCCGAAAAAATCCATTGATCCTGGCCAGGTTTGAACCCACGACCTTGGGTTTAGAAAGCAAGTATGGTTACCACTACACCGCCAGGACCGACAACATATATATCACATATTGAAACATATGCCTTTAATATTAAAAATTATATATTTTGAATGTTGACATGAACTTTTAATTACAACATATTTTCAGAATAGAAGAGTAATAGGTCAAAAGGGAGAAGAAATTATCAAGAGTTCCAGTATGGATTCCGAAGAGGAAAAAGAACAATTGACAAAATTTATGTAATAAAAAAATTTTTTTCTAAGTATTTAAGTGTCAAAAGGGGGAGGATATATATGGTATTTATAGTTATGAAAAAAGCTTTTGATACTAGAGATAGACAAACACTGTGGATTAAGTTAAAAAGTAAAGGAGTACATAAGAACTTTACAAATGTATTAAAAACATCTATTTAGACAATAAATTTTGTGTGAAATGTTCAAGAAACAAAATAACAGGTTCATGTAGAATTTATTAGGAATGAGATAGGGAGGATAGGCAATCTTCAGCTCATTCCTGGTATGTTTACCACTACACCACCAGGACTGACTATCATTTCAATAAAATATAATTTGACTTTAGTTACTGACTTTCTAAGTTACACATGTATTTGCTTATATGCTGAAGGAAAAATATAAACATTATGCCATACTTACTGCCATTCCAGATAAAGCCCCTGGATATGCCTCAGCAGGTATCTCAGCAGTCCTCTGAGTTCTTCCATGATAACCTGAAAGCACTTCCTTTAAGCGATCAGAAACTTTTGCATCTTCTCCTATTTTATATTTACTGGTACTTGCTATTTCTTCTCTTTGCTGTTCTGAGTCTAATTTGATTTTGTACTTTGTTTCAGAGAGTGCATCACCTATTTGTATTTGCTGTGCTGTATGGCTGTTCCAGGTGTCTGCAGGAGAATTCTCTTCTCTTTTAGCCTTTCGCCTGAGTGTAACATTTGGAGATATTAAATTAGGAGTCTCTTTCTTTAACTTACTCATGACTATAGCCTCAATCTCTTCTGATGTCTTTGGTTTAAAAGACTGCACAGATTTTGGCTTTTTCTTTGATCTACGTGCAGATTCTTGTGAGTGCCTTGTTGAGTCTCTAGGAAATATTCGGTTGGGTAGCAATGTTTCTGAAGATTTAATATTCACCCTTTTTCTCAGTTTTACTGTACTGTCATCTGAACTTGAATTATAGTCAGTTGTAGTTGAGATATATGAATGTGCATCTGATTCATCTTCGGTCAGCATTAAGGATTTATGGCTCGGTTTTTTCTCTGCATAAGATTGACTAAATTGTTGCATCTTGAACTTATTATTTTTCCTAACTTTGGATGCATCTATAACAGGGGTGTTTAGGTCTGTCTTCTTTAAAATATGATCCTGATTGGCTTGGACCCAATATGATTGTCTTGGTTTCATCATTTTACTTAACATATTTTGGACGGCATTGCTAATCGTATTGGAACAAGGTTGTACATATGCTGGTCTTAACCATTCTGACAACTCATCCTTTTCCTGTTTTGCCAAAGGTGTGACTTCCTCATTAGATGACATTGAAGGTGATGATTCCTGAAACAAAATAAAAGCACTATTTTTAAATTTATTTTAAAACCATAAAATATTTTTTCTTTCTTCCTGTCAAAAGAGGTATAATATACTGCACTTAAATTTTTTCTTTGCAGCTGGCTGGTATCAACAAGTTACACAGTGGGTCTTTATGAGTCTCTTTCAGATAACAAAATGGATGAGAATGTGTGCAGATTTTCATTGCCACAGTGTTTACCATCATAAATGTAACTGTAATGCAGCATGTTTCCCGCTCTGATCCTGCCAAGCATATTTGTGATGATCCCCACCATTTTCAACTCACATAAGGTAGCAGCCAAGAAGAAAAAATCATACTATATGTATGTATAGACATGGTGTCTATAAAGTCACTAGTTTCAGCACTTCATGACCTATGTGGTTTATATTGCTCGTTATGATCAACAACAAATAAATATGAACATCTCCTTGTCGGGACACTTCATATCTGAGGATACAAGTGTAACATTATTCAAGAGAGATTTCAGAGACATTTACACAAACCAGGACCTACCAATAAAGGACACATGAGTTGTTCCATAAATTTTATGCAAAGGAATATATTCTTGATGCAAAAGGAAGTGGACATTCCAGTACATCAGACCAAAGTTGAATTGATACGTAAACTGAGTGAAGAGGAACCAAGCATATTACCTCTCAGAGCATTGGGGAGGCACCAGATTCTCAGATGGTGTCATTCATAAGATTTTGAAGACTAGGGAAGAAAGCCTACCACATTCATGAAGAAGATTATTGAACATGAGCAGCTATGTGTGCACAATTAGTTGACCAGATCGAAGACAAAAGCTGATGCAGCATGTTCTCTTTAGTGATGAACTATCTTCCATACATCTTCCTACCCTCCTTCACATCTGGACCAACAAAAACCACAGACATTTATGACATGGAGAGGGATTCACCAAAAGTTAATGTGTGGCTTGGGACGACAAAGTAGCAGGTGTATGGCACTTTTTTCTTTGGGGAAAACAAATAACATCTCAGATCATCAGCATCCTACTCCATTCATAGCATGAAATGGTGAATAAACTTCGCTCATGGCATCTTTTTTTCAAGCTTGAGGTTCTTTTACATGCTCTAAAGCCATACTTAGGACTTTTAAGCCCAAAAAATCCATTGATCCTGGCTGGGATTCAGCCTGCAATCTTGAGTCTAGAAGGCAAATATAGTTAGAACCTAGATCACCAGGATCGACTATTTACTGGTGACAGCCAACATTCTTAGCACACCCTTTGCAAATGTTGAAACTGTGATGCATTCATTTCAGTTCAGTTGTCTGAGGACTGAGTCTCTAAAAATAGCATCGGAGTCAAATGATGTGGTATACTATGAATTTTTTTATATAACATAAAGTGATGTGTTGAAAGACAAGCAGAAAGACAATTCCTTCTATTGGACTTAGTTGCAATATTCAGATATCACCAATAAATTAATTACATCAAAGGAAAAACTCTGTGTAACAACCGTGTAGATTATAGATATTTGAAACTATTTAAAACTTTCAACTTTTAGGTGAAAAAAAATTCGTTTTACCTCTTAAATCACATGAGACAAATCCTAAGCTGGCAGTTTTGTTTTTATGTACTGTGTTAAAAAAATAAACAAAAACATATAATATTTTATAATTATAATTTAGCTAAAACATTATGCAGGATACTTATAGGATAGGAATATGAATTTATCTCTCTGAAATTTCACTGATAATTACAAAAACTTACTATTTAATAAAACTTCAAATTACCTCTAAATCAAACTTCAAGCTGTGTTGTTGAACTGGTGTCTTGGTTTTATTTTGTACAGAAGTTGCCATTTTGCTTTTGTTTATCATCTTCTTCAATGTGTCTGTTACAGTTTTTCTCCCTATATAAAAAGGAAATACTGCATATATTTATTTGCTTAAGACTTTATTAATAACTGCTAGTATTAAGTTAAAGTACTATCCCACATTTGAATTTATATTCAAATCATCATCTTGTGAATCAGTAAAGTATAAAAGTGAAATTATGTGAAATCACTCCAAAGCTTAAAATCCTGCAAGCATGAAGAAATTTTAATAAAACAGCAAAAGTATATGCAAACTTAGGAGGATCAGGTTTTTGTTTCACTCTTTGCATATTTAGCCATATGACTTAATCATTATGAGCTCCTGTTTTGTTTTATATCTAAAAGCAAGCTTTATTGGAACTTCATTCCACTGTTAATTTAATTTATCTATCACTAATTAATTTATTCTATCACTGATATACCATGTTAAACAATACTGATGGCCCAAAATAAATTAAACCAAAACTCTGTTGGCCTTTCAAATCCAAGAAACCTTGCTTGTTTATGTACTCATGTAATGTAATGTGATAATTATTGGAAAACATCACTTTGGTGCATATTTGAAAGAGTTTAAGCACAATACAGATACCTTTGATTTAAATTATGTGCTTGCAAACACTGCAAACACTAGCTAACTGTCATACTGTAAGAAAAGGCACAAAATCAAGGATCATTCGCTGAACTAACATTCTCTTGAGGTTAAATTCCTTGTCTATTCACTGCTGGATTTTCTTAAGAGTACAACATTTTCTTAAACAATATTCTTATGTTCATGTTATTTGTTAATCTCCTCCTTCCACTTTTTCCTTTGCACCGAGACAAAACTTAGACCAGTTTGTCTGAATTTGTTAAACAAAGTATGTTTTTCTGGCACAGCTTTATGAAATTGATCTTTATAAAGTTTGCATAAGCTTTCACACTAGCTTCATCTTGACCAATTTATGAGCAAAAAATATGCTCCACATAAAATATGCAATTTTGAGATTCATTTTGATTTTATGTTTTCCATGGTCTTCTTTAGGAAGAACTGAAGTAACAATTGTGTTATAACATATTTTCTGCAGGATATACAATGTTCACAAATGTTGGTATACTTTACTCTGGGCCATATTGCAATAATACTCAGACAATGCTGATATAAGTAAGATACTTAACTTAGATTGTTTGAAAAGCAATAAAGCAAGTTAAACATTTGGACAATATTAATTTTATTTTTTAATATAGTCTTCATTTAGGATTATACATTAGTGCAATGGTCTTCCAACTATTTTTACCCCATCAGAAAAATGGGCTTTGTCAAATTCTGCATTGATGGTAATGATGGCATTCTCGTTTGATGAAAATTCTTCCCATTGAAACAAATTTTTCAAGAGAAAACATGTGATGAAATTGCTAGGGGCTATATCTAGGAAACAGAAGGACAAGGAATCAATTCAAAGCCTAATTTAAGCACTTTTGCCATTCTGACTTCAATGGTGATATAAGTTTTGTTCATTATTAACAATTGATGTAAATGGTCATTTGGATTAACCTCCACTAATCCCTACATAGTAATGCACTCTCATGTACAATTTTGGTCCATGGCATGGATCTATGATAACTATAGGATCTTTATAATTTTTAAATAAAAATTTTCAATCACTGCACAAAACTAATTTTCCCCCATTTTTATGACAAGTGCAACAGTAATTACTGATCCAGATGCCAAATGTTAACTATGCATCATATCTGACTAAAACTTTGTCCGAGACTGTTACAAGAACGGCACTTAACAATAATGATATTTTTTTAATGTTGTTTAATGCCCATTTTTACTAGTGAGGTACCACAGGCAGTGGACACTGATACATGAGATGAAATGATATATTGGGAAAGGATTTTTTTTGAGGAAGGAAACATTCCAGGCCTAAGTTTAAGGTACCTCCCCAGCATTTGCCATTTATGAGGACTGAGGAAAACCTGGAAAAAAACCACAGTCAGGGAGGATGTTCCTGGCAGAATTCAAACCCCAGACCTCCTGCTCACGAGTTCGCACCTTAATGACATCAGCCATCCATGACGGTCAACAATAATGATGTACAATAATAAAGTGTCATGTCATCTTATGAAAATGTATAAATTTTTAAAGAAACCTTATATTTTCATTTAAATCCACCAGATTAAATAACCCTCACATTTTCAGTTAAGTCCACCAGAAATATTATGCTGTGCTTACCTAAAATATTAAGTTCTTGATCCTGTGGTATGTTTGGTTTACTCTTTGGAGATTCTGCATTCCTTTTAGATGGAAACTGTTGCTCTTGTTCATTAGTTTGAGAATATAACAGCGCTGATTCTTTGTGTGTCACTGAAAACAATGTATTTATGTTTGGTTACTTGGCTAACAATTCAGTTTCACCATTTTCTCATTCTATAAATTATCTAGTGAACAAATAGAATATGTCCTTATATTATGATTCTTATGATTTCTTCCATATCTCCTTTAAATTTGATTAGATTAGATTATATTTATTTACATATTGATCATATATGTGTGATATGGCACACATCAGTTATAGATATAAAAGTCATTAATCAATAGCTATAAACATAAATTAAAAATTAAAGTTAGAAGTAGTAATATTTATTTCTCATGCATCAAAATACAACATTTTTTAAGAAAATAAACACAAATAAAGAAGAAAAAACATTAATTTTAAATATAACAATTAGGAAGAGTGCCTTCAGCAATTCCAGAAGGCACTAACTACAATCAAAATTTATTCCAATTTGATTGGCTCAGCCTCCCAGTCCCCCAGTTCATCAACAATAGCCTACTGGAATTTCAGGGGACTAAAATAAAATATTTAAATTGCTCTACCTATACAATTATTTTATCAGCAAGCTACAGTCTCTACTGTAGGATTATCTTTGTCCAAAATTGTATATTTATCTTTTTAACACCCATTTTTACTACTGAGGCACTACAGGTGGACACTGATGATACATGAGATGAAATGATAAATTTGGGAAAGGAGTTTTTCTTTTAAAGGAAGGGAACGTCCCAGGCCTAAGTTCAGGGTACCTCCCCGGCATTTGCCATTTATGAGGACTGAGGAAAGCCTGAAAAAAGCTCAGCCAGGGAAAACAGTCCTGGTGGGATTCGAACCCCAGACCCACTACTCACAAATCTGCGCCTTATGGCCACACTTGGCAGTCAAACAACATTGAAAATGCACTTAACTAATATATCCTATTGAAATTATGTTGATCAATAGGATAAAAATTATGCTGAATGAAAAAATAAGGAAGTATTCTATATCATTATAAGAAAACTTACATGGAGAAGACTTCGAATCTTCAAGCTCAGCATGGTGATTTGGAAGTGCAAACTTTTCTTTTTCTTCATCACCAGTTCTGGGAGAACTGATCACAGTTTTAAGGAAATTTAGTTTTTCTTCTATAGGCTGAGTCTAAAAGAACAGAAAAATATTAATTAAGCTAATCATAAGTATGCATATTTCAACTTAAGTTGAGAATAGTTTCTTATTGTAAAAACAGAGGAAATTAATTTTTAACTGCAAAAATTAAAATTCTAATTCTAGAATAAAATGCACTACTCTTAAAAACGAATTTTGTTAGTGATTATTAAGAAGGAATGATATTTGCACATCATTCTAGAACCAGAAGGCTACCTAATATTTGGAAAACCTGCATTCAAACTGGCATGATTTGCTATTGCAGCTGGCTTTGGACTGAAGCGTTGAGCAACAGAGTGCATTAAATACAAATGTTATACATATTGTTACATGCCAAAGCCAAAGATTGAAAAAAATCTGAAATTTCTATGATATCTTTTACCTGGACATAATTTTATAATAACTCTGAAATTGCTCATATAGGCCAAACAACTTCAATAAATGACAAAACCACTCAGTGCTAAAATCAACTGCTGTTTCCTAGTCGGCACACATAAAGAATGCAGTGTAAGATCAATGGCTTAGGCAATTAGCTCTATTAAGCAAAAGTTAGGCAAAGAAGAATACTCCTAAAATATATATATTAAGAAACTAGGATGAGTCTAGGTTGGTTGATGACATCAGAAATACTTTGGAAATAAAACAATGTAGACATAGCAGTCACTATTTTTCAGCACAGCAAAAGATCATTTAAATACAGTCAGTAAGGCAGATTGTTAGTCAAAACAAAACCAATTGTGGTGCCTCAGTAGCAAAAATGGGCACTAAACACTATTTAAAAAAAAAAATTGTCAAGAAAAGTGAAATCACAGCCAAAGTGTCAGAGACAAGAGGTAGGATGGATAGGCTGATCCATGTCCTTTGCAGTTGGGAGCTTTGGCAGTGAAAACTGGAACAGTGACTTTGTGCTGGTTGCATCTTAATCCTAGAATGGAGTGCTTTTTTAGTTAATAAAACTTTGTAAACTTTTAGGTATGTTTTATTAGTATATTCCACTCTGCCCTTATGCTCCTGAATGTCTCTAGCTCATGTCAATATCTCATATTTTGACATTTTCCTGATTGGTTTATGTATGTTTTAGCGAATTCCAAAGGAATCTATTGCAGTTGTATCCATGAAAGAGTTTTTGAAAAATTTCTTCAAATTTCAATTGATATTACCTACTAAGGACCGAAAATGACAAATGTGTCTATCAATGCTCTAATAGTTGCAATTTTTGTTTTTTCTCAATGAAACTCAGTGCATACCCATCAATTAACAAATGATTTGTCGAGCTCATTAACCAGCAAAATTAGACTATTGGGGTGGGGGTTAACCTAAAGTGAAAATTTAAAAATTGCTCTAGCTGTCACAATTTTTATTTTTTCTCAAAACTCAGTATATGCCATTAAAATAAATTAACAGTTTCCGAAAATCAGCAAAATTGGGCTAGTAGGAGTGGCTGCATACCTGAAAACCAAAATTTAAAGAGTGAGGTTCAAAGCAAAATTTCAGAATATTCTTTAAGATTTTAATATCAGGTTGGCACTGATTAATTGATTTAATGTTAAAAAACTTACTGATAGATAATATTAATGACAGTGTTCCACAAGAGAAAAAAAGCAGGTATTTACAAAATAAATTGTACAGAATGTGAAAAAATCTACATTGGAAAAACAAAGAGAAACATAGGCACACAGTTGAAGGAACAATAAGTACAAGCAAATAAAGAAATCAGCAGCAGCATAACACTCTTGGACACAAATTCATGACATAATGAATAAAGCAAAATTATTAAAATCAGTACAAGGACCTATGGAACTAGCAACCTGGGAGAAAATCAATATCTACAAACACAAAGACACTCTAATGAACTTCGACACTGCTGGGGATGAAAACATAAATTACAAATTTATCACACCACCACCAGAGCAGAATACACATTCCCATAGCTCAAGAATGATCTGACAGTTGAATAGCTGATGATGAGAACTAAATATTCTCGAAACTGGTTCTATACATTATGACAAGTAAGTGAAGCATTAAGAGCGTGTAGTTCAACTAAATCATAAAATAATATAAATTATATGATTGGCTTCACTGTGCAATTTCCATTTTATATTTGAATAAAAATCTCCTTTATTTAGTTATAACATGAAAAAAAATGAACTAAAGCATTCAGGAAATGTAGATAACTTATTACCATGCAATTACTAGTTGTAGTATTAAGGTAGTGTAATGTATAAAATACCAAAACTTTATAACATGCACATATTCAAGAAAAGACCAAAAGTTATATATACATTTAATTAAGCTGTAGTGAAATTAACATGATTTATACCTTGATTCTCAATGTTGCATTTGTTAGACAGTCTTCTGATTTTGTAGCTTTCAATTCCTGTAGAGCCTTCTGCAGATGTTCCACTCTGTGCTTAAGTTTTGCAGAAATAGCAGCACTCTTTTCAACTATGAAAGTTGCTTCTGGAGTTACCTCCATTTGATTTTCATCGCTGCTCAATTTTAAGGGTGTTTCTCTCTCCTTGCAATCCTGTTCACCTTTCTCTGGACTGCCATTATGTGATACCTCTTTTGTGCCTGTCTTATCGGGATTGACAGGCTCCTCACTTTCCATATGTTGGGCTGCCACCTCTTCTGTTTCTGCTTCCTGTTCATTCCTACTCCTCTTTGGTGAAACCTGATCCAGTTGAGTCTGAAATGAAAGGTCACATATCAATTATGAAGCAATCTGCATGTTACATAATTTTACCTATCTTAGGTATTGTAATAAAATATAAAAGAGGTAAAATTAAAATGTAAATTGGTTCTTGCACAGTTAGGTTAATCGTATAATTGATATTATTGTATGATTTAACTGACCTACACACTCTTAATGCTTCACTTACTTGTCATAATATAAAGAACCAGTTTCAACAACATTTCGTTCTCATCATCAGCTAGGCTAAAATTCAACTGTCGGATAATCTATTAAGCTGTGGGAATGTGTATTGGAACATTTCAGGAATATAAAGTACAAGCAAATAGAGAAATTAGCAGTAGCATATCATTTTTGGACAGAAAATCATGACATAGTGAATAAAGCAAAATTATTAAACTCAGTACAAGGACCTACAGAACTAGCAACTTAGGAGAAAATCTACATCTACAAATACAAAGACAGTCTAATGCACTTTGACAATACTGGGGATGAAAACATAAACTACAAGTTTATCACACTGCCACCAGAGCAGCATACACATTCCCACAGCTTAATGAATTATCTGACAATTGAAGTTTAGTCTAGCTGATGATGAGAACGAAATGTTCTTGAAACCAGCACTATATATTATGACAAGTAAGTGAAGCATTAAGAGTGTGTAAGTCAACTAAATCATACAATAATATCAATCACATAAAAGAGTTCCTTTCATGAGATAAAAGCTTCTACTGATTTCTTTGTTTCAGGAATGATTAGTTTGATTAACCTCCACAACAGCTTGGCCCAATTCGGCTATCCTCTGTTAAGTCTAAGGCAAGCTTTCAAAACTTCCTTAAATCTAAATCTTTACCATGTTTTACTTTTCCAGTGACATTGACAATTTCAGCCACTGGGTGACCAGCATCTCACATTTCTATATTTCCTCTACTGACATAAGAGGCTGAGGTAGTTAGTTCATGGATTCTTGAGCAGGACGTCTGGGATTCTATCCTTGTCATGACTGTCCTCCATGACTAAGATTTTTTTTCAGGATTTCCTCAGTTCTCATAAAGGGAAGTATTCTGAACTTAGTCCTGGAGCACTTCCTTTAACCCCCTCTAAAAAAAATTATAATTTTACCTCATGTATCACCAGTGATGTCTCAACAGTATAAACAGGCATTAAACATCATTTAAAAAAGTCCCCTAGTTATTTCTGAGCTGCAACCAGGCATACAAATAGAAGAAAACAAAAGGCAATCTTAAGGAAGTCTCATGGCATGACTTTCCACTTCCAGTTCTTTTGTATATGGGCAAGAGTGGTGAAAAAGAAAGAATAAGGTATTAAGGATAGAATCAAAAACAAAACAAGTTCAACTAATGAGTCATGGCTATTTGTCAGTATATTTAGTATATGGAGGACAAAATAGCAGAAGTATGACCTCACTCCCAGTTAATGGTGTATTCCCCACTCCTGACGTGAGCTAAGTGAATCAGGGAGGGAATGGAAAGACTGAGTATGATTATCTTTGTCCAAAATTGTATATTTATCTTCTACAACCTGTGGTTTTCTATGATTTTTCCTTATACAGGTATTTTCTTTCCAAATTGCTAACAAAACACATAGTTAGGCTGTTGATGGAACATCCTAAAGTTGCTTTCAAAAATGCACAATGAACTTTATGATCTTGTATATTCCAGCAGATACCCTGAAGTTTTCAAACCATTGGTTATTGTTCCAAACATTGCTCATTCTTCAGTTATAATTTTAGGTAATTCTCCATATCATTCAGTCTTAATTGAAAATTGTCCAACCAAATATTCTACCAAGAAAGAGATACGAGTTTCTTGCAGAAACATTAATTGCAGTGAAGAAACAAGGATGAGCAATTTATTACCCCTTGTTAAAGTGCATCACCCAAAGAAAAAGAGCTGCAGAGTAGATAAATTCTTGATGGGTTTAGGGCACACACCAGTGACGTTACCACCATACATGTGCAACCTAAATCAAATTGAGATTGCTTGAGCTCAGAAAAAAGGTCATGTAACAAGCTGCAACATTGATGGGAACCTCAGTTTGCAGAAAGTGCAAGAGCATACACAGGAGGCCATCAAAGCAGATTGGATAGGGTTTTATAAGAAAGTGGAGCGAATAAGCAGAATATTTGAAAAATGATAGAATTGTATCGGATGTTACAGATAACATTACTGGCATCATATGATGATAGTTTCTCCAGTGAAAGTGATAGTTATGACAAGAAGAACTTGTTTAGCCACTATGATTTGTAAGTGAATAGCAATAATTATCATCAATCATCATTGTTATAAAATATCACATGTTTTGCTTATACAGCTTTAGCATAACATTTATCATGGAAATAAAAGCCTTGCATGTTTCTTTAATTTTTTCTGGTATTACCTGTTTTGAATTCAAATTGAATGTACACCATAGTAAAAATGCTTAAGTCTAAAATGAGTAGCATACTGCATGATTGAAAAATTACACCATTCAATGTGGTTTGTCATTTAATTGAACTATATTATTCTATGCATTCGTTGAAACTTCAGATATGCCACTTGTTTCCTGGCCATATATCTTCCCCTTCCCTTTCTAAATCATTGTTATAAAACTTAAACATAGTTGCATTCCTTCCAGCCACAAGGAGCTTGGACCCTTACAGTACTTTTATTCTCTGAACTGGAATAACTATTGAATCAGAAGGAAATGGCCCCATTAATTCAAAACCTGTATATGGGAAATGCTTTTAAGAAACAGTTCCACAAATAAAAATAATCACCATATTTTTTGCTTCTCGCTTTTGTCTTGAACGTTTTACATTAATCTGGACAAGTTGCAGCTGCTTCTCCCGTAGTGCCTTTAAACGCTCTTTTTTTAGCTCTTGCTCCTTTAAGCGTATTTTCTTCTGTTCTGAAAACTCTGTACTTCTCTTCTTTATTTGCTGCTTTACATATTCCTTTTTCTCTTCTGTAGATGGCGCTCTTGGAGACAGTGCCTGATGCACATCTGTCTGCTCTTTCTTTGAAGGACTCAGCCATGCTCCTGCAGAAAAAGAATTTTACCATACATTAGAAAGATTTTCCTAGTCTAGCTTTATGTGAACAATTTGGAAATGAACAACTTTCATGGTGAGAACAGCTTGGAAACTGTCCACATTATTCTGTAATTAGATTAACTCAGAAAAAATATATCAATTGCATACAATTCATTCAATTATTTTAATAATACCAGGGAGGAAAGTTGAAAATGTTCTAATAAACTTGAAATTAATTCTGAAAAAATTAAAAGTGCATTTATGTTAACAAAATTGCAAACTTTTATAAAGAAAATGGAACATAATTTTTTTATTTATATACACACACACATAAACGAAAGTATATTGATAATTCTGGTAAAAAAACATAGTAAATAACATTTTGTTAGCAAAATCAAAAATTTACTTCTCAAGATAATCTCCTTTGAGCTCAATACATTTGGTTCAGCAACAATTTTTTTATTCTGTGAGAAAAAAATTTCTTTTGAACTTATGCATAATAGATGTTTACAGCACAGATATCTTCTTCAGTTGACTAAAATTTCTTTCACCCAAGTCAATTTTTGAGGTTAAGAAAGATAAAGAGATCACATGGGGCCAAATCTGGGAAAAAGGATAGGTGGTGAACTATTTTGAATCCCAACTTTGCCATTGCAATGGCTGGAGTGTGTACAGGTGCATTGTCCTGATGGGGTACTTTTTGCGTGCTAATCTTCGTTGCTTCTGCTTCAACTCACTATTCAAACAGTCCATATGAACCTCAAAAAAAAGTTTCCTAACCTTTCCTCATAAACAAAATGGTTTTAGTTTTATTTTTGGTGCACTTTCACTTTCACCAATCTACTATTTTGGTTGCCTTTTTGATTTTGGGATGTGGTGGTAGATCCAAGTTTCATCCAAGTTCTGTGGTTTTTTTTTTTTGAGTAGTATTTAACGCCCGTTTTTACTACTGAGGCACCACAGGCGGGAAGTTCTGTGGTGTAACATGCTATAAATATGCCAGGCCAACTGCTTGTGACGTGGGTTTTTACAGGATGTGCCCCAGGATGAGTGCTATGGGTCGATATTTTGACATTTTCCTCCTTTTTGTATAATGGTTTAACAATAGCTATTTACATCAGTTGTTTGTAGCAGTCAACATGATGATGAGTTTTGCCCCTCATTACTCTTAAGCAATTAGCAAGACTGCATAGTCTAAACAATTGGTATGTAATCCAATTTTAATGCACTAAATATCGCCATGGGTGGCTGAGGTCATTAAGGCGCAGACTTGTTTGCAGGAGGTCTGGGGTTTGAATGCTGCCAGGACCATCCTCTCTGACTGAGGCCTGGAATGTTTCCTTTCTTAAAAAAAAAAAAAAAAAAAAAAAGAGAGAGAGAGAGAGAGAGAGAGAGAGAGAGAGAGAGAAAAGAGCTTTTCCCAATTATCATTTTATCTGATGTATCATCAGTGCCCACCTCCTGGGCTGCCTCAGCAGTAAAAACAGGCTTTAAACAGTATTAAAAAAAAAACCATTAAATTAATGAAAACATTATAAGTATTTTCACATATTTTAAAAATTTAAAGTGCTTAAAAATAAATATATTTATAATATTTATACCTAAAATCTTTACATAGAGCCAAATTTGAAGTGTTAAGGTTGAATCGAGTTTCAACAGCTCTTGGATCATTCTGCTTTGTGCCAGTTATGAAATGGAGTTGTTCATGTAGGCCTGAGCTTTATTTTCTTACTCTACAAATCCATGCAGGTATACTTAACAGCATTACAATAATTTAATCACCTCTATAGTTGTCATCAGGTACTGGAATGTTATTCTTTACAGGAGATTTCTGGACATTTTTAGGTGTTGGTGGATCAGGAATCACCAATTTAGTGCTTTTAATCACAGTTTTTCGTTCTCGAGCTCGAGGAGGAGATCTACTTTCTTGATATGGCTTGAGCTGTGTAATTTTTTGCCGTGCTGCTTGCATTTGCTCGTCTGTAGTTCTGCCATCACCTGTGACATTGCAATACAAAGCAATAAGTCAATTAATTGTGATGATGTGGGCGAAGGCTGTGAAACATGTTTTGTATAATTCAATGATAAGTGGAGCATAAGAGTATTGAATTGATTCACTAGTTAACTTGGAATAATTACGGTGAAATTATTTCTTTTCATTCAAATGAGGTTATGTTTTGTATAAAATTATTCTTAACTGGCTTTCTTATTCAGAAGCTATACATATGCCATACAATGGCAATTAAGATTAAAAGCAAATAAGGACAGTCACAAATTGGTCAATTTTACAAATTAGACAGACTTTCAGTTAAGTGCAAGGCAAATATGAACTTTAGTGGGGATATAAAATGTTTTATAATAATGCCTGATAATTGGTAGCAAACTGGGGAATGTTTTTCTAAAAATTACCCCATTTCTTAATAGTATATTTTAACACTCTGAGAAATAGCTGCTCATGATGTAGATAATAAATTAAAGCTACCAACAAATTATTTTACTAATGCAGTTTATTCTCAACATACTAATGCAGAAATGTTGTATACAAAGAATGAGAGAAGTTAAGTAAAAAACGAATGCAAGAGAAACTGCAGAAAGGCATGGAAATAACTAAACCTGATAGCAGGTCACTGGGAACCCTTGCATTTACATTAATATAGGAATATTAAAATAATATTTTAAGTTACAACAAATATTTATAAAACACATTTTAAAATAATGTATAAAATTTCAAGAAAATTATTTTGGACCAATTAGATTGAGAGCCAGATCAAAGAATAAATGGTGAGAAGTTTTGGTTTGGCAGGAAAGCTCTGAATAATGATTTTTGGTTGGTCATTAGAGCCAGGATGGAAGACATAATAAATTGTTTCCATGAGAATTAATGAGGGAGAAAAATTCTTTCTTTTATACAGAAAATGGGACACATTGATAAACATAAGTATCAAGTGAGAATAAAGAATTTAAGGTTTTGGTTTGGGTTTCTTTGGCAAAGTAGGTAATCAGGGCATGTGTTGAATAATTTATTTGACAGTACTGGAACAAATAATGGAGTCAAAAATATAGCTCAAAGCTAGGGGGGGGAAAAGAAAAGAAATAACAGTTAAAACATTAGTATACACAATTTTCATATAAAAACTTATGGTTAATTTTTAATTATGGTAAAGAGAAAAAAATGGGCATGTTCAACTAAGATAAAGGATGAGGAGATAATGAAACTCACAAGATAATTGTTTAGATTGATACAAAAATTGGCATTATAAAAGTTTGAACTTAAATTTATCTTCTGGATATGCTAGTAGACTGATTAATGAATTGCATGGGTTTAATTTATGTCATAGATTAAAATTGTAGATTTGTTGATGGAGGTAGGTAGTGTAATGAGGCCATATCTGAAAAAAAATAATGGCCAAGGCAAGAATTAGGAGTGCTTTATCAGTATATTAAAATTATTACATATTGATATGATGCTGTGCATGCTTTTTTGGGGGGGGGAGGTCAGAAAATGGCACAGTGATGAAAAATTAGGATAAATATTACAAGTGCATCTTGTATATGAATTCTACCCATGGCATTTTTCATGAATATGTAATATCCTTTCTTAAGAACATTAAGTGACTGGTACATTGATAGAATTCTAACCTTGCAAGCGCTTGCTGCTTGAGAAAAGTCATTTTGGCTACTATCAATATTATAAAATTTTTGTACACATATGAAATTTACTTGCATTTTCTTCTGGTTCTGGATTTTTTCAAATTTTTAAAGAAATTGCTTTATCTCATTTGTAGTTATATGATTCTGTAAAGTCTATATAGGTTGGCTTTCTCGACATAGACAAGCTTGCCATATTTCTTATGTATAAATGTTATGATTTACATAAAAATTCATTAAATACATTATGGGGTAGCAGGGATATAGTTAACGACTAAAACTAACCTCAATTTTCTGTATGTATGTTGATATTAAAGAATTATTCTCAAGCACGCCATTACATTATTTAAATACTAATGCTAACATATAACATACACAGCAAGTGCAATACCCAGTTTTTCATAATATTTCTTATGAATTTGCTAATGGTACCTGAAAAGTTTGACAGTTTGTACTTAACACTTTACATATACTCTTCCTTGGAATTAGTATAACAGTTGTAACACAGTTAACTCAAATATCTTATCATAAGTATTCTTGGAAAGTCAATAATATTATGAAATTAGTTTATCACCGAATTCTAAATTCTTCAGGTAAGTACTGTGCTTTATTAACTGCACGTTACCTAAAAAAATTTGAAGTTTGCGAATTCAGTATGCAAACATTTGAAATTTACATTTCCCACGTCATGATGCTACAATATCCGGATTCCGCATTGCAAATGACGCATGAGTGTTACAACTTTTACATCCAGATGTCGTCAAGTTCTGTGTCTATCTAGTCTTTCTGAGACGTACTGTCATCTGGACGCATTTTCCTTAACCATCTACTCATGTAAAATAACCAAATAACCAATGGTAACCCAAGGATAGGTTGTCAAGGCCCCGAATAACCATAATTCACTAAGAGCAGCACCATCTGTTTTAAACCGCTACAGGTATTCTTAATTCATTTGTCCAAGGAAGAGATGGCACTAGCAGTATTTCTGAAAAACGTAGCTTCGGAAAGGAAAAATTATACCCATATCTTGCAGAAGAAGAAAAATAAAAATTTATCATTTTATTTATTGATATTGCTACAGCGGGGAGGAAACGAACTATAAGCGTAATAGTTAAGTTACTTTTTGTCATGTTCAGTATAAAAAAAAAAAAAAAAAAAAAAAAACCCTGGAAAATAAATCAAATGAATACTAATGCACGAAGCAGAAAACAAAGGAATACTTTTACACCAAACTTTATCTACGAAGAAAAAATATGAAAACAATATTAACCGTTTTTATTTGGTTTATTTACAGATGTACCTTACATATCAGGTCACCATCCCATTCAATTCAGAGCGTGTAACGGCCGATAAATTTTGACTACAGGCCTCTGCAGCCCACGACTGTACTTCCGTTAATAAAGTTATAATTACGACTTTTACGCCCGAAAAAATCCATTGACCCTAGCTGGAATTGAACCCGCCATCTTGGGTGTACGAGGCAAACCAGCAGTTTGTTGATAAACAAAATACTACTACTACTACTACTACTACTACTACTACTACTACTACTACTACTACTACAAACACTGTTTGAAGGTATGAACTTTGGAATTTAAATTTAATTACAAGTAAATTTGGCTGTAACAACTTTACAATTAATAACATAGACGTATTTAACAATTATACAAATATTAAAGGTATCTAAGCTGATTTAAACAAGATTTAATAAGAACATCAGCTGGACTCATTTGCCTTCGGAACAGTGTATATTATAAACTTGCAATAAAAAGATTAAGATTTCGAATCACTCTCACAATGGCAAAACTCAAAGGTAAAATTAAAAACCTTCCTGCACAATCACATTTTTAATTTAGTTACATGATATCTGGATTATGTAGATCGAAACTATGTATAAATGTGTGCTATAGAGTAATATAGGGCCCAATGATTACGTTCTTCTACTGTTTCTTGTTATTCTATAATTTTAACGTTTAAGATCGCTATTAAATATCTTGGGTTAGTGAGTCGTAACTAGTTTCATTACCGTTTCTGCCAGCTGTGACCTTCTTCAGAACTGGATTACCCAGAGGGTTTTAACCGCGAAAGTGTTAGATTTTAAGATGGTTATCTGTTTCACGATAATTGCAGCTAAATATGTGGATTCTAAACATGAGCCTAAAAACAATTAAAACGTTTATTCTTTGATTTTAGCATATTAAAAAAACATTGGTATTGCATTTCCTTCCTTTATTGCGTTTTTAAGTTTAAACAAAGAAAATTTAATATCCCCTTTGCTTGCACTTTGATTCAAAGTTTTAGTGTCGATGTGTTGCTGCGAAACGTTTACTTCACTAATGAGTCAGCTATCTGATTCTGTTGTAGCATTTAGCAGTTTTCAAACTGTGGTCCACGGACACTCGGGCGTCCGCGAAGCGCTCCCAGATTACCCATGAAGCAGTGCAATGCTGTTAACAGCATTTATTGTTCAATGTATAGATTCAAACATGAATTACGAGAAAATGAAAGATGGCACAAATTCACGATGAATATATATTGAGACCACAAAATTGCAATCAAATTGAAGGCTAATGTTTGTTCCGAAGGGAGCTTTCAGTTGAATAACTTTAAAAATGAACATGAAATGCAAGTTATTGTCTTATTAATTAACGAAATGAAATATGTTATGGCATTACTGTGTGGTATTAGGGGAACAAAATTAGAATTTTTGCAATCTATAAGTATCATAAAAGAGAAACTACACTATTATTATTATTATTATTATTATTATTATTATTATTATTATTATTATTATTATTATTATTATTATTATAGTTGTTGAGGTTAAACCACAAAAACTAATGGTATACCATTAATTAAATGAAATATATAATCACTGATAGACAAAGCTACACTGTGTGGGTATTTTTAAACATTTTTAAATGTAACCATGTTTATGAAATGAGCCCTTGATATCATCTTTAGATTCACTAAAATAGAGAAGTAACAGAAAGTTTCGAGTTATATTGTATATTTAAGACGTTCATATGTTTCAATAAAAACAAAACACGTTATTATTTAAAAGCAATTGCAATGTACTAAACAAACATACGCAATCAACAATAAACAATCGAAAATTCCATCGGTTTTCATGGTTTTAAAATTTAATTTAAATGTTATTGTAGTAAAAACATATAACGAAAACGTTTTCTAAAGGTTATTACTGAGCTCTTTTACATACAAATATAATTCTCAAATACATATTAGATTAATATTTCACATTTTCTATCTTCACGACGATTTTTTTTTTTTTTTTGTTAAATATAAAACATATGCATCATTATAAATACAGTTTATATGCTGAGTCAATTTGTCCTTTTGTTTTGAAACAATAGAGAAAAAAAATTTAACGCTAGAGAACTTTTAAATTTCATTTTTCAGGTATACCCCTACTTTTAATGTTGAGATTAACGTAATTTTCAGATACTATTTTTATCAATTTATTTTAAGGAAATATACCGAGTTGAGGGGGAAAAAAAACGATAATTGCGACCGCTAGATCTATTATTATTATTATTATTATTATTATTATTATTATTATTATTATTGCTTTAGATTAACTCCTGGTCCAAGATGGTCCAATTTTGCTGGTTAGCAAGCTCGCAACGAATCGTTTGTAAATTGATTGACCGAGTTTCGTTGAGAAAAAACAAAAATTGAGGCCGCTAGAGCGTTAATAGACACACACACACACACACTTTTTTTTTTCATTGCAATTTTTTATGCCTATTGGGCGAGATTGAAGAATGTTTTCAAAAATCGTTTCAGGAGACATCCACAATACATTTCTTCGGAATTCGCTAAAACGTGGGCCAGGTAGAATGCTCATATGTGCCATTAGTTTCTTTTGGCAGTGAAATGCTTAGACCGGATTCGCATATCTCTCTGATTACCTCGGGGTATCAAAGAAGGCCAGGAAAGTATTAATGCCTTTAGTAAAAATGTATTTGTGTAAAAAGGCATTATTTGAATTTATTGATATAGAAACAAGTATAGAAACCATCTGTAAAACTTAATCGAACTCAATTTTTTTTTAATTTGGTTTATTTAAGGGCGCTCTTTAACAGCTCAGGTCATCAGCATCCCATTCAATTCAGGGCGTGAAAGGGCCGACAAATTTTGCTCAGAGGCCTCTTCTTTCAGGCTTGAGGTTCTTTTTCGTGCCGTAAATGTACGACGCGGGACCCACGGCTTTACTTCCCTTCCGAAGGAAGAAGCCATACTTAGGATTTTTACGCCCGAAAAATCCATCGGACTTGGCTGGGATCGAACCCGCGATCTTTGGTTTAGGAGGCAAATATGGTAACCACTACATCACCAGGACCGGCAAATAATCGAACTCAGATTACAAATGTCTGCTATTATGCCCGGTATCACGACTTGTAAGTGTTTTGCATAGCATTCTGACATCCGGGGGCTAAAATTGATGAAACTTATTGTTGTGTAAGGTACTTATGATAAAGGGGGGGGGTACGGGATTGAAACAAATGTGCAGATATTTGTTTCATTATATCTTTAAATTACTTCAACCGTATTGAAAAACGTTAAAAAAACAGTATGTATATAGAATTTCAACTTTAGGATATTTTAAATTTGAGTTAAATCTTAGGCGTCCACGATAGCCAGAGATCTTTAAAGCGGGTCTCGGTTTGAGAACTGCAGCCGTACTCATTAAACTTTGTTTTCTCGGAATAAAATTTGGAGATGACAGGCAACGAATTTACACAACTGACAAACTTTCGATGCATGGAAAAGAAATTGCCCAAGTACATAAAAAAGTAAGCAAATATTGTGGACTTAATAAAAAATTAACAATTTTTAAAAATATCAATCGAATAAACTATTGACCCTGTATATTTATCTAGCATTTTCTTTTTAATCTGTTTTGTTTTAGTTTTTATATATTCATAGTTACACTGTCTGATAGAAATTAAGTACAAGAGTTCTGTATATCATTTTAATCTGTCAAAGTTGTCTGTTTGTTTGGCAGTTCCTTAAAACTGTTATTTTATTTTTTTCGTTTGGAATTTTAAATTACCATATCAGAATGTATAAACATAACAGTTATGTAGAAAATCTTATTTTGTTTTTATTAAACACACGTTGGATCAGATTTCTAATTGCACGCAATTGACTGTGAGAAGTGTGGCTTCTATATTTAAAAAAGGGAGGCTGTATTAGTGAATAATAGACTGAGATCAACACAAGTTATGGATTTAAAAAAAATTACATACGAATTTCACTTTTATAGATTTGATGAAGATATTCGACGAGCTGATTGAAACACTTTGAGAAATGGTGGAAAACTACAATAACATGTATAAGAGGTTTCCACGAGCTGTTACATATGGCAGTCTTGTAACTTAATAGTCGAGATTCGATTCCAGTTCAAGTTTTAGCCTTGGAAGTGTATTGGAAGAAAAAAAAAACCCCAGGATATGTTCATAGAAAGGTAGGTTTACAATCCGGGATAAGATTATTTTACAATCCCAATATCAGTGCTGTAGTTGGGTCGGTACGCCGTACCGGCATAAGTAAAAACATACCGCTAGAGTACCGGCAAAAATTATAGAATTGAAAATACTTTTTTCGTCTTTATTACTAATTGGAGTTATCTATTTGCTGTTTGAAAGCTTCATAATTATTATAACAGCTGTTTTTAATTTAAAACCTTGCATTTTATTCCCTTTGTTGAAACGCCTGTCCTTTGTTTGCTTTTCTTGAAAACTATGGAAGACCGCCTCAAGAGTTGCTGTGATTGACAAATTCATTTTACATTTACAATGTGGCGCTTCAAGAATTATACTACTGTAATTAGTTAATTTAAGTTCATGGTATGGCCTCAACACGACAAGTTTACAGTAAACTTTTAGTGTGACAGAAATGGAAGAGAGTGTATTTAATGATCTAACTGTCGTAAATACAAAAACCAGCCTCCTGAAACAGAGACAACCTGTGGTGATGCAAAAATGCACAACAGATGTGAATATTTCAATAATTTGACAAGCAAAGTACGTTGAGACCTTCAGGGAGTACATTGGCACCAGCGTGAACATTTCAGAACGAGGAAGAACATGTAGTTTAATGAATGATTATCAGCATTAACTACAAACTATGCTGGAACAATTATGTGAGCATAGCAAAAATTCAGGGCTGTCACTAAACAAACTGAAACCCCGATAAAAATAGATGGAACAGTCCTCACATGTGTGACTGAATATACATGCCTAGGACAAGAGATTTCCTTCCATGATAAATGAAAAAAGAAGTACAAAGAAGGATCTCATTAACCTGAAGAGCATTTTGAGCCCTTAAGTCTATATTGTTACATCAAACCTAACTAAAAATCAGATTCCAGACGCTCTAAATCTGTGTATAACCTGTATTACTATATGGGTGCCAGAGATGATCAATAACAGAAAAACAAAAGAACAAAATTCAAAATGCCAAAGAAAAATAGAACGCAAGATCCTGGGAATAACTTTGAAGGACAAAACACCTATAGTATTAATAAATCAGTTATCTCAGACAACAGACATCGCACAAATAGCTACCAGAAACAAATGACAATGGGGCGGTCACGTCGCAAGAATGCAGGACAACAGGTGGACTTACAAGATCTATATGTGGGACCCCCGGATAGGAAAAAGTACAGAAGAAGATGGACAGAATTCTTCAATGCAAGTCAAGAGTAGCAAGAGGAAGAGAAAAATGGAAATCTCTCAAGAAGCAACTAGTGCAGTGAGAAATGGAGTAACCAAAGAGTGTCTTAAACAGCATACGAACAACTAGCGAGGAATAGCTCACCACGTTAGCAAAAAGCGAACTTTCCCTACTTGTTAGGAGGTCTTTGTCCTTAAGGGATATAATAGGCTATCCTTATCTTTATCTGCATTAAAAATGAAATAATCTTCTGATAGAGATAATTGCAAGATTCTTGTTCCCAAAAATGTCGAGTTACCACTTAACCCTTTGCCTTACGAGCAATCCTGAATGTGCTCTGGAAGGTCTACTGAAAAGACTGAATGCCGTGAAGAAATCCCACAAAAGTAGTGCAAACTATCTGGAGCCTGCTTTGACACAACGGTAAATAAGTTTAACAGTACACCCTAAATCCAAAAGTTTCCTACTCATTAAGGGCGTTACAAAATGCCACTTTACGCCTATATAGGCACATTTTACTACATTACAAGAAAGTTTTAAGGTAAATGACACTTGGATCAAGGCCTTACCCTTTGGAGAAATATCCAGGTCCAACAAATTTGAATAAAAGGTCGACAAGAAGTATTATCCACGCTGTCCGGAAAATGACACTTCATATGGAAAAAAGGCAAGAACTTCCTTTTTGTTGATTTGGTTTATTTATTTCTTTATTTATATTCAGGGTGTGATAAATTTTGCTCAGAGGCCTCTTCTTTCAGGCTTGAGGTTCTTTTTCGTGTCGAAAATCTACGACACGGGACCCACGGCTTTATTTCCCTTCTGAAGGAAGCCATACTTTGGATATTTACGCCCGAAAAAATTCATCTACCCTAGGCGTGAGTGAACCCACGATCTTGGGTTTAGGAGGCAAGTGTGGTTACCACTACCCACCAGGATCGACTAAGTTCCTCTCAGAACGGTGCTTCGTGGCGTGGTAGAACTTTAGATAGGCAATGAACCAATCATTAGCTGGCTAACCACCTTGACGTGGCAAACTGACAGACTAAAGAGAGAAGGGCATACATGCAAACAGACACAGAGAGTATAATTACACTTGTTTTATACTGTCCCGTAACTATAAATAAGAACGCATACTTATATATGAAGATGTGAGACGTTGGTCCTGGTGGTGTAGTGGTTACTATACTTGCCTCCTAAACCCAAGATTGCGGGTTCAAACACTACCAGGATCGATGTATTATTTCGGGCTTAAAAATACTAAGTATGGCTACCTTCGGAAGGGAAGCAAAACTGTGGGTCCCGTGTCGTACATTTACGGCACGTAAAAGAATCTCAAGACTGAAAGAGAGGCCTCTGAGCAAAATTTGTCGGCCATTTCACGCCCTGAGTTGAATGGGACGCTGATGACCTGAGAAGTTAAAGAGTGTCCGTAAATAAATAAAAATAAAAGATGTGAGACGAGCTAGTTTTATCACTTACTTTATTTAGCCTTAATCTGGATGATATCCTGTGTAAATGATATGGAAAAAGAATCGAAATTGAAATCCTTTATATAAATATAATTTATATTAAAACCACTACGCCATATTCTATACTGTGCTAATAATAAGAAAACAAAATAACACCGCCCAGCGCATTTTCCAAGGCCCCACTAATGTTGCAACATTTGCGGTATTATCGCATCACT
Organism: Metallyticus violacea; assembly: GCA_030762175.1. NCBI lineage: Eukaryota > Metazoa > Arthropoda > Insecta > Mantodea > Metallyticidae > Metallyticus > Metallyticus violacea. Next base: position 20,910,925 of record CM060837.1, on the reverse strand, counting down.
GAAAACATTTGCAACCCTAAAAGTGAGGTATGTTTCAGTATTGTTACCTTGATGTAAAACATTTGCTGAATATTAACCGAATATGTGTGAAATATTCCGAAGGAACGTACTAAATCTATCGATTTTTTTTTATCAAATATAGAAGCGCGGTAATTGTGAACAATTTTCTTGTTTTATTCCCTTCGCAAGTTGAAGTACATCATGTATACAAAAACACCTGTTAAATGTTTTGATAGTTTTATTGAAACACGCGGGTTCCACGTTAGAAGCGTGACCGAGAGAGTGGCCTCGCTTGTGAAAATGATTGTATTTTATCTGCTCCGAGAAAATTCACAATCAGAGTTAATTGAACACGTACTTGTGAGTAATTGGGTCGCGGTGAAAGGATTGTAATACAGTTGGTCTAGTAAAAAATAGCGTATCACTACACAAGAGAAAATACTGCCTTAAAGGAAGCTTTATACATATTGTGGTTTCATCCGTGTCTTGTAAATGGCCCTTTTGTTTTTCTTTATTTCATTTTTGGAGCAGCATTTCATAATTCAAGTTGTTCATCTGATGATGTTTGGCACGTCAGCACAGTAGTGCCAATCAGTTTTTGCAGCAAGAAATTCTATATGTAATTCTGAATTATCTTCTGAATTAACTGAATGAAGTTAATTTTGCTGTATTTTGTAATGGTAAATACGAAGATAGGTCCATAGGTGCCTAACCATTTTCCAGATATGATCAAGACAAAAACTATATTTAACTTTTCAATACAGTTACCCTTTATTGCAATACACTTCTCACATCTTCGAATTAACATTTCAACCCCCACCCCGCCAAAATACTCCGAAAAATAGAAATCTTGTCTGCAAAATGGGCATAAACAGCTTTCGTCTCTTCTTCGTCACAAATTTCCTTCCTTAAACGCCCTTCTTGAGTTTTGAGAAGAGGAAATAGTCGTGGAGAGCTAGATCTGGGCTGCAGGGTGGATGGTCTTTATCCTTGAAGTCACATTTCTTCATAGGCGCGTTGTCGTGAAGAAGGCGCACGCCACAACTCAGCTTTCCTCGCCTTTTCTCTTTGATGGAAGCACGGAGTCTGTGTAGTAGGCCAACATAGTACTCCTAATTTACTGTGGTGTTCCTCTCCTTAAAGTCAATGAAGAGTATTCCTTCACAGTCCCAAAAGATTGTGGCCATGATCTTCTTGGTTGACTGAGTGATCTTGGCCTTTAGAGGCGGTGCTTCGCCAGGTTTACACCACTCCATTCATTCTCTTTTGGACAAGAGATCATAGTAGAGGACCACAGTTTCATCTCCTGTAACAATGATTTGCACAACTTCTCTCTCGTTGCCACGGCAGAGCTCCAAAAATGCCTGACAACAGATGACTCGTTGCTACTTTTGAACTGAGGAAAGAAGTCTAGGCACTCATCTTGCTCTAACCTTATTCATGTTTTAATGTTCATCAATAATTCGAAGGACTGTTGTTTTAGAAAGGTCCAACTTTGCCTTTATTTCTGTAATTTTGAATCGCCGGTCTTCCATAATTTCTCCTTCCACAAGAGGATGTTTTCAGGAGTGAGCACCTTCAAGAGCCGACCTGCACGCTCTTCGTCTTCAATGCTTTCTCGACCCATTCGAAAAAGTTTGGCCCATTGTGTTACGGTATAATATGAGGGGGATGTTTCCCCATACACACCGTCCAACTGATGTTTATTTCATTTGGAGCATGTCCTTCTTTTGTGAAGAACTTAATAACAGCTCGATACTCCATTTCAACATCTGACAATCTTCTACACATACCCTTTATAGCGGAAGTTACAGCTGCAATTATTTCTTTAACAGATAAGTTATGACACCAGATAAGGGTTTTGTGAAGGCGATAATCCTTATCGGCGAGACCGGAAACTTATGGACCTACTTATTCTTATTGTGCACCCTTCCATACTTGTTAGATAACTACCCAGAAATGGTTTAAACTTTTTAAATGCGCTTCCTGGAAAGTCTATAGGTTCTAGCCCTAGTAACTTTTTCTATAGGGCAATACAATGTTTGCATAAAACCGTGCAATTGTTAAGTTAGCAAATGGTAAACTGTAAAATCACAAATAAAATATAATTTCTTTATTTCATTGGATAGCCATGTGACCACTCATCAATTTCAGAGGTATTTCAGAGGTAAACCTCCCCTCTCCCTTCGTCTATACTTACATTAAGAAAGAACTTATTGTATATATTACAAACTCTTGACTAAACTTGTGCTTATTACATACGAGGGGCGTATATGTGTGTGTGTGTGTGTGTGTGTGTGTGTGTGTGTAATTTTCAACATAATCAACTTGTAAATCAATACATTTAGTCCAACGATTTTTCAACTTTTTAATACCCTCACGATAATTAAAATAAGATTTGTCCAACTGTGAAAAATATGTTTCTGTCTCAGCTTCAATCTCATTATTTGATGTGAATCTTCATCCACCCATCCATTTCTTCAGGTTAGGAAACAAAAAATAATCCTGGGAACCAAATCTTGAGAATAAGATGGACGTGGAATCTCTTGGCAGCAACAATCCTAGACGTGTGTGAAGGCGCATTATCGTGATGAAAAAGAATTTTTTTTCGTAAGATGTGGATAGCCTGAATACTGTTCTTCAGTTGGTCCAGTACTGGAGCGTAATACTCCCTGGTGATGGTGCTGCCCTTCTGGAGTAGAGCCTACATTATGAAAATCCCAGAAAACCGACTTTTCCTGCAGATGGAATCGTTTTTTATTTCTTTGGTGCACTTTCACCTGTTGCCACCCAATGTTTGGACTGTTCCTCCGACTCTGGCATGTGGTTGTTGATTTGTTTTATTTACCGACGCTGTTTAACATCTCAGGTCATCAGCGTCCCATTCAATTCAGCGCGTGAAATGGCCGACAAATTTTGCTCAGTGGTCTCTTGTTTCAGGTTTGAAGTTCTTTTTCGTGCTGTAAATGTACGACACGGGACTAACGGCTTTACTTCCCTTCCAAAAGAAGTCATACTTAGGGTTTTTACGTCCGAAAAAAGAAGGCAAGTATGGTTATCACTACACCACCAGGACCAACTCTAATTCAAAGAGTGAAGCACCAGTGACAACGCGGGCTATTACTGCAGCATTCTACATAAACTGCAAGCAGTAATTAAAGAAAGACGCGGTATGCTGAGTAATGGTGTTTGGCTTCCACATGGCAATGTCCCAGTGCACACTTCCCAGATTGCAAAGAATGCTGTGAAGGACTGTGGATCATCCACCATACAGCCCAGTTCTAGCCCCAAGGAATTTAATTTTTTTTTTTCATACATTGTGGAAATATCTACGAGGAAGAAACTTTAATAACGACAATGCGGTAAATTAAGAACATTTTGCAAACAATATTTTCAAGACGCAAATCTGAAAATTATGTTGAAATAAACAGAGAGTATATTAAAAAGTAACTATTTTTTTTTCATTTTTTCCTGTAAAAATAAATCAGGCCGGAAACTTATGGAACCTATTTCATTTAACTTTTCTACAAAAGCAAAAGAAATTGAGTTTTTTTTTAAAATCAAAATTGGTCAATTTTCATCAGTTTTCACATTTAAACTTTGAATCATCATTCACACACCGTCATTTTTAGAGTCTTTTTTTTATTTATTTAACAATACAGAACTCACCATCAGCATTTTATTTATTTTCATATATACTTAACTATAAATAATGATAATTACTTATAATGTCTATTAACAATATATACCTGTTTATGAAATCGTGCTTCATTTATTTCGATCTGAGAAGAAAGAGGAAAAAAAAAATATAGATATTGAAATGCTGGAGTGCACAAAGATCGATCCTCATTTTTTCCTACATCAACAAAACAGATGACTACAACAGAGCGGCCTTGACTTACAAAATATGCATTATACTTGGCATTGTATTGGAATCAATATCAATGGTGTTTTATCGCAGGAATCAAGATTATATATTATTATCCAGCTAGTGTTCAATTGTGAGGCTCGTAAACACTACGGCGGACATTAGGTTTGTTCTGGTAACTGTTATGCTCAGGCAATGATAGCCTTATTCAGTGAAATGGACGTGCAATTAGATAGAGGGTAGGTCGATGAAATGAAATAGAGAACGAACATTACAGAAACCAACACAGCAAAGCTTATAAAGCTTTCATGGTAGTAAATTTGGTTTAAATTTTTAATAACCAAAAGCACGTACACTGAGTGAAAACGAGCAAATCCTTTCAATACGTGCTCTTGTTTCGTTTGAATGGTCAGGAAATGTTGTCACTCTAAAGTCTGGCTAACACTAAGGACTTTATAAAGATAGGTTGCATGTAAAAATGATGATTTCTTAGCAAATCCTGGGTTATCTTCCAACTCGATTTTGCAAATCACCAATAATTATTTATTATTTGGCAATAAAAGATTTTATTTCTTCTGTTGGTACTTCAGTGAGAAGGAATGTAAAAAAATAAACTCGAAACACAAAGGAACAAAATATATTTCGACATTAACTTCATGTACAATAACGCTTCTCGAGAAATAAGTCTTTGTTTATGCAAAAGTACTGTCATTATGAATCAACAGGTTTCTTGCATCAATCTTTATAACATTTTTTCCCCACACTAGCAAAAATAGCACTTAACTTCTTTTTCTTAGTTTTACTTTTTATTTTTAACACTATAATGCATTTCGTTTTTGACTCACAATCAACATAGCCAAAGCGTGAATAAAATTTAAATAATTATCACATTTATATATTTCAAATTTATAAATAACATTTTCTAGTAGAATTATATTTTTAACTCTGAAAAATATTCACGTTATGTGAGATTAACATAGCCAGTCTAGTCAATGTCTTATTTGTTTGTTTTTCTTTTGAATGGCGTTTAATGCCCGTTTTTCTACCAAGGCAACGCAGGCGGTAGACACTGATGATATATGAGATGAAACGATAAAAAAGAAAAGGATTTTTTAAGGAAGTCAACGTTCCAGGCCTGAGTTTAGGGTACCTCCCCGGCATTTCCCATTTATCGAATTTTAGCGATTACTAATCTGTGACTTTTTCTTGGTGTTTTATCTTTTTCTGCTGTTCTGGTTATTGTTTTATATATATATATATATATATATATATATATAAAATAAAAATAAAGTAACACTATTAACAATGTAACAAATTAACAGTAATTATAAAAGTAGAAAAGGATAAAGCACTAAGAGAAAGTCACACTTGTAATCGCTATATTTCGAACTACTTGAGTTCTTCTATGGCAAGAAGAGAAGTGAAGGTGGTAAAAATAAATATTGAATGTCGAAGGTAACGTTACGCATGGAAACAGATAAAACAAAAGAGTGTTTGAGAGAGAGAAAAAAATTAATGTGCACCTTCACTTGTCTTCTTGCCATAGAATAACTCAAGCAGTTCAAAATATAGTGACCTTTTCTTAGTGTTTTATCCTTTTCTGTTTTCTAGTTATTGTTATTTAAGTTACATTGTTAATAGTGTTATATTATTTTTCATTTATATATATAATTTTTTTTCATTGTCATTTTCGGTGCTTTAAGGGTAGAATCGATGGATATTTGAAGATGTAGAAAATCGTTTCATGAGTTCAACCGCAATAGCCGCGACATTATTTCCGAATTCGCTAAATGCAATATGTGAACTAAATGAATGGCTTTATTCAATTGTTTTCCTTATCCGTATTGAAAAATTGAACGTCCCTTGTCTTTCAAAGGTTTCGTAATATTAAGTGGCATAAATAAAAGTACACATTGCAAAAGATGTTAAAACAAATCAAATCCTGTTAAATCTACTACAACGTAAAAATACCAATTCCCAAGATATTGACAATAAAAAAAAAACATTTCCGGTGTTAAACTCACGCAATGTACCAACATACCTTAACAAACTTTGTTTCAGAGTTTATCTAGACCCAATTTGTAAACCACACGCGAACAAGTCAGTCTTGTCATTTAATGCTCTTAGTAGCAAAAGTATTTAAGAAGTAACAACGTGTAATGCAACACTTGGTACTTAACAAAAAAAGTGTAGCGCATTTATGTGGAATAAAGTGAATGCGTATGCGGTTCGTTAGTTTCCAAAGTTGCCAACTTGCCAAGATTGACAGCTGGATGTCCTAGCAGCGACCTCGATGTGTGCCCTTAACACTGATATGTCAATCAGAAAGAAATGTCAATCATATCGCAATACACATATAGCCCCTTGACTTTGCACAAAGGCACTTTTGCCTTCAATTTGGTTGTGCAAAGCAATTTAAGACTTTTTTTATGACAGTATTCGGCATAAAATTACAACATTGTGAGATTAGGAAAAAAGTAGTACATTTGAATAGCTATTTGTAAGTTCAAAAATACTAATTTTACAGGAGGAACAAAAAAATCTGTTTTTCAGTAATACTGTGCACGTTAAAATTTTCTTTTTCGTCTCAAAATTTTGTTTTGGCATAAGACTTTATGTTACAGCCATTTTAAAAACGTTACATTAATTTAGGTAACAAATAGGGCCTTTATTTACTTTGGGACTTCTGACTTTTTAACAAATAATGGGGTTTGATAAAAATATGTTTGCTTGAAAAGTTACATAAACCACATTTTATTGTTAAAAGTTTATATATATAAAACATGTCACTGAATGAAAACACAAACAATAATTATTAATTTAATTTGTAAAATAACAATTTATTTTCCCCAAGAAAATTATCACACGCAGAATTTTATGAGCCTTAAAAAAAAAAAAAAAAAAAAAAAGACGTTGTGCAATGAATATAAACCCTTAATCACCCAGGTATAGCATTACTCACGTAATTACCCATGTATGGTCTGGGAGAGCACAAATATATATTAAACGAATGTCCTGGAACTTTTAAATATCTGTTTTATTAATACCTTCAAGTACATATAACATGAACAACATTGAAACTTCCTACAGGAATCAACTTTTTTGTGTGAGTGTAGAGTTTAATGCACGTAGTTTTTACTACTGAGGCATCACAGACGATGGACACTGATGATACATGAGATGAAATGATACATTGGGAAAGGGTTTATTTTTTAAGGAAGGGAACACCCTCCCTGGCTGAGTTTTTTTTCCAGGTTTTCTCTGTCTTCATAAACGGCAAATGCCGGGAGGTACCCTAAACTTAGGCCTGGAACGTTTCCTTCCTTTAAAAAAAATCCTTTCACAATTTATCATTTCATTTCATGTATCACCAGTGTCTATCGCCTGTGGTGCCTCTGTAGCAAAAACGGGCGTTAAACACCATTTATTCATACTATCTCTTGAAATTATTTCCTGATAACATGAACGAATGCTTTACGAACATATAAATAGTAAATGAATACTCAATGATTTAACTTATTATTTTCCGCATGACCATTCTTAATAGATAGTATACAAATCACAAACGAGTGCGTTTAGTGTCCACTCTTGTGAGTGGCTGCATACCTCACTGCATGCTGCATCCTTTATGCTAAACTAGCAGGACTCACCTTCACCCTAAAAGTAGGCAATGGCCAACCTAACCTCCCCTGTAGTTCAATCAAGCTCGCGTTTCATAGACAATATGCCCAAAATTTGTAAAAATTTTGCAGTCGTTTTTAATTTAAAAATAACGAGTTTTAAAAACACATTCATAGTATTTTATCATCCGGATTGTAGAAAATGAACTTTTTTTGCATTTTACCACAGTATAAAAAGTTGAGTGTTTCTAAGACATGCTTCCTTTGGTAAAGTAGCTCATAGTGCAGACACTTTCGCAGGCTCATTTCTATTTTTCAGTTCCACTAGTGGCGTGCGTTCTTTGGTTTCATTTATCAAAGTACTTTGTGAAATATAGTGTAGACTGTCGCCGAAAAACATAATTTTTAATGATATTTCATGACTTTTTCCCGTTCAACTTTGTTGCATACGTGGCCTATAAATTGCAGTGAGAAAGCAGCAAGCGTTAAGTATAAACCATCTGCACGATATCCAGTATTTCACCGCTGACATCACGAAATAGTGATATTCACTCCTCACGTAATGCTCATTCCGAATGTTGAGCACTGCTTTAACAAAATCCACTTGGATTCTCTTTTGTGATATTAAACGAATGCAAGAATTCTAATTTTGTTCTCCTAACACCATACAACAATACCATAACTTATTTCATTTCATTATTAATAACACCTAATTTGGACTTTATGTTCATTTTTGAAGTTATTCAATTTGATGAGGAATTCGCTTAGTTTTCGGTGCTCCTGCGCGACTAACTTTTTTTATTCCTAGTTTTTAAGTCTATTTCGTATTTAAACTGCTTAAAGTTTTTCTTAAAGTAAGTTTTGTGAAAGATATGCACATATTGTTATTAGGAAAACTCTTGCTATATTTACCAAATTCGCTTCAGGCAATTAAAAAAGAAAAAGTAGGAATATATACCCAGTAAATTAGTAATCGACCACATGGTGTAAAATGCCAAATTGAAGATACAAGGAACGAAAATAACTGCTTTGCTAAAACCGCAGTCCTTGATTTTCTAGGATGTCTTTTAGCCAAAAGTATGGTTCGTGTCTCTTAATATTATTTAAATGCTTGTTTACCAACAAGAAACATTTCGTGGGCTGTTAAGAGCAAGGAAAACAAGGAACTGTATCTGAAACAGTCCTGTAAATAACATCACGACCTTTGTGTTGTGCATTTGCTCCGAGGGCGTCATATTTCATTTGAGAGCCTACTTTGCGCTAGCACATAGTGTTTTGTTTTTGTTGATTTTGTTAAGTTTGTGTGCTGGCACGCATCTCCAGTAGTATATGCGATGAATTCGCAGCATTTACTCATTGGGGCAACAAAGTGAAAGACATTGTTTTGGAATAAGAAAGTACACAATGCTTTCTGTAGAGAGCGACTTAATAATCCTGCAGATTCCAGACTTAAATCAAAGCCTCGCTGATGTGTTACCATGAAAACCAGTAGGATAATTTTTTTAGTTTATATATGTACGTTACCACGATATTTTTATTAAATTCTCTATCTTTCTATTTTCAGCCACTCTCATATGAATATTAATTCCAGTTATTAACATTCTAGAAGCTAGATCTGTATTTAGTTGTAACAGTTGTAAAGTTGACTGTCTTGAGCCGCCATTGATTCCTTTCATAATAGCTTTGGACAGCTGGGTCCTGTATTATAACATTTCGTGGTAGAACCATCGCTTGAGACAGAGATCCTGTTGAAGTGCTAGTAAAAGTATTGTTTTAACCCACAAAATAGTAATTGTTGAAAGCAAAGAGAAACAAAGGAACTGCTTCAGAATACGGTCATCAGTTACTTACGCCCTTCTTGCACTAAAGAGGTGGCCTACAATTGAGAGTATTTATTACTTTTCTCTGTTACATGTCTCCCTATCTCTATACTTCCTCTGGTATCTGTTACTACCTCTATGTATTCACCCGTAACATCGCATGTGCACCAGTTATCTACTATTTATATGCGTCTAATAATTCTGAAGTACTTATTTATAACTTATAAATATCTTATCTGTAGGAGATTCGAACCCTGGTCATCTCAATTACAAGCCAAGCGTCTAGACCATTATGCTACAAAAACCATAATGAAATATGTTTCAAAATATTCCTCATATACTACATGAATCTAACTTAGAACCTCTCAGAATTTATTAAAAGTTCTGAAAAATTACTAAATTAAATATAATAATGCATAATAATTTATAAAATAAGAAAAAAAGCAATATTAATATCCATTGCGTCACTTCTACGTATCAACACGAAGCAACATCATGTAAGAACAGAAAAAAGTGAACATCTACTTATTATTAACAGAACACATATTATTAAAAACAAACGACGAAGTAAAGTCAGAAATGAGTGTAAATTTAACTTCAGTTATTGTGAAATACCAAGCATAGCGGGTAACATTTGCAGACGAAATTACAGGAGCACATACAAACACCATAGAATCCACATAGCGTCATTTCAAGGGAAAAATTACCAGTGTATAACGGAAAAAGACGTTGTTTCCTGGTTGTATAGCAATGGTTATGCTTGAAAAACGACGTATTCATAAAAACTAGACAAACTTGTAACTTTTTTTAGAAATAGTTGCAAAACTAAAGTGTTAAAACGAGCCCCTGCCTGTGCTCAAATTCCGTTTTTCTTCGGGGTACTCTGTTCCATAAAACCTAAATACAAAAATGCATCATTAGTTCATTTACTAACATAATTTTGTATAATTTAAAAATGCACTAACCTGACGATTGTACCCCCTCTAGGGCGGATTTAAGAATGGGCAACATATTTCGGATTCTAGCGCAATTTCAGGGGAAAATCGGAAAAATTAATTCATTCACACACACAAACACACACACACACACACTAACCGAACGCTATCTCGGGTACATCCTAGAACCAGGTGGACCCAGTGGCTTGCTGCGGCGAGCTACGGCCTGACGGTCTACGATCGCCTCCTTTTCTTAAGTATAAATTGATAGAGGATTGTGCGCAACTACCGTTGTAATATAAAGAAAGCAAAATGTTGTTCTGGAGTGTTGAAAATATTGGAAATTAGTAAAATGTGTTGTATTTGTGTAAAACGTTTACCCCTAAGATATAGGAAAGTGCGGTAAATGTGTTTAATATCCCTTGTTGATCTTATTGCAAATCAACTTAACACATAAGTGTTATCTATCCGTGCGAAAATAATGATAAAGTGCACCACTCTACATAATCCATGGGTGGCCGAGGTCGTTAAGGCGCGGACTCGTGAGCGGGAGGTCTGGGGTTCGAATCCCGCCAGGACCGTCCTCCCTGCCTGAGGTTTTTTCCAGGTTTTCCTCAGTCCTCATAACTGGCAAATGCCGGGAAAGTACCCCTAAACTTAGGCCTGGGACGTTTCTTTCCTTTAAAAATATCCTTTCCCAAAATTTCATTTCATCTCATGTATCATCAGTGTCCATCGCCTGTGGTGCCTCAGTAGTAAAAATGGGCGTTAAATTCTATTTAAAAAAATAATAACATACGCGCATATGGGCATAACACTGGCAAAAACAGTGTGCGCGTTCGCGTCGTTTGTCGAAAATCAGCGAGCGAAACTTTTAATGTTGGTATTACTGCTGACAGATGATATGCGAAACAAGTGAAGTGACTACAACATCCGTATTCTGAGTAAGCCGAAACAAATTAAAAATCATATCCATTTTTGTTTTCTCAACACAATTATTATAGTACTCCTATTTATAATGCTCTAAAATTTGAAGTATATTTTAAGGACCACGTACTTACTGCAAACCATAATCTGCTATTCTAATTAAAGACAGCTTCAAAATCGAAATGCCGGAAGACTCGCCTTTTGAAGAAAGGGGAAAGTTTGTGAGAAAGTTGCTATTTCAGTCCATGCAAAAGATGGGCTAATAACTAAGAAAATACACTTCCCAATTACGGAAATTTTGTTAACGTGCTAACCGTGAACGTGACATCTCAAGGCAAGGTTGTAGAAGTAATGGCATCTCACATAAAGTGTGAGAAAATAATGCCCCATCACAACGAAACAGAGTTACCGGTTTTTTCCTTCTTTACACTTCATTGTAAAGTTTTGTCGCTGTTAATGTGGACCACATACTCGCATAAGCCTGTTTGAGATTGTACTATATTATCTTGTGTTACATCCCAAGGGCAAAGAAGCCACGAAGCTGCTGTTTTAATATCAAAAAGAGAAGTCCGCTTGTAGTAAACGAAATTAGTCAGAATGGGCTTGTGTGCCACTAGTCTCTTTTCAACGAAAAATGATATGCATATAAATATATCCTGCGGTTATACTGGAGTGGAACGATAAGATTTATTTATTTATTTATTTACGGACGCTCTTTAACATCTCAGGTCATCAGCGTCCCATTCAATTCAGGGCGCGAAACGGCTGATAAATTTTGCTCAGAGGCCTCTTCTTTTAGGCTTGAGGTTCTTTTTCGTGCCGTAAATGTACGACACGGGACCCAAGGCTTTACTTCCCTTCCGAAGGAAGCCATACTTTCGATTTTTACTCCTGAAAAAATCCATCGACCCTGGTCGGGATCGAACTCGCGATCTTGGGTTTAGAAGGCAAGTATTACTACTACTAGACCACCAGGACCTGCCCGAAACAACAAGAAGCATCGTGAGTACATTGAAGCAAACACCTCTCTATTATACAAGTTCATTCTTAGAATCGGTTCTAATGTAAATAAAAGGTACTGTATGCATCCGCCAATAACAAGCTCTGTACACAACAGATCAAAAATTAGTAATGAACAAATTTATACTATTAAATACACTACTGTATAGCGCGAGCTACACCAAACGAGAAAAAATAATTAACAACATTATTATTATTATTATTATTATTATTATTATTATTATTATTATTATTATTATTATTATTATTATTATGGTCTAGTGGTTACACTGTTTGCCTCGTAGATCCAGGGTTGTGTCAGCCACATTATTATGGTTTTAGCGATTGAGGTTTGCACTATGAAAATATGGTTATTTTTCGACTGTTTTTTTTAAGCGGATTCCGAAGGAATGTAAGTTTTTACTCGAGTTAGTTAATCAGCAAAATTGAACAATGGGGGGGGGGATTAACCTACAGCAAAAATTTAAAAAAGAAATTAAAAACCGCTCTTGCGGTCGCAATTTTTGCTTTATCTCAACGAAACTCAATAAATTTCTTTAACATGAATTGATAAATGTAGTTTTCGAAAATCAGGGCAAGCGGACCAATAGGAGTGGGGATATACCTAATAAACATTTGGGGGTTAAAGGGAAACTTAATACTCGCTCTAGCGGCTGCGATTTTAATTATTTTAAAAAGAAAACTTGGTATATGACATTGAAATACAATACGATAAATAGTTTCCGAAAACCAGTGAAATCAACTGTTAGTAGGGGGGGGGGGCTTTACCTGCAATCAGGAAAATCTGGCCTTAAGGAGAGAGAGGGTTGATCTGAAACCCAAAGTTTAAAAATCGCTCTAGCAGCACCAATAATTGATTTTTTACAACAAAACTCGGAATATACAATTTAAATTAAAACAATAAAAATAATTTTTGAAAATTTAAAGATTTCTGGCAGTGGAAGGTTACCTATAAAGGGGTGGGGGCTTAACCGAAACTTAAAAAGTCTTCTTGCGTTTAATTTTCTCTATATTGTTTTAAAATAAAATGATAAATTAATTCAGTATATAAACTGTATTTATTACGCTGCACATGTTTAATATTTAACAAAAGTATCGTCATGAAAATAGCAACTGTGAAATATTAATCTCATATATGTTTGAGAACTATATTTGTATGGAAGAGCGCTCTGTAATAACCTTCAGAAAACGTTTTCGTTATATATTTTTAATACAGAACGCTTAAATTAAATTTCAAAGCCAATATAAATGGATGTAACTTTCGGTTGTTTTATTTGCTTTGTACATTGCATTTTTCTAAATGGTAACATGTTTTTGTTTTGTTGAAACATGTGAACATCATCTTCTTAAATACACAACGTATCTCGAAACTTTCTGTTATTTTTCTTTATTTTAATGAATGTAAAGTTGATATCAAGGACTCATTTCATAAACATGGTTACATTTAAAAATGTTTGAAAATGCCCACACCCCTTGTCTATCAGTGGTTATATACTTAATTTAATTAGTAGTATACTATTAATTCTTGTAGTTTAATATAAATTATAATAACAATAATAATAATTCTAAAAAAATGTTGTTCCTCTTTTGTAATACTTATAGATTGCAAAGTTTTAATTGTTTTCCTCGTACTACATTATAATGCCATAAATTATTAATAGTTATTCAACGAATGGTGATAAATTTGCATTATTTACACACATTCAGCGTGACCTACGTAAATGCATGCTCTAAAAACATTTGCGTTGTACACCTCAACTTTAATAACAGCTCTCATTAACGATAGCTCATTATATAATTTCTTACATTTTAGCATCAAAATGTAAATGTATAATATTGATGTGAAAATGTTATACTATTAACATTTAATTTCAAATTTATGCAAACACTATCACAAAAGATATTATTTCGTTAAGACAGTTTAAGGGGCAAGAAGCTAAATTTAATTTGCTCTTTTATGCATTGAAAGAAAAATAAAAAGGAAATTAAACCAATATAAGTATTGTAACCAATATTTGCCTCCTGTATTATCAAATAGCGTGGTTCTTGTTTTTGCATAATGGAAATAATATGATATTTCATTCTAGCTGTTAAAAGTAAGCTCTTCCAGCCATCTGTTGGCTCTAGTACCAGACTACTTACCAAGTCAGTTCAGTTTGCAAACATTTGAAGTGCATTGTTTATGTGGCATTATGATAGATTGTTAACCGAGCATTAACCCGTTGAAGTATGAAAATGCAAAGGAAAATGTGTCTACACAGACCTGACGCAGAATAATCACGCCACAAACAGTACATTTCGCGGAATTTCGGAACATATCTCTCTATATTACTGAACGCAAAGATGATACCAAGGGGTTATGAACTGAACTGAGGTTCCAAAAATGGTTAAATTTAAAAAATGTTTAAAAATTCTTACCGTGTATGGCTTTGACATTCAGTGGGCATATATTTCATTTAATTAATAGTATGCCATTAAATTTTGTGGTTTAATGACAATTATAATAATGTATATTCTAAATATGTAGTTTCTCTTTGAGTATATATATATATATATGTGTGTGTGTGTCAATTCTGAAAGAATGTAAGCAATTGCATTGTACCCATATATTTCGTTTGTAATACTCTTTTCAAATCTTCGTCCATTCTGCGTACTAGGCACCAAAAAAGGCAATATATATAAAACACTAAGAAAAAGTCACACTTGAGTTCGCTATATTTCCATGCAATAACGTTACCTTCGATACTCAATATTTACTTTTATCACCGCCACTTTTCTTGCCTACCGCCACGGGTGGCCGAGGTCGTTAAGGCACGGACTCGTGAGCGGGAGGTCTGCGGTTCGAATCTTGCCAGGACCGTCCTCCCTGACTGGGTTTTTTTCTAGGTTTTCCTCAGTCTTCATAACTGGCAAATGCCGGGGAGGTACCCTAAACTTAGGCCTGGAACGCTTCCTTCCTTAAAAAAAAATATCCTTTCCCAATATAGCATTTCATGTATCATCAATGTCCACCGTCTGTGGTGCCTCAGTAGTAAAAACGGGCGTTAACCACTACTCAAAAAAAAAAAAAAAAAACTTTTCTTGCCATGGAAGGACTCCACGAGTTCGAAATGTAGCGATCTCAAGTGTGACTTTTTCTTAGTGTTTTATCCTTTTCTACTTTTATAATTACTGTTAATTTGTTGCACTGTTAATAGTGTTACTTTATTTTTATTTTTCTTTTATATATATATTGCCTTTTTCGGTGCCTAGTACGCAGAGTTAATATATGTATTTAATTTCATAATTTCATTAATCAATTGGATCATACTATGGGTTTTCTATTCTCTTTTAAAGTTAATTTAATGGGTGAAAGATTCAATTAGTTTACGCAGCTCCTGCGGATTTTTCCCCTATATCACTCATAGCTAGAGGCAACGAAATCACAATCACTTGGGTTAGGAATGATTCCCGTTCCGTCTTCCTTTCCATGTTTGACTGGGGTGGCCAATGTCTTCCTCGCGGCATTAACAGCAAAGCCTGGTAAGATAACCTACTTTATGATGTTTATCCAACTTCTTCAATAGTCCCGGATTTTTTCTCCTAGTTCTTCATGTATATATTAGTTTTCAATGCGAGCCTTTAACTCTTATAAGCAGAAATTCGGGGTATTTATTTTGGTTATAATAGACAGGCAAAAGGCACTTAAAACACTGAAAATGGGCAGTAATATAATTAAAATAGATTTTAATTAAAAGTGAAAACAGAGAGCATTATCACTCATTAATGATGTAAATAGATATTAAAATAATCATTTCTTTAACACACAGTTAAAGTACTTAAGCTTATGTTTCTTGGTTACAAGCAAGAACAAGATGTTTCTTTAAGCTATCAGCTGTCATAGTCAGTCGCTAGTCAGAGAAAACATTTTTCATTATGGAAAGAGAACGTTCTATTTCCACTGCAGTGATAGGAGTATATTTAAAACAAGCTATTTCGAAAGTACTCAAACAAATCAGCATTCCTACCTTACAGAATTTTCTGAAATTTTCATTCTTCTTTGGCTAAAGAACCACTGTGTCGAGAAAATATATTCTGATTGACGAAGTTGACCTACCGTAATACAGGGATTTCAAAACTGACTGTCGGGGATTTGTGAATTTTTTGTAGATAGGCGACTGTTATTCTTGCATGGACGGATTGGCGTCATTTAATTAAAAAAAAAACTTGGTACATGTCATTAAAATAAAATACAAAAAATAGTTTCCAAAAACAGTGAATCGGGCTATTAGGAGGGCGGGGGTTGCATGCACCCCAAACTTTAAAAATCGTTCTAATGGCATTAATATTTGTTTTTTCGCAACGAAACTCCGTAAAATAAATATAATAAGAAAAACAGTTGCTGAAAATCAGGGAAATGGGGCCATTAGGAGGGGGGGTACCTGAACTGTAAAATTTAAAAATTGCTATAGTGGCACCAGTATTTGTTTCTTCGCAATAAAATTCCGTATTAACCATTTAAATAAATGAAGAAAAATGGTTTCTTAAAATTAATGAAATCGAACCTTTAGGAGATTGATTGATTTGTTTTATTTACGGACGCTCTGTAACATCTCAGGTCATCAGCGACCCATTCTATTCAGGGCGTGAAACGACCGACAAATTTTGCTCAGAGGCCTCTCTTTCAGGCTTGAGGTTCTTTATCGTGCCGTAAATGTACGACACGGGACCCACGGCTTTACTTCCCTTCCGAAGGAAGCCATACTTAATTTTTACGCCCGAAAAAATCCATCAATCTTGGCCGAGTTTGAACCCGCGATCTTGGGTTTAGAAGACAAGTATGGTTACCACTACACCACCAGGACCGACTCTTTATTAGTAAGGGTATACCTGAAAACCGAAATTTAAAAAGCACTCTTGCTTTTAGCGTTTTCTCTATTTTTTAAAACAAAAGGATGAATTAATTCAGCATATAAACTGTATTTATAAAGTTGCATGTGTTTTATATTTATCTAAAGCATCGTCATGAAGATAGCAAATGTGAAATATTACTCTAATATGTGTTTGAGAACTATATTTGTATATAAGAGTGCTCTGTAATAACCTTCAGAAAACTTTTACGTTACATATTTTTACTACAATAACATTTAAATTAAATTTCAAAGTCAATGAAAATCGATGCAATTTTTGATTGTTTATTGTTGATTGTGTATATTTGCTTAGTGCATGTAACTGTTTCTGAATACTAAGATGAGTTTGTTTTATCGAAACATATGAACATCTTAAATACACAATGTAACTCGAAACTTTCTGTTATTTTTCTCTATTTTAGGGAATGTAAAGATGATATCAAGGATTCCGTTCATAAACATGGTTACATTTAAAAATACCCACACAGCATACCTATGTCTATCAGATCCAACATATTTCACTTAATTAATAGTATACAATTAATTTTTGTAGTTTAATATCAATAATAACAACGGTAATAATGTGGTTTCTCTTTTGTTGTGCTTATATATTGCAAGAATTCTAATTTTGTTCCCCTAATACCTCATAGTGACGCCCACATTATTTCATTTCGTTAATTAATAAGGCCATAATTTGGATTTTATATTCTTTTTAAAGCTTCTTTATTAGGCGAGGAATTCGCTTTGCTTAGGCAGCATTTTATTAATAAAGGAAACTCGTTTTTTTCTCCATTTTGAACGTTTGTTCACTAATTTTAACATGAAAATAGCTTGCAAATATAGACTAAGTTTCGTAACTATTTATATCTAGTCTCCACCTTGCCAAGGTAATATTGAAAATCATCTAGTGCTACCATCTTTCGAGCATAAATGGACTTATTAAAGAGCCTTGTATTTTAAGAATAGCTGAAGGTTCCTGAGTTTAATCATTTTAGCTCTTCTCCCTCGATAAAGTCGGTCCTGGTGGTGTAGTGGTAACCATACTTGCCTTCTAAACACAAGGTCGAGGGTTCAAACCCGGCCAGGATCGATGGATTTTTTTCAGGCGTAAAATTCTAAGCATGGCTTCCTTCGGAAGGGAAGTAAAGCCGTGGGTCCCATGTCGTACATTTACGGCACGTAAAGAACCTCAAGTCTGAAAGATAGGCCTCTGAGCAAAATTTGTCGGCCGTTTCGCGCTCTGAATTGAATGTGATGCTGATGACCTGAGATGTTAAAGAGCGTCCGTAAATAAAACAAATAAAAAAAATCTCTCAACAAGAGGTTTTGGGTTATTTATTTTCTGTTAGACAAGAGCAAAGTGTGCCAAAAATATAGGAACATGAAGTAAATGCTCCCTGTTCCATGCAGCTTTAATCACACAACTCCCAAAATTTATTTGAGAGCTGAAATTATCACTCGTATGTAAAAGTAACTGTTACTATTATTACAGTAAACAGCAACAAGTACTGCCCAAGCTTACATCACTTTTTAGCACCTTTTTTATGATAATCTTGCATGTGACTTGGTACACCGCGAAAACGCAGGAAGACTCCAATTACTAAGCTGTCACGGAACATTTCACTTTAAAAAATTTGGGTTCCTGATGTAAAACTAAGTGTCCGATGTTACATCATTGCAGTGAGGTTTACACACACACAAAAAGACCGTCTTTCTCGTTCTATGTCCGGGGCGGAACTTTGGCCGGGGGCTAAGATAAATCGAACATGTCGACGCGTTACACGTTTCGATTAATCGAGCTGATAGCTAGCTGTGCGAGTGTGTTCTTTCAATTGAAACGGCACCACACAGCTGTTCGTTACACAATACACAGCCTCAAGGTGCAGTCAAATGTCCAAAAAAGTTATACTTCACTTCTATAAGCCCTCTTTTTTCCCCCGACAGTAATAGCATCCAATTTCCTTGATATTTCTGTGCCACTTTAGAGATCTGCTCTGTGAGATTAAGGACGCCGCGAGAAAGACTTTTACGGGGATTTCCTCTAGCGACAAACAAGTCCTTCAGGAGTACTCTGGAAGAAATAAAATGCAGGCACGCTAAATTCTTTTAGCTGTCTTCAAAACAAGCACAGCAAACACAAAGAAATAAACAAAAGTCAGTCGGGATACTTTCATTTGTTCATCCTCTCGAACTGCTTAGAAAAGGTTTGCCCTCAACTCTTTCATGTATGTTCCAGACTCCAAATACACCGCTACGACTTTATACCGAAAGAAAATTAACGTCTATGAGGAATTTCCTTTAAATGTTTTTCCTGCAAAAGTTACCTGTTCTTGCAGTAGTGTGGACAAAGGAAATGCTATGATGCAACCTGAGGTCTCCCAGATATCTGGAGAACAGACTTTGCAATGACAGTACGTGGGGAAAGGTTTTATCAATGAAAATATGCAAGCAGTAGTTTTCAAACACTTCAGTCCCTCCTCACTTATAGCGTAGTTATATATACTTCCGAACTTTCAAAGAAATCTACTGAATTTTCTCTGAAATATTACTGACAATTAAAAAAGTGGAGTGTAATGAAGAAATCGCTTGTTGAGGTCTAGGAATTTTCTAACGAATTTCGAAGGAATTGCGGTTTTACCCACTAAAAGATTTTTGAATTTTTTTATCAAGTAACCATCGACCCTTCCTACTAGGCACCGAAAATGACAATGATTTTATATACAGAGGATGCCAAAAAATGTATACACACTTCAAGCAAAGAAAACACTGTGTTAACATAACATAACTGAATTCACATAAACAGAAAATGATGAGCACTAATCATCTTACACTTTTACAGTTACAACAGTTGCTCGACCGCCTGCAGTAGTAAAAACGGGCATAAAACACTATTAAAAAACCCTACAGACATACGATGTCATTTTTTGCAGCAGGACCAAATACACACATTGAACTGTCTATTACACTTAATCATAACTTCCGCTCACGAGGCCTAAGAAATAGCTATCAAATGCCGACCGCACTCAGCCTTAGGGTATGCTATTGTTAATTAACAGTGTTTGCCACAGCCAGATAATCAGAATGCTGAACTGCTCTATTTAAAGGCGAGTAATAACTACGGCACTCTGGGCTGGTACCCAGGCCCTTTTTTTTTTTTTTTTTTTTTTTTTTTGTCTAGAAACATCTGAAGCACAACTCATAACCATGGCCTTACATTTGCTGTTGGTCTATAATTGATAGCTAAAAGAATTCAATGCTAGTAATCTTCCTAATTAAAAATATACACTGATACCAAGATATTTTACGGTGAAATTCAATATTGACACTAGCTACGACGGTAAATACTATTTTTTTAAAAGAAATATGAAGTAGGTATAGGAGGGGTGTTCTAAACGTTCTCAACCTGGCCAAAAAACAGATTATTTAAGAGAAATAAATATGTCGTTTTATTTTTCAACATAGTCACTTTGTAAATCAGTACATTAACAATAAAAAAATATTCTGGCAGAGCTAAGGGCATTAGACCTTTTCTTCCTCTCTCTTTCTGTGAAGCCTCACTGCGTCTTCTACCTTCATCACATGCTACAACATAGGTAGAGCAAAGTATTGCAGGGGGGCATGTGACCAGCACACTGCACCCCGCTGATCGCTATATCGTGACTTACTCGATCCGATATCGCCACCTCACCATCAGGTAGCTTCCTAATTGTCCTCACGAGGCTGGGTAGACCCCGTACCAGAACTCCTTAATTTAGAAAAATTCCTAGGTTAGTGCCGGAAATCGAACCCGGGCCTCCCGGCAGTTTCAGCAACGCCAACCACCACACCAAGGAGGTGGTATCGGTTTCTCTCTATCAAATTAATAATAATTACATGAAGTTATAGGACAATATTACAATGACCACATTGACAGTAAAGTGGATAATACTTGTACACATATAAACCAATATAAAACATTATGTATATAAATAAATACACGTAACACGTAAAAATTAACAGTGAAAAATATCAACTTAAGAAGAAGGGGGAAAAAATAAAAGAACAATAATATATAACAAGTACCAACAATTGCAATTTATACATATATTAACCTACGTAAATCGAAATAAAGATACAAGCAAAATTTAAAATTAAAAGCCCTAACAATACTATGAAGGAGATAGGAACATTTATGATAGCAATAAAAATAATAATGTAATCAATAATTTACATCAGCGTAAAACAAATAAATACTTGCATTGTAACAAAAGGAAGCTGAATCTAGACTAATCGATTATTTCTAATAATATTAAACAATTTCTTATAAAATGTTCCTAAAGTTCGGCAGTCTATGACATCGCGTGGCAATGCATTCCAGAGACGGGCAGTGGTTACGGTAAAGTGATGTACGGTGCAATGTAATAATAGTAAGTGCCGAGTTTTAGAGTGTATGAGAAGAAGACAGATTTTGAAAACGGCATTTGGCATTTATGAGGGCTGAGGAAAACCTAGAAAAAACCTCAGTCAGGAAGGGCATTCCTGATGAGAATCGAACCCCAGACCTCCCGCTCTCGAGTCCATGCCTTAACGACCTCGGCCACCCGTGGCGGTGCACTCAATGAAAATAAGGAATTTTACTTTCAACAGGATGGTCCACCACCACATTACCACCGAGATGTAGGTGCGTACCTTGATGACAATCTTCCAAGGCACTGGATAGGACGAAGAGGTCGGATTGAGTTTCCACCGCGTTCTCGGGATCTAACTCCGTTGGACTTCTACCTATAGGGAACTCTTAAGGATGTTGTATACTGTAGAAAACCAGCTACACTGACAGCACTTTGGGAAGAAATTGAAACGGCATATGCTGCAATCGCTTATGACACTTTCGCAAACGTTGCTCAATCAGTAGTTCAACGTACTCAGAAGTGTATCGACATTTTGAGCAACTGTTGTAACTGTAAAAGTGTAAGATGATTAGTGCTCATCATTTTCTGTTTGTGTGAATTCAGTTTTGTTATGTCAACACGGTTTTTTCTTTGCTTGAAGTGTGTATACACTTTTGGCACCCTCTGTGTATTGTGCCCGGGGACAACTCAGGTTTCACAGAGTTGCAAATAATGTCAAGGTAAATGCCCCCTAATTCTACGAAGAAATTCCTCGGTTGTATGGAAACGACATCTCTAAAGTTTGGATGCACTTGGGTAAGGCTTTTAGTCACACCCTCAGCTACTACTACTGAAATCGGTGTCCATGTGGTAAACTTTAAATCAAACTTGTTAAGTTGGCAGATTTCTCATTCGTGGATTTTTGAAGTTTGGTTTGTTAAAGGAAGGTCTTGCTTGCAGTTGTCTCACCACCATTGAGGGTCTTAGAAAGTCAGCCAGGAGATTTGTGCTAACCCGTGACGCAGCCTTCTACATGAATATTGGGATGTAGAGCAGCAAGTGGTGAAAAGCAATCTCGTCATGAGGCAAGGTAACTGCAACAATTCTCTATAATTGCAGAAATAATTTAATGTAATTATTTTCTCGGTTCCCTTTCAAGTACCTACAACTAAATGTTTTACATGTACGTTTGTGCAGAAAATTTGGGTCACATCTTTGGTGCTGTTGCTGGGATTTCCTTGAAAAGCCCCAACTTGTTTTAATTGCGGAAGAAGGTACATTCATTAAGTCATTATGGAAGAATACGTGAGCCATGAAATGGAGCCTTAGGTCATTATTTCTCAAGCACCTGTTTTGAGAACACATCAACGGCGCTTATTCTCCAAATGGCAAGATACCTCACAATAATTATAAGCACAGCCGGTTTTCCTGTACTGTACTTCGAAAATGTAACGTTTATGCAGGGCAAATGTCAATGTGTATATATTCGATTCGCCATGAATTATTAAGCTAGAGCTTCAATCACACCCACTTTGCACTTAATGCCAAGACATAGGCTCTATGATTTATATGCACCGTCTCGAAAGTGAATCATTTAGGTAGGTTACACGTGCATGATGGTGATTATAATATATGCCAAAAGATTCGATATCAGTCCGTCCTGGTGGTGTAGTGGTAACCATACTTGCCTTCTAAACGCAAGGTCGCGGGTTCAAACCCGGCCAGGACGGATGGATTTTTTCGGGCGTAAAAATCCTAAGTAAAAAGAACCTCAAGCCTGAAAGAAGAGGCCTCTGAGTAAAATTTGTAGGCCGTTTCACGCCCGGAATTGAATGGGACGCTGATGATCTGAGATGTTAAAGAGCGTCCGTAAATAAAACGAATCAAAAAAAAAAAAAGTTATAGGCTTATCAAACTAAATCATTCTAGAACATGGACTACATTCTAGACAGGGCTGTACGGTGGGTAGTTATGTTCACCAGTGTCACTCCCAGTTCTTGCAGAAATTCTTGTTTTGGAATAGGTTTGCGCAATTGTGAAACAACAATCCCCACAAAATCCAGTATTTAGATTTCGCTGTTAGTTTTCTGAAGGTAAGACAAACTATGGTATACCAGTATTTTTAGCAGATTCAGAAGAATGTAGCTATTGCGGTTTTACCCATGAAACTATTTTTGAAATATTTTTTCATATCTCCATCGATCCTACCTACTAACTTTATTTACATTTATTTTGTTTATTTATGGACGCTCTTTAACATCTCAGGTCATCAGCGTCCCATTCAACTCAGGGCGTGAAACGGCCGACTAATTTTGCTCAGAGGCCTCTTCTTTCAGGCTTGAGGTTCTTTTTCGTGCCGTAAATATACGACACGGGATCCACTGCTTTACTTCCCTTCCGAAGGAAACCATACTTAGAATTTTTACGCCCGAAAAAAATCCATAGATCCTGACCGGGTTTGAACCCAAGATCTTGGGTTTAGGAAGCAAGTATGATTACCACTAGACCACCAGGATCGACCCTACCTACTATGAAAATAACAATGAAAGCATTTATACATAAATAAATATATAAATAGTATGTGTGTGTGTGTGTGTGTGTGTGTGTTAACACTCTAGCGGTCACACTTTTTGTTTTTTCTCAACGAAACTCGGCATAAAACCATCAATTAAGAAACCATTTGTCGAGTTCGCTAACCATCAAAATTGGACCATTGAGGGTGGGGGTTAATCTAAAAATTTAAAAACAAATTAAAATCATCTAACGGCCTCAAGTTTCTTTTTCCTCAACAAAATTCGGAATATTTAATTAAAATAAATTAATAAAAACAGTTTCTGAAAATCGGAGCAATCGGGCCATTAGGAGTGGGAGTATACCTTTAAACCGAACGGGGTTAAAGCGAAATATAACAATCGCTACAGTACCCGCAAATTAATTATTTTAATGGAAACTCGGCATATGCCAATGAAATAAGGTAGGAATAATAGTTTCTAAAAATCAGGGAAACCAGATTATTAGGAATGGGGGTTTGCCTGAAACCAAATATTTAAAATTTGCTCTAACGACACCAACATTTGCTTTTTCGCAAGGAAATTTGGTATATACCGTTTAAATACAATATGAAAAACGTTTTATGAAAATTGGGGAAATAAGGCCATTAGGACTGGAAGGTTAACCTGAAACCCAACATTTAAAAATCGCTCTTGTGGCACCAATATTTGTTTCTTGACAATAAAACTCGGTATATATTTTTTAAATAAAATAAGAAAAAGTTTCTGAAAATTATGGAAATCGGATTATTAGGTGTAAGGATATACTTGAAAGCCAAAATTTAAAAAGCGCACATGCGTTTAATTATCTCTCTATTGTTTTAAAATAAAAGGACAAATTAATTTAGCATACAAACTGTACTTATAACATTGCATATATTTTTATATTTAATAAAAACATCGTCTTGAAAGTAGTAAATGTGAAATATTCATAATATGTGTTTGAGAATTATATTTATATGTAAGAGCCCTCTATAATAGCCTTGAGAAAACGCTTTAAATATTTTTACTGCAATAACATTTAAATGAAATTTCAAAGCCAATGAAAATAGATGCAACTTTCGATTGTTTATTGTTAATGTGTATATTTGCTTAGTATATCTCAACTGTTTTTAAATAGTAACATGTTTTTGTTTTATTGAAACGCGTGAACATCATCTTCAATACACAATGTAACTCGAAACGTTCTGTTATTTTTCTGTATTTTAGTGAATGTAAAGATGATACCAAGGACTCAGTTCATAAACACGGTTATATTTAAAAATGTAGTTTAGCTTTGTCTGTCAGTGGTAATATACTTCATTTATTTAATAGTATACCAATCATTTTTGTGGTTTTATCTGAATGATCTTAATAATAATAATAATAATAATAATAATAATAATAATAATAATAATAATGTTTCTTTTTGTAGATTGCAAGAATTGTAATGTTTTTTTTTCCTTAATCCCGCACAGTAATGCCATAGCTTATTTAATTTCATTAATTAGTAAGGCCATACTTGGATTCATATGTTGCTGAAGATTGCGCTTAGTTTACGCAGCTCCCCCCCCCCCCCCCCATCCTACAGTGGATGATTTGCTTGGATGAAATTGACTACCATTTTCCGGCATACACTTCACGCCGTTTAACCTTCACTGGGGATATCAGCATTTGGGAAGACCCAGATCGCCGAGTTGGTTCCAGGTCGTATTGGTAAATCCAGCTTTCCTCACCTCTACAGACATCCTGGACACGCCGGAAGCTGCCTTTGACGAACCATTTCCTAACACCGTTCCACTCTTGCTGCATTTCGTTTTTCTGTGAGATTGTGGAGTGCCCAACGAAAACAAAGCTTCCTCATACGAAGATATTTGTGCAGAATTTCGGACACCTGCAGCGAATTAACGTTGAAGGACTCTGTTATCTTCATATAAGTCACTTGCAAATCGTTCTTCGCTATGGCTATTTTTTTTTTTTTTTTTGATTTGTTTATTTACGGACGCTCTTTAACATCTCAGGTCATCAGCGTCCCATTCTATTCAGGGCGTGAAACTGCCGACAAATTTTGCTTAGAGGTCTCTTCTTACAGGCTTGAAGTTCTTTTTCGTGCCGTAAATGTACGACACGGGTCCCACGGCTTTACTTTCCTTCCGAAGGAGGCCATGCTTAGGATTTTTACGCCCGAAAAAATGCATCGATCCTGGCCGGGTTTGAACCCGCGACCTTGAGTTTAGAAGGCAAGTATGGTTACCATTACACCGCCAGGACTAACTACTATGGCTAAGTGTTTTCATCTGTGATTGCTGAGTCGCTCCTTGCGGTCTAGTGGGAATGCGCAGTGCAATTTTACATTTTTCATTGAATAGATCGCATATATTCACATATTACTATAATTATTGCTTGATGCATTATATGCGGGGGGGGGGGGGGCGAACTATTGGAACCTTCCATATGGTCCTTATAGACGGGACGTCCTTGTTCTAGTTATTACGGGTTCTTAGAATTTTGCGATCTATATTTAGCAGTAGCAGTGACAGCACCATGGCTTTATGCTGACGCGGGCAGCCACTGATCGACTTCTGGATTGCAACGATGAACCAAGAACTGTACGCATGTGATGTTATGACCAGGTGAGGCACTTGTCCCGTATTCATGCTAACACTTGCTCCTTCTTTTCCACGGCTGTAGTTCAGATGCGCTCAAAAGAGCGAAATATTAATTGCGATGCTAGGTAAAAGAATGTTTGGCCTTTTATCAACTTAAAACTAACATAACGGTGACGTCATTTCTCATTGAATTAAATTAAATTAACTAAACCGCGATCACAAAATCACTTAATCTTAAAGCAATTGCACTCTGCCACATTCCGTTGCACAAATAGAATCCGACATAGTAGAAGGTTGTTGACCTCTAGCTACTGTACGCGTGCTGCCAAGGTGATGCGTCACCGTGTGAAAATGTGTAGTAACCCTTATGCAAAGAATTTCTGAGGCGACCTTGAGGCAATTATAGAGCTGGCTGAGGTTGTTGGCTAAAGAAAGAAACTGAAAACAGATGTCACAAATGACAAGAAAAATAGTTGAATTTTATTGCCATACTCAGCTGCGGGATTGTTAATTAACCACTGTCGATCCTGGTGGTCTATTGGTAGCCATAATTGCCTCGTAGACCCAACATCACAGGTTGAAACTCACCCAGCGTGGAGGAATATTTTCGGGCGTTAATCGTAAGTATAGATTCTTTTGGAAGCGAAATAAAGCCTTAGGTCTTGTGTCTAAGATTTGCGGCAATTAAAAGAACCTTAAGCCTTTTTTTTTTTTTTTTTTTTTGAGTGGTGTTTAACGTCCGTTTTTACTACTGAGGCACCAAAGGCGGTGGACACTGATGATACATGACATGATATATTGGGAAAGGGTTTTTTAAGAAAGAAAACGTTCCAGGCCTAAATTTAGAGCACCTCTCCGGCATTTACTAGTTATGAGGACTGAGGAAAAACTGGATAAAAAACCTCAGTCAGGGAGGACGGTCCTGGCGGAATTCGAACTCCAGACCTCCCGCTAACGACCTCGGCCACCCGTGGCGGTCAAGCCTTAAAGAAGAGGTTTCTGAGCAAAATGTATCGACCGTTTTAAGCCCTGGATTTAATTGAACGCTTATAATTTGATATGTTAAAGACACTCAATGAATAAACCGGGTACTAAAAACTAAGCACGAACACATAAAATACTTTTAAGCAATAATTGGCATTCAAAAGTACAAATAATACGATCATTGCGTCTGCAGGAATTTCGCAACTACAGTACAAGAAATCTGTAATATAAAATATCGTGCGTGTGTTACTCCTTAAATCATTCACGCAAGAGATGGGTAAACTAAGCGAATTTCTCACCTAGTGGAGTAACTTTAAAAAAAGTTATAAATCCTATTTATGACCTTAATTAATGTGTGGTATTAGGGGAACAAAAATGGACTACTGATAGACAAAACTACACTGTGTGAGTAATTTTAAACTTTTTAAACATAATCATGTTTATGAACTGAGCCCTTGATATCATCTTTACATTCACTAAAACAGAGAAATAACAGAAAGTTTCGATTTACATTGCATATTTATGAAGATGTTCATATGTTTCAATAAAACAAAAACTTGTTACTATTTAAAAACAGTTACAATGTACTAAGCAAATATACACAATCAACAATAAACAATCAAAAGTTTCATAAATTTTATTGGTTTTAAATTTAATTTAAATGTTATTGTATTAAAAGCATATAACGCAAACATTTTCTGAAGGTTATTACAGAGCGCTCTTACATACAAATATAATTCTCAAACACATATTACATTAATATTTCACATCCGCTATCTTTACGACGATGCTTTTGTTAAATACAAAACATATGCATCGTTATAAATACAGTTTATATGCTGAATTAATTTGTCTTTTTATTTTAAACAATAAAGAGAAAATTTAACGCAAGAGCATTGTTTAAAATTCGGTTTTCAAATATACCCCTACACTTAAAGGTCCAATTTCTTAATTTTCAGAGACCATTTTTATTGTTTCATTTAAATGGTATATATATAATTTTCTTGACAAGAAACAAATGTTGGTGCCTCTAGAGTGGTTTTTGCATTTTGGGCTTCGGTAAACCCCTACTCCTAATGGCTGGCTCTCTCTGATTTACAAGAAATACATTCTAATTTTGTTTAAGTGGTATATACAGAGTTTCGCTGCGAAAAAGGAAATATTGGTAAGCAAACATTGATGCCGTTTAAATTTTGGGTTTTAAGTAAACACCCACTTATAATAATCTAATTTAACTGATTTTCGGAAACTACTTTTCTTATTTGAATTAAATGGCATGTGCCGAGTTTTGTAGTGAAAAAACATATATTTGTGCTGTTACAGCAATTTTTAAATTTTGGGTGTCAGGTAAATCCCCTCTTCTTATAGCTCTAATTCCACGATTTTCAGAAAACATTTTTCTTATTTTATTTAAATGATGTCTACGGAGTTTCATTACGAAAAAACAAATATTAATACGCTAGAGCGAATTTTAAATTTCGGGTTTCGGTTTACCCCCCCCCCTTCTTATTAGTCCGATATCACTGTTTTTCAGTTTTTTTAAATTTTATTTCAATGGTATATATCCAGTTTCCTTTAAAGAAATTTAAAATTGCGGCCCCTAGAGCGATTTTTTTTTTATTTCGCTTTAAGCCCCGTTCGTTTTTCAGATATACTCTCTCCCATTTATAATAGCTCGATTTCCAAGATTTTCCGAACTTTAATCAATTTATTTTAAACAAATATACCAAGTTTCATCAAGAAAAAGCAAAAATTACCGCCGCTAGAGGGGATTTGTAACATTTTGAAAGTTATCGCATTAGGTTAACCTCGCCCCCTCCCAATGGTGCACTTTTGCTGATTCACGAAATCGACGAGTGGTTTGTTAGTTTATATATGCCGAGTTTCGTTGAGGGAAAAAAAAAATTGCGACCGCTAGAACGTTAACACAAACAAATTACATATATCCTTTTTTTTTTTTTTTTTCCATTGTCACTTTCGGTACCCAGTAGGTAGGATCGATTGAGATAATAATTAGTCACATCTTTCATAGACTCCATTTCTTATACATCTATAAATTTATCAGAGTTTATTAAAAGCATTTAATATCCCAATTTTTGCGCAAGTATGTACCCAATGGTTTTCGACGTTTGTTTATAACTTATAATGAAGATATGACAAATATTCAGACTGGTGTAAAAATAGTAAAATAAAGTATTTGTAATTAAATCTTTATACATCTTATTTAAGAAGCGGCGGTAACTATTGCACAATGTTGAAAAGAAAAACAAACGATGTCTGTAAGGGACTTGCATCTTGCGCCTAATGTTTAGTTTGTGATTATTACCTGTAGGGAGCCTGCTTTGGAGTAACTTGTGCAGAACAAAATCTCGGCAAGTTAATTGGTTATTTTGATCTGGGAAGGTGGGAAGAAGGTACGAGGATTCAAAGCCAATGAATACAGATGGAACTTTTATTAGTTGCATATTTGCTTAGTATACTGGTAGCATGTTTTTGTTTTATTGAAACATATGAACATCATCTTTTTAAATACACAATGTAACTCGAAACTTTCTGTCGTTTCTCTATTTTAGTGAATGTAAAGATGATATCAAGGGCTCAGTTCATTAAAATAATTTAATTAATAATACACCTTTAATTTTTTGGTTTAATCTCAATAATAATAATAATAATAATAATAATAAAAATAATTCTGAAATTAAATTAATTAATAAGACCTAATTAGAATTTTATATTAAATTTTAAGTTATTCCACTTGGTGAGGAATTTTCTTAGTTTACGCAGCTCCTGCGTGGCGGTTTTTTTTTCTTCTCCTTTCACGTAGAAATTTTCTCGGGCATGTTAATTGAAACTTAAATTATTCACATTATAATCAATGACATTTAGCAGTTCAAGTTAAACAAATGCAATACGTGTAATAGCATTCATTGTTTTTTCCATTAAGGTTCCCCCTCCTGTACACGAGGTGAAAGTGAGCACTCATTGTTATCGAGTGCAATATGACAACAGTTCCTGTATAGTTCAGTTGCATAAATGAAAACAAACCCGACATTAGAGGGAGAGGGGAAAAAATAAACGCATTAAAATTTGAGTTCTATAATAGGCACAAAGGTAGACTGTTTGCCAGGCCAATAGCTTTTATGGACAAGAGAGCGCTGCCTCCAGGGATACACACCTTCCTATAATTAATTTACTTCTTTCTCCTCGCGGCGCGTTTTTTTCTGGCTAGGCAGGCATGCCTTGTTAAGGAGAACTCATGATCAAGCACTTATTTACGATGCTAAATTAATGGTGTTCTAAAAATATATCCTAGTTATGGCAAGAAATTCTAATTTAATTTTACTTCTCATGCTACTATACACAGTGCCTCCATGATCGCGGGTCCCATCCCGGCCAGGACCGATGAATTTTTTCGGGCGTAAAATCCTAAGTATGGCTTCCTTCAGAAGGGAAGTAAAGCCGTGGGTCCCGTGTCGTACATTTACGGCACGAAAAAGAACCTCAAGCCTGAAAGGAGAGGCCTCTGAGCAAAATTTGTCGGCCGTTTCACGCCCTGAATAGAATGGAACGCTGATGACGTGAGATGTTAGAGAGCGTCCATAAATAACACATATAACATTTATTTATAATTTATGTGCTGTTGAAAAGACTAGATTTTATAAATTAACAGGATATATATGCACGCGCACACGCAGAAAATATTGATTTCAGGATTATACAGGTGACCCAATGGAATATGACGAATATTCAGGCCTTCTTGTGGGACACTCATATAGAATTAAATAAAAATACTTTTTCAAGAAACAAGCATAATGCAATTTATTAATCTGAACTTATATGTACCGAGGGGGCCAAAAATGTATACACACTTTCCAGTAGGTAACTATTTAATATATTTCAAAGTTGGACCGAAAAACAACAGTAATGTGTAGTATGATGTTCTGTAAACAGATGTGACTCACATTACATTATGATAGCGTTGCTATAACAAAATGAAGTCACGATTATCGTTTAAACAGCGGAAAGCAATTTTAAAGTGATATTGGAAAACCGAGAATGTTGTTGAAGTTCAAAGGCAATGGAGACGTGTGTACAGAACAGAACCGCCAACGCGAGTAACAATTGCATGCATTCGAGACAAATTTGAGACTCGTGGTAGCGTATGCGATGTTCACAAGGGCAGATCTGGGAGACCTCGCACAGCAACAAGCCCCGCGCAGCGGATCCAAGGCACTGGCTAGGACGAAGAGGTCCGATTGAATTTCCACCGCGTTCTCCGGATCTAACTCCGTTGAACTTCTACCTATGGGGAACTCTTAAGGATGCTGTATACTGTAGAAAACCAGCTACACTGACAGCACTTCGGGAAGAAATTGAAACGGCATGTGCTGCAATCGCTGAGAACACTTTCGCAAACGTTGCTCAATCAGTAATTCAACGTACTCAGAAGTGTATCGACGTCGATTTTGAGCAACTGTTGTAACTGTAAAAGTGTAAGATGATTATGTTCATCATTTTCTGTTTGTGTGAATTCAGTTTTGTTATGTTAACACAGTTTTGCTTTGCTTGAAGTGTGTACACATTTTTTGGCATCCTCTGTACTTATGAGCTATTGAATGCTTTTCTAAAAGTAGCGTGCGATATGTTAAACGTAACTTTATAAAGCACTTCCGTCTTAAAAAGTTGGTATCTTCAGAATATAAACTTTCCTGCTCATGTAGTTCTGCTAAGTATAAGGCCGTTAAGATATGATCGAATTGAACCGGAGAAGGACATGCATGCATGCCCTGCTTTCACGATGACAGGAAGCCCTTCATGAGTTCCGCACACATTTCGAAATGCTTGCTTTGCTTCTCACTGAGTGTTTCCAAACTTGTCATTAATTCCTTTACCAATAGTGACAATCGAGTCAACGCAGTGAAATATTGAACATTAATAACAGAAATAATTGTAAAAATTATGAATTCATTGACATTTTATGCAATTATAATATTTCCGCTTATGTAATGAGTGGCATGCATATGTCAACTGGCAGTTAGAGAGAGTTAATTTAGCCTAATACGATACTGACGGAGTAAAGAACATAGGCCTTAAAAAGGTAAGGGTAAAACATGGGGCGTAAAACAATTACCACCGTACCTGACTTTTCGGACACAAAGGATGTGTTGTGGGATGTGCGAATGACTTCGTTCTATCCCTGACAACGCTTTTACAGTCGATAAATTAGAAGATTGTGTACAGCTCGATTCCAAGAAGGGAGGAAGGAGGAAGAAACCAGGTCTGAAAATGGTGGGAAGGCTTAAGACTGAGTCCTCGTTATTTATGTGTCTTATCGCATCACCTGAAGACAGTAAACGAGATCTTCGATCACGATTGTTGGTGGACCTGGGATTGATTGAAAAGTATATCAGGGTAGGTTCATAAGTTTAAGGCTTATCGCCTTCGCAAAACCCTTATCTAGTGTCATACCTTATCTGTTAAATATATAATTGCAGCTGTAACTTCCGCTCTTCAGTTGTTCAGATATAGTTGTATAAAGAAGGCTATGTGTAGAAGATTGTGACATGTTCAAAATAGAGTATCGAGCTGTTATTAAGTTCTTGACAAAAGAAGGACTTACTGCAAATGAAATTAAACAGCGATTGGACGGTGTATATGGGGAAGCACTCCCCTCATATTCTACCGTAAAAGGGGCCAAAATGGGCCAAACTTTTTCGAATGGGTCGAGAAAGCATTGAAGACGAAGAGCGTGCAGGTCGGCCCTTGGAGGTGCTCATTCCTGAAAACATAGTTCTTGTGGAAGGAGAAATTATGGAAGACCGGCGGTTCAAAGTTACAGAAATAGCAGCAAGGTTGGGCCTTTCTAAAACAGTACCTCGAATTATTCATGAACATTTAATCATTAATAAGATTATTACAAGATGGGTGCCTGGACTTCTTTCCTCAGTCCAAAAGCTGCAGCGAGTCATCTGTTGTCAGGCATTTTTGGCAACGAGAGAGAAGTTCTGCAAACTATTGTTACAGGAGATGAAACTATGGTCCTCTACTATGATCCCTTGTCCAAAAGAGAATCAATAGAGTGGCGTAAACCTGGCGAAGTGCCGGCGCTAAAGGCCAAGATCACTCAATCAACCAAATAGATCATGTACATTTAGACGTAAACTGAGAAGCTTGCAAGGTTCAAGGTTTTGCGTCTACGTCTAACTTAAACTTAAGAAATCAGCCAATTTGAACACAGCTGCTCTGTTTGTAGAGCTCTATGGTAGAATTTATCCATACATAGAGACCGGAAATCAAGTGCAACTCTTGCTGCGTACTGCTGCAAGTCCCGAGCGACGGCGGAGAGAACCTGTAGATATAGTTAGATAATAAGGCTTTCAAGCGAATGATACTACGCACAGAGTGCGCTATCAATTGATGTTTATGAATTTTTTTCTGCTGCAATCAAAGAAGAGGTACCCGCCCCCTATCAATTTATATTTACGAAAAACTACTGGATTCATCAGTTTCTAGAATTTACCCGAGGTTAACGTTACTATACATATAAATTAATTGCGAATTCCAATAAGAGCAGATTTGCCACCATTACAATATTTTACCCGCCTCTATATCGCCTATCAATTTATATTTAAAAGTTACGGAGGACAACGCATAGGTTACATCATGTTTAATACATGCAACATTTACACTGCGGCCACGCACAATAGTTCGGCTCTCTCCGCTGTCGCTCGGGACTTGCAGCAGCTAGCAGCAGGAGTTGCAGTTGATTTCCGTGCTCCGTGTAAGGGCAAGCTATGGTAGAGAGAGCTGAAGATCACAGAATGACGTCAATGGACAAAAGATTAACTGCATTATAATTCTTGCCCATATTACTCCAAGCAAATTAGTTAGTGCACTTTGCACATGCATAAACGCTACCGCCGTAGCTCAGAAGCAGCCATTGTTAGTTGACTTTCACTTGTTCTTATTTTTGATTGGCTAATACGTACGTTTGCGTCTTTCATTGTGAGTGGGGCCTGAGCTTATAAACGCTTAATGTTCATATAAATTGTTTCAAGTAAAAAGAAGTTATCTAATTCTACCTGGAGGGAAGTCTGGAGGGGCTGTCGATATATCGCAGAGACAGTTACCTTACGGTCTTTGGTCTTCATTACTGCACTTAATGCTTTTGGCAGTGTTTAATTTTAAGCTCACAGCCTGCAGCTATGGGTTCAGAAGGACAAAGCGTACGTGTGGGTAATTATTAGAAAGTACTGCCATGTGACATCCCCAGTTAAGGCACGTTGCGGGAACCTGTTACGGCAGAACAATCCCGCTGCAATATACTTTTTTTTTGTTTGGTTCTGTCAGACATTGTACTTATCAATACATCTGCAGTTGTGTAACAGTTACCCAGAACTGGGACAAGCGGCGGTCAGTAGCCTGCATGTATGTACGTAATTACCATTATTATTGACTTTCCTCGCCCGGTAACTCCATAGAGTGCTGCAAACTCACAGGTACAACATTACCGCTATGTTTTATTGATGTGACTGAGTTCACATTTTATATTCATTAAAACAGCTGTGCTTGAGCATTGAAATTATCGCTGAGCTATTTCAGGAATATTTTACACCCAAGATTGCACTGATAGTGATGGTACTTCAAAGAAAATGACATAATTATTTACCATTTTATCTTCTCATGGTTAAAATTAAAAAAAAAAAAAAAAAAAAAAAAACACATGAAAACAGTGATATATAACCGAATTGTATCTTACGCAATAAGCACATTTACTATTAACTGTAGTAGCGGCAGCATGCGGGTCCTCCGTTAGCGAGGGAAGCTCATGGGCCATCCCGGCAAATTTTACGCTTTAAACGCATACCTTCATGACCAGCAAAGTTTTACAAGGACTTATATTTGTCTTCCTCTAAGATGAGTTAGCCTTTCTCCTGCTGCGTTATCTTGGGCCAGCACAAAGACGGGCCATGGCCAGCGATTCACGTTCCAGCTGCTTAGAGTACACAATGGCTTCGATTGTTTGTCCGGCTGGTAGCATTTCACGATGCACATTGGTGTAGTGGGGGTTTCGGTAGTTTGGGGATAAATTAATGTGCTGCCAACTAGTGATGACGGCGTTTTGGTGCATTGCAGATTTCATTGACGCTCTTTAACATCTCAGGTCATCAGCGTCCCATTCAATTCAGGGCGTGAAATGGCCGACAAATTTTGCTCAGAGGCCTCTTCTTTCAGGTTTGAGGTTCTTTATCGTGCCGTAAATGTACGACACGGGACCCACGGCTTTACCTTCCTTCCGAAGGAAGCCATACTTAGCATTTTTATGCCCAAAAAATCCATCAGTCCTGGCCGGGTTCGAACCCGCAATCTTGGGTTTAGAAGGCAAGTATGGTTACCACTACACCACCAGGACCTACGGAGTGTTGCAGAGAATCTGATCACACCATTCATTAAAACTATCATTGTTCCGCTCCAAGAACCAGTCCATACGTTCTTCCGGATCTTTCCTTTCATTGCTAAATCTCACTGCCAATTATTTGGTAGATTATGGAAAATTGCACAAAGAAAATGTCCTTCCTAACAAAAATTCTTGTAAGAAATATTTAATACACATCACAGTTTCATCATTAGCTTAAAAACTTGTATATCTATAATCTTTATCCACTCCTCCTTTAACTGCTATTTAGGAAATGTAAATATGGTATTGTGCGTTGCAATGCCATAATTTATATATACGAGAGCAACCCATGTTGTACTAAACACTTTCTATTACACAAGTTCTTGGTGCGATTTCATTTAATCAATATCAACTTAATAAAAACTAAAATACTCATGTTATTTACTTCCAACTATAAACCATTGTAATAATTCAGGTAGCAAAAAACCAAATAAACAAACCCATGTGTTAATAGCAGTAATTTCCTACGCGTGTACCTGTATCTTCATAACCTCACTTGCAAACGTGTCGCGACATGTATAACAAATCCAGTTTCGTAGGTTTTTCCTTTCTTTGCCTACCAACCGTCATTGTAGTTTGGAGAAATTTGCTCAGGGAAAATATCCTTCCTAACCACAAAGTTTAATACGATACATTTAATACACATTATTATTATTCATTATTAACTTCAAAATTTGCACTATGTATACTCTTTATCCACTTCTCCTTTAATTACTGCTATTTAGGAAATATAAACATGATATTATGTCGCGCACTGCCATAATAAAGACATACAAGAGCAACCCATATGGTACTAACACTTACTATTAAAAAGTTCCTGGCGTGACTTCACTAAATCAGTATTAACTTAATAAAAAACACAAGAAGTAACGCTCTGCTATTGACTCATACTTCCAACTATAAACCACTGTAATAAACGAGATAACTGCAAATTAACAGAGTGATGTAATTAACACACGAACCACATATTCCACCATTTTGTCTACTATCGATATCTAAATGTGATCTGGTAAATATAATGAGTCTTGATTTTCCTAGATAATGGAGATGGAGCCGGTTTGTGCACTGACGTTGAATTGCTGTGCCAGGTCCACACAATTACGACTGATCCTTGCCTCAATAGTTGCTAAGAGAGCCTGGTGATATCTCTGGCTCATCCTCGAGGCTTGGCTTATTTTTCGCGCCGCTGTAATTGAATTCTTTCTCAGTTCATAGAGCATGCAAACACGTAAAAATCATCCTCAGGGTCTCACGTTTGACTGCGCTTCTCGAAATACAAGTTAACACTAGGAAAACTTGAATTTACCAGGATTTTGGCATCAGTTCGTAAGTTTATTTGTGTGCATTTAACTGTTGCAAACACTTGCTATTTGAGCGTCGCAAAAATAATTGACAGACGATTTTTGTACACTTAGGTACATAATACACAAATTATAGTCGTGGCGAAGGGTGCGAAGGCAGGATTAATCTCGCAAGAATGGAAATTAGAACTATTAGTGGTACTTTATGTTTTAATAAAGATACAGTGGAAAGAATATATTTTTCTGAAAGAGAAGGAAGGTCACTTATAGAGAGACTAAAAAAGAAATGCGTTGGCTTGAGGCCTAATTGAAGATTATCAAGAGAGCGGTGAATTAAAAATTGCACAGTCTGACAACATAAGACGCAGAAAAAACAGTTATGAACGCCTGGAATGTTGTGCCCTGCAGTGGTATGGGCATTTAATAAGAATGCCACCAGAAAGGAAACCAAAACAAATTTTTGATTAGTCACCACCCGATAGAAGAAAGAGAGGCCGCGTCAACTTACATACCGAAGAGGGTAGTCGCGGACGTCATTAAGATGCCCGTTGGGAGGACCGTTGGTAAGTGTTAAACGTCAATTTTTACTCCTGAGGCACCATAGGCAGTGGACACTGGTGATACATAAGATGAAATGATATATTGGGAAAGGATTTATTTTTAAGGAAGGGAACGTTCTAGGCCTAAGTTTAGAGTACCTGCCGGCATTTGCCATTTATGAGGACTGAGGAAAACCTGGAAAAAATCTCAATCAGGGAGGACGGTCCTGGCAGGATTCGAATCCCAGACCTCCCGCTTACGAGTCCGCGCCTTAACGACATCGGCCATCCGTGGCGGTAGAAGAGAAGAGGAAGGGAGGTAAAGGGAAAGAGGAGCAGGTGTGGGAGAACTGAAAAGAGGTTTTAATAATAGAAGCCAAGTGAAGTAAAGTAACTTAAGAGAATTCTAAATGTGATTGTTGATAATGTAAAAACGGAAACTGGGAAATAAAGGATAAATATACTGGAACATATGTCCCGGTGTAGGGAATAACGTACAGGGATGCAGTATCATAGATTTTTATTGTATTGTATTATTTTATTTATCCAACTAGTAATTCTTATACAGTAAACTTACAAAATCTTATTTAAGTAGGATTTAAGAATTTCGAAAATATAAATAGTTGAACATTTATAAAACTACTTTAGTAAAAGGTGTGCCTTTCCCATAAAATTTATTAAAAGCGACTTATTTTTTATAAAAGGAGGTATAGAAATGGATAATATAAATGTTTTGCCATTTCTGTAATTATTTAAATGGATTTTTGCTGCGCTAAATTCCAAGTGAAGGTTATTCAACGACATTCAAATGCAAGCCTGGCAGCCTTTAAGCAGAACAAAAAGGGTTATACCTCAGTAAACGATCGATTTTCTCATCCTCCCCTGAGAATCTTCCTTGATTAAAAATACCTGGTGGGTAGCTTTAATCTTATGTGGAGAGTAGGCTGGCGATGAAATAATTAATGCTTACGAAAAGGGATGTGGAATGAATTTTAATGCAGTGCAGAGCAGAACTCGGGCCGGTCAGTGTAAACTGCTTTACATAATGTTGACGAGAAAGGAAGGAGATTTAGCCTCTGGCTTTGTGAAGTCCTAATTGCCTATATCCATGCACCGGCCCCTAAATGATCCGGAGCCTTGAATTACCAAGCAATAAACTTCCTTTCTTTAAAGCAGATTAGCGCCGTTAGGAATTCTTTACACAGTACAAGGACTTCTATACACCGCCGAGAGTGATTTGGAGAGATGCAGCAAAATGTTACATTGGCTGGAAAGGCAGCAAAAACTAACGCCAATCTAAAAACATTTTCACAGTTCATTTCACACAGTCTCTGTGATACATCATCACAAAGAACTTCATTTCCGCCCAAACCTCGCTCGCTTCCTGTTCTTCTTGCATGTAGGTACATCATCAATCAAATGTACAGAATCTTACACCATCATCAAAAGGCTCTCTATCCTGGTATGTAAGTAATTGAGAATATGCTGTTAAAAGTATTTGTGAAGAACTCATATTGTGATCCATTGTACGGGGGTCTTAGGTGTTATAAAGTGAGTATATAACTACACCGAAATAACGCCCGTTTTTGCTACATAGACACCACAGGCGATGGACACTGATGATACATGAGATGAAATTATATATTAGGAAAGGATTTATTTTTAAGGAAGGAATTGTTCCAGGCCTAAGTTTAGGGCACCTCCCCGGCATTTGCCTTTTATGAGAACTGAGAAAAACCTGGAAAAAACCTCAGTCAGAGAGAACGGTCCTGGCGGTATTCTAACCCAAACCTCCCGCTCACGAGTCCGTGCCTTAACGACCCCGGCCACCCGTGGCGGTAATAATTTCAGAGAGTATAGAACTGCATAACATACGCAATTTCAGATAGGCGATGTATGGTCCACAACTAAACATAACGCAGTTTTATGGTGCTAAACATTTTGGCATCAGATTCTGATAAGTCGATGTTACCGCCACAGGTGGCCGAAGTCGTTAAGGCACGAACTCGTGAGCGGGACGTCTGGGGTTCGAATCCTACCAGGACTGTCCCCCCTGATTGAAGTTTTTTACAGGTTTTCCTCAGTCCTCATAACTGGCAAATGCCGGGGAGGTACCCTAAACTTAAACCTGGAGCGTTTCCTTCCTTAAAAATAAAGCATTTCCAAATATATCATCTCATGTATCACCAGTGCCCATCGCCTGTGGTGCCACAGTAGTAAAAACGGGCGTTAAATACTAATTATTTATCTGTTTACAGAACATCATACTACACATTACTGTTGTTTTACGGTCCAAATTTGAATTATATTAAATAAATATCTACTGTGAAAGTGCGTATACATTTTTGGCACTATCGGTATATATATGTCTGTTAACGCTCTAGTGGTCGCAATTTTTGTTTTTCCTAAACGAAACATGGAATAATAACCAACAATTAACAAACGATTTTTTTTATTAATTTACAAAACTGGACCATTGGGGACGGGGTTAACCTATAGTGAAAAATGTTTAAAATTTTTAAAAATGGTTCTAGCGGCTGCAATTTTTTTTGCCGAGACGAAATTCGGTATATTTCTCTAAAATAAATTGACAAAAATAATTTCAAAAATCAGGGCAATCAGGCCATTAGGAGTGGGAATATATCTGACAAACGAGTGGAAGTTATATAGAAATAGAATAATTTGATTTCACCGATTTTCAGTAACATTGTTTCTATTTTAATTTAAATGTCCTATACCGAGTTTTGTTGAGAAAAAACAAAAAAGACCGCCAGCTAGAGCAACTGTTAATATTTTTGAAAAAGTTTGCTTTAGGTTAACAACCACCCCTAATGATCCAATTTTTCTGGATAAGGAACTCTTATAAATTGTTTGTTAATTGGTAGTTATAAATCAAGTCTCGTTGAGAAAATACCTAAATTGTGACAGAGCGTTAACAGACCCACATTTTATATATGTATATATATATATATATATATATAAAGTTATTTTCATTGCAATTTTCGGTGCCATGGAGGTTTGAAGAAATTTTTAAAAAAAATCTTTTCATGGCCACAGTCTTTGGAATTCACTAAAATAATTATCTTGTCAACTGTATATCTACTTATAGTCGAGGGGGGAAATCTTTTTAGAGTACATTCTTATAGAACATTTTTTCATTAACTAATGCAGTAATAGAAAGTGGAACGCTAGATCTATATTTGGGCAATATATTGCTAATAGCATGAGTTGATTTAAAAGCACTTTTACTTTTTAGTACTTATAATTAAAACTTAGAGCTTCCTGTGTGTAAATCGCTCTATATTATAGTAATTTTTTTATTCTCAATTTACAAATCATGCGTATCTTTGCTCTATTTACAATTTAAAGTGAATTGCCCCCATTATTTCGTGTTGTCCTGTACCATGCAGTTATGCGTTTGCTTGTGGCATTAGAAAACAGCTTCAGAACCACAATATAATACTTATTGCGTACAGAGATATCACATATACTGCTTATACTCGAGGTCGCACCTGTAAAAAAAATGAAGGTAGTGGATATCTCACGAAGGCTGAGCTGATGTGAAAGGTTAATTTGCAAGGACGAAACACTAACCTAAATCAAAACAAGACTGGAAAACTGCACTGCAGGCATTGTTTGCGCTTGCAAATTGCTATAACTACAGCGCCACTTAGATGTAATTTTCAGTGACATTGAATCAATTTTAAAGCTCTATTTTATTACTTGGATGTTTTGTAAACTTGTCTATTTTTTAATGTAAGACGAGAAGGGTGACTTTTCTTGATACAAGCCTAAAATGAGAGTTTGAAAGATTTCAGTTGTGGATAGAACATGACAATCTGCATACTCATTAATGGACATTCTTTACTTTCCACATCTTTTCATAAAATTAATAAAATTAATGCTAATTTTGGAAAAAAATTTGGGAATATTTAAACTTCTCATATGATGTGATATATTATTTTTCTTTTATTTCGACATAATGTATGTAATATCGGGAGTCTAGTGGTAGCTAGACAAAGAAAAAAAATTTCAGGACGTTAAACCTTGGAGCGCATGCCCTCCGGAAAGGTTTTAAGCCATGGGTCCGGTGTCTTAGATTTACGGCACGTTAAAGTACTCCATACCTGAAAAAAGAGGTCCGTGGAAAAAATTATAATACAATTATCGGCCGTTTCATCTCCAAGTAATGCCTCAGTTCCCTGCCAGTTGGCGATGGAGGCAATACACTCAACGCCCCGTCATTCTGTCCGCTGTAAGAAAAAAGAGGAACAAATTTTCCTTGCTAATCGAGACCTCCTGTATAGGCGACGCCCATGTTCCAGGATGGAAAGATGGGTACTAAGTAAGTACCCAATATCTACAAGTTTCTTAGCTTATTTGAATCATTTTAAAATGTGTCCTTTTATCTTAATAATTACTATTCCAACAAAATTGCTCTAACATTAAACGATTTTTGTTTAATTTTGTACTAGAAGAAACGTTGATAGCTAATGGTATACATTTTTAACTTTAGTCATTTTGTAGGGAAAAAAGCAGCTCCATGTGGAACTATATAGTATGCATATTCAAGCAAAAAATTATAATAAAATGAACTTAAAATGTACTCCAAAATGATTTAAGCTAAAACATAAGAAAGTTATAATACTTTTTTTTAATGGCATTCTATGAATTCCTTAAACATCATAACTAAATACCGGTTATTAGTGCATTAAAGATAAAGATAAAGATAGCCTATTGTGTCCCTTTAGGGCAAAGACCTCCTAACAAGTAGGGAAAGCTCGCTTTTTCCTAACGTGGTGAGCTATTCCTGCCTAGTTGTTCGTGTGCTGTTTAAGACACTCTTTGGTTACTCCATTTCTCACTGCACTAGTTGCTTCTCAAGATATTTCTATTTTTCTCTTCCTCTTGCTACTCTTGACCTGCAGGTTCCTTGAAGAGGTCTGTCCATCTTCTTCTGTACTTTTTCCTATCCGGGGGTCCCACATGGAGATCTTGTAGGTCCAACCTGTTGTCCTGCATTCTTGCGACGTGACCGCCCCATTGTCATTTGCTTCTGGTAGCTATTTGTGTGATGTCTGTTGTCTGAGATTTATTAATACTATAGGTATTTTGTGTGTAACAGAGGATGCCGCCGGGAATTCCAACGCAATAATGTTGTAAGTTGACCTCTCAATGAAAATTTACGACAGATAATCAGATATAGTTTTTAGTACGGGTTTACCATTATTGTTGGTGTTTACAATGTTTATAATCGCTACCGTATTGCTCTATAACTACAGTGATTATTTTTTACAAGTCATTATTGTCAACTGAGATCGACAGATCACAAACAAACACAAAACCGCCACTGGTCGTTAAGGCACGCACTCGTGAGAGGAAGGTCTGGGGTTCGAATCCCGCCAGGACCGTTCTCCCTGACTGAGGTTTTTTCCAGGTTTTCCTCAGTCCTCATAAATGGCAAATGCCGGAGAGGTACCCTAAACGTAGGCCTGGAACGTTTCCTTTCTTAAAAAAAATCCTTTCCCAATATATCATTTCATCTCATGTATCATCAGTGTTGCCACCTGTGGTGCCTCTGTAGTAAAAACGGGCGTTAAACACTATTAAAAAAACAAGCAAACAAACACCGCTATCTCGCCATGAGAACGAGACCACTAGCAGGCTTAAACTTTTTACGAAGGCCTTCATTGGAGGGATGAGCACTTGCTTTATAAAATGAAGTTCGCCGAAAAATGTTCTTTACAACTACTGCGTTGGAACACATTTACTTCTTATTCTGGTAAAATGTAGAAAAATTGCACAAATAAGGAGAAACTTTAAAAAGGCAAAATCAAAACAGAATAGTACGAAATAGGAGCAAAGTAGGGGAAAAAATCTTTCACTTATGTTTGACAGCAAACGAACATCTACAGGAT
This sequence comes from Metallyticus violacea, assembly GCA_030762175.1. Taxonomy (NCBI): domain Eukaryota; kingdom Metazoa; phylum Arthropoda; class Insecta; order Mantodea; family Metallyticidae; genus Metallyticus; species Metallyticus violacea. The sequence goes on along the minus strand of CM060837.1, from coordinate 20,867,142 downwards.
GCAGGGAAAGTAACTAGATATTTATTAATGAGTGTACACTATTTAATATCATTAGAATCATAATGGAAATAGTGCATAATATTACGTCATTAAATAAGATTTGAGCTTTCGCGCGTCGAAAGTACAGACGGTGGCCATGAGAGGGGGCACGCGCTATAATAACAAAGATGGCTGGACTTCTGTCCGTTAGGGCGCGAGCTCAGATTGCCGCAAGCTGTAAAGTGTGGAATTCCATTGTTCTCGAGCAGAGATAGTGGCTTACGGCGAAGGAAAGGAATTTCACAATCATCCAGAGACAATAATGACCACGCGTTCGGTTAAGGATGCAAGAAGATGGGAAAGCTGCGGTTGTGACGGAAATGTTTGATTGCGACCCGCAGCAGGTCGCGAAAGCGAACTCACAAGGTACGCGATGAGGAAAATCTTCTTCACCCATCGCCCGTTCTTGGCTGACGCCGTGTCACCCAGTACATCCGTGCTCGTTCTTCTAATAAGTCTTCTGTTCAGTTACTCTGAAGTGCTGTACAGTGTAGAAGATGATCAGCCGTTCTTTCCTCTTTTGAGCAGGTCGGAGAATCAGCGTATTGACCGCTTCACCGCGAGGAGGCGAGTTACATTACACCCCTCCACTTCCAATACCGCCCATGGAAACTCCATTAGCTGCAGCATCTGACACCAGAGGACTGCGACCGCAGAATGGAGTATGGAGAGTTGATGCTGGGTTGGCACGAAGACTGGCCTCACGAATGGCCTGCAAGAAGTCCAGACCTCATACCAGATGGTTTTTTCCTGTTTAATTGGGCAAAGGGCCAGGTCTACTGGAACGAAACCCTGCACACTGGATGAGTTAGAAGCACGAATCCGGGACATTATTACCAATAGTCCAAGTGACCGCGGCTCCATTCCTGTTTGAGGAAAGTGATAGGTGCCATATGATCCACATTGAAGTTTGAGGTATTCCAGCCATATTCTCATGTACTGTTGTACTGCCTGACTTCCTGGCCCTGAGTTCTCTATTACCTAACAGTGTTCTAAGCCACGCCTCCTCGAACTCTCACAGTGATACGGTGCTATATTATCTCGAAAAGGAATGTCCTTTCATAAAAGTAACGATGGCCAAAGCCTTCTTGGAAGAACTTGCATAATGTTTAACACTAGAACATCCAATGGCGGTCAATTGACCCGCTTTTGTATATCGAACGCTCATGTTTTCACTTTTTAAGTGTTTTTTCTTCAGTTTTGTGACTTTTAATCCAGTTCAATGATGTTTAGCTCAGCAATATTATTTTTTTATTTTTGCATTTCAGGCGTACTATCGGTTCCCAGAAGCGGCCAATTGACCGCTTCCTTACCCACGCTTCTTACGACGTGTAATAATCATCTCTGCACAACAAACATTGTAGCGCAGTGCGTGAGTCATTTGTTTATCAGTTTTTGTTTTCGTGTCTAAAATTTAGCTTAGCTTTACATCTTCACGTAGCTTTCATCTACCACTGTCACCACCACTCAAGGCTGATTATAGAGACGAAGGTACATCTAAGGCCGCTAAGCGCAAGACATGTCAAATAGGGTTATGTAAGAAAAACAAAACCAAAGACAGTTGTTCGGCATGTAAAACATTTGTATGTGGTTCTTGTATAATCAAAAACTCTACAAAAGTGTCATACCAATATCTCTGAGAATGTTTCAATGTAGCAGCTATAACCCGTGCTTGTATAACTTGTGTACAAATAATACATAGCACAGAGCAAACATTCCTTATACTTGAGAAACATGCGCTTATACTTGAAATAAAAAAATAATTGACTCTTTTTAATTAAAAAGCATCAAGCCTGAGATGACCTATAAAAGATGAACAAAAGAATGAACGAACAGATGTGTGAATTAACAACAAATTAAACGAATAGACAATGGGGTCTGGGGACATAAAACGCTAAACATTCGTGATACGTGAGCAAACGCCATGAATATCTGGATTAGTTCAGAAGCCACATTGTTCCCTGTGCATCACTACAGTCGTCTGGTAAGTAAGAAAGTTGAGTCACATTTGTTGATTTGGTTTATTTATGAACGCTCTTTAACATCTTAGGTCATCAGCGTCCCATTCAATTCAGGGCGTGAAACGGTCGATAAATTTTGCTCAGAGATCTCTTCTTTCAGGCTTGAGGTTCTTTATCGTGCCGTAAATGTACGACACGGGACCTATGGCTTTACTTCCCTTCCGGAGGAAGCCATACTTAGGAGTTTTACGTTCGAAAAAATCCATCGATCCTGGCCGGGTTTGAACCCACGATCTTGGGTTTAGGAGGCAAGTATGGTTACCACTACACCACCAGGACCGATAAAGTTGAGTCAGAAGAGAATTTAAACATGTGATACTGAGCACACACCAAGTGTATACAAAGTCACTCCGCAAGCTAAATGCAAACGGTATTCGAACCTGGCTTACAATTTAGAAGCAAAATCTCTTCTTTTATACCATCACAGTAGGCTAGAAGGTGATAAGGGAGAAAGTCCATAGTTTTCAGTGAGAAAAATGACTAAAGTGCATAAGAAATTAGTAGGAGCAGTTAACCGATAATAGGCGTTTTAGAAGGTACTTGAAGCTCGGGTGTTAACATGCGTGTGAAGTGGCAAGTGTTGTAGAACAAGTGATAGTGCTCTTAAACCTTGCGAGTAATTAGAGAAGGTGACCCAGAACAATCTCTTCTAATGATTGATCCCCAAGACACTCTATACAAGGAAAAAAAAAAAAATAGTACAAAGCCTTTCACTTTCTGCACGGTCTAATATTCCTCTCAGCGGGAAAGACAAGAGTTTCCTCATACCGCTCTCGGAGAGACTGGGCACATGCTGTTCTGTAGTGAGGACATCGACTGCATTAAATTAAGTTTTGCACGTCCAAAAATAACCACTGTCGTGTGTGTCTGGTTCTTATAAATTCAGCGACCAAGTGACCAGTAGATTGTTGTGACAAGTAGGCTGTCTGCTTTGAGTATTACCTAGATTACTGTAGGCAACCCATAAATCAAGACATAGATACGAGGGTGTACAATGATTCGCATACTAATATAGAGCAGCAGCAATATCTGTGTATGTGATCATCAAAAGTCTATGGTCCCAAGCAGTAGCGGCTCGTGGCTCCTGTAGAAGGGTGCGCAGGGGCGGGGGGAAGGTCTCTTTTATCAAAGACTTATATTCCTCCCCAACATTCTTTCATAACTGCACCGCCATCGTACGTTTGTTGCTGTACAGTGTTTAACGCCCGTTTTCACTACTGAGGCACTACAGGAGGTGGACACTGATGATACATGATATGAAATGATAAATTGGGAAAGGATTTTTTTTAAGGAAGGAAACGTTCCAGGCCTAAGTTTAGGGTACCTCCCCGGCATTTGCCATTTATGAGGACAGAGGAAAACCTGAAGAAAAAAAAAAACATTAGTCAAGGAGGACATTCCTGGTGGGAATCGAACTCCAGACCTCTCGCTCACGAATCCGCGACTTAACGACCTGGGCTACCGGTGACTGTATCGTATTTTGTACTATAAACTACTGGTTTATAGAAATGTTCTTAATTCTGCTGTTATAGTAAACCGTAAGCCTTCTGCAGTCAATTCAGAAACAGCAATGAATGTTATCAATCTTTAAATCAGTTTACCTCTCACTGATGTATCGTAATATCACAACAAATTGTGACATGCCTACACAGAAACGAATTTTGCTCTTTTTATTTCTATTTTAATCTCATTCCTAATGACAAGATTTGTTTTTCACTTCACATGCTGTCAGCAAAGGCGCTTTTTCAAACCATTAAAAACCCCTCTATTTTGTACAGTCTTGCTCAGTAAGTTTCTACAGCTTTCAGTTAATGAGGTCCAAATCGTTTCACTTTCAACTTAACAGTTAAACTTAGACACGAAAATGGAGTCTTCAATAAAACGTCCACAAACAGTGAAGAACTCACCTAGAGAACCCCTAGTGTGGTGTCAGTAACCCCTCAACATCTGGTTCCTAAGAAAAGAGAGAATACCGAGCTCTTTCCGCCTTCCTGTTGGCTCCAAGAGAACAGAGAAATATGCAGGAGAAAGGCTAACCCATCTTAGAGGAAGGCAGACAGTACACTTGTAAACATTTACTGCTCAATGTAGGTACAAGTTTAAAGCGTACAATTTTGAAAGGTAGCCCATGAGCCTCCCTCGCTAACGGAGGTTCCGCATGCTACCGCTACTACAGTAGAGAGGAAATACGCTTATTGCTTAAGATACAATTAAGAATTAATCGGTTATACGTCCCTGTTTTCATGTATTTTTTGTTTTAAAAGTAGACCAGTAGAAGAGAAAATGGTAAATAATTATGGAATCTTCCTTGTGGGGGCAGGGGCCCTTATTGACGGGCTGCCCCTGGTCCAAAATCATTCTGATGTTAATTCATTGTTTGGCATTTGCTTAAAACTGGAATTCGTGATAAGAAAATTATTTCCTGAAAATCAAGGAAATAGAACCATTAGTAAGCATGGGTTTTCCTGAAACGAAAATTTAAAAATCGCTTTATCGGCACCAATATTAGTTTCTTCACAACAAAATTTACGTATATACTATTTAAATAAGAAAGAGAAATTATTTTCTGAAAATTAAGGAAATTGTACCATTAGGAGTAGGGGTTTACTTGAAAACCAAAAATGTAAAAGCGATCTTGCGTTTGTTTCTCTCTGACGTTTTAAAATAAAATGCAACATTAATTCAGCATATAAACTGAATTTATAACGATGCATATGTTTTATATTTGACTAAAACATCGTCGTGAAGATAGCAAATGTGAAATATTAATCTAATATATGTGTTTGAGAATTATATTTGTATGGAAGAGAGCTCTGTGATAATCTTCAGAAAACGTTTGCATTACATGTTTTTACTACAACAACATTTAAATTAAATTTCAAAGTTATTGAAAATGGATGGAACTTTCGATTGTTTGTTATTGATTGTGTATATTTGTACATTGTAATTGCTTTTAAATAGTAACATATTTTTGTTTTATTGAAACATATGAACATCTTAAATACACAATGTAACTTGAAACTTCTCTCTATTTTAGTGAATGTAAAGATGGTATCAACGGCTCAGTTCATAAACATGGTTACATTTAAAAATGTCTAAAAATCACAGTGTAACTTTGTCTATTAGTGGTCATATATTTAATTTAATTAATAGGATACCATTCATTTTTATGATTTAATCTCAATAGTAATAATAATAATAATAATAATAATAATAAAACATGGTTTCTCATTTGTCATACTTATAGATTGTAAGAAATCTAATTTTGTTCCTTTAAAACGCACATTGATACCATAATTTATTTAATTTCATCAATTTATAAGGTCGAATTAGGATTTTATATTAACTTTTAAAGTTATTAAACTTTGTGAGGAATTTACTTAGTTTACGCAGCTCCTGCGTGACGGACATTTTTTATATTCACATCATTCTTTCTGTCTAAAATCGCGCGCCTACCTGAGCTCTCGTTTCAGGATGTAGGTACAGCGTGGAAAGGTGTTCCCTAAGAGATAACCTAACATTAATAGTATCCATTTCAAACTGAGCTCTGAAGGGTGTCCCGTTTCTCAAGTGTTAGGCAAGACTTTAGGGAGAAAACTTCCAGGATATTGCCATGTGTAGTACAGGAGCAGAATAAAATTCACCAGGTTTAACGCGTTGTTAACGCTAATATTGATTGAAAAACAGAAATTTTGTTAATTTGAATGTTAAAGCATTATGTCTACAGGCTTAATTTCAAACAGATTCCAACAAATTTGCACTTCTGTAGACTTCATTATACTTGGATATACAGTAGATTAACCATTAGCGTATGTGTAGGCATTTGCAAGTCATTTTATACTCCGGTAGAATTTCAATCTCTGTGTCCTTTATGTAGAATAACAATAGCTTGCGGCGTCAAGTGATCCATTATTTTGTTGTAGAGCGGCTTTGAAACAGCTCGGCCTCGAACTGAAACTGCATTCTATGCCACGAGAAACAGTGAAAGTTGCAAACTTTGTGCAATATCGCCCCCCAATGTACTCTCGCATATTTGAAGTATCGTTCGAGAAAATGCAGGAAACTACATTCGTTAAGACATACCTAATCTGCAAGCAGTGAGACAAGTTATTTCTTGTTCTACAGCTTTAAAGTGCAAGGGTATCCAAGGTACCGAAACGTTGCTTCAGGGAAATTGCGTTCGTTAGAGGGGATAATCAATGAGTTCTTTGAGGCGAGCGGGAAGCCTAGGTGTAACATTTCCTGTTCTCTTTATTCAGGGTAATGAATGAAACGAATTAATGATGCAGCAAGTAACTCCGGCAATCAGCGTGTAGATTTACTTTACAAAGATAAAACAAATGTTAACAAAAAACTGATTCTCCGTTTTGGTCACTATAATTATTTACCTTTGCTGTACATAATACAGAAAAATGAATAGCAAGTTGTTATTCTTAAGGATTTCAAATCAAGTTTTTCTATTCTGTGGCAGCTAAATTTCCCATAATTTTCTGCATACTTTTTTTACGAAACATAAATATTTCTGAAATTGGCATGCGATGCTGTTTGAATTAATTAATTTTTTCTGCTCCATTATGGACGACAATAAATAAATAAAAAAATATAAGTCTTTGTCAGATTTGACGTGTCAATCGGAGAACTTCGGGGACGCGCGTAAACGTTGTACTTACAAGCGCATGCAGCGACTGGCACACTGCAGTGGGCGCTTTGTCTATAAACGTAATGGTCACATGGGTTCAAATATCACACAACATTTTTGTTTTATTATTAGTTTTATAAGTGCAAATATAGACCATTTTGTTACCTAAATATCATATAATATTTTACCGTATCGTTTGAGTTTTATGACATTACCTATGCACACCAAAAACGTAATGTATTATTTACAAATAACTAAATAAATACATGAACAGAAACATTTATCTTCTAAAGTGAAAAAACACAGAAATAAACACAAATTGATATCCTGTATGAACCCTCAGCATGTATAACTGCCCTCAATCTTCGGGACATAGATGACGTCAGATTTCTACAGTAGTGTGGACGAGAGGCTACAACACTCCAGGCTTCTTGAATTTGTATTCTTAAGTCATCTTTTGTGCTTTATGCATGTTCGAAATAAAACAAATACTAAAGGAAATATTATAATATTATATACATAATATGTTAACATTAACACTTGCTGTATATGGGAAACAATATTCAGAAACTAATTTGTCATAACGTGTTACGAAAGTTTACTTAAAAAATGTTTCATGCCTGGAGGCGAACCTCCGCGACATCACTGCACACTCTGCCACAGAGCTAACGGAACACACATACCAGACAGTGTCATATAACACAACAGCTGCAGTGGTTAACAGCCTTGCTGGTTACCTTGTGAACCGCGCGACGTAACGAATAGGATTTTGAAGAATTTTGCACTCACGAGATGATTTTTTTTTTGTCAAGGGTGTACAAAGAAGAGCTAAAAAGTTGTTACAAGATATGGTCTGCTTCATTTACGTTTCGAGTTACACTAAATTATATGTTAAATAAGTCATTTCTTTTCAGAACAGCTAATTTAGGGAATATGGGGATATATTATTTATTAAATATTCAACATATTTAATCATGCATGCAAATATTACCAACACATGACTTTAAAACACCAAAATATGCACAATATCACCAAAATCGAAAAAAAAAAACCTAAATATGCAAGTATATGACACACATAACAACTCTAAATATAATCAGAAACATTTATTTCATGTTTATTACAACTCTGTGACTGAAATGAAAGAGAGGAAAAAATACGACATGTCGTAAACAAACCGTAACCCAATTTGTGACATTTCCGTCAAACTTGTTGCAGAATGATTGGCTGAAGAGTTTTTCTGGGGAAGTAGTTGTATATGAATGCTATTATCGCGGTACTTGCAAACTGGATCAGCTTTAGGCGCATATCGCATAAATTACTACAGAACTCGGGTAGAGCGAATCCGAATTGCAACACACTTTCCCATAAACTGCCAGCACGCTAAGCAACGCTTCGTGCTCACGGGCGACAGAGCCAGCAAAGTTCACTTCCAAACCTAAGGGCTAATTTTACGTTTGACTGACCAGTTGAAGCGATCTACCGTGCCAAGCAGAAATCAGATTCTGCATTTAGACTTATTCATTACATTGCTTAAGATCTGAAAATATGTTCAAAGTTTATTAGGCCATGACTGGAACTGCCTACTGTAGGGTGTTATCAATTTAATTATCTCATTCCTGTCCTGAAATGTTTTAATGATTCTGTTTTGTTTTTAAATATGAACACATGTACCTGAAATGTGTTTTAAAATAGTTTTTCGTATCTTTGAGAGTCTGTGCACTTATTTGTATCACATACTCGTATATAATCTCCGGGACGACAAGTTCACAAGAGGAAATATTCAAATTATTTCACATAAACACTCTACTTCTTTGATATTTTTAGTATTTGTATTTACGAAACTTTGTGACATTCTCTTCCATGTTTTAATGACTCAACTTTTTTTATTTACGGACACCTCCACGGGTGGCCCAGGTCGTTAAGGCGCGGACTCGTGAGCGGGGGGCCTGGAATTTGAATACCGCCAGGACCGTCCTCCCTGACTGAGGTTTTCCTCAGTCCTCATAAATAGCAAATGCCGGGGAGGTACCCTAAACTTAGGCCTGGAACGATTCCTTCCTTAAAAAAAACCCTTTCCAAATTTATCATTTCATCTTATGTATCATCAGTGTCCACCGCCTGTGGTGCCTCAGTAGTAAAAACGGGCGTTAAACACTGTTCATTTTATTTGTTACTTTCTTTGTCTTTTCTATTACACTTTATTGCTATTATTAAGCTTTTGCTATTTCTAATCATTGACACTTTCTTAGTGTTTTATCCTTTTCTGCTGCTCTAATTATTATTTCAGTTATATTGTTAGTAGTGTTACATTATTTTTCATTTATATATGCATACTTTTTTCATATATATGTGTGTGTGTCTGCCAACGCTCTAGCGGTCGCAATTTTTTATTTTTCTCAACGAATCTTGTCATATAACCATCAATTAACGCTAGTTCGTTAACTAGCAAAAATTGGAACATTGTGGGTGGGGTATGCCTGAAAACCGAGTGAGGGTTAAAGGGAAATTTCTGTCGCAATTTTACAATTGTTTAAAGGAACTCGGTATGTGACATTGAAATAAAATAAGAAAAATAGTGCGTAACATGATTAAAGAAGATCGGCATGTGACTTACAGTGAGATTGGGGCATCCTTAAGCTTATCGAAGACTGCAGTACATTCGATTTTGCATTAACATTTAGCTGTGAGAAAAAGTTCAAGAAAATATTCCTGTTAATTGGTGAAATGAAATGCTCAAAAAATTCCACCCAGATACAGGCGATGAAACTTGGACATATTCGTATGAACCGGAAACTAAGCAACAATCCACTGTTTGGGTGTTCCAAGATGAACCGAATCCCACAAAAGTTGTTCGTTCACGAAACACTTCCAAGAAAATGATCGTTTGTTTCTTCCGTTGTACTGGACATGTCGCAACCATTCCTTTAGAGGATCGAAGAAAAGTTAATGTTGAATGTATACAACAATTTGTTTGGCAGAAGTCATCGACGAAATCAGGAAAAACAACCGAAAACGTCACATCATTCTTCATGACAATGCCAGCTCTCACACAGCAGTCAAACAATTGACTATTTGAGGAAGAAGAAAAACATCGAATTAATGTCTCATTGCCCGTATTCACCTGATTTACCATCTAACGACTTATTTTCGTTCCCAAATGTCAAACAAAAACGCGTGGACAGTGAATTTTATCACCTCAAGAAGCTATTGGAGCATTTAAAAACATGTTTTTGAGATACCAACTTCAGAGTGGAAAAAAAATGTTTCGACAATTGGTTTGAACACATGAATAGATGATTATTTTGCAAAACAATAAAACAGTTTGTTCCAAAAATGCTTTTCTTTCCTAGTTTTTGTACATACTTAAAAGGTAACCCTCGTATCTTTTCGCAGTTAACAAATGATTGCTGGGTTTCTGAATAGTTAGTGAAGCATGTGGTACATTGGGATATTAAAGGAACTGCAATTCGTTTAAAAAGTTTCTTTCCAACAGCTTTATTCAGCCGGTACTGGAATTCTTCTAAAGTAAGCTGATATAAAATATAAACTGTGTATAAAATCTGTTTTAATATAAACACATACTCACCTTATATGCATTTTATCATATCTCGAAGTCTGCACCAATTTTTATCTCGTGTAATAAAACCTGCTTTGGTGCGTTGATTTGTGAGAGCATGATCACATAATTAGTGCACATCTGAGTTGGACACTTTGATAGATAATAAAGTTAATGGTTAACAGAGTATTGAATAAATGTCTCAGCCTGGGGGCAAGTTAACACCAAAACAAATAGAAACATGCTAGCCTGTCTGCCATACATCAAACTAACACAATAGCGGGGCTCTATGGTCAATAACCGTAGCCTCCGCTTGCAGTATAAAGAGTTCTAACATATGCATCCGCCCATGCCCAAGGCGGCACTCGAAGCTGCGACCCTGTTTCGGTGCTTACCGACGCCCGATATAAGACTTTCATGTGCAGATTTGAAAGCCGCGGAAAAAAAAAGGGGTAAAATATGCGGCACTTGAACTAGCATTAGCAACATTCACTTTGGAAGTAGCGTGACCAATGCAGCGGTCGAAATGCTCAAAGGTGATATGTCACCAGGGTATCAAGCCGGGCACCTTAGCAACTAAATTTCCGCAAACCGAATGTATCTACAGCTACAGCAGAAGGTTTACTTTGGGCCTTTATGCATGCAAATTAGCTACCTAGTTTTAATGTGTTGCTGTTCTTTACTGTGTCATTTGCATTTGTCCACTTTCTAATACTTTTTTTAATGATGTTTAACGCCCATTTTTACTACTGAGGCACCACAGGCGGTGGACACTGGTGATACATGAGATGAAATGATAAATTGGGAAAATATATTTTTAAGGAAGGAAATGTTCCAGGCCTAAGTTTAGGGTACCTCCCTGGCATTTACCATGAGGACTGAGGAAAACCTGGAAAAAGCCTCAGTCAGAAAGGACGGTCCTGGCGGTATTCAAACCACAAACACCTCTTGCTCCTTAACGACCTCGGTCACTCGTGGCGGTCCAAGTGATCCTGCCTGTTAGTCACTGAAAATGACTATGAAACAAATTTATATATTATATAACCATGCTTAGTAATACATAACTGTTAACGCTCTAAGGGTGGTAATATTTGTTTTTTTTTCTCTACAAAACTCAGCATATAACCATTAACTATCAAACATTTGGACGAATTTCTTAACTAGCATGATTGGATCAATGGAGGTAAGGGCTAACCTGGAGGAAATGTTTTTTAAAAAGTTCAAAATCACTTTAGTGGCCGCTTTTTTGCCTTTTCTCAACAAAATGCAATGTGTATTTAATTGAAATAAATTAATATAAATAGGTTAGGACAACCGGATCATTAGGAAGAGGGTATATTTGAAAACCGTGTGGGGGTTACAGAGAAATTTAAAAATCGCTTTAGCGGCTGCAATTAATTATTTTAAAGAAGCCTCGGTATGTGTCATTGACATAAAATAAGAAAAATAGTTGCTAAAAGTCCGTGAAATCAGATTATTAGAAATGGAATTTACCAGAAACGCAACATTTAAAAATCGCTCTAGCTGCCTTTTTACAACAAAACTTGGCTTAGGGCATTTAAATCCAATTAAGAAAAATAGTTTCTGAGAATCAGTAAATTTAAATTATTAGGAGTAGGGGTTAACGTGAAACCAAAATTTAAAAATCGTTCTAGCGGCAAAATATTTATTTATTCACAACAAAAGTCGGTATATACCATTTAAATAAAATAAGAAAAATAGTGTCTGAAAATTAGGGAAATCGGACTTTTTAGGAATAAAGGAAAACTTGAAAACTAAAATTTAAAATTCGCCCTTTCATTTATTTTTCTCAATGTTGTTTTTTAAAAAAAGGATAAATTAACTCAGCATATAAACTGTATTGATAACATTTTATATATTTTATATGTAACAAAAACACGTGAAGATAGCAAATGTGAAATATTAATCTAATATGTGTTTGAGAATTATATTTGTATACAAGAATGCTGTGTAATAACCGTAAGAAAATGTTTGCGTTACATGTTTTTACTGCAATAACATTTAAACTAAATTTCAAAGCCACTGAAAATCGATGGAGCTTTCGATTGTTTATAGCTAATTTGTATATTTGCTTAGCACATTGCAATTGTTTTTAAATGGTAACATGTTTTAGTTTTATTAAAACATATGAACATCTTAAATACACAATGTAACCCAAAACCTTCTGTTATTTCTCTCTATTTTAGTGGATGTAAAGATGATATCAAGGGCTCAGTTCATAAATATGGTTATATTTAAAAATGTTTAAAAATATTCACACAGTGTAGCTTTGTCTATCCGCGTTTATATACTTTTTAGTTAATTATATACTATTACGTTTTGTATTATAATAATAATAATAATAATAATAATAATCATAATAATAATAATAAAAACTCAAAAATGTGGTTTCTCTTTTGTAATGCTTATAGATTGCAAGACTTCTAGTTTTGTTTCCCTAATGCCACACAGTAATGCTATAATTTGTTTCATTTTTTTATTAATACGGCCTATTGTAGATTTCATATTTATTTTTAAAATTATTCAACTTGGTGAGGAATTCTCTTAGCTTATGCAGCTTCTACGTGACGGAATTTTGTCATTTTCATTTGGCAGCAGTAAAAGTTTTCAGAAGCTAATCGATCGTCGATTTTTCGTTGATATGGTTTATTTAAGGACGCTCTGGTCATCAGCGCTCCATTCAATTCAGGGCGTGAAACGGCCGACAAATTTTGCTCAGAGGTCTCTTCTTTCAGGCTTGAGGTTCTTTATCGTGCCGTAAATGTACGACACGGAACCCACGGCTTTACTTCTCTTCTGAAGGAAGATATACTTAGGATTTTTACGTCCGAAAAAAACCCATCGATCCTGCTGGGTTTGAACCTGCGATCTTAAGTCTACGAGGCAAGCATGGTTACCACTACACCACCAGGATCGATTCTTGGTCGTCGAGAACAACGGAGAACAACAGCGAAATTTATAGTTATTGGTGCATTGAAGTTTTCAATCTAAGAAAAAATGCAGGAACAAAATGAGAACGAGGGCTTTTTGATGAATATATAAGGGTGTTAATAAAAATATTATATGTTGAAAGTATTTGAAATAAACTGTAGTTTTATTTTGATTCGTAATAGTAAAGGTATTCTGTAATATTTGGTAAACTAACAAATGACCAACACTCTGTGACGAAACCCAGAAATGGAGCATATTAGGTGAGCAAAGGTTGACATATCTAATTAAAAACAGATTTTCACACAGTTGCTGATTAGCGTTTTCCACTCCCTGGGGATATACTAAAGAAGCCTATTACGTTGCTCAAGTAGTCTATAAGTTATCATTATTTTGGAGGACAGGGCTTTCACAAATGTTCATGTAAGCAAGGAAAATTACAAAACAGAAAGGTCTGCCTGTTTAAAAAAAAGGGGGGGGGGCAGAAATATAACGCTGCATTTCATTTCAGTGTTGCCGATACTAACAAACTAAACTGTAAAATTAAAAGTTGTTGATTTGGGTAATTTGAAAAACTCTTGGGATGACCCACACTGAGCAGCAAAAAAGCGAAATATTTTTTTTTCTAAACAAATTTTAAAATAAAAATCCGCGTTTATTGACACACATATTATAACATATTTTCTTTAACAATTAATTTAAAACCTTTATCATCCAAATAATGCATAAGGGGTAATTTTAAGAATAAATTTTACCCCATTATTAATTTTAATGGAGTAATATCTTAAAACATTATCAAACCTAACAATAAACAGAACTTTTTAAAAAAATTGGAAATTGACACTTTTAGTTGCTCTATGGTTTTCTAACTGTTTGAGTAGGATAACTACGTCTAGCCTAATTACAGCTGCTATTCGGTCAGGCATGCTCCAGATAAGATCTGCACTCTCCTCTTGTGGTAAAAGTTCCCATTCCGCTTGAAGTGCAGCACGAAGATCTGTGAGTGAGTCGGGGAAACCCCTTAGCATGTCTCTTAAACATGTCCCAGGCCTGTTCTATGGGGTTCAGGTCTGGAGTGCGTGCTGACCATACCACACGTTCAATCCCAACTACATTCAGGAACTCAGAAACACACCGAGCAATGTGTGGACGAGCGTTATCGTGCATAGTAATAATGTCGCCTGTAACTAGTGCTACATGATCAGCAACAATCTCCTCGATGAGCCTCAGTGACCCATTCTCGATGAACACCAGTTCCGTTCTTGCTTCACTGTTGATCCCTGTCCAAACCAACACTGAACCTGCATTAAAAGATGTCCTTGAAGAGAAAGTGCAGGATGCATAATGTTCTTTTGGCTTTCTCCAACACTCTCCCTCTCATCTGATGCCTCAAACAGAACTTGCTCTCATCCGTGCTCCATTGCTCCATAGTCCTGATTTGATGGATGTGAGCAAACAGCATCAGAGAGATACGGTGTTCCCTGGTCAGCAATTGTCTTTTGCAGGTCTTCTGCACTGTAAATTCATTTCATACAGCAGACTTCTTCTGCTTTCCTGTCGCTGATGTTAACATGCCGAACTTGCTGCAAATTATTCCTGGCCTCCACCGATGTTATGTGTCGATCGCCAAGAATTGCAGTAAAAGAAAGCAGAGGTGCTCCTCCTACGACCAGAACCGGCCTCCTGGTGTAGACATCATCCTCTCTGAACAGTTTCGCATACGTTACAATAAGAAGTGCCAATGACGTCAGTTACTTCGTCTATCCTTCACTAACGCCACAGCCCTTGCTGCATCTTCAGCTCTAAGAGCCATTTCAAAATGTTAAAACTGACTTAAGACTGAGGCAAGCCCTGAATGATTTAAATTATCACGCGGCGCAACAAAGCACAGCAACAAATTTAAACATTAAAACATCACTTTGCAGTGATTGTTGTAAACACCGCCTTACGCGCAAAATTAACGGCATGGTATTCAAAATGGATTAAAGCTTTTTAAATCCATTAGGCATGTTATTGCTTTCTGTAATATCGTAAAGTTGCACAAGGCATGAAACCCAATCTTAAGTGTTGTTAAAAAGGAGGTGGGAGAATAGCTTGTTTCGCTTTTTCTGCCGCTGAGTGCGCATGGATTGGTCGAGCTATGGCTATTTTCTGCAGTGCACATGGAAAAAATGGCAAATACCTATCGAACACTATTTCGGTTATTACGTATTTGGTAAAGAAAGGCGTGACTCAGGATCAAAAACAATTTAGAGTGCAAATCTCTCAGCAACATTTGTCACTTTTTCAGAGATCCTCCGATTTTATGCATGTGACATGGGTGCATTCTACGCAACTGAAACAAAACGTCAGTCTAAACAATGGATTCTCCACCACAAAATAAGTCCAAATGGGCTGCCAAGGGTGTACTGCTAAATTCTTCCCACTGAAAAACCTCTCACTGCAGCGTATTATGCTAACCTTTTGCACATAATAAATAAAAAAAATACACAAGAAAAGGCTGGGTTTGTCAAAGAAAAAATTCATCTTGCATCAAGACACATGTGTGGTTCAAATATAAATTCGGGTACAATTTGCTGCCACATCCGCCACAGAGGCCTCTGAGCAAAATTTGTCGGCCGTTTCACTCCCTGATTTGAATAGGACGCTGATGACCTGAGATGTTAAAGAGCGTCCGTAAGTAAACCAAATCAACATCCGGGAAGCGAACCCGCTAACCCATATGCAGTTAAAACAACAACAATAATTGTAATAATTATATTCCAAGATATTGGAGGTGTACTTTCAGTATTTCCTTAAAAAAAAAAAAGTAGATATCTTAATTTAATAATAATGGCTCTATATTAAAGTATTTACAGTATTTTATATATAATGTTATTACACTAGTCGAAATAAGCTGATTTTAATCAGAACTATTCTTTTACAGATTTCTCTATAGCGATTGGCCGCCCAGGTTTCTTTTCAGGTAGGCAACCATTACAATCAAATTTATTTATATTAACAATTAATCTAATTATTGCACAAGTGTTTGTGGAGATCATGAATCGATAACGTTGGAATCTGAGGTTGGAAAAAGAAGAAGAAGAAGAAGAAGAAGAAGAAGAAGAAAGAAAGAAAGAAAGAAAGAAAGAAAGAAAGAAAGAAAGAAAGAAAGAAAGAAAGAAAGAAAGAAAAAAGAAGTGCTTGTTTACCTTTTGGCCAATCTGTAGTTTCGTTTCGTGCTCAGATACAATTTTTAAATTGCACAGCTACAGTAGAGTTCAATATTTACTGTTTTTCTTGTCGTATCTTGAAATAGCTTAATTTTCGTATCTTTCTTGAGTTTGCTATTACAATGACGTGCAGTAGTAAGTGAAATTATCCTCTAGCATGAGAAATGCCACTTCGTTTTTGTGGATAAAGTCTATAATTCAGTCGCACGCAATATTTTGCATCACTATAGTGTTTCATTACGAAACAGTCGAATTTACAATTCTCGGCACGTGTAGGATAATCGCTGCCTTTTAAACCAACTCACGCTACTGACTACTTCATTCCACTTAAAAGTATGCTCCTATTTAAGATATATAACTTTGATTTAAATTCGTAAGATAGATGCATGTATTTATAGTTATAATACACCAATAAGATGCCTATTTATTATGCTAAAGATATTCGGTTCTTTGTAATTATACATTTAATGCCGCATGTTTACGAACAAAGAAAGAATTAATATTTATAGGTTACGCATTTAAAATACTTTCCATGTAATATATAGTGTTACATATTTTATACCCATTTAGTACAATTTTTAGCGAATTCCGAAAGAAAATAGCTATTGCGGTTGTCCCACGAAACGATTTTTGAAAACAATCTCCATCTATACTACCTACTAGATGTCCAAAATGACAATGAAAAAGTATGTGTGTGTGTGTGTATACATACACACATATGCATACAGAGGGTGCCAAAATGTATACACACCTAAAGCAAAGAAAAAACTGTTAACATAACAAAACCGAATTCACACAAACAGAAATTGATGAGCACTAATCATCTTAGACTTTTACAGTTGCAACAGTTGCTCAAAATGCCCACCATCGGCGTCGATACACTTCTGAGTACGTTGAACTACTGATTGAGCAACGTTTGCGAAAGTGTTCTCAGCGATTGCAGCACACGCCGTTTCAATTTATTCCCGAAGTGCTTCAAGTGTAGCTGGTTTCCTACGGTATCCTTAAGAGTTCCCCACAGGTAGAAGTCCAACGGAGTTAGATCAGAAGAACGCGGTGGAAACTCAATCTGATCTCTTCATCCTATCCAGTGCCTCGGATCCAGTGCGCGGGGTTTGTTGCTGTGCGAGGTCTCCCAGATCTGCCCTTGTAAACATCGCATACGGTACCATGAGTCTCAAATTTGTCTCGAAAGCGTGCAATTGTTACTCGCGTTGACGGTTCTGTTCTGTACACAATCTCCACTGTCTTTGAACTTCAACAACATTCTCGGTTTTCCAATATCACTTCAAAATAGCTTTCCGCTGTGCAAGCGATAAACTTGACTCCATTTTGCTGTAGCAACGCTAGCTTAAATTAATATGAGTCACATCTATTTACAGAACATCATACGATAATCTTGGCTTCATTTGTTCATTGTTGATTTACCTGTCACGTAGCAACGCTATCATAATGTATGTGAGTTACATCTGTTTACAGAACATCATACTACACATTACTGTTGTTTTTCGGTTCAGCTTTGAAATATATTAAATAAATATCTACTGTGAAAGTGGGTATACTTTTTTGGGCACCCTCGGTATTGTGCCTCATATTCTCCTACCTCTCTACCCGCTGTCTCTTCCGATCAGAGCTGTCTCACTTTATTTAAAAAATATCAGGTCATCAGCATCTCATTCAATTCAGGACATGAAATTTTGTTGAAAATGTTTGCTGAGATGCCTCTTCTTTATGCTTGAGGATCTTTTACATGCCGTAAACGTACGACAAGGGACCCACGGCTTTACTTCCCTTTCGAAGGAAGTCACACTTAGGATTTTTACGCTTGAAAAAAATCCATCGATCCTGGCCTGGCGGAAGAAGGAAAGACCAATTTTTTTCTACCTTTTTTACTACTGAGGCACCACAAGCGGTGGACACTGATGATACGTGAGATGAAATTAAGGAAAGAAACATTCCAGGCCTAAATTTAGAATACCTCCCCGAAATTTGCCATTTATGAGGACTGAGGAAAATCTGAAAAAAAAAAAAAAAACTGGCACGTTTCGAACCCCAGACCTTCCGCTCGCAAATCCATGCCTTAACAACCTCTGCGGTTGGAAAGACCAAGAAATACATGTTGAGAGGAATGCAGGATCATGAGTTTGGTTTGATATACATATTTCTCAGTTTCATTAGATGCAACTGAAAAGAATTAATTTTCATAGTGTTTAACGTCGGTCCTGGTGGTGTACGGATAACCATACTTGCCTTCTAAACCCAAGGTCGCGGGTTCAAACCCGATCCTGGGCGTAAAAATCGTAAGTATGGCTTCCTTCGGAAGGGAAGTAAAGCCGTGGGCCCCGTGTCGTACATTTACGGCACGATAAAGAACCTCAAGCCTGAAAGAGAGGCCTCTGAGCAAAATTTGTCAGCCGTTTCACGCCCTGAATTGAATGGGACGCTGATGACCTGAGATGTTAAAGAGCGTCCTTAAATAAACAAATAACAATTAATAGTGTTTAACGCCCATTTTTACTACTGAGGCACCACAGGTGGTGGACACTGTTGATTTATTGGGAAAGTTTCTTTTTAATGAAGGATACATTCCAGGCCTAAGTTCAGCCTCCCGGCATTTGACTTTATGAGGACTGGGGAAAACCGAGTAAAAAGCTCAGTAATTGATAAAGTAAACACTTAAACTAAATAATTTCAGTTACATATAATATATAATTTTAAGATTTTATTAACACTGTTGGCCAATGCAGAGCAAGTGGCCTGATTAGACAGAGGTAAATCTTTGCATTCCGAGAGATGCAAGGAGTACGCGGGCTCCGCCCAGAAAACCAGGGTACGGCTGCGATGCAGATTGGTCTCTCTCTGACCACACGCAAAGTTCATCAAAGGTGCAACTTGGTTTTTAGCAATATTATTTACAGCTTTTGTGTGGGAAGGCGTGGCGATGTAATGGTCGTTCACTTTTGGAGCGGAATGCGGGGTTACCTTCACTTGCCGCGGAGCGAGAGATCCACTGGCCCGTGTAATTGCGCGATATATACTCCGACTATGCCATGCTGTCCATTATGCTATTTATCTTTTTATGTCGAAACCGCTTATATCCTCCAACAGGGAGAGGGAGGCAGGGAGAGCAAATTTTGTTGACGATTACGTGAAGATCTTACGTCACAATAATCATCTTCTGCTGCAGTCACAACAGCACCTTCATCTCATTAACCACCTTAATAACACATATGAGTAAAGTAAAGTATTTCCAGGAACACCCTTGAGAATGTAAATTGTTTCCTTAAGTTAATTTAATCACACATAGTTACTGTACTGGATAGAGGCCACTGAAATTGTTCAATTTATGCATGGCCTGGAGCAAAAAAATTAAATACAATTTGATTGTAAATAAAAAAGTTTGTTTGTTTGGTTATTATTGAAATTGGCCGTTACTGGGTTATTTTGCAATGGTCATTGGTTTAGCTTAATTTTAAAAACCAAAGCTTTCGCTGACGTTATGTCGGCATCATCAGTAAACTGAAAGTGTTTCGAGAGCAGAGATACAGGACCGTTAAAAGCTCCGATAAGGATAACTGAAGTAATTAATGCAAGGGTTCGTGAATGGAAGGTCTAGGGTTCCATTCCCGCCAAGACTCTGTTCTCTGACCGAGTTTTTTTTTTTTTTTTTTTTTTTTTACGGGGTTTCTTCAGTATTTATAAATGGCAAATGCCAGGGAGGTACCCTAAATTTAAGCCTGTAACGCTTTCTTGCATAAAAAATAATTTCATCTCATATATCACCAGTGTCTACAGTACTGCCACGGGTGGCCGAAGTAATTAAGGTGCGGACTCGTGAGCGGGAGATCCACCTTTTGTGGTGCCGCAGTAGTAAAAACGGGCGTTAAAACGATTAAAAAAAGTATAGTTTTGTTTATTTTTCTGGACGTTTATTTAATTTGCAGAAAATGAAAGTAATAAATTAATATTGAAACTTCCTAAAGGGTTTTATCATTTCACATGGGCATTCAATAATAACATGAATTTTTAAACATTAGGAAAGTGTACAATTTTCCTTGATTTTTTTGCAGGGTTAATAAAGTACTCCTTTTCTTCTGCTGTGCTCATTGTCACACAAGAAAAACACTTATAAGTGTTCAGTTTTTGAACATCAAGGGGGGAAAAAAAGCACGCAAACGAAAACACTCAAGTCTTCTCAATAATTGGAAAATTTAGCTTTTGGCTAACGATACATGCAAGCTAGTCAAAGAATGTGGAATTTGAGGACAAAAGAAGGCTTTGGAATACAATTAAGGGCAGGTATGATAACGCACAAACTTCAAACTGTACCAGCTTATGCAAGAAGTATAAAACGTTAGGTAGAAAAAAATATAAACTCATAATACAAACAAAATCTTTTAGGCTTTAAAATAGTCTGTGAGCGAAATTCGCATATAACTTTTCTAGTTATTTTAAGTAATGACAGGAAACTAAAACTCTAATATTTAATACAAATTAAATTTTCAAAATATCCATCAAGCAGGTGCTACGTAAATAAACGAATTCTTCACCCATTTGAATAACTTTAAAAGTGAACGTAAAATCAAAATTTTGACAAAAATTAGAGTTCTTGCAATATTTAAGTATCACAAAGAGAAACCGTCTTTTAAGAATAATAATTAATATTATTGGGCTTAAACCACATACTATTATGGCATACTATTAACAAAATTAAATATATGATCACTGATTGACAAAGGTATACTGCGTGCATACTTTAAACGTTTTTAAATGTAACCATGTTTATAAACTGAACCTCAAAATCATCTTAAAATTCACTAAAATAGAGAAATAACAGAACATTTCGAGTTACATTGTGTATTTAAGAAGATGATGTTCATATGTTTCAATAAAACAAAAACATGGCACTATTTAAGAACAGTTGCAATGTACTAAGCAAATATATACAATCAGCTATAAACAATCGAAAGTTGCATTGATTTTCGGTGGCTTTGAAATTTAATTTAAATGTTGTAGTAAAAACATGTAACTAAAACATTTTTTGAAGGTTATTACAGAGCTCGTTTACATACAAATATAATTCTTAAACACATATTAGATTAATATTTAACATTTTCTATCTTCACGACGATACTTTTGTTAAATATAAAACATATGCATCGTTATAAATACAGTTTATATGCTGTATGTAATTTGTTCTTTTATTAAAACAATAAAGAAAAAATTAAACCCAAGTGCGCTTTTTAAATTTCAGTTATCCCCCCTGCTAAAGGTCTGATTTCCCTATTTTCAGAAAATATGTTTCTTGTTTTATTTAAATGTACATGCCGAATTTTATTATGAAGAAATAATACTGCGATTTTTAAATTTTTGATTTCAGATAATCACTATTTCTAATGGACTCATTTCCCTGATTTTCAGGAACTATTTAATATTTTATTTAAATGCCATATACCGCGTTTCCTTTAACAAATTTAAAATTGTGGCGGCTATAGCGATTTTTAAATTTCGCATTAACCACTACTCGATTTTCAGATATTCCCCCACCCTAATGGATCAATTGCCCTGATTTTCAGAAGCTATTTTTATTCATTTATTTTAATGCAATATATCTATTTTCCTTTATAAAAATAAAAAAATTTGGCCGCTAGAGTGAATTTTAATATTTTTTTAATTTTTCGCTTTTGGTTAACTCTCCCCCCCCCCCCCCCCCATGTTTAAAATTTGCCGAGTTGGGTGTTGCGGTTGTACAAACGCATTCGAATGAGCATTTCGTAACAGCGTCCGACGTTTCGTAACAGTAGATGTTAACATGATTCATTACCACACGCCAGAGACGCAAGAACAGTCCAAACAGTGGGTGGAAACAGCTGAAAGTGCACCAAAGAAAGCGAAAATGGTTCCATCTGCATAAAATGTCACGGCTATGATTTCTGGGATTCTCATAGTGTGGTGCTCATAGACTACCTCCAGAAGAGCGGAACTATCACCGTGGAGTATTACGCTTCACTTCTGGACCAATTGAAGAATGCTTTTCACGCTAAATGTCAGAAAGTTCTCTTTCATCAGGATGATGCGCGGGTGGCCGAGATCGTTAAGTCTCGAACTTGTGAGTGGGAGGTCTGGGTTCGAATACCGCCAGGACCGTCCTTCCTGACTGAGGTTTTTCCAGGTTTTTCTCAGTCCTCATAAATGGCAAATGCCGGGGAGGTACCCTAAACTTAGGCCTGGAACGATTCCTTCCATAAAAAAACATCCTTTCCCAATATATCATTTCATCTCATGTATCATCAGTGTCCATCGCCTGTGGTACCTCTGTAGCAAAAACGGGCGTTTATTCATTCATACACGATGATGCGCCTTCACACACATCTGGGATTGCTGCTGCAAAACTGCATTACCTTCACTTCCAAGTGCTTCCGCATTCACCATATCTGCGGATTTGGCTTCCAGCGATTATTTTTTGTTCTCAAACCTGAAGAATTGGCAGGGTGGTCGAAGATTCACATGAAACGATGAGATTGAAGCTGGATAGGCGCTTATTTTTCACAGTTGGACAAATTTTATTTTACTGAGGGGGTTAAAAAGTTGGAAAATTGTTGGTCTAAATGTATTGATTTACAAGTAGACTATGGCGAAAAATAATATATATTCTCTTAAATATATATACGAGTTGGTCAGGCTGAGAATTCCTAGAACGCCCCTCGTATAACTATATAATGTCATATGTAAATGCAGAAATCGTTCTATATACTAGAAAATTATATTTACCAACATCTTAATGAGTCTTAAAAAAATGTAACGAGTGGGCAATTTAACCTTGGTTGTATAAATTTGCAAGTATTAACGGGTTTCTGATCTTGACAAATTATAAGAAAGATGCAATTAGGGTAATGATATTAATTAAGTCATTGTAACATTTAGTGGGACACTTGCATCACTTGTGCCCCTCCCAATCACACTCGTGTTCTGTAATATCATTTGGTGGGCTGCTTTAATCATGCAAATTTCACGTTCAAGCAGTGCATTTTGTCTTATTGATATCATAAAATGTTAATTATTGCCTTTATTGCGAGCACGTCAAGGAACAATAAACATTATCATATTAACAATATGAGCTATTAGTATCTAAAAGCTTCCACTATGCTAATAAAATTAATTTATTTACACGGAACCCTTGGTTTTTAGGATGTACAGATTTGGTCACTCATTTATTTAAATTTAAAAATTAATGCATTTCTTATATATGAATTTAAGTGAAGAATTTATTGCAGAAGTTCAAAAGTTGTATGATGGAGTTGGGTTCTGTGTAGTGTACAGGAAATGGGATGACAGAGATGGTGGAACTAAAGGTAGGTTTGTGACAAGGTTGTGTTTAGTTTGTTTATTGATGATATTATGGAACAAATTTATAGAGTAATTCACACAGTAAAGTTATTGGAAAGAAATAAATACCAGGCATACTGTTTGCAGACAATTTAATGGTAGGTGTAATTACTGTAATTGGGTTGCAATGAACTATAAATGAGATAAGCACAATGCGGATTAAGAGTAAATGCTAAGAAAAATAGCAGTGTTTAAGAAAGGGATTTTTCAGCAATGCTTAACGCCCGTTCCTACTACTGAGGCATCACAGGCAGTGGACACTGGTAATACATGAAATGAAATGCTAAATTGAGAAAGAATTTTCCTTTTAAAGGAAGGAAACGTTCCAGGCCTAAGTTGAGGGTACCACCCTAGTCTTTGCCATTTATGAGAAATGAGGAAAACCTGGAAAAACCCTCAGTCAGGGAGGACGGTCCTGGTGGGATTCGAACTTCAGACCTCCCGCTCATGAGTCCGCGCCTTAACGACCTCGGCCACCTGTGGCGGTTTAAGAAAGGGAGTAAATTAAAAAGGGATGAGAATCGGGAGATATTGGAAGTGGTTAAAGAATTTGATTGTTTGGAGGTGAGGTTGTCAAGTAGTGGAGTTTTTTTTTTTTTTTTTTTTTTTTTTTTTTTTTTTTTGATTGGTTTATTTACTGACGCTCTTTAACATCTCAGGTCATCAGCGTCCCATTCAATCCAGGGCGTGAAACGGTCTACAAATTTTGCTCAGAGGCTTCTTCTTTCAGACTTGAGGTTCTTTTTCGTGCCGCAAATGTACGACACTGGACCCACGGCTTTACTTCCCTTCCGAAGGAAGCCATACTTAGGATTTTTGCTCCCGAAAAAAATCCATCGGTCCTGGTTTGAACCCGCGATCTTGGGTTTAGGAGGCAAGTATAGTAACCACTATACCATCAGGACTGACGTAGTGGAGGGTGGAAACCACAAAGGAAGAATGTTATTATTAAAAGTAAAGTCGCCATGAGCGTAGTTATAATATGTTTGAAGAAAGTTCCAAATATGTCAATAAATTGATTGGAAAACATGCATGAAATCGTAGTAGAATTTAAATCGTTTTAGAGTAGATGCTTGGGGAGTTTCTAAAGAATGCTTTAGTTTATTTAATTCAATGGATGTTTTGTACAGAGGTGTTGGGATTGCCCAAAGCTTCAGAGAAAGGAGTAGGTTTAGTAGAGATACAGAAGGTAGGGAGGAAGGATCTGGTGGTGTAGAAAATTTAAAAAATTGGCATTGAATTGTGAAATTAGGGGACCACAGTGTTCTAAAAGCGTGTATGAAATATCAAAGGGAACAAATGAGAGATAACAGCTGGATGGGAAAAGTGGGGAAAATGTTGCAAGAAATTGAGATGGGGGAACTTTGGGAGTTTGGAAATAAAAGTAGACAGGATTTTGAAAGGAGGTAAGGCAACGTATTGAAGATATAGAGAGGCAGGAGATTGGGGTTCGTTTCTTTAAAATCGTACAGAATAATTAAAAGGAAGCGGGGGAGAGAGAAATATGCGGATTGTTGTGATAAATTTGGAGAGGAAGGACTGGCTTGGATGCGAGCAGGAGCATTGTTTTTAAGGGTTCTCAGAGGAGAAACTGGGGAAAGGGTGTTATGTGTAGAGAACCTGAAGGAATATTTCATTGTTTTTAAAGTGTGAAGGGGTAAAGAGAAGGAGGAACGGTGTATGGGAAGTGAAATAGGATAAATTACAGAAAGAATACCTGAACAGCATCCTTCAGTTGGTCCAGTAGTGAAGAGATTTTTTTTTTCTTTTTCTTTTTTGTGTGTAGTTTCACTTGTTGTCACCCAATGTTTGACTGCTCCTTCGTCTCTGGCCTGTAGTTATGAATTCATTTTCCTCTATGTTATAAAAAACCCGATAAACTACTGAACTTGCGTTTAAATAACTGTAAACACTTTTGAAAAATGTTCATTTGATTGCGTTTTTGGTTCATTCTTAACAAACGCGATACTCATTGAGTGGAAAGCTTCCCAATACCCAAAACTTCGTGTAAAGTGTAGCAGACATGGCCTATCGAGCTCTTTGCAATGTCAGGTAACTCGTGCACCTTCAATCGGCGATCACTGTGTACTGTGCTGTAAATTTATGTGAGATCTCTCGATCGTAGCAGTTTTGGGTCGCTTGAATTGATGTATGATCACGTTTAAATTCAGCGTCCCACTTTTTAACCGATGAAAACAATCAGGAATGTGAAATAAAACCTTTTTGTATTTCTGTTGGGATTAAATCCTCAAAAAACGAAGTACTTAATGGCAATGGGGCGGTCACATCGCAAGAATGCAGGACAATAGGTGGACCTAAAAGATCTCCATGAGGGACCCCCGGATAGGAAAAAGTACAGAAGAAGATGGACAGACCTCTTCAAGGAACATGCAGGTCAAGAGTAGCAAGAGGAAGAGAAAAATGGAAATCTCTTGAGAAGCAACTAGTGCAGTGAGAAATGGAGTAACCAAAGAGTGTCTTAAACAGCATACGAACAACTAGCGAGGAATAACTCACCTCGTTAGGAAAAAGCGAGCTTTCCCTACTTGTTAGGAGATCTTTACCCTTAAGAGATACCTATACTTTTTATAGATAACAAAAATGATGTGATCTAAGCCGAATCTGATTATAAACAACTTAGAAACGGAAAGTCATGTTAAAAATGTTAATTATTTCCTTAAAATTAAGACAAACTTGTCAAAGAGGAAGTGAGAGTCACTCATCTTATAACACAGAGCCTAAGGTGATGAAACAACTGGCGTTTAAAGAAAATCAAGGAGAGTTCGATATTCGAAGTACATAATTCAAGCATTTCCGACAAGAGGAAGGTCTAAAAAAGAAACACAGTTCCGCATTAAATCGTATGATAGCCAATGAGGTGTAAAATCCGGCAACAACATGCTCCATGTATTTTTCAAAGTTTTTTTTTAACGACGTAAATAACTCTTTAATGACCGGCGAAGCGATACGTCTTAAGACCACATGTAATTCTGACTACATGTGAAGAAGGAACCTCAAAACATGACTTCTGGAGTATAATTTTCTGAGAACAGCGGCCACTAATGGTCATTATCACAATGTCTTGCTTACTTCCTGGTCCAGTGGAAAGTACAGCAAAAATCTGCATTGTACTTTTACTTACATGTTACGGAACATATTTTAAATGAAAGTGCACAACAAGGTGTGGGCGTGTTCACTGATGAAAAACGAACACTTCCACTTGTAAGACAATGTCTGACCCCTTAGCTGCAGTACCTAACACGTCTCTTAGGGCCGATCTCAACACTTTCTTACAAATTGAGAATTAACTAATTAAGATTTGAGTTAATTAAGTATGTTAAATCCCAATTACACCCTTTGTATCCCACCAAATTATATACGCAGTCAATTACTTAATTAGGATTTAAATCATCATGGCCTTCTGGATTATAGAAAATCCGAGATTTAGAAGGCCATGGACATAGCAAAGAACGCTCTATACAGCACGTGTAAAATACCGGAGATCGTTACTCATTTATTTTTCATGACAATGGCACACCAGAAATGGAGGGGAAAGAAGAGAATTTAATGTGTAAGGGAGGAAGATGAGCTATAATAGACTTCCTGTATCTTTAACTCGTATTGTATGAGGGCAGGTCCATAAGTTTCCGTCCTCGCCTTTAAGATTATCGCCTTTGAAAACCCTTATCTGGTGTCATACTTTATCTGTTAAGTAAATAACTGCACTGTAACTGTGTTCAGTTATTCAGATATAGTTGCATAAAGAAGGCTATGTGTAGAAGATTGTGACATGTTCAAAATGGAAGATGGAGCTGTTATTAAGTTCTTCACAAAAGAAGGACTTACTCCAAATGAAATTAAACAGCGACTGGACGGTGTACATGGGGAAGCATTCCCCTCATAATCAAAAATTTTGGAATGGGTCGAGAAAGCACGGAAGACGAAGAGCGTGCAGGTCGGCCCTTGAAGGTGCTCACCCTTGAAATCACCGCTTTTGTGGAAGAAGAAATTATGGAATACCGGCGGCTCAGAGTTACAGAAATAGCAACAAGGTGGAGCATTTCTAAAACAACAGTCCTTCGAATTATTCATGAACATTTAAACATGAATAAGGTTAGTGCAAGATGGATGCCTAGACTTCTTTCCTCAGTCCAAAAGCAGCAACGAGTCATCTGTTGTCAGGCATTTTTGGAGCTCTGCCGTGGCGACGAGAGAGAAGTTCTGCAAACCATTGTTACAGGAGATGAAACTATGGTTTTCTACTATGATCCCTTGTCCAAAAGAGAGTCAATGGAGTGGCGTAAACCTGGCGAAGCACCGCCTCTGAAGGCATCGTCAACCAAGAAGATCATGGCCACAACCTTTTGGGACTGTGAAGGAACACTCTTCATTAACTTCAAGGAGAGAAACACCACAGTAAATGGGGAGTACTATGCTGTCCTACTGCACAGACTACGTGGTTCCATCAAAGAGAACAGGAGAGGGAAACTGAATGGTGCTGTGGGCCTTCTTGACGACAACGCGTCTGTGCACACATAGCTCTTGTTGCAAAGGAAGCTGTGAAGAAATGTGGCTTCAAGGAGATCTTCCATTCTCCCTACAGCCCATATCTAGCTCCCAGTGACTATTTCCTTTTCTCAAAACTCAAGAAGGACCTTCGAGGAAGGAAATTTAAGTGTGACGAAGAAGGGATGGATGCTGTTTTTGCCCATTTTGAGATATGAGAAGTGTATTGCAATAAAGGGTAACTATATTGAAAAGGACGTACGCTGGTATATAGTAACACTAAGTCATGGGCTAAAATATTTAGAAAATAACCCTCCCTCTCCCAGTCATAACAGAAATAACTGTACATATATAAATAGCAGAAAATAAGGATTATTAGAAGTACATTTAAAATATATCGGTACATTGTACGCTATGTCCTTTGTTGCCAGAGATTTTCTCTTGCTCGCCTTACCTTCCTAATAAATTTACATATACATTGCCTATTATTCTTATCGAATACAAAATTTAGACATGCTGCCCTATTCCTTCTTGGTCTCACGAAGTTTTCAGAGAGAATCTGCAACCTACAGCACGCTGTAGCTTCACATTCTGCAGGAATACAGACAAAGTTTTGCTTTTTACCACACATAGGGTACATTCTTTTGCTTTGTCATCCATCTTTTTCTGCGCTTTCCAATTCTCGAGGTGCAGCCAGGCCATTGCCACTGTCTTCTGCTTCCCTGCTTCTAACTTTCCTCCAAAATTTTCTTCTATTTCTAACTCACATCTCCCACACCCATCCCATTCCTATTCTTTTCAAACTCTTTTTTATGATAGATACCCATTCCCAGGTTTTTCAATTGTTCCTGATAGCAAACGGATTTTAATTTTATGTCTGCCTACCTTATTAGATCTAACCAGTATTTAATCACCATTATTTTAAATAATATTATGTCACAAATACTGCCGAACTCTTTTCCTATCCCACAATTTACCGTGCTCATATGAACCCTTAGAGTTCTTTTTCAGAAAATTAATCTGTATTTGTCGTAGATTTTCTGCTCGCTTCCATGCCATAACTTATTAATGCTGCCATTTTTGCATTGTACACTTGCAGTTAAGTGCTGACAGGCATTTATGAGAACCTCGCCATTGAAATAAACAGCTCCTGCAGCTGGCTCCTTGCTTTTCCTTTTGAGTAGTCTATTGCCTTGACCATAATTAAATTAATATCTGAACCGACCCCCCCCTTTTTTTAAAGGTAACCGTCCGTTTTCTCCACATCAACCGTGAAACCCCAGGTACTGCAATAAATTCCAAGACTGGTGCATCGTAATCAGCTTCGCACAAATCCACTGAAATCTATGAGTAAATTGATAATAGAGGAGAAAACAGCATCCATGATAGAATTTCACACCTTCTAGAGTCTACGTTCTGGGTTACATTATTCCCTCCACACTTCATACAAAAATTTACTCTTTCATAAACCGTCATCAGATCTTTCAATATGACCTGACAGCCCTTTCTCCCACTAAGCATTCCATGCCACGGAGTCAAATGCTCTCTGAAAATTGACGAAAGCTGTATTAATGAGCTATTGCCCTTTCTCCCACTAAGCATTCCATGCCACGGAGTCAAATGCTCTCTGAAAATTGACGAAAGCTGTATTAATGAGCTATTGCCCTGATCAATAAGTGTTCATGATAATCAGGAAACGTTTGCACTTGTCTTTCTGTACTTCCTAATCTAAAACTGATAACAGCTAAATGGATTCCCAATACGGTGAGACAAGAACCTGAAAGGCAGGCGGTCGACAATGAGTGAGATGTTTATGAAGGGCACACACCTCACATTGTGCTCTGCGTCTCATCCACTTTGCATAAAATACGGGCGTAGCTGCAATTATCGGCCGAAGAAAGCGAAGTAGATGCGGTAATTACGGTAGAATTTCACGCCTTCTCCAGCTAGGTCGTGCACAGCTTACTCCACAAATCACTAGCAATTGTGTTGGACAGAATCGATATCCCTACCAATCCACTGTTGATCCTGCAGAATGTTGTCATTCGCCAAAATTTTTAGACCTGAATGCATCAAAAATGTCTGTGAGTAATCTGGTTTATGTACAGAATCTACACCAACTAATGCTTGACATTTGGATTTTTGTTTATTTACGGACGCTCTCTAACATCTCAGGTCATCAGCGTCCCATTCAAATCAGTGCGTGAAACAGCCGACAAATTTTGTTTGGAGGCCTCCTTTTACGGCTTGAGGTTCTTTATCGTGCCGTAAATGTACCGCACGGGACCCACGGCTTTAATCCTTTCCCAAGGAAGTCAAACTTAAAATTTTTACTCCCGAAAAAATCCACTGGTCCTGGCCGGGATCGAACCCACAATCTTGGGATTAGAAGACAAGTATGGCTTAACATTTGGAACTACAACCACTGAGGGACTAACCACTTCAGGCAGATTTTTTTGAGTAGTATTTAACGCCCGTTTTTGCCACTGAGGCTTCACAGATGATAACATGAGATGATATATTGGGAAGGAGCTTTTTTTAAGGAAGGAAGCGTTCCAGGCATAAGTTCAGTGTGCCTCCCCGACATTTGCCATTTATCAGGACTGAGGAAAACCTGGAAAAAATTCAGTCAGGAAGGACGGTCCTGATAGGAATCGAACCCCAGACCTCTCGCTCACGAGTCCGCGCCTTAACAACCTCTGCCAGCCGTGGCGGTCTTCAGGCAGATGCAAGCAGTAGTATGATTATCAGGGAACGAATTCTACAAGCCAAAACATTGCCTACATGCTGTGACAGGCTTAGGGAACGCCGTCATTTATTTATTTTACTGGCGTGTCTGCAAGTTCATATAGAAAATGAAGAAAGCTCTGACTTGGTGTAAACAACACGATGTGTATAACACAAGTAGCAGTTGACTTCAAACATTCGATACCCAAACCACACCACATTCAGTATGGCAAGTTTTTATCAATCAATGTCTTATATTTGTCAGTTTATATTAATGTAATTGAAAATTACATAATTAGGGTTTTTATATTAATATGTATCACAGAATAAACTTTCTTTCGTGTCAGAAAACAATTCAAAAAGGTATATTTTATGGTCCAGTATTTGAATCCCGGACCTAAACTACTAAAGCCAGCGAATGCACAGTGCAACACGAGTCAGAATACGTCGAGGCACATAGCAGCCAATTGGGCCGAAATCGATACGATACTGGGAACGGTGATCACGGGATGGTATGTAAAATGCCGGGATTGCATAACTTAGCAATCCTCTGGATGGAAGACTTACTATATACAAATAGCGAACTAAGTGTTCGTTAGATGAGCAAACATACAGAAAGCCACGTATTAAAGAATTGCATTTTTATTAACATTCCAAAAAAAATTTTAAAATATTTTGACATCAAGTAATTATCAAATGTAAATAGTATCAGTAGCATCACAATTGCTTTTCTTTACAATAGTCTCTTAGATAATTTTAAATTGAAAAATCATTTCGTGACAAGAGTACTGAAATAAGGCAAGATTGGTTATAAATTTACAAGTAATTAAATTTAACTAAAGCGTTTGTTGCTAGTTCGCTTTCTCTCTATGATTTTCAGTCAGATGTTTATAAGTAAATAGCAGAATAAACGCTTCTATATCAACAACCGTATACAAAGTGTACATGGTGTTTAATGAACTACACCGAAATATTTTCAGAGAGTGTAGAGATGTCATATATAAGCAATTTCAGATAGGCAATGTATAGTCCACAACTAAACATAACGTAGTTATATGGTGTTAAATATTTTGGCATCAGTTGCTAATAAGTCGGTGTTAAAGCGAAGCCTGGTGAAAAATTGTTTTAGAATGTCTTTAAAACTGCCTTGCGAGCATAGAAATATCTATTTTTCTCAGTCCGTTATCAACGTTTTCAAGATTTAGTGTCATAAAAATCCTTCATATCTCGAACTAATCATGTGACAGTGCGACACTGATCATGTATTAACTGCCTCCTTGCATTATGTAGCCTGCTCTAGAGGGAGCTCTTTAACTGTTTGTGTGACGTAATTCATAACGCAAAAACTGATGTTCTGTAGACTGCGGGCTCAATTTTTGGCATGGGGTTAATTATATTAAATATGAAATGTTACTATATGCATACTAAAGAATTATGAATGAAATTTTATTAATGCTTTCAAGTTTTATTCTCTTTCTCAACAATGAATGTATTACCAACATACAATGACTAATAAACTACAACGAAAATGATGCCTAAAACTTAATTTACCTAACACACGATTCTGATTGGTAAGTACAATAACAACTACAAAGTTTGTAGTTATTTGTTAAGATTTGTTAAGGTTTAAGTGTATAAACTGAAACATCATCTTAAAACGTAGGCTAAAAGCTGCATTATTAGGCTAGTCAGAAAACAAACAAAATAAAAAAGTGAAGAACGAGAGTCGAACTCGAAACAAATGACCATTTCTTACTCGTAAGCTAGTGTCATAACCATGGCTACAGAGTGATACGTTCAGAAACCTGCCTTCGTTATCGTGTGCTATGCTTTCGAGGGGCGTCTTCATTAGTCAGTGGCGTACTGGCGCTTTAGAAACTTATAGCCATAGCTTCGAAATTTGAACAGATAGGCAATGTGTTTACCACCCCAAATTGCTTATATACGACATCTCTTCACTCTCTGAAGGTATTTCGGTATTGTTCATTAACGCCCTGTATATTATTAAAGATGTGGTATTTGTGTAATAATTTTAAAGCTTTTATTAAACTAGAACTTGTTCTAAATTGGCCTTGAATAACAAATTCTACTTAAAATCTTTAAAACACGTGCGCGCGCGCGCGCGCACACACACACACACACACACACACACACACACATATATATATATATATATATATATAGAGAGAGAGAGAGAGAGAGAGAGTTGTTATTAAAACGAGCATATTTTATCATAGTAGATGGAGAACTATCTGAAACTTTTGGGTCATAATATTTTTTACAAAAATGTTTATTTTCATCAGTAAGTTCAACCGCAGCACATACAACCATTATTATGAACATTGTGAGACAGCAAAAACAAAACAGTAGCGAAAATGAGATTCTTATCGCGATATATTAAGAAGATACCCACTTTAGGAACATTGCAGATACCTTAAATGATCATAAAGCAAGAACATGTTTTAAGGATGCAACAAATTTGCCCATCATATTACCCTGTAATTACCGGAGTCGAGAAGAGATATACCGGATGACCTAAGATGCGTATTACTTATAAGGCAAGCAAGAGAAAAACAGATGAAGACGGTACGCGACTAATGGCCTAATCCTTGATGATTATGATGCGTTTTTTTCCCTCTCTTTCCATTACATGCTCGCAACATTTTGGCATAAGACCAGAATGTCCTTACTAACAGTGGGGATATATCTTATGTGTGAAGTACTTGGCCATATGTACTAGAATGTAAGCAAACGAAGTTTTAGAGAGAACAGTTTCTATTACGAAAGAGGGAAATTTTACCAAATGAATTAAGAGGTAGAAGATTTTTAATTTGAAAATAGACTCATTAAGGAACTGGTTGTTGATTGATTTGTTTTATTTACGGACACTTTTTAACAATCTCAGGTCATCAGCGTCCCCTTCTATTCAGGCGTGAAACAGCCGATAAATTTTTCTCAGAGGTCTCTTCTTTCAGGCCGTACATGTACGACACGGGACCCAAGGCTTTACTTCCCTTCCGAAGGAAGCCATACTTAGGATTTTTACTCCCGAAAAAATCCATCGATCGTGGCCAGGTTCGAACCCGCGATCTTGAGTTTAGGAGAGAAGTATGGTAACCACTGCAACACCAGGATTGGCCTATTGCCATGACCTGCACAATCCAGGATTAAGCACAATCGATAAAATAAAAAGAAAGTTTTATTCATTTTATGTGCTTCTATAAAAAATCTAAGGTTTTCTGTTTGAAGACAGCGCAGCGCAACTCTTTTCCGCATAGTCCACTGTAAACTCACGGAGTCGTGACGCCACGACTGAACAGTGCTTCAGGGAATCTTCACGTCTTCCAGCACGGCAAAAGGCAGAAGTAACAGATTCAAGGCCAGGAGAAGTAACTTCCTTGTAACTAGAGCTGAGCATCGTTCTGTCATTGTTTCACTTGCGATGCTGGTGTATTCCCACACCTAACAATACCAACGTGACTGCATTTTACTAGCATGCATGCAGGTGTTCAACAAACTAATTTATTGCTGCCTATTTTTAAAATTAAAGGTGAAAATTTTTGGAATATTTAGAATAATCGTGCAATGTCATTTTTATGAGGAATGTTTCTGGCTTAACCTACTATAAAATTTTGTTTTTGATGTAAGAACCACATCATGAATATCCCTCGAGTTTACAAATTGAAGTTTAACCCGAATTTTTTTATTTAAATTATACATTTAATTCAATAGTAGTAGGGCATTTATTTACAAAACATTAAGTTACAAATCTATCTCCACCATATCGCATGGGTCCTGGGACCGTACGTACTTTCCCAATGCACTAGGAAATATATAAATACACAAACCAATATTGAACTCTTAAGAGAAAAATAGGGCAAATTTGTTGCATCCTTAAAACATGTTCTTGCTTTATGGTCATTTAAGGTATCTGCAATGTTCCTAAAGTGGGCATCTTAATATATCGCGATAAGAATCTCATTTTCGCTACTGTTTTGTTTTTGCTGTCTCATAATGTTCATAATAATGGTTGTATGTGCTGCGGTTGAACTTACTGATGAAAATAAACATTTTTGTAAAAAATATTATGATCCAAAAGTTTCAGATAGTTCTCCATCTACTATGATAAAATATGCTCGTTTTAATAACAACTCTATATATGTGTATGTGGGCGCATGTGTTTTAAAGATTTTTAAGTAGAATTTGTTATTCAAGGCCAATTTAGAACAAGTTCTAGTTTAATAAAAGCTTTAAAATTATTACACAAATACCACATCTTTAATAATATACAGAGCGTTAATATATAATAATGCAACAAATAAATAAAAATGTACATAATAATGTTGTTTTCAAAATACATAAATAAAATAAACAGTACAAAAATAAATAACTTACACCCCCACAATTATATGCACAATTAATTCTAAAAATATTGTGTCCCATGTTTCCAACTGAGCTGTCTCAGTTTGTTTAAAACTTTACCTATTCCCTCCTCCTCCTTCCTATCTGCCATCAAAGTGCTTCTCCCCCCGTTAACAAACGGAGCCGACAGGTCCATTCTTCCGTCCCCTTGCAGTACGCCAGAATATGTGCCAAAATTCTTTCTCTGTACATACAGAACAGATTCTCGTACCTTCTCTGTCTGTTCCTTCAGTCATCCAGAACCTAAACCAAGCGAGCCCCTTCCTAATTTACCACTTCATCTCATGTATCATCAGTGTCTACCGCCTGTGGGGCCTCAGTAGTAAAAACGGGCGTTAAACACTATTAAAAAAAAGAGTAATGTTTGTGTTTCCAAGGCAGCGGGCCAGTGTTCGATTCCCGTTTGGATTATTTTAGTAATTGAGCATTTTTTTCAGGGGCTTTCCCTCAGTTCTTTCAATGAATTCCTGTGGCACTTAGGTCACAAAGTCCTCTGAATTAAATTTTTTAATAGTAACTCTCATTATGCCAAATTACTTGGATTTCAAGTTAACTTGGGACAACCATATGACTCAGTTTGTATAGAGCTTTCTCGTGTTGTTGATTTACTAAGCCAATCAAGAGGACTTGTAACCAACAGTTGTGAACTCTTATTACGCTTTTATGCATATATTTTATGTCACAGTCTACACTATTGGGGCCAGGGATCCAAAGTATAAAAAAGTATACTATCGCAGAAAGCAGCTATCGGCATTACAACCGGTTCTTCATATTGTAGTCCCTTTTTATTGAATTAAGAGTTTAATTATCATTAACCAGTACATTTTCAATTGTTTAGTCATCTGCACCAATTACAGTGTCACTTTGAACCATAGGTACGAATGTAGATCCATAAGTTTCCGGCCTAACCATTTTCTAGGTATGATAAAGACCTAAAATATATTTCACTTTTCAACATAATTACTACTTATTGTAATACACTTCTCACATCTTTGAATTAACATTTCAATCACCCCTCCAAAATAGTCAGAAATCTTGTATGCAAAATGGGCATAAACAGCATCCATCACTTCTTCGTCACACTTAAATTTCCTTCCTGAGTTTTGAGACGAGGAAATAGTCACTGGGAGCTAGATCTGTAAGGTGAATGATCGATCTCCTTGAAGTCACATTTCTTCACAGCTTCCTTTGCAACAAGAGCTGTGTACACAGGCGCATTGTCGTCAAGAAGGCGCACACCACCACTCAGCTTTCCTCACCTTTTCTCTTTGATGGAAGCACGTAGTCTGTAAAGTAGGCCAACACAGTACTCCTCATTTACTGTGGTGTTCTTCTCCTTGAAGTCAATGAAGAGTATTCCTTAACAGTCCCAAAAGATTGTGGCCATGATCTTCTTGGTTGACTGAGTGACCTTGGCCTTTAGAGGCGGTGCTTCGCCAGGTTTACACCACTCTATGGATTCTCTTTTGGACAAGGGATCATAGTAGAGGACCACAGTTTCATCTCCTGTAACAATGGTTTGCAGAACTTCTCTCTCGCTGCAAAAAGCCTGACAACAGATGACTCGCTGCTGCTTTTGGACTGAGGAAAGAAGTCTAGACACCCATCTTGCACTAACCTTATTCATGTTTAAATGTTCAAGAATAATTCGAAGGACTGTTGTTTTAGAAAGGTCCAACTTTGCTGCTATTTCTGTAACTTTCAGCCGCCGGTCTTCCATAATTTCTGCTTCCACAAGAGCGATTTTTTCAGGAGTGGGCACCTCCAAGGGCCGACCTGCACGCTCTTCGCCTTTAATACTTT
Organism: Metallyticus violacea; assembly: GCA_030762175.1. Classification (NCBI taxonomy): domain Eukaryota; kingdom Metazoa; phylum Arthropoda; class Insecta; order Mantodea; family Metallyticidae; genus Metallyticus; species Metallyticus violacea. The sequence goes on along the minus strand of CM060837.1, from coordinate 20,829,879 downwards.
CTCGACCCATTCGAAAAAGTTTGGCCCATTCTTTTACGGTAGAATATGAGGGGGATGCTTTCCCATATACACCCTCCAATCGCTGTTTGATGTAAATCCTTCTTTTGTGAAGAACTTAACAACAGCTCGACACTCCATTTTGAACATGTCACAATCTTCTACACATAGCCATCTTTATGAAACTGTATCTAAAGAACTGAACACATCGGAGCGGAAGTTACAGTGGCAATTATTTACTTAACAGATAAGGTATGACATCAGATAAGGGTTTTGTGAAGGCGAGGCCGGAAACTTATGGACCTACACTGAACCTTCTAACTCAAATTAATGCATTAGCTCTAAATTACATGTGTACATGTTCCCAAGTGTAAAGTTAAAATGTTTCATTTGTGGGCAGAGAACGTGTAAGCTTGAAGGCTTTTTACACAATATAATAAAATATTCTGCCTAGAAAAGGCAAACCTGGGACCTCTTACCGCCTGCAGGGGTGCGTTTCACGCGCTATCAATCGAAATAAAGCAAACAAAAGCGTAGAGAAATAAGGCTCGCAGTTTTCCCATAAATAAGAGGACAATTGCCGGAGTTGGCAGCTAGCCAGCCAGAGCGGTTCTGTTTTGCAGTGCCGCTGGCAATGCTGTCATAATCACCAACACTGCGTATCTTCGTTAAGATCGCCCACTTATAAACCATCACCAAACGCAATGTACATTCTCTTTGTTAGACTATTTTGCACAAACCTTGAAGTTTAAACATATTCTGTTTACAAAAACTACACGATATATGCTCAAGCAAGGACTAATAATTGAACAAGCTATGTCTGCTGTAAAAAAAGTGATATTTATTATGCAGAATGTAGCATAAAAAGGGTCCAGTTATGAAGGTGTATCACATCTTAATACTTCTTAAGTTGTTCTTTATTTTCTTATTTCCTTTATGAAAAAATTTGCAAATATATTAGCTTATAGTCGGTAAAATATATAATTCATCGCTAAATTAGGTACATTTTAAAAATAAGCTTTCGTAAATGACATTTGAGTACTACAGAGCCCTCGTTTTGACGCGTGGCCTGCTTAACGATGATTTTCTTGGCATAGGGAAGCAAGCTGTCTGTCGGCGGAGTCGGATATTCATAGCCTCTTAAATTCAAGTGTGTATAGAGTTCTGTATGCATGCACAGTACACCAAACACGTATATTTTGTCAAACAAGGACATTTTTTGGTACAAAATCGGTTTTTTCTGCACTGTAGTGTCTATTTATATGTCGCTACATAGCCATGCAAATAAAACCATGCTATGTTCGTAAAAAATGTTTAAAGTAGCTCAATAGAGCGAACATTAACATTAACTAACACCCAATTGCAGAAATTAACTCTACTAATCGCATGGTGGCAATGGCTGAACTACAGTTATCTTAAAGGGCTTTAATTTTAAAAGTCTAGTGGCACTCCAAACCGGGATATGCGAAATCCTGATTCCTGTGCAAGCTTTCTCAGTTTAGTTCTAACTTTTCTCCAAGTCATCGAGTTATTTTTCTGTAAGAACATGGAGTCGTTTTGCTTTCGGTTTCTTATCAAGAACAGATGCCGTTTCCCTAAATCTATGCATAAGCTTACGAACCATTTCTCTATGAGGCGCACCAACAATCTGTCTATACATCGCCATCTCTATTCCTTACAAGAGTTTGTTGTCACATAGGAATCACACATGAAGATTCTGTGTGTTAAAGTACACAGACGTTTTAGAAGTGTAACAACTGAAACACGTGGTCTCACAACGTTTAACTCCTGTACAGCACAAAGACTTCGCGTCGACCACGCGCCAAATACTTAACCGTCACACAGAAAGGCGGGAAAGCGGAGGGGGAAACAAAACCGGTTAGAACCACGGCAGGCAAATTCCCTTTAAGCTGGCCACGTGCCTAAATGGAGGCTCTGTGTTTAAAAATTAAAGTTAACACGACACATTTCAATTTGTTATCATCTTAAAAATTCACTATTTAGAGATTTTATCAAACAATTCTGTTACTATGTATATTCGATGTATTTATCTCAAGATTTGTACAAAAGTTGTATAGAAGTTTAAAAAAAACAAAAGTTTTCAAAAATTCTTTCAAATGTAAACTCATTACAAGATTTTAAAAGAGTCCAGGATGATAAATAGTTTTCCTATTATGGGATTATATTTAAGCCACAGAAATGATGAAGCAAATATTGGCGAACGAGCTACTATATCGCAAAACAGTGCAGTATTGGCTATAACAGTATATTAATGCAAAAATTGTTTAATATAATTATTTTGCCCTTAAGAAATTGGAAACTACTTGCAGCAATTCCTTTATAAAATGAAAACGACGTTTTCTTGAATAATATGTTCTTTCAGGGAATATGACTTTTTTGCAGTCTTATTTTTTAACGTTCCCAGAGGATGACCTGGGTTCAATGGAGTCGCATTTATCTACCGATAATTCTAAACTGGAACATTGAAGTGCGCGGATAATTTGTTGTAAAACCAAAGGATGCTCAATTCATTAAAAAACAACCATTAAGCAATAAAAAGCAATATGGTTCATTATCTTAATTTTTATTTGAACTTTGCAGATAAATCCGCTATTCTGCATCCGCTATTACGAAAACATTGTTCGAATTTAAACCTGCACTGCAACTAAATGTTTTTTATTAATTTTAACGCCCGTTTTTATTACTGAGGCACCACAGGCGGTGGACACTGGTGATACATGAAATGGTAAATTGGGAAAGGATATTTTTTTAAAGGAAGGAAGCGTTCCAGGCCAAAACATTGAGTGCCTCCCCGGCATTTGTCATTTATGAGGACTGAGGAAAACCTGAAAAAAAACCTCAACCAGAGAGGACGATCCGGATGGCATTCAAAGTTCGCGCCTTAACGACCTCGGGCATCTGCGGCGGTGCTGCGACTGAAGATATACAATAAACGATCTCAAGAGATGGAGTAATTAGCAATAGTAACGTCACTAGCTGAGAGCAGAGCTTGCAGAGGAAATATAACCTGAGGTGCTTGTGTTAGTTGCCTAAAAAAACGCTGCGTCCTTAGCGACACAATAACCACACTTGAAAAAAGTTTCAATAGCAAACGCACAATGTTTATTCAACCTGCATTCCATACTGACTGTCAAGTAGTACTGTGCAGCGGAGCAAGCGGTCAAGGTCATGTAATATAACGTACAGAAAATGCTTTGAACTGCACTATGCAAAGGTGCAAACATCTTCTCTCTAAGAAGCCGTGACCAAGAATAGCACGCTATTTAAAATGGCTCATTGTTTCTGCCGCATCCTGTACATATATTATTAAGATATTTTATGTGCTTGTCATATTTGTATTTAAGTAATATATAGAAAATGATTACCCTGTATCAGTTAATTTGTCATTAAATTCCTGTTAAGGAAAGGAATGCATAACGTTCGGTGTTTGACATGCTGGATGGGAGAAAGTGAAGAAAATTAAACACACAAAAGGAATAGTGTTATATTTTATTACATCCTGATGACTTTCAAAAGCATTTCACATATGATATCCCTAGGCAGCAACAAGTAAATGGATGGATGCTATTGGGGAACGATGTTTCTAGGTCGTCACTCCAAAAGCTACTTCATGTGATAAAAGTCAGTTATGCCATGTGGATATCTGGCGAGCCGAAATCGTTAGTCATTTATTACTAACCCGCAAGAACACAATGCAACTAGAGCATAACATTGGAACGCCTAGTCTTTTAGAAACCGCTGTGCTCAAAGAATTTAGCGAAAATCTGCAATTCATTCCTTCCTATTGAGATTTCAGTGAAACATTTCCAAAGGTATTCAGAAAGTATAGGTGTCTGTTCAAGTTTTTCTTGAGCGTATACATTAACGAAAATATGCCGAAAGCGCTTCAGAAATGTTATTTACTTTAGAATTAGGGTTAAAATGAATCATCAGTGCTAAAATTCTTGACGGTTTGGCATATATACAGTTTAGAAATATCTACGAATGCATCGGTTTTTAAAGAAACTTTTCTTCTTCATGTCTTATTTTGTTTTATTGACGAAAACTTGTTTCAATCCTTTTAGTGATCTTCCCAGTGGTAGTAGTGTATCCAGTTTGTAGTTCATTGCAAGCTTTGAGAGTAGAAAATTGTCGATTCTGGACGTGATTTATCAAGTTTTTCCTTTTTGTTTCATCCGTTTTATATCTGGGGTTTAGCACATGTTTCATATTTCTTTGTTTCTTTTCAAGTCATATGATGTTGTGACATTGGATTTGATTATTAGGGGTGGAAGAAGATACTCAAATACTTCAACCTTGCTCATGGATGGCGTTTGTACCTGCGCCCCTCCGGGAGAAAGGGGGTACCGAACATATTTCCAGATGGAACACCCAGACGCCAAAAGCAGGGATAGAAACCGTTCACTGTCACACCGCGCCATCGCACCTTGCCCTGGCACTGTAACAGAACCAATGAAATTAAACACGAAAATTCTGCAAAGTGAAGATCCATACCAGCACATACCTAAGCGACCAGGGAAAACCACGGAAAACTCTAAGGTCATGATTGTTGGCTGCAAAGGATTTAAACCGCATGAGCTACCTCGTTTATTGACTTTAGTATTTTCAGTTAATTTGTATTGATCAATTGCTCAGTTTATTTCATATCAGCAGCACATTACAGGTTTATATACAAATATATATAATAAATAAGGAAATAAAGAACCTTTTAAGGCCCAGGCTTAGTGTTCAAGCTTAAGCCCTAGATTAACTAAACTTTCTTTCAACTTAAGCTCTTCGAGTTTTACAGTTACGCTATAACCTTTAGCTTTCGTAAGTTGAGCATCGTTTGATACAGCTGAAGTTGGCAATGCATGGGCATGCGCAGTTCGTTCAACGTTTGTCTTTTTTGTTTTGGTTAATTTTTGTTTATTGTTTACTATTTTAATAAGTTAAGAAAATTAAGCGCTATAATATCATATAATAATATTTATTTTGGAAATGAGACAATAAAAACGCAGCAAATTTCACAACTGGAGAAATTACTACAGACTGTTAAAAAGTACAGGCACACAGTAGAATCCAAACGGTCTGACGAAATGTCATGGCAAAAGAACACCCAGATTAGGGAAGGTATTTCAAAAAACATTAACGCCAACAGTGGTACTATTTTCAGGGATGCGGGAGTTCTGAAAAAAGTACCCATTGTCCCTTCATCAATAACTAAACTTGATGAGAAATCAAGGCATTTATCCGAATACAAGTTGGTGGCCTTCATGTGTTGAGGAGTATTTTATAAATATTCTTCTCAATAGTGCTGCAGAAATCGCCTGTTGTTATCAGCAAGCATATAACCTCAAAGTAAGAAGAAATGTTGTTTCCGCCGATAGGGACTTGTTCCTGAAATAATAAAGATTGCAATTTAACATTTTGAATTATTTTCTAGAATAAATTATACTTATATGATTTATACATGTTTAATTTCATTTCCAATATCATATTTGCTGACTGCTTAGTTAACCTAAATCTCTCATAGAATTCAGAATCGCTCCATAAATTAAAAACACTTAAACGTGTTCTAAATGTTCTTGGTTCTCTTATCCTTTTAATTTGAGGTATAAGAACTGAATTTCATCGTCAGTTATATCTTCTTCTTCTTCTTCTTCTTCTTCTTCTTCTTCTTTTTGTTCTTCCGAACTTAAGCCAAGAGTCAATTAAGCGAAGCTTATCGTTCATTTTGTATAATGTAAATCTAAGTTCCAGCTTAAGCTCCGAATTGTAATACTGGGCTTTAGAGTAGTATAGATCGCTTATATTGGCTTTTTGTGTGGTATTGTCTGTATACTGTGAAGAAGGATACTCCGAAATATCATGTGAATTGTATGCCTATCTTCATTGTTACTGTTTTTAAATGTATATCACAATTTTTTACCAATCTTTTATATGTGTATGTTTATATTCCTATTTCTTCAATTTCTGATATTATGGGCGTCTGGATTTGCTATTTGCATAATATTTATACGTAAATAGTAAAAATAAATTGCTTTCTGTATATTTTTATATTAACTGCTAACATACGACATCGCACAGCTAATGGGTTCTTTGGATATCGTTAGTGATTTGTTTTTTTCGTTTCTTGGTATTTCCGTGTTATACTGTTTTGTAGTTTATATAAATTATAAAGTCATTTCTATAGGTTATTTTCGTTTTCAAACAGTAGTAGTAGTAGTAGTAGTAGTAGTAGTAGTAGTAGTAGTAGTAGTAGTAGTAGTAGTAGTAGTAGTAGTAGTAGTAGTAGTAGCAGTCGTCTTTATTATTCCAATAAACTATATATACATATACTGCACATCACAGTCGCATGAGGTCGGTCCTGGTGGTGTAGTGGTTACCATACTTGCTTCCTACACCCAGGATCGCGGGTTCAAACCCGGACAGGACCGATGGATATTTTTGGGCGTAAAAATCCTAAGTATGGCTTCCTTCGGAAGGGAAGTAAAGCCGTGGGTCCCGTGTCGTATATTTACGGCACGAAAAAGAACCTCAAGCCTGAAAGAGAGGCCTCTGAGCAAAATTTGTTGGCCGTTTCACGCCCTGAGTTGAATGGGACGCTGATGACCTGAGATGTTAAAGAGCGTCCATAAATAAATCAGTAAAAAAAAAAAAAAAAAAAAAAAAAAAAAAAAAAAAAAAAAAACCAGTCGCATGGGTCGCTAGATCGTTCGTGCTCTTGTAAAACTCTTCATTTCTGAATTTAATTGCAACATCATTAACAAGAACGGACTGACACACATATACATACATGAAACAAGCATACATGCAATAATTCTGACATTCATATAATTATTTACACTGTCTATTAGAAAGAAACTTCTTGTTCCTAAAACTATGTATGTTATTTGAGAAAATGCCCAGGTTTAGCAAGTTTTGAGTATTTACAATTATACCAACATGTCAGCCTTCCCTTACTGGAAGTCAAAAATAAATCCGGGAGAAATTTTATCCTGGTATCTTCTGTCTGTGTAAGCTTAGCCAAAATGTGCAACCAGTCTTTCGGTTCCAAGCATAATGGGCGAACCCTCCTGCCTTCCTCGTCAACAATCTTACGTGCCTTCCAGCCCTCCAGATGCTATTCCCCACCTCTGTTTCACCGCCACGGGTGGCCGAGGTCGTTAAGGCGCGGACTCGTGAGCGGGTTCGAATTCCGCCAGGACCGTCCTCCCTGACTGGGTTTTTTTCCAGGTTTTTCTCAGTCCTCACAACTAGCAAATGCCGGGGAGGTACACTAAACTTAGGCCTGGAACGCTTCCTTCCTTAAAAAGGTATCCTTTCGCAATATATCATTTCATCTCATGTATCATTAGTGTCGACCGCCTGTGGTGCCCTCAGTAGTAAAAACGGGCATTAAACACCACTCACTACTACCTTTGTTTCATGCCTAGCTCCATTATAGATTTCGCTCTGCAGGTCCAGAGATGACAACTGCATGCATCGCGCCTCTATTTCCTGCCGGTTTATTTCAGGCAGGCATCTTTTGACTGTTCTCACTGCGCTATACCTTTTTTATTTCCCCTTTACCAAATATCATTCAAACCGATTTTTGACAATTCCCGCTGTACAACCGTCGCTTTTGGATAATGCATGTTGTTTTATTGGTACCGGTAGCATATTACCCTCAGAGTTTTTTAATTATTTTTAGCCATTATCTAATTACATTTATTTTGCTGTAGACCGCATCTTTCCAGCATCCTACCTCCCATAGTACACCATAGTTCGATGTTCCCCTCCTTTCCCCAAGAACGCTACATCGTAAATATAACGCAACATTTTTATTTGTTTATTTTCTATTTCATAACCCTTACTTTTAGTTTTTGTTTCTCTTATTATTTCATCATTGTTACATTAAATAAAACTGGACCTTACCTATCTCCTTGACTCATTTCTATTCGAACTTTCTTGTCTAGTTTATTATTAGTGCTTAATTCTTGAATACTTTTTATTATTTTGGGTCATTTTGTTTATTATATAACAGTATTATTACGAAAGTTAATTTTATTATTTCAAATGCCTGGTTTAGGTCCTAATTCTATTTCTTTCACTACAGTCTGCGGAACAATAAAATATTACTGCTTAATTTACGCAGTTCCTGCGTATAGGACTCGTAAATGACAGAGAACATGAGATGTTGGAGTAAACATTTCCAACATTTACCTATAATTGTCAATAGTAGTTAATTGATTACATTTAGTAGGTATATGTATTCAACAAAAATAATCATTATTGAAAAATATTAAGATTTCCTAGTTAAGCAACACTTTGAAAGCAAAACTCTAGTCGTGTCGCCTGTTTTTGGTGTAAATGGTGACAGAATCTGTTGAAATTTTAATTAATCACAAGTTTATGTTAATCAAACCGGTTAAGATTAAATCCAGTTTTTACAGCAGCAATTAAAATGTTATTATTCATCAATCTAGTACAAGGTAGTGTTAAAATTTATTTTCTTTAGTCCGATTGTCAATATCTGTCTCTCATTCTGTGTACGGCGTATTTGTTTAACTACATTTTGCTCAGACATTAAGTATATTTAAGGATACTAGCGCTTAGAACTGTGTTGCTATACTTCTTCAGGAAAGAACAGAAGAACCTAAGCAAAAAGTCGTTATTTAAAACTTTTAATAAACTGCTTTAAAATTATCGGACAAATAGACCCACAGAAATGTATATTCAAACCTTACTGTTGATTATTACACTAGCAGAAAATTTTAAATTCGATCTAGTACAATAGAAGTCGATAATGACTGCTATATACTCCTAAATTCTAAAACAGCCATAATAAGTTGGGCTTGACAATGTTTGAGTATTACCCCTTCCTTCCCCCAAAACACCATTTCATATTTATTATACGAAAGCTATCCACATTATAAGGCAATAAGCATGAGGATGAATAAATCCTATGGCGCCACAAGTCTCATCTACCACTCGCCTACCACTGTCATCTCTAATAAATCCATAACTTTTCGATAAACATACAGGGGGTGTGTTCCTTGCTGTTCTGCGTACGATAGATCTTAGCTACGTCGAATATAAATTTAGCTGACGAGACTTCCATGAAGATGAACTGGTCTGAAACTGGTGTCCTAGCAGATCAAATTAAACTGTGTCTCGCCGCGTGTAAAATTTACAGATGAATGTCTCAGCCGAATGTACAACTTCAGGTTTTAAGTTTGATTCGGCCGAACTGAGGGATCAGCTCTGTAGGGGCAAATGGAACTCACCAAAGTGCTGCAGATATCATTCCCCGAATCCAAGCATTAGAGTTCTCAGGGCCACAAGGGAAAGTCAAGACTACAAACTTAGGATGACACAGGAGATGGATGAAAGGTGTTCACTAGAACAGATGTTGTGATCTTCACCAATGACAGTGAGCCATTAAGATAAAATGAACATGAAAATGTGAAAGGATAGAGAAAAAAAATTCTGATTTTGTACACCACAGATAACCAGGCTGATTCTGGAGAACCTTATCGCTCCAATCATGTTCTTCATCGAAGACACGAAATGGTTGTAGATGAGTCGTTGACCTCTTTAAGTCGCTGTTTTTTCACAGCATCCTTTGCAACATGGTCTATCCGAAATCAACTGAAAAGCATACACAAAAAGATTTCATTCAATACAGAAATAGCCATTCATCCACTTTGTTGCATGCAGATGTAAATAACGCTGAATCCAAAGCTTAAGACCAGCAACTATACTGGATGAGCAATGCTTGACGCAACCGCCGGACCACCGGCAGCTCTATGTCGCTATGTCGGCGGAGGCGGAAAGTGCATCAAGGGAAACGCAGCAATACGAGTGTTCTATTCCCTATTCGCCAAATAGTATTCACGGATGATTCGACCGCCACGGGTGGCCGAGGTCGTTAAGGCACGGACTCGTGAGCGGGAGGTCTGCGGTTCGAATCCCGCCAGGACCGTCCTCCCTGACTGGGGTTTTTTCCAGGTTTTCCTCAGTCTTCATAACTGGCAAATGCCGGGGAGGTACCTAAACTTAGGCCTGGAACGCTTCCTTCCTTAAAAAAAATATCCTTTCCCAATTTATCATTTCATCTCATGTATCATCAGTGTCCACCGCCTGTGGTGCCTCAGTAGTAAAAACGGGCGTTAAACACTACTCAAAAAAAAACGGATGATTCATACGTGCGTACAGAATCAGCGCGTGCTGTAAGGAATTATTTCAAGAGGAACTTGCTGATAATGTTTATGTTATGTATGTTAGAAATGACACACGACAAACCGTAATATATTTACTGCGGACTTCCTGTCACCCGCACCGCCGACACAGCAGCGAAATGCGTGAAGGATCGTTCACCACATACAATATTGCAAAACTTGCTTTCTTTGAGGATGGTGTAAATGCTAGCTAGTATCCTTTCACAGATATATGGATATCCTTATGACTGAAGAAATGACCGAGCTGCAAGGGATACAATAATTGATCTCTCGGTAACAAAGGAAAACATCTGACTTCAGTTTCGTTTTCTTGCATATTTTCTGAATCTTTGTTTTGTCTCTGGACATCATCACGACGTCCCGAACCAGAGCGTGCAATGTTCTTGTCGGTCTGTCAACTCTCCGGAACGCAGCGAGGTACCAAATACTTTCCATTATGTTACCTGCCGAGGAATACACCTTGTCCAGATAATGCGAAATTTCTTTTCGAGATTTCATTGGCATTTTGTCCGTGCTTTTCTGTAGGGCAAGGGGAGACAGGAAGTTGTTCTGAGCGCTGAGCAGTATACGTTTATGACGTATAAGATTATAGCTCTGTGACGTTAGCATGTATTTCAGGTTTTACTTGCTGAACTAAAAACAAAACTAAGGGAAAGCTATGCTGAAATTATTGTAAAACAAATTAAACGAAGTTTAAGGTTATGGTCTGTTGGTTGACTTGTTGGTTTCTAACGGTTCTGGCATTCTAATACAGTTCAACTATGTTATTAATATTATTATTGTGCTTTTTTCACATTCCATCAGATGTTTAAAGTTTATATCAACAAACAAGCACTTGTGAGTAGGAAGAAGTTACTTTTTGTCTTCATTTTTTACAAATAGGTCATTACATTTTTTACTACATAAAATATAAAATACTGCACATGATTTAGTTTTATGTACCACAAATACCTGAATCTTCACTAAAATTTCTAGAAATGTTTATTGGCAACCAATATGGTCTTCTTTTTAAAAGAGAAACATTTATATAAAACACTAAGCATTACGGACGATAGGAGCTGCGTAAACTAAGCGAATTCCTCAGCAACTTGAATGACTTTAAAAATGAATACAAAATACAAATTATGATCTTAATAATTAATAAAATGAAATAAATTATGGCATTACTGTGTGGTATTAGGGGAACAAAATTAGAATTCTTGCAATCAATGTATTACAAAAGTAAAACCATAATTTTTAGAATTATTATTAATATTATTGAGATTAAACCACCAGAATTAATGATATACTATTAATTAAATTAAATATATGACCACTGATAGACAAATCTACATTGTGTGGGGGAATTTTTAAACATTTTTAAATTTAACCATGTTTATGAACTGAGCCCTTGATATCATCTTTACATTCACTAAAATAGAGAAAAATAACAGAAAGTTTCGTGTTGCATTGTGTATTTAAGATGTTCATATGTTTCAATAAAACAAAATCATGTTACGATTTAGAAACAATTGAATGTACTAAGTAAACGCATATAATCATCAATATACAGTCGAAAGTTCCGTCGATTTTCATTGGTCATGAAGTTTAATTTAAATACCTGAATATTATTACAGAGCGCTCTTACATGCAAATATAATTCTCAAACCACATTAGATTAATATTTCACATTTTCCATCTTCGCGATAATGCTTTTGTTAAATATAAAACCTATGGATGTTGTAAATACAGTTTTTATATGCTGAATTAATTTCTCCTTTTATTTTGAAACAAATAGAACATGAAACTCTAGAGCATTCATTTCGGTTTTCAGGAATGTCCCTATACCTAATGGTCCGATTTCCATAATTTTCAGAAACTATTTTTCTTCTTTTACTTAAATGAAAATGCCGAGTTTTATTGTGAAAAAAATATTTGTGCCACTGGAACGATTTTTAAATTTTAGGTTTCAGGTAAAATTCCATTCCTAATGGCTCGATTTCCCTGATTTTCAGGAATTATTTTTCTTGTTTTATTTGTGTTTATGGAGTTTTTTGTTTGGAAAAAATAAATATAATTGCTGCTAGAGCTATTTTAAATGTTTGGTTTCAGGTAAATCTCCCTTCTAATACTCTGATTTCACTGATTTTCAAAAAATATTTTTTTTATTTTATTTCAATGGCATATGGCGAGTTTCTTTTGAAAAAAAAATAATTGAGGCCGCTAGAACGATTTTTAAATATCACTGTAATCCCCCCCCTCTTTAAATTTCGATTTTCCTACACTTAATGATCCATTTAACCTGATTTTCAGAAAATATTTTTATTAATTTATTTAATGACATATACTAAGTTTTGTTTAGAAAAGATTATCATGGTTAATTTTAAATATTATAAATTTAAAGATTAGGAAAATTATCACAGTTTTTTATGTGGTTCAAATATCCAATTGCAAAAATACCAAAATCTTTTCTCAACTCATGAGATGAATTGGACATTTTGATTATGTGACATATTTACGTAATCAAATTTATGAAATTATTTATAGCTCGCAAAGTTTTAATACGTATACCAAATTTCATTCAATTTGAATGAAATTTGGTATACATATTAACTTAATAGTAATGGAATTGAGTAAATTTTCAGAAAAATCCATACAAAAATGTGGAACTTTGAAAATTCACTTCCAGTGTCCCTTTAATGGGACATAAGCAGAAAAAACTGGAAACATAGCAACTTTGCCAATGTGGCTGCAGCGAACTTCAAGCAAGACATTTAACGTTCACCAATTTGTGTTTAACCTCAATGAAAACCATTAGTTCCGCTTGTTAAACAACAATCTCTAGATTTAAGAAACCATTTACATGCCTGAACGCTTATCAAGCAAAATAAGAATTTAAAAAGTCTTTTTAACGAAGCGTAAGGAGGACGCTCTATACGAGGTTAAAAAAATTGAGAACAGTCAAAAGCCTCCAACTCTTTGCACTGTATTGTTAATTATTTCTTAACGATGTTAAAAGGATGAAGGTCTGCATGGGTTAGAAGGTAATAAAATGAAATAATTAAATTATAAAAAGAAATGAATAAATGAATGAAAGGTGTTTAACGCCCGTTTTTGCTACAGAGGCACCACAGGCGGTGGACACTGATGATACATGAAATGATATATTGGGAAAGGATTTTTTAAGGAAGGAAATGTCCCAGGCCAAGTTTAGGATACCTCGCCGGCATTTGCCATTTATGAGGACTGAGGAAAACCTGGAAAAAACCTCAGTTAGAGAGAACGGTCCTGGCGGGAATCGAACTGCAGACCTCCCACTCACGAGTTCGTGCCTTAACGACCTCGGCCACTCGTGGCGGTGAAAAAAATAAAATGAAAGGGCTCTTAGTAAAAATAAAATAAATGTACATATTTTAGTCTAAATAGACAACAATGGAACTTTTATAAACATAATATGGTGACCTAGCTCAGTCTGCATACTTTCAACAGCTAGCAGAGCAAGCTGTGAAGGGTGGAGGGAAGTTACTTTTATAATTAGACATGAGCACTAATAAATTCTAAAACGTTTCTTCTCTATTGGCTTTTTTGTTGATTCCAGGGTGACAATTATGAATCTTATAATCAAATGAATGTGATATCTCTAAGAACTGCACCGCCACGGGTGGCCGTGGTCGTTAAGACGCGGACTCGTGAGCGGGAGGTCTGGGTTCGAATACCGCCAGGACCGTCCTCCCTGACTGAGGTTTTTTCCCAGGTTTTCCTCAGTCCTCATAACTGACAAATGCCGGGGAGATACCCTAAACTTCCTTTCCCAACGTATTTCATTTCATCTATCATCAGTGTCCTTCGCCTGTGGTGCTTCTGTAGCAAAATCGGGCGTTAAACAACATTCATTTATTCTAAGAACTGCAAGGGAAAAATTAATAAGCTCAAAAACCGCATTGCACTGCAGTGGATTATTCCTAGCGGTCAGATGAGTTGGCGAAAAGGGGATCCCAAATGAAACAACCAGATCCTCCTTTGCCCCTGAGGCATGTAAAGCGTTATTTATGAGGGTAGGTTCTCTAAGTTTCCCGCCTCGCTGATAAGGAGTATCGCCTTCACTAAATCAAATTTGGCGCACAATCCTCTAATGTAAAAATTCATTCTATTAATGTGAATAAATACGATTATTTTTAGAAGACCTTGTCGGCGGCTCGCGCTCTGTTAGAGAAAGGAACAGAGAAGTAAATTGACACTTAGTTCAGGGTAAGCAATCCAAGTAAATTATTCATGAAACAAAAGTATAAACCTTTGCGGCGGCAGGGAGTTTTTATGTTCTTGGAAATAAAACCACGCCCTTCAGCTTTGATCCATGAGATAGTCCAGAACTTTAATTCCTTTATTGCATTTAATCTGTTTACTGTTGCAAAAATGGAAGATGTTATCTCTTAGCACTGAAGTCGGAAAGACATGTCATCATGGTCTAGAGAAGGCGGGTCGGAGGTTCCTAATGTAGACCAAGGACGTCTAGCCATCAGAGAAATGGATCAATTCCTTTCTCCTTCCCTTATTGTTTATCAGGAAAGACAGCGCCGCACGCCACTAATCTTAGATGCCAAAATGAGGGTCAGAGAACTCACGCTTTCGGTTTGGAGAAAGTTTTTGCCCATTACAATGTGTTTGAAAAAGGCTAATACTGAAAATTTAATAGTTTGGATTTGTTGTTGATTTGTCTTATTTACGGACGCGCTTTAACATTCGTCAAGAAACTGCTGCCATTTCTCAGAGGGAACTGCACAGTAATTTCAAGTGTCAGAAATGCATGAACAACGAAGGGGGGCAGTTCCAGCATCTCCTTGAGTAATTCACTTTTCTTTTTAAGTGTATGTTATGCATATTAGAAATAACTTACGCCACAAACCGTACTATATTTACTACTGTCACCCGCACCGCCGACACAGCAGCCAACATCGCCGACAGGCCGTACGGCTCGAAGCCGGTTGCGTGAAGGATTGTTCACCCCGTACTATTGAATAGTGACAATCTGTCAAAAAAGATTTGACTAATTTATAACCCGAGCTTATACTGTGCGAATGATTAATAAAAGCTGAACTTTTGGAGACCGTGCTTATTTATTAATGAAAGCAAACGATTTGATTACCTTCACAACTTCATTGTAGAAAATCATGTTTCATTAGACGAAAATATCAAGAATGTGGTCAAAATATATTTTAACACACCTGGGTAAATCTTAATGTATTTCCCTGTTGTGTCCAATAATAAATTGGATCCTTAACCCCAATATTGGAATTCACATTAAGCGTAAATGTGAAAAAAAAAAAGAGCAATTTCTGCAAATTTCCACAGATTTTCAGCTACAGAATAGCTATAAATCTTTATAATTAACTGTTGCTTTTTGGTTAAGTTTAAAAAAGTTCCTAGTGCTAGCAAATAAAGCCATTACAACCTTATTACTCATTTCATCCACACATTTATGTGAACGTCTTTTTCTTCTTATTAATATTTTAAGCTTTATTGCGTCATTTTTTCGAGGAGAATCCTAAAGGCCATTTTAGACTGTTAAACATTTTACATATTAAAGACACATTCTCAGATATTTATGAGGTGGGTTCGTGAGGCGAATAGGTTTGGGAACCACAGCACTAGGGTGTAATTAGAAAAGAACTAATTTTGGACCGCTATTGATAACATTAAAAATGTTAGGCCCCATTCACAATGAAAATTGTACGTAAACATAATAAAATGAGACGTAACACATTAACTTAGTAATATGTAGGCATTCGCAATGAAAGACACAAACATACATATTAACCAATCAAAAATAAGAACAAGCGAAGGTCAACTAACAGCTGATTGAAATATACATCAAATGTGATAATCGAAGACACTGAACCCCTTGTCTCAAAGCTCACAACCTGAAGTTGCCACAAGTAATATCACGAGAGGGTCTGAGTATAGCGATTTTTTTTTATTGCTTTATTTATGGACGCTCTTTAACATCTCAGGTCATCAGCGTCCTATTCAACTCAGGGCGTGAAACGGCCGACAAATTTTGCTCAGAGGCCTCTCTTTCAGGCTTGAGGTTCTTTACGTGCCTTAAATGTACGACATGGGACCCACGGCTTTGCTTCCCTTCCGAAGAAAGCCATACTTAGGATTTTTACGCCCGAAAAAATCCATCGGTTTTGGGTTTAGGAGGCAAGTATGGTAACCACTATACCACCAGGACCGACAAGAGTATAGCGATAAATTCACAGACGTAGTGAGTGATATTTATTCGAACTATTTCACGAATAAAATAAGAATTTTAATATAATTCCTCTAAACTTGGATTACAAAATTGTAATAATTGTATATTTGGAGTTAACCTTTTCAAGTAATTTTGCGACAGAAGAATGCCGATTGTCAGTAATACCAATATAGAGAAGAGCAAAATACGGGTTTAGGACTATTTCATGAATAGAATAAGAATAAAAGTAATACATATATTTGAAATTCGCGCACAGAATATGAACACTTGCTATACTTATGAATATTTATTCTTTTCAGAAACCGTGAAACTGAAATGGACAAAAGTCGACTATTACAATCGCTAACGTTCGATTTTCTAATATCAATTGAGAAAAAAAATATAATATACCATGTCTTTATTTTTCTTTGTATTCTGTGGTTTGTAATTCTTAATGATAAGATCAATTTGCACATTTGCCGCATCACCAAAACGCTTTGAAGAACCCTCCATTTTGTGTTATGATTGTCGATTGTCCATGCTATCAATAGCTCCACATCACCGCCTCTAGCAAAAGTGGTCAGTGATGTGTGTTCAGGACTCATATAGTGGAGGTATAGAGTGGCCACAGGACAAATGCACGTCGGTGATAAAAACGTATTTGATAATTTTTCTTGATAATTTCAATCCGTAAACCGACTGTTATTGGTCAAAATTTTTGTTTCGTTTCATTGGTCGATTTTAAAATGACGTCACATGAGTGAAATAGTCTGTGCAAAATAATACTTTTGTCTTTAATGACATGAAGATTAATGTGGCCACTGCAGTTGCAATGTAAAGAGTTTATACCCGAAGCTACTGCGTGTTTAAAGCAATACGTCATAAGCTACCTTGTTTGTGTAGAGAAATATATGCGTGCAAGCCTCTCGACCTGGAACAGGGCATTGTATACCAAAAGAGCTGGTACTATTTATTCGGGGTGAATGCTCATTAGTGTGACGTCACGCCTAGTAACGAGAGTTACAGCTATAATTTATATCTGATGCTAATTATCTCTCTTTCGCTTTTTATTGTGTTGGTACGGCGAAGTGAAGGGAACAAGGCGAACGCCTGTGACAGGTACAACAACAGGTTACAGCATGAAAGAGGAGGCACATGGCATATTACTTTTCTGAGTCTGTGGTCAGTGCCGCTCTTTGACGGCGCAAGGAAACACCATATTAAATTTCTCTATTTAATTAATTTTTTAAAAATATGCAGTTGAATTAAGGATATACGTCACATTGAACATGACGTGTACGGGACTCCAATGAAATACCTGATTATTATTAAACATACACAAGATGAATATCAGGTTTGTGGACGGTGAAAAATAAATCGAGGCGTGCGTTTATACTAATGAATTTAACAACTTTGAAAACATAGCAGTCATTTAAAAATAAAAATCCTAATTTCCAAAGCATTGGAAATATACAGTGCTTTCATTTCAAAACGTCACAGTCTAACTAAACTATTTAATATAACTTTAATGTTTATTAACTTTTATATTTCATCCTTTCACCCCCAGGCACCCTTACTCACAAATTTCATGTGGTAGTTCTATGTTTTAAATTTTAAATATTGAGGGTGTCAAAAATGTATACACACTTTCCGGTCGATATCTATTTAATATATTTCAAAGTTGAACCGAAAAACAACAGTAATGTGTAGTATGATGTTCTGTAAACAGATGTGACTTATGCTAGCGTTGCTACAACAAAATGGAGTCAAGATTATCGTTTGAACAGCGGAAAGCAATTTTGAAGTGGTATTGGAAAACCGAGAATGTTGTTGAAGTTCAAAGGCAGTGGAGACGTGTGTACAGAACAGAACCGCCAACGCGAGTAACAATTGCACGCATTCGAGACAAATTTGAGACTCGTGGTACCGTATGCGATGTTCACAAGGGCAGATCTGGGAGACCTCGCACAGCAACAAGCCCCGCGCACTGGATCCAAGGCACTGGATAGGACGAAGAGGTCCGATTGAGTTTCCACCGCGTTCTCCGGATCTAACTCCGTTGGACTTCTACCTATGGGGAACTCTTTAAGAATGTTGTATACCGTAGAAAACCAGCTACACTGACAGCACTTCGGGAAGAAATTGAAACGGCATGTGCTGCAATCGCTGAGGACACTTAGAATTGCCATTTTAAGGTAACCAGGAGGTGTAAATTTTGCTAATAATGCTGCAGTATACATTTTACACTGTATCTTAAAAAGTTTTAAAACTATCAATATGAAAATTTTATTGAGATGTTAATGAAATTTAACTAAACATGTTCCATAAAATTTAATTCTCTAACTTATACAATTTTTTTTAAAAAACTTGAAACCAAAATAAAATCTTGTTGAAAAACTGAAAATACTGTGACATAACAATACATTTTTCTTATAAAATATTAGTGGTACTGGAATGATTTTTTTATATAAACGGCAGACAACACGCTATCCTGGGAACCAGAATAATATATCTATGCTAGTTGCTTGTAAAGAAATTAATTTTGAAATTTAAAAAAGAAAAAATAGAAATATTTTAAATTTCTTATTGGTATTGATTTTCACCATCTAACAGTGACATTTAAATTTTAAATTTCAGATAAATCCCCATTTCTAAGAGACTATTTTAGTTATTTTCGGAACTTATGTTTGTTAAATTATTTTAATGACATATACCGAGCTTCGTTGAGAAAAAATAAAAAAAAAAATGCGGCTATAAAAAGCGATTTTTAAATTGCTTTTACATTTTCGCTTTAGGTTAACCCACATCACCAATGGGTTCATTTTGCAGGTTAATTAGCTCCACCAACCGTTTGGTAACTGATAGTCAAATTCCCAGTTTCGTTGAGGGGAAAAAAAAAAAAAAAAAAAAAAAACGAACGAGTGTTAATGCACACACACACATAATTATTTTTTCATTGTAATTTTTCAAAACTCGTATCATGGATATAGCTGCAATTGCTTACATTCGTTCGGACTTCGCAAAAAGCTGATATTTTAAGAACAGATAACAAAGAAAGTGAACCTAATTTGCTTGTTTTTTTTAGTTCTCGTAGGGATATACAAACCGGCCATGCGGTGTTTACTTAGCAATGTTATAGATGACTTTGGGGGACTCATAAAGTACAGGTATGTTATTATGACTATTCCATTATGCAACGGCGTGGAAATATTTCAACCCAATTTCCGTGTGAAACGAGAAATATTTGCATGGCTTAGCTAAGTCGGCCAAGATTACGAAAATGACAATATAGTATATAAACCCGCTATTTTTATGAGGGGGGGGGGATTATAAGCCCAGCATGAGAATATTTCATGTTGTAAGGGCCGATCTCACTAATTTCTTACAAATTGAGAATTAACTAATTAAGATTTAAGTTAATTAAGTAGGTTAAATCCCAATTACATCCTTTGCATCCCACCAAACTATATACGCAGTCAATTAGCTAATTAGGATTTAAATCATCATGGCCTTCTGGATTATAGAACATCCGTGACTTAGAAGGCCACGGACACAGCAAAGAATGCTCTATACACCACGTGTAAAATACCGGATATCGTTATTCATTTGTTTTTCATGACCATTGCACATCAGGGAAATAAGGGAATTTAATGTGTAATGTCTACTACTAAATCACCTGCCCTGTACTCCCTGTAGCGTTAATTCGTAGTGTACACCATTGGAGAAATGGCTTGATTTCTTAAACAGAACATTTTACACTGAGTTTGACAGTTCAGATACCAACTTTCGAAATATGGAAAGACATAACCTCATTAGTGTAACTTAACGTAACCTACAACTAAAGATTTCTGTTTTATGTCATATTTACGGCGAAACAATAACAATACTTTTATATTTAAATATTATAAAAATCACATGTCTTTTGGGGATTCTAGGTCATATTCTCTAGAACTTAAAATATCTAATGCAGAAGCCGCATTTGGAAATCTGTTTTCTCCATACTATTAAATAAACATTTCTTTCCGAAATTGTATTCAGCCGTTTTGGAATAATGTGGTCTTCAAATAGGAAACATTCACCTTGTCATGATGAAAAGTTAATTGAGAATTAACTTGTTAAAAATACCCCAATTAACTTAACTGGAGTTTAATGACGGATTAGCATACAATTGTAGATTGTGAGATGCAATATCTTAATTAACGGAGAATTAAATAGGAATTAGAAGTTAATTGAACTGGGTGAGATTGGCCCTAAGTGCATTAAACGATAATATATCACACTGTAGTTTGAACAGATGGACAGGGTACTTCAGAAATATATTTAAAACAGTACAGAGGAGAAATAACATGTTTGAAGTTAAATTATTTTTTTGAATGGTATTTAACGCCCGTTTTTACTACTGAGGCACCGCGGGTGGTGGGCACTGATGATACATGAGATGAAATTATGTATTGAGAAATGATTTTTTTTTTTTACCCCAGAACCTGTTTCTAACAGTTGATTATGGTATGAAGGCCTAAAGCTCTACACCGTATTCCTGCCTGAATCTTCTGTGCACTGCAATTGGGAACTTTCATTTCGCTAACCAATAACAGCATCTCGCTTTTTGCTGAACTGTGAATTCCACCATTTTAACTGTAGGTACTGTCATACCACGCGTCATAATTTTCTTGTTACAAAACTTGAGAGTTAAGATGAAATCCATATTTGTAACTTAACTGAGCGAAGGGAAATTCACATTTTTTTTATTGGTAGTGATTCTACTGGGCACATTATATATTGTTAAATAGATTGGGCAGAGGAGAGGAAACCGCCATGGGTGGCCGAGGTCGTTAAGGCATGGACTCGTGAGCGGGAGGTCTGCGGTTCGAATCCCGCCAGGACCGTCCTCCCTGGCTGGGGTTTTTTCCAGGTTTTCCTCAGTCTTCATAACTGGCAAATGCCGGGTAGGTACCTAAACTTAGGCCTGGAACGCTTCCTTCCTTAAAAAAAAATTCTTTCCCAATTTATCATTTCATTTCATGTATCATCAGTATCCAGCACCTGTGGTGCCTCAGTAGTGAAAACATGCGTTAAACACCATTCAAAAAAAAAAAAAAAAAGAGGAGAGGAATTGCTTCGTTACAGGACGCAGTAATTACAGAGTGCGTGTAAACTCATATACCACGCAAATTTAGGGGGGGGGGAGACCCAACTTCAGATGTGATTGTGACTTAATTCACTATCCCAAAGATTCCTTTCCTTCCTCCGTTTATTGTGTGATGCATGCCGGGCTGTTAACGGCGAGGACTGCGCCATGCTGCCGGGGTCTATAACAGGAAACTAGCCTGAAAAAAAGAATCAGGCTACTCATGTCGGATTTGCGCTGCAATTCCTCCCAAGGTCGAAAGAATTCTAGAACACGGTAATATGAACCACGAGAAAGTTTTGTCAAAATGAAGATGGCAGGATCACACTCTGGCGCCAGATAAAACCCTCTAGTGCTCAGATCAAGTGACGGGATGCCTGCTGTCGGTATGGATGTCTCCTAGAATTAATTCTGAACATGTATCTGTGTTCGGGTTAATATCCTGTCCGATGTCGGTTACCAGTTACACCAACATGGACGATTCGTTAACCATAGAGATATCCCTATAACGCTTCAAAAAGTTGATTACATGTTTTCAACTTATGGGAAAGATGTTTACTAGTACATTCGTGATTTTCTAAAAATCTCTCTTCATTTTTTTCAACTATTACTAGCAAATTTGTATACTTTTTTTAATTAATAAATATTTTTTTCGCTCTTAGTACCTTAAAACTGAAGCTTTTGTCTGTTAAAAGAGAAACAATCATTTTTAATAGTGTTTAATGCCAATTTTTACTATTGAGGCATCACAGGCGGTGGACACTGATGATACATGAGATGAAAAGATAAAGTGAAAAAGGATAAACAGATAAAGCAGGAAAAATTCCAGACCTAAGTTTAGACTACCTCCCCGGCATTTGCTATATATGAGGACTGAAGAAAACCTGGAAAAAATCTCAGTCAGGGAAAACGGTCCTGGCGGGATTCGAACCCCAGAACTCCCGCTCACGAGTTCGCGCTTTAATGACCTCAGCCATGCATGGCGATGAAACAATGAGTAATTCTAAGTGATTTTTTTTTGTTGCTTATTTCAAATCTTTTGACAGACATTTTCCACCCCTCAGGGTTTTTGAGTAATCGTATAAAACGTTTCTGGCCTCTAAACATTATAAAATTTTAGCTGAAATTACATTTATTTTTCTAAAATGTATGTAAAGTATATTTTCAACTGTACTTCGCTTGAGAAAATTCTCTAGTCAGATTCAGTGTCAAACAGTTGTCTGCAAACATACCGAGGGTGCCAAAAAATGTTTACACACTTTCACAGTAGATATCTATTTAATATATTTCTAAGTTGGACCGAAAAACAACAGTAATGTGTAGTATGATGTTATGTAAACAGATGTGACTCACATTGAGGAAAATGAGAAAATTTACTTCCAACAGGATGGTGCACCACCACATTACCACCGAGGAAAGTGCGTACCCTGGTGACAATCTTTCAAGGCTGGATAGGATAAAGAGGTCCGATTGAGTTTCCACCGCGTTCTCCGGATCTAACTCCGTTGGACTTCTACCTATGGGAAACTCTTAAGGATGTTGTACATCGTAGAAAACCAGCTATACTGACAGCACTTCGGGAAGAAATTGAAACGGCATGTGCTGCAATCGCTGAGGACACTTTCGCAAACGTTACTCAATCAGTAGTTCAACGTACTCAGAAATGTATCGACGCCGATGGTGGGCATTTTGAGCAACTGTTGTAACTGTAAACGTCTAAAATGATTTGTGCTCATCATTTTCTGTTTGTGTGAATTCAGTTTTGTTATATATTATTTATTTCTTTAAGGAATTAAAGGAGATTTACCATTATTACAATGGTTTACCCTCTAAGTACTTCGCATACAATTCGAAATAAATTTATATTTACGATTTTTTCGCCTTTTTTGGGGGGGGGGTGGATTGGACCGACGCTATCAACAAATTCATGACTCATGTCATGTCTGATTTTTAATGCCAGAATCGGATGATTTTTTTTAACAGTTAGTTTACCCCACTATCTATTTATATTTATGAAAAGGAGGCGAGCATGTGCCCCAGGCCATAGCGAGCCGCAGCACTGGGTCC